>BSBN01000918.1:4802003-7203005 GCA_027924645.1 Cunninghamia lanceolata | reverse complement strand
ACAGAAGACACACACATGCCCGGCAATTTCGATCCAATCCTCCAATTCTTCAGCCCCTTCAATATCTTCAATTTTTTTCTCGCAACCAATCTCCTTCCAATTTTCTGTATCCCCCCAGAACAAAACTTTTTCCCAAAAGAATAATCCTAGAAGCCCAAAAATAGCTATGAGACATAAATGTCCATTATCATGCATTCATTACCAGAATCCCACTCAAATTTTTTTTTTAAATTTTTACTTATAATAGAGATTCCCCAAACTGAAATCATATTCGACAAGTATCAACATTAAATTCTTCACTAGTATTATTATAAACAAATATATATTAATAAATCAACATAAAACTTTTGACTCATATATTTAAAAAAAAAATTATTAAAATAGTTAATCGAATCTACATTAAAGTTTACTTAAATAATATTTCCAATTTTACGACTAAAGCAAAAATACTATAATATTTGGCAAATTAAAAAACATTATAATAATATTAATTCATTTATGCATACCAAAATACACATGGGCTAACTAAACAAGAACTTGACAATAACCCTACGTACCACTTGACCAACAACCTGAAGACTCAACTGACCTAGGGAATAAACCTCATGTTATCTCCCATCAATGTTATCCATTGGTACAAGGGCCCGCTCAAACCTGCTATGTCAGGTGGAGTCGAGGCTCGGTACCTGTAGCCTGCATCAACACAATATGTTGCATACAAGTATATACATATATAACACACACATAGAGTTAGGGATTCGCATCATAGTAGGGTTCTCGAAGTGAGCAATACTACACTGTCCCTTCTTTGAAATCAAGACAATAAACATATACATCTCTAACTAGAAATTAGATACATTGAACTACATAAAACAAGGTTACATTAATCTGCATAATCTAACTAACCATCGACTAAACATGTCGAAATACATCATGAGCTGAAATATCAATAATGTCAACATAAAACTCATAACACATGTCAAAAACCACATCAGTCAAATATAGTCCATCATGATCATAATAAGCATAAACCATAGTCTAATAACTCAAAATTTCTCTAACTGTCAAAGTGCAGTATAAAACTATCTCAAACCAAAATGAGGGGCATTACATTTTGACCTTATCCACTTTGTATTTCACTTCTCTTCAAAATCCTCATGCAATCTTTATATCACCCTACCTTCATATGATCTTCTTGCTTTGATCTTTGATACATTAAAAATGTATCAGGTATGAAAAGAGTTTGACTACACCTTCACCATGCATGATTTGAAGAATCTTTGACTCTCGACCATGTTGCATATGATTTCAAGGTATCTTCGACCATGTTTTTCACATGAGGCATTTCGACCACATCATTAGGCAACCTCCATGATAAAAGGGAAATTAAAGGCACCAAAGCCTTATCTCACAATGATCGACCCTTTGACTTTATCAAAATATTCAAATAAAAAGCTATGACTGTTGGCCCATGGCCCCTTCTTGGCATGATGACTAGGAATCTCTCAAGACTAAAGTGTTGATCCTGGTGGATAAGACAATGATTTGTTTTTGTTTGCAAAGTCACAAAAGAGAAAGGAAAACTCCATCAAACAAAAACATGAAGAAACCCTAAAAGATCATTTCATTTTTCATTTTGCATTCTCCATTTTTCGGCTCTGCAACCTTGTTTTGGCCGCTACTAGGGTTTGGCTTCTCTGGTTTTTCTTTCCATTTTCATGGTTTCCTTTGTCAACTCTCTCGTATTATTATGTCAAAATCGAGATGCAGGAAAAGGTGAGTATTATACCAAACCCTAATTGGCATTTCCTTGTTAATTTCTGTAGCTTTTCCTTTCAGGGTCACGGCCATGGTGCCTGTGTATTCATTACAACTTTTAACAAAACTCTCCTTGTTCCTATGTCTCTTTATCTGCACTGTGATATCATATCTGAGAGGTTTTCTCACAAAAAAGGTCATGACCTACTAGCTTCTTTCTTCTTCAACTGTAAGGTGAGCTTGTTTTTTCTTTGGCTTTCCTCCGATCTACATTCACTTTCACTGTGTTCATAAAATGATAAGGGTTTTTTTGAAAAAATATATATGGGTATCTTTGCCTTTGAGAAAATATCATCTCTCTGGTATGGCCATGGCATTTTCTTGTTTCTGTATCATTCTTGACCTTGCAAATGTAACAAAAAAAGTAAGGGTTTCAAAATTTACAACAAGGGTATTGCATTTATTTGAAGAAAATGACCCTTTTGGTCGCGGCCATGCCTGTGTATGCCTTCTCTTTGATTTTCTCCACTGTAGATACAAGAATTTTTGAGGGTTTTAAAAATTGTAATGAGGGTTTGTACATTTATTTGCACATAAACCCTTTTTAGCCACGACTACTCCATTTTGTAACACTCTTTCATTTTCTATTCCCTTCTGTATTTTACATTGGACTGTGTATAAAAAATGAACAAGGTTTTTCAAAAAATGATAGTGGGTATTGTTCTTTTTGCACAAAAAGCCCCCCTTTTCCTTACGACCTACATGACCCATATTTTTATTTCATTCTTCTGTATCTTATCTTGACTGTATTCAAAAAAATTGAGACAAGGGTTTTAAAATATGAGAAAATTTTGACATTTCTTGGCAATGAAGCTTCTCCTGTAAACTGTTCATGACATTTATTATTCTTCTCTCTGCCTTAAACGATATCATTATAGTTTGATAGCACTATGAACATGTTATAATGATAGTTCATCATCCTAAAATGGCTCTTTTCACTTAATGTACATCTACATTCTATGATGCTGCTATTTGATCACCTTTTAATGACAATCTTGTCCTTCCTTCTCAGTTGATTCTCTACTTATCACAAATCTTCCTCCATTGCATTTGTATACTTCTATGACATCTTAAGGTCTAAGTTTATGATGTTTGACCTACTTTGATGACTGTCATACTTATAGCACAACATATGAACAACAGTAAGATATTTTAATGGTCATAGAAATAAAGAAAAGTACCTTCACATGACTGTATTTCTATGTTTTGCATATGGGCAACTTGGTTCAGAATCACTGCTTCTTTTGTAACCTATAATGAAGCAATTTCAATATCTGATCTGATCTTGATAGTCTGTTTATCAAGTGAGCATAGTTTATAGGAGCAACTGCTCCTTTTCACTTTTATCATGATGACTTCACTCTTTTTCAAATTGTCTGCTATGATGCATAATATTATCTTGAATGATGCACCTTGTCTTTTACAATCTGATATCCTTTTCAAATGAATAGAAAAGAAAAACATACTGAGCTCAACCCTTTTGGGAGCCACATTTTCTCCACATGTTTTAATGTCTTCAAATCAACAACATTACTTTTCCTATACTTGCAGAATGAACAAACAAGTTAGCATAAAAACATACCTCTTGAAGTTTATTGATCTTTCTCATGATGATCTGATTTATTGCACATGTCTGATTTGATCCATTCACATGAAATGCATAATGTTTGTAAGTTGATATGTCTATTGATAAAAACAAATGATAATCTTAAATATCCGGAGCTTCTAACAAGACTTTCCCCAAATTTTTTATAGGTACACTGACATGACTGGAGCTTGAAGATATGACATGAAGACCAGCCATCAACAAAGGGCATCAACCTTCAAACAAAAGGCAATGATGGATATTTGATATTCTCATATGTTCTTTTCATTTCCTTTTATCATCAGAACTATAGCTTGCATATGTCTGCATTGCTCAGTTTAGTCACTCCCACGGCTTGTGTGGGACACATTTAAACATTTGTTTTAAACATTATTAGTTAATTTACCTTATGCAATTGATTTATGTATGTTTCTTTTTCAATAAATGCATAGGATAGAATAATTGAAACTAATGTATGTTCAGAATATGATATGAAATGACAGTTCAAATAAATACCTTTCTTTCACACTGAAATATGATCACTTGAATAATCACATTGTCTTATAACTTGAAAGATAAAACTAGTTAGATCATCTGTCTTTCACTGACTGTCTGATAATTTGACATTAGACATTCACTTGTCATGATGGTTTGATAGTCCTGATTGGACTGTTGGATTATCATGACAAGTGATCATTGTTTTCCTCTTGTCAAGACATCATACATTCACTAATTGCAATAACCTAAAAGTTTTCTTTTACTCCTTTTGAAACAATCTGCAAATCAGGTCTAACTAAATTAGGTGTGAACATAATTTAGTAACATTTCTGGTGACCTCTCAGGGGTGTTTGCCTACTAAACAAATTAGAACTAGTAGCCTTGCAATTTCCATTGGGCATATGAGTCTTATCTGCCTGAAACCTTGAAAATCCTTTTGCAACTCAAACTGATAAAAACTACAGTAGCAAAATAAAACTGAAACTGAAACTATTCTAACCTGTTTAAGACATGGCCAGAAAAATGTGCATATGCACTTCTTGGAAATGAAATACTAAACTTAAATTCTACTCTAACCTACTCTAACCTGCCATTGAAATTGGTCAAACAAATCCATTAATTGGCTTTGTAAAATAACTTCCCTTTCTGATTAAGAAAGGATGTTCTGCAAGATGTTTTGCTACTGAAATGATATGGTTCATAAAAATATTCTTTACCAAATGGTGCGAAATATTCTAAAGAATGAAAACAAACTTATTGATTATCTAAACCTAATCATTGATACTGTTGTTATGGGATGACTAAATGATCTCATTATGCCATTGTAAGGCTAAAAACTACTCTGTGGGTACAACGGTAATCTATACCTCCTTATTTAGCTCTCTAACAGCTAAATCCCTGATGGGACACCCTCTTGCAATGATGAATTTTCTGCTCATGCTCCTGGTTTCCTTATTGAGATCTACTGTCCTATTTTCACTTGCAATTTCAATCTGACTTGAAAGAGTTAGCTCAAATGAATGAAATGAACTAATATTTGCCTCTTTGTCTTGAATAGGTTGATCACATACTACTGGTTCATTTGACACTAGCTGATCATTAATGTTAGAACAAAAGACTTCTATGATGCCTAAAAACATGTTCTCATTTAACTCACAATCTTGCATTGAATCCAAACGAGTTATATCATCCAGTTGTTCAATACTAGGCATAGATTCAAGAAGTTCATCAAATAAGTCATCTAGCTCATGAGACTCAACCTCTGTTTCTTTCACAAAAACATGGTTAATCTGATCTTTTTGCCATCTAAGTTTGACACAAATGACTCAAGATCATCCTAAAATGAAACTTCATCACATTCCTCTTGGATTTTTGGTAAAGGAGGATTGTTTATTACCTCATAACAGCTCTCAATCAACTTTGTAAGTTGCATGACAAGTTTACCTTCACACTCTTCTAATTGATCCAAGATTAGATTATTAGATTGCTTAGTTTCAATCAACAACTCTTCATATTATTTAATGTCTTCTTGCTTTTCTGATACTGCTATTGGTATGGTTTCCTCATCTAGTTCAATGAAACTAGGTAGCTAGTCAAACAAAGAAACCAGTTCTTCCTCCTCACTCGGGGCTTTGTCCAATGGAACCTGGGTATTCTGTCTTTGCAACTGAAGACTTTCACTTTGTGACCTCCGTACTTTGTTTTCATTTATCTTATAAACAACATTAGAGAACTTTTCAAATGATTCAAAATGTAAAGGATTTGGAGCATCAATGACCTCTTGCTCCATATCATATGCATTATGCTTACTTTCAGCTGGGGACACAGAAAAAATAACACCTTTAGCTACTAGACTGAAACTTGGAATCTTGATAGGCTCGGGCTCTAAAACCTTTTGTTCTTGTTCACCATACCAACTTGGAATCTTGATTGGTTTAGTTACTACTACCTTTTCCTCTTCCTAATTTTGGATTAGTATGGAAGGGGTAGCCTTACTAAGATTTGGCATTTTGTAATCAGGATACTTGGTCCAAGAAGGCTACCATGGTTGCTCAAGACTGTGATGACTTGGTTCAGGTAGTTGATGTGATTGATACTGAGGATTAACGGACTAACTTTGAATGCAAATAGGCTCCTGATTAAAATCATAACTTTTGAAACTTGGAATTTGATACCTACTAACCTCATTTTGAACAAGCTGATCCGAAATGAATGCATCTATCTGGATCGTTTGCCTTTGTACTTGTGCAAGAAAAAACTTCATCTGCTCCTCTTTTTCTGCTATCTCCCTCCTGAGACCTTCTTCAAACTGTATCCTTTGTGCCTCCAACTTCTGCTCATGAAGATAGGCTTGATAATCTAGCTCCTCCTACTACTGCTCATATTCTTGCTGCCTCTTGAACTCCTCTATCAGCTTTGTGATTTCTAGCAATGTGTTTTTTGTTTCATTCATGCTATTATTGAGATCAAGTGACATACTCTTTATGCTTGCAATCTCTTCCTTCGCATACTCCTGAAGTTGATTTGGTTCATGTATAGGCTGCCAATAAGGCTAAATTGGGGTGGGAGGGAGGTAAGAGTACTGTGCATGCTGATATACTGTTGTTGCATGACTGCTTGGGATAAAACCAATAGTATGGCTGATCTGATATGGCTGATAAGATGATGGATTAGCAGCATTTTCATGATATGATGGATGATATGACATGTTTCCATGCAGGATAGACATGTTTACTCATTCAAAAAGTTGGAAAATAACTAAAACCTGATCTTGTGAAATTCTTCTCATAGGCTACAAAATCTGATCTATAAAACCAGAAAGATAGAGTCGCCAGGTATTTTGAAATAACACCTCTAAAAAGGTTGTATTAACTGCTGATCATACCAAACCAATAGTAATAATAAGTTCTTTTTGAACTAAGAATCAGTTCAAAGTCCCATTGGGTGTGCCAAAAACTGTTGTCGATTAAGATTGCACCCTTATGCAAATCTATGAAAACTCCGCAATCCTTCGAAACATGGGATCAAACTCAGGCTGTGGGTGACCTATGGTGAGTTTAAACCTCCAGATGGGCTGGTTCCCTTGATAAAATGATAAATTTGTAGGAAAAGGGTAAAAAGGATCTAATGGAATCACTAAAACTAAAACTGCAAAAGCGGTGATGCACCTAATTTTGATGGAAAACTTACAAATCTGACTCACAATAGATCTCAAAAATCTATTCACACAATCTAGTTTTGGCAATGTAATCACAAAAATGTTTCTAAGGAAGGCTGGAAATTATCTTCTTTATGAAGGAAAAAGGATTTTTCACAACATGAAGGAAAACATATTTCAGTAGCACAACCTAAGACTTGTGATATCACTGTGCTTAACACTTGCAAGTAAGAATGAGACAATAATTTTAAAGGTTTTGATATTTTAAACACAATAAAATTTTATCAAATCACTCATACAAGTAGCATTAATGGAAAGACAAACACTTGATTTCAATGAAAAATAAAGGAACATATTGCATAAAAGACAGAAAAATAGAACCTGTAACCTGCTGTAATCTCTATAAAATCTGTAAAATTGAGTTACAAAACCTTTCTTCTCTTCCAAAGTATAAAGAGCCAAAGACGTAAGAACTAGCAAAACCTAAGTTTTGCTTTACAATACATAGTTTTCTCTCTCCAAGAGGCATGAAAAAATAATTGGAGCT
Organism: Cunninghamia lanceolata; assembly: GCA_027924645.1. NCBI lineage: Eukaryota > Viridiplantae > Streptophyta > Pinopsida > Cupressales > Cupressaceae > Cunninghamia > Cunninghamia lanceolata. The sequence goes on along the minus strand of BSBN01000918.1, from coordinate 7,195,400 downwards.
AACTACCTCTAAAAATAAACCCTCAAAATTGATCCATGACCAAACTAAGAAATCCCTAAAAGTAAGGGTCAAAACTGCCCCAAATTGAGAAAAAATAGCTCCAAATTGATCATCTCCATGTGTTTGACCAAGAAGTTGACCAAAACTCCCCAAATTGTCCTCCAAATCATGCAAAAGTCTCCAAATAGCTTCAGTTAACTCAACTCATCTATTTTGCATGATTTTGCATTGCAAAATTGATGTGAGCAAAGAATAAAGTAATTAGGTGCTAATTACTTTACTATTAGTTACATTTTGTACTAACTCTATGATTTTACAACTTGTGAAAAATAACAAAGTAATTTATAAAATATTACTTTATTATTTGTTTACATTGATTCTTAGTTGTAAAATCATGCATGATAGATGAAAATAAAATAATCACCTTATTTCTCCTTTTACATTTGCCTAATTTTGCATATTTTTGCATGAAAAAAAAAAAGGTCTTAAGAGAAATAAAATACCCCCTTATGCCTCCATACAAGAAAAACCTTATATTTGCATCTCAAATGCACTAAGGTAAAATACATCCCCTTGTCTTCATAAGGTATCATGCAAATATCATTATGCAAAAAATCCTCACCTTATCCTTATACATGCATTGTCCATGTAGTAATATCCTCCCACCTTGTTTTTGACCTTATCCACCTTGTATTTCACTTGTCTTCAAAATCCTCATGCAATCTTTATATCACCCTACCTTCATATGATCTTCCTACTTTGACCTTTGATACATTAAAATGCATAAGGTATGAAAAGAGTTTGACTACACCTTCACCATGCATGATTTGAAGAATCTTTGACTCTCAACCATGTTGCATATGATTTCAAGGTATCTTCAACCATATTTTTCACATGAGGCATTTCGACCACATCATTAGTCGACCTCCATGATAAAAGGGAAAATAAAGGCACCAAAGCCTTATCTCACAATGATTGACCCTTTGACTTTATCAAAATATTCAAATAAAAAGATATGACTATCGGGCCATGGCCCCTTCTTGGCATGATGACAAGGAATCTCTCAAGACTAAAGTCTTGACCCCAGTGGATAAGGCAATGATTTTTTTTTGTTTGCAAAGTCAAAAAAAGAAAAGAAAAGGAAAACTCCATCGAACAAAAGCATGAAGAAACCCTAAGAGATCATTTCATTTTTCATTTTTCATTCTCCATTTTTTAGCTCTGCAACCTTGTTCTAGCTGCTACTAGGGTTTGGCTTCTCCGGTTTTCTTTTCATTTTCATGGTTTCCTTTGTCAACTCTCTCGTATTATTATGTCAAAATCAAGATGCAAGAAAAGGTGAGTATTATATCAAACCCTAACTGGCATTTCCTTGTTAATTTCTATAGCTTTACCTTTCAAGGTCGTGGCCATGGTGCCTGTGTATTCATTACAACTTCTAACAAAACTCTCCTTGTTCCTGTGTCTCTTTATCTGCACTGTGATATCATATCTAAGAGGTTTTCTCACAAAAAAGGCCGCAGCTTGCTAGCTTCTTTCTTCTTCAACTGTAAGGTGAGCTTCTTTTTTCTTTGGCTTTCCTCCATCTACATTCACTTTCACTGTGTTCTTCATAAAATGATAAGGGTTTTTTGAAAAAATATATATGGGTATCTCTGCCTTTGAGAAAATATTATCTCTCTGGTATGGTCATGGAATTTTCTTGTTTCTATATCATTCTTGACCCTACAGATGTAAAAAAAAAGTAAGGGTTTCAAAATTTATAAGGGTATTGCATTTATTTGAAGAAAATGACCCTTCTGGTCACGGTCACGCCTGTGTATGCCTTCTCTTTGATTTTCTCCACTGTAGATACAAGAATTTTTGAGGGTTTCAAAAATTGTAATGAGGGTTTGTACATTTATTTGCACATAAACCCTTTTTAGCCACGGCTACTCCATTTTGTAACACTCTTTCATTTTTTGTTCCCTTCTGTATTTTACATTGACTGTATATAAAAAATTAACAAGGTTTTTCAAAAAATGACAGTGGGGCTTTTTCTTTTTGCACAGAAATCCCCCTTTTCCTTACGGCCTGCATGACCCATATTTTTTTATTTCATTCTTCTGTATCTTATCTTGACTGTATTCAAAAAATTTGAGAAAAGGGTTTTAAAATATGAGAAAATTTTGACATTTCTGGGCAATGAAGCTTCTCCTGTAACTGTTCATGGCATTTATTATTCTTCTCTTTGCCTTAAAGGATATCATTATAGTTTGATAGCACTATGAAAAATGTTATAATGATAATTCATCATCCTGAAATGGCTCTTTTCACTTAATGTACATCTGCATTCTATGATGCTGCTATTTGATCACCTTTTAATGACAGTCTTGTCCTTCCTTCTCAGTTGATTCTCTACTTATCACAAATCTTCCTCCATTGCATTTGTATACTTTTATGACATCTTAAGGTCTGATTTTATGATGTTTGACCTACTTTGATGACTTTCATACTTATAGCACACATATGAACAATAGTAAGATATTTTACTGATCATAGAAATAAAGAAAAGTACCTTCACATGACTGTATTTCTATGTTCTGCATATGGGTGACTTGGTTCAGAATCATTGCTTCTTTTGTAACCTATAATGAAGCAATTTCAATATCTGATCTAATCTTGACAGTCTATTTATCAAGTGAGCATAGTTTATAGGAGCAATTTCTCCTTTTCACTTTTATCATGATGACTTCACTCTTTTTCAAATTATCTGCTATGACGCATACTATTATCTTGAATGATGCACCCTGTCTTTTACAATCTGATATCCTTTTCAAATAAATAGAAAAGGAAAACATGTTGGGCTCAACCCTTGTGGGAGCCACATTTTCTCCACATGTTTTAATGTCTTCAAATCAACAACATTACTTTTCCTATACCTGCACAGTGAACAAACAAGTTAGCATAAAAACATACCTCTTGAAGTTTATTGATCTTTCTCATGATGATCTGATTTATTGCACATGTCTGATTTGATTCATTCACATGAAATGCATACTGTCTATAAGTTGATATGTCTGTTGATAAAAGTATACAATAATCTTAAATATCCAGAGTTTCTAATAGGACTTTCCCAAAATTTTTTGCAGGTACACTGACATGATTGGAGCTTTAAGATATGAGATGAAGACCAACCATCAACAAAGGGCTTCAACCTTCAAACAAAAGGCAATGATGGATATTTGATATTCTCATATGTTCTTTTCATTTCCTTTTATCATCAAAACTATAGCTTGCATATGTCTGCATTGCTCAGTTTAGTCACTCCCACGGCTTGTGTGGGACACATTTAAACATTTATTTTAAACATTATCAGTTAATTTACCTTATGCAATTGATTTATGTATGTTTCTTTTTCAATCAATGCATACGATAGAATAACTGAAACTGATGTGTGTTTAGAATATGATATGAAATGACAATTCAAATGAATACCTTTATTTCACACTGAAATGTGATCACTTGAATAATCACATTGTCTTATAACTTGAAAGATAAAACTAGTTAGATCAACTGTCTTTCACTGACCGTCTGATATTTTGACATTAGACATTCAGTTGTCATGATGGTTTGATAGTCCTGATTGGACTATTGGATTATCATGACAAGCGATCATTTTTTCCTCTTTTCAAGACATCATACATTCACTGATTGCAATAACTTAAAAGTTTTCTTTTACTCCTTTTGAAACAATCTGTAAATTAGGTCTAACTAAATTAGGTGTGAACATAATTTAGTAACAGTACCAGTGAATTCATTAAAACTAATTTGTTAGGCTACCACCCTTTATCACAATAAATAAAGCATTATTATTGCCACTTAAAAGTCATAATGATAAACATCCCAGCCACATCATCAGCCTCATCAATAAATCTTTTGAAACATTATTAACCATCCCGTCAAAATTTTCACATTAATGATTCATAAGTCATAAATGTGTTCTCGACATCAGCAAAAGTGGGATGAATTCAAGTCGATTTATGGATGTGAGGTAAGTACAAACTCTTTCTTAATTAGGTAATAAATTGTTATTAGGTCTTAATAAATTGGCACATTTTTCCCTTTTTCCCAAAACAAGAAATCCATGCTTGCTACACTTCACACAAGGAAAGTGGTAGCGCTCTTATTCCATGTATTTAGAAAGTAATGAGTAGGGAGTCCAGGCTGGTAGGATTATTTGAAAAGACGTCATGTCACCCTTGTTTCACTTTATTGATTTTAATGAGTTCATAATTAGCTATTACCTCAATATTCTATTGGTTTCAGCTAGTAATGCAGTGCAAAAAACACATCATTTCATTGTTTCAACTAAGCCATACAATTTAATGAGCCATTGAAAGAACATTCGCATGACAGTTAACATGGGGGCAAAGCAGAAATCATAACCAACCTCAACAAAGAAACTCCTAGCTCTGCATAACATTACAAAACTATTTTAGGCTACAGGATGGCTAGATTTTATCAAGAAGTTTAAGGGTTATAACATGGAGTTGGTCAAAGAGTTCATCAAAATTTTTATAGAAGGGCACTCCATAGTATGAGGGAGAAAATTCAAGGTAAGTGCCCAAACTATCTCTAATATTTTTGGAATTAAAAATGAAGGCATAAATCTGGCTAAAGAAACAAATATTCCTTATTAGAGAATGCTAGAACTCTTTATTCAGAAAGGGGAACCTCAGCCTCAACTAGTCACAGGTTCTAGGGGTCAAAATAAAAGGTATCCAAAGAATGTCAATTACCAAACCCCAAAAAATAGTTGTAGCCTAGATTATTAAATATTTCAACTGTGATGGCTAGTGTGCCACCATTCTAGGGCCTCCTTTTCGCTTGCTCATTCATTTGCGCCATGGCACCATGCACCCTGGACTTAGAATCAATATCCCCACCCTCCTCTTTAATTCTCTAGTCAATATGATGGAGGGATATAAAGTTAGATCTGGACCCCTAAAACACCATGGCTTAATTACCCTAATTTGCAAGTACCAACTTTTGAAAAGAAGAAAAATAGACAAGAAGTGGTAGAAATTTCTTTAAAAATTTGAAACCCCAGTGCCTGAAAAAACATTTGAGCGAGGAGAATCTTCTGGTATAGTAGCATAAAACCTTAGAGAACCTTCTCCTAAACCTCAACAAACCCAAGGGACTCCGAAGGAGGAAGTGACAAAACATGGGCCACACCCTTCAGAAACTGAAAGTTCACCTAGGGATCGCAATATTCTAGAGACTCTGGAGATACAAGGAAATGTTGAAATTATTGATTTCGAAGAGGAACACAAAACTAGTCCACCTAGGGCTAGAAACTAGTGCCCTAAGCAGAGATTACAGAGACCCCCTCCTCTGTGAAGAAGTAAAAGGTTAGCTGTAGATGTAGGTTTTTCTACCACATTTGAACACCCTCCAATTCCAAAATGGAAAAGGCATGACAGGCAGTCGGGTATGAGTGAGACCCTAGGCAAAAATAACAAAGAAGTCGTAGAACAAACTAGTCTAGCTGGGGAAGAACAAGAGGAGCCAAAGGGATGAAATCAACCTAAGACTGAGCCTGGGATAGTCTTGTTGAGTGAACAACCACCTCCAACAGGGAATGCAGATGAAATAGAGCAAGGCCTTGAGGAAGGGACAAATGAAGAAAATGTATTTGATCAAAACACAAAATTTTTTGTGCCACCCTTTTCAACAAATGTAGATAATGAAGAGCACAGTCAAATGGAAATTGAATTGAGTAAGTTGAAAGAAGAGATTATACAATTAAGGAATAAGGTACAACATAGTGGTAAGCATATTTTTGTACAAAAGCAAAGCATTGACCAAAAGGAAGAAATAATACAACAATTGAATAAAACTTTAGAAGAAAAAGTAGGAAATTCGGGAACTGGGTTGCAACAGAGAGATGAATTCATCTCAAGCCTACAAACCCAATTAAAACATTCTGAAGAAAATAACCAAGGATAATTGGCAACCCTATCTGATAAATATAAGCAAATCAAAAGACTGACTAACAATTTCACAGACTTCCTCTAATATTCTCTAGAAAAGAAGGAAAAGCATAAGCAACAATTAAATGCAGCCCTCAGTCAAACTATAGAGTTAGAACAAGAGCTACAATAGATAAAAAATAAACCAAACATGGAGTCAAAAGAAATCCAAATATAGCCCACAAAGATGGAATGGTTTCAGGTCCATATACCTCCCCTGTTGAGAAAATGGATGGAAAGATGTTACTTTTTAAGACAAGCTAGAGTAGAAAATTCTTGATTGAAGAAGGAATTAGTCTTGTTAAAAGAATCTTTTGATAGGTTATATGAGGCAAAAACTGATGCATGAGCATCCTTGATTTCCAAGCAATCTTGCATCACCAAAAATATTTGCATTTGTTCTTTATTTCCTTTCATTTTCCAGTTCATTACAATTCAATCAACCAGTAGCAGTTTCAACATTTTGTACCATATTTTACCACATTATCAAATCAACTCTTATAGAGCAGGACTTAACACCTAGACATCATCAATGACAACATATCCAATTTTTAGCTCATTTGGATCAGTTATCAGAAAGATATCGCTATCAGAAGTTCACCTGGTTTCACAGAACAAAGCATACAGACAACTAGTGGAAGACAAAAGATTTTCAAGGCACTCTCATGACCTATAGAGCAGAAAGAAACATCATTCATGATAAATTGGGACATGGCCAACCTTCCATGGAGATCCACACCAAGTTTCCAATAATTACAAAGCAATGCCACCTTCTTAAGGCCGACCTATTGTTCTACATGCTACACCCACTTTAGAGATTGTAACACCTTGTTTGGCCGACACAGAGGAATTTCATGAGCTTGGAATGATATAAAAACATGTAATAGATGCCTAGGAAAGTTTTTGATTTAGTTAGAGGATTTTGATCATTAGATTTTGTTCGCTAAGGTAAATCACTATGAAATCTTGCATGTATGTAATCAGGCTTGTGAACCCTTATTCTATAGCCTGCATGAAGCCGGTATATGAGTATTGTAATCTTTGATATTCTGATATATATGAAGCTATATTTGTGTTCTATGATTGTGTTATTTTCGCTAAGTTTACTCTAGTTGCATGGTTAGAAATTTCATTCCATGAACCCTCCGACCACGACTACACCAAGTGGTATTAGAAAGAAGTTTTGAATCCTTGGGAGAGTGAATTATTCTGTAAGATCCTATTGTGAGAAAATCACCAACCTGAGGCAACCTACTTGCATTGTCAACCAATCACCCATTGTGAGTTAGTTGTCACCTTGTAGTCAAATCGCCAAATTGAGGCAATTTACACTTGATCCTAGGAAGATGCCGATGAGGAGGATGCCTGCTATGGAAAATGTTGCTGGTAGAATGGATGAGATGATCGAGATGATGTGAACTATGAAGGTTAGCTTAGATGTTGAAGACATAAGAAGAGGGTTGAATCCTATACATGATGTTAAAAGTGATGATGAAGAATTTCAATCTGTTGATTAATATGAAGAAACCCTAGAAGAAGAAGAATCAGATCAAGTGAAGATGTTAGAAAGCTATTTTTGAGGATTGGAAAGAGACCTAAAGTTGAGGTACTGACTATACTCGTAATTTGAATCTTGAATAATTGATTGATTGGATAAATGATTTGGAAGAATACTTTGAGTATAAAGAAATTGAAGATCTGGAGAAGGTGAGATTTGCAAAGACTAAATTGAAAGGACATGCTTCTATGTGTTGGAAAGAAGTTCAATTGGAAATAAATAGAAGAGGCAAAGAAAAGATCATAAAGTGGAATAGAATGGTGACAAAATTGAAGAATCAACTTATACCTGCTGACTATGAGTTGGAGCTATTGAAAAGACTACAAAACCTAAGACAGAAGGAGAAGACTGTGAAGGAGTATACTAAAGAATTTCATAAGATGATCATAAGGATAGGACATAGTGAAGCAAGCAAAGAGAAAGTGGCAAGATACATCAATGGATTGAGGATGAACATTCAAGAAGAACTCAATTTAGTGATGATGACAACAATTGAAGAAGCATATTAGTTTGCCTTGAAAGTTGAAGATAAGTTAGACAAGAAGCATGAGCAAAGATAGAGAGGCGGAGGAGGTAAATTTTAGAGAGATAGAATATATTCTAAAGGAGAAAGATCATATGCGAAACAGAACAAGCAAGATAGTCCATTCAATAAGGAAGAAAGAGAAAGCAATTCATACTGGAGAAATGATAGAAGTTTCTATTGCAGAGGAAGCCATAATTCATACCAGAGTGAAGGATATAGAAGAGATGATAGAGGACATGATAAGAGAACATTCAGAGGAACATGCTTTTAAGTGTGGAGGTGAAGGACACAAAACATTTGAATGTCATCAAGGAAGTACAAACAAGAACAATTCAAGAACAACCTATGTTGAAGAAGAACTTGTTGGATCACCTAGTTCAGTTGATAAACCATAGAAAGGAGAATCATTAGTCATGAGAAGAGCACTATTTCAAGCAGAGACAACTAAAGAACCACTACAGAGGAAGAGCTTGTTCCGGACCATATGCAAATCAGGAGGTAAATGTTGTAAGATGGTTATTGATAGTGGAAGCACTGATAATCTAGTTTCTGAGGAGATGGTGACAAAGTTGAACCTAGAGATATTGAAACATCCAAGGCCCTACAAGATAACATGGATACAAGATGAACACAAGGTACTCGTGAGTGAACAGTGTTTGGTGAAATTTCATATAGGATCTTATCATGATGAAGTGTTGTGTGATATTATGCCTATGGATGTATGTCATATATTGTTTGTTAGACCATGACATTATGACAAAAAATCTATACATGATGGGAGAAAGGATACCTATACTATAATGGATAATGGAAAGACACATATCTTGATATCTTTGGAAGAGGAACCTAAAAGTCAAGTATGTGCAAATGCTAGAATTTGTTTGGTTGATGGAAGAAAATTTTTGGATGGTTTGAGGCATGAGAATATGTGTTTTTCTTTGATTTCTAAGAAATGTGAAACCATAAATGCAAAGAATGTTACCGGAGAAGAAGAATCATAGTCAAAGGAGATAACTGCATTGCTGACAAAATATGAAGACATCATATCAGATAATGTACCTGAATGATTGCCACCAATCAAAAGTATTAGTCATCATATGGATCTTATACCTAGAGCTAGTTTGCCTAATAAAGTAACACACCATATGACACCAGCAGATAATGAAGAATTGAATAGACAGATACATGAATTGTTGAGGGAAGGATTGATCAGAGAAAGCTTAAGCCCTTGTGCAGTACCTACAGTGTTAGCACCTGAGAAGGATGGAGAATAGAGAATGTGTATAGACTCTAGAGCAATAAATAAGATCATAGTAAAGTATAGGTTTTCATTGCCTAGGATGGATGACATTATGGACTATTTGAGTGGAGCAAAGTATTTCACAAAGATAGATTTGAAGAGTGGATGCTATCAAATCAGAATCAGAGAAGGAGATGAGTGGAAGACTGCATTCAAGACAAATGAAGGATTATATGAGTGGTTAATGATGCCCTTTGGATTGACAAATTCACTGAGTACTTTCATGAGGTTGATGAATGAGGTTTTGAAGAAATTCTTGGGTAAGTTTGTTCTTGTATACTTGGATGATATTTTAATTTTTAGTAAGACAAAGGAAGAACATCTATGACACCTTGACAAGTATTATAGAGGTTGAGAAAAGAGAAGTTGTTGATAAACATCAAGAAGTGTTGTTTCATAAAGGAAGAATTGATATATTTGGAATTTGTGATATCTATGGAAGGATTGAAGATGGACCTTGAGAAAGTTAGAGCAATTGTTGAATGGCCTACACCTAAGGGCATTGGAGAAGTTAGATCATTTCATGGATTATCTCATTTTTATTGGAAGTTCATTAGAAATTTCAGTTCAATATGTAACCCTATGACATAGATAATGAGAGGTGATAGAAAAGACTTTAAGTGGTCTTTAGGAGCAAATAAAAGTTTTAAATTGTTGAAACAAAAAGTGATAGAGAAACTAGTGTTAGCATTACCGGATTTCAAAAAAAGTATTTCAAGTAGATTGTGATGCCAGTGGGAATACAATTGGAGTAGTACTAAGTTAGGAAGGAAGACTTGTAGTATATTTAAGTGAGAAGTTAAATGATGCAAGAAGAATATATTCAGTTTATGATCAAGAGTTCTATGCCATAATTCAAGCTTTGAAGAAGTGGAGACATTACTTGTTGCCTAAGGAATTTGTGTTGTATATAGATAATCAACCTTTGCAGTACCTGAATAGTCAAGGAAAGTGGAATCAGAGACATATGAGATGGGTAGAGTTCATGTAGAGTTATACTTTTGTATTGAAGCATAGGAGTGGAAAATAAAACAAAGTTGCAGATGCCCTGAATAGAAGAAGAAATTTACTGACAAAGATGATAGTGGAAGTGTTGGGATTTAAAGAACTGTAACATATGTATGAGGAAGATCTTGATTTTATAGAACCTTGGAAATCGTGTAAGGAACCTATTGTGACATATAGAAGTAAGTGGTTGGATTGTTTCATTCAGAAAGATATGTTGTTCAAAGGAAATCAATTGTGTATACCTAGGAGTTCAATGAGAGATAATTTGATCAAGGAGAAGCATAGTGGTGGATTGGCAAGACATTTTGGGATTGATAATATAGTAGCATTGATAAGTGAGAACTTCTTTTGGCCTCAGATTCATAAGGATGTAAGGAAGTTTGTGCAGAGTTGTAGAGTTTGTCAAGTAGCAAAAGGAAACAGTTAGAATACTGAATTGTATAAAACCTTTGACAGTATCAGAGAGACCTTGGGAAGAAATCAACATGGATTTCATATTGAGATTGCCGAAGACTCAGAGAGGATATGATTCTATATTTTTAGTGGTGGACATATTTTCAAAGATGGCACATTTCATACCTTATAAGAAAACCAGTGATGTTGTAATGCCTACCCAAGGAAATATCAGTAAATAACAATGAATTACTAAATTAGTTAAATGGTTACCTACCTTGCTGCTTCAGGTTAGAAATTCAATGAGCATAAGTCATCTATTTACTTTTTAATACTCCTTAGGCTATTCAAAGGCAGATTGTGAATATTTTGAGGTTTCAGATTGGGTCTCTTCCCTTCATTTACTTGGGTATTCCTCTTGTTGTGGGTAGAGTACCCAGGTCTTCCTGGCAGATTTTTCTTCATAAGCTATGTAGAAAGGTTGCTCATTGGACACATCATTGGTTATCTACTACTACTAGAGTGACTCTTCTTAAGTCTGTTATACAGGCTCTCCATATTTATAGGTAATTTATTCAAGCAGCTCCTATGTACTTCCTTAGGGAATTTGATGCACTCTCATGACAAATTCTTTGGAATGGTAACTTGTCGACTGCTAGGTGGAGCCTTGTTAAGTGGGAAATTGTGTGCAGACCAAAGAAAGAAGGTGGTTTGGGTTTACGTTCTGCTATTTTGAATGGACAAGTTCTTGCAGCTAAGTTATATTGGCTCTGGTGTACTAGTCAGCATCAGCTATGGGCCCGTATTCTCACCCATAAGTATCTTACAAATGTTAATTCTTTTGATGTTCTTCACTTTCCTTTGGAGGGAAGGAAGGGGTTCTTTGATCTGGAATACTTTGAAAATGGGGGTTAAGTTGGTTAAGAATGGGCTTTTTTGGATCTGTCATTCGGGGTCACAAGCTCTTTTTTGGCTGGATTCTTGGGATGGTCATTCTTCTATCCTTTCTTCTTTTCCTCACCTCCAGTCCCTTTGTGATATTCTTACTGCTACAGGCTGGGACACAGTTGAGCATTATAAGGTTACACATAATTATGGGTTGGCTATTAGTTTAGATGGAAGTACTCTTTTGAATGGCCACCGAGAGGGTCTGAGGAGGATAGGCGAGAGCTGACTTAGATTCTTGCTTCTTGTGAATGCAATACTTTGGTGGGGCATGATGTTCTAGCTTGGGCTGGCAGTGATATTTCTAGGAAGTACTTTATTTTTGCTAGTTATGTGCAACTTGTTAGGCAGATGTTTGGAGACACTGAGGTTCCTTGGTGGAAGCAAGTTTGGCACAAGTTTTCATGGCCCAAGTGCAACTTCTTCATGTGGTTGGTGTTTCAAAATTGGTGTCTTACTTGGGATAATCTAAGTAAGTGAGGTTTTCAGGGTCCCTCGATGTGTGTCTTGTGCCATAATAGTTAGGAAAGTGTTTCTCATCTCTTTTTCCAATGTTCTTTCTCTAGGGAGATTTGGCATTTTTGGTGGAGTGTTTGGAACTAGGCCTATTGGCATGTCTCCTCTTTGGCTGAGTTTTTTGATCGTTGGGGCATGACCCCTGTTAAAACATCATTTCTTCAAGTTACTTGGGCTCTTGGACCTTCCTTTATTGTTTGGAATATCTGGTTGGAGAGGAATTGTAGGATCTTTCAAGATGTGATGTTAGGGGTCCATCACTTGTGGTAGAAAATTCTTTATTCTTTGGGTGAAACTGTGTTGGCAAATTGTAATTTGGTAGATGCAGTGGATCCTCAAGAGGTTGTTTGCTGCAAGCGTCTTCATCTTCCTCCTCAACAAGGTCGATTCATGAGAAATAAATGTCGACACCCTCTTTAGAAGATAAATAGGGAGGGGCATTAGAATCCTCCTCCTTAGGGAGTTTTGAAACTCAACACGGATGGCTCTTCTCGAGGAAACCCTGGCAATGCTAGTATTGGTGGAGTTGGTCGAGATAGTTCTGGGTCTGTGTAGTTTATATTTTCTATTTATAAGGGTCTTCATTCTAACAATCTGATGGAGGCTCTTGCCATTTTATATGCTATGAAGCATGGCTGTCATTTTGGATGGAGAAGGATCATTTGTGAGTCTGATTCCCAGGTGGTGGTTATTTTGTTGAATAGACAACATTTAGCTAATGTTAGTTGGCATTTATCTTTGGTTGTTAAACAGATTCTTAATTTGTGTGATTCTTTGGATTCGGTTTCTTTCATTCATATTCCTAGAGATTGGAATGGGGTTGCGGATTGTTTAGCCAAATGGGCCTCTGATCACATGCAAAATTGGAACATTATGGATTGGGGCCAATTACCCCTAGATTTGTCTCTAAAGTTGGACCACTTAGTGGAGCTTGATAGGGTTGAGTAAAACCCTTGCTTTGTACTTCTTCTTATTTTAATAAAATTTTACCCCTCTTTTAGTTAAAAAAAATTAAATTAGTTAGAAATAATGAAAATATAATCCAAATACAGGAGAAAATTTTCTTATTTTAACTTAATAAACTTTAAAATTTAACATAAGTATAGTAATCATTCATAAAAAATGAAAAGTTAAGATATAAACATTTCTTATGCAATTACAATCCATTACAATAAGTGCTATATGATCATCCACTTGCAAAGTAGAAAAATAATTCCTTAGCTTCAATATCCAACATGATTAACAGACCTAGATCTGCACACTTAATGTAAACATTAGTTTCACACAGTCAATATATATACATAGCAGATATCAATGTACAAGATAATGAGACTAAGGCCCTAAGGGGCCGACCTAAAGTCTTGGGGGCTCATGATGGCCTTGCCTACGTACGTGCAACGTAGAGACTTCGTAGTTCAAAGACTTGAACATGCAATCACTAGATGGTATCATACAAATATAAACCTTTAATATGTTATTCACAAGATAGTAACATCTTCTTAAACTTAGATACACATACGTATTTCAATCCATACTTGAGGGTAGTGGAAGATTGAGGTTTACCTATCTCACAATATTCTCATAAAAAATTTCTAAATATAAATGATCTTCTTCAAACCAGTATACAAGTTACTACAATGCTTAACTAATCATGCAAGAATAAAATTAGATCTTCTTTTCAATGTAAACAATACTTATTCCTCCAAGCTAATATAGTAACCAAACATAGTATAAGCTTTACTATACAAGTAAGAAAATATTAGAAAAGATATTTCTTTCTCTACAATCCTGAGTGATTCAATCTTGTCACCTTATTTATTACTATTTCTAAAAATATTAACATGACTAAATAGTCTCATTGATAGTTTGACAATAAAAAGGAGACAACTTCTTGCCTAACGTTGAACTTAAAAACAAATGAAACGCATTACTAAATCAAAGGATATATCTAACTAACAAAAGTAACTCAAACTTACTCATTAACTACATAATAGAAACATTACCATACACCATTATCCAAGAGATATTAGTAACTACATATCAGTAATAAAACAAACATCTTATATTTGAATACCATGATTCCATACTTTTCTCACAAACCAATTTTCTCTTCCAAGTATTATGCAATTATCTAGTAGTAAACTATTACATTCATCCATAAGTGTAAGATAATTTCACATATTTCTAAAAATAAATAATTACATAAATAAATTCACACTCTTTCTATATCTATATTTGTCTTTCATAATTACTCTCTACAAAATATTTTCTAACTAAAACATAATTCACTCCTTTCTAATATCACCTTTCACATCAAATTTAAAAACAAGATAATACTTAATTCTAAGAACATTTATTTTCTAATCTATTTTCTAACTCAGAAAAGTAAACAAATATTCTAATCTTATTTCCAAACTAACTATTTAACTATTATATTAATTTAATCCTAACTTGACTAACATGATAAAGTATTCCTAACCACATCATACTAAAAAAATGAAGATTTAACATATAAAAAGATTCTTCTAAACAAAATTATCAAATTAAAATTCTCTAATTAAATATGTATTAATTACTCTAAATAATTCAATACCAATTAATTCTAAATATAATTCTAATTTAGTTTCTAATATAATATAATTATTAGAGAATCAATGAAGATTAAGAGAATATAAGAATTACATAGTTTCCAAATAAAGAATCATAAACCAATTTCTAAAAAATAAACTTATTTTAAACAAGTGTCACTTAGTGTAATTTTTTTTATTGATTAGCTATTGGTTGTATATAGTATTTGTTTAGTTGTAATTTTTTTTGTTGATTAGGTATTGGTTGTATAGACAAATTGCATTCTAATAATTGAAAAATTAATTTTTGAAGAGTGTTGAAATGTCTTGGTAAATAAAATTGAAATCTCAAAAATAATCTAATTTGGTAAAAATAAAATAGGACTAAAATATTTCCTTAGCTATAAAACTAAACTTTACAAAGCCTATTAAATAACACAAATATTTCCTTACAATGTAATAATACTAATACTTTTATAATTTAAAATGCATTAAAATATTGTAAGTTTGAAGAATAAAATAAAAAATGTAATAACATTTTAACTTTTGACTAAATAAAATTGAAATCCTAAATTTTTAACTCTTGAGTAAATAAAATTGAAATCCCAAAAATAACGTAATTAAGAGATTTGAAATGTCTGCGTAAGATATTAAAATGTAATAATATTGAATACTATTACAATTTAAAATGCATTAAAATACTGTAAGTTTGAAGAATAATTACACAATATAATAACAATATAGTATTTTATCTTAGTCACTTAATTTTTTTGTTTAAGTAATAATAGTAAGTACTTTTAGAGAACATGATTTTAATTATTTTAATTAATATAATATTGTGGTTTAGTAATAATTTTTTCTAAAGATAAAAAATTATTTATCATTTCAAATTTGTAACTATTATATTTCCAGAACTAAATTTGTAAGGAAAAATTTATGTGACCTCGTTTTGAAATGTCTTGGGTAAATAAAATTGAAACCTCATAAATAATTTAATTTGGTAAAAATAAAATAGCACTAAAATATTTACTTAGCTATAAAACTAAACTTTACAAAACACAAATATTTCCTTAACTATAAAACTAAACTTTAAACTTTACAAAGCCTACATATTTGTATTATGTGGAGAGCCCTGGCCCTAATTGAGTGTATAGAGATTTGAAATGTCTCTTTAAGGTATTAAAATGCAATAATATTAATATTATGATAATTTAAAATGCATTAAAATATTGTATGTTTGAAGAATAAAATAAAAAATGCAATAACATGGCCAAATATTTTACATGCCAAATATTTTACATGATACTGTAGATTTTTAATTTTTTAGTAAATAGAATTGAAATAGTATATTAGTAAATAAAATTGAAATACTAGATTAGTAAATAAAATTGAAATCCCAAAAATAATCTAATTTCATAAAATAAAATGTGTAGAACCCTATATTTTTAATAGTATTATTAATATTATAACCCCTCTCAGAATTATGGCC
The DNA here is from genome assembly GCA_027924645.1 of Cunninghamia lanceolata. Taxonomy (NCBI): domain Eukaryota; kingdom Viridiplantae; phylum Streptophyta; class Pinopsida; order Cupressales; family Cupressaceae; genus Cunninghamia; species Cunninghamia lanceolata. Next base: position 7,179,081 of record BSBN01000918.1, on the reverse strand, counting down.
ATCCATTTAGGCATGACTAAACTAGTGGGAAACAAAATTTGTGTTCATAATTTATAGCTTTTTGTTGCACTCTCGGTCATTTTTTTTCAGCCAATGACAATACAGATAAAATAATTTTTTGTTAAAAATTTATCATGTTGACATAGGAAAAGTACAAATTTAAATCAAATTTGCCCCACAAGAAAAACAATCCTATATTTTGATTGGTTTACAATCAATAGATTAATATGCGAACTCATTGACCGAAGGAGGTACTAATAAATCACATTTATTATAGACAATCACATATCATTTTATTACTAATGGTGTACTATATAATCAAATAAGGAAAATAATTAATAATAATAACCTTCCCATATATTAAATTGAAATATGTTTATTTACTCTTATCTAATTGAACTACAACTCTAACTTCATAATTGAAACATTTTCACTTGTCATCTATAAACAATTCTAAATACAATAGAATCCTAATAATTATCATAAAAATATTTCCAATAAATCTAAACCACTATCAATATTATTAAAAAGAAGTAACGATATATATATATATATATATATATATATATATATATATATATAAAACTAAATTTCCTTGTTATCCTTTGGAACTATACCAAAAACATACTAATTATTGCTCTGAGAGGTATTACAATTGAGGTAACTAATTGTAATACGTATAATGTATTCAAGGGAAAATGAATGCAAATAATTTAGTTTATCTTATATACCGGGCTTAAATTTGACGGTTGACCCTGTCTGTCAAGCAATTTTTTTGTGACGGCTATTTATCTGAAGTTGCCTTTCAGATATTAAAGCCTATCTATTTTAGGAAAAAATATATATAGACTAAAAATATATATATAGAATAATTACATGGAAAATTTGATAGTTTACATGAAATCTTGCCTTTCAAGTGATACAGTATTCCTAAAATTTTAATTGTATTTTACGGCTAAAATCACTAAATACGGCCATACAGCCATCAAATTTAAGTCCTGCTTATATATAGACTTGAATTTTAATTCAATGAATCGATTTAATAAATAATAATAATAAGAACAATATAAAGTAAATTAAAATAAAAACCAGATTGTCCTGCCATTAAAACTAGGCAGTGGTAAAACTGCAATAACTTTCTTGTTTCTAAACGAAATTTAAAAATTCCAAATATTTTAGAAAGCTATCTCATAGGGCAATAAAACTCAGAAAGAAATTAGAAAAATTCCTTAGGAGGTGTGAGCAGTTTTTATTGCAATCTACCTACAGTTTACTAATTGAAAGTACATGTAGATTTTCTATAACTTACAAAAAGAGAGTTGCATATCTTAGATAATCAAATACCAAAAGTTGATCATTTTAACACAGTTACAGTTGGAAATCAAAACCAAAATATCAATTTTGATGAATTAAACAGACAAAGCATCTCAAATATTGAATTAATGAAGCACTCCAGAATGCATTCAACAATCACTTGACTAACCCTTATTGTTTTAGGGCTACAATTAATTGTTATGTGTGATAGGTTGACCTTCTTGATGGTGCTGGCTATTTTGAGGACACCCTAAAATTTATCAATAAAACCTATGAAATCTGAAATGGAGATAGGAAGCCTTGAGAGTATTCAACTCTAATATGTGGAATGTGAAAGAGATAAGATTCGGTCTTATTGTAGGAATGGGTCTTCAGGTATATAATAATGCAAGGAATGAAACTAACAAACATTTCAGGTATTCCATCAATAGGAACAGGGTAAACCGTGGTATTGTCTAAATATGCGTTTCATAAAATAGAAACCTGATATTTAGAAAGAATCAATGCCTAATTAGATACCAAAGATTGCTACCAAAATTAAGGCACAAAAAATAAGAAGAAATCCCTTTATGGATGAAAATGCCAATTTAAAATTTCACGCAGTAACATAAGAGGGATTAAACAGAGGCTTAATAAATTGGTTTGAAGGAAAGATCAAAGATTAATAGCTAGGACTCATCATATGAGCAGATCATTGCATTGGAGATACCAAAACTCGTACGGTCTACCTCAGCCCATCAATCTATAAAATACAATTCAATCATGGAAGATAAAAGGTTATTACATAATAATTCCTCATGAGGTCATCAATCCCACAAATTAATTAGTTATAAGCAAGGAAACATTAATAGCTTTCCCAATGATACAGAGGAACCATCATCAAAACAATTTAGACAATCGTAGAGGTTATGACATACATTCCAATTTAAAAGTGGATTCAATCATTCATGGAATTTTAATGAATTCCTGAGAGGTGATTAGAGACATGCAACATTGATTAATGAATTTATGAGATAGCATTTCCAGTAATATACCTGTGATAAAATTTACATTGAGATGGTTAATCCTTGGTAGCCCCAATTTGGTAATATTTCTAGACCTGCACAACCAATCAATCTTTCCAGGAATCCAAAACATAAAGAACAACAAGGAACTTCCCTGGAATATCATCTAAATGCAAATATTATGTTGTAACATATATTCTTCACAAAACCCCCGAAGGATCCATTTCATTCACTGTCATATCAATATATTTTCTCCCATGTCTTCCCCCTCACCTCATACATTTCTTGATCTTTTATAACTAGACATTTAACTCTGTCTTCCAAAAGAGAACGAAATTTCTAGAGAAGATGACTATTCATCTTCTACTCCCGAGACCTATTTACTCGTGAATTAAAAATGATTTAAAATAATTCTAAAACATAATTTATCTTATGAATAAATAAGTATTCTACTAAAAGTAATTGAGCTATGGACTTAATGTAAAATATAATGATAAAAATAACACACAAAATAACCAATTTAAATCAATTAACTAAACACTAAATTCTAATTACGGTGTTCCTACATTCACAGCATGGATGGGAGTTGAAAGATTCTGCAATTTCTATGTAAACTTATAAGATTTTGATCTAGAATCTTTATTAAAAAATCAAATAGTCACTCCACAAATTTAAAAAAAAACCAAAAAAAAAATGAAAGGAATAAAAAAAGAAAAAAAGAAAATACATGTTGGATGGAAAAAAAGGTGGATGGCAGTTTCAAAGAAGCTATCACTATGCACTAAGATGAAAGAAAAAATGTTACGAAATGGCATATGAAAAGACGCACATTCAATCTATTTATATTGTCTCCTTAATATTTTTTTCACATGTAGAACGCACATATCAAATTGTAGGATTTGAGGTGAGATAAAGGGAGTGTAGTAAATTGATAAAAAATAGGTGCCTCGAGAAGGATATCTCTTGGCATACTTTAGATATATTTTTTAAATATAGGTATACTAGTCAAATATATTTAGTCAAAGCATTTGAATGCCACTATCCTTCTTTTCTAACATCTAAATTGAAAATAAATATTAATTTCTAAGATTCTCTTGAAGATGCATAACTACTATTTCTTGCAAGTGGCATAGAATAAAAGAATTCTTTATAAAGTATGTAAATATAAAAGCATAAAATGACAATGTATGATTTTCTTTTGAAAACAATATTAAATCATCTAAATAATTATTTCTAAACAATGTTGTTAATTAATTATTCTCAATAAAATATCATAAATAAATAAATAGGGTTCAGGTATATGTCGTGCATGTAGCAGACTTATTTTTCAAGGAGATTGTGAGATTGCATGGATTACCTAAGAGTATAGTTTCAGACAGAGATACCAAGTTTGTTGGATACTTTTGGAGGACATTGTGGAGAAAGATGAAGACAAACCTAGAGTTCAGTTCAACATTTCACTCATACACTGATGGACAGACAGAGGTAGTGAACAGGAGTTTGGGAAACTTGTTGAGATGTTTGATAGGAAATAAGGCAGGAAGTTGGGATCTAATTTTACCACAAGCAGAGTTTGCATAAAATAATTCAGTGAATAAGAATATTGGAAGAACACCTTTTGAGATTGTGACTGGAACTAACCCTAGAGGAGTAGCAGAGTTGCGAGATATCAATATGGAAGACAAGAGAAGTGTAGAAGCAAAAAAATTTGCTGGACATATGGAGACATTGCATAACCAGGTTAAGAAACATTTGGAGGAGATGAATGGCAAGTATAAAGAGAAAGTAGATGAGAAGAGGAGACATACAAAATTTTTAGTTGGGGATGAAGTGATGGTATATCTGAGAAAAGAAAGATTTCCAGTTGAAACATATAACAAGTTGAAGATGAAGAAGTTTGGACCATGTAGGATACTCAAGAAGTTTGATTCAGGAAATGCATATGAAGTGGAGCTACCGGAGACATTGGGGATATCACCTATATTCAACATTGTAGACCTATATCAGTATCAGGAAGTAGAGTTCAGTGACAACATTGAAGAAGACTTGAAGAAGTAGTTACCACAGCAAGTACCGAAGCAAATTGAAGCCATCTTGGATAGTAGAATTGGACACAACACTAAAGGCAAGCAATACAAGAAATACCTAGTCAAGTGGAAAGGTAGACCAACAGAAGATTCATCTTGGATTTCTTAGGCTGAGGTAGACCACCTTGGTTTCCCTCCAACCTCAACAAAGTGAGGGACTCACTTTTTCAACAACCCCAGGTGTCTAATCCAGGAGCATCCCAAGTTGCCAAGAAATCTTGCATCACCAAAAATATTTGCATTTGTTCTTTGTTTCCTTTCATTTTCTAGTTCATTGTAGTTTAGTCAACCAGTAGCAGTTTTAGAATTTTGTACTACATTTTACCACATTATCAAATCAGCTCTTGTAGAGTAGGACTTAACACCTAGACATCATTAGCTACACCATATCCAATTTTCAGCTCATTTGAATCAGTTACTGGAAAGATATCACTATCAGAAGTTCGCTTGGTTTCACAGAACAAAGCATACATACAACTAGTGGAAGACATAAGATTTTCAAGGAACTCCCATGACTTACAGAGCAGAAAGAAACATCTTTCATGATAAATTGGGATGTGGCTGACCTTCCATGGAGGTCCACACCAAGTTTCCAATAATTGCAGAGCAATGCCACCTTCTTAAGGTCTACCTATATTTTCTACACACTACACCTACTTTGGAGATTATAACACCTTGTTTGGCCAACATGGAGGAATTTCATGAGCTTGGAATGATATATAAACATGTAATAGATGCCTAGGAAAGTAGTTGATTTAGTTAGAGGATTTTGATCATTAGATTTTATTTGCTAAGGTAAATCACTGTCAAATCTTGCATGTATGTAATCAGGCCTGTGAGACCTTATTTTGTAGCCCACATGAAGCTGGCATATGAGTATTATAATCTTTGATATTTTGATATATATATATGAAGCTGCATTTGTGTTCTATGATTGTGTTGTTTCCGTTGAGTTTACTCAAGCTGCATGGTTAGACAGTTCATTCCATGAACCCTCCGACCATGATGCACTAAAAAGAGAGGCATGTAAGATAGGAGAATTTTACTAGCCTATAGGAAGCCTTCTAGACTGTATTCTATGTTCTTAAATGAGTATGTTTTAAGATGGAAGCTAATCAAACTTTCCTGTAATCTTCCTTTGATCTGAATGATAAGCAATTTTTGGAAACTTTCAAAGACCCACCACCTACTTAGAAAAATTTGTAGTGTGAATTATTTATTCATAATTTGCTTTTAGGAAAACATAATGACTTCTTCATCAACCTATTTGTTGGAGAAGTTCATCTCAGGGCCTTTCTTTCTGTAAAGGGTAAAATTTGGATGGTTTAGTTTTGTGTGTAAGCCTATCCTCCTTTCACCTTTTACATTCAAGGACCTTAGGATCGAGTGGCAATGCACTATTAGGTCCTTGATCACTTAGGAATGTAGGGAAGAATGGATTAGGGTGGTTTGATTGTCAATTATCCTTACTTATGCTCAATTGTACATCAAAACCCTAATTATGCAAATACGACAGTAAACAGATAAATTATTTAGAATCCTGCTACAGAGAGATGTAAAATGATAAATGAAAGTGCACCTATTTTTGAAGTTCAGGAAGTGGAACAGTTAGGGACTAAAGAGCGGGCACCCAAGTCCAAGGCCCTAGTTTTTGTCGAGATCTGGAAACAAGATCTACAACCTGTGCCTACTGTATCAGAGATTTTCCCACCATGGAAATCAATGAGTGGGTGCCCTAGTCCAGGGAGCTATTTTCTGCTCTAATCTACAATTCTGATACTCTGTTGTACCCTCCCGCAACTTCCCTTTTTCTGTATCCTTGACCTGTAACCTGCAAGCACAAAAACTTTGGGAGGGGGTTGTGGTGTTTAGAGGCTTGCCTCAGTCAAGCCCCGGAGAGACATTTAAGTCTTCCAAAAACCATTGTCAGATAGAGAGTGCGTGCCCTTGTGAGGCAGAGGCAAAATCCAAATGATAAATGCTAAAAAATACAATAGATGTCACCTTGTAGTGAAGATCTCATGGAAGGAAGAAGCTCTTCATGCCATGAGGAGATGGATGCTCAAATCTACAAACACAAACACATAAAACAACACAAATCTACTCTTCCACACAATGAATGCCTTGAATCACAATGCTCATACAAATTGATAGCTAATTGTTGTCTAATGATCATCTAGTTTCAAATGAATGCCTAAACATACTTTTATATGCAACTACAAACATTCCCGCCAAGAATTTCGTAATGCAAACTTACCATGTTGGCATAAGACCTAATTAATGGTCACAAGCTGACACTTAAAATTTGGGACTGACCCAAAATAGGGTAGGAGGACTAGGGTGCAGGTGCCGAAGTCCTCCCCCCTATTTTGGTTAGGGATTAGCTTCAAGGGACCCCCCTAGGTCCCATTTGTCATAAAACCCAGGGTTCATTTCATCGGGATGTCAAATTATGATGCAAGATGTCCCAAATGCAGATAAAAGACCCAGGAGTTAAACCTTATGAGGGAAATGCCCCCAAGGGGACATTTTATGACATTACACTTTCTAACCTGCAAAATTAGATTAATTGGAAGGAGAGAACTAAAGAGTATTTGTGGGTAGATAAAACAGTTGGCCTAGTCATGAGACATCCCTATCATAAGCCATATGCATTCAAGAGACAATTTAGATTGACAAAAAAATATGAGGCCATGAAAGGAAAATATATTGATATCCTTAGGATTTGTTTTGAGGACCTCAAAGTAAATGGAGCCAAATTAATTGGCAAGGCATTGAATGCATGTTAGGACTGTTGAATTAGGTCTGAACAACTGAGAGGGGGGGTGAATTAGTTGTCACACAATTTTAACAATTTCTACCTTTAATCTTCCTTTACAACTTATAATCAAATCAATGATGTAAACATTTCAGCATTAATCAATAACACATGAGTAGAAACATAAATAATACACTTGACACCAAGATTTTTCACGTGGAAACCCGGTTAAGGGAAAAACCACGGTGGGGGTTAACCCACAAAGATTATACTCTATTAAAAGTATTACAATGGGGAATGCACATGCATTCAGACTTACTACCTAGAGCTCACTGCTCAAAAGAAGGCTCACTGCCTATAATAAAGAAGAGTTACAATAAATTTGAACTGATATTTAGCATCTATCAATGCTGGAGTTTAGTTCCAGTTAAGCATAGAAAACTGACTTGATACACTTCATCCTTACTCTGCTCCTCTTACTGCTCTACTAGCATCTGAACTTTTGATCTTTGCTTCTTTTCGCAATTACTCCATAGTCGCAACACACACACCAAAATCATCCAATTCCATTGGATATATATATATATATATATATCCGCAACATGATCTACAATCATTTTACCAGTCAGCTTCAAGAACATTTAGAACTTTGTCAAGTACTCCGCTCTGTCGGCTAGATCTATACATAATATGAGATGTGGACCAAAAATTGCACTTGTAAATCATCAATCATGTCAGCTACCATTACTTATCATCACCAATTGCCTGATAAACAAATTCTATACATCCGAAATTAAGATCATTCACAAGGTCGGCCTATTCTTCTTCTGTTTGTTCTGTCAAACTAAAACCCGATACTCAGAAGCTAATATCTTTTGAGTCCTTCATCTTCGGAGGACAAAACTTTGGATTTAGAGTGTCTTGATAATGCTTACAACTACCTTAGATCCACATCAAACCATGCCTTTCCACCGGAGAGATCTGGACCAAGATACTGGACCCTATCACCTGCTCTGTTCTTGACTGCCCGGACTTAGACAAATTCTGATTCTGACTTCCGGTGTGAACAAATTGTGTTATGTGGATGATTGGGATGATCTTAGTTGCCATCAATGACAACACCTATCATGCCTAGCAGTGTCTCTTGCCAACAATCTCCCCCTTTGGCATTGATGGCAACACTTAGTAAAAAATGACTAAGTGTTAAAAGTAGCTCCCCCTTTGCTTGTGCTTCATACTATTGTTCACACTGCTTTCCGGTGCTCCCCCTTAGCTAGATTCCCCATTTTTCACTGATCTTCACTCCCCCTTTGACATCAATGGAAAAGGGTGGGGTCCACAAGCCAAAATTCTCCAAAAATTTGTATATAGGACCGCATATGTACAACTAATCATTAAGTTCTATTAACATGAACTTGAGAATGTCTGCAAAACTATTTTTCAATTGCACAAGTTCAGAGGCCCAAGTTCCCTTTATTCCATCCAAAATTGAGATGTGTCCACTCAGCAAAAATGCATATGCTTCTGCCTTTGTTAGATCTGGAGGATTACTTATTTGAAGTGCAGTCTGAGCTTCTGATAAGGCATTAAACATGGTTTCTAACTTGGGGGCAATCAATTCCCAGAGCTCACACATTCTCTTCATAATGTTACTTTTTTCTTTACTGAGCCTCTTTATCTCATCTGTCAAGCTAATTACTTGACATTCTTGACTTATAGGTGAAACTGTTAGAGGATCAAAAATTTGAGAAAGATTTGACAATTTCTGTTCTTGCTCCTTTATCTTCTCAATATCCTCGCTAATTTTGGGCCATGATAGACATAATTTGTACATATCTCTTCCATCATTTAGAGCATTTTGAATACTCCTTATACTAATGCTGAGTATCATCCTATCATTTCTTATTAGATTCTGTACTTCACTAAATTTCTTATCCAAAAACTCTTTTTGGACCTTTGCCTCTGTAGATTTTTCAAAGGATTCAAAATGAGTATTTACAAAACTTACAAGATTTTTCAGATGTCCGGAGGGGGAATCAGATGGACTCTTCTGGTAGGAAGGCATTAACATCTCCAAAATCCCAGTTGCAAGCCCCAGTAGCTCATTGTCCTCCATGTGGGACTTTAACAACTTTTCTCTAGCCTTTACTTGGGTGAATGATGCTATTTTCATCAATTGAATGGGGGAGAGAGCATCTAGATTGGTTAGGCTTTGGAGTAGTTCAGGCTCATCAAGCTCAATCATCTCTTTTTCAAGAAGACTTTTCACTGCATCTGCAGTGTCTCTTGCAACATTTTCTGAATCATCCATTTGTTCATCAAATTTCTCAGCATCTGTTTTAGGTGCTTCAACATTTGCACCATCTTCTTTTGCTTTGTCTTCTTGGTTTTCTTCCTTCTCTTCCTCTGCTTTATCATTTCTTATATCACTTGCAGGTGAAATCTTTTCTCTGTCTTCACCACTCACTACCTAATTCAGAGGGCTCTATATAGTAGCAATATCCTCTTCTTTTATGAAAAGATCAGGTGGAAGAATTTCTTCTACATCAACTATTTTGTCTATCATTTCTATGACCTCCTGACTGACTTGTTCCTCTTTTGGAATAGAGGCTTCTCCAAACTCAGATTGTTGCTTAATGATGTTCTTTTCCTAAACTTCTCAACATTTAGATTTGATGAATCAAATCCAACATTAGTATCCTCATAGGTTAACTCCGGAGGATCTAAATTAACACTTTGGTCATTAATTCCCTTGTTAATCTCTTCTTCTGGAGCTTCCAGTTCTGGAACTAGTGAATTGTCTTCTTCAACTTGTTTCTCTGAAATAATATAATATTTATCCTTGTCTAGGGCCTTTCTCAAAATTTCCTCTGTTTCTTTTGCAATTTCCTCAGTTTTACCAAGCATTAGCTTGTTCATCTGAACCTTGCTTCTGAATTTTTCTTTAACTTCTCTAAGGATTTTATCTGCTTCTCTTCTAGTCATTACAGGACACAAAGTAGAAAGGACATACTCTCCGAGTTATAGATCTTTAGCCTTGGCTGCTTCTTTCCTCATTTCCAGTACTTTCCTTAAACCTTTAGGAAGTTCTTGTAAAATTTCCAATAGGGCTCTATTGAATTTATTCAAATATATGATAATGGCATCTTCCAAAATTTTATTATTTGCTTGATCAAAATTATCATAGTAAACTTTGATAGGCTTTAAGTTTCCATGAACAGTGATTGTTTTTATAATTCATCAATAGTCATAGCGACCTTACCAGTTACTTGCTTTTTACCGGTCTTAATGCTTCCGGAAGGTTGGTCTTCAGAAGTCTTCAAAGTTCTAGCTTTCTTGGATCTTATTTCTTTGACTTCTTCATCTGTCTCTATCTCCTCATCATCTTTTGTGCCCACACTCATTCTTATGGCTTTTGTTTTCTTTCTCTTACTTGCTTCACCGGATGGTCTGACTTCTGGTTTTGTAGTTTTAGGAGGAATAGAAGCAGCTGTAGAGCTTCTAGTAGTCCTTGAAGTGAAGGATGGTTCCACTAGAGCATGTTCTTGTTTCTTGTCCTGTTTTTCTTTTTCAGCCTTCTCAATTCTTTCTCTGTTCTACTTCACTACTTTCTTGGTTAGGCCAATGCTCTCAGCATACTTTTCAACTTGCCTCTGCACTTTCCTCTTGGTCTCCGACTGTCTGAGTTTCACATGCAATTTTAGACTTAGTTCCTTGTAAGTTCCAAACCTTTCCACAGAGGTATCTTTAGGTGTGCTCAGAAGATGCTGAGCATACATATCCAAAACTCTTTCATCCACCTCATAATCCATAGGCATTATCCAAACTATCCTTGGTTCTACAGCTTCCATCAAGCACTGATCTTATTCCGCAGATTAAGGTATTGCTTGGGGATCCTCTTCACGATTCAATTCTTGAGAATTCTCATCTTAGAGCTCGTTCACTCCTTCACTTCTTGCTTTCTTCTGATGCAAAGTGATCTGTTTGGTGAATGAATGACCCTTTTATGCTCCGTAGTGCTTAATTTGTCTTTGTAATAAATGTTCTGCCCTAGTACATTTGGTTACTCCACTTGTTGAACAGTTTCTCATGAATTACTCCGTAATTTGCCATATCCACATTTTTTCTTCTGGAAATCCTTCCAAATGATCTGAAACAATCCAAGATCTCTTTTCTCATTATGCCAAATTCAGGCACTTACTTACTGGCTGGGGGATTTTGATTTTTATTGCAGCTCCCCCTGAGCTAGAGCTCCTAATTTAATTTCCTGAGGAATTATCTATACTGGATTCCGGTGCGGACCCATCACTATGGTTCACAATTTCTTTCTTGACCCATGTCTCACTTGTTTCATTCTAGATTTCATTCTCTTCAATTTTTCTTTTGCCTTTGCCTTGTCTCAACTCATCCGGTTTTCTATTTACCGGACCTCTTCTTTCATTAGTCCTACTTTTGCAGAATCTTGCAAAATGACTGGATCGATTACAATGGAAGCACACGACATTTATTTGCCCATTTGATTGATTTTCTCTTGATCTGCACTGAATGGCCATATGTCCAAATCTATTGTATGCAAAACATTTTCCATTAAAAGAGTTCCCATTTCCTCTATTTGATGAGTTGTTCATTATCATACTTCTGCATTCATTGGATTTATGACCATACCTCTTGCAATTGAAGCATTGTCTGGAGAAGGATGGATTATTTTGATTTACTATACTTCTGCATTGAGTGGCTTTATGACCAAATTTATTGCACTTGAAGCAATTTCCATTGAAAGATGGATATCTTTGAGCATTAGGCTGTCTTATCGGAGGTCTTCTAGGTTTGTTTCTCTTATTCCTTGGTTGAAAGTTTCTTTGTCTAGATCCAGAGCTTTCACCTTTCTCATATCCAAGACCATGCTTGTCATCAGCCTTTTTCTAACCCTCAAGTATTGCTTCAAGTTTAGCTAAACTTATCTTGAACTTCTCCTTGTATTCATTTGCAACTTCTAGGTCATGTCTGAGAATGACAATTGCCTTTCAACATCTCTTTCATTGTCTTTGCTTTCTTGTAGATCATACTTTAGATGACCAGCTATACTATCCAGTCTGTAGCATTCATCAGTTCTTTCTCTTAGAGTTTGATTCAAATCTTCTTTAGTCTTCTTCCTTTGCTCAATTTCTTTGGTTAGCCTCATTGCTCCAGATTCCATCTCAACTTTTAGAACTGTAACTTCTTTTGACAGCTTCTCACACTCCTTTGAATTCATGACATTTTCTTCAGTTAAACTGGATAACTACAGAAGTAGCTCCTTATTCCTTCCCATAGACTTCTTTAATTTATATTTTAGCATTTCAATGGTATCATCAGCATCCTTGAGTTCATCTTTCATATTAGATATTTCTGCTTTGGACTGATCAAGATCTTTTAGAGCCAGCTGAAGTTGATCTTTGAGTGAACCCATTGATAACTCCTTCCAAGATCTTTCCTTAAGTTGTTAGGCTTCTTTTAAGGAACCTTGCTCTGATACCAATTGTTGAATTAGGTCTGGACAACTGAGAGGGGGAGTGAATCAGTTGTCACTCAGTTGTCACATAATTTTAACAATTTCTACCTTTAATCTTTCTTTACAACTTATAATCAAATCAATGATGTAAACATTTCAGCATTAATCAATAACACATGAGCAGAAACATAAATAATACACTTGACACCAAGATTTTTGACGTGGAAACCTGGTTAAGGGAAAAACCACAGTGGGGGTTAACCCACAAAGATTATACTTTATTAAAAGTATTACAATGGGGAATGGACATGCATTCGAGCTTACTACCGAGAGCTCACTGCTCAATAGAAGGCTCACTGCCTATAAGAAAGAAGAGTTACAATAAATTTGAACTGATATTTAGCATCTATCAATGCTGGAGTTCAGTTCCAGTTAAGCATAGAAAACTAACTTGACACACTTCATCCTTACTCTGCTCTTCTTACTGCTCTGCTAGCATCTGAACTTTTGATCTCTCCTTCTTTTCGCAATTACTCCATAGTCACAACACACACACCAAAATATCCAATTTCATTGGATATATATATCTGCAACATGATCTACAATCATTTTACCAGTCAGCTTCAAGAACATTTAGAACTTTGTCGAGTACTCTTCTCTGTCGGCTAGATCCATACATAATATGAGATGTGGACCAAAAATTGCACTTGTAAATCATCAATCATGTCGGCTACCATTACTTATCATCACCAATTGCTTGATAAACAACTTCTATACATCTGGAATTAAGATCATTCACAAGGTCGGCCTATTCTTCTTCTGTTTGTTCTGTCAAACTGAAACCTGATACTCAGAAGCTAATATCTTTTGAGTCCTTCATCTCCGGAGGACAAAACTCTGGATTTAGAGTGTCTTGATAATGCTTACAACTACCTCAGACCCGCAGCAAACCATGCCTTTCCACCGGAGAGATCCAAACCAAGATACCAGACCCTGTCACCTGCTCTGTTCCTGACTGCCCGGACTTAGACAAATTCTGATTCTGACTTCCAGTGTGAACAAATTGTGTTATGTGGATGATTGGGATGATCTTAGTTGCCATCAATGACAACACCTATCATGCCTAGTAGTGTCTCTTGCCAACAAGGACATATATACTCCTCTTCCAATGTACTTGAAGAGAAGAGAAATAATCTCCCCTACCAACTTGAGATGGTCTTATAGGAGAGCGAAGGCACTAGCAAATATATTACAGTAACTCAAAACTAAATGGATTGGCATGAGATACCAACCTCCTTTGCTCCTACAACCAGCACCTACAGTATTAGTCACTTCATAATAGTCTCCAGGAGATTTTTAGAGGTGGAAGATAAGAGCAAAATTACACAAAGGGTTTCTCAAATACCTTGATCATCAAGATCCAGAATCAGGTGACACATATAATCTCAGTGAACTATTTGAAGGGCTAAATAAGAAAAGGGAAGCAGAAAAATAAAAAGAACATTCAAAGCAAAGAGCAGGAAGACCTACTCACCCTTAAGAAGGGGAGGGATGATGAGGTACAAATAACCTCATCTTAGTATCAGCCTAATTACCCTTTTATGTCATTAGCTAACCCAAGCCTATGCCAATTTATTAGTCTTAGGAGAAATAATTGTCTATTTTTGAAAGAATGTTATACATATCTTCATTCTTGACTTGACTAGATTTTGTCAGTAATGTTGACATGATTTTGTAAAAAGATCTATGCGTCTTCTACAGGTTTTTGAATATAAGGATGTGGGAAGAATGGACATAAATACGGACTGTAGTTAGTAGCGCCAGAAGTCTAGGGTGCCAAAATTTTAGGGGATTCATGATTAAGGACTTCGATCTTTCACTACAATCCAACCACTTAGCAATTATCTATCTTTCTATTATTTAGAGAAATTAAGACATTTATAGCTCCACTCGAAGCCTCTGTTGTATTGCATTTAAAAGACAACTTGTTCAGTTAGTTTCTATTTTATCTTGTTTAAGAATTTTTTAGTGGCATTGATGAGCCACCCTAGTATATAGGATTTGGGTAGTGATATAAATTATCTTGTTGTTTCAAACATTATGCTATGAAGGAATAGAATTAGAAATTGCTTTGCATTCAAATAGTTTTACTAAGTGATGTGTATGAGAACTGAAATTTTAAGTTGTTAATGGTGAATGTGATTTGAGTCAATAGAAGATTTCCAGAGAGATGGCCACTCGAAGGATCTAGAAATAGATAAGTACTTTAATGTTCTGTGAATGTGTTTGTTATCATTTATGTTATGTTCCTATGATGTTTTTTTTTTGAATTATTATAAGCCTCTATTTTGTGATGATATGGTGGAATGATGTTAATGTTAATTTGTAGGGTATTGTGTTTATTGTTTTCAACATAGTGTAATCTACAGTTGTAATTTCTAGAGCTTTGTGTGTTGTCTTGTAATTTCTAGAGTTATGGAGTCACTTTCTATAAAGAGAAATTCTGAAGCTTTTGCCTAGTTTGGGAGTTCAATATAAGTTGATAGTGTGAATTTAGATTTGAAGAATTTCATGCTTTTTTATATTAGAATGTTCCTTTCAAATTCATAGTTTAAAGTTCATATGCTTTGTAGATTAAGTTTATACGCTTTATAATTTAGGTTTATATTATCAAAGCTTTCCTAAAAATCTAGAAAAAAAATCATTGCTAAGCTGAGATGTCCAAACCAACCTCCTATTGCATTACAGCCTTGGACACAACCTAGTTGATAAAACTGATATATTTTCAACTAAAGTGTTAGGTCTCAATGACAGCCTGCTAATGCCAAACAACCTAGAATTTTTATTTTGGCCAAAAACCAACTTTATAGCCTAGAAATTGAGCTTATTCAATTTTACAACAAAAAATCACACTTTTTATAATTATAATGTTGAGACACCTTTCATAAAATTTTAGATTATGAGGTAGCATTTTTGTGTCATTGATTGAATTAATCTTTTTGTACAATTTAATGTAGGGCATGTTTTTGTAGATTGTGGATTAAGATAATGATTAAGGAACAAATTATTATTTATGTCATTATGTTAAGGAAAAAAATAAATTGACATCCCCTATCATAGATGGAGAAAACTTTGAGTATCCTACATGATTGGTGGTTTTTACTGGAACATGGATTAAAAGGTATCCAATGAAGAAGTATAATGTATGGTTTTTTGAGGACTTTGACACACATAGGAAAAGTTTTTATTATCCTAACCTTATTGTGGCATTGAATGTTCAATTGATGAAATATGGGGGTAGACCATTGAATAAGAACTTGTGGAAAGTTTGTGAGTCTGACCATGAAGTAATACTTGACACCATAAGGAGTAGAATGGATCCACATGGTTTATTGGATTGAATTGGTAGACTGACACAAAGGTATGTTATGTACACTTCTTAAGTTTTGTGATTTGATTAGATTTTTATTTTATTTTATTTATTTATTTCTGGTAGTGTTATGTAGATTAGTGGTGCCAAAAAAGATTCCACCTTCTTGTGGTTGGTACTATTAGTGGAGGATCTTATATTCTTGAATCCAAGAGAAGGTTGAAAAACTAATGATAAACTAACATATCCTCATTTCACCTTCTATATTTTTGACATTTTTTCTTACCATAATTTCACCTTCTATATATTTGACATTATATGTTTAGTTTGGGGAGAGAGAGAGAGGGATAGAGAGAGTTACAGAAAGAGTAGAAGTGAGGAAGAGAGGATAATAGAGACTTGGAGAGAGAGAGAGAGAGAGAGAGAGAGAGAGAGAGAGAGAGAGAGAGAGAGAGAGAGAGAGAGAGAGAGAGAGAGAGAGAGAGAGAGAGAGAGAGAGAGAGAGAGAGAGAGAGAGAGAGAGAGAGAGAGAGAGATGTTTGGCATGATTTGAATATCCTCATTTCACCTTCTATGGTCTAGCTTATCCTTAGGGGGAGAAAGATGTTTGGTATCATTTTCATATCCTTGTTTCACCTTGTATGTGATTTCCATGCTTTGCATATCCTCAATTCACCTTCTACATTTTTGACATGATTTGTTTATCCTCATTTCATCTTTTATGGGTTTAGCATATCCTTAGGGAGAGAGAGACTTTAAGGAAAAGAGAGAGAGACTCAAGGAGAGAGGAAGAGAGAGACATAAGGAGAGAAAGATAGAGAGACGTATTTGGCATGATTTGAATATCCTCATTTCACCTTCTATATATTTACCATAGTTTTCTTATTATCATTTTCATCAGTTGTCTACTAGTTGTAGATTGAAAAGCCTCTTGTTGTCACTGAGTCATCATTTCAATTTGAGGTTATATTGACTTGTCACGTTGTCTTATGTATAAATATATCTTTAAACATAGTCATTTTCTTGCCACTATATTTTCCTCTATTTATGCACATTATATGTGTTGCAAATATGTGCCTAAGCGGTGTTGTCATTGATGTCAATGTATCCTTGTTGCCATTGGTGTCAACTATATCCTACCTTGTTGCCTGTTTAGAAGACTAGAATGTTGAGGATATTGAGAAAATTAATGAAGATCATTGTATGCGGACCATATGGATGTGTAGAGGATTGTCTATAGTAGCTCTAGTTAAGATTTGAGAGGTCCGCATGAAGATTTGAAGAAGTTATAGCCATTTGAGTAGAATTGGGTTTTGCAGTGTTCAAAAAAGAAAGAGTGACAAGAAATTGGTCCGGATAGCTCCGCAAATGATACACTATGATCTGCAGATCTAGAGACATGTTTGGGAAGTCAGTGTGTGTCATCAACTCAAGTGGTTCATGCTTTGGAGGTTCGCAAGCAATCTTTCTAGTGTGACAGTCATGGTAGACAGTGTTCTTGAGGTTCCAGAAGAAGATGCAAGTGATTCTGATGATTTGGAGGAGTGCGGATGTTTTTGTTGAATTCAATGTGCTTGTGGAGGTTTCTAAATCGTGTGACTGCTGTGTTGGAGGTTCGCATTGAAGATTGAGCTCATTGTTGAAGATTTCTTCCTTGGTGTTACTGTTCTTCCTAGTCTTGGCCGACTGGATGATTCAAGTGTGTTGCAGATGATCTAAGAGCAATTCTATGGAGCCTGGTGTGTTGTTCGAGGAAGATTTGAGTCCCAATTATGTTTGGCTGACAACTTGCAGTGCTAACCTTGATGTTTATTCCAAGGTTGATGAAGCATATAAAGGTGTGTAGTTGAGTTGTGGAAAATCATCCTTGTGTGAAATAATCAAATCCTAAGAAAGGATCAGAAGCAGAGCAGAGAAGAGGAGGAGCAAAGAAACAAGAACAGTAAAGGATGAAGTGATAGTGAAGAAGTATTTGGAAGAGGATCAGAACTTTGAGCATTCAATGAGACTGAACCAGGCATGAAGAAGATGCTATTTCTCAATTATTTCCTTCTATATTAAACATAAATTTCTGTAGGCAATGAGCCTCTTTTGAGCAGTGAGCTCTGGTCAGTGCGCCTGAAGGCAAGCACCTTCCCATTTTTAAGTACTTTTAACAGGGTACGAATCTTGTGGGTTAACCCCCACCATGGTTTTCCCTTAACCAGGTTTCCACGTTAAAAATTTTGGTGTTAAGCGTGTTAATTTTGTTTCTTCTCATGTGTTATTGTTTCATGCTTTAATGTTTATATCATCAATCTGTTTGTAAGTTGTGAAAGAAGATTAAAAGGAAGAAAAGGTTAATTTTGCGGACAACTGATTCACCCCTCTCTTAGTTGTTCGGCCTAATTCCAACAATTGGTATCAGAGCCAAGTTCCTCTAAAAGAAGCTTGATCGCTTGAGGAAATCTAGAATGTCAACTTACAAGAAGGATAGTCTGAGATTTGATGGAACAAATTACACTTGTGGAAGATGTACATGCAGTGTCATTTGCAATGTATGGGTGATGCCTACTGGTTAATAACTGAGAATAAGTATAAGATTCTAGAAAAAGGTCCTACAACTCCAGATGAAATCAAAGATGCTGAGAACAACATCCAAGCTAAAGAAGTCTTGTTGAGTGCCCTGTCTGATACATAAATGACAAATGTACTAGAATTGAAGACCGCATATGAAATCTGGGAGAAGTTGAAAACCCTGCATGAAGGTGATGAATATGTCAAATGTGCCAAGCTACAAAGCCTGAAGGGTAGATATGAAAGCTTAAGGATGAGTGAAGATGAAAATATTACCTCATACATGCTAAAAGTAAATGAACTTGTGAGCAGTATAAGGTGTGCTAGTGGAGTATTGGATGAATCAGAGACTGTTGCCAAAGTGCTTAGATCCTTACCTCCGGCATACAAGCGTAAAGCTTCTGCCATTGAAGAAATTAGGACTGTGACAACTGTTACAAGGGATCAGTTGGTTGGTAAACTTTCAGCATTTGAAATGAGTGAGTTTGGTGATTCTCTTCCTAAGTCTGAATCTGCATTTAAAGCCAGTTTTCATGGAAAACAAAGGTATGATCCGGGTGAAATCTCTTCAAGAAGATCAAATAGGTTCAACAAGACAAGGAAGGATCTTGAAGATGATGAAACTGAGTCTAATGAACTTGAAGCCCTTTTTGCCAAAAGGTTGCCAAGAGGATCTGGTAAGTATGAAGGAAAGATGCCATTCAAATGTTTTCCTTGTAATAAGATTGGTCATTTTGCCTCAAGATGTCCAGAGAGGGCTTCAAAGCCAAACCCTAACAGGTCTAGAGTTCAAAAGAAGTGCTACCATATCCAAGAAGCTGGTGAAGAAGGAATCACAGATGATGAGTCTGATCATGGAGATTTCACTGAAAATGATTGGGTGTTCATTTCTATCAAAGAAGAAGATTCGGTACCTATTGAGTCTGCTAGCTGTGCAAATGTGGAAAGTGCCTTGGCTACTCAGATTGTAGAAAAAGATGAATGGGTAATTGACAGTGGATGTTCTCATCATATGACTGGTGATAAAAGTAAGTTTTTAAGATTTGAAAAATATGAAGGTGGAAGTGTGAAATTTGGAGACAACTTAGCTGGTAGAATTCGTGGTAGAGGATCCATCTCTTTTGATGGTAAGAATAACACTAATGATGCTCTATATGTGGAAGGATTGAAGCATAATCTTCTTAGTGTTGGACAGTTGGTTGACAAGGGTTATGATCTCTGATTCAAAGATTGAAAATGCAGAATCTTGGAAAGCTCTAGAACTAAAATTGCATCTGGTACTCAGACTAGAGGTAACATCTTTCATTTGAGTAGTTTTGACAAAAGTTGTTTGATTGCTCAAATTGATCAGAGTTGGTTATGGCATAGGAGAATGTGTCATGTAAAATTTGATAACATTGTCAAGATAAGTTCTACTCAAGCTGTGAGAGATCTTCCAAAACTTGTGAAACTTGTTGATAGCATGTGTAGAGAATGTCAATTGGGTAAACAGAACAAAATTTCATTCAAGAGCAAAGAACAATTTTCAAATGGATGGTTGGAACTTGTGCATATTGATCTATGTGGTCCTGCTAGAATTAGGAGTGTGCAAGGAGAGATATTTTATGTTGCTGATTGATGATTACTCCCAGATGATGTGGGTAGCCTTCTTAAAAGAAAAATCAGAAGCTCTCGACAAGTTTAAGGTGTTCAAGGTTATGGTGGAAAATGAGATTGGTGAGAAAATAAAGTGTCTGAGATCTGACAGAGGTGGAGAGTTTACCTCTGGTGAGTTTGGTACATTCTGTGAAAAGCATGGAATAAAAAGATAGTTATCTGCTCCTAGGACTCCTTAGCAGAATGGAGTTGTGGAAAGAAAAAAATGGACCATTCAAGAAGTTGCCAGGACCATGATGATGGAAGAAAATGTTCCACAAGTCTATTGGAGAGAAGCTGTGAGTACTGTTGTCTACACTCTCAACCAGGTGCGATCAAAGGCAATTCTGGTAAGACCCCTTATGAACTATGGTTTGGTCATCCTCCTACTGTGAGATACTTCAGAGTTTTTGGTAGTAAGTGTTATATCAAAAGAGATGAGGATCTAGGCAAGTTTGAAGTAAGAAGTGATGAAGGGATATTTCTAGGTTACTCTACCCAAAGTAAAGCATACTGGTGCTTCAACAAAAGATTGAAAAAGATTGTTGAAAGTGCAAATGTTAGAGTTGATGAGAGCAAAGAAGGACATTACAGGTCTTGCGGATATGAATCAAATGATCAAGATGAAAATCAAAGTCAAGGAAGACAAGTTCAAACCTAGACTCAGATTCAGATTGATCTGGAAAATCTAGTGACTCAAGAAGATAGTGCAGATGTTGAAGAACAAGCTCAAGAAATAGAGGTTCCAATAAATCCCAAAACTCCTAGGTCTGTAAGACTGAATCATCCTAAAGATCTGATCATAGGAGATAGATATAAAGGTGTTCGAACTAGGAGAAGAATTGCTGAAGATCAAGAGGAGATTTGTTTGATTTCAAAGATTGAACCAAATTCAGTAAGCGAAGCTTGCAATGATGAAAATTGGGTAAAAGCCATGGAAGAAGAATTAATGCAAATTGAAAAGAATCACACTTGGGATCTTGTTCCTAGACCTAAAGACAAAAATGTGATTTGAACTAAATGGGTCTTCTAGAATAAATTAAATGAAGATGGTGAAGTTGTAAGAAATAAAGCAAGGCTGGTATGCAAAGGATATTGTCAAGTGGAAGGAATTGATTTTGAAGAAACTTTTGTTCCGGTGGTAAGAATAGATGCAGTCAGATTATTTCTTGCATTTGTTGCTTATAAAGATTTCAAGGTATATCAGATGGATGTCAAGTCAGCGTTCCTAAATGGAGAATTGGAAGAAGAAGTCTACATTGAGCAACCGGAAGGATTTCAGTTGTCTGACCAGAGAGATATGGTCTGCAGGTTCAGGAAAGCATTGTATGGACTCAAACAAGCCCCAAGAGCTTGGTATGCAAGATTAAATAAGTATCTGCTAAAGCTAGGATATAGCAAAGGCACTGCTGACAGTAATCTTTACTTCAAGATTGATCATGAGCACATTCTGATTGTTGAGGTATTTGTTGATGATATCATTTTTGGTGGAAATGAGAGTATGTGCAAAACATTTGTTGATCAGATGCAGAGTGAATTTGAGATGTCCATGTTTGGTGAAATGAATTTCTTATTAGGTCTGCAAATCATTCAGTTAGATAAAGGTATCTTCATATCTCAATCTAAGTATGTGAGAGAATTGTTGAAAAAGTTTGGAATGGAAGATTCAAAGCCAGTGGGTACACCCATGGTAACTGGATGTAAGTTGAGTAAAGATGATGACTCCCGTAAGGCAAACTAGAAAAGGTATAGATCAATGATTGGAGGACTGCTCTATCTGACTCAGACTAGACCTAATATCATGAATGTAGTTGGACTTGTTGCTAGATTTCAACCTGATCCTAGAGAATCCCATGTTGTAGCAGTCAAAAGAATTTTTAGATATCTCAAAGGGACACTTGATTATGGCTTATGGTATCCAAAGGATAATGACTTCACTCTTCATGCATATACAGGTGCTAATTGGGTAGGAGATGTGGATGATAGAAAAAGTACTAGTGGTGGTACATTATTCTTTGGAAGTAGATTGGTTTCTTGGCTGAGTAAAAAGTAGGAGGCAATATCCCTATCTACAACAGAGGCAAAGTATATAGCAGCAGCAAACAATTGTATTCAAGTTCTGTGGATGAAGTAAATGTTGAAGGACATCAGAATTGTGTTTGAAGAGCCTACCACAATCTTCTATGATAATTCAAGTGCAATAAGCATCTCAAAGAATCCAGTGTTGCATTCAAAAACAAAGCACATATCAATCAAGTTTCACTTTTTGAGAGAAAAGGTTAATGAGAATGAAGTCAAATTGGAGTTTGTTTCTTTAAAGGATCAGATTGTGGATATTTTCACTAAGCCTCTACCCAAGGACACTTTTGAGTATCTCCGAGAGAAGTTAATGGTTATTACCCCTCCTGATCAGAACTAAGATGCACTAGGGTGCATCAGTCCAATGGAATTCACAGTCATATCTTGTGATCCGGATTGATGTTAATGAGATACTACTTAGGGGGAGTAGTCAGTATGCAATTTTTGGGATCAGTCTAAAACAAAAAGGGGGAGAAAATATTGCAAATATGTGCCCTTTGTCATTGATGTCAAAGGGGGAGAGAAGTCATGTGAAAAACTAGTTGCTGATGAAAGAGGGAGCAGTGAAGAAAGTGATTGCTGAAGTGATAAGAGAAAGGGGGAGAAGTTCTTGTCTTGATGGTTGAATCAGGTTTTCACATCATATATTTCCATCAATGACAAAGGGGGAGATTGTTGCAAATATGTTCCTAAGCGGTGTTGTCATTGATGTCAACATATCCTTGTTGCCATTGGTGTCAACTGTATCCTACCTTGTTGCTTGTTTAGAAGATTGAAATGTTAAGGATATTGAGAAAATTAATGAAGATCATTGTATGTGGACCATATGGCTATGCAGGGGATTATCTGTAGGAGCTCTAGTTAAGATTTGAGAGGTCCACATGAAGATTTGAAGAAGTTATAGTCATCTGAGTAGAATCAGGTTTTGCAGTGTTCAGAAAAGAAAGAGTGACAAGAAATCGGTCTGGATAGCTCTGCAAATGAAACACTATGATCTACGGATCTAGAGACATGTTTGGGAAGTCAGTGTGTGTCATTAACTCAAGTGGTTCATGGTTTGGAGGTCCGCAAGAAATCTTTCTAGTGTGACAGTCATGGCAGACAGTGTTCTTGAGGTTCCAGAAGAAGATGCAAGTGATTCTGATGATTTCGAAGAGTGCGGATATTTTTGTTGAATTCAATGTGCTTGTGGAGGTGTCTGAATCATGTGACTGTTGTGTTGGAGGTCTGCATTGAAGATTAAGCTCGTTGTTGAAGATTTCTTCCTTGGTGTTGCTATTCTTCCCATTCTTGGCCAACCGGATGATTCAAGTGTGTTGCGGATGATCTAAGAGCAATTCTATGGAGCATGGCATGTTGTCCAAGGAAGATTTGAGTCCTAGTTATGTTTGGCCGACAACTTGTAGTGCTGACCTTGATGTTTATTCCAAGGTTGATGAAGTATATAAAGGTGTGTAGTTAAGTTGTGGAAAATCATCCTTGTGTGAAATAATCAAATCGCAAGAAAGGATCGGAAGGAGAGCAGAGAAGAGGAGGAATAGAGAAACAAAAATAGTAAAGGATGAAGTGATAGTGAAGAAGTATTTGGAAGAGGATTAGAAGTTTGAGCATTCAATGAGATTGAACCAGGCATGAAGAAGATGCTATTTCTTAGTTATTTCTTTCTATATTAAACATAAATTTCTGTAGGCAGTGAGCCTCTTTTGAGCGATGAGCTCTAGATAGTGCGCCCAAAGGAAAGTGCCTTCCCATTTTTAAGTACTTTTAACAGGGTATGAATCTTGTGGGTTAACCCCCACCGTGGTTTTCCCTTAACCGGGTTTCCACGTTAAAAATCTTGGTGTCAAACATGTTAATTTTGTTTCTGCTCATGTGTTATTGTTTCATGCTTTAATGTTTACATCATCAATCTGTTTGTAAGTTGTGAAAGAAGATTAAAAGGAAGAAAAGGTTAATTTTGTGGACAACTAATTCACCCCCCCTTTCAGTTGTCTGGCCTAATTCCAACTCTATGCACTTTCAGTTTGAATCCTCTAGTTTTTCTTCCTTCTTGTTCATGCTACTTACCTTTCCATACCTTGCATTCCCATAAAATAAAACAAGCATAATCCCTTCTATTATGAGCTTGGTTTCTAATGCATCCATGCAAAAAGTTTTTCTTGGAATGTGTAGTCTATACATTCATATGTACTGCAAAATCTATTTGTAGAAGAAGTATTAGTAGAAAGTCATGCACATAAATAAGTGGATGACCAGGTGGTACAACCAAAGACACAATTGAAATTTTTTGACACTGAGACTATGGATATTCTTCAAAAATACACTAAGTGAGAATAGATAGGAGAGGAAAAAGTAGAATAAGAGAAAGAAGATGTTACAAAATTGATGGTCTCTCCAACAAAACAACCAGTTAATGATCCAATAAGAAAGATAAAGGAAATATACAACATGGAAGAAACAAATAGCTTTGGTAGTAACCATGAACCCAAATATATTTCTTACCTAGTTAATAGGACCACAAGTTAACTTCAATCAAATTCATCCATTATAAAGTTAGAACTTAGTGAAGCAATTGGAAGCAGTGCCAAACAAGGCCTGATAAACAAATATGTCACCATAGAAGAAAGCATGGACAATGTGATTAAGTTACTATAATAGAACCAACTAAACTTTAAATTGACTCATCTATAACCATAACAACATAGTTGGAAGGAGTAGTACAAAGCTTACAAGGACAACTTAGCAGTTGGGAACAAGAGAAGACAAACTAAAGGACCAAGTAATAAATGAATATGAGGCAAAAAACTAGGTTTAAAATAGAAGAAAAATGGTGCAATGGTTGAAAGGATTTGGATAAATGAGTTTAGAAGCTAGAAAATACTTGTAATTATGTGCCTACACTATATCAATATTACATAAATTGGCTACAAATTACCATGAAACAAAAGATTCAAATGGATAACATGAAAACACAATTGTTATAGTTATTGGGGAATTAAAATATAATGAGTGACCTAGATGGTTCACAAGACCAATAACTAAGAAACCTCCAATCACAACATAGTTAAATTAATAAATAAAGAATACATTTAATTGTATAGATGAGGGAATTGGGTCCAGAAGTAAACATTTATTTATCCCTGTTATCAAAGATTCTGTTGGATATTAAGTAGATAGTTCCTACTTTGGCAATGCCTACTATTTTGATTTCTAAAGAAAGATATTACATTGACATCTTAGGGTGATCCCACAATAGTGGGTTACAATTACATTGAGGAAGAAAAATTGCCCGTGCATGGAAATTTTTTTTGGAGGGGTTCTAATGAAGACCCCCCTTCATTAGAATCCACTTTTTGTCAGCCTATTTTTTTAAATAAAATAATGGGTTCAAGTGAACACCCCTTAATTTTATTTGATTTTTAAATGTTATTTTATAGGGTTTGAATGAACCCCCCTTCATTAGAACCCCCGTTCATTAGAAGGGGTCTCAAGGGGTTCATTAGAAACCCCTTATTTTGCCCTTGCCTCCCTCCATCTGCAATTTTATGCAATTTTTTGGGTTTTGAGGCTTAGGTTGAGGATCAAAATGGAATCAACTTGACAAACCCAATTGCAGGATTATAGTCCTCAAAGCGAGCTCTCCATCAAGTATAATTTTAATATATTTTGGTTTTATTATACATTTTTTTAGTTTAATTAAACACAGGTTTTTCATCGAAAATCAAGCTCTCTGTTCTGCACATGCGGAAAAATAGTATGTTAGCAAAACAAATTCTGAAAAATATCTATGCCCTAGGTATTGATGTCCTTGTTTCAACAAAAAAAATGAATTTTGATACATACATAAAAAGTTATGTTGGACGGAATACACCTATGTCTAAATTATAATTGGTTTGACTTCAAAACCTAATTAAAAAAACATATTCAACAAAACATTATGAATCCAAATGCACGCCCTAGATCTCAGTGTTACCAATCAAAATTCAAAAGAATCAGAATTTAATCCTTTGTAGTAAAAAGTTATGTGCGACGAAATACACATCACTTTAAAAAATATTGTTTACTATTAAAAACTAGTTATCAAAGGAGATGCAAAAAAAATTACAATTTAACTCCAAATTTTTTTAAAAAATATTTTTAGAATCTACAGACAAAATCTCACAAATCACTAGTTTGCATCATCTTCAAATTCCTAACGGTTTGACGGCTATAGGTGTCAGAAAGTGAAGATTTAGTTCAAAATGTTGATTTCAATGTCAAGTTTGACCAAAAAGTGTAACCCATTATTGTGGGATGACCCCTTAGTATGGGTGTAATGAATTAAACAAAATATGCTTAATTGGGCAACTTTGTATGAGTAGAATAAGAACATCTACAAGTATTTTCTACCCTAACCAAGGATTTCAATATGTCTCTACTTCTCTAGAAGCTTTATTAGCATCTAGCTATACTGCAAATAAATTTATAGAGATAGAGCGAGATATATGAAAAGAGAAGGATAAGGAAATATAGACAAATAAATGTAATATAGGTTATAAGTATCACCCAAGCCTAAGTGATCTATGTATCTATGCTTGTAGTATGAATTTACATTATATAGAAGGATTATATGATATGAATATATATGGACGGAGTGACCTTATGATGTGTATGGATGTGTATAGTATTTCTTAGTCTTCCTTCTACTTATATGTTTGTATACCAAAACTATTTTAGTTTCCTTCTTATTTCATCACCTTGAGGTTGGCTTTTTGAAATAATTTATCTAGACCTTGGGTTTGTATTTATTGAATGTAGATAGCTTCTGGAAACACTGTGTATGGCTTTTTTTACAGTCAATGTTTCAGATCATACTCAATGATCCATCATCAGGACAAAAGAGGAGAATGAAATGGATAAAATTGCAGAGATGGTTGTATAAAAGGAGAGAGGGTTGAGGGCACGAAGGACAAGGAGTAGAATTAAGGTATTAAATTAAAAAGGTTGGAGAAAAAAGGGGGGGGATGGGACAGCTAAGAGGTTAGAGGAGAGAAAGGAAAAAAGAATGAGGAAGGAGAAGACGAAGAAGTATATAGATCACAGCAAGATAATGGTCAAAAACCCGAGATTACATAGATTACATAGATCACCTTTATCTATGTAATCTCGGGTTTTTGACCATTATCTTGCTGTGATCTATATACTTCTTCGTCTTCTCCTTCCTCATTCTTTTTTCCTTTCTCTCCTCTAACCTCTTAGCTGTCCCATCCCCCCCTTTTTTCTCCAACCTTTTTAATTTAATACCTTAATTCTACTCCTTGTCCTTCGTGCCCTCAACCCTCTCTCCTTTTATACAACCATCTCTGCAATTTTATCCATTTCATTCTCCTCTTTTGTCCTGATGATGGATCATTGAGTATGATCCGAAACGTTGACGGTAAAAAAAGCCATACACAGTGTTTCTAGAAGCTATCTACATTCAATAATGGACTGTGGAAATATCATGTCTTTAATTTGTATTTATTGTCAATAGTTCCCTAAAGGGAAACTAATCCTAGGTCCACATTAACCTTGGAGAGAAGAAATTCAAGTACATACATATCTAAATAAAAATAAATATGCATGCCTTGAGAAAACCCACATGTGGGAAATCCCAACAATAAAGTATAGATAATGTATTAATCTTCTTCAAATGATTATAATATAGTCTTAGTGTTGTAGTGCTTAACCTCCTCTCCAAGGTCCCTTTGATCCTAATGACCAAAGGTGAACCATCATAACTCCCAAGAACTCCCATAACATCACTAATCACTTCTTTCATGCTCATACATGACTATTATTAGCTAGTCAAAAGATACCTTTACTAGTCCATTAATAGCCCCTTCTTACAATGTTCTTATATGCTCTTAAGTGTATCATAGACTCTCTTACATCTCTTACACACCATGGATGCTTTTGCACATATTATGTATGATGTAGATGCTCTTACACATGTCATACAACAAATTTCAATTGGTAGAGAGTGCCACTCAAGGAATGGCAATATTTCTTCCATGTGTCATGCCTCATTCCATGAGGGCTTAAATATTACAAATTATTAAATAAAAAAAAACTTTCAAGGTGTACAATGCAAATTTCAATAGCATTCTAGCATAGTAACAACACTTAATAGATAAAACAATAATAGAGAAGAATAATAAGAAGATAAGAATTAAAACAACCACAAGAGTAACATCCATATACTTTGGTAAAATCCTACAAGTTATAGTACAATATAACACTTTGCGCTTCATAAGAGAATAGCATTCTCAATCCTAGAGGAATTTTGATAGTATAAATCTACAAAACATGGACATAATATCTATATCCCAAGCCTTGTATATAGGCCAAGGAGACTTGGGAAACCAAGAATAGTTTTCCAAAACCTTCGGCTCAAAACCATGAGCCAAAGACTAGTCAAGGTGGTTCACATTCAACCTATGTGCCTCACCTCCAGGTGCAACTCCTCCACAAATATAATGTAATTCTTGATTGGATGGTTTGAAACCCAATGTCATGTGGGGAAAATCAAATCCCAAGTGTTCCATGTAGGTGTGGTAATTATCTCCTACACACTATAAATAGTTGATCAAATATACTAGTCATAATACAATAAATGTACACTTCTTAAGGTATGTTATGCACAATAAATTTACCTACCTTTAGTTATGTACAATAAATATACACTTCTTAAGGTATGTTTCAACCTTTAGTTATTTTCACTTTGTAGATCCCCCATTGTATGTTTTAATGACTATATTTTAATCATGGATTCCTATAAACTCTTGCCTTTGGCTTCCATTCATGAACATATTGAGGATTTCAATGTGTTCTTACACCCTATTAAATCTAACCCTTTGATCATTTATCATATTATATCCTTCTGCCAAATAAATTTTGGCACATGATCTATGCAGACATTATTTCATTGAGTGTATGCAATTTTTATCCTTCATGAGGCACTTTTCCTTCCCTCTTAGATGCATTAAATTCACTTGTCCATGAGCTTCATAGTGATTGTACATTTCTTCTAAAAGTAGTGTTAGTTATTTTCACAAGTGTAATTATGGTCATACTCTTTTTATGATTAGTGGTGTTGGTTTCCCAATGATTAGGGACATCATGTTTGTCTTAGAGATGTACATTACTTGTTTCCTCCCTTATATGATGTTACTTTGCCTCAAGATGATGATATTTCACAAGTAACTCATGATGATCCCCTTCATGTTATTCATTCTTTGAACATTATTTGATGATGGTGTAGTTCATGTTTCTAATATATATGTATATTATTTGTGAGCCAATATTACATATACATCTAGTACATCTTAGCCCTAACTTTGTTGATAAATCTAGGGTTTATGAATCATGTGATGAGGTTATTAAACGTATTGAGTATGATG
This sequence comes from Cunninghamia lanceolata, assembly GCA_027924645.1. Classification (NCBI taxonomy): domain Eukaryota; kingdom Viridiplantae; phylum Streptophyta; class Pinopsida; order Cupressales; family Cupressaceae; genus Cunninghamia; species Cunninghamia lanceolata. The sequence goes on along the minus strand of BSBN01000918.1, from coordinate 7,149,366 downwards.
CTTCTTCCTTGTATATTAATTATATATCTATTAAAGATTGTTGGTAGCAACTAGTGTAGAGACTAGGACCTACCACAACTAGATGCAAAATGAGTACGCAGCACAAGGCCAACTAGGCCTAGTAGCAATAGACCTGTTTTGTAAGGGACACATCCCTAATGTAATACTATGTATAAATAATAGTATAAGTAGTAGAAGAAAGTAAGAGAGATAGTAGAAGATATATATAAAGTAGAGACTATAGACCTGCCATTGTAATTCATCATGAATATATATATGAAGAAGATAGAAGGGTTTAGAAGGACTATTTGATTGCTTAAAATATGTATGATGCATTATATGTTATTATAAGTTACCAAATTATGATATGTCTTACTGCAAATGATATAACTCTTCTCTCACTATCATAACTAGGGTATAAAGACTACATGCAAGACACTAGGGCCCAACCAAGAGGTAACAAGGATCTCCCGATAGAATTTGCAAGCTTCTAACTCTCCCAAGCTAAGAAAAATTATACAACTGAATGAGAGGTCTTAGAAATGGTGTATGCACTACACAAGATTAGACATTACTTATTACCTACACCTTTACATTCTATACCAACCATGAGCCATTGAAGTACCTATTGAACAAACCAATAACACAAGGAAGAATATGTAGATGGATATTACTCTTTCAGGAGTTTGACTTTAACATTATGGTAAAACTAGGCAAGAACAACCAAGGTTTAGACTATTTATCTAGAATTGAAACAAGAGAAGTACTAGACAACTTGGAAGAAGATCTACTTGGCGTAAACTTGTTTAGAGTCACTATGGTACCAGACGACTTACACGATGTTGCAACCTTGTTGTCAACAAGAAAATTTTTGGAGGACATGTCACCAAGTGAGAAACAAACACTACTAAGTAAATCCTTACCATATACATTGATTGAGGGAGAATTACATGCAATTAGGTGAGATGATATAATAAGAAGAGTGGTCTTTGAGCATGAAAGGAAAGACATCCTCATAGAAGCCCATGAAGGTATTTTTGGAGGACACAACTCAAGAGATACCACTGTAAAGAAGGTAATTCTCTTTGGTCTATGGTAGCCAATGCTATTCAAAGATGTAAATCTTTATTCCAAGTAGTGTGATATCTATCAAAGAGTAGACATGCCTACTGCAAGGGATGAAATGCCATTATAGCCTATATTAGCACAAATACCATTTGAAAAATGAGCCAGACTTTATCGAACTCATAGACCCACCATCCAAATGAAATAAAACTAGGTTTATAATTATTGCATTGGAATACCTTAGAAAGTAGGCAGAGGTAGCACCAACCAAATATTGGATCACTAAGACTACTACAAAGTTTTTGTGTGAGAATATAATCACAAGGTTTGGTAGTCCCTTGAGTATTGCAAGTGATCAGGGTAAACACTTTGTGAATAAGGTAATTACAGAGTTGCTAAGTAGCTTTATGGTCACCCATAATAAAAGTTCTCCATATCATCCATAGGCCAATGAAGCAAGTGAGGAATTCAATACAATTATAGTAATAACATTAGCAAAAATATGTAGGGGAAAAATAATAGATTGGTACATCAAGACTCTAGCTGTGTTATGGGCATATAGAACATCCTATAAAATAGAAACCAAGTTTACTCCTTTTGATCTAGTATATGGGGATGGATGCCACATTACCTATAAATCTTATTATCCCAAATTTTTGTATCACACTTACTTTGTGGTTAATTGAAGAAGAGTCATTGAAACAAAGAATAGAATATCTTGCAAAATTGGATGAGAAAAGACTACTTGCCGCATATCATAAAAACTTAGAGTGCAAGAGACAAAAAGCCTAGAATGATAGGAATTTGCACCATAAAACATTCTAGAAGGATGATTTAGTATTTTTATATGATAGTAAATTCAAGAAATAATGAAAATTGATAGTCAAATGGCTAGGACCATATTACATCGAGGAAATTTCTGAATCCAAAGCAGTCAGGTTAAAAACACTCAATGAAAAAACATTGACATGATATGTAAATGGTGCCAGATTGAAACACCACTGCCAAGTGGTAGAATAAAGAAAAACTAAGAAAATCAAATTTGTATTATATGTACGATAGACACCATAAAGTATATAATGTTGGAAGAATGAAGCTGTAAAAAGGTAACAACTATAAAAGCCCACGAAAACACAAATGGGAAAATGAAATAAATGCAAAATGTCACTATTACAATTATAAAAGAAAGACCTTACCAAAGACTCCAACACCATTTTGCACTCTAAGTATTTGTGAGTTCAAAAATACATTTGGAAACAAAGAAAACCCTAGAAAAATATAGAACAAGCAATGGTGACTTTGGTCTTGGTTGATATCCTTGACAAGCCTTGCCCAAAACACAAGAAGTTCCCATACAAGGCGATGAAAGTCAATCTGGATGGGGATTTCTCCACCATCCCAACTGATGTTATCTAAACAAAGGATGTGAGGAAATACATCCACATGCCAATATCAGAGATAGATCTATGAAGTTTAAAGCACTCTAAAGAAAACTCCTCTAACCAAATCAAATAAATTACATGTCACAGTACCAGGAGGTGGAGAAGAAGAAACTGGACATATGGAAAGACTTCCCCAATTTCTTTGCAAAGCATGGTTAGGTTAGAATCATACTTAGTAGAATTCATAATGAATTATCTATTTGGACAAACCCTAGCTCATCACAAAGCAAGAAATCCAAGAGGTAACTGGTCTATGTGCTACACGGGAGATCTCATCTAAGAAGGAAATAAAAAATGAAAAGGTTATAGAGCTAACCAAAGCTATCTATGATGGGAGAAGCCTCAATGTGAAGAAAATAACAAATCCAATAGTGCACTATGCTATGATGGGAATAGCATATAAAATCTACAATAAAAAATGAGAAGATTTAGCAACTGGAACCACCATTCATACCACATATCAAATGGTGGTGGAGGGGAAAGATTTTGATTTTTGTGATGTCCTTTGTGAGTAGCTGATGGAGAATTTATAGAAGACTAAATATGCACAGTACCAATTCTGGTATGGTACTCTCATGATATGCCTCACATTTTATTTCATGGATGCACTGCCATCTTTCTCTAAAAAAGATTTGCAAACACAAATATTAGTAACTGCACAAATAAAATACCATGTCTAGCAACTCAAGGACATAAAAACCTACATTGTGGCATACTGGGGGATTTTCAAAGCCCCACAATAACAAATACAAAACAGGGAGAGGATATCATATGAGATGGTTGAAATGTATGACAAGGATATAGTTTTTCTAATGGATAAGGATTTCATGCTAATGGAGGTAGTAGGACCTAGGGTTTCTTTGATCCTTAGGTTTCCATACAAATTAAGCAATAACTTCAGAGAGTCATGTTAAGAATCTCCTCAAACAACCCAAGGACCAAAATGCAGAGAGATTTGGAACATACCAAGAGTTCATGGATAAGTAACACAAGAAAAACATGGAGGATCAATTGGAGAAAAATAAGGAGAAAATACATGAGAAATGGGGTATCCACACCAAGATCCATTGCAAACAAGCACGACTACAGTACAGGTGAGGAGATTAGAAATACTCAATTTAGGGACCCCATGATCATAGGTTGAAATAGTGTAGGGAACATCCTCACAAGTAGTTCCCATATGTACTCCGCAATCTCTACAAATAGACCCCTCTATAGAAGAGGTATCAAAATTACTGTTGCAAATGAGTGTGGAGAAGAAAAATAAGAAATCTAGGTAGAAACAAGGGGTTGAGAGAAAAATAATACAAGAATCAAGAGAACAAACAGATGAGGAATAAGTACAAGAAATCTCCCCACCACATAAAATAACAAGGAGCAAAAGATAAAACAATGGTGGAAATGGAGACACAAGAAGATCCCCAAGAGGAAACAGTTATGGATGTTAAACTCTTAACAATAGCCATAAATAATATTAAGGGGATACTCAAACATACTGTAAAAATGTCTGATAAGGTGGGTCTATAAAATAAAGCAATTATTGAGAGATCAATGGTAAGACACATAAGGATGTTTGAAGATACCTTAGAGAATATCATTGAAAACTTCCCAGATCAATTAGCCTCCACAATAAGGAAGAAAAGAGAAAAAGTAATGGATCTGGAGGAAGAAATAAGGAAGCAATCATTAGAGGTTGTAGACCCAAGCCTCTCCACCACAAAAAAAAGAAAACTACTAACTAAAGGAAAAGGAGTTGAGGACTAAACAAAGGGTGGATATATTTGGCTTAAAATGAGGAGGCAAAAGGAATGATCCAAAAAGAAATAGTTTCTATCACAAGGCAATCATATGTGGCACTAATAGAAGAGGAGAAAAAGAGTTAGCAGAAACAACCTATACCTTTCAAAGGTATCCCACCACATAGCCATTAGGTCAAGGACCATAGAAACAACCACCTATTGAACACAATAGGGGTGCTGAGAGGGGGGGTGAATCAACACACTTAAAAACTTTAACCAACCATTTGCTAGTAAAACTAAATAAATTTGAAACATGAATAAAAATATGCAATTCAAGAGTCAACACATAACACCAATGTTTTTACGTGGAAAATTCTAAAACAACAACAAACCATGGTGAGGATTACCTCACAATATAATATGCTCATTGCAAAAAGTATTACAACATTGTTTTAGGGCTTCAACCCAAGGAAGCTACTACTCCTTGATTTACAACTTTGATTTAGGGTTAAAACCCAAGGAAGCTACTACTCCTTGATTTACAACTTTGATTTAGGGTTAAAACCCAAGGAAGCTACTACTCCCTATCTTACAACTTTGATTTTGGCTTACAACCCAAGGAAGTTACTACTTCCTGAATTCTCAACTCACTACTATTATAATGACAATATAGATATAAGGACTGCTATGGAGAACACATATGTTGTATGTTGATGGTGTAGTTTGCTATTTTTGTTCAATACATGTCTTTAAACTAAGTTTGTGCATTTCATATCTTCCTCTACTCTGCTATATTCACATTCACCTTAATTACATTTCAAATGAGTAATATCTTCTATATATATATCCTCCACAACACCTTGAAACATTGATTAGGTTGGCATCAAGATCAATATTGAATGTAGCATGTAACTTGTCACTGGTCAGCCTCAACACATGTAAAATGATAAGAAAACTTATTGCAAACCTCAGGGAATTATGAAAAACATTAGAGCACGTCTTTCTATACCTTCTAGACTTGGAGAAACTAGTCAGGAGCCTCTGCATGCATTAGATACTTAACCAGTCTACTCATACTATTTAGCACTATTAACTATTCATCTTTCAACTACCAGGGAGAAGCTAGAAACTCAATGCAAACCAAGGATTAAATCATACAAGAACTTAACAACATCCATAAACCTTACTAGAGAAGTATCATACCAAACTATGCATCCACAAGACAAGAAATATATCTATCTGTAGAGAATGGAGTCTTTTAGACCTTATGTAATGCTTCAAATCCCTAGACATGATGTTGCAATGTAGTACAGAGCCTGAAACCTTTTGGGAATGATCATAAACATCAATGTATGCTACTTACTAAATTTACATATCTTTTTCTAAAGTTTCCAGAGGAATTCAAAAATGACTTAAGTACCCAAAGTTCTAGAGGACAGTTATACTTAAACTTTGCTTGTTGTCATAGATACTTGATGCGGTACCAGAAAATGAAGGATGTTTGCATGCAGATCATACCTAACGTACTTTGGACCATATAATACCTCTGTATAAGCTTTTATTATAGAACTATATATATGTTTCATCTTTTGTAGAACTCAACTTGTGTATTCAGTCACCAGAATGGATTGTATTGCTTATGTTGCTTAAGTACTATCTTTGTAGACCACCAGAGCACTTGAAACTCTATTAAAACATATATAATACATGTTTTAGTTATTCGTCAAAACTGCATGACAAATAGATCTCTTCTAGAGGAATGCAGAGCATTCCATTATCTCCCCATTACTATTTTGCTCTATCTAGGTGATGGCTGATACATTGTTCCTTGTAACTTTTCATGCTGACAATGTAAGGAGTTGAAATCTTAGATATATCATGTCAATACATATCAGAATCTATAATGAGAACCGCATGACCAAATCTTTCTTTGCAAAGAAGTGCGGACGAATTCAAGTTGACTCTGCCTTAGAATATATACTGTGAATGCCTTAGTCAATTTTCTACTTCTTACCCTTCAGTGCAGTACTCCCAATTGATGAGATATGTAAGTGTGTATGTAGGAACCATGCAAGAATATGAGTGTTTACCTCTGCATCATGTTCAAGCCCAAAACCGATCCACACTTAGACTATTTTCTCTTCTCCCAGACTGATTTGCCTTGACCATACTGACTCTTCCTTTGCACAAGTCTATCTGTACATTTCCATCTGTTATGTTGACATCAATGTATACTATGTTGACATCAATGATAACACATATTTCCAACAATCTCCCCCTTTGTCATTGATGGCAACATATACTCCCCCTTAGACATATGTTTCTCTCTCCCCCTTTGACATCAAGGACAAAGGGATTGATAACCTTTGTATCAATCCAAAAACTATATGTACTCTCCCTTACAAAAGGATCTCTAAATAGTGCTCCTCTTGACTGTTTTATTTAGTTACAAAAATTGTACCCTTGAAAACCAAAATGGTACTACCACTCTTACTCAATATCTCTGCAATACTATATACAACAAAATTATTCTAACAACTCACTTGGATGGGATAATAGCTTTGTAAATTACCGTGAGTTGTTGAACAGTTGTGGTCTAGATGACACATTTTGAGGCAAGCATTTGATTTTGAGACTCACATTGTATGCACATTTCCTCAGCTTCCTCTAAATTGGTTGTGGTCTTCATCTTTTGATCTGTCTTTTTCTGCCTCCCCTAACATGTTAAACATTGAAGCAAGTCTCAGATTCACTACCTCTCTCAACTGACCAAATTGCTTCTTTATGTTTTCTATTTGGTCTTGTAATTAGGATAATTGTGCATGAAGATTCTCTAAATGTGCCCTAGTTACACCATTCTTATCCTTTGATAAATCATAAGCTTCTTCCAACTTAGATAGTTGTGACTCAATAGAGTCAATCTGTGCCTTGATATTATTTGTTGAAGTAGGCCATTTTAAACAAAATAGATAGAGGGTTGTAGCTTCATCAATATAGAGTTTGAATTTATTCAAATTCTCTTTAAGCTTATTATGTACACTAGCACATTTTTCAATCATTTCAACCATTTACTTGTCAGTTATCCTTCTTTCTACCTCTTTTTCTGCTTTTTGCTTTAAGTGGGAAGAGTGATCTTTGAAAGAGTAGAATAATAACTTGAGTTTTTTTTCAGTAGGTAGAGAGAGGTCAATGGTTAACTCTAGTAACCCTTCCTGAATAACCTTTACTGCATCTTCTACTTGTTGAGCTGCACTGGACAACTGAGAGGGGGGGTGAATCAGTTGTCCTAAAACTTTATCCAATTATGAACATCAAATTATCAATTACTTACAACCATGAAAGCATGAAAAGAGAATCTCCACGCATTAACATATTTAACAAAGGAGACACTAGATTTTTACACGAAAAACCCTAAAAGGGAAAAACCATAGTAGGTGTTAGCCCACAAAATATATATGTTATAGCACAATACCAAAAAATAGAGGCTCACTGCCTAAAATGTTCACTGCAAAAATGGGTCACTGCCTAAAATTTGGCTCATTACCGAGGATTGGCTCACTGTCAAATTTGTGAACTAATTAAATAGCATCTAATTCATACCAGAGTTTAGTTCCATTGAAGTGCAATTAACTCCTTTGTTCTGCTCCTTCACACCTTCACACTTATCTCCTCATATTCGTAGCTCACACATATTTTCACAACTTGATTACATGCTTTTATACAATTCATCAACCTTGGAATGTACATCAAGGTTGGCATTACATTCATCAACCATTAGAACAATCTCCAAGGTCGGTCATTACAAACATTTATAAAATAGGTCAAGACCTAATACAAATTTGGCTAAGGAAAAGATGTAAGAATGTATGCGGATCATGCCACGCCTTAGCTAGGACTCAAACACAATCTTCCACACCATGACATGCTTCCACAATCTTCAATGCTTCTCCGCAAATAATGAATTTAACCAAGTTGGCCGAGACTAATGATAGGACTAGGTCTACACGAACAATCTTCATTCACGATCCAATTTACTCTTTGTGGACCAATCCAAATGTAGGAACATGATCAGGAGGCATTCACAAGCACATTGTAATCACCAGGAACAACCGCACAATCTCTAACAACTTTGTTAAGAAGATTCTTCAAACCAGAGCTCGGGAACAACACTACCAGCCATTGTCATAAGCAAAAGATAGCTTGTGGACCACCAAATCATGAACCATTGTAGTTGAAGGCACTTAACATCATCACAGACTTGATTCCACAACTGCAGACCAAAATACTTCAATGCGGAGGAATGCGAAACAAAATACTTTCACCCTGTCTCAATTGGATACACAGAAAAAGTAGGTTTTACTATGGTGAACACAACTCGCTCAATTCTTCATGCTGGAGGCTCAAACTCAGAATATAACATCTTCAGACAGGGTTCTAAATAGCTTCCATTTCACAGGCAAAGATCTTCATCCTATAGGAAATGCAGAGTATTCTTCTGGACTGTTCATCTACACTGTTTTAACTGCAATTCAGTATTTTTATCGGATGATCTAATTTTCTCAATATCCTCAATATCTGCAAGCAAGTAACAAAATAAAGGCACAGTCGACACCAATGGCAACATAGATATGTTGACATCAATGACAACATCAATTAGGCACATACTTGCAACAATCTCCCCCTTTGTCATTAATGGCAACATATGATGTGAAAAACTAAAAGAACCATCAAGATAAAATTCTCCCCCTTCCTTTTTACACATCTGCATTCTTTCTCCCCCTTGGTTTTTCACATGATTTCTCTCCCCCTTTGACATCAATAGTAAAGGGCACATACTTGCATGCTGCTACTTTGATTCACTAAACTTTCTCTGTCATCAATCACTTACCTAACATCTAGCTACTCCCCCTGAGAAGTAGCCCTCAAGATATCAATCCAGATTAAAGAATTACACTTTGAGCTCCACTGGATTGGTGCATTCCTATGCATCTTAGTTCAGGGCAGGAGGGGTAATGACCCCTAACTTTTCTTTAAGATACTCAAAGGTATCTTTTGGCAGAGGCTTAGTGAAGATGTCTGCAATCTGATCCTTTGCGGACACATATTCCAATTTTACTTCATTCTCTGTCACCTTCTCTCTCAAAAAGTGATGCCTTATTGATATGTGCTTGGTTCTTAAATGCATCACTGGATTCTTTGAAATGTTTATGGCACTTGTATTATCACAAAAGATTGCAATTGGATCTTCATACACAACTCTTATATCCTTCAAAGTCTGCATCATCCATAGCACTTGAGTACAACAACATGCTACTGCTATATACTCTACTTTTGCAGTTGACAAAGAAATTGAATCTTGTTTCTTGCTCAACCATGACACTAGTTTGTTGCCTAAGAAGAAAGCACCTCCACTTGTAGTTTTTCTGTCATCAACATCTTTGGCCCAATCTGCATCTGTATAAGCACTGAGAGTGAAGTCATTGTCCTTTTGATACCATAGGCCATGATCTGGAGTACCTTTCAAATACCTCAAGATTCTCTTAACTGACATCACATGTGAATCTCTTGGATCAACTTGAAACCTTGCAACAAGACAAACTGCATGCATAATATCAGGTCTGGTTTGAGTTGGATAAAGCAATCCTCCAATCATGGATCTGTATTTTGTTTGATCAGCCTTAGAGGATTCATCAGATTTGCTCAACTTATAGCCAGTCACCATGGGAGTACACACCGGTTTGGATTCTTCCATACCAAACTTATTCAACAATTCTTTTACATACTTAGACTGAGATATGAAGATTCATTTATCTGATTGATTGATTTGCAAACCTAAAAAGAAATTGATTTCAGCGAACATAGACATCTCAAACTCTTTTTGCATTTCACCAGCAAATTCCATACACATGCCTTCATTGCCTCCAAAGATGATATCATCAAAAAAGACTTCAACAATCAAAATTTGATCACCATTGATTTTGAAGTAGAGATTACTATCAGCAGTACCTTTATTGAACCCTAACTGTAGTAAGTACTTGTCCAACCTTGCATACCAGGCTCTAGGAGATTGCTTGAATCCATACAAAGCTTTCTTCAACCTACACACAACATCTCCTTGGTCTGACAACTTGAATCTTTCCGATTGCTCAATGTAAACTTCCTCTTCCAACTCACCATTCAGAAATGCAGACTTTACATCCATCTGATACACCTTAAAGTCTTTGTGGGCTGCAAATGCCAAGAATATTTTGATTTCTTCAATCTGATCCACTGGAGCAAAAGTCTCTTCAAAGTCTATTCCTTCAATCTGAGCATATCCCTTGTACACAAGCCTTGCCTTATTCCTTACAACTTCTCCATTCTCATTTAGCTTATTCCTGAAAACCCATTTGGTACCAATAATATTTTTGTCAACAGGTCTAGGTACTAGTTCCCAAGTATCATTCTTTTCTATCTGCATTAACTCTTCCTTTATGGTTTTAACCCAGCTTTCATCATTGCATGCTTCATTTATAATCTTTGGTTCAACCTTTGAAAGCAAACAGTAATTCACTTGCTCTTCTATAGCTTTTCTTCTTGTCAGCACACCTTTGTTTTTGTCACCTATAATTTGATCTTCAGAATGATTCATTCTTACATACCTAGGAGTCTTGACAACATCTTCCAGATCTTCTTCTTCATCTTGAATTTCCTCTTGCTCATTTTTCTCTTCATTTACTATAGTCACAGGATCATCTGGTTCATAGTAACTCATGTCTGACATTCTTTCCTTGCTTTCATCCACCTTTACATTTGCACTTTCAACAATCTTCTTGAGCCTTTTGTTGTAGCACCAGTAAGCCTTGCTCTTGGTAGAGTATCCCAGAAAAATTCCTTCATCACTCCTTGCATCAAACTTCCCTAGATCTTCATCTCCTCTGATATAACATTTACTTCCAAAGATTTTAAAATATTTTACAGTAGGAACTTTTCCATACCAGAATTAATAAGGAGTTTGAGTACCATTACCTTTCACTTGAACTCTGTTTTGGATGTAAACAATAGTATGAATAGCCTCTTTCCAAAAGACTTCCAGTAGATCTCCTTCCTTTATCATTGTCCTAGCAGCTTCCTAAACTATTCTATTTTTCCTTTCCACAAATCCATTTTTCTGAGGAGTCCTTGGTGTAGACAACTGTCTTTTTATCCCATGCTCTTCACAGAAAATGTTAAACTAATTTGATGTGAACTCACCTTCTCTATCAGACCTCAAGCATTTGATCTTCAACTCTATTTCATTCTCAACCATTTCCTTAAAAGATTTGAACTTCTCTAGGGCTTCTGATTTTTTACTTAGAAAAGTAACCCAAGTCATTCTAGAATAATCATCAATAAGCAACATGAAATACCTATCACCTTGTAGACTTCTCACCCTTGTAGGACCATAGAGATCTGAATGCACTAGATCTAGCAAACCAGTAGAAAATTGTTCTTTGCTCTTGAAACTTGTCTTTGTCTGCTTCCCAACTGACATTCCTTGCAAATTGTATTGGAGGGTTTCACAAGCTTTGGTAAATCTCTCACAACCAGTCCTGAACTTATCTTTACTAGATTATCAAAGTTTATATGACACATCCTTCTATGCCACAACCAACTTTCATCTGCCTAGGCCAATAAACAGTGATCATTAGTTCCTTTCAATTGATAGATGTTACCTTTTGTCTTCTTATCGATAGCAATCATAGTTCCGGAGCTTTCCACGATCTTACACCCATTGTCTTTGAATCTCAGGTCATATCCTTTGTCACACATCTAGCCAACACTTAAAAGATTATGCTTCAAACCCTTCTCATATGACATTGTCAGTATTATGCTTTCCATCAAATGAAATAGATCATTTTCTACAAATCTTACTAGCTGCATTATCCCCAAACCTAACCAGTCCACCATTATATTTTTCCAAACTTATAAACTTACTTTTGTCACCGGTCATGTAGTGTGAGCATCCACTATCAATAATCCATTCATCTTTATCTGTCTCAACCTAAACAGCCAAAGCACTTTCTTCCATTGGTTTTTCTTCCTTGACACAACTAGTAGGGTTACTAACACGTGATCTTCTTTAATAGAAATAAACAAACATTCATTTGCACCGGTATTAGCATCATCAGACTCATCATCAGTCACACCATCATCATCAAAATCTTTGACAGAGTAACATTTCTTTGGAACTTTGGGTCTACTCTCATATTTCTTCATATTTCTTCCAATTCTTCTAGGACATCTGGAAGCATAATGACCTACTTTACCACAAGAGAAACATTTGAAAGGCAATTTACCTTTGAACTTGCTAGAGCCTCTTTGCAACCTGTCAACAAAGTTAGCTTCAATTTCATCAAAGTCATCATCTCCACCCTGTATTTCTCAGATCTGGAAATCCTTTCTAAAGTACTGGCTTTAAAAGCTGATTCAACTTTTGGGAGTGTATCACCAAATTCTCTCATCTCAAATGCTGTAAGCTTTCCAAGCAGTTGATCTCTGTCAATAGTTTTCACAGACATAAACTCCTCAATAGCAGCTACCTTGTGACTGTAGGACTTTGGTAGTGATCTGAGAATTTTGATCACAACTTCCTTATGACTGAGAGTTCCTCCCATACCTTTTATTCCAGTGACAAGTTCATCAACTCTTTGCATAAAGGCTGTTATGTTCTCATCTTCATTCATCTTCAAACCCTCATATTTTACTTTCAAGCTCTGTAGCTTTGCTTCTCTTATAGAATCATCTCCTTCATACAAATTTTTTAGCTTCTCCCATACCTCATTTGCAGATTCAAGGTCCACAACTTTTGTCAACACTGAATCACTTAAGGAACTTAGCAGAGCATCCTTTGCTTTGATATCCAACTCATATTCTTTGATATCATCTTCAGTTTTTAACCCACCTTCAGGCATTTCACATTTTGACTATGAAGCTAGCCATACTTTATAACCAAGATAGAGGAGATGGATTTTCATCCGTACCTTCCAAAGCGCATAATTTATTCCATCAAAATGTGGAGCTTCCTTCTTATATGACATCTTGGATCTTCCTCAAGCTGTTAGAATTTCTTCTGGGGAACTTAGCTCTGACACCAATTGTTGAGCTGCACTAGACAAATGAGAGGGCGGGTGAATCAATTGTCCTAAAACTTTATCCAATTATGAACATCAAATTATCAATTACTTATAACCATGAAAGCATGAAAAGAGAAGCTCAACACATTAACATATTTAACACATGAGACACTAGATTTTCACGTGGAAAACCCTAAAAGGGAAAAACCACGGTTGGTGTTAGCCCACAAAATATATATGTTATAGCACAATACTGAAAAATAGAGGCTCACTGCCTACATGGATCACTGTCCAAAATGCTCATTGCAAAAATGGCTCACTACCTAAAATTTGGCTCACTGCCGAGGATTGGCTCATTGCTGAATTTGTGAACTGATTGAATAGCATCTAATTCATGCCAGAGTTCAGTTCCATTGAAGCGCAATTAACTCTTCTTCTCTGCTCCTTCACACCTTTACACTTAAATTAAAAATATATATAACTAACATAGTTTTTTTTTAAGGGTAAGTACTACAAGAGGGGGTAGCTCCCATTTTATTAAAATGCATAAAAACAAAGATTACATTACATTGGAGATATAGTTTATCCCGACAGTGAGGACGTTAATCCTCTCAAGCTGAGCTGGGGAGAACAAATCTCCATAAACACTCACAAAACTAGCAAAGGAGTTCATATCACACTACTCCAGACCTTCTCTGAAATCTTCAATGCTTTTGCCATTGTTTTCTTCTTCCCAACTACAGTGACATCAAACACTCCTGCAATATATCCTTTTCCAGGATTAAGATTGATTCTTGGGATAGCTTCAAGGACTGCATGCATCAGATCTTTATTAACCACAAACCCAACAAAATAGAAAGCCCGATGTCAATGCCCGAAAGCCTGAGCAACTATGGAACAAAATGTCTCCAACAAGACATCGTCGTGGACATGGCTATTCTGGTCCAAATTCCCTAATAAGGCTCTTATGGCCACTTTCAATCCCTCCTCCTGGGATTTGATGAAAATACGGTCAAACTGAGCCTTCAAGATCCCATCGTTGCAAGCACAAACCACCCCGAAATGTGTTCTGTCGGCCATATTTCGTGCTCAAAATGAAAGACACCCGCTAAAGAGATAACTTAAATTTCTTGCACTAAAAGGTTACATCTTCGAGATCCTTTATCAGCATTTAAAGCACCTTCTGCAACGAACCCTGTAAGTATTCTTATCCACTGCCATCACCAAATCCAATTCGGGATACTTGCAAACTACAACTAAGATACATCGAAAGATCTTTAATCTCTATTTTGGTCTTTTCCATCCCGATTTTTTAGAAGCAGTCAATCTCGAAGAACAAACCAAAATCTCCCATAGATAGAAGTCTATTGCTATGGAGCAAGACATGCAACCAATCCCACCGGCCAACACTGTCAGTCCGATCAATCCATCCTCTATTGGCCCAAGAGACCTTCTCTTCGTACCAAATTCACCACCTCATCCTACAACTCTGCCTGACCATAGATATTGATGCTTTCGTTTTAACAGACCCCCAAGTGTGAAATTTCTGAGATCCGCAGAGATGAAAATCAAGCATATAAAAACCAATTTGCATTAACTGATTTCTTGTTGTGCAATTAATCAAATGCATAGATTTACAATTTTATAACCACCATAGGAGAAAAATCCTAGGAGGAAAATCAGGAAATAATAGAGAGTTTCCTTTAGTTAGCTTACACTAAAGCAAGTAGTTAACTGTTCGAGGTGCAGTTGGAAGCAACATGCGTAACAGTGAGCAAGCTGCAGTTGCATGTTTGTAACAACACTAATAGAGAGAGTTAATTACGCTAACACCCCTCCTTAAGGCTAACTAAGGAGACAAAGTCCTAAAGAGAACAAAGAGGAAAGAGGGAAAACCCTATGGGAACAAAACCCCTGCTTAAATCTGACTAAGGAGACAAAAGCCAATATAGCCAACAAAGATGGGTCCTGGCATCAAGGCCATTTTAGGTACCCATGTACATATAAAATTCCCCCACAAATATAGAGAGAATATAAGAAAAGAAGATATGAATCCCCCCATAATGAACGAGCTCCCGTGTCAATGATGAATGCTTGAAGACAGAATATGATCCACTGCCTACAAACTACATTTCTCCCCTTAGGAAGAAAAGGATCCATTGGTGATTGGAGAAGCCAATCCAAAAAGATGGGTGATACTGGAATCCAAATCCAAATCCAGATGATGTGTGCCTTTGAAAACTACTCACATGTCCACATGTCGAAAAGCGATGATGGTGATCCAAGATCCTGTGAAGACTGATATAGAGCAAGCTGCAAAGGCAATGAAGATGGTGGGCCAACAGCATTGATGTGGTTGTCAACAAAGAGGAGAGACACCTCCTCAAATGTGTCCTCCAAATCTAAAATGTGAGTCTCCATAAACAAGTTTGAAACTCCTATCAATAGATCATCGCAGAAAGTTAATTTAGGAAGATTATGGATGCGCTGCTACAAGAAGCCATTGGAAGCTTTCGAAGAAGAATCACAGAGCTCAGAAGTAGCAATAGATGCAAGGACAGAAAAGTGGTCCTCAAAGAGAAGACATATGTCCTCAATAGTGTCATCGAGATCAAAAATGAGGGATTCTACAAACAAAAAGGAAATGTCTGGTAAAAATTGGTCCCAATAGACTGAATCCAAAAGACATAAATGATCCTGTTGCAAAGAATCACTAGAGGCTCTCGAAGAAGCATCTCTGGAATCTAGAACTGCAACAGGTGTTGTTGATGGGTTATCAATTAACTGATCATCCATACAAGATGTGTTCACATTAGATGAGGTAACATAAGTCTCAATATCATCAATAGCCTGGTTTTCCAAGAAAACATCACTTTCAAATGGAGATTCAATGTCTCCATACAACTGTTGGATGATAATCCAAGCAGTAAAAGGGCACTCAGTGTGCTCTATGTGATGTAGAGTGTCCTCAGAAATAGTAAGACATATTAGTCCATAGACCATGTCTTTATTATTAAACCATGCATTCTTTTCATCATAGTCACTTGGCTCAGGAACCATTCTGAGGAGATAGGGCAGTAGATCCTGCTCAAGGCAGTGATTCTTTATCCCTTGTTTCCAAGACAAGAAATTCTCTGAATCTAGCCTAACAATAGAATGATGAAACTGATATTTAAAAGACATGATTAACCTATGAAATGGCACTTTATAAGTTGAGTGCTTGTCTACCCCTTTTGCATGATTCTCCCCAATTTATGACTCTTTTTAGTGCTTTGTAGACAATTAAAAGGTCTATTATAACACTAATATTGTAAAAGAACCTTAAATTTCTTCCAAACAATTTTGCCCCACCCCAGATTTAATTACCCCCTTTTGTAGTTTTATTTTTACCTATCTTTGAAAAAGCCTTGGCAAAAATAAAGAAATACAAAAATAATATGGAGGCCCAAAAAAAAAATATAGAGCCCTAATTAGGGCATGGGCAGATTTAGGGCAAAATGCTCAACAAAAAACAGGGGAAAATGGTGACCATTACAAGGCAAAAATAGGGGTTTTTGTGAGGTTGTGCTGGCAAAGCAGTTGAAATTAAGAATCCTGCAGATCTTCAGTACCATTCTCCTAGACTCATATGCCTTCCTCACGGACCAGCATACAGAGAATGCAAGCTCCAACTTTAACAGCCTTGTTCAGGCATATAAACTGGTGATTAGATGGTATGCCCAAATTCATTCAACTCCGACGTTGTCTCTGTCTCTGCAAGGATTGAGTCCGGGCATATCCAAATTGGAACAAATTCAGTGTTGTCCGATCAAATGGAAAAGGGCAGCCAGAATTCGAATTCAGGCCCAAGTCAAGAGATCGGGCTTTCGAAACCCAAACTCCAGCAAGAAATCAACATACCCGAAATGACTATTAACCAGCATCCGCCTACCCAACAATTTCCTCTGCAAGTTCCACTTCAAGAGTTCCAGAATCATGCCAAACATGAGAGGTCGACGTGTGTTGCAAAAAAAAAACGTGAGCATAAAATAAACTTCTGTTATGCCAATGTTTGGCCAGTCCACGTTTCAGGCATGCACTTCTCTCAAATAGAGGTGGCCTTTCAAATTTGCCTTTGTCTTCACTGATTCCCCTCCATTTGCTGCAAACTACACCTTCCGGAGCCACTAAACAAATGGAGTGTACCAAGAAAAAAAGCACAGATAGGGCAAATAGAAACACAGATGATTTCAATGCAAAACAAACTTACAGACTTGATTTCATCTCCTCCTGCTCTGATACCATGTGAAATTTCTGAGATCCGCAGAGATGAAAATCAAGCATATAAAAACCAATTTGCATTAACTGATTTCTTATTGTGCAATTAATCAAATGCATAGATTTACAGTTTTATAACCACCATAGGAAAATAATCATAGGAGGAAAATCAAGAAATAATAGAGAGTTTCCTTTAGTTAGCTTACACTAAAGCAAGTAGTTAACTGTTCGAGGTGCAGTTGGAAGCAACATGCGTAACAGTGAGCAAGCTACAGTTGCATGTTTGTAATAGCACTAATAGAGAGAGTTAATTACGCTAACACCAAGTTAGCTAACTTGTCTGCTACACTATTGCCTTCTCTAAATATATGGCTAATAGAGAAATAGTCAAGCCTTAGCAGACAATCCCAGATCTTACTTATCCAATCCTTCAATTTCCAATTTTGGACTTGCTTCCTTCTGACGGCGTTAATACATATCACTGAGTATCCTTCTATTTCAACCTCCTTAATATCTTTGAGCAAACACAATTCTAGTCCTTTATATAAAGCTTCAAATTCCACCCCATTATTAGTTGAAAATCCCAGATTAGTTGATAAGGCCCAGACACACTCCCCTTTACTATTTTGAATGATACATCCTCCTCCTGCTGGGCCTAGGTTCCCTTTTGCAGCTCCATCGAAGTTGATCTTATATCTCCCTTCAGCTGGACTTTTCCACCTAACCTCTTTCCTCCCCCTATTTTCAGACTTGGGGAGAGCTCTTGGAGGCTTCAAATCACCCCACTTTTTGTAAAGACCTTCATCCCATGATGTGAATGCCCAATTCTTCTTACTCCCTTGATTACCATTTACTACTTCACAGATTCCCTCTTTTATCTTCTGAATGACCTCCTTCAGTTCCATTTGCTTGTCACAAAAGACTCTTCTGTTCCTTTCCTTCCAAACGTGCCATACCAGCATAGAGGGAGCAACAATCCAAACATCTCCCCACCAATTTGAACTACCAAAATTTGGCCAACTGGATATGAATTGAAACAAGTCATCTTGCTTAGGGGAACTCCAACGGATTGACTGCATCAGCCAATCCCAACATTGGGATGAAAAATCACACATCAGTAACAAGTGATTGGCAGTTTCTTCACTTCTCCTGCAAAGCGGACACATGCTAGGCCCCTCTATTCCTATTGATCCCAACCTGTCCCTGGTCAGAATTCTTTTGTGGAGGGTTGTCCACAAGAAATCCCCCGCTTTAGGCAATATGTTGTTATTCCAACACACATTTTTCGGCCACCATTCTGAGTTGGTTTGTGTAACTTGGATGTCGTATCCCAATTTGATAGTATAATTTCCTGACTTGGCCCCACACCATATTATCTCATCTTCCTACCCCGAGAGAAAAAATTTCCTCTCTTGTAGAATGAGTTCCAGCTTCGACCTATCCTCCTGGGGAATTGGGAGCCCTACCATGGATTTCCATCTGTAAACTGTTCCACATAATCCTATACATACTTCTGTGTAGTCCGCCACAAACTCACCCATTTCCCTGATTACATCCCCTATCCATTCTTTCCCTTCGAAGATACTTTCTAAGGAAACTTCCCCATTCCAAGAATCCATCCAAAACTTTGCTCTCCTACCATTACCAACTTTCCAAGTAAGATGATCTGTGATAACCTGCCTACTATCCCAGATGAATTTCCATATAGCAGAACTGCCTCCTGTGCTTTCTATTGTCAAAATTCTATCAGGACTTCCCGAATCTAGATATTTCTTCTGCATAATTCTACACACAGCTTTTTTGGCTCCTTGTATAATTTCCAAACTAGTTTAGCCCCTAAGGCTCGGTTCTGAAGATGAAGTCTCCTAATTCTAGCTCCACCATCTGATTTGGATTTGCACACTGTTTCCCATTTAAGCAAAGTTATCCTCCTTTCTTCCTTCGCCCCTCCCAAACGAACTTTTTGAGGAGGCTCTCTAGCCCTACCGTGAGTTTAATTGGCATCCCGAAACATGACATTGCATAAATGGGCACAATAGATAGAACTGATTTAATCATTACCACTCTACCCGCTAATGTCAACCACTTGTTTTTCCAGGTCACCATCTTATTTCTGCAATTGCTTATCAATTCTTCCCAGTGATTGGATCGACAAACCCCAGTTGATAGAGGGATTCCAAGATACTCTAATGGAAATTTTCCAATAGGGAAATCCAGAACGTTTGCTATCCTTTTTTGTATTGATTTTTTTGTATTAACAAACAGAATCTCAGATTTTCTTTATTCATAATTTGGCCAGAGGCTCTTGAATACTTTTCAATGGCCTGCTTAACTATCTCCGCCTCCCTCATTGAGGCCTCCGCAAATAAAATTGTGCCATCCGCGAATTGTATGAGTAATAGGATCAATCTCCTCTGCCGCTGATATTCCTCTCCACACTTTTTCTTCTCTTAACTTCCTGAAATAGCGGTTCATAGCTTCTGCCATGATAATGAATAGGAATGGTGACAGAGGGTCACCCTGTCTTAAGCCTTTGGTGGCATTGAAAAAACCACACATAGAGCCATTAACTATCACCGAGAATCTTGGAGTTGAGATGCAAGCAGTTATTATCTCCAACCATTTCACGCTGAATCCAAATCTTTTCATAACATCTAGAAGGAAATCCCATTGTACTCTATCATAAGCCTTGCTTACATCTAGCTTAATAATCATCCCTTTTTGTTTAGACATGTGCATTGAGTGAAGAACTTCTGTAGCAACTATGATGCTATCTGTGATCTCTCTACCCAAGGCAAAGATGTTCTGTTCTTTGGAGATAACCTTGTCAAAAATATTTTTTAGTCTATTCACTAGAGCCTTTGCTATTATTTTATAAATTGTATTACATAGAAAAATTGGGCGATAGTCCGAATATGAGTTGCATACAGATATCTTAGGAATCAAGGGTATTGCAGTATTATTCATATCTTTGACAAATCTTCTTTTCTTCATAATATCTTCCCCTAAATGAAGAATATCCATACTCATAAAATCCCAACATACCTGGTAAAATTTTGCTGGAAATCCGTCTGGGCCGGGCGTCTTCTCCGCTCCTAATTGTGACATGGCTGACTTCAATTCATCAAGAGTGAAGGGATCATTGAGCATCCTGTTATCTTCTTATTCAATGCATCTTGGGATGCATGAAAGGATTTCATCATAATCATGATCAGTCCTTTGATTTGCCCCTAACAATTTTTTGAAAAACTTGACTGTCTCTTCCTCAATGACTTCTCTATCGTGTGATTTCGATCCATCCTCCAATTGAATCTCCGAGATTCTATTTTTATCTCTACGGCCTTTGGATGAGGCGTAGAAAAATTTTGTGTTGGCATCTCCTTCTTTTAACCATTTTTCACGCGCCTTCTCTCCAGAAAATTTCTTCTCTTGCTAACAATTCAGTATGCTTATCTTTCAAAAACTTTTCTTTCAGATAGTCTTCCTTATACATCCCTGATTTTATGACTTTCTCATTAAGTTCTTCCAACTCCTTCTCCACCTCTTCTTTTTCCACAAAAATGTTTTTGAAACTTTGCTTGTTCCATATCTTCAGTTTATTTTTTATAAAATTGAGCCTTTTCATGAATCGAAAACTAACTGTCCCTTGAAACACATTGCTTTCTTCCTACCATTTCTTCAGATCGTCAATCAATTCCTCTTCCCGCCACCACATATTTTGAAATTTGAAAAATCTTTTCGCTGGCCTTTCACTAATTCTAATCTCCATCTGAACTGGAAAGTGATCTGATACAGAAATTGGAAGAATCCTAGTCTCACAACTTAGATTATCCCTCAGCCATCCTTGACCTAGGAAGAATCTATCCAATCTTTCCGAGATGTTGGTAAAACCTTCCCTACAATTTGTCCAGGTAAAAATCCCATTTTGGGAGCACAATCCATTATTTCTGTCACACTTACAAAGTCTCTAAAATCAGAAATTACCCTTGTGATCTTGGTCAGACCCCCACTTTTCTCCTGAAGATCCAAAATCGCATTAAAATCTCCTCCCATCATGAACATGTCAATGTTCAACAACCTTACTCTGCTCTCTAATTCTTTCCAAACCACTAATTTATCTTCAGTTTTAATAAGACTGTAGACATTAAAAAGATGGAATTCCACATCTGACACCAGGCTTTTCACAGTACATAACATCCATTTTTGGTGAGCCTCTATATTGTTAACTTCCATTCTGCTTTTTAACCATAGAATTCCGAACCCTCCAGAAGAACCTATCGCATCGACAAATGATCCTGACCACAATCTGCAATAATTTATGAATTTTTCCCGTTCAGTTTTATCAATTTTGGTTTCCTGAAGAATAATTATATCTTCTTCTAGCTTATCAATATGACGCTTAACCAAGCATCTCTTGTCAGGGGCCGATACTATCATTCCATGTAGTAATCCTCATTTTCATCAAAAATTCCTTAATGTTGACCAGACCCATATCCAAAGCGTCCTTTTCTCTCGTATGTTTATTAGATTTCCTCCCTCTCACCTTTCCAATCCCCTTAACCATCTGTGCCGCTGATTGACTGATACTCCTGAATTCCAATACATCAAGTTCATCATGTTCCTCTCCTTCATCTTCCGAGGCTGAATCTTCCGACCTTGCATCCATTGGGAGGGCAATCTCCTCCATCCTAAATCTGGAATCTACCTTTTCCACTGTCGCTTCTTGGGGATCTAGAATATCCACTTTTTTATTTTGAATATCTTCGAGTTCGATGTCTCCTTATCCTTCCTCCCTAGGGATTCTTCCCTTCTATCATCAAAATTTTCTGTTACATTTTCATCCACTCTTCCTTGAGATATAGGACATTCCTTTTTATCCTTTCTGACTGGTCTCCATTCCTGCTTTAATTTCCTGTTATCAACAGGAGCTTCTTTACGAACCCTTTCTTTATTATTCCAACTTCTCATACCGCATTTGTCTTCCATGTGCGTTCTTTTGCCGCATTTTAAACAAAATCTTTTTTCAATTTCGACTTCAATACTTTGGATCCAATGGTGCCCTCCTATGCAGAGTTTGATTTCCTCCAGAATTTTTTGAATTGCTGCTATTCTCATTCGCGCGTAAATATATGAATCCCCTTCAATTATCCCTTCATCGATTTCCAAAAGATTACCCAAAGATCTTCCGATTTTCTCCAAAGTTTCTTCAGACCAATATTCTATTGGTAAATTATACATCCTTATCCAAACTGGCTGATCATATGGATCAAATTTGCGAGGATTAAAGTTGGGCTGCCATTTTTGCATGTATAACGGTTTGTCCTCCATTGTCCAATTCCTTTCCTGTAGGATTTTTCTTCTGTCTTCCTTCGATGTGAAGACCACCACAATGAATCCTTTGGGTAGAAATTTTATTATTTTCACGCGTTCTAACTCTGATCCATCCATGCCCTAATCTTTTGTCTAGAGTCTCCAGACCCTATAAACCTGCAAATGATTAGAAGGCATGAATTTTCCACAGTCCATAACAGTAATATGTAAGTGCTTTTGGAAACAACTGTGTATGATTTTGTATCAACGTTTCGGATCATACTCAATGATCCATCATCAGGAAGAGGATCATTGAGCATGATCCGAAACGTTGATACAAAAACATACACAGTTGTTTCCAGAAGCACTTACATATTACTGCAAATGATTGCCAAGTCGCTCAACATAGCGACATTCTCTTCTGCATCGTTGTCTAATTCTATTGTGAAGATTTCTATGTGGCATTCTTCCAAGCATCTCTCCTCCCCTTCCACTGATCGCAAATCAGGAGTGCCTTCCTTCTGAAATTCGCTCCTCTGTTTTTCTTCGCATTCCATGACCGATAAATGTCTGTTAAATTTTAAAAATATTATATTAATCATCATAACTGGCATAGTTTTTTAAATGAATGCACATAAGAATTAAATTTAAAATATATAAGGGACATAGTTTTATTAAATGGATGCAAATAAGAAGAACACTAACATAAATTAAATAATCTATATAAATATAAGTACTACTCAAACATAAATCACAAAAATATCAAATCAAATAAAAAAGAGTAAAAGAATACTAGAGAAGAGTAGGAGTTAGGGAGAAATGCAGGAGTTACGGAGAAAACGCATGAGTTACTGGAGAAGTACAGGAGTTATTGGAGAAGCACGAGTTACGGGAGAAGTGTAAGAGTTACGTAGTAGGAGTTATTTGAGTAAGTGCATTATATTTTATATCAATTTAATTTTATTTTGTTTTCTTAGAATGAAATTTAATTTGTTAGTTTTTATTCACTGTTGTTTTATCAAAATTAACTCTTATAAAATAATATTTTATAACTATATATATATGACCTTATGATTCATTAGAGTAATGTTTGTAAGACATATTCAATTATTCTATCTCAGATAGAAGACAGGCTTGCTGCCATCTATTCTTGTTTTCCTGTCTGTTTTCAATATTTTTTGAGGAAGAAATAGAAGATGTTCTTTACATTATTATTCTGCATTATACAATTAAAAAGTAGTTTTCTCAAGAATGCCTCAGTTGGCAAAATTTCCTGCTATCATCAGAGTGGCCTTCCAAATGGGTATGTTGTGACTCCTAATGGATGTGGCTGGTGCAAGTCCCAGTTATGATTAAAAGATATAGAGTGGTTCTTTGGAAACCATTACAACCTCGAGTTTTAAGCTCAGGTAGTCTAATGAAGAATGATGAATTTGTGAAACGTAAATTTGGATATTCCCAAAAGAAAAAAGTTGCAACCATTGTTTATAGGAAGCTCAAGGTATGTGGCAGCAGTCAATTGAGTAGGAAAATCCTTTGGCCAACTTTGATGTATACCTCTAACATATTTATCTGTAGCTTAGGTAGAACTCAGAGTTATCTTGATAAGGCTAACACTCGTCTGTAAGTCTCACCACTTCAAAAAGAAAATTCTAGAAGTTTTATTACAACATTACTACACTGATTATTTTTTTTATAGGTAAAGATAATGAATCGAATATTGTTCAGCAACAGTATTTATACCGTGATCTTTTTATCTTGGGTAAATTAATGGGTGGAATTTTTGTTTAGACACAACACCGGAGTACCATGTCACTCCAATAGACTCATGTATACCAAGTAACACCAGGCGAAGAGCTTTTCTAAGTACGCTCTACGAGGCTTCTTTAAGAAATCATTCCTCATGTGATCACAGTTTTAAAAAATGGTCTTTTTCTGATTTAGCGCTCATCTTTAAAATTTTAAGAAAGGAGTAGTAAAGAAACAAATAGCATAATTCTGCATCACAATAAGAATGATTGTAAAGAAACAAATAGCATAATTCTGCATCACAACAAGAATGATTGGAAAGGCTCACATAATACCAATGCATTATTTCACTTACATAAGACTTCTAATACTATGTAGAACTGTAGAAATGTAAGGCTAGGGTCTTATGGAGTGGAGTTACCCAAATATTTTAGTGGGCATTGCTTAGAAAATTTAGAAGCTTTTACAATTAGGTGGTCCCATAAATTATATAGGGCCAGCTAATGCTGAAAAAAATTAGTTAAGAATTTTTAGGAAGCTAGTGTTCCCACAATTTATTTAAAAACTACAATTCTACATTCCAACATCATAATTATTCAGGGGAAAATAATTCCTCCAAAAATTTACCCAAAATCCATTGGATGCCTTCTACAGACACCATGTGTATAAACAGTATCTGAGCTGGCATGTGAAATTTCCAGTGTCACCAAAAAATCAACCACTAAAAATTGAGTGCTAAAAAGAAGGGGCTCCTGTTATTCACAATAAGATATCTAAGCTAGCATGTGAAATTTCCCCTCACCCAAAAACCAACCACTAAAATTGAGTGCTAAAAAGAAAGGGCTCCTATTATTCACAATAAAATTCCAATTTATCATGTAGCAGTTTTAAATGCCCTTATGGCTGACTCACGTGCTCAATTCCTTGATACTCTACAAAAATACTCTACTTAAATATCATCCACTTTAATGGTCAAACACTCACTAGAAACATGACCAAAATTGATCTTTAACTGTTGAGTGGACTAGTATATTTATATTTAAAAAAATATATCTAAAGTACGCCGAGAGATATCTTCTAGAGGCAATGTTAATAGAGTTGAATGTGTGTCTTTTCATATGCCATGCCATTCCATGTAACGTTTCTTTCTTTGATTTTAGTGGATATGACTTCTTTAAAACTACCATCCACCTTCCTTCTCATCCCTCTTGCATTTTATTTTTTTACTTTTTTTAATTCCTTTCACCTTCTCTTTTTTTATTTTTCTATTTTTATTGAATCTTATAAAATTTCATAGAATCTGAATCTATTTATGAATCTTTCAGCTCTTGTTTTCCATCCGTACTATGAATCTTATAAAATTTAAAGATACACTCACGATGACTGAGTTGCACACTCGACATGCTGTTAAAATTGAACAGTTATTATAAATTCTAGATTAACACACAGGCTGTTTAACAGCTGCGTGGTAGCCGATGAAAGTAAACCGTGCAACATACAAGCTGTTTAAACTTTTCTGGCCTTGCCTATATACTATGAAAGAACAACACTCCCAGAGTGCATGACACATTGAAGTAAACTACAGCAGAGGTAATGAAAATTCATTGATTGGACCCATTGGCAGTGGATGGGTCCTTTGGAATTGGGACCCATTAGCAGTGGGTCCTTTGGGCCTCATTTCATGGATCTTTGTTTTTGCTTTTCTGTACTTTTTCCCCACACTGATATAATTTTATCAAGGCAGAGGACTTATTTGAAGCACACTCACTCTGACTCCAGTTGCACACTGGCATGCTCTATGTTATTCCCGAATCCCCTTTAAGCGTGCCAACTGCCATACTGCCATACTAACACCTCTTCTGTTTGTTTGCCTGAGCCCTCAAGGGCAAAGGCTCATGATGCCAAACTCCAAACCATATGATCTCTACCACTGTCATTGACATGCATTGTTCTCACAATTAAAATTGTCATCTGTTAGGATTCAATCGTTGAACCCATGATGCAGTTTTGCAGCTAATATTCATATTTTCTCACTCCCACTCCCGCCTTGAATGAGCTCTGCTAGAGTTCTATTCGCCATTTTGTGTGGAGAGTTGAATGTTTGCATAGTTTATGCTGTCTCCAAATACCCAACTGACGGAAATGGGCAGTATTGCATTTTGGGCATTGCTTTATAGTAGTGACTAGCGAATGAGGTTTTTGAAAATTGAAAATTGTTTGAGCCACAATTTTTGTAAGAAAATACTCTATAAGCAGGCGCATGAAAGCTCTGAAATGGTGGTTGAGCTGAGGAACATGGAGGATGCTGGACAGAAGAAGTTTCTATCACTGTGCCTTGCATAGAAAGATGAACGAGTGTTTCTTCCCATTTACTTTGGGGTTGTTTGTGCAGTGGCTTCTCTTAACTTGTTGGGTACAAGGAAGAAGATGATGCATCTACCAATGAATGGCAGCCGTAGCTCTAAGGCGGCAATTGATGAAATTCTGAGGGGAGCTACTCAAATGCTAGGATTGCTTATTTGGAAGATGGCAGAGAAAAATGATGAGGAGGAATGGAAATCGGAGAAAATTAAAATCCTTGCCAAGGTTGCCAAGGCTGAAGTAGAGGTTGGTGAGATGAAGAAGCGAAGGGCAGAGGATGCGAAGGCCAATGAAAAAGTAGTTGCAATGTTTGCTCCTCAGGAGAGAGCGACTCCCCAAACTGCCCATTTTCATCAACATGCAGGAATTTTGACTCGCTGCAAAAAAATGCTCTACACATTAAGTCTGCATATGGGTACCTGAATTTCTACAATGCAACGAATACCCCTAATAAGGAGGAGGATGAGCATAACCAGTGCAATAAAATTCTTAGTTAAACACAAGAAAGCATGTTACAACGATTACCTCTCCTTTCGCACAACACTACTGCTAAAGAATATTGTTCCTTCACTTGCTCCCACCGCTTTTCCAGCATAGGGCTTCAATGTATATCCACAATCATCATCCTCTTCATCTTCGCTAACTTGTCCATTGCATTTTCCTTGTCCATTGTATTTTCCTCCAGTTGAGAATATTTTTAGGTGTTAATAGCAATCAGTGAACTCAAACATTCAAAATCAACAGAGAGGCTCTGTAATACCCTGCATCCATAAATGCTCAAATATGTCTGCCCGCACCACATATCAAAATTTCTCCCACTAGAGATGTAAATGCCCACGAATTGACAGTAGAAACACCTGCAACCGTAACAGACATATAACGCCTTCTTGGCCAGCACCACGCGTTCCTTCATTAAACGGCTGCCTTGCATTTTCGGGGGAACAAAGAATATCAAAGTTTATTATTATGAATCTTATATTTTTTTAATGAGAATCTTATAAAATTATACGGAATCTTGGAATCTTTCAACTCTTGTTCTCCACCCATGCTGTAACTGTACAAACCATGCTGTAACTGTAGAAACGCCTCAATGATATTTAAGAATAGCCAAAAACCTAAAAAAAATAGAAGAAGATTAAAGAAACAAATACCATAATTCTGCATCGCAGTACCACAACCGAGAGAATGGTGGAAGAGGCCTTTTACAAATTGCGCACAAGGCCCTCAAAGTCTTCAACCAAGATCCCAAGAAAATCAGAAGGGTGACAAAAATGTTGTCAGACATTGCAACCTTTTGGCGCACACCTAGAAAACCATCAGGCCTAACGTAGCAGTGCTCCAAAAATCCCTCAACATAATCAGGTAAGTAACACATGAAGCCCATATGGACGCATCTGGTAGACCAGCTTTCTTTAATGGCATTCTTAAATCTTTCAACCATACCATTGCATGCCTTTTCCATGGAAGCCTTCAACTTGTGAATCTGAACTGGGCTCTCCTTCACAGAAACCACTGCAGACCTAAAGAAATCCTGAGCAGCAGCCTCTTTTTTAACCCATGTATTGCTGCCAAATGATAAATGAAACACCAGAGGATCATCAAGGATAAATTGTAGCGCAGTGGCCACATTGTCTGCAACCATTATGAGCTTAATGTCCATTTGCACCTCCACAACTTCCAAGCCCGGAATCAGTTTAACAGAACACCATGGTAACATTCCAGCTACAATTGAACTATTATATAACATGCTCAAAACCGTTTCCAAGTCCAAAGTGAAATATTCAGCAGACCTATACACATATGATTCTTCTATTCTCTTCTCTGTATCCTCACCACCCAGTTTTAATTTGTGGGGTTTCCTGCACCCCAACTCGTTAAACACTTCCAATATCATGTCTAACACCTTGCTTAGGCAATTGGGTTCAAGAGCTTCCATCAAGATGTCATCATGTTCTTCTTCATGGGTGACATGATGGCATTATGGCAATGCATGAGTGACACTATGGTAGCTGACAGGTGGAGCTTGGGTAGAGAGGTGCCTAGTGGCATAGAGGTGGCACACTAGTGTACTAGTGACAGAGTAGTGAATTTGAGGTTGCGGGCTAATGGGAGGCTATATTGTGTTGGTGTTGGCTTAAGGGGGCTAGTTGGGATAAGTCCCTAAGGGCTTGTGATCCTTGTTTTAAGGCCACAGACAACTTGTATGGGAAACTAAACTCCAATATGGGTCACGATCTTCTACAAAGGGGTTCGTGGGCCCTCTAATTTTTAACCTATTGTTGTATGGTTATGTAGGGGGGTCGTATGAACTCCCTAATAGTTTTTTCCTTAAATTTTCTAACACTTAAACTAACAAATTTTATATGGAAACAGGGGTTTTGGGCCTTCCAAACAATGGCTAGATTCATTTGGTGCAAAAATTCTCTAAACAATAGCTAATTACTTAATGCCATGTTCAAACACTCTATTGCAAATTGGCTTCCCAAACTTTGATTTTGATGAAGCAAAAGCTAAAATTTACCTTCTTAAGCCTCTTAGACACAATCAGATAATAGGAAAATGTTGCCTAGATTGCCAAAAATTTGTAAACACCTAAAATCTAGAAAACACAATTGTAAACTCCAGAGATGCTAGTTTTTCCTTTCAAACTTCTTGATTCTCCATATCATCGAAAGATGCAAGAGAAGAGCATACTAGGTTTCAAGGAAATCTACATGCAAAAATCTTAGCACCCCCAAATCTCTCAAAATTGAAAACCAAATGATTTAGACTAGCACAATAGGCTTTGAAACCATGTTAAATTCAAAAATAAACTAAAGATACCCAAAACTTAGTGCAAGAAACTAGATTAAATAAAACTATTTTAGCAATCATACAAAATCAAAATAGCATAATGGAGTTAGTTCACATGAGAGAAATGCAAATTATCAAGAAGAAAAATACCATTACAAGAGCTCACAATAGCATGAATAAATAACAAGCTAGAAGAGTGGATACATATATAGAAAATATGGGAGGTAAGACCAATTACTGAGAAAAGTAACTCCAACTACCTAAAAATAGTCGAGAGTTACACTCATGAAAAGATGTCATCTACCCTTATTTTACCCATTCACTAGAACTAAGCGAGATAAACTAAATGTGTAGGAAAATAGATAATATTCAACTAAGGAAAATAAAAAAACCTAGACACTAACATTTTGGTAACCAATACAAGCACATATTTATAGAATCTTATGCACAACAAAGTTCTCCCAAGCCCAAGAAGAAATTCTACTAGTATAAGAAGTTAAAATGGTGTGTGTTTGGTTTGAAATCTATGTTTGAATGTATGTAGAGTTGGAGACACTAGTGCACCTACACCGTGGTCTTAGACACTAGTGCACCTAAATTGTGGTCCTAAACACTAACACACTTACATTGTCATCTTCCTAGTTGCACTATCATTTATGTTTGATATAGTCTACAATACTATCAAACACTTATCCCCACATTTAATTATTCTATATCCAACTTACTATTCACAAAATTACATGTCTATGCATGATTTACTACATTTATACTAATCCAGTCAAATCTCACCTCCCGTATGAGAGAGGCTTTTGGTCCCACAAAAGCTTAGTGGGACTTAGGGTGGTGAGAATAATCTCCCCCCTCTTCCTTCTACTTGGAGGGTGGATATTTTTCCTCACTTTCCACATAATAACATTGAACCCATGCTTCATCCAAGTTTTGTAGGTTAGAGGTGATTATTCTCCTTCTAATATGAGGTTGGAGACCTCTAAGGTAATTGACCAGCACCTCCTTCTTTTCCAAGTCCATGCCCACCAACATGGCTTTCCTTCAAAACTATGTGGTGTAGTTTTGTGCACTTAACCCATTATTCTATTTCAAGAAAATACACAATCTTTTATTCATATTTTTGGCCTATGAGATAGAAATTCCTTTGAATTCTTCCCAAGTGCTTACAATTCTTTTTTTCTCTTTTCAAAATTAGCTACATAATTTTCCCTTTGATGGAGCATGATCTATCATCCTTGAGGCATGCAATATTAATTCTTTGTGCCTTATTAACTTTATGAACACTAAGATAAACTTCTAATTGTTTTAACTATAGATCTAATTTTTTGCATTAATTTCTCCATTGTAAACTTAAATTTCCACCTTAGTTTGTACTGCAAGTGAACTTTGAATGACTCTTCCAAGAACATCTCACTTTTCATACCTTCTCCTTCCTCTATGCCAAATTTCTTGGTTAGAGATCATACCAAATAATATATTGAGGTTTACATTCTTGTGCCATATTTATTTACTTTCTTTGCAATTTCTCTTGTTGTTGGGCCAATTATTATTGGTTTTCTTCTATGCCTTTCATGTGGTTCTCCTCTATTTTAGTATGTTGTGCTCTCGTGGTTGTCATACACACACACTTTATCCACAAATCCCACAAGATCAAAACCACTATGATATCAAAATTGATCTATAAAGTCTTGCTTTGAAATTCATAACCAAGATTTAACCTACTATACTACTTACAATTTCAAATAATATTGTGATTAATAGTTTAAAGAGAGGAAATTGTTGAACAAAGAAAATAAACATGTTGATCATAAGAATAAAGACAAGCTTTTATTCTGAAAACTTTCTATAGAGAGAAAAACTAGACTGATAGGTAGTGGTAGATAGGTCTACTCCTTTTTATTAAACAAATAGACTACCAAGTATAATAGTATGCTTGGATGTAGGTTGTTCTTACTCCTTAATGGCTACACTATTGTCTTTGTCTTTACAAAACTACTATGAACAAATAGAACTTCCAATTCTTTCTCATTACAATGTTCTTAATTCCTCCCATGATTGTTGTTAACTAATATTATGCACACTAGAGTTCTATAGGGCCTAAAAAGAGTTCCTACCATCATAGGAAGCTAAAATGGTGCCTATTCAATTTGAATTCTAAGTTTGAATATCTATCTAGAGTCAGGGACACTAGTGTACCTACATGGTGGCGCTAGACACTAAAGCATCGTTGTCTTCCCAATCACATGTTGTTTGTATCAAGTACATTCTATAGTACTATCCAATTTGCATGATTATGCCTGGAGAGGTGTTGTACATGGCATTTACATAAAAACTAAATAGAGCCAACATATATATTTTTTATAGCAAAGTTTATATTTTTTTATATCAAAGTTTTTTTAAATTATGAAGTAAGCGTTTTAAATTTAAAACATATAACCCATATACTTTTATTAAATGAATTTACATAAAAAATATTAAGTAACTATTTTAAATTTAAAAAATATATAGCCCACATATTTTTTAAATGAATGCACATAAAAATTAAATTTAAAATATATAAGGGACATAGTTTTATTAAATGAATGCAAATAAGAATAACACCAACATAAAGTAAATAATCTATATAAGTACAAGTAATACTCAAACATAAATCACAAAAATATCAAACCAAATAAAAAAGAGCAAAAGAATACTGGAGAAGTGCATGAGTTACTGGAGAAGCGCACGAGTTAGAGTTACTGGAGAAGTGCACAAGATACTGGAGAAGGCACAAGAGTTACTAGAGAAGCACAAAGCTTAAGAGTTACTGGAGAAACGTAGAAGTTATTTGAGTAAGTGAATTATATTTTATATTAATTTAATTTTGTTTTGTTTTTTGCAGAATGAAATTTAATTTGTTGGTTTTTTTTTTGGTAAGCTAGGCATAAGGGAGCCGTACCCCATAAAGAGAACTTAAAGATTGTAAAGAGTGCATGCCCTTGTTGCAAGGGGTGTAAAAAGTAGCAGCACTATCTGTGCTGACCAATCTTCCCTAAACTATTCACACTATGGATAGTTTACTGTGCTCCCAACTTACCCCTTAATAGGGGTATTATGGATCTGACCAAGATTTTCCCCTTTCAAGGACGATCTGATCAAAATTTGGTGCTTTCCTGAAGGATGCTTTTTCCTTTCGAACTTTGTCCATCCATGCTCAGAATGAGGGAGCTCCAATGTGCCTTGGTCCGCATCATCTAATTGAGACTTACTCCTTTTGCCTTTTGTCCTTGCTTGGTCTGATTGAATGTCATCCTTGGAACAAAGTCTTGGCAACACTGGGACGACCGAAGACGCAACATCTAAGCAGTCTGTAAGCTTGGAATCCTCTTTCCCCAAAGAATTTTTTGAGATTTCTGGAGTGGCCTTGTTATTAGAGTCCCTAGGAAGATCCCCCACAATTGAAGCTTGAAGATTGTCTGGTGAAAAAGACGGCTTGGAATTTGAGTCGGTTGGCAGTGGGGCCTCAGTGGAACTTGACACCATCTGAGGAGTAGAAGGAATCAAATAGTGATGCGGCTTAACACTAATCCACCAAGTGGGAGTGCTACGAGAAGCCTGATTTCCCATGCCCCTTGGGCACTGAGGCGTAAAATGCTCTATTGAGAAGCACCTTCTACATCTGAAGGCAATCTTTTCATAATCTACTTGCTATCTCCACTTTCTCTTGCCTACTAATAAGGAGATCTTAGCAGGGAGGCCGGAGGAAAAGTCCATCTCTACACAGATCTGAGCACATGTGGAGCTTTCGTAGTTGATTGTCTCCTCTGAAGCACATACAAATTTTCCCAAACCATTGCTAATGGTCTATAGACATTCTAGCTCCCAAAATTGGAAAGGAAGGTATGGTAACTGAACCCATAGGAAGGCAGAATTGAAAATTTCTATTTAGGGATCAAAGGATCTAGATACCAGGCCTTCATACATAAGAAATCACCCTGAAACATCCACGGTCCATTTTTTAACACCTTTTCCTTGCCATAACTAAAGTACAAAGACAATTAAAGATTACAAAATATAATAGATAGTTATTCCCCAATAGAGTATGCATTACAATGATATTAAGATTTTCAATAGATGGATGTTCAAGAGTGAGTTAGAGGTGAGCATTAATAGAATATGCCACAAGATATGTAAATATTCCCAATAATAAGTACAACCACCTTTATTAAATGCATATTCCCTACTTAAGTAGACTAAGAAATTATATTAAGATCTTCAACAAGTGCCATGTAGTGGCCAGTACCTGCCTTGTAGTGTTGTTATTATAGTATTTGTTTAGTTGTAATTTTTTTTTTGATTAGCTATTGGTTGTATATAATATTTGTTTAGTTGTAATTTTTTTTGTTGATTAGGTATTGGTTGTATAGACAAATTGCATTCCAATAATTAAAAAAATTATTTTTGAAGAGTGTTGAAATGTCTTGGGTAATTAAAATTGAAATCTCAAAAATAATCCAGGACTAAAATATTTCCTTAACTATAAAAACTAAACTTTACAAAACCTATTAAATAACACAAATATTTCTTTAAAATGTAATAATATTAATACTTTTATAATTTAAAGTTTGAAGAATAAAATAAAAAATGTAATAACATGGCTAAATATTTTTTATGATACTAGATTTTTAACTTTTGACTAAATAAAATTGAAATCCTAGATTTTTAACTCTTGAGTAAATAAAATTGAAATCCCCAAAATAATCTAATTTCATAAAATAAAATGTGTAAATCCCTAACCCTAGTTGGGTGTGGAGAGATTTGAAATGTCTGCCTAACATATTAAAATATAATAATATTGAATACTACTACAATTTAAAATGCATTAAAATATTGTAAGTTTGAAGTATAATTACACAATATAATAACAATAACATATTCATTTTTAGATCACTACACTTAGTCACTTAATTTATTTAAAATGCATTAAAATATTGTAAGTTTGAAGTATAATTACACAATATAATAACAATAACATATTCATTTTTAGATCACTACACTTAGTCACTTAATTTTTTGTTTAAGTAATAATAGCAAGTATTTTAAGGAACTTTTGACTAAATAAAATTGAAATCCTAGATTTTTAACTCGAGTAAATAAAATTGAAATCCCCCAAAATAATCTAATTTCATAAAATAAAATGTGTAGAGCCCTAACCCTAGTTGGGTGTGGAGAGATTTGAAATGTCTGCCTAACATATAAAATGTAATAATATTGAATACTATTACAATTTAAAATACATTAAAATATTGTAAGTTTGAAAAATAATAATAATAGTAAGTACTTTTAGAGAACATGATATTAATTATTTTAATTAATCTAATATTGTGGTTTGGTAATATTTTTTTCTAAAATAAAGAATTGTTTATCATTTCAAATTTGTAACTATTATATTTCGAGAACTAAATTTATAAGGAAAAATTTATGTGAACTCGTTTTGAAATGTCTTGGGTAAATAAAATTGAAATTTCAAAAATAATTTAATTTGGTAAAAATAAAATAACACTAAAATATTTACTTACTATAA
Source organism: Cunninghamia lanceolata (assembly GCA_027924645.1). Taxonomy (NCBI): domain Eukaryota; kingdom Viridiplantae; phylum Streptophyta; class Pinopsida; order Cupressales; family Cupressaceae; genus Cunninghamia; species Cunninghamia lanceolata. Next base: position 7,113,983 of record BSBN01000918.1, on the reverse strand, counting down.
AACTAAACTTTACAAAGCCTATTAAATAACACAAATATTTCTTTAACTATAAAACTAACTTTACAAAGCCTGCATATTTGTATTATGTGGATATTTGTCCGTTTGACAAAAAGTCATTTTTACGTTTACCTAATGAATCAAAAAATTAAATTCATAAAAGTTGATGATTCTTCCCTCTCATAATCATCGTTATCCATTTAGGCATGACTTAACTAGTGGGAGACAAAATTTGTGTTCATAATTTGTTTACTTCCACATCCTCCCCTCAAACCAAAATTCTCTCTACATTTATAGTTTTTTGTTGCACTCTCCGACAATCCAATCCGAGAGAAGAGGTCATTTTTTTTCAGCCAATGACAATACAGATAAATCATTTTTCAATAATTTTTTGTTAAAAATTTATCATGTTGACATAGGAAAAGTACAAATTTAAATCAAATTTGTCCCACAAGAAAACTAATCCTATCTTTTGATTGGTTTGCAATCATTAGATTAATAACTAGATAAGTGTGAACTCATTGCAATAGTACGAGCCGTACTAATAAATGGATGTTCATGAGGGAGCTAGAGGTGAGCATTTATAGAATATGTGACAAGATATGTAAATATATAACCAACACACCCACCCACACACACAGTACAAGTCTCCATCAAACAATGAAAGTACAACCACTTTTATTAAATGCATATTACTTGTTTAAGTAAATGCAAGAGAGATAACACTTCCCAAATAAATCCCTGCCAAAATACACACCACTAATAAAATAAAATAATTAACTAAATACAAGAAAATAAATATGCACCAACATAAAGATTGTGATTAATCTAACAAATCAATAATCAATAATCCATGTAATAACTAATCCCTTTTTCTAAACCAATTTAAATCCACATTAATTAAAAAAATCAAAAAATCATATATATATATTTTTAAATTAATAGATTTTTTTTTTTTTTTGATTTGATTTATTGATTTACTACAAGGAGAAATAGCATCGATTCGTATTTTCCCCGAACCTAACTGAACTTGACTTTAAGCCAGCTTTATTAAATGCATAGAGTCTCCACATTAAAAGCTTTCGGCGTCTATATTTGTGGGGAATTAAAAAAAAAGCCCACCAAATTCCATGGCTAAACAATTCTCCACCAGCTGTTTATGAAATGCCAAATCTGTTCTGAGGCAAGAATTTTGTTTGGGTAGATTATATTTCTGCCCACTTGATTTGGAAGTCTTAGAACTTTTAGAAGAAAAAGAAATGGAAGAAGAAATCAATGTATGGATGGCCCAAAACAGGGAGATTGCAGAGAAAGTTGGTCTTAAGATAAAAATGAAAAATGTTAACAAGGATTCCATCTGTGTTAAGGTTCGAAGGTATATGATAATGGTCACTATCCCCTCTGTATCGGAAGATAACAATTCTGATAGATTTATTGTCTCTATATCTTCAGAAGAAGAACATGATGACATCTTGATGGAAGCTCTTGAAGTTCTCAATGACAAGCTTCAACGGCTAAGCATTGAACCCAATTGCTTAAGCAAGGTGTTAGACATGATATTGGAAGTGTTTAACGAGTTGGGGTACAGGAAACCCCACAAATTAAAACTTGGTGGTGAGGATACAGAGAAGAGAATAGAAGAATCATATGTGTATAGGTCTGCTGAATATTTCACTTTGGACTTGGAAACCGTTTTGAGCAGGTTACATAATAGTTCAATTGTGTCTGGAATATTACCTTGGTGTTCTGTTAAACTGATTCCGGGCTTGGAAGTTGTGGAGGTGCAAATGTACATTAAGCACATAATGGCTGCGGACAATGTGGCCACTGCCCTACAATTTAGCCTTGATGATCCTCTGGTGTTTCATTTATCATTTGGCAGCAGTACATGGGTTAAAAAAGAGGCTGCTAATGAGGATTTCTTTAGGTCTGCAGTGGTTTCTGTGAAGGAGAGCCCAGTACAGATTCACAAGTTGAAGGCTTCCATGGAAAAGGCACTCAATGGTATGGATGAAAGATTTAAGAATGCCATTAAAGAAAGCTGGTCTACGAGGATGCGTCCATATGGGCCTTATGTGTTACTACCTGATTATGTTGAGGGATTTTTGGAGCACTGCTACATTAGGCCTGATGGTTCTCTAGGTGTGCGCCAAAAAGTTGCAATGTCTAACAACATTTTTATTACCCTTCTGGTTTTCTTGGGATCTTGGTTCAAGACTCTGGGGGACTTGTGCACAATTTGTAAAAGGCGTCTTCCACCACACTCTCGGTTGTGGTGCTGCGATGCAGAATTATGGTATTTGTTTCTTTAATCTTCCTTTGTTACATGATAAATTGGAATCTTATTGTGAATAATAGGACCCTTCTTTTTAGGACTCAATTTTTAATGGTTGGTTTTTGGAGAGGTGGTAAATTTCACTGCCAGCTTAGGTATCTTATTGTGAATAATAGGAGCCCCTTATTTTTAGCACTCAATTTTAGTGGCTGATTTTTGGGTGAGACGGAAATTTCAGTGCCAGCATAAGTTCTGTTTATACACATGGTGTCCTTAGCATAGTTACGGAAAGGCAACAGGGGCATCCCGTTTCCCTTTGAAAGGGGCGAGTTTTGCTGCGGTGACGTTTTCATTTTCTACAACGTTGCATGGTTTATATTAGTGTTACGAGACTCGCCCAAACTCGCCTAAACTCGGCGAGTCCAAGGCGAGGCAGTCTGGCTGAGTCTGGGGGACTCGGACTTGGACTTGGCCGAGTTTTTCCCAGACTCGCCGATTTCTCCAGACTCGCCGGACTTGCTTGGAACCGTGAGTCCCGTCAAGGAAACTCGAGAAAAAGTGAAAAAATTAGGAACATAGTGACAATATATTTCAAAATATATTTAAGTATAAGTTTGTATATTGAATTTCTTATACTTTAAATATTTTGAAATATACTGTGAGATGTTTGAGATAGGTTCCTGATCCATGGGATTTAACATGCAGATTCTAGATTTTGGAGGATTCATCAGATTTCAGACTTAACCAATTTTTCAGGGTTTCAGGGTTTTAGACTTATTGATTTGTCGAGTTTTTGCCAAGTTTTCTCTAAATTTTTGTTGACTCATCAACTTTGGCATCATTTAAGACCTATCATTTATGACTTCATAGGAAGGCGAAGGATGCAGGGTCCTCTGAGCCATAGACTTCTAGACTCTAGTTATTGTTTTGATATTTCATATTTGTTTGGAACATTTGATGTCATGGATTTCATATTCCATGAGTTTTGTATACATTTAACTATATTTATAATTTTATATATCTAAGTGTGCTATTTCCTTGAGCAGCTCAGCTACAATTTGCATTTATACTTATGTGATCGATGTATACTTGTGTATGTGATCAAATTAGCTTTTTGATGATGTTATTGTGTCTTTAAGTTTATTTATTAAAAGGTGCATGGAACAAGTTTTAAATCCTTAAAATCTCTAAATTTCTTGGGTTTTTCAATTTGCAGGCGCCGAGTCCGAGTCCAAAATCAGCTTGTAGTCTGAGCCTCGTAACTATGGTTTATATATATCACTATTTTCGGCTTTTCCATTTGTACTTCTATTATTTCTTGATTTTTTATAAAAGCTTTTTTTGTATTTTGTTTTTTAATAAAGTATGGTTGTTCATAATATTTATTAAGTTGTTTATTATTAGTAATTTTAAATTATTTAATAAAGTATTTTAAATTGAGTATATAATTTATTTAATAATAGATTTTTAGTTGTAAATTTAATTTGATATAAATTTTATAATATGATCAATAGTATATAAAATTAATATAAATACTTGTATATAAAATTTATGCTATATTTTGAAAAATATATTTAATATATATATCGTGTTTCTTATGTGCAACCTTTTCAAATTCATTTTTCCTTATGTTGTAGTTGTGGTAACATAGGTCTATAGAAGGCATGCAATGGATTTTTGGTAAATTTTTGGAGAAATTATTTTCCCCTAAATATTTATGATGTTGGAATGTAGAATTGTAGTTTTTAAACAAATCCTGGGACCACCAGCTTCCTAAAAATTCTTAACTAAATTTATTAGCATTAGCTGCTCCTATAAAATTTATGGGACCACCTAATTGTAAAAGCACCTAAATTTTCTAAGCAATGCCACCAAATTTTTTTAGGTAGCTCCACTCCATAAAATCATAGCCTTAGTGGTAGAGGGTACTTTTTGAAATCTTTTCAAATGGTTCTGCATTTCTGCTTAGTATTAAAAGTCTTTTGTAGGTGAAATAATTATTAAAATAAACTAGTTAGTTTTTATAATGGTCAATCTATCTTTCCTATTAGATAGGTTTTGTTTTCATCTTTCGTGATGCTTTGTTAGCTGTAGCTTTTTACAAGCTGTCAGTCTATTCTTAGAATAGAGCATTCACTCTTCATTGTAATTAATACATTCAACATAATATATTCAGATTCTTCCAAAATGTAACATGGTATCAGAGCAGGTTCCCTCTGAAGCCTGTCCATACTTACGTACGATGTACGGATCTGTTTTCTAGACTCCATTTTCCTCTCTAAAATTCACGATTTGAAGGCAGTCGCATGTTCTAGTTCCTTTCTTCAAATCACGTCTTTTTAAGGCGCCATCTCTGTGTGCTCCTGGATCGCAACTTTGAATCGCCGATTTGAGGTCGTGGGTTGCGTTTTATACCCAGACCATCACTGGAGGCTGAGTGTTTCTGCAGTCGCGCCTTTTTCTTTGTCTGCTAAAAATGTATGTTTGGAGGTCGTCGATTTTAGTGAAAATCTTTGACGGGTTTTCTTTTGTTTTCCATTCTCGATTGTGATTTGAATTTACAGCCTGCTTTTTATAACTATCATGGAAGTTTTAAACTGTGGGTGCCGTGTTTTTTTTTCTTCTTCTTCTTGAAAGCTGCATCGGTCGCACAGGTTGCGTGGAATTTATGGGCATTTTTCAAAAGCCGTGTTTTTATCATGGACATTCCTTCTAAGCATCGTTCTTTCGATGGCGACTTTAGTTCTTGAGTGGTCACACTTCTTTTTGCAAAATATGCCAGTGGGATAAATCCTCCGCTCTATTTTTTGGCATCTGGTTTCAACCATTTCTGAGTTTGGTCGATATTTTCAATCTTTTTCAACGACTTCATTTGTTTGGTCACATTTCTCATAAATTTCTTTATGATTCGTGATTTCTCTGCACCTGTGTTATTCGCGCCTTCAGCTGAGATTTCATTGGCGTCTGGGTTCATGGTATCTGTTTCGAGTCTTCAAGTTTCCTTCATTGCCATCTTTGGTCAAGGATTCCTCAGTCAACGGCTAATTTTCAAGACCCCCTAATACGGATACGACCAGATACGGCAACCATTCAACAGCAATGGGCAGCTTGTGGTTCGAAAGCCTCATTTTGTTTAGGCAAGCATTTTTTTTTAATGACATTGGTTGTCATTTTCTGGGTATTTCTTCATCTGCAAAATTGGGATTTAAGTTTTCAAATACGTGCCAGTGAACATGTAGCAATACTTTTCATTTTTTCTTGATATCCGTGTTTGGATTCTGTAAGTCTGCTTTCCGTACTCTCAAGATCTGGGTTGTGAAATCCGTGTTCGGATTTATCTCGATATCTAGCTGAATCTCTTGATGGTCCTCGAGCTGAACCTGGAAAACATTCTAGCTGAACCAGGAAAACATTCTAGCTGAACCTGGCTGAAACTCTAGCTGAACTTGGAAAACATTCTAGCTGATTTTTTTTTTTCAACAATCCCCCCTCAGCATTACCCAAGGGGATTCGAACCCATGACCTGGCTCTGATCCCATGTGAGAAGAGGCCCAAAAAACACCAAAAGGCAGGGAAAAACATAACACCAATGAATAGAGAAAACATAGGGCAAAATAGAGTTAGATAACTTAGAAATTGTATTTATCTTGCTTGCAATATATTACATCCAGATGCAGTGCCTAACAATAATCCAGATACTGTGCCTAGCAGCAATCCGAACGCTGTATCCAACAACCATTCAAAGGCTGTGTCTGGTAGCTCTCTATAATCACATATATATAGGTACAAAGTCCTTGAAGCCTGGAAGCTTCTAGTTTTCTAGATAATTCTAAAACAACTCTTAGAATATTCTTTTCTAGAACAGCTTCAGGGATGTTCTAGCTTATAGAAAACTCTAGAAAAATTCTATCATTTTTTAGACAATCTTAATCCTTAACACTATATAGATTCCCACATGCTCTTGATACCTATAGCTATCATACATATCGACATCCTTGATTATCTCAATGTACATGACAGAGTATTATAAATCAAGCCATCGAGAAATATTCTACCATTTTGACCTTTGAGATTAGGTTTTCAGCAGTCATTTGGATGGACATAGATCCATAAAACAACAGGGTAAAGCATGTGTTCTCAAATAACAAACAATGTTTGATCAATAATTGTCTTGGACATTCAAATGACAAGTTCACCAACACAGATTTTATGCAGAGTTATTGTTAATAGTTTTTAATGCATACATTTAAATGGAAATTAAAAAAAACAGAAACATCGGGGAAATATGGAACTAGAAAATAACAGAATATATGAATACAAACAATCAAAACTGCATCAATAATTTACCTCAGAAAAACCCAGTTTTTGAATATTTTGAAACCCCATTTTGTTATTTAACCCAGAAAATCATAATAGTGGAAACAACACTTCCAATGAATACTCATCCATAAATCACAATTTATAGTCATATAGAAAAAACTCCATACACAACATCATACACATAAAAACTTTGTATATTAATCTCTACCTTACATCTCTAGTCAAATTGAACAACCAACACATTTTCTCTCAATTTTCTGGTTTCTTAAAAAAACATAGGGCAGTCCTTTTTAAAGACTTTGCAGCCTCCAAAATAGACCAGCAACAAAAATAAACTATTAATCTAAAAATAAGTTGAATGATCACTATAAACTCTAAAAACAATTGTGCTAAAAATACAGTTTATCATGCATTGAACATGCATTCCTAAAAAGATAAAAGTCTTCTTAAATAAGTCTTCAAAAAACTCTAGCATTCCTACATGCATGCAAGCATCACTTATCAACATACTCTTCCTTGATGTGAAGTCAACTAGTTGATCATGAAACTTCATCATCTAATCTTGTAGACCCACTTAGTACTTATTCATTTCTTTTCATGTGAAAGCTTTGTAAATTCCTAAATATCATTCCTATCAATAGATCGCTTGTGTTAAAATAACCTGTAGATTTATTCCCAATATCGACATCAGTTCCAGTTTTGTTAGAATCAGTTTTGGAGTAAAACTGTTGCCTAGGCTTTCTAGCATTACTCGATATGTAAAGGGCAATTTATTTTCTTGTGGGTGGAACACAATCTGTGATGATTTCATTGAAGGAAAATGGTTAGGGAGCAATAAACACACACATGTCCACGAAGAAACATCTTTATTTAGATGTTGGTTTACCCATTGCATCTTCAAATCTTCCCAGAGTATGTAGCAGCGTATTTTATTCTTCTCATTAATTTCAATGCTTTCAATCTTTAATATAATCTTGTTTCTTTACATAATCCAAAATTATTTTATTTTGAAAGAATCTATTTTTATTTCTATCTATTTCGATGAAGTCAAACAGCAGGTCTGAGCCTGCTATGTTAAGGCAGACTTTGTGCATGAGGTGCTTAATGATCTGGTAAAATGATGTCTGCCTAATCACTATAGAAGATATTACATTCTATGAGCTTCTTTTCGTTAAGAATTCATTCTTTTCGTTAAGAATTCATTCTTTGGACACCCACATTTTCTTGGGGAATGTTAAAAACTTAAAATATTGATGATGTTTTATCAGGATTCAACTGCAAAAAAATAACTACTACTCAAAATATTACGAACAATTTCTCTTGATACATACACATCGCAGTTAACAACTGTCATACATTTCCCACAGTTCTAAAACATAACCTCTCCGACTTTTAGCAAAATGTCCTATATCAATGGAAACCAGACAAGATAAATTGCGATTTTATATTTTGAAGCCGAGCCATTTTTGTGGCTCTTTGTGAAATTTTCTCAGGGCAAAAGTATGCTGACTACTTCGTGGTGGTTCCTCCGAAGAATGAAAATGATGTTGTCATACGTTACTTGATTGTATTCCAACCCAATTTTATACAACCTATATCCCAAATTAGGGGCAAGAAAACAGTAACAAGAGGCCACATACTGTCAGGAGATATCAATTTGTACGAACATTATGAGCGGTTAAGATTTAAATAATATGAGGAGGTGATCCGTGGATAACTAACTAGAGAATTTCTAAAAGTAGCAAAATGTTTCTAGCTAGTATAATGCGGAGGACTAGAAAAAATATTTTATTTTTTTGAAAGAAGGAATTCTATTTTTTGGCAGAGTTATTTTAGCTGATGAACTCTGTGCCCAACTACCAGACCAAAATGAATTGGTTTATAACAGCAGCGTGATGTTGCCTAGTTGGAACTGAATAGTCAGATTCTTCGAAGAAGACATGTTACAAGGTTCAGTCAGCTTGCTTCTACAAATTAATATGCATTGTATTTTTCCTTTCCCAAGCATCTAATGGGAAAAGAGAATTTTATTCTTAACATATTTTTAAATTTATGGTTGGCCGTCCGTAGCTATTCAAATATGACAATGTTTGAATATTTTAGTTATTCACATAGCATGCATAATAATTCACTTGAATATTAAATTTTGGTATTCACTTTGTGTGGTATATGTGTTTGAACCAACTTTAGAATTTGTTGTGTATCTATGTGAGCTTAAAAGAACTTTTACATTTAGTTTTTCTTTATTTATGAATGAACTTAAACTAACACATTTTGTGGAGTGAATGAACTTCAACTATCACATTTTGTGTAGTGTATGAACAAACTTTGATGTTCACCTTGTGTAGAATGCAATTGAAAGATTTGAAATTCTTTAGTTTGTGTGTGTACAAATGAGCCTTGTATATCATTTTGTGTAGAGTGTATGAATGAACTTTGATGCTCACTTTATGTAGAATGTGCTTGAAAAAATAACATTCCTTTTTCGTGTGTATGCACGAATGAACTTTGGATATCATTTTGTGTGATGTATGAATAAACTTTGATTTCCACTTTTTTGTGAGATGTGTCTACACACAAACTTCAATGATGTTCATTGTGAGTCTTTGTGTGTTTGAATAAATTTTAACTTTCATTGTGCGTGTGTATGAATAAACTTTGACATTCATTGTGTGCATGTTTGAAAGTTAACTTTGGCATTCACTTCATGTGAAGAGTGTGTGTGTGTCACTTCATGTGAAGTGTGTGTGTGTGTGTGTGTGAAAGTTATTTTGTGATGTGTGTGTGTGTGTGTGAAAGTTATTTAGTTTTGTCATTTAGTTTGTGTGAAGTGTGTGCCTATGTATTTGAATGAAATTTGTCACTCTGTGTGTGCATGCATGTGTCTATGAATGAGCTTTGGCACTCACTCTATGCGTGTACAAAAACATTGATGTTCACTTTGTGTCAAGTGTATGTGTGTGTTGAATTAACCATAGTTTTCATGGTGTGTGGGTGGGTAAGTTTGAAAGTTAGCTTTGGTATTCATTGTGTGTGCACATATTTATATGAATGAACTTTGGCATTCACTTTATGTGTGTAAGATGTGTATGAACTAAATTTATTACATCAACCAACACTCATTTCATTTGTTCTCAATGGTGACTTACCCATAATAGTGTTTTCATTAAATAAAAATAATTTAAAATAATTAAAAAAACACGTCATAATAAATCATCCTCTAATTAAAGAATCAATAAACAAAAATTTAGAGATATGATTGCATACTAAATTTTTTAAAAAAAATTTTAAATATAAATTTAAATGTTATCACTCACTCTTAACTTAATTTAAAAAGACATGTTATAATAACTAAAATTTAGGGATATGATTTGCATATTGAGATTTTTTTAAAAAATTCATTTTTAAATATAAATTTAAATATTATCACTCACTTTTAAATTAATTTAAAAATGAATGTTATAATAAATCAATCCACCAAATTGTTAGCTACTTTTAAAGAGTAGATTTAAGAATTTTTTTTTTTTTTCTAAAACTTATTAAAATAAATTTATTCTTTAAATTGTATCATTTCTTTTTATCTTACTTTGCAATTAATATGCCAAATTAGAATACCAAACATAAAGAAAAAGAATATTAATAAAAACTATAATTAATTTTATTATTAATTTTAATCATAATAAAATAATTTAAGAATAATAACTTATATAAAGTTCATATGGCAATATATATGTATTTTTTTTAAAAATAAATAAGTAAATAATAGTAACTAATTAATAAACATATTTCTTTATATAGTGGTCAATTAACTAAATAATACTTACTAACTAAATATTCCAATTAATATAAAATAAAATATTAATATCCCTACTTATCAATTATATCACAAGGAAATTCGAATCTCTTAAAATAAGCTATAAAATAGAAATTCCTTTAACAGAAATTCCTTTAACTATTTTAAAGGGATTGGATTGAGGCAATCACAATGAATAAACTTTAACTAAATATGAAAGGATTGTTTTCATGCATTAAAATTTAAATCATTACATTTATATTTACAAGAATGGGTATATGTGTTAAGTAAATGTTTTCTATTATTTATTTAAATAGCAGATATTTCCAATTCTCTTATGTGCTTATTTATTCTTTTATTAGGCATTCACTTTGTGGTGTGTGTTTTTAAAAGAATAAATAAGCACACAATTATGAGTTAAGTAAATAATAGGAGTTAACATGCATATAAAAGAACATTTAAATAAATAATAAAGAATATTTAAATAAATAAATAAAAATATTAAATAAAATAATAATGGAAAGAATTTTAAATACTAATATTACTTTTACACTAATCAATAATTTTAATTTAAAAGTATATCCTAAGTTTAAAACAATGTAAATACAGTCATGTCATTTGAGCCCAATGGCTATAATCTAGGAGTTAACATGTACTAAAAGATTGTAATTTATAAAATTACAAAAAAAATACAAAGAATATAAAAGAAACTTTTCTTCACCCAAAATCTATTTTATTTTTGTTTTTCTCAATTCTTTAGCAGCTTTAATTTAATTGGTTTCTCTTTTTTGTTAGCAAGCACATCACAAGTTTGCTGTAAAACATTTACGGTTCTAATGTTTTCACATAATGCATGTTACAGATATAGTATTCAAGGGAATCTGGATTTTCTATGTTATTATTCAATGCCTACAAGTCTTTTGGAGGAAGGAGATGAAAGTATTGGTCATGCTAGAGTTTGATTGCAGGGATCCCAAAATAATGTTACATGGTTACACTTCTTGATATTCTGTATACCTAATTAGGTTAAAAAAAAATTTATAAAATGTATTTTAAAATTATTGTGAATAAATAATTATAATTTTTTATTAAAACTATCTATCCATTTTTAAAAATTATTTTAAATTACTAACTTTTAACTATGAAATCTACACCTTTTTCTTTTGAGATTCACAACATAAAAGATTTGGGGAAATGAACTACCTAAAACCTAGGAAAGATTTTTGTTTAAAGAATCTAAAGCTCAAAAGTTCTTTAAAATAAAAGCTACTTGCCAAAAATGTAAGGGATTATTATTTTTAATTCCACCTTTAAAAGTGTGTTTAAACAATAAAAAATTTGTAAAAAACTTCATTATTCCTTATATTGAAAAAAATCTAAGAATAAAGCCACTAATATCTCCAATTATTTAGTGAATGCTAAATTTGAAGCAAAGAAGAGTACCACTTATTTTTCAAGATTTTCTTTCCAATGTAATGAAATCTAAGGATTCTAGTACAACTTAAGCTTATTCAATAACATAAGTTATTGCACTCTATTTAGTGCCTTGCAAGATTATTTTGAGCAATAAAATTTGGAGGTAGAATGATGGATCTGTAAATTGCCCAGAAATGCATCACTAAGGGCTTTATTTGAAGGTATAGATTGATAGTGAAAAAGAAGAACATACGTGAACTTACAGGTGCTATATGTGGATGGCTAATATATGACTACTTCATTTAGGTTGTTTCTTCTCTTCTGTATGGAGCCTCCACAAATGAAGTATTATGAGAAGAGTCCAAGGGCATCCCGATTTTGGAAGGAAAAACAACAAAACAATAATAAAATCTTTTGTTAATAGAAAATGAAAATGAGAGGGGGTATATATAGACCTTTGGTGGAAGGAAAGTGGGAAAGTTGTCATTTATGCAATGGAAGATAACCTTGAAGTTAACTAAATAAAGATTGGAGAAAGTTTCAGAATCAAGAAATAAAAAATAGAGATGCTAAAAGGAAAAAGAGAAGAGTGGGATATCAATAGGGAAAGTTTATTTTATTAATTAAAATATAATTTTAATTAATTTGTGGCATATATGAATAATTAAATAAATAATAAATATTTATTTAATTTTAGAAGAATAAAAGATCAAATTAAATAAATCTAGAATTTATTTAATTTTAGAAGAATAATGGAAAAAACTAAATTAAATAAAATTTATTTAATTTTAGAAGAATAATGGAAAAGATAATGATAAGATAGATGATGGAGGAAAAAACTGAATTTAGAAAATTGGAAAGATCACTTATAAATTAAATAAATAAATTAAACCAATTTCAAACTAAGTAAGATTAAATTTAAATCTTAACTAAACTATGTTTTTAAAGAACTAAAAAAAATTAACTATCACCAAATATTTTTGGTTTTTATTTTTTATTTTGTCCTATTTTCTTTTTTGGTTTTTATTTTTTAGTTTTTCCAATTTCTTTTTTAATTTCTATTTTTTATTTTTTCCAATTTTTATGTTTGGTTTTTATTTTTATTTATTTTTTTCCAATTTTTTTTTGGTTCCATAGTTTTTGTTTTCTTATTTTCAATTTCTTATTTTGTTTTTATTTTTAATTTTTTTTTTCCAATTTATTTTTCCGACTACACTCATGCATGCAACTTTAAAAGAAAATGCAACTTCTAAAGGATTTTGTGATTTTTCCTTTTTTTTTTCCTTCAATTTTTTTTTATTTTTTTTATTTTTTATTTTGTCTAATTTTTTCTCGTTCTTCTTATTTTCAATTTATTTTTTGGTTTTTATTTTTTATTTTTTCCAATTTTTTTTTGTTTTTATTTTTTATTTATTTTGTCTAATTTCTTTTTTGGTTCCATAGTTTTTGTGATTTTCTTATTTCTTATTTCAATTTCCTTTTTAATTTTTAGTTTTTATTTTTTCCAATTTCTTTTTTGGTTTCATAGTTTTTGTTGGACTACCAAAAAATTGTGGGACTACCAAATTTATTTTTAGCAATTGGACGACCAAAAAATTGTGGGACTACCAAATTTTTTTAGCAATTACAAGATGTGTGCACATATAGAATGGCCTATCGGCCAAATTAAAAACGAAAAATTCCATTTTTCACATTATTGTTCATCCAATTAACCAATAGGACGAGATAAATTGTATTTATTAAATCATTAAATAAAAAAATTAGCTTTCAACTTTAGGGATTTTGCCCAATCAATTTAATACTCAATTGTGATTGGTCAACTGAATTGAATTAATGGAATCAACTGATTGCATTAGTAATCTTGCCAAGGCAGGAACTAATAAAATACCCAACCTCTTGCCATCTTATATGTCTTTTATTCGAAAAGAGCAAATAGAAAAGGGAGAAAAAACAGAGTTATGACAAAGACTTTTCATTTTTCCAATGGAGGTCAAGAGTTTCTAGGAGCATTTTTTCCTACAGTTGGAAATAGCTGCACTTTTGCTAATGGAAAGCGAATTTCCAATTAAAAAAACTGAACTTAGACTTTAATCCAGCTTTATTAAATGCATAGAGTCTCCACATTAAAAGCTTTCAGCGTCTATATTTATGGGGAATTTTAAAAAAAGTCGACCAAAATCCATGGCTAAACAATTCTCCACCAGTTGTTTATGAAATGCCAAATCGGTAGATCATATTTTTGCCCACTGGATATGTTTTCAACTGATTGAATTTTTTGCTTTTGGAAGTCTTGAACTTTTAGAAGAAAAAGAAATGGAAGAAGAAATCAATGTATGGATGGCCCAAAACAGGGAGATTGCAGAGAAAGTTGGTCTTAAGATAAAGATGAAAAATGTTAATGAGGATTTCATTTGTGTTAAGGTTGGAGGGTATATGATAATGGTCACTATCCCCTCTGTTTCAAAAGATGACAATTCTAATGGATTTTTTGTCTCTATATCTTCAGAAGAAGAACATGATGACATCTTGATGGAAGCTCTTGAAGCTCTCACTAACAAGCTTCAACAGCTAAGCATTGAACCCAATTGCTTAAGCAAGGTGTTAGACATGATACTGGAGGTGTTTAACGAGTTGGGGTGTAGGAAACCCCACAAATTAAAACTTGTTGGTGAGGATACAAAGAAGAGAATAGAAGAATCATGTGTATAGGTCTGTTGAATATTTCACTTTGGACTTGGAAACGGTTTTGAGTAGGTTACATAATAGTTCAATTGTATCTAGAATATTACCTTGGTGTTCTATTAAACTGATTCTGGGCTTGGAAGTTGTGGAGGTGTGAATGGACATTAAGCACATAATGGTTGTGGACAATGTGGCCACTGCGCTGCAATTTAGCCTTGATGATCCTTTGGGTTTCATTTATCATTTGGCAGCAGTACATGGGTTAAAAAAGAGGCTGCTAATGAGGATTTCTTTAGGTCTGCAGTGGTTTCTATGAAGGAGAGCCCAGTTCAGATTCAGAAGTTGAAGGCTTCCATGGAAAAGACACTCAATGGCGTGGATGAAAGATTTAAGAATGCCATTACAGAAAGATGGTCTATGAGGATGCGTCCATATGGGCCTTATGTGTTACTACCTACTTATGTTGAGGGATTTTTGGAGCACTGCTACATTAGGCCTAATGGTTCTCTAGGTATGTGCCAAAAAGTTGCAATGTCTAACAACATTTTTATCACCTTTCCGGTTTTCTTGGGATCTTGGATGAAGACTTCCACCACACTCTCAGTTGTGGTGCTGCGATGCAGAATTATGGTATTTGTTTCTTTAATCCTCCTCTATTTTTGTAGAGTATCAAGGAATTGAGGACTTAGTCAATCATAAGCGTAGATAAAATTGTTACATTACTAGTATATTTATATTTAAAAATATATATCTAAACTACTCGGAGGGATATCTCTTGGAATCTTTGAGCTCTTCAATTCCACTCCCGCTGTGAATGTAGGAACGCCTCTCGGCATAATAAATTATAATTTTATTGTGAATAATAAGAGCCCTTCTTTTTAGTACTCAATTTTTAGTGGTTGATTTTTTAGTGAGGCTTGAAATTTCACTGCCAACTTAGGTATTTTATTGTGAATAATAGGAGCCCCTTCTTTATAACACTCAATTTTTAGTGGCTGGTTTTTGGGTGAGGCTGGAAATTTTAGTGGCAGCTTAAGTTTAGGTTCTATTTATACATATGGTGTCAGTAGCATAGTTACCAGAAATGTGCCTTTTTGGAAATTCGTGATGTTTTCATTTTCTGTAGTGTTGCATGGTTATATATATATATATATATATATTTGTTTGTTGGCTTTTCCATTTGTACTTCTTTTATTTCTTAATTTTTATAAAAGCTTTATTTGGCTTGTCCATTTGTACTTCTTTTATTTCTTGATTTTTATAAAAGCTTTTTTTGTATTTTGTTTTTTAATAAAGTATGGTTCTTTGTAATGTTTTTTTAAATTGTTTATTATTAGTAATTTTAAATTATTTAAAATAGTTTTTAAAATTGTGTATAGAATTTATTTAATAATTGTTGTTAGAAAAATGCACCCTTGGGGGCTTTTTCCTATTAAGGTTTAGCTCTCGATCTTTAGATTTGCATTTAGAGCATTTTGCATGATAATTCAGACTCCTGATGAAAAAACCCTTGGGTCTTGTGACAAATAGGACCTAGGGGGTGCTAATTTAATGATTATTGAGTAAAGACAGGGGTGGACTTGGGTGCTAGCACCCTAGTCCAACCCTATTTTGGGTTTGCCCTAATTTTAAATGTCAGGTTTGTGACCATTATTTGGTTTCCAGGCCGATATCATAAGTTTCAAATACGAAATTCTTGGTGGGAATCTTAGTAGTTGCATATATAAGCATGTTTAGGTTATCATTTGCAAACTAGAGAAGATTATGGTGAACTCGAGGCATACTTGGCATACTTGTGATTATCATTGTGTTGTAGAGCATAGCATTGTTATTGTGTTTGTTTTTGTAGGTTGGAATACATCTTCTCCTCTTGGCATTGAAGAGCTTCTTCTTTCCATGAGAGCTTCATTATCAAGGTGACATTTATTGTGCTTTATCATCATTATCATTTGGTTTTTGCCTTTGACCCACAAGGACATGCCCCCTCTCTCTCTGACAAGGTAAAAGCACAAAGTTGTGACACTTTTTTAAAGGAAATGGCCAACGCTAATCCAACTTTTAAACTTGAATCACTAAAAAGTGACATATATGTTTTGAATTTTGAAATGGTGTAAACTAATAAAATATTTATTTTTTAATATATTTTATGTTTGTATTTTTTGAAAAAAATTAAAAAATGATTTGAATATAGTTTTTAATAAATTGACACTATAATTTAGTTGCTGATAAAATGCTGAAAAATGAAGTTACATGAGACGTCAATCTTTATATAGTAATTTTTTTTTCTTCAATTTTTTTTATGTATTTATAACTTGAAACTTTAGTGTATTTTTTTTCTTCATTATCAAGGTGACATTTATTGTGCTTTATCATTATTATCATTTGATTTTTGCCTCTGTCCCACAAGGACACACACTCTCTCTGACAATGGTGTTTAGAAGATTTGAATGTCTCTCCGGGGCTTGACTGAGGCAAGCCTCTAAACACCACAACCCCCTCCCACACTCCTTGTGATTGCAAGTTACAGGTATTAGATTTGGAGAAAGTGGAGTTGCAGGGAAGAAAGGTAGACATTGAAGATTCTGGATCTAAAAAGAAGCAAACACTGTGCAAGATTTTAGGACAAGCGCACCATCACCATTGTCCTCCGCATTTGAAGACTCAGAAATAGACTGGACAGTGAGCATCAGGGTTTGCAGAGCTTCTGACATCTGGAAGAATCTTCCTCAGTGGACTAGGGCACCATCAACATTGTCCTCCATTGTCGGATCACGAAAAATGGAAGATACAACAGAGATCAGTGCCAGAAGGAGATTAGGACTTTGCAAAAATAGCTGCACCTTGGACTAGGGTGCCATCACCATTGTCCCCGACATTTCCATTCTTCGGCCTGCGAAAAATAGTGAGTTAAGGTTCTCTACCCTTTTTCTAATTCCTATAGCATTTGTCGTAATTTGCAGATTTGATTACTATTTTGCTTAAACTAGGGTTTCAAGAGCATAAAATCATAAGTTAGCAATTTTGTGTGATCATATATGAATTTCCCAGCAAAAAACTAAGTGGCAACTCAAATCTGATAGTTGACTCTCCTCTTGATAAAATAAGCACTCAGTTGAAAAGCCCTTGGAATGTTTTGTATATTTTGAAAATACATTTAATATATACATCATGTTTCTTATGGGCAACTTTTTCAAATTTGTTTCTCCTTACCTACAAGGCATGCAATGCATTTTGAATAAATTTTTGGAGAAATTTTTTCCCTTAAATATTTATGATGTTGGAATGTAGAATTGTAGTTTTTAAACAAATCTTGCAACCACCAGCTTCCTAGAAATTCTTAACTAAATTTTTTAGCACTAGTATATTTATTTTTAAAAAATATATCTACATTACGCCGAGATATATCTTCTTGAGGTGCCTATTCGAAGGAACTGTGGCAATTCTTTAAGAAAAGGTGCTTCAGAAGAAATATATGGGCGTAATGTAGATATATTTTTTAATTATAAATATACTAGTTTATTGAAGTAAAAATGCATGCTTTGAATAATGAGATTTATGAAACATAAATTTAGAAATAAACAATATTTTAATAGTGTTTGTAATTTGATAGTGAAATTAAATTTGTAAGCAAGCCATAAAATATTCAAATTTGAAAATGAAAATTTTATTAGATCACCAACAGAATATGTGATGCAAATGTGAACAAATAAGAGAAAAAATAACAAACCATAGTAACACAACTTTTACGTGGAGAAACCTTTTTGGGAAAAAACTCCACCAGGAAAAGAGAGCAGCTAGTATATATTAAATTTATAGTAATATGATTACAAATATACAACATTCATATATAAACCATTGTACTACATATGCTCTGCCATTTTAATGTAAATGGCTTCAATTTTCTTCTAATAAACTGAGTCTTTCTTCTTTAGCTTTTCTTTTCCTAAGTTGTTTACCCTTTTCATCTTTTCATAACGGTCATATGTAAAAGGTGGCATTATTTTGAGTCCTTGTAATGACTTGACACGAGATATAGCCACAAATGTCAATCATACTCTTTCTATATGTCCTATGTCAAGAGTTGCTTTTAAAAGAGTTAGACCTTGTGATTTGTGTATTGTCAATGCCCAAGCCAATCTTAAAGGTATTTGGATAGTGCGGCCTCTTTGTATCGGTGTAATTGGAACTGTATGTGGATAATGATCTTCAAATGATATGCCTAAATAACTGTTAAACTCAACCATAAGATATGTTGGCAGTTCTGGTGGAGTAGTACCAGGTTTGTATACTATTTTTCTAACATATCCTAGAGCTCCATTTACAAGACCTACTTCTATCCAAAGATTAGAAGTTAACATGACCCTTGCATCTTTAGAAATTAATAGCTTGACATCAAGTTCATCATTATGACCATCATATACTGTGTTCACACTACCCATCTTTGTTGCAATGCTACGAGCACCAGGTTGACTCAATGAGTATAATTTCTTTTTGTTATGATTATGCACATTATCATTTGTGGCAAACAAATGAATACCTTTATCAAATTCATCATTGGTTGGTGCATCAATGGAAATATTGGCTCTTGTCATCAACAACTTCCAGCCATCAATAGTATGATTTGCATTTCTTAGATTTGAGAGAAGTTCATGAAATCTTTGTTGTTGAATGCTCTCTCCTTCTTGTCTAAATATCTTATCCAAAGTAACAATTGTTTTGAAATCTTCCCAAAGTAGTTTACCACGTCTATTACTATCATATGGTGGTCTATCATTAACATGAGGTAATTGTCCCAAATCTCCAACCAGAATAATTGATATGCCTGTAAAATATATGAAAAAATGTTGGGTAGTTAATTCTGTTTATTATATTGAAGTATACGTATTAACATAGGAAAAAAATACAAAAGACATAATTGTACCTGCAAAACTGATATTTGCATTTTCTGGAAATGTCTAACGAAGCCTAGAATCTATCTTCTCGAACAAATTTTGTCGAATGAAGCTCATTTCATCAATTAGAATGTATTTTACATGTCAGATTTCTTCTTGGAAACTTGTGAGTCTTGTTCCTTCTAATGGAGTAAAATCTGTGAAAGGAATTACAAAAATGAATATTGATAGACAATATAATTTAACGATAATGTAAAATCAAACTAAATTCTAAATTCAAAACCAAAAAAATATGCAATACATTATGATCAATAGATAAAAGTAATAAAGTGAAAACCAAAAAAAATATGCTATATAATATGATATTTATAAATTAATAATTAATCATGGATTTGAATGGAAATACTATTTTGATTAAGGAAAAACTTTAACCTGTGATTGGGATTCAAAAAAATGAATGGATTGTCGAAACTCCGATATTGAATGTTGCAACTCCACTTGGTGCAAGTAATAGAAGTGGAGAACGCCCTGGGAATATTGTATTTTGAAGAGCTTGACTGATGGCACCAATGAGATATGATTTTCATGTTCCAGTTGTTCCTTGAATTATCATGAATAATGGTAATGCATTTGGAGATATATGATAATGTGTGATAATTATATCCAATGTTTTTTTTTGTTTGGCACCCAAGTTTGAATAATTGATATTTTGTGGTATATCATCACATATGAGAAATCCATTTTCTTTCATGGTGCTTATAAAATTATTTGCTTGATTTGTGTAATCTTCATCTTGGTATTCAAGAGACCATAATATTTGTCTATCAATATCTTTTCTTCCCAACATATTTATTTTAGACAGTTCCATGATTTGATCACGATGTAGCCTAGATATGATTTCCCATTCAGACTCTGTTGTATTTGCTTGAAGAGGTTGACTTTCTTCAATGTCAGAATCAATGCTATTTTCAACATCTTCTGTAGTAGTTGTTCTTTCCACATGCCAAGGATTATAATGAAATGACTGCCAATTTGATATTATTGTATCATTTTGAAGACCAATATCTTTTTTCTAAATGACGAAATGGCTTGTATAGTAGCAACTCAGACCAACAAAAATCTACCCATTTCTCATATTGACGTTCAAGGGTGGAGAGAAACCTCGGAAATACTCTGACAATATATGCTATTTCCCTAGGCTGCCATATGTTATTTGTTATTTGTTTTGGATTATATGTCCATGATCTAGCTGCATTAATAAGTGAAACACTTTCCATGCAAAATGGTCTATTCTAGTATCCATCAATGAAAGATTGTGTATGTTCTTCATAGTTATCTTCATCATTTTTTGCTACAGGTTTGAATACCTCACGTGAGACATGTAAATTGACAAATTTTCTACTACTCTCTACTAATGGAAGTTCCAAAAGCATGTGGCAAGTTTCTTGTGCCCCAATGTCTCTTTCTATAATTGTTTTAGTTAGAAGCTTTCTGTATGTTGTTGAGGCTAAATCATTTGGATTTTGAATGTTTGCAAGCCGCATCAACATTTGATGATAAGTTTCTAAACTCCTCTCTGCTTTACCTGTATACTTGGCAATGTACTTGATTACAACATGTTTAGAAAGAATAGGTTGCCAATCTATATTTGCTCTCCATAACTAAAGTATGTAGCAATTGTGTTTATTTACTCTATCATCATTTCTTGCAGGTTCAAATGTTTTTTCACCTGTCTCTGAGTCTTCATACAATTTTGATCCCTCAAGATTTAATGGCCATGGAGCATTATACCTATATATAAGAAATAAAAAATGAAGCCAATTTTTTATTTGTAATCATATTTTTTTAATTTTGAAATAATAATTTGAAAGATTAAAAATGTTACCTGCAAAGCAATTGTCCTCGTTTCTTACGTAGGCATGCACCCTCTCTACACATTGTATGTTGTTCTACACAATTTAAAATATCTTCATAGTCTTGTTCCATATGTACTTGTGAAAGCTGCCTTGTATTTCGAAGACATGAGTGTTGGACAAGATTTTGCAATACCTATAATTGATGAAATGTATGAATGTATTAGTTATATTAAAACATAAATTATACATATATTATAAAAATATACTAATTATAAAGGATTGATAACATACCTGTATGTTTCGTTGATGTGGATCTTGTCTAGGATTCCACGCATGAATAATAGAATGAAAATATTTCTTTGCATTTTTTTGTTGATGCTCATTTTTCCAATCAAGATTATCCATATTTGGTGCTCCATCTATCCATATGAACCCATGGACATGTGGTGAACCTCTATGTTGTCATTCATATCTAGACCAGTAATCTTTTACATTCATTCCTTTTTGTAGTATCTGTTTTCTGAAAATGGAATGCCGCAAGTGTATGTGTGTGCTACTATGTGTGGATAATCAATAACATTATGCTTTTACCAATTTTGAACTTCTCTTGCATCTGTTGGTGGTGTTCCAGGCATAAGTGCATGCAAATCAGGCCAATACATATCTGCTGCACTCAAAGTGAAGAATATTATCGGTGAACCAATTTGATGAAGCATGTCAGTTAACTCTGCACGACATTTTGTCCAATATGACCTTGTACCCCTTAATGTTGTTACAAACCTCATCAAATGATCTGCTAGATGGGAGTGCAGTAAATTTTCCATATGTTTGCACAATTCGTTGATAGTGATTGGCATTTCTTGAAGACTTCTTTTGACAAACACTGTAGATGAATTTTGTGCATGATGCCTCATGATCATATTCATCATGTAATATCTAAATTGTGGGTGTCGACCAAAATGATGATCCCTATATCGAAATAGATGCTTGACAAATTCATGCAAATGTACTTGTCTCATACGTGGTTCTAGCCAATCAGGAAATAATCTTGGAAATGCCATATCAAGTAAGCCTAATGTGACATACTCATCGATGGGAGATGAGCCAATCCCTAGCCAATCAATGAAATTTTCTAGATCTGCATTAGGGTTATTTCCCAATGCATGTATTAATTCCATCTCTCTTTGAGCATTTGGTGGTCTGGAAGCCATGGATGTGTTGTGATCAATAATATTTCCTTCATCCATCTCCATCAATGGACCCACAAATATAATTTCATTTGTATTAGAGTCTAACTCCATATGTACTAATTGTAGCTGGTCAAAAATGTTTTCATCTGAGTTTACTAAAAGTTCATTAAGAGCATTTTCATCAATGTGAATATCACAATAGAAATTGTCATGTTGAATTTTGTATTGCAATGCCTTATATACCTGATCTCTATTGACTGTGAATTTATAATCTGTGCCACGTTGATCCTTCATTCGAACAATAATGATTAGCAAATCTTTTATTTGACGTGGTAAAACCTTGGAAATATCTGTTACATCCTGTAGAAAACTTATTGTGTGTCCTTTGTATTTATATTGACCACCTACTACATGCGTGATTTGTAGGATAGGATTGACACGTGTGCTATCAACATTTCTTCAACCTATGTTAAACTTGCAAGCTCTTGTGGTTGGGGGCCAGGATCCATATTATTTGCTGCTAAAAACCGATTATTTCCTTTTTCTTGCCGACATCTATTGCAAATAGGACCTTGAGGTGTGTGAAAAACCTTTATTCCAAGGTAACATTCTTGACATATATAGCACATGTTTGGTGAAACAAAGCTATCTATGGCATGTCAAAATTGCATATGTAAAGAACTAAAATCTGTACGAAGCATTCCATTGGGATTTGGCAAATTTTGTCCATCATTTCCAATAGATTAATTTATGGCACGTGGAGTTGCATTTTTTGGTGTTATGGCATGTCGAGTTGCATTTCTAGTCTTATGGCATGTCGAGTTGCATTTTCTGGTGTTATGGCATGCCGAGTTGCATTTTTTAGTGTTTCAAGTACATAATTTATTGATCTTGAATCTTCATCTTGAAGATTGAAACTAGTGGCATATGACTGATTACCCTCTTGTCTTTCATCTATTTTAGGATCACCAAAATCTTCAGTTGTTTGTGCATCAGTTATTGTCCTATATTTGTCTGTTGCTGATTTTGTAATTCCAATTCATGAACTGTTATTTTAGTTGTACGTTTACAATATCTTTCTCTGGCAGCCTCATTGCATTGAATCCTTTTTTGTTCTCTTTCTGCATCTGTCATTACTTGGTAGTGTCGTCTTTGATATTCCCTCTGATATTCTCTTTGATATTGCCTATGGTATTCTCTTTTTTCTCTTTTTTGCTCCTCGGATTCAAAATTCAACTTAGGTGGAGCCATACCTATATAATATTAGAAAAACAAGATTTATAAATATAAAGTTAAAATATTGAGTAAATGGAATATAATTAAAAAATATATCTACAGTATAAATTATTGTGTATTTTAATCAACTACTATTTTGATTAAACAAAACTAATAAAATATAAAAGTACCTCTATTGGAGTAGAGATGCTAATTTATTAGTAAATGAGATACTCGACACTAGAAAAGAATAGAAACACAATAGAAACAAGGCACAAATAGAACGGATTGAGGAATAAATAATAATCTTCTATTTCCACAATGCAGAATAAAGATCACACAAATTGTGTAAGATGAAGATATTTATCTCCAATCCAGTGACTACCTAAAGGAATGAGTTTTCAAAAAGGCGTAGATAATTTTTAAAATTTCTTAAATAATAAGGGTCATAAGATGATAGAGCACTGAGACGTCCTAGAGACATCAAAGGTTTAGACAACTGCCACCGTGTATAGTAATTAATTTTAGTCAGATGTAGATTGTATGAGCCTTGGTGGACATGCATGCCAAAATGTGGATATATAGACAAGGCACATCCAATGTTAAACAAGACACTCGCTGAAAGAAAGAAACAAAATAGGTTTATGTAGCAAAAAAAAGAAATATTGTTTGGAGGTGATGCCTCTCTGGAAAAGGTGCAGGCCCTAGGGGAGATCATGGAAAACCCATCGCCCTCCACTGTGATGGAAATGATCTTTAAGACCATGACAATCTGTAGTCACCTTCGCATAATCAAATCACTCTAAGTCTATCGTTCATATCTGATTTAGCCTGCAGGTGTTGGTATATTTGTTTCCTTGTGGATCACATAAGAATACAAGTTTTCAGAGAAATATACTGTAATGCTTCTTATTCCCCTGTTTGGAAATCAGAGTGACGACTCTTGTTCATATACTGTTACAAGAAAATAAAGACGAGGAATACACAAGATACTATGAAGACAATAGCAGTGAATAAGGGAATCAAAACAAAATAAAAAAATCAATTTGAATTGTTAAACCTTTTCAAATTAAACCTGTTGAAATTTGAACACCCTTTGGCAATGTCTACTCTACATGCACCGAATGGGGATCGCATGATAGAATACGGTCACCCACCGAAGCAAAAGGGGCAGATTTGACAGAGAATTTGAGCTAATAGTAGACTTGAATGTAAATTGTGGAAGCATAGACAAGGCACGTGAACCTTCTGACAGAACACTGTAAGGAAAAACTGAGCATGGAATATAATGATCGCAGGATATGCACAAAATGGATTTGTTGAAAAGTTTTAAAGACTAAAGGAAATGCATTTTAGCAGGTGTAAAACCAAACTCATAAACCTATGTTTATTGAAGTAAAATGCATGAGGTCTATAGCGAACCAGCTAAAATGAACAAAACAGTTTATCAAATCATGATGAAAAAGGTAGAAAAAATTAGTACATTCCAAAGATAATCGAGATGTCACTCTCCTAAATAGAATTCATAGCTATGTATTCCTAATAAGGTGACCCTCGATAGCAAACCTGCTAAAACAAACATCAATAGCCTATCAAATAAATCGTAAAGAAAAAGGCAGAAAAAATTAGTACATTCTAAAGATAATCAGGATGTCACCTAATTTGTTGTTATTGTATATACGACTGAATAAGGCAAATATCAATTTTGGAGACAATTAGGCAAAAGTAGCAACACCGAATCATCACCCATCAAAACATATTTATAAGTTCTCCGAGACACTCCAATTTGCATCACCTAAACTGCTACGAATGGAATGCCAGCAATTATATCATTTTTCTAGAACGGAGGAGTTAACGCACTTACCACTTCCAACAAACCTTTATTGTGGGAAGCAGGAAACTTTGCCAACTGAGGCATCCTTGAGGAAACTACTTTTTAATTGTATAACCAAAATAATAATGTAAAGAACATCTTCTATTTCTTCCTCAAAAAATATTGAAAACAAACAAGGGTACAAGAATAGGTGGCAGCAAGCCTATCTTCTATCTGATATAGAATACTTGAATCTGTCTTACAAACATTACTCTAATGAACCCATCAATATGATGTGATAATTTTTTTAAAGTATTGTAAGCATTTGCCTCAAGCTAAAATACAACCTAAGCTTAAACTTGAGGATGAATTGGATTCCAAAGAGCAACCCTCTTAGGGTTATCTTTTAATCATAGTTGGGACTTACAATAGCCACATCCATTCCTTTCCTTAATGTACCTTGGGTAGGAGTTTGGACATACCCCATTCGGAAGGTGACTCTGATGATAGCAGGAAACTTTGCCAAGCTCATTGGTGAACCAAGGCATATTTGAGAAAACTATTTTTATTTTATAACAGAAATAATAGTATAAAGAACATCACGTATTTCTTACTCTAATGAACCCAGCAATAGGATGTGATCTAAATTGTTTAGTATTATAAGCATTTCTCTCAAGCTAAAATATAAAGTTGTACCAACATATAGATTTATTTATTTTTCCCATCGTAAACTCAGTACTTTATTTTTGTTTATTAAATTTCAATATCCTTTATGAGCACTAATAAGCTGGCCAAGTGGTTGGGCTTCGCCATGATATGGGCAGGACCTTGGATTGAAAATATGATTCTTCCTCATCCTAATAATGGATCACAGAGTATGATCTGAAATGTTAGAAGCAAACAAAACTTACACAACTTTTTCAGAAGTATTTTAATCAATTTGATTATTAGCCTAAAGGGATGACAATTATGGCATCTTTGGGACACATATTGCCATGACTACAACCACAAGGGTGCTCATGCAAATTTTTCTTAACAAACAATTCAATATTCTTGTTCATCATGAAAGTAATTAATCGACATGGTGTTTATTTTTGTTAGTTATGAAGCGAGTATTAACTTATGGTAAAATTCCTTTTGCCCTCAGCTTGTACAAGTTTGAAGAGCTGGGTTTTGGAGCATCAGTTCTACAGCAACTAAAAAAATCAGAGTTGATTGATTTGGAACTCACCCTTGCCGCTGCTGCAACAAGATGTTATAACTGAGATGTTTTTGAGCGATATCCATTATTTTTATTAAAAAAGAGGCAAGTTCGAAAATGTACTGGGTTCTTTAGCAAGGATGATAAAATATTGAGGAAATAATGAACAGAACAACTATGACAACATATATTTTATTCATCAAAGATATTACAAATTTATAGTTGGAGTCAAACTCAATAACATCCTATAAATCTGGAATCTAACATGACACTTAACCAGTGTTCCACGGGGACCCATCCCCCCCCTAAAACTACCTGTCCCCCCGTTCGGGATGTTTTTGAGACTTGGGGACGCCTGCAAGACGTCCCCCCGCCGTCCCCCCACTACCGCCGGTACGCCGGAAACTTCACAGAAACTTTGGGTACTTCTGGCCATCCCTGAGATGTCTCAGGGACTTCTGGACGTCCCTTGAGCATCTCGGGGACTTTTGGACGTCCCCCACGTTGGGGGTAGCGAAAAGTGTTTTTTTTTAATTTTTTTTGGTTTTTGCCTTGGACTTAGAGCCCAGGTCCGAACCCTAAGGAGGTGTTTGACCATTTTAAAAGCTAAAAACTCTCATTCTTCATTTTATTTGCTCAATATGCCATTTCATGTATGGGCTGGTTGGTATTAGTTTGGCAGAGCTTGACCGCGAGGATTCCAGTAGTTCGAGTGATGAGGAGTTTGGGGACGATTAGAGGCCTCCCTT
Source organism: Cunninghamia lanceolata (assembly GCA_027924645.1). NCBI lineage: Eukaryota > Viridiplantae > Streptophyta > Pinopsida > Cupressales > Cupressaceae > Cunninghamia > Cunninghamia lanceolata. Next base: position 7,086,584 of record BSBN01000918.1, on the reverse strand, counting down.
CACTACATTTTGATTTTTGCATTTTGTAGTTTGTACTTATTTTGATATCATCATATGCTACTCATTATAACCATCTTTAAGACTTTATGATACATTGATATGATATTATGATGTGACATGTTATATTTTCCATTTTCGATATAAAAGAAACTAAGAAATCTCAAATTCAACAATTTCATTTGTCAAATTCAACAATTTCATTTGTCTTTTAGTAATAGACTAATAGTATTCAAGTATTTAAAATGTGAGTATTTGCAATTTTGCTATTTTACTAATTTGCCATTTGAAATGTTATTCTTAAACATCTTTTTATAACTAGTTATTCAAGTACCATATGTATATCAGCGCGCCCCCCCTCCCTGCTGTCCCCCCACCATCCCCAAACTTAGACCCTTTGTCCCCCCGTCCCCGTCAGGAAACTCCGTGGAACTATGCACTTAACTGGATTGCTTGACAGCAAACTTAACTAATAATGACACATCTACACATCTAATTGACAGCACAAATGAAACTGCCAGCACATACTCTTCAGTTATTCATTATTCTCCAACACTCCTCCTTAATGAAGAAATGAAGATATCTCCATCCCTCCTAAACTATTACATGAGCACATCACTGCTCCATTGAAATCTCATGCACCTCTCCTCCTCCAACACCAAACAAAATGGAGGCATGTCGAGGAACCCATATTTCCTCTGACAACCTTTTTTTAAATGTGCTTTGATGATCTCAAACTATCTAACAATATCAGCAAATGCTATGTCACTTAACAACAAATTCAATCTCTCTTGTTTTTGGTTTCTCACATACTAATAATGACAACCTTTGCATCATTTTCATCTATAATTTCTCCAATACTTCTTTTTTATGTCTTCATACATCACAAAAAGAAGTCCTCCATTCCTCAAAAAAGTAGAATTGAAAAGACCAGAAATAAAGTCATTGAGATCCACGAGACCAGACTTGTGGGGTCATTTGGAACCTCCCAAATTGGTGCAGCCAACCAAGAAAGCGGTGGCACAAGGGCTGCATCCGACTCTATAGCTATGGCCATAACTAGAGGGGTTGACAAATCCCATTGAACAACATTGACAAGTTCTGCAGCAGGCATTAGATCAGCAGAACTTGAGAAACTTGACAAAGGTCGTCCCTCTCAAATGCTGCAGAAGACTTTCAAGGCAGCAAGCACTCTAACTAATCCACGTTCCTCCTCTCAATGAACCAACCTCCATAGTAGCAATATACACATTTGACCGCAAACAAAAGAAATAATAGTCCACCAAATTTAGCCTTTTGTAACCAGCGCTTGACCAATTGCAAACAAAACTTTTACATCAATGGTGAACAGTAGTTCACTTTTTAGACTTGCAGCAAACACCTCACGCTCTCATATTCTTGGGCACTCCAATGGTGGAGACACACCCTTGAACCAGCTCTAATACCATGATAAAATATTGAGGAAATAATAAATAGAACAAATATGACAACATATATTTTATTCATCAAAGATATTACAAATTTATAGTTTGAGTCAAACTCAACAACATCCTATAAATCTAGAATCTAACATGACACTTAACTGGATTGCTTGACAGCAAACTTAACTAAGAATGACACATCTACACATCTAATTGACATCACAAATGAAACTGCCAGCACATACTCTTCAGTTATTCATTATTCTCCAACAAAGGACACATCTGGAATCAAATCAGGGGAATATATTTCTAGAAAAGTAGAGAATGATATGGATAATAAAAATTTATCTCTCTTATAAAAAGATAATAGATTCATTTCCCCCAATTTCAGAGATACAACAATGTTCCAGTGAAATCGAATTAGTTGTGAAGCTAGGAATTTCATGGCTGCAAAAGGATTATAACTCAGATAGTATCAATCAGAATGACTTATCTCAAGAAGATTATGAAGAAAAAATATGGCTTCCATATAAAATTCTCAGATATGTGTTGTTTACAAATAGATTGCACCTTTGTCTAGTTCAAGAGGATCAGAAGTTTAATGTGCATGGATCTCTCTACCATTTCGTAGTTTTCTATAATTCTGAGGGTGACCTCAAGTTTGTAGAGTGTAGGAAATCTGAAGGATCCATATTTGCCTTCCATGGAAGTCCTTTATCATATTGGTACTCTATTATAAGGTATGTGCTACTACTACTCCTATTTCTGATTTTCTGCCTATTATCAGTGGTATCTTTTTTTTGTTTGAATTTGTTCTTCAGCATGAACTACTACTTTTATATCATACAATCCCATTCTCTACGTTCTTCGAATCATTTGATAGAAGTAGCCTAGTTTCCACACAAAATTGTAAACAAGGGTTGCACAATAGAGAATACTAACTATATAGATTCCCACATGTTCTTGATACCTATAGCTATCATACATATCGACATCCTTGATTAGCTCAATGTACATGACAGAGTATTATAAATCAAGTCATCGAGAAATATTCTACCATTCTGACATTTGAGATTAGGTTTTCAACAGTCATTTGGATGGCCATAGATGTTGGCAGACAAGGGGTTTATTTGGCTATCCAGAACAGAAGCTACAGCTATCTAGACAACCAAAAAATTCAAACACACAAAGGAGAGAGAGAACAAATAACACACAACAGAAATATATGTTATATTTTCCTTTCAAATTTACATTCAAAAACTTCATGCACATTCAATGGTAGAGCTGTGGCTCTATTTTCTCACTTGCCCCTATATCTGGAGCTTCTGTTCAAAACATTTCTGGAGCTGCCTATACTTATACTGTGCTGCTGCACATGCACCTTCTTTTTTCTGCTATTCTATTGTTTCCTTCTACTGTAATCACCTTGTTCTCTGCTAGAACATTCCCCTTACACTACTGCTGCTATAGACTTACACTTCCAAAATTCCCTCCTAAAACTTACTGTTCCATTCTCCTATTTTGTCTTATCTATCCTTGCCAAAAACTGGCGCTCAAGACTCCTTTCAAATTCAAAATCAACTATCAATAATAAATAACCTTGCAACAATAACTACTCGACAGGGGCATTAGATGGAGGATCCCAAAACTGATGGGAGGCTGGATGCAATAAAAGCTCTGATGGAAGATTAAATATTCCAACAATAGATCCTTAAAACAACAAACAAACAAATAATGTTTGATCAATAATTGTCTTGGACATTCAAATGGACAAATTCACCAGTACAGATTTTATGCAAAGTTATTGGTAATAGTTTTTAATGCATACATTTAATTCGAAATTATAGAAAACTGAAACATCAGGGAAATATGGAACTAGAAAATAACAAAATATATGAATACAAACAATCAAAATAGCCTCAATAATTTTATCTTGGAAAAACCTAGTTTTTGAATATTTTGAAACCCTATTTTGTTATTTAAACTGGAGAAAATCATAACAAAAAAAACAACACTTCCAATGAATACTCATCCATAAATCACAACTTATAGCCATATAGAAAAAACTCCATACACAACATCATATACACAAAAACTCTGTATATTAATCTCTACCTTACATCTCTATTCAAATTGAGCAACCAACAAATTTAGTCTCATTTTTTCTGACTCCTTAAAAAAGCACAAGACAATCCTTTTTAAAGACTTTGCGGCCCCCAAAATAGACCAGCAAAAAAAATAAACTATTAATCTAAAAATAAGCTAATCATGTATGATCACTATAAACTCTAAAAACAACTATGCTAAAAATATAGTTTATCATGGATTGAATATGCATTCCTAAAAAGATAAAAGTCTTTTTAAATAAGTCTTCAAAAAACTCTCACACTTCTGCATGCATGCAAGCATCACTTATCAACATATTCCCCCTTGATGTGAAGTCAACTAGTTGATCATGGAGCTTCACTGTCTAATCTTGTAGACCCACTTAGTACTTATTCATTTCTTTTCACGTGGAAGCCTTGTAAATTGCCAAATTTCATTCCTATCAATGGAATCCATTTCTTCTTTCATTGCTTGCAACCAAATGCTGTCAAAACATGCATCTTCAAAAGACAATGACTTCCATTGAGTCATAACAAACAATCATCAGTCACCCAACTCGAACATTCAATCTTTACACATTCTTTTTCTATTCAACATGTGAATACTTATGCTGGTACAACTTCTTAGACTTACTCATTTTTCCAATTTGATCCATCTATCCATCTATAATTCATCAGCATACAATCTGTCATAGATTCCTTCTTCCACTCTTTATTCCAACACATCTTTTCAAAATGATTTTTCAATCCACAAATACTTCAAGGATGAATATCCCAACAAGTTTCCTTCTTATGTCCTTGCCTGTTACAATGAGAACACTACAAATTCTACTTTTCTTGAACTGATTTGTTTGTTCTTGTATCTGTAAAATCGTCTATTTTTCCTTTACCTCTAACATATCCAAGGCCTTTATTCTTTGACCTCATGCTTGGTTCAATGAGCTCTCTAATTCCTTACCCATGCTTTCCCAAACCTTTTCCTTCATAACCCATTGTTTTCATAATCTTAAAACCAACATTCTTCACAAAACATACTTTGTTATTATCATCATAACCATAAACAAGATTTGTAGATTCAAACACATCTTTAATCTTACACTCTTTGTTTAAAGAAGATTTAGCTATATCACATGTATCAAATAATCCATCAAATGAAGAACACAAATCATTTGTATCATATGAGGCATTACATAGTGAAGTCTTAGACAGGTTAGACACTCATTTTCTTTCCGGTATGCCGCAAGTAATTGATTTAATTGATTATTTTGTTCTTTCAATTTTGATAACTCATCATTTTGAAAACAATTTTCCTTTTCTAACCTCGTCAACTTTTCTTCCAATTCTTCACTTTTATCTTTAACTTTCTTTAGACCTTCTTCCAATATATCCTTTTCACATATTGAATTTGTATTTTCTTTCTTTGCTCTTTTACCAATCTTTCTGTAATAACCACCTTGGTTACTACTTTTTTTTTTACACACCAAATACTAACTTAATTGTCCAAGCATCTTCTATCTAATTTAGAAGTGCCAAATTCAAAGACTTACCAACCATAGTCATGGCAACAACGCTATGCCACAACTAATATACTCTTACTAGAGTATGGTAAGCTCCTAGGGTCAAGGTCATCCCTAGACCTAGACCCAAATCTTGAGGGTTTATTCATAATGGCCTTGCTTATGTATCCCCTCGTGGGAATCAGAGGCTTCGTAGTTCGTACCTTAGCAGTGGAGAGGCTTCATCCTCTCCCTTGATATGAGATCTCTAATCTCACTTTTAATTTATAGCTTTTAAGTAAATCCTATGATTCCAATTCAATTCATATTCAATAGTATGATAGTAATGCAATCCATTCAAAGGTTAGTTAAATGCCAACATCAATGTATGAAAATACACATAACCACATGTAGTGACCAACTCATATAAGCATTACTTGTTCACACAGGGATTGGCTCAAGCATACATTCCTTATACACTATGTGACAATCTCTCAGATGGGTCACACATACACAGTGTGACTAGCTCATGGGTACAACCCATATACACAAAGTGAATAACTCGCGCATATGTCACATATACATAATTATGACTAGATCATGCATACCACTTATACATAGAATGAATAACTGATGCCTACGTCACATAAAACCAGAGTGACTATGTCATGCATACAACACATATACCTAAGGAGAATGATTCATGCATGTGTCATGTGTAAGGCATTGAGTGACTATCTCATGCATGTACCATACCTACATAGTGTGATTGTTGCATATGAACATCATAGGTACACATACTGTCTAGATAACAAATGGAATGGTTACACTTTACTGCGAGCATCTACCCTTTTACCTAGTTCACTAACCCATAATCCCTTAATTAACTTCTAGCTAGAAAAAGGAATGTTGGTGCTTCTTGTGCTACACCATGGTTCCATCCTTTTTCTAGCTCGCAACTAGCTGTGAAGACAACAAGCATCCCATACTACTTGCATTCATCTCTGGATAATGTGTAGTATAACAACTTATAACACATGAGGCCATTATTAATATTTCCATAGTCCACTAAGTATCTGACTCATCTTATATCTAGATAAACATATTCATAGTATCTTTTAGTTTTACATCAACTAAAGAAAGTGCCTATACTGTCAATCATTGGACTATTTTAACAATCAAAATCATGAGAAACATATGGCAGGTTGACATAACATAGGGAGCTCACAATCATTCTGCTACAAGAATGTCAATATTGAATCCTGAGAGGGGTAGATACTGGCATCCATCGCCTACATACCACTGGCGAAAGTCAGACTAGTACTGGCATATATCGGTTGCATGCCACTGGCGAAAGCTTATCTAAACCCTATGAATCTGGGTAGCCCCTGGCATCTATCACCTGCATGCTATTGGTGAAGGTCTGCTAACCCTATGATACCGGGTAGCCCCTGACATCTATCACCTGCATGCTATTGGTAAAATCTCGTGAACCCTGTGATACAACCGAATACTTCTTTAGACAGAGCATGCTCCCTGACTCCTGTCAAGCTGGAGCAACGATAAGCTTAGCTATATGCGGGTCATAGGATTTATAATGTCGGTGATCACCACAAATAGAGCGAAACAAGCTATGTTCAAGGAGGTATTGCATACCACCTACCTATGCCCTCATAGAGCCCTGACTCCAACCTTCATGTGATGCCAAGAAGTCAGCTCATGTATCAATCTTGGTTCAGCATTATGACATTTAAAAGGTATAAGGACAGAGCTTTAAAACATACAGTCCTAAGGACTTACACCTTAGATTGGTCAATGAGGTTACAATTACCACACATGGATCCATAACCCTATACACATGGTCTTATAGGTCTTTGGGTTAAACTACCAACATGCACATAACACATTATACCCTAAAGAGTTGGGTCATTTAAATACATAAGGAAACAACTCATAAAGTATTCTCAAACACTATTTACATCATTCCATTGTTACTCAAATTCATAGTAGTTATGAGACAAAAATTCAACCCACAATACTACTATGTTAGAAAGTGAAGAAGAATTTGTTTCAACTGTATGTCTTTGTTTCAAACCCACAATACCCACAAAGGAAAACCAACTTGTATGTCTTTGTTTCAACTGTCAAGAAGAAGGAATGAAAACCCTCGATAGATTTTTGTGCGTTACAAAGTTTCATAAAAAATATTGCATACCCATAAGTGGGGGTTTTAACATAACATGTCATTTTATAGAAGAAAAGAACTAAAACCACAGCCTTAGTCATCTTTGAAACCCTTGACAAAATATGACCACATTTTAACCATTGGTCCTTCAAACTGTCACAAACCTTTAACTATGTTTGCATGAGTTTACCTTATATATATATGCACTATCTTTCCATTCTGAAAGAAAGTAACGATAAACTAATGCAGGAAACAAACCATAACAAGAAACGAAGTCACCTATTTGAATCATGCTTTGAAAGCCTTCGATAACTGATTTGCTTCCACAGTCAGCACTGTCAAAGATTAAGTCAAGAACGAACAAGCGCAATGCTATGTTAACTTGCATTGTCAAATCCTCAAGATCCCCTTCAAACTATGAAGAGATACCCATACATTTTCATGATTAACATTGACACATCAAACCCTAGCTCAAAGCTTCATATCACAAGGTTAAACTATGCATAATGATCCAAAATAAGGTCTTTTTTCCCAATGACATGAACTTCCAGTGAGCCCTAAAAAGGGCCGGTCAAACATAACAATGAAACCTCTTTGAAACCTGTTTTAACCGATGACAACCTACCCAGTAGGTTAAATAATTTAACATGCCCGATGTCCACTAGACAATGTAAGTTAAATGTGGACCATGGTGAACACTTTAACACATGTTTTTCAATGCAAGATATTATAAACCTCTTATAACAATAAAACAAATATCCTTCTCCTTTTATATGCACGGTCTTCATGTGATAAAAGGTGTGCCTGTGTATGCCTTTATAACCCTTCTAATGCAAATGAAAACAAAGTTCGTGCCAACCAAAACTTGTGCCTCATTTCAACTGTGAAACAATGAAGAGAAACTAACATATAGTATGATACATATACCAATGTTATTGTCAAATGTCACTGTCACTTACTTTCAAATGCCACTGTCACCTCTGTATATCAACTGCCATGATAATGCAATAATCAACCATACACCAAACTATTACAAAAGACCATGTGCCAAACTGATACAAGAGTAACATGATATCATATGTCATATGTCATAGAAGAAAGCATCAGAGCCAAAGTAAAAACATCAGGTGATCATGATACCAACCCATTGTCCAAAAACATGTATACCAATCATAGTAATGCCTCTGGCTAACATCATATATACCAAACATGTTATAAGGACATATCACCACAAATGTGTATTTGTCATCAAGGACAACAACTGAGAGGACAACAACTATTATATACAACATCCTACTTCTAAGTACGTAACACTTACATATTAGGGCGTTGCCACAATAATGGGTTACACTTTCTAGGACATCTTAATTTTTTCTGAAATGACATATTTTTAGAAAATATAATGATTTAAGCCTTGAAAGGTTCCATTTAAAGGATTTTAATTGAAGAGGGTTTGATCAAACCCCCTTAGATTCAAACCCCCTTGGATAGAACCCCGCTAGTTTTAAACCATACATATAATAGAGTCTCCTCTACACCTATCAAAATGCTGATAAAAAACCACTTTTGATTTACCTTTGGGGGGATCAAATGAATTTATTTAAAATTTATGTTTTGTAAGTATGTAGCCCTTATTATAAGCTTATAAAAAGGTATAATTTTAAATATATTTAATTTGACTATTATATTTATTTTTTATTTCTTGTGGATGTAGGTTTTTCAATGAACATCAAGGTCTTTGTTTCACACATACAAAAAAATAGGAAGATAGAGAAATTTTTTTTTGAAAAATATCTATGCCCTAGGTATTGACGTCCTTGTTTCAACAAAAAAAAATTGAATTTTGATACATATAGAAAAGTTATGTTTTACAGAATACACCTATGTCTAAATTATAATTAGTTTGACTTCAAAACCTAATTTAAAAAAAATATTCCACAAAACATTATGAAACCAAATGCATGCCCTAGATATTGGTGTTACCAATCTAAATTCAAAAGAATCACAATTTTATACCTTGTAGAAAAAAAGTTATGTGCTACAGAATGCACATCACTTTAAAAAAATGTTGTTTACTATAAAAAACTAGTTATCAAAGGACACACACAAATTATTACATTTTAACTCCAATTTTTTTAAAAAATATATATTTAGAATGTACAAACAAAATCTCACAAATCACTTGTTCACATCATCTTCAAATTCCTAATGGTTTAGCGGCTATAGGTGTTAGAAAGTAAAGATTTAGTTCAAAATATTGATTTCAATGTCAAGTTTGGCTAAAAAGTGTAACCCATTATTGTGGGATGACCCATTACCAATCATAAAACTTAACATACAATTACTCACCAAACCAATATAAATGTAAACCACCATATCATATAAATGGTATTACTTATTGTTAGTTGCTCACAATTAGCAAAACCAATCATAAGGAAATTCCATCCTAACTCAACCCAAATCTAGGCACAAATTTAGAGTAGGAAGATCATCCACACCTATTAAGATTTGTTCACACCATCCTATCATAATGGATTAGCTTAGCAACAACGTTAAATGCAAAGTTAACAAGTTTTCTTAACACATTTATAACTTTGTCATGGCCTAGTTTATCATGCCCTTAGTTCTTAGAAGAATAGACCCCTCTAGGGCCTTGATTCTAACCTATACTTGTCATTGAGCCCCTACACACTACCATAGTGTTCATCACCCAAAACTCTAATAATATTAGTCCCAACAAATCTATATGAGAGATTGATAATGATGGCAGTACCTCTAAAAGTTCATCCAAGAGTAGAGTAGATTGTGGAAACTAAACTCCACAAGCTCGAAGTAGGTAAGCTTGATGATAATGGAGTGCATTTATTGGCTCAGGTGTATATAGTTAGGACACATTAATTGGAATGTAAGTTCATAGCCATCTAATGCATTTTCAACCTCAAACTAAAATGCACTCAAGAGGGAAGGTTGATCAAGTTTAGGAACACCCCATACCTTGGAGTCATTCACTAAACCCCTCCCCTACGGACTTGAGGTCCAGTGATGCAGGAGCATCCAGGGTGTAAGAGCAATCTTGCATAAACAAAAAAAAAATGTGTTGTTTCTTTTCAATAAGGGTTAAATTTGACAGGGTTACTATTTTTAGTAAGTTTGCATTTGTGCATGGTTGGATACAAAATCTTACACGGACCTCCAGAATGGTGAATTGAAGCTAATGGTGAAGAAATCATTTCAATATCATTTGTCATTTGTGAGATATTAAAATTTCAAATTCCAAAAATCCTATTGAAATATTCAAAGTCGAATTTGAGGCACTTAGAGGCTCCGGATGGGCCCGAAATTTGGTGGGAATCCCAAGCAGTCTACCTATGGGTACTGCTTGTGCACCATCGTCTTTTCGAGAGCTTTCCGAAAATGTATTATAATTGAAAATCCAATAGTCGGATCGAAAGTTATGGCCCTGTGAAGTTGACCTATTTTTGGAGGGAGATGCAAATTTCGAAATTAAGCTGGTGGTCGCCAAAAAGGGCTATATATAACCATTTTTGGGAACCCTTAGGGTAGTAGAGTTAAGGGGGGGAGGTATAGAGTCAGGAAAAGGTGGGAAAATTAGAAACCCTAGTTGATTTGGGAATTACAGAAACCTGAAGATTCCAGAGTCTTGAGAGAGGGAGCTGTAATGTGTTGTAGCATGTAGGGGATTCATCCTCTGATTGTATTTGAGCTTCTGTAATGTAATATTTTGCCCATATTAATAAAATATCATTCTATTTTCTGTGTGCAATTTCTGTTATTGTGTGTTTTATGATTTACCCCCTTCATCAAGTGGTATCAGAGCAAGGGTTCCTGAGTGTGTAGATAGATCGCCGACCATGAGGCAGTTTGCACCAGGACCTGAGGTTGTGGGTTTGTTGCAGAGATCAAGATGCCTCCACCAAGAAATCGTATTGGGAGGAATGCTTTGACGGAAGAGGGTTTTAGAACCCTGCAAAGACAAATTGATGCATTGCAAGAGGAGCTGCAAAGAGGGTTCAAGCCGAGAAGGAGAGAGGAAAGCGAAGATGAATCTGAAGAAGAGCTATCTGAGGAAGAACAAGAAGCTGCAGGAGATCCTGCAAAAGTTAGGTTGTTGAGGGCCATTTCAAAGATCAGAAAGAGGCCTAGGATCGAAGTTTCTACCTATTCTGGAGATTTGAATCCAGAACAACTTATTGATTGGATCAATGATATGGAGGAATATTTTGAGTATGAAGATGTGGAAGACCCTAAACGGGTCAAGTTTGCAAAGACAAACTTGAAGGGCAATGCCAGTATTTGGTGGAAGGAGGTCCAGTTAAAGAGAAATAGAAGAGGAAAAGCAAAGATTACCAAATGGGATTGGATGGTGGAGAAATTGAAGAAGCAGTTAATTCCTGTGGACTATGAGATGGAGTTGCTGAAGAAGCTGCAAGGATTGAAGCAAGGTAACAAGTCTGTTAAGGAGTATACAGAAGATTTTTATAAGATCACTATCAGGACAGGCCATGGAGAGGCCAACAAGGAGAAGGTAGCTCGTTACATTAATGGGTTGAGGCCAAGTAGTCAAGAAGAGTTGAGCCTGGTTAGAATGACCACCATAGAAGATGTGTACTAGTTTTCCCTGAAGGTGGAAGAGAAGCTAAATAAGATATTTGAAAGCAAGCAAAGGGGAAGAGGTCAAGGTGAAAGGATTGGTGGAAGACCCTATGGAGGCCGAAATGAAGATCCAAAGAAAAGTGAAGAAGCTAGAACCAGTCGAAATCATAGAGGAGATAATACCTACCACCCTTGTGACCAGAATAATGGTGAGCAAAGAGGAAGAGGAAGAGGTAGACCTGGGCAAGGACCTGGAAGAGGGGGTTTCAGAGGAACCTGTTTCCAATGTGGAGAAGAAGGGCATCAAGCATACAAGTGTCCACAACATCAATGAAGGACAAATAGAAGACCTGAAGGTAATGTGCGAGTTGCACATGTAGATGAAGATGCATAGTCTGAGCGTTCTGAAGATGCTAAAAGGGGAGAAACCCTAGTTGTCAGAAGAACTTTGTTGAATGAGGAGAAAGAACCCAATCAGAGGAAGAGTTTATTCCACACAAGGTGCAAATGTGAAGGTAAGTGTTGTGATATTATTATTGATAGTGGGAGCACTGATAATCTTGTTTCAGAGAAGATGGTTGACAAGTTGAATTTGACAAGAAGAAAGCATCCACATCCATATCAGATTGCATGGTTACAGAAGGACCATAGAGCTTTGGTCAAGGAGCAGTGTTTAGTAAAGTTCAAGATTGGAGACTACCATGATGAGGTGATGTGTGATATCATACCAATCGACGCATGTCATATGTTGTTGGGGAGGTCGTTGCAGTATGATAGGAGTGATGTCCATGATGGCCATGCAAACATATATTCCCTAACAAAGGATGGAGTTCGTCATAAATTGAAGCCCTTGAAGGAGATGGAAGAAAAGGTATGTAGTACTGCCAAAATTTGCTTGGTAGATGGTAGAAATTTTTTGAAGAGTATGAAGCATGAGCGTCATTGCTTTGCATTGATTCCTAAGATTAGTCAAGAGAAATGTGAAGATGTACCAGCAGAAGTCTCAGATATGTTGGAAGAATTTTAGGATATTATCTCTGATAATGTACCAGAAGGTTTACCACTAGTGAGGAAGATAAGTCACCAAATGGATTTGATACCAGGAGCTAGTTTGCCGAATAAGGCAGCCCACAGAATGACTCCTGCAGAGAGTGAAGAGTTGAACAGACAAGTTTAGGAGTTGTTGAGGAAGGGATTGATAAGAGAAAGCCTAAGTCCATGTGTGGTACCTGCAGTACTAGCACTGAAGAAAGATGGAGAGTGGAGGATGTGTAAAAATTCCCGAGCCATCAACAAGATCACAATCAAGTACAGATTTCCATTGCCCAGAATGGATGACATAATGGATTGTTTGAGTGGAGCCAAGTACTTCACGAAGATTGATTTGAAGAGTGGGTATCACCAGATTTGAATCAGAGAAGGAGATGAATGGAAGACAGCCTTCAAGACAAAGGAAGGTTTGTATGAGTGGTTTAGCCATGCCATTTGGGCTAACCAATGCACCGAGCACATTCATGCGGCTCATGAATGAGGTATTGAAAGAATTTTTGGAAAGTTTTGTTATTGTTTATTTAGATGACATTTTGATTTTTAGTAAGACTTGGGATGAGCATTTGATGCATATCAGAAGGGGTTTAGAGAAGCTGAGGGAGGAGAAGTTATTGATCAATCTGAAGAAATGTAGTTTTGCAAAGAAGGAGTTGGTATACTTGGGATTTGTTGTCTCAGAGGAAGGTCTTAAGATGGACCCAGAGAAGGTGAGGGCTATCATTGAATGGCCTACGCCAAGGAGTACTTTCAAGGTAAGATCTTTTCATGGTTTGACAAGTTTTTACAAAAAGTTTATCAAGTATTTCAGTAGCATTTGTGCACCCCTAACCGAGACAATGAGAGGAGATAGAAAAGAGTTTAGATGGACTAAAGGAGCAGATAAGAGCTTTGATACATTGAAGTAGAAAGTCGTAGAACAACCTGTTTTGGCACTTCTAGATTTCAATAAGGTATTTCAGGTAGATTGTGATGCTAGTGGTAGTGGTATAGGAGCTGTTCTGAGTCAAGAAGGTAAGCCCATTGCCTATTTTAGTGAGAAGCTTAATGATGCTAAGAAAAAGTGTTTTGTTTATGATCAGGTGTTTTACGCAATAGTTCAGGATTTGAAGAAATGGAGACATTATTTGTTGCCAAAAGAGTTTGTTTTATATACTGATCATTAGGCTTTGCAGTATCTTAATAGTCAAGGAAAGTTAAATCAAAGGCACTTAAAATGGGTTGAGTTTTTGCAAAGTTATACTTTTGTTTTGAAGCACAGGAGTGGGAAGTCCAACAGAGTTGCAGATGCCTTGAGCAGAAGGCAAAATTTGTTGACAGAAATGAAGATAGAGGTTGTTGGGTTTGATGAGCTTAAAAGTTTGTATTTTGAAGATCTAGATTTTCAAAGGCTTGGAAAGCTTGTCTGGAACCTATTACTTTGGATAGGGCAAAATGGTTCGATTTCATAATCCAACATGGCATGGTGTTTAGAGGAAGCCAGCTGTGCATTCGGAGGAGTTCCATAAGAGAGAACCTGATTAAGGAGAAGCATAGTGGAGGATTAGCTGGACACTTTGGTCAAGATAAGACCATTGCTATTGTTGGTGAACATTATTACTGGCCACAATTGCAGGAAGATGTGAGAAAATTTGTGCAAAGTTGCAGAGTGTGTCAGATGGCAAAAAGAACAAGTCAGAATACAGGGCTATATCAGCCATTACCTATATTAGAGAAGCCATGGGATGATATTAGTATGGATTTTGTTCTTGGTTTACCAAGGACACAGAGAGGACATGATTCAATTTCTGTGGTAGTGGACAGATTCTCAAAGATGTCCCATTTTATTCCTTGCAAGAAGACTAATGATGCTATTCATATTGCAGAGTTATTTTTCAGGGAGGTGGTGAGACTACATGGTCTACCTAAGAGCATAGTTTTAGATCGAGATACCAAGTTTGTTGGTTATTTCTGGAGGACATTGTGGAAGAAGTTGAAGATAGATTTGAAGTTTAGTTCTGCACACCATTCACAGATTGATGGACAGATAGAAGTGGTGAATAGGAGTTTGGGTAACCTACTACGATGCTTAGTAGGAGATAAGCCCAAGGGATGGGATTTGATTTTACCACAGGTAGAATTTGCTTACAACAATTCTGTCAATAGAAGCACAGGTAAATCTCCATTCCAGGTTGTGTATGGGAGTAGCCCAAGAACTGCTTCCGAGTTGAGGAGGATGGATAAGGGGGAGAAGAGTAGTGCCAAAGCTGAAAATTTTGTTGAGCACATGAAGAATTTGCACGAAGAGGTAAGAAAGCATATCCATAAGATGAATTCTCAGTATAAGGCTATGGTAGATCAAAAGAGGAGACATAAGGAGTTTCAGGAGGGTGATGAAGTCATGGTTCACTTGAGAAAAGAAAGATTTCTAGTTGGTACATATAATAAGAGGAAGATGAGGAAATTTAGACCATGTAGAATCCTAAAGAAGCACGATTTAGGAAATGCATTTGAGATAGAGTTGCCTGATGACATCAATATTTCACCAGTGTTCAACATTTCAGATTTGATAGAGTATCATGATGATGGACTTGATAAAGGAACATAATGGGACATTCCAGCATCTACTTCAAAGAAGGAGGATATAGAGGGCATTCTGGATAGCCGTGTGGGTAAGAGTGCAAGAAACAGGCAGTATACAGAATACTTGGTGAAATGGAAAGGAAGGCCTGTTGAAGATTCATCATGGTTATTTGAGACTGAGGTTAACCGTTTTGGTTTCCCTCTAACTCATGAGAAGTGACAGGGTCACTTTTCAAATTACCCCAGGTGTCTGATGTAGGAGCATCCAGGGTGTAAGAGCAATCTTGCATCAACCCAAAAAAATAAAAAATGTGTTGTTTCTTTTCAATAAGGGTTAAATTTGACAGGGTTACTAGTTTTAGTAAGTTTGCATTTGTGCACGGTTGGATACAAAATCTTACACGGACCTCCAATGGTGAATTGAAGCTAATGGTGAAGAAAACACTTCAATATCATTTGTCATTTGTGAGATATTAAAATTTCAAATTCCAAAAATCCTATTGAAATATTCAAAGTCAAATTTGAGGCACTTAGAGGCTCTGGATGGGCCCGAAATTTGGTGGGAAACCCAAGCAGTCTACCTATTGATATTGCTTGTGCACAATTGTCTTTTCGAGAGCTTTCCGAAAAGGTATTATAATTGAAAATCCAATGGTCGGATCGAAAGTTATGGCCATGTGAAGTTGACCTATTTTTGGAGGGAGATGCAAATTTTGAAATTAAGCTAGTGGTCGCCAAAAAGGGCTATATATAACCATTTTTGGGAACCCTTAGGGTAGTAGAGTTAAGGGGGGGAGGTATAGAGTCAGGAAAAAGGCAGGAAAATTAAAAACCCTAGTTGATTTGGGAATTACAGAAGATTGAAGATTCCAGAGTCTTGAGAGAGGGAGTTGTAATGTGTTGTAGCCTATAGGGGATTCATCCTCTGATTGTATTTGAGCTTCTGTAATGTAATATTTTGCCCATATTAATAAAATATCATTCTATTTTATGTGTGCAATTTCTGTTATTGTGTGTTTTATGATTTACCCCCCTTCATCATTCAGTGGCATCCTTCTCCCAAGAACTGCCTACATACCTGCTTCCAAATGGGATCGAAGTCACTTGTAGTTCTCCTCACTTAAACTCTCAAGGTTTATACACATAGGTTCCTACCCTTAGGGTTTCATATGAATAGTTACTATTATCGTCATAGTTAAATTTGTACATATAAGTCATAACGATATAATCAATATCAAACAAACTCAGTCATAATAGAGCACATGGCATCAACAAGCATAACGTCTTAACAATGCAACAATTATGCAAAGTCCTAGCAAGGCTCCAAGTGATGTCCTGGTATAATATGAGTCAGGTATATCAAGGTCTCAATTTAGACCTCACCTCCATTATGATTCATAATTTAGCATAAACGTTGTTGGAACCCTTACAAGCTCATCTTATTAGTATAGCCTAGGGTGATGTCCTACCAACAAGTGATTACCAATCATCCCCTTCTAACACTAATAAGATACTTGGTTTAATATGTATATATTTAACTTGATTAATTCTTAATACCCACTATCATATAATTATTAATACTTACAAAGTTGAAATATGAACGCAAGTTCAAGTAGTTGCACCAAGCTACTAGAATAGTTGACTTAGATTAGTTCTTTGCAACCCTTTTTAGATTTCCCACTAGGTACAAAATGTTACCTTATTAATGTCAACATATATGTTAATTTTCTATCTCCCCATGCTAACACCAATAGGGTTTAGGGTTGATTATGTTTATACATTTGACCTTATCGACCCTAGTTCCTACTTATATCCAGGTTACCAAACGAAGGTCAAGTTCGATTATCACCCAATTCCATTCCATAATTATTAATATGGCTGGAATCAAATTCATACTCAAAGATAGTAGTAATCATCAAATCTTTACAATGCAATAGTTATGCAAGGACCTACTATGGTCCTAAGCAATGTCCTACTATAAAGGAATCAATGATATCAAGTATCATTACTATATTATATTATAACATCTTTCTTGATGGAACTCAACATGCATTATCAATGGACTTCCATGAACATTGTCCAAGACCTTGAAGACTCACAACAATACTTATCGTCGTGCTTTAAGCATGATTAATACCTCAGTCATACTCAAGAGACTTGACAACACTATTATCATTAAATCATCATACAAAGAGGTCCCCTTGATAATATTAATAGTAACTATCTTTTAAATATTTGTTCAATTACTACATGGTCCTAACCAATATTCTTATGATAGTCCATATCATGATTTAAATAATATTTACACTTGTCATTTATAGTAAATATTGTTGGAAAGTTGGTGCTTTCATCTCCCAAAAGGTTAGTGTCGTGTTCAGTGCAGCCTTGGGATTCATGACATGGACTAACTGCCTCCCGTGGATTTATTAACTCTAGTGGTTGTATCGGGCATTAACAGGTCGACCTTTTGGTGCAACAACAATCCTGGGCCAACAAATATGACCTTATTGGTCAATAGAAAAGTTATAGGGAATACTATAGAGTAGGATCCATGATAGTTTATCTCTGGATTCAATATTGTCAACAACGTTAGTTTAAATGGTCAAGATGCCTTCCATTTACGACACAACCATACCATAGTCCCATACATTTGTAATACCCTTCCTTTAAAAGTTGAACATAGTAGATTAAGAGGCTATAGACATTATGCAATCGTATAAAGCCTTATTCCTCAATTCGAAGTGGTTTACACAAAAGTATTAACTTGCGACATTAAAATATGAATACAATACAATTCCATTTTCCATAATAAGATCATTATCCTCTACATTATCAAGAAACCAAAAACAAAAGATTGTATTAAGTAAAGGAGGGAACAATGACCCTAAAAGCATCAAAGCCTCTAGCCATGAATGATGTTGTGAAAGATTCTATACCATCGAATGTACTCTTTGGTGATAATTGGAGGTCATTAGATTTTAATCCTTGCAGTATAGGGGAATATAATATTAATAGCTTTGACACATCAAAAGTGGTGTCGATCTCACCTAAGCACTCTTTTGAAGCACCTAAGAAACCTAAGGTCCCCTTGGTCAAAAATAAAAACAATACTCTCACTTATACCACAAATTATGAGACCTATGAGCCTTCACCATCTTCTAAGGAAATGACATCCCTTTATGGTCAAGGATTTTAGATCCTTTATAACAATTGTGAATATGTAGGTAAGGGATGTGGTGTAAATCAACAAGGGATTCGAGTACCTGTAGAATCTACTTCAACACATTACTCAAGCGGCATTGGATATAATCCTTTTAAAGAAAAGAAGGCCTCTTGTCATCCTAAACTTAATATCAATTCAACAAGATCAAAATAACATGAGAGATATCCTAAATGTGTATGTTCTTAATGATGGTGCTACTAGGTAAGTATTTTTAACCATTTATATCTCTCACGATGTGCTTCCCCTGTGATGTGTTGTGTTGATTAGGCCTCCTGGGATGACCTCGGATTCTCCCGTAAGGTTTAGGATACTAGGAGACTGCCTCTGTTGTGACCTTCTTCTATTTGTATCATCATTTTTCTATATTACCTCTCTCTAATTTCATTGTTGCATGTTGTGTCTCGCAGACATAGCGTTGTGGTTGGTGACTTGGGGGCACCCTCCTACGTGATTGTCCTTAAGACACTTGTTTCTCCTCTCTTATTTATTGTTTCCCTTCCTCTAGTGTTTCCACTTAGCGGGTGGATGACAACAAACATTTATACTGATGCGGACCTAGTGTCCCTTTCAAGAGAAATAAAAAATGGACTTAGTTCCTAATATGACGATGGGGTTGTATATTTTATTCGACGCTTGGCTAGTGGAAGCACGAGGGCTAGTGGAAGCACTCGTGCTTTCCGTGTAGTGAATTTTATGATGTTTCTATCGTATTTACAAACCTTAACAATACTGCTGCTCTATGCACCTTTGTTTGTCTTTGAATCTGGCCTTGGCAGTACTCGATTCAGAGAGCTTCGTGATATAGCCCCACGGTTATCCTCGAACTCTGAATTCATTGTATAACCTTGGATCTTTGTGTGGTTAATCATATGCATTGAATTTGTTGTGTTATCATGATTTTATAGACACTAACATGTTTCTTGCAGGGATGTGTTTTTGGGAACATTTCGTGATCGTAAAGTACATGTCACCTCTGGGGGGCATGGGCTTTGCGAAAGTCGATGTTCCCTTGTGTGTTTTATTCCTACCTTAATGTGCTTGATATCATTGCATGATATCAACCACCTTAAGGTGGGGGCATATATAAGGTAAGCTGTCTATTATAGATGTTAGCAATGTGTTTGACCTCAGATGCAAAGACTTGCGCCCCAGAGTAGTGCATCGTGCATCCTAAGTTTGTTTACAATCAATCATGTAAGCCCTCTGTGGAGGTGGGATATCGCGTATATTCTTTTTATCTTAAGCCCTCTACAGAGGTAGAGATGGTGTATTTCTCAGAGTAGATTGCATCATCCTGTCATTTTCAAAAGTCCTTTGTGGAGGCAGGGAGTGATTTTGTGACTAACTCAACCCTTGAGTGTGTTTTCGACAATTGTTGTGGCGAAGCCCAATCGTCGGTGTGTGTCTGTAATGTGCTTGAGATGGTGATGAGCCTAGAAATAGGGAACACACCATCGCTTGTCTGCTATGTGTTCTCCATGTCTTCAAGTGTGTGTGTTTTGGCATGGTTGTTTTGTGTGGCATGTCTGTTGCCCCATATGCATCCAGCATTTTGGGAGGTTTTGTGTGTCTTACATGTGTGTTGCCCCATATATACAAAGACCTGCGAGATGAGTGCATCATGTATTATGGGAGGTTTGTTTACTTTCCAGTACTTGCATCTACATTTCATATATATGAGAAAAAGAAAAGAAAAGAAATCATGTATGTCTTCCATGCATTCATGTGTCTTCTATGCATTGACTATCTTCTCCATGTTCTACATGACTGTAACTGTCTTCTCCGTGTTCTGCATGACTGTAATTGTCTTCTCCATGTTTTGCATGCCCGTTACTGTCTCCTATGTGATTGGCGTGTCTTCTCCATGCTTGGTGTGTTTGCTATGTTTGTGACCTTACTTTAATGCATGTATTGGCCTCGTGTTTATACATACATTAAAGTGGGGGCTAAATGTAACGTCAGAAAATGTCCCCTTGGGGGCTTTTCCCTCATAAGGTTTAGCTCCCAGGTCTTTTGCATGCATGTAGGACATCTTAGTTCATATTTTGGCATCTCGATGGAATGAGGCTTAGGTTTCATGGAAAAGTGGACCTAGGAGGACCCCTTGACCTTAACCCTGCCCAAAATAGGGGGGAGGACTTGGGCACCCATGCCCTTGTCCTGCCCTATTTTGGGTTAGGCCCAAAATTTAAGTGTCGGTTTATGACTGTTATTTGGTCCTTTTGCTGACACAGTAAATTTTGATTTTTAAATTCTTGGTGGGAGTGCTTGTACTTGCATATAAAAGCATGTTTAGGCATTCATTTGTAAACTAGATGATTACTAGTAAGCTATTGTGTTCTCAAGGTGATTCAAGGCTTTCATTGTGTTGCAAGAGTAGACTTGTGTGTTGATATTTGCAAATTTGAGCATCAATTTCCTCATGGAATGAAGAGCATCCTCTTCCCATGAGAGCTTCACTACAACGTGACATAATATTGTGTTTTCATCATTGATTCCTTTGGTTTTTTCCTCTTCCTCACAAGGGCATGTACTCTTTATCTGACAATGGTGTTCAAAGACTTAAGTGTCCTCCAGGGCTTGACTGAGGCAAGCCTCTAAACACCACAACCCCCAAACTAAGTCTTGTGATTGTAGGTTACAGGTGTCATATTTGGGAAAAGTGGAGTTGCAGGAAGGATTGGCAGGCATCAAGGATTCAGGATCTGAAGAAAAGCAGGACACAGGAGCACTTCCAGGACTTGGGCATTCCTTCTAGTGTCCTCCGCATTTGAGTTTTGAGAAACATAAGTTATAGGGCTGATCAGTGTCGGAAGGAGGTTTGGATCCCACAAAGAAACTGGTACCTTAGACTTGGGCACTCGCTCCAATGTCCCTGACTGTTCCACTTTAGAACCCTGAAAATAGGTATTCTGTGATTTGGTATTTTACTCCTATCTGTAAGAGCTTTTTTCCTTATTCGTCAATTTGTTGCTATATTTGCATAATTAGGGTTTTAATGGTCAATTGAGCATAGGAGAAGGAAAAATTGATAATTAAATTCCCTAATCCAAGTTTCCTTACATTTGGAAGCGACCTAGGGTATGATAGTGCTCGTCACTCAACCCTAGATCCTTGAATGTATAGTGGAGAGGTGGATTTAAACATCTAAAATCTAGAACATTAATAAATCCAATTTTCCCCTAAACAAGGACCATGTACATCAACCTCACCCCCCATCTGGGCATTCAATCCCATTATAAACTTTTGAATGTAGAATCTCTCATCCTGTTGGTACTGTGGCACATACTTAAGTAGACGGGTGAACTTTTCCCAATATTCATTTATAGATAAATTTGCCTATTTTAGATTCTAAAAATCTATAAGCTTCTGGTCATAGAACAACTGAGGCAACCATCTTTTCCTAAAGAGTTCCACGAACCTGTCCTAGGTAAGGCTTGTAGACCTAAGCCTGGTTCCATCTTTTTAATCATCTACCATGTGGATGCTTCACCTGCCAATTGGAATGCCCCCCATACCACTTTAGTGATCTCATTATAGTTTTTTATTTTGAACTACTTTTCCATTTCTATAAGCCATGCCTCCATGGCATCTCCGCTTATAGATCCATCAAATTTGGGAGGCATGACCTTTTTCATGTCTCGGGACAACTACAAATCCATATGGCTTCATGTATCCTCTTCTTGTCTGACCTTAGAGTTATTTTCTCCGTGCTCACTTTGGGTGGTGTCATTATGATGTGCCTCATCATAACCCCCATCATAGGCATCCTGCCTGGGTCCTTGCTGACCCCTAACCTCCTATTTGAGAGTTCCTACTCTTGCTCTTGTGTCTTGAAGCAAGGTGATGATCCGATCAAGTTTAGATTCAGAGTGCCCTGAAGGTTGCCCTTCATCCTGGCTATCTCTCATCTTGGTTCTTATCTAAACCTTTGCTACAATCTACTTCTTTCTGAAGTTTGCAGATTAATCATGGATTAGTTTTCTACATCACTGAATCCATTCTTAACATAAATCTATTCTCATTCATGTAATCTTTAACAAGGAAGGAAAGATTTGTCAGAATTTTGTTCTCAATTACATTATAATTTTCCATAGATTATATATAATCCTTCTTAGAATTACAAGATTTTGTTTACACCTTGCTACTGCAAGTCATTTTCCATTTGGAATAACTTCCCATGTTCATTTCTCAACTTTGAGGTTTATCATTTCAGTTTTAGGAGGTGGATGTACATGCAAGTACTCTTCTACAACCTCCTTGGTTACATTAGAAACCTTAGGATTGCTTTCCACAGCCGGTGCTTTAGGTGCAAAGGGTTCTGTTGATGCATCATTAGAGCTAGGAGCAACATTACTAATTGTTTTCCTCAACTCCTACATTAGTGAAGGTCTCCTCATTAGTCAATCATGCTCCTACTAAGCAACCAGTCTGTTCAAGTCATTTCATTCTTGAGGCTCGCTCCCTCAAGACCTTTTGATAACATAGGTAACATCCATTTTGTGTTACCTTCTTTCTGGGTGTTCTAATTCTTACCATTCTAGCTAGAACATCCAAACATTAGCATCTGTTAATGTTGGATAAAATAATCATCAAGTAGTGATCTCATAGGTCCATGTATTGAATCTGGTAGCTTTGATACCATATGTAACATCACATTCCATAACGCCCATAAATTAAAATAAGTATTCATCTTAACTAAGAATTAGAATACATCATGATTATCCAAATCATAGTTAAACAAGAATGAATCATTTTCATTACAATAATTAACCATGTTATTCTTTACCAGAATATAACAAAACTTTGAATTACAATATCCAATTACATCTCATTAGTGAACAACCTTTAGTATGAATTTATAAAGCTATTCTCAAGGCATCAAATATCAAATTGTACATAGTAACTAACTATCAAGTCATATAATGAAAAAGCACTGCATCAGGAACTGCTGACATCTATCTTCATAAGCCTCAACTTGTCTCATGCTTGGGAAGGAGAGCATCATCTGAGTGCTTTTCCTCCAACCATGGACCGACGGTCCCCCGCAAAAATTCCTATTTGGAAGTGGCCCTACCCTTCACGGAAGGTATAGATATAAGGAACCATTAGGGTTGCCATTTGAGTATCTGGTGTTTTGTCCTTCATAATATCTCTTAGTCATGCAACTATAGATTCACTCTAACTATGCATGACACTACTAGAGACATTATGCCATTTGGAGCAATGTGGACTGACAATGCATATAGAGATGGATGCATTACTTTGGCCAAAGATTTACATATATGTATGTTATGAAATGAATGTTGTCGTATGCCCACCACCCTAACTTGACTTAGAAGTTGTCTCATCCTACAATATGCTTAATTTGACCCCTTTCTAGGTCTATTAAAAGTGGGTTCAGTTCAATTCATAGTCCATTACTAGGATGATTGACTCCTATCTTAGGAGTACATCAAATATAATAGGTTACTTTTGCAACAAGGAACATGTGACTCCTCGGCACTCTGTTCCATTTTTCAACATGATAATAGTCAAACCAAGTTTTCCAACCTAGGTCTTCCCATGGTTCACAGTTTCAAAGTGATTCACCATATAGGTTATATTCAAGATCATAATAATATAGGCTTACATTGCCTTAGCCAATTAATATGGTCTTAATAATATATGTTAACTCATATACCCATGTGAGTTTTTAACGTTAAATACTCCCTTCATGGAGTTCAGTCACAAGTAAAGAAATGGCTTTGATTTACATTATAAAATATAAGACTTAAACTGATTAATCTTTCCATCTCATAGAGGAGAATCCTCTCTATTATCCCATCATGCATGCAAAGCTCCCTTTAAGTTATACTATTAACTTTCATATTGCAATCCTCCTCTTTTATCGAGGGGTTGATATATATATGGCATTTGGTTATCCTAATAACCCCTCAATAGCAGTCAAGTTCTATGCATGAAGTTTTCATGAATTTATTTAAGTGCTATTAGCACATTCAAAGGTTAAAGTTTTCAAAAAGATTATCATAATAGTTCGATGGTGCATCGACCACATGCAGGTCAAAACCTTCAAACATATATCTTACACAATAGTTTTAAACATTATATTTCATGAGCACTATTGGCTCAAGCTCATCATAGGAGCTTTTGTGTTATCATTAAATTGTTATCAACTATGCCATATTAGCAATCGACATGGTGTTGCTATAGTGAGTTTTGGGCTCGGCCTTGAAGGCCTCAAGAGACAGTTTAATCACATTCAATACAAAGTTTATATTCTATTTCATTGGTGGCCTCGAGGGACTAGAGTATATCTCTGATTAAATACATTATCAAGACTATACAATAGTAATAAAGACCTCAAGGGTCTATAATTAAAGATTATCATTTCGATAACTATGGTCTGAGGGCTTCAAATGATATCCATAGCAAACATAAGACTTGACTATCGACATAGTCAACCCCAAACAACAATGAAATATTACTATTTAACATTCAACTTAATGTAAGTCTTTACAAACTTTGAATCTTACCTGAGAGAGTTCGCTTCATGTTTAAGATGAAGTCTATCATTGGCTCTTACTATCGCACCAACTTTCTATGGCCTTTGACAATGATTTCCAGTTGACTGTAAATCACCCTGTTCTTGCTCTTTTTTCCCAACACTAAGAATAACAATCAATAAATAATGAAGTGACTTACACAAAGCTAAGTTTCGATCTTCTTGCATGCTGAGGATGCAGGGTAATTGCTACACGAGCCCACGAAGTGGAGGGTGGTTTCTCCACTCTGCCACCCCGTGGCTTCCTTGGAGACACTCTATCCATTACTTGCTACATGCAAGTGGACAACGAGGATAAAGCTCCCAGTGGTCCAATATGGCATTTCATCACTCCACTAACTGTGGATGATATCAACCAATACACATATCACATAAACATATTAATATTAACATAGGGATCGATATGAAGTTTAGATAGTTATATCATAATAAACTTTCCATACATCTGTTTTGATGTATGAAGATACTTATAACAACCAAGATGTCATCATACGACATCATCACCAACATGGAGACACAATCAAAATGCAATTTAGGGGTTGAACACCGCTCCCCCTTCTTCACTATAAACCCAAAGCATATTATACCAAGAATAATAGATCCATAATCCCAGTTCGGGAATAAATAGAGAAAAAGAAAGTACTCCACCACTTGGCAAGACTATCTCTCGACTCATGTTGACATTCTAAGAATGTCATTTGGTTGAGTTGACACAAACATTGTCAAAGTAACTCAATCGACAAGATGGCATAAAAAAATAAATTGACTAGCAAAGAAAAGTTGTGACTCACACCAACTTACAAGGGTTCATAAGGACATAAAGTCCAATACTTAGATGGAAACTGGATCCATTTCCCAACATCTATTTCTTCCTCCCAGATTATACTCTCCTTCCATCTTCGAAGGAAGATTCATTTCCTATTCACACTCAGCATCATAAAACCATGATCAGTGCATCATCATCTGATTCTCAATTCATAATAATTAAATATTCATATGAACATGTAATTTCATATCTATCATTAGTCTGTATTCATATAATAAATGCTTAATTTAGATGATGGATGCAGGGTTATGAAGAAGGAAGGGAGCTACCCTACCAACTGGGATCAGAGGATCATAGGAGATATTCGATCTTCCTCACCCACCCCCACCCCTTCTTTCATATTATTGATGGAGGAAAGGGGGAGATGGCACCATATTGATCCTGACCTACGAACCAGTCGGGGAAAGAAGGAGATGTGATCAATGAATGGCCAAGCTAGGATTTCATCTCCCCGAGTGAGTGAATGATGAATGATAAGTGAATGCCTATTATTTCTTTGGGAGAAAATTTTCAAGAGGTTAGAATGGGTTGTTCTCTGGCCAAGAATCAATCCTCATTTGATCACACTACCCTGGTGCCCCCCCAACTATTGCCTCCCACCCACAACCACAACATCTAATCATTGAACTATGGTTAGTCATCTTGATTACCACACAGAAATAAGATTAAGCTAAATCATGAGTTGGGGATGTAACACTATTTTTATGAGTTAAATATCACTTAACAATTATTGAAAACTTTGAATTACAATAGTCATTAAGTGGATAATTGTAGATTTGAATGAAATTATTGTGTTTGCCTTGTAGCATCCTTTGTATGTGTTGATGATATTAAATCAAAGTGTTTTTATTATTAACTATAGGATTTGTATTTCAGGTTGTAATAGATTGGGTTTGGTAGCTTTATATGTTATTCCTATGTTCTAATATATCAAGTCCTACCTACTATTTAAGTTTATTCAATCATTATGTGTATTTGCACTACTTAGTCTCTATATTTAGTTGAATAACTTTTAAGCATGATAGTTGTAGGGTTTTCATTTCGTCAAAAGCATAGTTTTTTTGCCTTGTGTTGAAGTGCATGACATCCTTTTGCCTTAGGTGATATAAATTGTAAATAACAAGTACATATTGTTTAGATTAGGTTAGTTTTTGTTACAAGGAGCTTCCCCTTCTAATTCAAAGAGCATTTTTATCAAATATATGTTTCATTTTGTCTTGCACTAAAAGGTGTAAATTAAAACACTAACAAGTTTTAGATTTAAGCTCTTTAATGAAGGAAAAATCCTATCCATCCTTATGCTCAATGAGATAATCACAAATTAATCTCTTCTAGTAACCATTCTCACCATTACTACAAGCTTCCAATCAATAGATCTCCTTCTTGATCCACAAGCCTTTTAATTGGAATTTAACTTTCGAATCCAACTTAATGCTAGAAATTATCAACAAACTTGGGGCTACTAGATGTTTCTATGGCACAAGATTAACACCTTCCATGTGCCTTGGAAGGGTCTATTTTAGTGTGTACATGTACAAGTCTCACTAGTTGTAGCGGCTAAATGATTTTTTTTTCTTTTCTTGGGACAACGTTTTCTCAAATATCCATATTTGTCAATCAATTTTATTCCCAAAATCCTCCAAATAATGGCCATTGATCATGGAATGAATTATGCTATAATGTTACCCTTTCTTTCTTTATCTATCATCGAGATATACTGTACCAAAGGTTTTGAGTAGACTAGAATAATAGGGAAAAATGGCAATTGTAAATCTAATAATCCCATATGCATTTGAAAAGCAATATGTAAATATATTCTGCAATGCCGCAAGCTTATGCTCAAGACATTTACAAATAAAAGCTTGACAAACAATTTTTTTGTGATACAAAAGTGGTATTAAGCAAGCCACACAACACTCATACATGCCCAAGGTGTCATAAAAACATATAATGGCACACTTGGCACACACAACAATGCATATTTAAGGTGTCACAAGTGAAAGACTTAATAACACTGTGGGACAAAACACCATGGTTGGAGTATAAAATGAGACAAGGAGAGTCAGGATTTCCAAGGTCATTAAAAAACCTTTACAACATTCATACAAGACCACCCTTTAATTTCTTGAAGATATATAAAGCACAAAGTCAAAACTACCAAAGGTTCAAGTTTCAAAAAAGATTTGCAAAAGTTAGATTTTTCCTTTAGCCTTGCAACTTGACTTTGTATTCTAGACTTGTATTTTAGGTTTCTTTCCCGAGTTACAACTAGGCCTCACACTACCACTTCAAACTTTGACTTCAGGTTTACACTTGCAACTTGCAACACCCACTTGGATTTTGAATTTCAGGGAACTTTGTAGTTTACAATCCTGTAAAGTGCAAAGAGACTCTAACCCTTAGGTTTAGAACAACTTTGGACTTCAAGATTCATTTGCAACATGTATTTTAGACTTTGGGTCTAGAAAGAAATTGACAATATACAAAGGCCCAACAAAAGTCTAGAACATGACACCTTTAATGCTTTAGTCTTAGCGACTAATTTCAATCTGCAATATGAAATGTGCAATGGGACTCTAAACTCTAGACCTTCCATGCCCTTAGAATCTGGAAGTTAATTGCAACATGCAACATGCTTTATGAAATGAGATTATAAACTCTGACCCTCTTGCACTTTAGGTTTAAAGGTCTAATTATAACTTGCAATTTGGATTGGTAAACCTAGTTATTAACTATAGTTTCAAACTATTTTTTTGACTTAGAAACATAGAGATTAGGAAAACAACTAAGGCATTAAAAGAGCAAGGTCTAAACTTTGTACTCCATGAGGCATGACTTCCTCAATTTTTGTACTGTTGGGAAATGTTTGGGGCAAACGTTCCAAGGATCATGGATTCCAACCTAGACACATGAGAACCTCTTGAAAGGTATTGTTCCCAAGGAGCAAGGAGAAAAGTGACACTTTCTCCAAAAACATAAAGGGAACAATTTTTTAAAATATGACAAAAGCACTACAAAATGCTATGCACGTATGACACCAATGTTGACACATGAAAAAAAGAAGGATACAATCATTGCCACCCATATGGCTGAAATGTAATCCAAAATTAAGGTATCCATAAATATTAATACAACATTAAATAATTTAATCCAAACATGCCAATATATTATGATTTCAACATTCCAAACATGCTAACACCCTCACAAAATGAGGTGTGCAAAAATACATAATGATATCAATATCTTATTACATTTAAAGGGTCTCTTCCTAAACATGGATGGATCATAATTTAGAACTGAACGTACATCAAAACATAATCATAATCATTTTACAATGGTCTCAAGGACCCCATTTACAATGTTTACAAAATTAAAGAAAATAAGAGCTACAAATGCATAGAATACTAAGGAGTATAGAACACTCTCCAATGATCATCCTCCAAGAGCACCTATCCTCAATGGTGGTTTAGTGCCACACAACCATGTGGTACCCTTAGACCCACCCCACTATCTTATGAGACAAATGAATTGGGTACAAGCACACTCACATAATACAAGTACATGACAATACTCATGATAATCAAATGCATAGAATATCACATGTTACAACTCATGCCAAATCAAGAATATAAGATAACATGTGGCATACACTCCAATCAATGCATATATAAATGATCACAATCATGTTGAATACAAAATATGACGACATGGAAGGACGAGGATCCTAGCAATAAGACAAAGAGTGTCATCACAGTAGCATGATGACTCTATGGGTAATTTGTGACATTTATCAACTCCTAGAGTTGTGACATGCCCTTCACAACTAGACCAAACCTTTGTGAGCAATCAATCCTAGCGTGAAAAATATTGATTAAATATTTATTTTCCCAATGTGTATTTCATTGTCACTTGATTGAAACTCTCCACACACTCATTCTAGGGATCCCTTTATATCTCAGAAAATGGTGAGAGTGACTCCTTTCCTATTCTATATCTCAATCCTAACAATCCAACACTCTAAATTTATAATTTGGATGTGGCATGAAAATCAATGTAACAATTTATGATGCATTGCTAGAAGATGAAAAATTCTAAAATATTAAGGAGATAATTCATCCTGCAAAATAATTCATTTAAGGTTCTAAGATTCAAATTTTTATATTTTCAAAAATTGTTAAAACCATGAAAATCTCTAAATTCACCATTGATGAAGCTTGAAGAAAAACTCATAAATTTTTATTTCCAAAATTACAATAAGTTTTAAAAATTCAAGAGTGCTCTTTTGATCAAGAAATGAACAACAATATTCATATGCATTGCCAATTTTCCAAAGATTGAGGATTAAAGATTTTACAAAATTTTGCCATAACTTGGCCTTTTAAAATGCCCATTTTCAAAAATTTAAAACACAAAATTTGTAATGCTACTTTTCCCTAGAGTTTATTTAATTATTTTGCAGTGGATTTAAATATAGTTATTACTAGAGATAAACAATTTAAAGTATGCAAGGCTATTAATTTAAATGTAAATTGCAATATGCAATAATTTAATTAGGAACTCTAAAATAAATAATCAACATGAACCATAATTAGATTAACATAAAAAACTATATATAATGTTCCCAATATCTTTTATTAATAATAAGTTTAGTACTTATCCAATTTTAGAGTACTTGGATTGGCCAATATCACTCTAGGAATATTTCAAGGGTCTTGGGCCTCATAGCTATGGCACATTCTATAGAACCTGTATAAAAACACAATATGTGCCTACTCGCACTGTGTTCAAATCCCTAGCCAAGACAATCCTGAGTTGGATGTACTATGTACATCCCCTTCTCCAGCGCCCATAGCCCACCAAACCACCTTCTTCTTCCTTGAGTGTTCTCCATGCCCTTTCCAAGTCTCACACAAATGCTTTATATAAGCCTTAAGGGGTGGTTTTCAAACCATCAAACCTTTTCACATAGGTTGTTTTTAATAATTATTTAATAAATATAATTATCCCTCCTCTTTTAGAAAGAGTTTATATAAATACTTTTATTAATGCCCATTTTAACCAAAGGAGTATAATATTCTTTATTTTTCTATCTCCCTTTTAATTCCAAGGGTTATTTCATGGAAAAATAACTTTCTTTTTACTTTGGGGGAAAAGTCCCATATAACATTTCTCCCCTGTCAACTGTTGTCCTCAGTAGCTCAAGTTGAATCTACAACATAATTCACAAAAAAAAATATTAGTCAAGTAAATGTGGATGTAGTGCTATCAATATTACAATGAATCTATTGCACTTTATCTAAAATTTTAGATCTTTTCAATAACTCCTTGGAGTTTAACTAAAACTACAATTAGATCCATAAAAATACTTTGCTAATCAATAAGATGATTATAATTGTAAATTTACAAAAGTATTATCATGTGATCACATAACATTTTCCTAGTGAATGACATGCATATGCCATATTATGCAATCACTCATCGTTGAGTACCATATAACCTTTATACTCAAAATATATTCCAAGATGATAGTCATGCTTTCTAGACTACATGAATATCCTCTTTTCCTATACCAAATATAATTGAATGGAAAGAAGTATACAATTACCCTTAAACAGAGTTCATATCATTTCACATAGTCACTCCAAACAAAGTTTTGGGGCAAGTTTTGAATCCAAGAAGGATGCAATGTAAATTAGAACATTTCTATCAATAGAGTGTTTGCAACACCTAATCTAGTCAAAACATCTTTCAACATATATCACCTTGTCATAGACTCATAGGTAATTAATGATATAACATTCTAAAAATATATTTTTATGCAATACTTTATAAAACACATATACAAAGTTATTGGGTTGATCAAGTCCAAATAACAAAGTACAATAAAACAAAAGATTGTACATTTTTTTTACAAGACATCTTAATAAGAATAGAATAATAGTAAACTATTATAACCCATGGATAATTTTAGAAAATTTTTAGTTTCTTGTAAAAAAGGTTTACACTAATTCTTGTTTAAATTTTTTGGAGGTTGTCTCTCCCCCTATAAAGGTTGGCATGCCCCCATATTTGAGAATTCAATTTCACATCTTATATAAACAACCAAATCATTCCAACCATAGTATCATATTGTCCCAACATAAAAAGGTAAAAATGATCCTTAGACTTGTGGATTATGGGCCCACAATGTAACTTTAAAATAAACTTATGTAACAAACCAAGGTGTCAATTTTAAAGACACAACAAGCATAGTAAAACCACTTTCTCAAAATAGACACAAAACCAAATGGATATTAGCACAAAGATACAAATTTCACCATTATAAATACCAATTCACTTACTCTATTTTCAAGATAATTACCTTAAACTAAACTTGAACTTAATATCTTTAAAGCTATCATCTTCTTATTTGAAATCTCATGATGTATAAATGAATCTTTCTAAAACTTCATGACTCATCTAAATGTTATACTTACATAAGTGAAAGTTACTATTCTAATCACCCTCTACAAGTGTTTATATAAATAAGCAAATATTTATCCAACCTTCAATTGTGGTCCACCATAATATATTTTGAATGTATTTCTTTATAGTTTTGAAACATAACAATTATTACTAAATGCTTTGTATGGTAAATATCTACCTCCTCTATATATAATATACTTTTGCACCTTCAAAGTATACTTGACTATAGCTTCAAGCAATGTAACCATGTCCTTAGATTATGGAGTGCCTACACAACCATTGATAGCAACAATGAATGTAACTTCATGCATATGTCATAATTTTGAGCCCTTTCAATAGTCCCGCCATATCTTGGTATATGGGTGGATGGAAATAGGATACACAAGATAATCTTCCCATCCAAGGGAGTACCACTTGGATGATCTTTAAAATGCTATATTTAGTTAGTTGATGAAATCTTAGGTATGACATGATTATAGTGAATCCCAATAGTTCTAATGACACAATATTGTTGTGTATGTTTAAATATTTTGTGGGCATAACTCTAATATACACACTAAGTACATTACAACTATGCCATGAGGTAAAGGGATGACTCACCTAACATCTAGAATTCTTCAAGAAGACTAGCCCTTAACCTTAAACCACTAAAAATCCCTACATGAATCAATAGGTTGAATAGGAATAATTAGGATTGAATAGGACCCCTATAAGCCACATCTAACACCAATTCGTAGAGCCAACCTACGAGCACCTAATTCCTTAATGAGTAGGTCAACACTAACTTCATTTGACTATCATATTATAACAAGACTACTAAAGAAAATAATGATCTACATTATTCTCTTTATCAATTATATCTTTTACAAGATTGTATGAGATTTTAATTAACTCACTCTCACTTACAATCTTAGTTTTATATGCAATATTCAAGCACTCAATGCACTTATTTTATTATTAATGTAAGTCACAAATGTTTATATGCTTAAAACTAACTCTTAATAGTGTCAAAAAGGTTTATAAGCTATTTTCTATGTAATTAAAAGAAAAATAACCTTAATTATTAAACACAATAAAAAAAATTAACATGATATTTCAAGAATGGTATTTAACTAAGCATTGCTCTCAAACCTATTCCTCCTAAAATTAACAATCTCAATAGATAGACCAATTAATCATTTTTGTCTATGAAGTCCACTAATTTATTCACTAGTTCGATCAAGACTAATAACCATATGTTTCTATCATTTTAGAAGACACAAAGTCTCTAATATATTGAAATTATATGTTACCCTATTCATTGTTAATTTCAGAAGCAATTACATTTCATTCTTCATTTTAACATGATTCTTTATTTATAGATTTCTCCAATTCACCATGTTCCATACACTCTAAGTAATTTTATTGGTTGATTTCTTAGGTCTCAATTTTTTTATTTTTTTTAAAAGAGGGGAAAAAATTTTATTCAATCCAAATCAAGAAACAAGGCAAGAGCCACAGGCTCAACTGAAAGGACAACATCCAACAAACCAACAACAACACTACATAGTCATATCATCCAATAAAAAACTCTCCAGAATCCCCAGATAATCAGAAGGTAACTCGTTCCTACCACTGATATCCCAGCCATCCCCTTTCTCCGAGGCCCACTTCGCCAAGCAGTCAACCACACTGTTCCATTCTCGGGGGATGTGACAGAAAGAGACTGCTTCTAAGGAATTGAAAACACTTAAAATCTGTCTGACCATCGAAGCTAAATGCCAACTAACACCATCCAATCTCTGATTGTTCAACATATCCACAACAATTTGAGAGTCTGACTCACAAATAATCCTCCTCCAGCCAAGAGAGCAACCCCGCTCAACAGCAACCTTTATAGCGAGGGCCTCCATCAGGTTGTTAGAGTGATGCCCTTTGTAAACAGAGAAGCAGAAAACAACATCCCCATCCTTACTTCTACCAATACCCCCAATACCAGCTTGCCCAGGATTCCCCCGAGAAGAGCCATCAGTATTAACCTTCAGGACTCCCTCGGGAGGAGGTGCCCACTTCCCGTCACGGCAGACCCGTTTCTTGACACGGCGTGGCATTAGACCAGTACGGCATCCCCTACTATTAACACCCAGGCTCAGATCTCGCATAATCGCAACATCCCCAGGATCAATACTTTCAGACATATCACATTTAGCGGAAATAGTCTCCTGGAGCCTACTGATAATCTTCGTCCATAGTTGACCAGTATCCAATCTGGAATCACAAAAAACTCTACGGTTCCTTTCCAGCCATAGGTTCCAAAAGATAAAAATGGGCCCAATGCACCAGGCCACCTGAAGAAAAGGCGTCTTCGCAGGAGGCCTGCCCAGGCTCTCCCAAAACTCAATAAGAGAGGAAGCATGAATGCACCCATGATGCCAAGCCTCCCACCATCTGTGCCAAATCTCACGAGAAAAGGGGCAATGAAAGAACAAGTGGGAAGAACATTCTTCACTGCGCAAACAAAGAAAACAAATGGAAGGCCCCTGAAACCCCCGTTTACGAAGATTCTCCCAGGTGAGACATTTGTTCTGGGCAGCCAACCATAAAAAGAAGTTACACTTGGGCCAAGAAAAGCTGTTCCAAACCTTCCTCCACCAGGGCACCTCGGAAGGCCCATATAAATTCCTATCAAGCACAGCATAACCCTGAGCAACAGTATAATGCCCTTTTGGGCTAGGGCTCCAAGCCAACTTGTCCCTCTCCTTCAGAGTGCTACAAAGCCTGCCCTCCAAGACCTTACACAAAGTAGCACGATCCTCATCAGAGCCAACCACAGGCCACTCCTGCGGGTCCTTCCAGAAAGACACCTCCAGATGACCGATACGCTTAACTGTTTTAAAATGCTCCACCTTATTCCAACCAGCATCAGAGAACATCTGGCCAAGAGGCATAAGCTGAGGGAAACTAGACAGAATGGGGGGGTGGCCATCCCAAGAGTCCAACCAAAAAAGAGCATCAGAACCAATATTACAGATCCAGAAAAGACCATTCTGAACAAGCTGAGCTCCCTTCTTAAGAGTATCCCAAATACAAGAGCCTTTGCCCAACAAAGCAATCCGTGGCACATCCTGGCTCTCAACCCCAAGAACATACTTGCAAGCAAGAATCTTGGCCCAATCCTGATCCTGGCTGTTGCACCATCTCCAGTACAGCTTAGCCACCAAAGCCGTAACCACAAGAGCCATAGACCTGAGGCCAAGGCCACCAGCATGTTTTGGCCTACAGACAGACTCCCATTTGACTAAACTCCATTTCGAGGAAAGAAGGTTACCCGACCAAAGGAATTGCCGGGAAAGAGCATCAAACTCCCTCACAAAGGAGGCAGGAGGAATCTGCACACAACACCTGTAAATAGGGAGAGACTGCACCACAACTTTTAGAAGAAGCACTCTACCAGTAGAAGAGAGCCATCTGTGAGTCCAATGGCTAACCTTACTCCGGAACTTATCTAAAATCCCCTGCCAAAAACTTCGACGCTGAGATCCCAGAGCCAAGGGAGTCCCCAGGTACATCATGGGAAGAGAACCAATTTGGAATCTAAGAATCCTGGCAATCCTATTCTGAATGAGACGAGGAGTATTGAAGAAATAGATGGAGGATTTGTCATCATTGATACACTGACTAGAAGCTCTCAAATAGATATCTAAAGTTCTCCTGAAGTTCACTGCCTCGCTAATTCTAGCCAAGCCCATCAGTCCAGTATCATCCACAAATTGAAGGTGAGAACAGGGAGGGAGATCATTGGTCCAGCTCCAACCGTGAAGAAGACCCAGCCACACCTGAGATTTAATAAATCTACCAAGGCCCTCCGCCATGATAATACAAAGATACGGGGACAGAGGGTCCCCTTGCCGAAGACCCCGAGAAGCACTAAACCAATCTGAAGAATCCCCATTAAGAAGAACAGAGAAGGAGGACGAGGTTACACAGCTTAGAACCCAGCTCACCCATTCCTCGTTGAAACCAAAAGTCAAGAGGATATTCTGAAGAAACTCCCAGCTCACCTGATCATAAGCTTTAGCCATGTCAAGCTTAATGAACATCGCCTTCTCCTTAGAGGAAGCCATAGAGTGAATAACCTCCGTAGCAATCACGACACCATCCAAAATCTGTCGCCCGTCCACAAAACCTCCCTGCTCAGCAGAAATCAAAGCACCAAGGATGGGTTTGAGTCTCTCAGCAATCAACTTGGTAATGATCTTGTAGGTGACATTGCATAAAGCAATAGGCCGAAACTGATCCATCCAATTAGCCCCTTCCTTCTTAGGTATGAGAGCTAGAAAAGTAGAATTCAAAGACTTAAGCATTTGTTTGTTCCTAAGAGATTCCTGAACCACCTCAAGGAGATCAGACTTTATTATTTCCCAAAATTCCTGGAAGAACTCTATCGGAAACCCATCGGGGCCAGGAGCTTTTCCTTTTTTCATACTAAACACAACTTTCTCCAGCTCAGGTAACAAGATTGGACTCAGAAGAGCCCTATTCATCTCATCCGAGACCAAGCAAGGAATACAATCCAAGATAGCCCGCTTTTCAGAACCGGTAGCAATATCCTCCCTGGAAAAAAGATTAGAAAAATAGGTAACAGCTTCCCTGGAAATTTCACCATAGGACGAGAGCTGGGCCCCATCACTCGAGACAAGAGTGGAAATAGAGTTCCCCTGCCTACGAGCCTTAACCGAGTTATGAAAAAAAGTCGTGTTCCTGTCCCCCTCCTGAAGCCAATCAATCTGAGCTTTTTGCTTCCAGAAAATCTCCTCCCAAAGCTCCCACTCCTCTAAGCCCTTGAGGGCCAGGGACTCAGCATTCAGAAGGTCAGAGGATAGCCCATAGTCTCGAATTTGACGAGTGATACTATCCAGCTTGGACTGAGCAGCAAGCTTCTGAGCATGCAAGTTCCCAAAGCATTGATAATTCCACCTCTTAAGCCGATACTTCACATATTGAAGCCGTTTGCTAAAAGTGTACATGGCCCTCCCGTGGGCAGGGAGCCCTTCATACCACCATTCCAGCACAAGATCCCGAAGAGATTGCTCGCGAAGCCACATCAATTGAAATTTGAATGAAGGATTTTTAGTGACCCCATAAGAGGAGGCACAGAATTTGATCGGCCAGTGATCGGAACCCCTCCAATCCAGGATTTCAGAACTGGTAGTCCACCTGCTGCTCATCTAATAACAGGAGACCAGAAATCTATCAAGCCGTTCTGAGATAGCCTCATCACCACACCTCCTGTTGTTCCAAGTAAAAACTCCATTGACAGGCTTCACGTCAATAAGGTTAAGGAAACTAATTTTATCTCTGAGCAAAAGAGAAGAAGAATCAAGCCTGGCTAACCCTCCTTGTTTTTCCTCCATACTAATAACAGCATTAAAATCACCTGCCAACATCCATGGGAGATACGGGTCCAGAGAACGGACAAAGTAGATATGATCCCAAAGCTGAATCTTACCTGGAAGATCAGTAGGAGCGTAAATATTAGAGAAAAGACATCTTTCGCCAGTTTCAAAAATGGAGGCCACCATAGAGATGGAAGACTGACTAGAAGCCCACCATAAGGGGGAAACTTTCCTCGGGTTCCAGAAGCAAGCCACCCCCCCAGAGCTGCCCAAAGCCCCCACCCCCTGCCAGTAGCCTTGGGGCCAGATACGCGGAGCACAATTATTCAAACCATCCACTGTAAGCTTGGTTTCCTATAGAAAGACTACATCCGGAGCCTGAGACTCAATTAATCTACGAACAGCCTTTTGTCTAGGGATGCTGTTCAAACCCCTAGCATTCCAAGATAAAACTATCATTTAGGGGGGTGGGAGAAGTGGGAATCAATGGGTTTCACTGACCCGGACTCAACCAGAGTATCACCCATAATCTTAACCTTCTCTTGATCAGTTTTCCTTCCACTCCTTGACTGTTTATCTAGAGGGCCCTTTTTGAAAGATTTTTGATGCAACCCTAAGGCCGGAGAAGTCTTAGCCCCCTTCACAGGATCCACAGACCCCTTCGTACCTTGGGGGCAAGGAGCCGAACCAACAGTACCCACCGGAGATTGTGACTCCTGGAGGCCAACAATATTCTGAACTGGAGGAGGCAAGTCCAAAGCCGGCAGACCAGCCTGATGAATCCCTGACGGAAGAATGAGCTCTTCCTCCTTCGCCTCCGCCACCTGCATCTCATCCTGACCTTGAACCCCAGAAGAGGGCTCTACCGGAATACCATCTTCTTGGACTACGCTATCGAGAACCTCAAACCGATTAAATGTGCCATCATTCTGTCTATCCATCCAGGATCTCTTCTTGCCTTTGCCTTTATTCCGAGAAGTAACTGGAGTAAATCCCTCCTTATCAACAGGCCCATCCGATACTGGAGCTTTCCCCTTGTCCGTCCTGGGAGGTCCAGAAGCAGACATGGGGGAAGATTTCAATCTGGGACATCTGCGGTGTAGGTGCCCATATTCATGGCAAATTTGGCATCTGAATGGTAGGGTTTCATAATCTAGCTGTTGGATCCAGGAGGAAGAACCCATGCAGATTTCCATAGAGTCTGGTAATGGATTATTCAAATCAACTTCGACACAAATACGAGCAAAAGAAATTACCTTTCGGTCTTGAGTCTGTGAAGCCGATCCAACAGGTTTCCCAAGAAGCAAAGAGATTGAATGGAGGATATCTTCCCTCCAGAATTCTAGCGGAAGCCTCGGCAAGCGAACCCACACAGGTACCCGCGAAGGGATCTCTTCAGCGGAGTTGAAGCCCATATGCCAAGGCTTGATGAAGAGTCCAACCTGGTTAAAAAAATAAGGGCCACCTTCGAAAGCCCTATGCCTGTCCGACATGCTTGAGAAAATAACCAGAAAGTAGTTATTAGCCGCTAAAAGGATCTCCATATCTCCTTCAGGGTTCCATACCCGACGTGCCCAGGATTCCAACACGGGAAGAGAAAGACGAAGGCCCAAAAATTTGCAGATAAGAGCATGCTTGCACCAGTACTCAACGTCCTCTGAAACTTGCTCAGGTTGAATAATCAAGACCGGTCGATCTTCCGCTCGCTCCAAACAACCATTGACTTTTTTAATTCGAAGCGACCCTTTTGAAGAGGAGGTACCCTCTCCAGAAAGAGGAAGCTCAGTACGATCCTTGGTGTTGACATGCATCAGAGAGGAAGGATCGCCCATCTCCAAATCCAGGGGAGAGGCCAAACCCTGATGCTCCATGGTAAAAAGGGCCTACACGCCAGGCAAAGGAGGGAAGGAGGCAATGTAAATGGCTCAAAAGCCCCTGCCGCCGCACAACCACCGACCAGGCGACCCACGCACCTGTCAGCAACCCTACCAGCGCTCAAACCCGAAAGGGAGGAGCTCACACCCCTGCCCAAGCTCCTCCAGACCCCTGCGACCTCAGACAAACCCCCCGCGAGCCGCCGAGACCCGCCAAACGCACACAGTCGCGGAAAAAAGGACGCGGCTAGGGCACGCGTGCCCTAGCGCGCACCAGAGCTCCGCACAGCGCTTTTTGTCATTTTTTCGAGCATTTTCGTTAGCTTCTTAGGTCTCAATTTAACTAGAGA
The DNA here is from genome assembly GCA_027924645.1 of Cunninghamia lanceolata. NCBI lineage: Eukaryota > Viridiplantae > Streptophyta > Pinopsida > Cupressales > Cupressaceae > Cunninghamia > Cunninghamia lanceolata. The sequence goes on along the minus strand of BSBN01000918.1, from coordinate 7,046,479 downwards.
TAGTCATAATTAATTAATTATACTTAACTATAATTTTCATCTTGTTGATAAGGTGTTAGCTATATAGGATAAATAATTTTGTTTTCCAAAATTTGATTTAACTATAATAATGTGTAGAGAATGAGATTTGATTTAAGTGAGGTTCAAATGGGGCATAATTTCATATTTACACCTAGGTACCAACCACCTGAAATTCAATTTATGATATTGACCAGTATTGCATATGATTAGTAAGGAATATTACAATGTTATACAGTTATTTAGCTTCATCTTGAGAAGGAATTGAATCGTTTCTATAATATGCTCCCTCGTAATTATTTCCCCCCTTTAGTATGACCTTATAGTCATTTTGTTAATGTTGGTAGTACTTGTTTTTTATGTCATATGTGTTTTCTCACTTCATAGTATTTTGGTGCATGCAAAGTTGGGATTGCCATTAATATGGGTGTGTGAGAATTTTTATGAGATTACCAGCTAGTGTAACATGATTGTGTTATATTGGTAGTGGCTTGTGGTAGGTTTGTAATTTTATATACTATAATTAGACATGAATGTATCATACTTCACTATGGGAGAAAATAACTATGAAATTACATGAGTGAATAGATACATAAAATAGGTTACTTCCCTTAAAAGTGAAAGATATACCATTTTGTGTGGAACGTGAAAGTGCTCATTTTGTGTGGTCTATAAGTCATATAAGTCATAGAGATAGTCATAAGTACTTGTCATATAGACTTGTGGAAGGGTCTCTTGCATGTTTCCAGATGTATGAAAACTAATAGTATAATATGAACTTGCAATAGCATAAATATATTCATAGATTATTTTAAATGATTATAAGAGTACATGAGATTTTAAAATCACAACCCTAATTTCTTCTACAAACTAGTTCATCAAGAGTTCTACAAAATTATCCTTGACAATTGTCTTTGCATGGAGAGAATTGGATGGTCATGTCCAAAGAATTTTAATGGAAAATATATTACTGGTGTATAATGTTGGAGAATATTCATTGTCCTTGTCTCTTGGTACTTGTTGTTCACTAAATGCACAATGATGATTGAGAATAGATGCAAAATTTTCTTAGCATATAATAAAACTCATTACCATTGATTTCCTATGGAATACAAGATGCAAGGCAGCTTTCCATGATGACATTTCCCAGCTTGACATAGGGAACTAAATTTAACTTTTTTTTAATTAAAAAATGATTTATGTAGGATTCTCCAAACCAAAATTTCTTTGAAAAAGATGTGAACTCTTTGCCTCTTAGAGTACAAGATTTGATGGTAGCTATTATGGGGAAAAATGGTCCTTGTAATCATGTTTCTCAACTAGAGTAACTATCTTCCTTGATATGATAAAAGATGTATTTCTCCTTGCTAGAACTTTAAAATGAGAATATATAAATATTAAATTTACAAGTTTTGTACAATAATTCATAGTTTTAGACATGTATCAACCAAAATCATTATCTAGCCAACCCTTTGATGGATTTAATAGAAATTTTCAACACACATGTACATACTATTGCAATTGGTTCTAATACCAAAATGTAATACTACTTTTCCCCATAATTATTTAATTATTTTACAGTGGATTTAAATATGGTTATTACTAAATATAAACAATTTAAAGTATGCAAGGCTATTAATTTTAATGTAAATTGCAACATGCAATAATTTAATTAGAAACTCTAAAATAAATAACTAACATGATCTATAATCAGATTAACATCAAAAACCATATATATAATATTCCTAGTATCTTTTATTAATAACAAGTTTAATACTTATCTAAATTTAGAGTACTTGGATTGGCCACTCTCACGTTAGGAAGATTTCAGTGGTCTTGGCCCTCATAGATATGTTGCATTATGGAGAACCTATGTAAAAGCACAGTATGTGCCTACTTGGACCATGTTCAAGGCTTTGGCCAGGACAATGTCAAGTGTATACAATCCTGAGTTGGACATACACTGCACATCCCCTTCTCTAATTCACATAGCCCACCAAACCACTTTCTTCTTCCTTGAGTGTTCTCCATGCCCTTTCCAAGTCTCACACAAATGCTTTATATAAGCATTAAGGGGTGGTTTTCAAACCATCACACCCTTTCACAAAGGTTGTCTTTAATAATTATTTAATAAACATAGTTATTCCTCCTCTTTTAGAAATAGTTTATATAAATACTTTTAATAATTCCCATTTTAACCAAAGGAGCATAATATTCTTTATTTTTCTATCTCCCTTTTATTTCTAAAGGGTTATCTCATGGAAAAATAACTATATTTTTACTTTGGGGAAAAAGTTTCATAACAAAATTAAACTACAAATTTGCAACCTAAATCATTCCTATAGCATGATGCTATATGAATTCACCTAATGTGGGCATGGAAAGAAGAAGAAATTCTAATTTAAATAAAAGAAAGAAAACTACAATTATCTCTTCTTAAGCTTGCAACAATGGAGGAAATCCTCCTCTTGAGAAACATACACACACATACAACTCTAATCCATTCCCAAGAATTCCCACTCCAAGCACAAGCAAATCAAATATTTCTTCAAGCAGTTCCATCCACTATTTTTCTCCCAATCATTTTTTTTCTAAAAAGGGGAAGATAAAGGCTTTGAGCAAGAAAATGCAAATTAAGAAGTGAATCCAAATAATCCTTCCCTATTTACTTTTATTTCCTTTTCTATTTTATATTTCAAATATTCACTTTTACCAAAAATCACATTTCCAAGATAATCAATAATTAAAATTGATTAAATAAACTATACTCTAATTTAATTCTAATGGGCATTTATCCAATAGCAAAGAAATTAAATCAATTAAATTAAATTATGTTTTAAGACAAGTATTTTTATTCAAAGACTAATCAATTTTTATTTTTTTTAACCAAAAATTTAATAATACATTAGACCTTTTTCCACTAAGGCATAAATATTATCTTTTGGTTGCAACATTAAATATTTCACAAACACAAAAACATACATTTCAAAATAAATTTAAATGCAATTGAAAAGGTAAAATAAACACACGTAAAGGAGCTATACACACTTTACAGGTTTCTACAACATGCAGACTCCAGAATTGCCACTGATACAGATCTAGGTTTACACATGGATTCATAGGGATCATTTTTCACTCGAACCAAGTGAGATAGAGGTTAACACACAAATGTTTTACCCAAATATGACCATCTCCAATATAACCACCATCGCGGTTCATAACCTTGTACCTACACACTCAGGTCAAAGATAAGGCATACTTGCTCCATGGGTATCACTTACAAAGTCTATTATACAAACCATGAGGACTCTGTGATCAATACTTTAGTTTATACACCATATCAAATGGTGGGAGCGGACAAATACATCGATTTGTGTGAAGTACTCCTAGAGAAGCTGCTAGAAAACCTCCAATGCACAAAGAACACACACTACTAATTCTATTATGGTACTTCGATCATATGCTTATCATTTTATTTTATGAATGCATTCCATCATTTTCTAGCAAAATGTGGCAAAATAACAAAATAGTCGTAGCTCGGATCAATGACCATGTACACCAATTCAAAGACATCAAAACCTACACTACAACATACTGGAGGTTCTTCAAATCCCTCCAACAACAAATATAGAGCTGAGAATGTATATCCTATGATATGGTCCAAAAATATGTCAACGATATTATCTTCTTGGTATATAAAGACTATGCTCTGATGGAGGCAGTATAACCTAGGGTTTCATGGATACCGCAACTTCCCTATGAGATAAGTGATGAATTAGTAGAATCATATGCCAAAATATTGCTAAACCTACCCAAGGACCCCAATGTAGAAAGGTTTGGATAATACAAAGAATTCATAGACAAGCAAAGAGAAAATAATGCAGATGAATAATTAGAAAAGAACAAGGAGAAGTTGTACAAAAAATGGGGCATTCAAAAATATGCAACACTAGAAGAAGGCACCTCTATACCATAGGTTATGTGGTTAGACATTAGATTTGGGATCCCCCATGTAGTGCCCCTTCATTCTCATCTTGGATGTGCAGATAGTCTGGCTAAGGAGCATGAAGATGAAGGTAAAATAATAGGAATATTTAGGGTATGTTAGATAGTTGATGTTGTACATTATATGATGTTGGTAGATGCTACATTCATGTTGTTGACATTCCTGATTATCCTCATGTATGGTTTCATATGACAATTGGCATGTTTTATTGATAATCCTTGTTGCGACACTGATAATTCATATGCTCTGACATTGTTTTACATTCAGGTGATTATGATGTTGATCTTACTATGATTGTCATATGTTAGAATTGATTTTTATGCGACTAATTTTGTATTATAGGATGATCTAAATATTGTGTGGTGTGAAAAGAGACAATGTCGTACCACTCATTCGTGAGCATCCGGCGACGTTGCAATTCTCTTTCACTCCGTGACCATTTGATATTTATTATACTTGTGCATAAACCGTGTTGTGTGCTGCAGGTTGCAGGTATCAGGCATCGACTCCACTTGAATTGACAGGTCTGAGCGTGCCTTAAAACCAATGGAAACTATTAAACGGAGATAACATATGGTCCCCTAGCTTAGCCATCATCCTTCAAGAGGATGAGTATCCATTTTTGCACCTAGTCATTGTTGTCGGTATGGGCATGATAGTTAGTCATTGTTGTGGTGGTCTTGCTTTCCGATCATGCATAGAGGTCATGTATTGTTCGGCATTTGGATTATTGAGTTTGAAATTGTTTGATTAGTGCTTTGGTTAGTTGTTGCATTAAAATAAAATTATTAAGTTAAGAAGGCACTTTTAATAAATAAATAAATATAGATGCTTTTATGTAAATTTAAGTTATGGGAAATTATATTATATTGTAATCTAAGGTCAATAAATAATAATAATTTTAATGAGGAAAATAAAGTGTTATTAAAACGAGAATATAATTGATAAATAAAAATAAAAATATTATATAAACAAGTAAATGTTTTGTTAGTGGCAATAAAAAATAAATTTATAATATTTATGAGTTGTCATAAAAACTTATATATATAGCAAATTCTAAAATAAATAAAATCAGAGAGATTATTATCTGGTTAAAATAGCATGTTGTAAGAAAGTATTAAAGGCAGAATTTATTGCCATTATAGAGGGAATCTTAGAAATAATTGTTTCTTTTGAGTAAGAGACCAATTTTAGAAAAGTAGAAAGAAACTATTTTTGTCTGGTTGTAAATGAATTAAATAGAAAATTATAAGAAAGTAATAAAGGTGGAATTTATTGCCTTTAATAAGGAGAATCTTCTAGAAAAAATCATGGGGGTGGTTATGCATGCTCAACTTTATTTTTAAAATCTCAAGACATAATTTGGGGGAAGGAGCGTGCATTTTCAAATAGCAGAATATGTTTTATGTTTTGGGGGATCTCTCTCTCTCTCTCTCTCTCTCTCTCTCCCTCTCTCTCAGGAAGTTTTCATTTTTCTTTTGGCACCATAAACCATAGTTTCCAGAAGAAAAGACTTGGGGGAAAATGGATGCGAGCTGGGAATTTTGTGAAGATGTGATAGAAGTAATATTCTAGGTAAGGACTGAGATATGAATCTAATTTATTGTTGCATTAGATTTAGTGAAATGAATTTGTAATATGCAAGCCTTATTTTATTTTGTGAATTCTCTACTACATATTCTGAAACCAGTCTGTTGTGTTACCCATAACGTTATTTCTACGAACTGGATTCCTCTAAATTTTTTATATATGGTGGACAACCTAGTTATCCAAATCATATCTGAAAATCAGCCTTACTCAGTTTGTCATTTTGGAGATATGAATATTTTGTGACTGTCTATCTCTCACCCATTTCATCTTTGTTTTTACAGTCTGTTGCAGTAACCATAACTTTATTTTTATGAACTAGGTTCCTCTAAATTTTTTATATATGGTGCATGACCTAGTTATTTAAATCATAATAAAAAATCAGCCTTACCCAGTTTGTCATTTTAGAGATATAAATATTTTGTGACTGTCTATCTCTCACCGATTTCATCTCTGTTTTTACAATATGTTGCGTTAGCCATAACTTTATTTTTATGAACTAGGTTCCTCTAAATTTTTTATATATGGTGCACGACCTAGTCATCTAAATCGTATCTGAAAATTAGCCATACCTAGTTTGTCATTTTGGAGATATAAATATTCTGTAACTGTCTACCTCTCACCCGTTTCGTCTTTGTTAAAACAGTTAGTTGCGTCACCAATAACTCTACTTATTGTTGTTGTTTATTAGGTTATAAGAAGGATATTAAATCTGTAATGCCCCGTCATGTAACCCCAGAGTGCTAGATTAAAAGTGCAAAAGTTACAGAACTAATTTTTTTTTTTGAAAGCATGATAGTGTAAAGTAGAAACTAGACATAACACATTGCATGAACTTACTCTTCTAACCACTCTAGGGCAACATAACTGCATTAATAATAGGAAATAAAACTACAGAAGCCATAACCATTACACTGCTGAAATAAATACAAATAACTTCCACTGAAGCAGAATAGATTTGTAGTGCCCCGTCCATGAACACCTTGATAGACAACACTTATCAGCAAGCAAAGCAGAAATATTTTCTTTTATAAATAGAACAACAAGTGAGGTTTAGCAGATCAAACACATCATTAGTTAACAACTTGTCTCCCAAGGCATCAAGGATGCACTACTTAACAATAAACAACACCATTACATGCATTGCTAACTAACATCGACAATTCATACAACTCTATAACAATAATGAGTAGTCAAATACATCTACATTCCACGCCATAACCTAGGTAAACAATTTGGATAAGAATTCATGCACATTAACAAGTCTATACAATTGAGTACATCAACATGAGATTTACATAATCGACATCCTGATTACAACTGAATATAAACAATGAGATACAATAAATACACAAGACTAATGCATGAGCACAGGAACGATCTTCAAAACAGGTACAAGGTCTGATGTCTGGCACACAAGGTGAATCCTCCTCGCTCACGAACAAACAGCAAGGGAAAAAACCAATGGATCTAGCTCTTTCCACCCAACCATGTGGAACCCTGAGGTCCACCCCCCGAGCTAGGAGTTAACATGAGGGCCCCACAAGAACAACGGTCAGGCAGACAGTGGATTAAGAACATCACAAGACTCCAACATCACTAGCCAATCTCACAACAACACAACATTACTTCTAGAGGCAACACATGACAACTGTCTTCATAACAGAAAATATGCATAACGGTGCAAGGCATCAACCATCTTGCAACCAATCACAATACAATGAATCACTCGAGCAAGGCATAGGTCCTCTTGCTCTAATATTTCAACCATAACAAGGAATTAAAACAAGCTCAACACAATAGGGAACCACAATCTTACAAGAAGAGCTCGACAGCATGGATTCAAGACAAAACAATAGGTCTAGGTATACACATTGCAAGGCATTAACCTTCTTGCAATTATGGCATAACCATACGGCAAAGTCCCAATACATAATTCAAGGTTTCCAAACGGAGTAATACTTGGGAGATCTATCTCCTATACCGATGACGGTATGACCCCATTGTCTTGACCATCACAATAGTTTGACAACTTAGACAAATAATGATTGCAACACTCATGAAGAACTTAATCATTACCCCAAAATGCATTCACAAGATACCATGCGCATGAACGCAAAATTACAACCTAGGCCTCTGGAACCAAAACACTCTATTAACTTGCACAAGGAGTCTCATTAAGACCAATCAATCAAACATATGATCAAACTTGTTTTCTTGATGTAACTGAGTTCACATACACCCTTTATCTTAGCAACTCTTAATATCAACTTAATTAATAACTTTTACAAGGAGAACATAACAAATTCACTGACGGATTCATATAATTAACATTTGACCAGAACTGACTTGAAATGGAAATCTTCACTACATAATAAATATCTATTTAATAACCTCATACAAGGTTTAAATAACTGCACCCGGGTAATTAAAAGACATATAACGATATGCAAATTTTTCCGTATGAGAGATAAATAATACTAATAATAATAATAAAATGATAATAATGATAACAAAATTCTATATTTATTCACAAGGAAGACTTTAACATAATAATAATATATTTATTTAACATAGTACATTCTCGATTATATCCTTGTAAACAAGGAAGAACCAATTCCAAATTTACATTACGATTCCTTACTATTGACTTAGATTAATTAGAAAACGAGGGTAGGATTATCACCGCTTATCAATTTGCAAAACTATAATATCAATAGAGCAGATTGAGTAAACAATTACTTGCCGTTTAATTCCCATCCAAATTTAATATAAACATTACTCTACCCTAATAGCAAGGAAGACCCTTTAATATGATAACATGGTTGTAATCTTGTTACGAATGGATCTTACAATGACATTAAGTAGCAATAAGAACTATTAATTACACCATTATGTTAAAATAACTATACCCTAATAATTTATTAAGGAAACTAATTTAATTGCTCTATAAGACACCCTCGTCATAACCTAACTAAAAAGACCATTAATGCCACTGATATAAATCAATTAAATTAACTCGTTCCAATGAAGTCTAATTCAACTCTTGCGGAGGGTTCCTAACAAGGGGTTTGACAACATCGAATTAATTTACAACTATAATTTAATATTACTCAGTTTACCAACTCCAATATATACCTTCTCTAATATCTACCTTCAAACTACAAATTATCTTCTAAAGGAATAAGCCTTCATTCCCTACATCTAAGGAGTCATTAAAATAATTTGCAATGATCAATTTTCCTTCTGACAACTACAGCTAAACTAATGATGCTGTGAGGTAAGGCCTACAATTTAGATAGCCAAATCGTGGCCTGCAATGAATGAGAGATCTGGTCTAATCCTTCCATAATCAAACTATCCAAAAAGGCAAGAGGACAGTGCAATAAAAAGAAATACTGACAAGCCAGGGATCAGATTAACCATAATTTCCTTTTTAGCTGGCAGAGGTCGCAGCTGTGAGAGATAGTCCAATTTCATAATTGTCCGCGATGCAAGGTGACTCTAAATTTGTTTCTCGCGGAGTTTTCTATATAAAGAAACCATAATAAACCACTGGAATGCAATTATCCCACTTAACTTTATAGGATTTCGACTAATGAAAACATCGTATTAAAAAGGGTTTAAATCACTAAAACGTTACGATCATGAAACATTGATTGATGTAGGTCCATTTGAATTGACATAACTAATGGTAAGTTGCCTTCTAGGCTTCTACTCCCTTGGTTAAACAAGAATAATCACTCTTTGCCAACTTATTGCCTAGCTTCAGACTAGTCACAAAGTTCATTTATTACTAATAATAAAATCTCATAATTAGTCTGAGTTAGGTGGTTTGGTTAGACATTTAGTTAACTTTCCCAAGTTTTTGTCTAGTGCAGAGTCAACTCTTAATTACTGTTTGGACTTGCCATGACAGTGGATCTAATCATCCGTGGTCAGTTCTCATCTGGATGGTAGAGGTTTATAATCATGACTTCTTACTAATAGAAACATCTAAAATACTCTTTACAATCTTCTTCATATTACAGTATTTCTCCGTTTAGCTGCTATCAATGATTTATTGAAAGGCAATTCCTCTGCCACATCCACCAAGCCACACAAATAGATACCACTTTATCACGAGCATGCCTGCCATGTTGGCAAACGTGGCTTATTGCCAGAGGTCCAGATCACAGAAGGCCAACGGCAACAACTATGTTGAATTGGAGAGTTTTCTTGTATATTAAGATCCATTAAGAATTATACCTGCTCTTTGGTGACAATGTATTGACTTATATATTCTAGATTTTTAAAAATACTGAATGTAAATTTTTCTGATTGTAGTGACTATAATATTTCTAGATTTTTAAAAATGCAGGAGTTCAGATCACCTGTTCCCACCAAGTCAGTGCAAATTCAAGTTTATGGGATTACACTAGCCCAAATCTTAAAACTATGACTAACGGGAAGGCTAGCACTTAGGGAGGAAAACTAAAATCAAAAAGATCGTGTCTAAAAAGATAGAAAGAATAATTCCTGCCTCCAGAAAGAATACTCACACAGCCACTTCTAAATCTACGAAGGCAACATTCCAATTCCAGTACAAGGGAGGGCGACTCACTGGCAGTGGTGAAAAATGGCAACTTCCCAAGCCAAACAAAGCCAGAAACACATGGGCATAACCTCATAAAACGCCCAGCAAGAAGGAAAACGTGATGAGAGGGGGCAGCGATTGCAATCTGCAATTAAAAGCTTCGAAGCCAATGACGTTTTTAAGGAGCTGGTGGAATCATTGAAGCTAGGTGAGGTCTTACGGTGCAGGAAGGTCAACACAGCCAGCTGAGAGGTCGGTTTGGGTGGTCCATTGCTGTGGTAAGTGCCAAAACAGACCCTACGGACTAGAGCAGGAGAAACGTACAAGGTGCTTGTGGGAAGCAGGCGAGTGCAATAGGGTTCAATTTTCTTTTACAGACATAAAGGAATGGTAGCAAACATATTTTAGCAAACAGATTTTAGCTTTTGTGCTAGAAAGACAAAGAAGCGATACACATACCTTTTCCATTTGAAGGACGATTTCCTCCAAAGTTTATTGGCAAGACTTCAGATGATGCCTCTTTGCTCTGATCAGGTGTTAAAGTCACAAAAGCATTCATCTCCAGCACAATGGCCTGCTGACTCTTGTTGACAACTTGCAATTCTGCACCAACTGTATCCAACATGACAGCACAGAGCTTTCTAACAGCCCCCTCAGTGCAATGGCCCTTGGCCTAGTTGTTACCTGCTCCAGACTGACCGAAGACCAAATTCTCAGGCCTCGACCCAAGACACCAAGTGCTCTCCTGGATGGGTAACAAAATGTGGGAACATAGACAAGGCACGTGAACTGTTTTACATAATCCTTTGAAGGCGATTCTTTTGATTTCCGTCTGCACTCCCTCCAGCGATCTTCCAGGCAGATCTCCTCCAAACCCTAGCCAACTGATGTCAAATTGAAGCGCTATGATCCTTCAAATCTGAATATGTATGCCTTCAAATATGCAAGATATCTTCAAACCCTAGCTGAACATGAAAGCTTCATTGAAACCCTAACTGATTTCAAACCTGTAGGTGCTGATATGAAATCTAAAGCACAAACCCTAACCAAAAAACCCCTCGAAAACTCCTCCCCAAAAAAAAAAAAAAAAATATATATATATATATATATATATATATATATATATATATATATATATATATATTTAAAAAAAAAAACCCTAGAATAGACCAATAACCCACGGCAAAATTATTATCTTATAAATCTAATATTAACATGCATTTCAATAAACACAATTTACATTATATCAATCTATGCATTAATGAAATTTATGAACATTGCCATATACCGTTTAAACATTTACAACACTCACAAATTAGGAAATATAATTTATTTATTAATTCACATAGTATTAAATAATTATATTTTCTACATTATTTAATTCTTATTGAAACCATTAATATTTATTTAACATAATTATATTCCTAGTCAAGTAATTATATTCGAATGCATCAAAACACTGACGTAACATAGGCAACTCTGACCTTGTTAAACCTTGTGGTGGCACTAAACTTGACTGACAAGCAAGATTGGAAGACAAGACAAGACCACAATGACGGAGGCAAATAGGCAACCGACACAAAAGACCAGGAACCCCATGTTAACTCCGTTCCACGAATCCATCGGCTAGGGCACGCTCAGACCTGCTAGTCCAGGTGGAGTCGATGCCCGGTACCTGCATACTGCATCGAAACAACAGGGTTGTACATATATATATATGTTATCATAAACATAATGAACGGAAGTCGCAGCGTGGCAGGGTACTTGGACACAAGTAATGCCACACTGTTCCGTTCAGTAACTCATCAAATAAATAACTGCATCCAATCCTAGACATACATCATAATCATGATCAACAATACCTTAAACATAAAGTAACATTAATATGAAATCATGATCATATTAAACTGAAATTAACATCAAACCATAATATGTCCATCAACTAAGAATGCACAAGGTACAAGAGATCAAGCATCATCTAACATAATCCATATCTAGTTCGTATGATAATCAAGTGTCTAGCAATATCAAAGAAAACATCAACCATAGCATAGAAATCAAAGTGTCTCAAAACTGAAAACATGCACTAAAGGACTATCATCGGTACTAAGATTGTCATAGGAATCATGAGACCAACATCTATCACAAACGAAAAGGCGAGGGGCATTACATCCTCCCCCCCTAGATTTTGACTTACTCCTGGAAGTCACAGATTAGGGTAGAAACATAGTGTAATAATATTGCCATATTCTATTGCCAGAATATAACTTAGTCAAATACACTAAGCTAACAAACATTTCTAGGGAGAACACTATGCTATTAAACAATCAAAAGGTTAAAATGCTGCATTTTTAACATTTTCCATTAACTATCCACCCTAAGTCTTATCACAGATTCAACAAAATATCAAAATTTTTCATCTATTTGAAGCATGGAAACACCATTTATCAATACATAGGTACAGTTTTCATGATTTGCCATACATTCTTCACACACACACCAATATACGTCACTGGGATTCACATCACAAGGCCACATAGAGGTCCATCTGGATACTGAAAACTGCATACTAATCCAAGAGCCAAAAGCCAAATCCATCTCACGTAATCCATACCTCACACATAATGACTTGTTGGTGCAAGGTCACACTCACAAGGTGAGACCATCCAATAAGCCATAATGACCCCTCTCTTGTTGTATAAGGTGGTTAGCCTCCAAGAGATAGTCATCACACATAGGTGGGTAGTGGGTCTTAGCTGTATAACAGCCTCACATACCCCCATCCTCAAGGTTCCCTACGTCTGCTTCCTCGCATACACTCACCAAGTCCGTCTCATACGTCCTTGGAGAGGAGTCACAATACAACACATGGCTGACATCGAAAACAATAAATATAACTAGTTTAGCCACCAAAGTCATGAAGAAAGATAAAAATTTAATTTTCAACAATAAAATAAGAAATGCGCGCAATTTTCAACACTAAATCAAATGTAACCACGAGGGCTACAAGCAATAAGATCACAAGGTGTGGCTAAACCATCATAATCAAATTCAAAACAAAAAAATGTCAGCCTTCGCAATCAGTCAAAAATCATCAATAACCATAGAGAAAGTCCACAATTTGAAATTGCACTGTACGACACTATGTGACTAGATAGTAGCCACCAAACGAGGAAGGAGGGAACAACGTCAGGCTATAACAGTAGCCCTCATGTGGTGCAGAATGAGCACGCCATCCACATGGCTCAGAGTGTACTCCTCGGCTACACCCTGCATCGCGTCGTCACGCGGCATGGACTAGCCAAGTGGCTCACACACTCCTTGGCTACCCGCATGGAATGTGCACCTCGGCCACATCCCGCATCGCATCTCAGCGCGGCATGGTCATACGCCAGCCGGAGAAGGCACGTACTGGCCGTATGCCGCATGGCAGTGTGTCTGTGGCTCCGCGGAAGTAAACACGCGTAGAACACACCCCGCATAGCGACACCTCGTGGAAAAGGCACACGCAGGTACTCGCCGTAGCCAAAGGTATACATGGCTAGGACCTACTCATATGCTAACCGACCCAACACTATCGAAAGCAAACATGAGTATCCCTCTACGAGTGTGTGAGGCCCCATTACGCTCAACACACAAGTAGGCTATAACACAATCTCATAGTGCACCTTCACGTGTCTATGCACGTGGCATCGTGTCCTCGAGCCTAGCTCGCTACTAACAGCAACACGGCATCATCACCAGCACTGTGTCGGAACATCAGTGGGGTGTGGCATCGTACCTATCATGTCGGAACATGTGCAGATACGGAATCTATCTCAGCATGGGTAACAAATCTCCCTCCACATGCTAGACCTCAAAATATACATGGGGCACATGGTCTCACTTGGGTTACCCACGCAGGTCCTAGACCCCGGCCCCCAAGTGACGACTCATGTCATCACATAGTTCCAGTTGGGTTGTCCATGCAGGTCCTAGACCCCGGCCCCAAACTGATAACTCATGTGGTATATCATACCTTTCGTGAAGACAAGGTAAATGATCCTCCAAGAAATACCATCCAGATGCTCAGAAACTGTGGGGATTAGGCTAACACATATGAATCAAGTACCCTGATCCATCATAAGGGGAAGTAGTGAGTACGTTTCCTTAGGGTCGGTCGAGCGAGGGACCGCTCTGCGCCGTCATAAGCGTACGCTATTCACTCCGCCCAAGGAACTTTGTGGCTGCTACTACCCCTTCATAGACGGAGGGACTAGAGAACCAAAAGAAGAGAATCTATGAATCCAACTTTTGGCTACTCTTTTATATCTATATTTTCAACCACACAAGGGTTGGCCCTCCATCGGGTAACAAACATGCAAACACACATAATGGTATGGCACATTCCACACCAAAATACACACATTCCCCATGGATGGGTACCCAGTATCACCATCCTATGGGCACACAAAGCATGTACGAGGTATTCACAACACTCAACCAATGCACAGTTACTGGTTCCTCACATTTACAGGGGGCAGATTTGTATTTACATACACAATTTTTATTACTACCAAGGATCACATACCAATAGTACATTTATTTCCATAACCACTGTGATTCCCTTTATAAGATCATATCATTTCATATTATCCATAACCCTTTCATATACCACCTAATGCTAAAAGTCCCTGTCATGATCATCACGATTACTTAACAATTCCACTTAACAAATTATACACAAGTTCCATATTCACAAAATAACAATGATGATCCTCTACTTAACTCTTACCACTTCATGCAGGTCTTTCCTAAACACAACAACTCTTACTCCATCACAAGCTATTTGAATTCTCACAGAACCAAGGATTCGCATATTTTCAACATGCAAGACATCCAATGCATGAATCTTTTCTATTTATACAATAGTAAGAAGAGAGAAGGACATTCCCTCATGAGTTTTCAGCTACACCTAGTAAACAAGATTTTCAAACACCAAATGTAGTCATCGTAATTTTCCATGCACCAGCATCTTATTTATTCCACAAAAATAGCCCTTTCCATTAAAACATATCACGTTATGTAATGCAAAACTTAATCATATCCATTTACTTCCAAATACATAGATTAAATACCTAGCTACACCCAATCACATCTTATCCTAATGCACCTTTAGTCAAACAAAAGAAATTTACATTCCAACTTAGCTAATTAATCTAAACCTGCACATGCATAAGAGAAGTTACTATAACTAGACATGGGCAACAACATTAACCAGAGATCCCAGTGCTGCAACTTGGCTCTGATACCAAGTGTAATGCCCCGTCATGTAACCCCAGAGTGCTAGATTAAAAGTGCAAAAGTTACAGAACTAATTTTTTTTTTGAAAGCATGATAGTGTAAAGTAGAAACTAGACATAACACATTGCATGAACTTACTCTTCTAACCACTCTAGGGCAACATAACTGCATTAATAATAGGAAATAAAACTACAGAAGCCATAACCATTACACTGCTGAAATAAATACAAATAACTTCCACTGAAGCAGAATAGATTTGTAGTGCCCCGTCCATGAACACCTTGATAGACAACACTTATCAGCAAGCAAAGCGGAAATATTTTCTTTTATAAATAGAACAACAAGTGAGGTTTAGCAGATCAAACACATCATTAGTTAACAACTTGTCTCCCAAGGCGTCAAGGATGCACTACTTAACAATAAACAACACCATTACATGCATTGCTAACTAACATCGACAATTCATACAACTCTATAACAATAATGAGTAGTCAAATACATCTACATTCCACGCCATAACCTAGGTAAACAATTTGGATAAGAATTCATGCACATTAACAAGTCTATACAATTGAGTACATCAACATGAGATTTACATAATCAACATCCTGATTACAACTGAATATAAACAATGAGATACAATAAATACACAAGACTAATGCATGAGCACAGGAACGATCTTCAAAACAGGTACAAGGTCTGATGTCTGGCACACAAGGTGAATCCTCCTCGCTCACGAACAAACAACAAGGGAAAAAACCAATGGATCTAGCTCTTTCCACCCAACCATGTGGAACCCTGAGGTCCACCCCCCGAGCTAGGAGTTAACATGAGGGCCCCACAAGAACAACGGTCAGGCAGACAGTGGATTATGAACATCACAAGACTCCAACATCACTAGCCAATCTCACAACAACACAACATTACTTCTAGAGGCAACACATGACAACTGTCTTCATAACAGAAAATATGCATAACGGTGCAAGGCATCAACCATCTTGCAACCAATCACAATACAATGAATCACTCAAGCAAGGCATAGGTCCTCTTGCTCTAATATCTCAACCATAACAAGGAATTAAAACAAGCTCAACACAATAGGGAACCACAATCTTACAAGAAGAGCTCGACAGCATGGATTCAAGACAAAACAATAGGTCTAGGTATACACATTGCAAGGCATTAACCTTCTTGCAATTATGGCATAACCATACGGCAAAGTCCCAATACATAATTCAAGGTTTCCAAACGGAGTAATACTTGGGAGATCTATCTCCTATACCGATGACAGTATGACCCCATTGTCTTGACCATCACAATAGTTCGACAACTTAGACAAATAATGATTGCAACACTCATGAAGAACTTAATCATTACCCCAAAATGCATTCACAAGATACCATGTGCATGAACGCAAAATTACAACCTAGGCCTCTGGAACCAAAACACTCTATTAACTTGTACAAGGAGTCTCATTAAGACCAATCAATCAAACATACGATCAAACTTGTTTTCTTGATGTAACTGAGTTAACATACACCCTTTCTCTTAGCAACTCTTAATATCAACTTAATTAATAACTTTTACAAGGAGAACATAACAAATTCACTGACGGATTCATATAATTAACATTTGACCAGAACTGACTTGAAATGGAAATCTTCACTACATAATAAATATCTATTTAATAACCTCATACAAGGTTTAAATAACTGCACCCGGGTAATTAAAAGACATATAACGATATGCAAATTTTTTCGTATGAGAGATAAATAATACTAATAATAATAATAAAATGATAATAATGATAACAAAATTCTATATTTATTCACAAGGAAGACTTTAACATAATAATAATATATTTATTTAACATAGTACATTCTCGATTATATCCTTGTAAACAAGGAAGAACCAATTCCAAATTTACATTACGATTCCTTACTATTGACCTAGATTAATTAGAAAACGAGGGTAGGATTATCACCGCTTATCAATTTGCAAAACTATAATATCAATAGAGCAGATTGAGTAAACAATTACCTGCCGTTTAATTCCCATCCAAATTTAATATAAACATTACTCTACCCTAATAGCAAGGAAGACCCTTTAATATGATAACATGGTTGTAATCTTGTTACGAATGGATCTTACAATGACATTAAGTAGCAATAAGAACTATTAATTACACCATTATGTTAAAATAACTATACCCTAATAATTTATTAAGGAAACTAATTTAATTGCTCTATAAGACACCCTCGTCATAACCTAACTAAAAAGACCATTAATGCCATTGATATAAATCAATTAAATTAACTCGTTCCAATGAAGTCTAATTCAACTCTTGCGGAGGGTTCCTAACAAGGGGTTTGACAACATCGAATTAATTTACAACTATAATTTAATATTACTCAGTTTACCAACTCCAATATATACCTTCTCTAATATCTACCTTCAAACTACAAATTATCTTCTAAAGGAATAAGCCTTCATTCCCTACATCTAAGGAGTCATTAAAATAATTTGCAATGATCAATTTTCCTTCTGACAACTATAGCTAAACTAATGATGCTGTGAGGTAAGGCCTACAATTTAGATAGCCAAATCGTGGCCTGCAATGAATGAGAGATCTGGTCTAATCCTTCCATAATCAAACTATCCAAAAAGGCAAGAGGACAGTGCAATAAAAAGAAATACTGACAAGCCAGGGATCAGATTAACCATAATTTCCTTTTTAGCTGGCAGAGGTCGCAGCTGTGAGAGATAGTCCAATTTCATAATTGTCCGCGATGCAAGGTGACTCTAACTTCGTTTCTCGCGGAGTTTGCTATATAAAGAAACCATAATAAACCACTGGAATGCAATTATCCCACTTAACTTTATAGGATTTCGACTAATGAAAACATCGTATTAAAAAGGGTTTAAATCACTAAAACGTTACGATCATGAAACATTGATTGATGTAGGTCCATTTGAATTGACATAACTAATGGTAAGTTGCCTTCTAGGCTTCTACTCCCTTGGTTAAACAAGAATAATCACTCTTTGCCAACTTATTGCCTAGCTTCAGACTAGTCACAAAGTTCATTTATTACTAATAATAAAATCTCATAATTAGTCTGAGTTAGGTGGTTTGGTTAGACATTTAGTTAACTTTCCCAAGTTTTTGTCTAGTGCAGAGTCAACTCTTAATTACTATTTGGACTTGCCATGACAGTGGATCTAATCATCCGTGGTCAGTTCTCATCTGGATGGTAGAGGTTTATAATCATGACTTCTTACTAATAGAAACATCTAAAATACACTTTACAATCTTCTTCATATTACAGTATTTCTCCGTTTAGCTGCTATCAATGATTTATTGAAAGGCAACTCCTCTGCCACATCCACCAAGCCACACAAATAGATACCACTTTATCACGAGCATGCCTGCCATGTTGGCAAACGTGGCTTATTGCCAGAGGTCCAGATCACAGAAGGCCAACGGCAATAACTATGTTGAATTGGAGAGTTTTCTTGTATATTAAGATCCATTAAGAATTATACTTGCTCTTTGGTGACAATGTATTGACTTATATAATCTAGATTTTTAAAAATACTAAATGTAAATTTTTCTGATTGTAGTGACTATAATATTTCTAGATTTTTAAAAATGCAGGAGGTTAGATCACCTGTTCCCACCAAGTCAGTGCAAATTCAAGTTTATGGGATTACACTAGCCCAAATCTTAAAACTATGACTAACGGGAAGGCTAGCACTTAGGGAGGAAAATTAAAATCAAAAAGATCGTGTCTAAAAAGATAGAAAGAATAATTCCTGCCTCCAGAAAGAATACTCACACAGCCACTTCTAAATCTACGAAGGCAACATTCCAATTCCAGTACAAGGGAGGGCGACTCACTGGCAGTGGCAAAAAATGGCAACTTCCCAAGCCAAACAAAGCCAGAAACACATGGGCATAACCTCATAAAACGCCCAGCAAGAAGGAAAACGTGATGAGAGGGGGCAGCGATTGCAATCTGCAATTAAAAGCTTCGAAGCCAATGACATTTTTAAGGAGCTGGTGGAATCATTGAAGCTAGGTGAGGTCTTACGGTGTAGGAAGGTCAACACAGCCAGCTGAGAGGTTGGTTTGGGTGGTCCATTGCTGTGGTAAGTGCCAAAACAGACCCTACGGACTAGAGCAGGAGCAACGTACAAGGTGCCAGTGGGAAGCAGGCGAGTGCAATAGGGTTCAATTTTCTTTTACAGACATAAAGGAATGGTAGCAAACAGATTTTAGCAAACAGATTTTAGCTTTTGTGCTAGAAAGACAAAGAAGCGATACACATACCTTTTCCATTTGAAGGACGATTTCCTCCAAAGTTTATTAGCAAGACTTCAGATGATGCCTCTTTGGTCTGATCAGGTGTTAAAGTCACAAAAGCATTCATCTTCCAGCACAATGGCCTACTGACTCTTGTTGACAACTTGCAATTCTGCACCAACTGTATCCAACATGACAGCACAGAGCTTTCTAACAGCCCCCTCAGTGCAATGGCCCTTGGCCTAGTTGTTACCTGCTCCAGACTGACCGAAGACCAAATTCTCAGGCCTCGACCCAAGACACCAAGTGCTCTCCTGGACGGGTAACAAAATGTGGGAACATAGACAAGGCACATGAATTGTTTTACATAATCCTTTGAAGGCGATTCTTTTGATTTCCGTCTGCACTCCCTCCAGCGATCTTCCAGGCAGATCTCCTCCAAACCCTAGCCAACTGATGTCAAATTGAAGCGCTATGATCCTTCAAATCTGAATATGTATGCCTTCAAATATGCAAGATATCTTCAAACCCTAGCTGAACATGAAAGCTTCATTGAAACCCTAACTGATTTCAAACCTGTAGGTGCTGATATGAAATCTAAAGCACAAACCCTAACCAAAAAAACCCCTCGGAAACTCCTCCCCAAAAATATATATATATATATATATATATATATATATATATATATATTTTTAAAAAAAAAAAAAAAAACCCTAGAATAGACCAATAACCCACGGCAAAATTATTATCTTATAAATCTAATATTAACATGCATTTCAATAAACACAATTTACATTATATCAATCTATGCATTAATGAAATTTATGAACATTGCCATATACCGTTTAAACATTTACAGCACTCACAAATTAGGAAATATAATTTATTTATTAATTCACATAGTATTAAATAATTATATTTTCTACATTATTTAATTCTTATTAAAACCATTAATATTTATTTAACATAATTATATTCCTAGTCAAGTAATTATATTCGAATGCATCAAAACACTGACGTAACACAGGTAACTCTGACCTTGTTAAACCTCGTGGTGGCACTAAACTTGACTGACAAGCAAGATTGGAAGACAAGACAAGACCACAATGACGGAGGCAAACAGGCAACCGACACAAAAGACCAGGAACCCCATGTTAACTCCGTTCCATGAATCCATCGGCTAGGGCACGCTCAGACCTGCTAGTCCAGGTGGAGTCGATGCCCGGTACCTGCATACTGCATCGAAACAACAGGGTTGTACATATATATATGTTATCATAAACATAATGAACGGAAGTCGCAGCGTGGCAGGGTACTTGGACACAAGTAATGCCACACTGTTCCGTTCAGTAACTCATCAAATAAATAACTGCATCCAATCCTAGACATACATCATAATCATGATCAACAATACCTTAAACATAAAGTAACATTAATATGAAATCATGATCATATTAAACTGAAATTAACATCAAACCATAATATGTCCATCAACTAAGAATGCACAAGGTACAAGAGATCAAGCATCATCTAACATAATCCATATCTAGTTCGTATGATAATCAAGTGTCTAGCAATATCAAAGAAAACATCAACCATAGCATAGAAATCAAAGTGTCTCAAAACTGAAAACATGCACTAAAGGACTATCATCGGTACTAGGATTGTCATAGGAATCATGAGACCAACATCTATCACAAACGAAAAGGCGAGGGGCATTACAAAATCTATATAGAATAGAAGTAGAAAAATTCAATTTGGATAGAGTGATTGTATATTAATGTTGATAAATTTAATTTAAATTCATATTGATTTTATTACGATTTATCAGTAGAAATATGATAAGTAGGTTTGGAATTTAGGTTTGTAAATAATGTATTTAAGATTTTATTTGTAAGTTTGTTTTAGAAATTAGTTGATTACGAGTGGAATTGTATAAGGTAATGGAACTTGTGTAAGTTGTATCAGTGGTCGTAATAGGGTCATGTTGTCGAGGTTTTCTTGAGGCATAGATTAGTATGTCCTAATTTCATGTGTATGTGATGTTGTAAGTGAATTTTGATGTGATAATAAAGTCCTTTACGGATGTTGTGGCTCATTAGTTGTATAGAGCATGTTTATAATTTGTGCTTAAAAACTGTCACGTTCTTATTAACCTTGTTGTTGAGAAAATGTTTATATCATATTTATGTCTGGAACTCAATCAACCCTTTCCTATTCCTAGACTTGGTATGTTAGCAGGTTAGAATGATTTGTATTGATTTATTCCATTAATACTAGTGTTGGGTAAGGGATTTTAACAAGCTTGGTAATCATTATGAGGTGTAGACACCTCTAGAAGAACTTTGTATTAGGTATGATCTTTTTGGTATTCATAGGACCAATGTAGTAGTGGTTTATAGAAGATTGATCAAGTTGACACTTAAGCTTTCCCATAGCAACCTGAGCTTCTCTCTTCCTTTTCCTGTGTTGAACGGAATTTGATAAAACCTAGAAAAATATTGTTCTTTTACTTGTGCCCAATTAGTGTTCACTCTTGAGTTGTTTTAGCCATGATACTTCTACTTGGTTTGAACCATCCTTTAAATGTTTTATGATTCTATCATATGCATGTGGTTAAAAGTGTGGTAGATTTGATGAAGATGTTAGATCTATAGGAATTTTTTATTGTTTTGTATTCCTTTTCTGTCAAGCTAGCCTTAGAACAAGATTCTTTAATTGTAGCTTCAGGTTTTGTATCTTGTTATTCTAACTAGTGTAATAGATTTACTAATATTATAGGCTTTTTAGCCTTGCTTATACAGTTATATTTAATAGTATTTACAAAATTGTCTAGATTATTAATGAAATCTACATCAGTGTAAATAATTATTGTGTTTAATTTGTATGCCATAGAGTTATTTGCAGGTTGTTCACAATCATTTTAATTAAATAAAATTAAAATAAGTCTTGAGAATTATTAGTTAATTTATATTGTTACTCGTGGACACATATCTTATGATCATATTGTAACTGCTACTGGTGATTAGAAAGTTACAGTTCTATATTGTTGAGATAGATTCACTTTATAACTATTAGATGATTGTTCATGCTTGGATTAATGTTACATTTCTTAAAAAAAAATATTGTTGAAGGGTATCAGTTTATGATGTGCTTTGAGAGTGAATGTGATGTGAAACCATTATGTTTTTAATGGTGTCAAGTGTTGTGTCATTTGGGGAAGTTATTTCCAGAGGCCTAGGAGGGTATGATTGTGTGGGGGTTGGCTCTGTGTGCATCATGTGAGTTGAATGAAATGCATTCTTGAAATGTTGCCTCCTATTCATGTTGGTATGATACATGTGCAAGATGGATAATGCCTTGCTCAGTGTACCTATTCATGTGGTTATGATGACTATGCAAGATAGAGAATGCCTTGCTCTGTGTGATGTGAAATGATGTGTATTTTGTGTTGTAAATGCATCATGATGAGAATGTGATAGTTCATGCTTGGTTTATGTTTTGGGACAATGATATAAGAATTGGTCCTTGTGATTATGTTTTGTATGCAGGAAGGTAAATGCCTTGCATTGTTTATGTTACTTGTCATTGTGATGGTAATTGTCTTGCTTCATGGATAGGGTCTTCTAGATGTAGGTAGGGGAGTGGCTTTCAATGTGAGGTCGGTGCCCAAAGTGGTTGCTAGGATAACCCATTGGAAGTTTTTAATCGAGTGATAACTTAATAATAAATTTAGAGGGTTGGGTAGTTTCCACACTAAATAAGATAATTAGTGCCTCACCCATGCCTCGGTTGGAAAGATTAACTTTGTTATCCTCACGAAAGGAATGTTGGTTTCGCATGTGTCACCCTATGGGGCCGGTGTCTAGTGAAAGACTGTCAGGATAACCATAGATGGGGGTCAGCGTCTGGATGGCCAGGATAACCCATGGATGGGGGCCAATGTCTAGTGAGAGACTGCCAAGATAACCCATGTTTAGACCATGATATGACACTCTTCCCTACTGTAGCCTAGTATTCCCTAAGTGTGTTTTCCCCTTTTGTTGTGTGATTGCCTCTGAAAATGTTGTTTGAGTTACTTGTGATGTTCTTATTGACCCGTGTTGTATTGAAGTCTTGTGTAATCCTTGCACCTGTTAGTCTACTGTCTTTCTTGATTATTTTCTTAGTGGGACCTTATGTTATCTCCTAGCATGAGGGGTGGACCTTAGGGTTCCACATGGTTGGGTGGTTGTTCTTATATCTCCATTGGTTTCTCTTGCTGTTGTTCGTGTGCGAGAATGATGTACCTTGTGTAACAGATTTCAGATCTTGATCTAGATGAGGAGACAGATACTTATGATCATGTTCCAGTCTTGTATATCAGTTGAATCATGTACTATTATCTTGATGTATGTACTCCAATGTAATCTGGATAGCGATATTGTAAACAATATAAT
This sequence comes from Cunninghamia lanceolata, assembly GCA_027924645.1. Classification (NCBI taxonomy): domain Eukaryota; kingdom Viridiplantae; phylum Streptophyta; class Pinopsida; order Cupressales; family Cupressaceae; genus Cunninghamia; species Cunninghamia lanceolata. The sequence goes on along the minus strand of BSBN01000918.1, from coordinate 7,022,264 downwards.
GGTGTACTCTCTTATAAAAGAACTTGTTTATGTACTTGTGATCCTATGTGCAAGATCTTGATGTTACTTATCTGATGATATAATATGGAATTATATGTGTTTATTCATCTGATGCAATTAGACTTTGAATAAACTATGGTTGTTAGTTAGATCATCATGTTTCTTAAGATCTTGTTACTTGGTCGTCAATAATGTAGTCGTGGAACCCTAGAGGATAGAGCTTAACTTATATTAGGAGTAAATATGATTTACATTTCGTTGTTATTTCTTTCTTAAAAAAAAATTGTCCTTTTTTAAGCTTAGTTGTGTTATCCTCTGGATTCCTTGGTGGGGCGTTACATTTGGTATCAGAGCCTAGGTTACGACACTGGGACCTCTGGATTGTTGTTGTTGCTTTAGGTTAAGCATTTTTCTCCTTGTGGCGAGTTGGTAATAGTACCTCTCACTTATGTGCCTTAGTATGATGTTAGAAGGTTGATAAATTTACAGACTTGTTCTTTGATTTTGGAAGAAATAAATTCTTTATGCCTTGTTTTACTTATGTGTCTGTTATGTGTCCTCCTTCCTTCTTTTCTAAAAATGTGATGATGTATCTGACAATATGTGTTTCCTATCTATTAGTGCGTTCTGATTTGTTGAAGCCTTGAGTTGCTCTTGTAGTCTCTAGTGCTTTAGAAAATAGAAGCATGATTACTATTAGTGCATGTAATTTAGGAGTGTGGTATTTGCCCCCTCTAGTGATGTGAATGTCCTATACCTATTATGTGTGGGGTGATGTGAAAGGCCAGTGGTGTTTTGAGTTCCCTGGTTTGGTGAAGTAATCATACTTGGGGCTTATGTTTAGCTATGGGTGTAGAAGCACTATACCGTCTTTATGTTAATTGAATTGTTTTTGTATATGTGTAAGTATTGGAATGATTTAATTATTTGGTGGCATCATGCATCACAAGTCATGTGGTTATGTGGTGTTGTCATGTGTGGGGTATCTTTACATGGTTGATTGATAATATGATATCTATCTCCTTGTTGGCCATGACCTCATGTGGAAGTTATCATTATGTATGCCTGTGTAAGAACCATGTGTAGGAGATCAAATTGGAGCTTGAGTTGGACCCATGAGATCATGAATGTGATACTGTAAGTCAATTAGAGTTTTGAATTATTCGTGTGTATGATATCATACATTCCCTCTATAAATATCTTCTTGCATAAGGAAGTAATTGCATATGTTCATAGCTTGGTAAAATAAAAGAAATTGTACTACATTAATGATAGAAAATTTTTGTATATAAGTAGCGACTGTGTTACCTTAAATTTTTGTATAAAAGTTGTTTAGATATGAAGATGTAGAAAACTTAGTTGTCCATGTGTTTGGTGTACATTCTCTAATGCATTCTAGACTTTGAGTCCTAGGGTGTCGTGTAGCGGATACTCCCTTTTGTGGCTAAAATGAGTCACACCATGATGCGGATTTATTTGTAATATTGGTTATTTTAGAATTTTTGATAGTTGTTCCAGGTGTTGTTAGTGGGCTAACAGTGAATTTGTTTTCTTTGAACTCTCTTATGATAGGAATGGTCACCAAAACTCTTTTCGTTATACTTGATTTATTGTTGAAAATTGCCGGCATTTTGTGACTTAAGATTGAATTTGACTATTCCCCCACTTGGGTTTACATTTTTTTAATTTCTATGGTGGCTATTCTGAATGTTTGGTTCTATTGGCTCTGTTTCATGTTAAGTGTTGTTTCTATCATGTTCATTTCGAACCTCTGATAGTGTGTTAAAGGGAGGACTCCGGAAAGAATTGTACTTTGCATGTTCGGTAATTAGTTGGAACCATAGTGGAAATAAGAGATGAGATGTATTTTTCCTTGTTAATATGTGAATGTGATTCCCTAAATTGTTTGAAATTCTCAAAATATGTGTGATTGGTTATAAGTAGGTCATATGATATGCCTTAAAGGTAAGGAATTGATGTTCTTCTTGTCCTTATTGAATGATTGAGCTTGTCTTATGAACAATTGCTTGATATGGATGCATATGTTGGTAAGAGAAAATTGCAATACTAATATGTTATGTTTCCACCCTAGTCTCTGACTTCCAGGAGTAAGTCAAGTTTTAGGGGGGGAGGATGTAGTGCCCCTCCATTCTCATCTTAGATTTGCAAATAGTCTGGCTAAGGAGCATGAAGATGAAGGTAAAATAATAGGAATATTTAGGGTATGTTAGACAGTTGATGTTGTACATTATATGATGTTGGTAGATGCTGCAGTCATGTTGGTGACATTCCTGATTATCCTCATGTGTGGTTTCATATGACAGTTAGCATGTTTTATTGATAATCCTTATTGCGACACTGATAATTCATATGCTCTGACATTATTTTACATTTAGGTGACTATGATGTTGATCTTACTATGATTGTCATATGTTAAAATTATTTTTTATGCGATTGATTTTGTATTATAGGATGATCAGATTATTGTGTGGTGTGAAAAGAGACAATGTCATACCACTCATTTGTGAGTGTCCGATGACATTGTGATTCTCTTTCACTCTGTGATAGTTTGATATTTATTATACTTATGCATAGACCGTGTTGTGTGATGCGGGTTGCAGAGATCAGGCATTGACTCCACCTAAATTGACAGGTTTGAGCGTGCCTTCAAACCAGTGGAAACTGTTGAATGGAGATAACATATGGTTCCCTAGATTAGCCATTATCCTTGAAGAGGATTAGTATCTAGTTTTGCACCCAGTTAGTGTTGTCGGTATGGGCATGATAATCAATCATTGTTGTGGTGGTCTTGCTTTTCGATCATGCATAGTGGTCATGTATTGTTCGGCATTTGGATTATTGAGTTTGAAATTGTTTGATTAGTGCTTTGGTTAGTTGTTGAATTAAAATAAAATTATTAAGTTAAGAATACACTTTTAATAAATAAATAAATATAGATGTTGTTATGTAAATTTAAGTTATGGGAAATTATAATATACTGTAATCTAAGCTCAATAAATAATAATAATTTTAATGAGGAAAATAAAGTGTTATTAAAATGGGAATATAATTGATAAAATTAAAATGAAAATATTATATAAACAAGTAAATGTTTTGTTAGTGGCAATAAAAAATAAATTTATAATATTTATGAGTTGTCATAAAAACTTATATACATAGCAAATTCTAAAATAAATAAAATCAGAGAGAGATTATTATCTGGTTAAAATAGCATGTTGTAAGAAAGTATTAAAGGAAAAATTTATTGCCATTATAGAGGGAATCTTAGAAATAATTGATTCTTTTGAGTAAGAGACAAATTTTAGAAAAGTAGAAAGAAACTATTTTTGTCTGGTTGTAAATGAATTAAATAGCAAATTGTAAGAAAGTAATAAAGGCAAAATTTATTGCCTTTAATAAGGAGAATCTTCTGGAAGAAATCATGTGGGTGGTTATGCATGCTCAACTTTATTTTTGAAATCTCAAGACATAATTTGGGGGAAGGAGCATGCATTTTCAAATAGAAAAATATGTTTTATGTTTTGGGGGATCTCTCTCTCTCTCTCTCTCTCTCTCAGGAAGTTTTCATTTTTCTTTTGGCACCATAAACCATAGTTTCTAGAAGAAAAGACTTGAGGGAAAATGGATGTGAGCTGAGAATTTGTGAAGATGTGATAGAAGTAATATTCTAGGTATGGATTGAGATATGAATCTGATTTATAGTAGCATTAGATTTAGTGAAATGAATTTGTAATATGCAAGCCTTATATTATTTTGTGAATTCTCTTCTACATATTCTGAACCTAGTCTATTGCGTTAGCCATAAATTTATTTTTACGAACTAGGTTCCTCTAAATTTTTTATATATGGTGCACAACCTAGTTATCGAAATCATATCCAAAAATTAGCCTTACCCAGTTTGTCATTTTGGAGATATGAATATTTTGTGACTGTCTATCTCTCACCCATTTCATCTCTATTTTTATAGTCTGTTGCGGCAGCCATAACTTTATTTTTATAAATTGGGTTCCTCTAACTTTTCTATATATGGTGCACAACCTAGTTATCTAAATGATAACCAAAAATTAGCCTTACCCAGTTTGTCATTTTAGAGATATAAATATTTTGTGACTGTCTATCTCTCACCGATTTCATCTCTATTTTTACAATCTGTTGCGTTAGCCATAATTTTATTTTTACAAATTGTGTTCCTCTAAATTTTCTATATATGGTGCACGACCTAGTCTTCTAAATCTATCCGAAAATCAGCCATACCCAGTTTGTCATTTTGGAGATATGAATATTTTGTGACTGTTTACCTCTCACCCGTTTTGTCTCTGTTAAAACTATTAGTTGCATCACCAATAACTCTACTTATTATGGTTGTTTTTTAGGTTATAAGAAGGCTATTAAATTTATATAGAATAGAAGTAGAAGAATTCAATTTGGATAGAGTGATTGTATATTAATGTTGATAAATTTAATTTAAATTGATATTGATTTTATTATGATTTATTAGTAGAAATATGATATGTAGGTTTGGAATTTAGGTTTGTAAACAATGTATTTGAGATTTGATTTATATTGTTTTAGAAATTAGTTGATTACGAGTGGGATTGTATAATGTAAATGGAACTTGTGTAAGTTGTATCAATGGTCATAATAGAGTCATGTTGTCGAGGTTTTCCTGAGGCATAGATTAGTATGTCCTGATTTCATGTGTATGCAATGTTGTAAGTGAATTTTGATGTGATAATAAAGTCCTTTACGGATGTTGTGGCTCATTAGTTGTATAGAGCATGTTTATAATTTGTGTTTAAAAAATGTCACATTCTTATTAACTTTGTTGTTGAGAAAATGTTTGTATCATATTTCTGTCTAGAACTCAATCAACCCTTTCCTATTCCTAGATTTGGTATGTTAGCAAATTAGAATGCTTTGTATTGGTTTATTTCGTTAATACTAGTGTTGGGTAAGGGATTTTAACAAGCTTGGTAATCATTATGAGGTGTAGACACCTCTAGAAGAACTTTGTATTAGGTATGATCTTTTTGGTATTCATAAGACCAATGTAGTAATGGTTTATAGAAGATTGATCAAGTTAACACTTAAGCTTTCCTATAGCAACCTGAGCTTCTCTCTTCCTTTCCCTGTGTTGTATGGAATTTGATAAAACTTAGAAAAAGATTGTTCTTTTACTTGTGCCCTATTAGTGTTCACTCTTGAGTTGCTTTAGCCATGATACTTCTACTTGGTTTGAACCATCCTTTAAATGTGTTATGATCCTATCATATGCATGTGGTTAAAAGTGTGGTAGATTTGATGAAGATGTTAGATCTATAGGAATTTTTTGTTGTTCTGTACTCCTTTCCTCTCAAGCTAACCTTAGAACAAGGTTCTTTCATTGTAGCTTCAGGTTTTGTATCTTGTTATTCTAACTAGTGTAATAGATTTATAGAATTCTAATATTATAGGCTTTTATCCTTGCTTATACAATTATATTTAATAGTATTTACAAAATTGTCTAGATTATTAATGAAATCTACATCAGTGTAAATAGTGTAAATAATTGTTGTGTTTAATTTGTATGCCATAGAGTTATTTGCAGGTTGTTCACAATCATTTTAATTAAATAAAATTAAAATAAGTCTTCAGAATTATTAGTTAAAATATTGTTACTCGTGGACACTTATATCTTATGATCATATTGTAACTGCTACTGGTGATTAGAAAGTTACAGTTCTATATTGTTGAGATAGATTCACTTTATAACTATTAGATGATTGTTCATGCTTGGATTAATGTTACATTTCTTTAAAAAAAAATATTGTTGAAAGGTATTAGTTTATGATGTGCTTTGAGAGTGAATGTGATGTGAAACCATTGTGTTTTTAATGGTGTCAAGTGTTGTGTCATTTGGGGAAGTTGTTTCCAGAGGCCTAGGAGGGTATGATTGTGTGGGGGTTGGCTCTGTGTGCATCATGTGAGTTGAATGAGATGCATTCTTGAAATCTTGCCTCCTATTCATGTTGGTATGATACATGTGCAAGATGGATAATGCCTTGCTCAGTGTACCTATTCATGTGGTTGTGATGACTATGCAAGATGGATAATGCCTTTCTTTGTGTGATGTGAAATGATGTGTATTTTGTGTTGTAAATGCATCATGATGAGAATGTGATAGTTCATGTTTGGTTTATGTTTTGGGACAAGGATATAAGAATTGGTCCGTGTGATTATGTTTTGTATGCAAGAAGGTAAATGCCTTGCATTGTTTATGTTACTTGTCATTGTGATGGTAATTGTCTTGCTTCATGGATAGGGTCTTCTAGATGCAAGTAGGAGAGTGTCTTTCAATGTGGGGCCGGTGCCCAAAGTGGCTGCTAGGATAACCCATTGGAAGTTTTTAATCTAGTGATAACTTAATAAATTTAGAGGGTTGGGTAGTTTCCACACTAAATAAGATAATTGGATGCCTCACCCATGCCTGTAGTGCTCGTTCAAGCTAAGGATGGGATGCGAAGGCTCTGGTTGGCAAGATCAACTTCCTTGTCCTCACGAAAGGAATGTTGGTTCCGCATGTGTCACCCTATGGGGCCAGTGTCTAGTGAAAGATTGTCAAGATAACCATAGATGGGGGCTAACATCTGGATGGCCAGGATAACCCATGGATGGGGGTTGGTGTCTGGTGAGAGATTGCCAGAATAACCCATGTTAGTACCATGTGATGATACTCTTCCCTACTGTAGCCTAGCATTCCCTAAGTGTGTTTTCCCCTTTTGTTGTGTGATTGCCTCTAAAAATGTTGTTTGAGTTACTTGTGATGTTCTTATTGACTTGTGTTGTATGGAAGTCTTGTGTAATCCTTGCACCTGTTAGTCTACTGTCTTTCTTGATTGTTTTCTTAGTGGGACCTTATGTTATCTCCTATCATGGGGGGTAGACCTTAGGGTTCCACATGGTCGGGTGGTTGTGCTTATATCTCCATTGGTTTCTCTTGTTGTTGTTCGTGTGTGAGAAGGATGTACCTTGTGTAACAGATTTCAGATCTTGATCTAGCTAAGGAGACAGATACTTATGATCATGTTCCAGTCTTGTATATCAGTTGAATCATGTACTGTTATCTTGATGTATGTACTCCAATGTAATCTGGATAGCAATATTGTAAATAATGTAATGTTGTACTCTCTTGTAAAAGAACTTGTTTATGTACTTGTGATCCTATGTGCAAGATCTTGATGTTACTTATCTGATGATATAATATGGAATTGTATGTTTTTATTCATCTAATGCAATTAGACTTTGAATGAACCATGGTTGTTAGTTAGATCATCATGTTGCTTAAGATCTTGTTACTTGTTCGTCAGTAATGTAGTTGTGGAACCCTAGATGATAAAGCTTAACTTATGTTAGGAGTAAATATGATTTACATTTCGTTGTTATTTCTTTCTTGTGTGTGTGTGTGTGTGTGTGTGTGTGTGTGTGTGTGTGTGTGTGTGTGTGTGTCCTTTTTGTAATCTTAGTTGTGTTATCCTCCGAGTTCCTTGGTGGGGCATTACACCCTAGATTACAAATAAAGGACCCTAAGAAACAAGAAGAATAAAGCACCATGGAGAAATTAACAAGAAGATCAATAATAACTCCACCATCACAAGCTCAACAAGAAGAATCATCAGTCCAGGAGGCTACTAAAGCACTTATCCAATTTAAGGATAAAAAAGAAAAAACCAAGGAAAAAATAAGGAGTTAAAAGGAAAATAATTCAGATGACAAAAATTGAATCTAAGAAAGAAGAACAATAGGAATAGATACAAAAAGAGAAGGCACCAGAAATGAAGAAGAGAAAAATAGGAAAGAAAACCCCACCCACACCACAATCACAACCACTGGAGGGGATATAACAAAAAAAAACAATATCTATTGGATGTGGACCTACTAATAAAATCAATGCACAAGAAAGGAATATTGTATCAGACTGCACATATGTACACACAAATAGGTAAGGAAATCAAACAATCATTGAAGTAGCAATAATCAACTACATTGTGGCTTTGATAGCTACCCTAGACAACATAATTGAGAATTTTCTAGAACAACTCGCCACATCAATAAAGTAGAACAGGGAAAAAGAAGTAAAAATGGAGGAGAACTTGAGGAAACGAGCACTTGAGGGAGTGGATCCAACCCTGACTACCACACAAATAGAAAGGTTAATGCAATTGCAAGTAATAGAGATAAGGTCCAAACAAAGGGTGGATACATTGATGACCCAAAATGAAGAGGCCAAATCCAAGGTTTGGCGGGAGACCATTGACATAACACAAAGAGCCTACACCACATTCAAAGAAGAAGATAAAAAGGCATAGAAGGGAAAGGAAAAAGAATCTACACCACTACAAGAGAAACAACAATTGGAAGAATCACCTTCATCTCCAGAAATAGAAATGACTGCTACCTACACATCACTGATGCAACATATGAAAGAATTTCTAGCACAAGAAAAGAAAACTCAATCAATAGCAACATCACAACTATTTTAGTTGCCTTTTTTAGGGCCAAAAGTGGATTTATCAAGCATATCCACCATACATAAGTTTTAACTTAGGGACATATTCTAGAGCACAACAAGGGAAGACATCCTAAATCAACATATAGAGAACACATAGTAGATGAAGACCACAATCACCATAATACAGAGTAAACTACCCCATGTACAAATAGATACAAAGGCCCTATTGGGACAAAAATTGAGACAAGTCACATATACTTGGGTAGTAGAAGTAAACAATATGGAGGCGATAATCAAAGATCAAGTCTTGAAAGAAATAGAAACAAAATGCATGGAGGAAATAAGGAAAAAATATTTTGTAGCCCATAATCACCTCAAGAATTAGATCAATACTCTTTAGAACACCCCCAGTGATATTAATAATTAAAAAAATGCAAAATAAATACCTAATATTTGTGTTTTCTCTTAGTTGTTTGTGTTTCTTTAATTTGACTCAATTGTTGCCTATTTGAAGGTAAATATTTGGAAAATTGTGGTTAATGAATGCTTGGTTTAGAATATCCTACTATAATAAATAAATAACTTGCAAAGGAATATAAGCTAATCCAATGAAATAGTATAAAATAATCTACTCTAAATACTAAATTAGAGAAACTATAGTGGAATGTTGTAGATCTAGAGCAATGTGAGGAACTACTTAACTATTGCTTTAATTCTACTCAACAAATTATTCTAATCTAGTACAAATAAATTACTCGATTCCACACTTGGGGTATGGATGCTTTTAGATTTGTAGAAAATTCTTGTGGCATGTGTGTCCTTAATGGTCCACCATGGTAGCCTCCTTCTCTTCTCTCAACTCTAGAAAATCTATTGATAGGAAGAGGATAGGAAAGAAAAAACTAAGGCTTGAGGAATAAAAGATTGCAAGATTGTCCTACTACAAATGTTGGTTGTGGAACTTGAAAACTTGACAAGTGATGAAATATAGATCTTGGAGGTTGAGTAGAGCTTGATGGCTATAAAATGAATTGGAATTTTGCTAAAAGATTCTAGAATTGGCACCCTAACCTATTGCAATGGTTGTGAATGGAGAGGGAAAAGCTAAAAAATTCTTCAAAATAGGAAACAAAAGGCCTATGTAAATTAATTTAAGGGGATATTAATAGGTTTGGATTCATGAGAAAAGGTACTAAATGATAATTTAACAATCCTAGGAACAATCAAAGACTAGATTGAACTCAAGTTAAAGGTCAAAATTGGATGCAAAATGGTTAGAATTTGGAGTTTTTGTGACAAATTAAAGGTGAGATCACCCCTTTTTCCAATAATTGAATCATCTAAGTGATTCTTGAGTCACTGAAGTGATTTTTAAATTGTCTAAGTGATTTGAAGAAATATGCATGATTTCATCACTTTTGGAGCAAAAATCAAGTTTTCATAAGGCAAAAAAGCATGCAAGTAAGGAGCCTAACCAACAGACATGAGACAAAAGTGAGAGAGGGTTCTAGGGGCTGATTAGACACTTCCATCAAGGTAATAAAATCTAAGAAAAGGTTTTTCATGCCACATGAGTTATGTGCTAGACTATTATATCATCATTAGACTACCATGTATGCCTATGCAATTTAATAGGTTTCTCCTTAATTTCCTCACCCTTTGTGAGGATCTCTTCTCCCTTCAATGATCATGACCAAACCTCATTGATGTTTGACTAGTTTTATTTTCATGTATCCAATTCCTATATAGTTGTTTGGCTACCTTCCTCTCCTATGGACATAACACATGGTTCCTCTTACACTCCCTTATCATGTGATAGTTCCTCCCTTGTTTTCTTAACCAATTGTACTATTTAGATTTTTCTTGTCCCTTTTCCTAACTCCTCTAATTCCTTCTTCTATGCCTTCCTATGCCTCTGAGGTCTCTTTCTAGTCATCCTTTTCATTGGCCCACTATCGATTTGTCTTTCTTTTACCTCATTCTTTACCCATATTATCACATTGGAAAGCAAGATTTTCTGTCACTCACACCATCTATATGATATGTCCTTTGCACTAGAAGTTGTATTTCTTTGTCACTCTATGATCGAATGCCTCATTTTTGGTAAATCTATTAGAATACCTTAAATTAACACTTATGTCCGACTACCTTAGATTCAATGAATCTATTCTAGTGATTTTTTTAGTGGCTAATATTCACCAATTGGCTAATAGTTGAAATTGGGGATTCAAAAATTGGCTAATAGTACAAGTTATAAGGTGACTTGAATTGCCACATTTTTACAAAATTTTATTTTAGTCCTAGTTAAATCGCCAGAATATTTATTTTATTAAAATTTTAAACTTAAAAATTAGCCACAATATCTGATACCTAATTAGATCAAATGTGCCTAAATTTTATAAGTTTTAGTAGAAAATGAAATTAATTCACCAATAATATTATATAATTATTGGTTACTTTAAGGCCATAACACCAATTTTTAATCACCATCATTGATTTTATTTATAATCTAACAACTACGGTTGTATTCCATTGGTTTAAATGTACCCATGGAGCTCCAATGCCATTGAGACTGAAATTGTATTTGGGTCGTTGATCTCAATTTATAATCTAATGGCTAGGGATAAATTCTGAGGGCCAAAATGTACCCACGGATCTTCAATGCCCATGGTGTTGGATTTAGGACAGACAACTGAGAGGGGGGGTGAATCAGTTGTTACCAAACTTCTATTTTTATATACTTTAAAGCTTCTTCTATTTCAATAACATATCAAAGATTCAATCATGAAGCATAATGCCTGAATTCAAGAGTAGAAACAAATTCAACACATACAACACCAAGATTTTAACGTGGAAAACCCGGTTAAGGGAAAAACCATAGGGTGACTAACCCAAGATTGTATTCTCTGTTAAAAGAATAAGAAGAACAAAATGGTACTTGCCAATTAGGGCTCGCTGCTTGAGCACACTGCTCACAAGAGGCCCACTGCCTATAATAGACACACTGTCTATAGAAGTATATAAATTTTACATACTTGAACTAAAGATTAGCATCTTCACTATGCTTGAGTCAGTTCCATTTAAGATCAACACCTTTGCTCTGCTTTTCCCTCTTCTTCCCTACCACCTTATCATCGCTACAAGGATACATTTGAATGACTTCGCAATTCTTATTTATACAAGACATCAACTTTGGAATGATCATCAAAGTCGGCACAACATACATTTATTTTATTACAGAGCAAATACAAAAATACAACTTGACTTATTACAAAAACTTCATGCGCATTACTACACTGTCGGCCACACATAGCTGGGACTTCAATCTTCTTTGAGGAACACACCAGGCTTCTCAAAACATCTTCGAGATCATCTGCAACATGTGCAAAACATCCGATCGGCCAAGACTAGGAAGAACACCATCACTGGGAGGTAAATCTTCAATTACAAGCTCTATCTTTAATGTGGACTACCAACATGAATTGAACACAATCTAGAGACCCCCACAAGCTTGCTTGAATCACCAAGAACATTCGCACCACTTCTGCTTACTGTAATCAATCGCATCTTCATCTAGAACCTCAAGAACACAATTGCCCGTCTCTGTCACATTAGAAGGATTGCTTGTGGACCTCTAAACCACGAACCAATTGACTTGTCAATTCACATTAGCCTCCCAATCATGCTACCAAATCCGTAGAACATGATATTGTATTTTTGGATCTCACTGAACCTATTTGTGTCACTCTGTCATCTCTGAATAGTTGCCAGAACTGGTTTTACTCTCATGACCATAACTCCTCCATATTTTCATGCGAACCTCTCAAATCTTGACTGGATCATCTTCAGACACATATCTACAAACCCTTTGATGTGCATTCTCTGATCTTCATCTAGCTAGGATCAGCACTTCATAGAACATCATTGTTTTCACTGATCTTCTTTATTTCTGATAGGACTAATTTTCTCAATATCCTCAGCACACAACTCATCCAATCCTTGACATTAATGCAATAGGAGTATGTTGACATCAATGACAACACCAGTTAGGCCCATACTTGCAACAATCTCCCCCTTTGTCATTGATGGAAATATATAATATGAAAAACTATTTTAACCATCAAGGCAAGAACTTCTCCTCACTGACTGACATAGCTCCCCCTATCAATAGCAACAATTCACATGTTTTCTCTTCCTTTACTGCTTCCCTTTTGATCAGCAACCACTTTTTAATTTTCACATGTCTTCTCTCCCCCTTTGACATCAATGGAACAGGGCACATACTTGCAACCACTTCTCTTACTTTAGAATCATACTGACTGCTCCCCTTGAGTAGCAGCTTCCTAACATCAATCCAGATCACAAGATATGACTGTGGGATCTACTGGACTGATGCACATCAGTGCACCTTAATTCAGTACCGGAGGGGAAATAACCCCTAACTTCTCCCTGAGATACTTAAAAGAGTCCTTAGGTAAAGGTTTAGTAAAAATGTCTGCAATCTGATCCTTTGAGGGCAAAAACTCTAGTCTGACTTCATTCTTGTTCACCTGTTCTCTCAAAAAGTGAAACTTGATGGATATATGTTTTGTCTTTGAATGCAACACCAGATTTTTTGATATGTTTATTGTACTTGAATTATCACAGAAGATTGTGATAGGTTCTTCATACTCCACTCTGATGTCTCTTAGCATTTGCTTCATCCACAATACTTGAGTGCAACTGCCTGCTGTTGCAATATACTCTGCTTCTACAGTGGACATAGATATTGCTTCTTGTTTCTTGCTAAGCCAAGAAACTAATCTTTTTCCCAAAAAGAATGCACCACCACTAGTACTCTTCCAGTCATCCACATCCAATCAGCATCTGTATATGCATGAAGAGAGAAATCATGATCCTTAGGATACCATAAACCATACTCAACTGTTCCCTTCAGATATCTGAGAATTCTCTTGATTGCCATGACATGAAACTCTCTAGGATCAGCTTGGAATCTAGCAACAAGACCAACAACATTCATAATGTCAGGTTTAATTTGAGTAAAGTAGAGTAGTCCTCCAATCATTGACCTATACTTTTTCTGATCAGCCTTAGGAGATTCATCATCTTTATTTAGCTTACATCTGGCTGCCATGGGAGTATTTATTGGCTTTGAATCTTCTATCCCAAATTTCTTCAACAATTCTTTCACATATTTGGTCTATGATATGAAGATTCCTTTCTTTGTTTGAGTGATTTGCAGACCCAAGAAGAAATTCATTTTCCCAAACATAGACATCTCAAATTCACTTTTCATTTGATTTGCAAAAGTCTTGCACATACTATCTTTTCCTCCAAAAATGATATCATCAACAAAGACTTCAACAATCAAGATATTTTCATGATTAATATTAAAATATAGATTACTGTTAGCAGTACCTTTGTTGAAACCAATCTTCAAAAGATGTTTGTCCAATCTTTCATACCAGGTTCTTGGGGCTTGTTTGAGTCCATACAATGTGTTCTTCAGCTTGCAAACCATATCTCCATGATCAGATAATTGAAATCCATCTAGTTGCTCAATGTATACCTTTTCTTCAAAATCACCATTTAGGAAAGTAGACTTGACATCCATCTGATACACCTTGAAATCTTTGAAGACAGCAAAAGGAAGAAAAAATTTGACTGCTTCAATTCTTGCCACTGGAGAAAAGGTTACTTCAAAGTCAACTTCTACTTGAGAATAACCCTTACAAACCAATCTGGCTTTGTTTCTTACTACTTCACCATCTTCATTCAATTTATTCTGGAAGACCCATTTAGTCCCAATCACATTTTTGTCCTTAGGTCTGGGAACAAGATCCCAAGTGTGATTCTTTTCAATCTGCATCAGTTCTTCCTCCATTGCTTTAACCCAGCTTTCATCATTGCATGCTTCACTTACTATTTTTGGTTCAATCTTTGAAATCAAACAATACTTCACTAAATCTTGAGTAATTTTTCTTCTTGTTTGAACACCTTTGCTTCTATCTCCTATGATCTGATCTTTAGAATGATTCAGTCTTACATACCTGGGAGTTTTGGGATGCTCTTGCACTTCTAATTCTTGGGCAGGTTCATGCAGACTTGTCTCTTCTTGTTGTATTTTAGGATTCTCCAGATCAGTCTAAATCTGAACTGGAGTTGGGACTTGTTCTCCTTGATCTGAGACATCATTCTGATCATCTGCCTCATAATCATAATACCTTGAGGGACTTTCCATGCCTTCATCAACCTTCACATTTATACTTTGTACAATTTTTCTCAATCTCTTTTTATAACACCGGTAAGCTTTGCTTTGAGTAGAATATCCCAAGAATATTCCTTCATCACTTCTAGCATCAAACTTGCCAAGGTCTTCATCTCTTTTGATATAGAATTTACTATTAAAGACTTTGAAATACTTCATAGTAGGAGTGATGCCAAACCAAAGTTCATAAGGGGTCTTACCAGTATTGCCTCTGATTTGTACTCGATTAAGAGTATAAATAGTAGTGCTTACAGCTTCTCTCCAATAGATCTGAGGAACATTTGCTTCCATCATCATGGTCCTAGATGCTTCTTGGATGGTTTGGTTCCTTCTCTCCACTACTCTATTATGCTATGGAGTCCTTGGAGCAGATAACTGTCTCTTTATCCCATGTTCCTCACAGAATGATATGAACTCACCAGATGTGAATTCTCCACCTCTATTAGACCTAAGGCATTTTATGTTTATGCCAGTTTCATTTTCTACCATAGCCTTGAATATTTTGAACTTCTCAAGTGCTTTAGATTTCTCTTTCAAGAAAGTTACCCACATCATCTGGGAGTGGTCGTCAATCAGCAACATGAAATACCTATATCCTTGCAGACTCCTAATTCTTTTCAGACCACAAAGATCAGTGTGTACCAAGTCTAACAATCTGGTTGAAGATTGTTCCTTACTTTTGAATTTGACTCTGTTCTACTTACCCAACTGGCATTCTTTGCACACACTGTTAGTAGGTTTCACCAGTCTTGGAAGATCTCTTATAGCCTGAGTGTTGCTTATCTTGATGATATTATCAAAATTTACATGACACATTCTCCTATGCCATAACCAGCTCTGATCAATTTGAACAAATAAACAACTTTTGCCAGTACCAACCAAGTGGAATATGTTACCTTTTTTTTGTGTACCGGATGCAATCTCAGTTCCAAAACTTTCAAAGATCTTACATTTTCCATTTTTGAATTAGAGATCATAGCCTTTGTCCACCAACTGTCCAACACTGAGAAGATTATGCTTCAGACCTTCAACATATAGAACATCATTGGTTTTGTTCTTTCCATCAAAGGAAATGGTTCATTTGCCTCTAATTCTGCCAGAAGAATTATCTCCAAACTTTACAACTCCACCTTCATATCTTTCCAAGCTTAAGAACTTACTCTTGTCACCAGTCATATGGTGAGAGCATCCACTATCAATAACCCGTTCATCCTTTTCTTCAACCTGAGTAGCTAAAGCACTTTCTATCATCTTATGATTGGCAGATTCAATAGGCATTGGATCTTCTTCCTTGATGGCAATAAACACCCGGTCACTTCCAGGTTTGCTTCCTATCTCAGATTCATCATCTGTTACTCCTTCATCATCATCTTCTTGAACATAGTAACACTTCTTCTGAAACCTTGGTCTATTAGGGTTTGGCCTTGAAAACCTTTCTAGACATCTTGAGGCAAAATGACCAATCTAATTATAGGCAAAGCATTTAAAAGGTAATTTTCCTTCATACTTACCAGATCCTCTTGGCAGTCTCTTTGCAATGAGGGCTTCAAGTTGTTTAGCTTCTAATTCATCCTCTTCCAGATCTTTTCTTGCTTTCTCATACCAAGTTTATTTTCTTGAGGAACTTTCTCTTGGATCATATCTCTGTTTGCCTTTAGTAGAGGCACTAGCTTTGAAAGCGGATTTAGTCTTGGGAAGTGCATCACCAAACTCAACCAACTCAAATGCAAATATCTTACCAACCAATTGATCCCTTGTGATAGTTGTTAAAGATCTGATTTCCTCAATAGCAGTGACTTTGTGTTTATATGCAGGAGGTAAAGATCTGAGAACTTTAGCAACAATTTCATCTTCATCCAGTACTCCACTAGCACATCTGATGCCACATACAAGCTCATTTACTTTTGTCATATATAAAGTGATGTTTTCATCTTCACTCATCTTTAAGTTTTCAAACTTTCCTTTCAGACTTTGTAGCTTGGCACACTTAACATACTTGTCTCCTTCATATAGATTTTCAAGATTTGACCAAATTTCATAAGCAGTCTTCAATCCCATAACATTTGTCAGCTCTGAATCAGACAAGGCACTTAGTAGGGCTTCTTTAGCTTGATGATTATTTTTGGCATCTCTGACTTCATCTATAGTTGTTGGCCCATTCCTTGGGGGAACATATTTAGTTGAGGTTATGTTCCAATACTGATATCCCATGCATTGTAAGTGACATTCCATATGATTCTTCTAGGCAGTGAAGTTTGTTCCATCAAACCTTGGACTATCCTTCTTGTAGTTCGACATCCTAGATCTCCTCAAGAAGTTAAGCTTCTTCTAGAGGAACTTAGCTCTTATACCAATTGTTGGATTTAGGACAGACAACTGAGAGGGGGGGTGAATCAGTTGTTACCAAACTTATATTTTTATATACTTTAAATCTTCTTCTATTTCAATAACATATCAAAGATTCAATCATGAAGCATAATGCATGAATTCAAGAGCAGAAACAAATTCAACACATACAACACCAAGATTTTAACATGGAAAACCCAGTTAAGGGAAAAACCACGGGGTGACTAACCCAAGATTGTATTCTCTGTTAAAAGAATAAGAAGAACAAAATGGCACTTGCCAATTAGGGCTCACTGCCCAAGCACACTGCTCACAAGAGGCCCATTGCCTATAGGAGACACACTGTCTACAAAAGTATATAAATTTTATATACTTGAACTGGAGATTAGCATCTTCAATATGCTTGAGTCAGTTCCATTTAAGCTCAACACCTCTGCTCTACTTTTCCCTCTTCTTCTCTACCACCTTCTCATCACTACAAGGATACATTTGAATGACTTTGCAATTCTTATTTATACAAGATATCGACTTTGGAATGATCATCAAAATCAGCACAACACACATTTATTTTATTACAGAACAAATACAAAAATACAACTTGACTTATTACAAAAACTTCATGCGCATTACTACACTGTCAGCTGCACATAGCTGGGACTTCAATCTTCTTTGAGGAACATGCCAGACTTTGCAAAACATCTTCAAGATCATCCGCAACATGTGCAAAACATCTTCAAGATCATCCGCAAAATGTGCAAAACATCTAGTTGGCCAAGACTAGGAAGAACACCATCACTGGGAGGTAAATCTTCAATTACGAGCTCTATCTTCAATACAGACTGCCAACATGAACCAGACACAATCTAGAAACCCCCACAAGCTTGCTTGAATCACCAGGAACATTCACACCACTTCTGGTTATTGTAATCAATTGCATCTTCATCTGGAACCTCAAGAACACAGTTGCCCATCTCTGTCACATTAGAAGGATTGCTTGTGGACCTCCAAACCACGAACCAATTGAGTTTCAATTCACATTAGCCTCCCAATCATGTTACCAGATCTACAAAATAGATATTGTATTTCTGGATCTCACCGAACCTATTTGTGTCACTTTGTCATCTCTGAATAGTTCCTAGAACCAGTTTTACTCTCATGACCATAACTCCTCCATATTTTCATGTGGACCTCTCAAATCTTGACTAGATCATCTTCATACACATATCTACAAACCCTTTGATGCGCATTCTCTAATCTTCATCTAGCTGGGATCAACACTTCATAGAACATCAATGTTTTCACTGATCTTCTCTGTTTCTGATAGGACTAATTTTCTCAATATCCTTAGCACACAACTCATCCAATCCTTGACATCAACGCAACAAGGGTATGTTGACATCAATGCCAACACTAGTTAGGCCCATACTTGCAACACATGGGGCCTAAAATTGCATTTGGTTTGTTGATCTCCATTAAGATCAACGTCCCAAATGCAATTTCAGGCCCCATGGGCATTGGAGCTTCGCGGATACATTTTGGTCCGCAAAATATAACCCAAACCATTAGATTATAAATAAAATCAATGGTGGTGAAAAATAATTTAGGGCCAATTTAAAATATTCAATGTTTGATTTAAAATATTAAGGAATTGTAGACATGAGCACTACACCTTAAACTAGTCAATCACTGCCACCTTCAAGCCTTTACTTTTCCCTAAGAATTTAATTTATTTTTTAGGAAGGATTTGCCATGATGATTAATGCATTTTCAGATTTTTGTCAAGATTCGACAGGATTTTCTACAAATTTTTAGTGATTTAAAAAATTCGCCAATAAAATTAAATATTTTTTTCAAAAAAGGAAAGATTCACTAATAGAAATTAACTTTTTTTCCAAAAAAATGTAAGATTCACCAGGATTTTATATCTTTTTTCAAGAGGGGTTTCTTAAAGTTATCACTGTATTATATGACTCTTCTACCATTCTCATTGCATGCTTGATTGCCTTAGGCTCAACAAATATATTTTACTACCTCAAATATATGATTTTGTTGAACTACCTCAAGGTCAATGAAGACATCATCACTTCACTCCACTTCCTCTTTGAATCTCCAACCAAGCATAAAATTTGACCCTCATGTAACCTCTTTCAACTTTTGTGTGCCTCTACTACTTCTCTGCTTCTCTTTGCAATGTCCATGACTCACCACTTGTAGGTTCCTCCTCTACTTATAATCTTGGGTCACCTACAATTGTGAATCCCTTATTGCAATACTATGTAGGTGCCTCTTGTTAAATCCACTATTTCACCCCCCTCTCAAGTCTTCTTGCATAGCTATAACCAAAGCTCTAATAACAAATGATGCAAAATCCAAACCCAGGGGTTCCAACTAAAAGAAGCCTAAGATTGTAACCTAATGACTAAACCCCATGCACAATCTAAAGAAGGACCACCCTTAACTAGAAGCATAGTGAAAAAAAGACACACATATGTGAGAAAAACCATTTTATTATTCAATCATGGGCTTACAATACAATGGGCTTGTGCCCTACATTACAAGAGCCCTTAGCTCAATTTATCTCTAGATACACATGCAAGTTTCCTTTGCTAATTCTCTAATTCATCTCAGTGCATAATTGATTCATTGCCATGTCATCCTCCCATGACTTTCCATGATTACTTCTTGAATTTGTACAAGTGTAGCTATCTATCCTATTGTTTCTATCATCCTCCCCTGATAGAACAATCACACTACCAATTTGTTTCCTAATAACTATCATCCTAGTAATTGACTCATGGATCAAGGCCACATATATACCATGTACTTGTTGTTTCACCTTCCCTTCTTACCTTACAAATTGTGCTCTCTTATTTAGGTCCTATGAGTGCATCTTTCCTCAGTGCTTTGGTGTGCAAGTCTACACACTTTTCCTTCAAACATGACTTTCTTCCTCAACACGTAATTCTCCACCTTCATGGCCATCATGAAAATTGGAACCATATTACATCCATGTGTCTTTTCCTTTGTACTCTTTTCTCTCCACATCATGTCCTTCTAGATCCTCATGCATTCCTCCCCTTGGCACTATTCTCCTCCTTATGTGCCCCCTTCTTACTATGTTGGCTTCAAGAGTCTTGTGACTCCCATTTTATTTTCTTGTCTCTGTGTAGGATCTTGGGCCAACCTGGGATGCCCTTGCATCACCCACACCACAAGCCAATTGAGAATCCACTTTGGTAATTTAGCCCAAAATTATTTTTAAATTCAATTAAAAAATTCCCTCTTGTAACTATCAAATTTTTACACATGCAAAGATTTCCATGCTAAAAAATTCCTCCACCTTCTTCAACCACTAGTGATGGATTTCAAGGATCACAACCTACCAAACCATGCTTAAGAAGCAATATGCAAAGTATAAGAGAGACCCACTAACAAAACTAAAATGTTAGCCATTATTTTATGCATGTAATGACCAAATCATAAAAAATTAACACCTCGCACATATAGGCATAGCTCTCTATCTCACCCAAAGCACATTGAGTTTTTCACCCTCAATTTCACTTTAAGTGCTACCACATATGATAGTCCTTAAATACCCATGTGCATACCGATATTTAATAAGAAGATCATTAATATATGAAATCATCTTGCAAGAGTATCCGCACATAATATGTTTCATAGTGTATTCCAATATGTTAGTATATCAAAGCATACAAAATAAGCTTATATATAGGTGTCTAACCCCTAGCATTGCTTAAACTATTCACAAAATCGTGCACAATTATAATTATAAAATTTCTTATAGAGAACTACAAGTCATGTGTATCCCAAAATAATTGTCCTTAAATACATTGTATGCATGATTATCTCTTATCCCTATTTATGTGCATGAGAATTGCTTAACAATATGCCCCCTATCTAGAGATAGGAATTATTACATTATGAATTACATTGTAGTGCTGTTAGGACCCATAATCCTAACTATTTTATTAGATAATTATTTTTTTTAAGGTAGAAGTAGTAAAAACAACATATGCATATGCTTTGTAAGTTGTCTCTTTTGCTAAATTAGTTTATCCTACATGCCTAAGAGGTAATAGTTCTATTTAGTAGAATTAGTATGAATAGAGGATCTTGAGAGTACAATAGGTATTCATGAAATTACATTGTATTGAGAAATTCTCAAAGGAAGTCGCCCCCTTGAAGATACCAATGATATTGTAATGTAAATCTACCATTTTCAATACAAGAATAATTACAATGTTTCCATTTTAGCACTTATTTTATGTATTGTGTGCTTTGGCTGATGTGTTACAGGTAGGATCCTCACATTTGGTATCATATATATTTCTAGGGATGAGTTCTACCACAACTTTCTTCCATTTCAAGCCTTATACAATTGTCCATTGTATGCTCTCACCTTGCCCTTTTTGTGTGTTTTTAGAAATATCAAGCTTTTTTCCTTGAAAGAAAAGTATAGTACAGTGTTGAACATGAAAATTTAGAACATGGTAGATATAATTTGATTTAGAAACCGTGGATTAAATCAATCTAAAGATTTTTTCCATAGGGATATAGAATCCAAAAAATGCAAAATAAAAAAAAGGGAAAAAATAGTTAATTTTTTTTTGCCCTCTCCAATTGATTGTCTTGTTTCAATCCTTGTTTCATGCTAATCTTTTTGGGATATTACTCTAGAACTCTTTTCTAGGCACCCTAGGATCCCTTCTATGATGGAAAACACCTAATCTAAAGAAATGGATGCCACAGTAGTAGCTAAATTGGAGGAATTTGACTCTCGCATCTCCTCCCTTAATGATGGAAAATCCCAGATATTAAAATCTCTCAATTGCATAACTAGTCATGACTCATCCCATGAAAACTCCAAAAATATTTAATCCAAATTCAACCCTTTCCACCTACCTCAAAATCCAAAACTTGATTATTCTAAATTTGATGGTACAAATCCTTCCAGTTGGATCTACTATGCTAAATAATTTTCACTCTCCATGAGACTCCTTTGGCTAATATGCTACTTATTTCCTCATTTAATTTGAAGAAAGAACCAATCCAATGATATAAGTGGTATAGGAAGGCCCATAAAAAACCTAATTGGATTAAATTTACAAAGCTTCTCTTGGTCAAATTTAGTCCTAGTGCATGTGAAGTTTTCACTGAAGATTTGACCAAATTGCAACAACTTGGTTGTGTTCATTACTATTAAATTAAATTTGAGAAATTGCCAACCAAAACAAAGGATTGAAAAAATACTTCTTTACTATTTATTTCATAAGTGGCCTTAAGGAAGAATTTTGGTCTAAGGTAAAATTGTTCAAACCTAAGGATATGATGGCTACCATAAGTCTAGCAAAACTTGTAGAAGATAAACTCACAACTTAGCATCACTTCTTCAAGTTCACCTCATTCAAATCCACTATGATGAATCATCCTACTGACACCTCTAACATTTGCTCCACATGTATCAAACACCTCATTGAATCAGAAATGCAAGCCCGACAAGAAAAGGGGTTGTGTTATAATTGTTATTACAAATTTACCCCAAGCCATCATTGTGTCTAATAAAAGCTATATTTTCTTGATTTCAAGTCTCCACCTAGGGTAGAGGAATGGGAAGATTCTCAAGAATAATACAAAGAGAAGTATCCACCACTTGAGGATCCAAATCTTGACCTTTCTCCTAAAATTTCTATGCATGCATTAGAAAGGATATCCACTCCTCAAACAATGAAGGTTAAAGGTTCTTAGGAAACATGCTCTCAAAATCCTCATCAATTTTAGTAGCCTCATAATTGTATTGACCCTAGATTGGATAAACAAGAAGATTGTTATTTTCATCCCTATTCTAGCTTTGAGGTGATGATAGCTAATGGTGGAACCTTGCCTTGTAAGGAAAAGTTCCAAAATGTTTCCATTTCCATGGGTGACTACACCCAAAAATATGACATGTTTTCCTTGCCCATGGGTGGCTATGACATTGTGTTGGGAGCACAGTGGCTTTGTACACTTGGTTTGTGGGATTTTTTAAACTTTAGATGCAATTCATAGCTAATTCTCAACATCACACCTTATGTGCCCTCACCCTTGGATCTATTCATCTCATTATCTTTCATCACATGGAAAAGTTACTTAAAAAGGATCTCATGGAGTTATTGCAATTTTTTTTCTATTCAGGTTTTTGACTCTTCTACCTCAAGCTACCTCAAGGATCTCCAAGAGATTTTACTTTTCCATTTAGAGGTCTTCCTAGAACTAATTGGCTTACCTCCAAACATCCACTCTTACATGTACCCATTTCTACAAAAGAAAAAGATAGATAAATTAGTCCAGGAACTACTACATTAAGGGGTCATTTAGCCAAGCACTATTCCTTACTCCTCGATTGTCCTTCTGGTGTTGAAGAAAGATGGGTTTTAGTGCCTTTGCATGGATTTTTGTGACCTAAATAGAATTACCATCAAGGAAAAAATTACCATTCCATTGGTTGATGAGATCTTGGATGAACTCAATGGGGCATGTTTCTTGTCCAAGTTGGATTTATGGTTAGGCTATCATCAGATTCACATCAAAGAATAAGACATTCTCAAAACCACCTTCTCCATTGATGATGGTCATTATGATTTTCATATCATGCCATTTGGCCTTACCAATGCACCATCCACCTTCTTGAGCTTGATGAATAACATTTTCCATCCATTTTTGTAGAAGTTTATCTTGGTCTTCTTTGATGATATTCTTCTTTACAATCAAACATGGGTAAAGCACCTCTCACACTTGGACCAGGCTCTTCAAATCCTTTCTACAAATCACTTATGTGCAAATCACTCCAAATGCTCTTTTGGCGAAACAAAAATTGTTAAATAAGTTCTTGGAAAGCTATTTATACTTCTTTGCTTCAGACCACTAGCATCATTGGACTAGGTGATTACCACTTGAAGAATGGTGGTATAATAGCACTCATCACATAGCAACCAAGATGACACCATATGAGATAGTGTGATCAATCACCACCATCTCTCTAAACATATATCTACTATGAAGTTTAAAGCTACATGTAGTGGATTCAAACCTTTGTACACATGACACCATTCTCTGCACACTTAAGGACAATCTACACATTGCACAAAATTGCATGCTAATCAATATGTTGATCAACATCACTTCAAACACACTTTTGCCATTGGTGACATCATGGTATTCCTTCACTTGCAACCCTACAAGAAGTTATCCTTGAAGGCAAAGACTATTCAGAAGTTAGCACCTAGGTTTTATGGGCCTTATAAAGTTTTACAACAAATTGGTATAGTTGCCTACAAGTTGGAGCTTCCTCCCTCCTCCAAGCTCCACTCGGTCTTCCATGTTTCTTGTCTAAAGAAGACTCTTATCCAACACATTCATGCTTAATTATAATTACTTGAGCTGGATACAAATGGCTCTATAATTCTAACACCAAAGTCTATCCTTGACAAATATTCATGCCAACTCTACAAATGCACCATCATCAAAGTTCTTATGGGTATGCAACCAAAAGATGGCATGTGGGAACCCCTCTTCCAGCTATAACAACGATTTCCTCATCTCAAGCTTTGAGGATAATGCTTTTTAAGGGGGACATATTAGAAAATATAGTCTGAGCTATTTTCTTATATAATTAATTTTGTTTTAAGGGTAAGTGCAAGAAGTTGGGTCCACTTTTAGTGGAAAAATCATGGGGCAAAATTTATCGGAAGGAAAAGATTTTGGCAATATGGCTAATGACTTTTTTTAGAAGTTGGATGAAATTAAAGCCCATTACACGACAATGTCTAGTTTTCAAATATGTAATGTTTTTTAGTGTTGAACATAATTGTCTATTTATTAATTGATTTTTATATGAAAAATAAGTCTAATTTTTGGAAGGAATTGACTTCGACAATATGGTTGACGATTTTTTTTTAGAATTTTTGGACGAAATTAAAATCCATTACAGATGATAATGTCTAGTTTTAAAATATGTAATTTTTTTAGTGTTGAACATGTTTTTCTACTTATTAATTAATTTTTAAACAAAAATCTTCATAAATTTTGAAATGACATGTATTACTATTTTTTAATTTAACTTTTGGTTTTGAATTTTTTTAAAAAATTATCTTTGACCAATTTAGACATCATTCTCTACACGATAAAAAAATTCATGTTAAAATTATTTTAAGTCAAATTATGTCAAGGTCGTACCTAAGCGGTTTTAAAAAAACACCTTAATCCTAGTAAAAAATCAATTAAAAAAATATTTACTACAAAATTACAAAAAATATCTTGACCAAACTTCAACATCATATGCATCTTTCCACAAAAGGATTCTGAAAAATACTGTCATTTAAGTTACTTTTTTTGCTGGTCGTACACATGCATGTTTTGGCCTTCAACATGCTTTTTAAAAAAGGTTACTTTTGTACATCCTATACAAAAATAACTTTTGTCATTTGGATATTAGAATAAATTACATATGTGAAAATTAGAAACAAATTCCTACATTTAATATTTTTACACCATGTTAATATTCTGTGTAAGTGCTTCAATCTTTTTTTAATTTTTTTAAATAAATAAACTGTAGACTTGGGGTTTGCTCCCATGTATATATTAAAATTTAACTATAAAAAGTTTAACAGAGTTTTCAACCAAAAATTCAACCAACTACATCTATCCTTCTATGTAGCATATTAACAAAATCCTTGTCCTTTTCACCTATATACAACCTATACAGAGTTCTTACGAATCTCTGTTTATATAGTCCATACTATATTAACACAAGGTATATCCTAATCCCCAATTCTACTATCTATAAACAACAAAAAAACTTCATCATACTAGTGATCGAGGTTGTAGTCTCTTGCATAGTACAGGTCCAGGAAACCCTGCATCCACACGTCCTCCCCATCCAACCCAAGAAGCTTCTTGAGAAAGCCAACCCCCCGCACTACCTTCTTCCTTCTAGCTGCTATCATTTCCACCTTGACTTCTCAGACAAATGGTTTCCATTCTACCATATTTCCTACTACATTAATTATGTGTAAATCCTTGGGTAATGGAATCCCCAATCCACTTCGAGCCACGCCCAAGACCTCTTCAAAGCCGCCCCTAAACTCCTTCTCCACATATGTTTTCATCAATTTCCTAATTACATCCTTGTCTTCATCCAAATCCAACAATACCACCAAGAACATAGATGGAAGATCAGAAATCACTTTGTATCTAATCGTATTCTCCATAAAATGTTCCCCTAAAATCCACTCGATTGCAAATAGAATGATGCCGCTTTTAGGTTTGAATACCTCATGCATTCGACTATCTGTAATTCTACCTAGAAAAGACATCTACCTCTTCCCACACACCAGTCTAATGGGCATCTCCATGCTCTACAAAAAATAAATGTGAATGAAGGGATGAACCACCAAAACATCCATCATATTCATAAAATGCAAAGCCATCTCCCTGTAATAACCCTCTGCATGCCTCGCCAACTACATCCAACCAAAGAGATTAGACTCATTGTCAGAGATGAGTGAATTAAATCATTATCTGACACCTCCCAAAGAAATGTTTGTTTTGAATTGATGGCACAGTTAGCCAACGTGTCTGCCTCCTCATTATCTTCCCTATATACATGGTTAACCACCATACTTTCCAAATTGTCTATTAATTTCAAGGCTTCAATTAATAAAGCCTTGAGCTTCCAATTTTTTATATCATTTTGCCTTATTGCATTTACAATGACTAAAGAATCACCCTCTATCTCCACCTTTGATACCTTAAGATATTGGCATAGCTGAGGTTCCAAAATAAGGGCCTAAAGCTCTGCTTCATTATTCGATCCTGGAGTCAACTTCTTTGCTACTTTTCCAATGACCTCCCCTTTCTAATTTCAAACTAGACAACTAGCCCCTGACTCTCTTGGATTTCCCCTTGAAGCACCATTGAAATTCAACTTTACCCTGTTGAATACACAAGACAATTGAGAGGGGGAAGGGTGAATCAGTTGTATCAAAAACTTTAAACCTTCACAAGCATAATCACATTCACTTCAATCCACTTAAGCCCTAATTCTGTTATGAAGATTAAACATGAAAAATAGATAACAAAAACTTAATCACATCAACCCCATGCATAAGAGAACACTGGATTTTACATCGAAAACCCTAAAAGGGAAAAACCATGGTGAGGATTAGCTCATAATATATAGTAGTAACAATACCGAATTACAAAGAGGCTCACTACCAAAGGGCTCACTACCCAAGGAATCACTGTCCAAAGGAATTCTCACTGCAACTAGGGCTCACTACCAATAGGGCTCATTGCCAATGGGGCTCACTGCCATAATGGCTCATTGCCATGAATTGATATAATAGCATCTACCACATGCCTGAGTTCAATTCCATTGAAACACAATATTTATCTCCTTCGTAGCCTCACAACACACACATCCTCATCTTCACCCAATTTACATGAATTCTTTACATTTATTTATATCAATCATCAACCTTGGAAAATGCATCAAGGTTAGCAACACACTCTACAACTTTTGGAACAATCTTCAAGGTCGACAAACATACATAATTCAAATTAGGTTTGGACCTAAACAATCTTGCAAAGCAAATGAATGAAGGTAGAACACTCCACGGCTTATCTCGGACCCAAATACATCTTCACACGCTTCTACAATCCACAAAACACATCTGCAAAGAGTGTTAGCACCCAAGTCGACCAAACTTTTGCAAACACCAAGAATACTTAAGCACACGCTTCCAAGAACTCAATCATAGCTTGTGGATCAAGTACATGCCTTCAACACAATATGGATAAATCCGTGAACAACATAAAAACACCTAGGAGCCAACAAATCCAACCACAACAAATCTCAGTTGAAGACAACAAATGTCACTTGAAGATAGATCACAAACTGCTCACAACAAACACTGTCGAATAATCCAACGATATTGTAACGTGGATATGCCATTTTCAATACAATAAAATTACTATGTTTCCATTTTAGCACTTAATTTTTGTATTTAATGTTTTGGTTAATCTGGTGCAAGAAGGATCCTCACAAGTGTCAACTGGTAGCATTCAATTAAGGTCCTCCCCACACTTCTTGGGTACTTATAGTTTGTTGTTGGTTTAGTACTATTCTTCTTATGGGACCCATGAAAACTAACTACATTGATCTTCTTTAAACATATCAATAGACCCTCTTCATGTTTACTTGGTTTATGGTCACCCTCTACCATCTCATCCATGCACAACTCATACTAACATCCTCCTCTAACATCCACATAGTTTTGGTGCAAAAATATGTTAGGCCTCCATTTTTCATGGTTTCAATTCTCAACTCAATCATTATATTTTTATTGGAAATGAGATATAATCAAGAAAATTACCCATTAGTGGATGAAGCAATTAGAACTCAACCTCCTCTAAAAATGTGTATGTAGATCTTAAAAATTCCAACAAATAACTATCCAAGGTTCCTTTCCACTTGACATAAATAGCTCTTGTCCACATCTCATCCAACTCATGTATCTATATATAGCCTCTCTTAGACAAAGAACATTTCTTACCAAGGTTCCTTGATGAATCTTGGCACTATGTAGACAACTAATAAAAGTTTAACCTTGGCACCTCAACAAAGAATTGGTATTGGTTTTAAAATTCCATGACCAACATCTTGAGGAAATTGAATGGCTTGCTCATCAAACCAACACTCAATCTACTCCAAAGTAATACAAGTCATTAAACATCATCCCCCACAGAAAGATCTAGACAAATTAGTATAAAATATTGAAAAAACTACTAAAACCCACAAATATTCTTAGAACACCCTGCTAAATGAAAAGAAATCCTAGAAAGGTTAAGCCCCTACAACAAGAACACGAGATCAATCCAAAACATCTCTACATGTAATAAAAAAGAAATATACCAATAATGAAGCCAAAATTTTGGACATGGGATGTCCTTTGTCACATCCAAGTCCTACACAAGCTATGATGAGCTAGGAAGGAAGAGTCACTACACTAGCATATCACTTAGACCCAAAGAATCTAAGTGCTCACATAAGTTATAGTATTTCCCAAAGAACCCTTGTTAGATGTGTTGTGTATATGGAAAAATGGATTAAATCTAAACTAAATAAAACCAAAGAACCCAATAACATAAAGGAAACGAATCTAAGTAAAAGCCATAAATCACAAATCAAAGACAAATGAAAGCTCTTACCAAAACCTGTATTGTTCCCTTTTGGAGATATGTGGATTGCTCAATGTAGTTGCGAAGCCATGGCTGCAACAAGCAAGTATGTGCTCAAGAGATCAATGTCAAAAGATCGTTATAGTGCTCAATCGACGCGTTGTGTCTACTCAAAGCTCTGTTAAGTATGCCTGAGAATACGATCGAAGAGAGAGGCTCAATGAAGGAGATGAGGGGGGTTTATATAGATTTCAAATAAGATCGATCAACGGTCCAGATAATTCAGAAGAATCAACGGAGGAGATAAGTTGAGGAATGTGCAACGAATGAGGAGAAGACATGTGTCTTGCTTGCTTTTGCATGAGAGGAGTTATCAAGAATAGAAGAATGAGTTAACTGAAGAGATAAATCAATTAAAAGAATAAAGCAATCAGTTAAGTGATTTAAAACAAGAAGAAGAGATTTGCATGAGAAAAGAAGATATTTTGCTTTATTAAATATAGAAATATTTAATTGATGAGCAAAAAAGCTTGAGTTATATTAGAGATAACTCAAATTAGAAGAAAAAACAACTTAAATAAATAATTGATTTATTTAAATTTAGAGAAGATATTTTGGAAGAAGTAATTAAATAATTGGAATTATTTAATTTAGAAGATTTGAAAAGCAAATTAAATAAATAAATTTATTTAATTGTTGTGCATGATTTTGGAAGAACAGATTTTTGATTTAATTAAATAATTTAAGAATTATTTAATTGTAGATAAGAAAGAATTTGTTGATGAATTAATTAAATAATGGGATTTATTTAATTAATGTAGATATGATTTTTGGAAAGAGGATAATGATCTAATTAAATAATTAAAATTATTTAATTGTGGAAGAATATAGAGGGATTTAATTTAATTAATTAAATAAAGAGAATTTATTTAATTAATGTCGCAATTTTGTGATTTAGAAGAATTTGATGAAAATTAATTAAATAATTAGATTATTTAATTAACATTGAGTGCAGGTGATTAGACAGATTATGAAATGCAAGTGATTCGACGACACGGTCATTTTAGAGTGTCTACATTTTGCCTCTCTTTGATGCAATGCAGCATGTAGCGTTGCGTCAAAGAAATTAATTGTTGAAGAGGTGATACAATTTTTATGCCCCAGTGTAGCTAGTTGCCCCAGCGTATGCCCCCTCGAGCGGGAAGACAGGGAAGCGACAGAGGAAAGGTGTTGACGCTCGACTAGAAGATTGCGCGACCAGGTGGGAAGAAAAGCAGAAAATGGGGTGGGAAAGAAAACTAAGGGTGGGGGCACTATAAATAGGTCCCATGGGGACCACAATCCTCATTTGCACCCATTGAGATTCTAAATTTAGAGAGAAGAGCTTCTAAACTTAGTGGAGAGAGAGGTGAGCAGACAGCGCGGAGAGATGCCGATTCCAGTGCATAGACATCGGGCGGAGCTGGTGCGGACCTACGGGAGGCCAGTAGGAGCCCCGGCAGCAGTAAGTGATCGAAAACCCCCTGTGAATTTGTCGATTAGGGGTAGATTAGGGCTAGATTTAGGCAGGGTGAGCAAGAAAGCCAAAAGCGCTGTAGGCTTCTGCAGCGCGTCTGGTAGTCGTTCGGCGCGCTTTGGAGCGCCGCAGCGCGTTTGGTAAGCGGCTGCAGTGCGACTGGTAAAACCAAGTCGCTTTTGGTAGTTGGGGTCCACGTCATAGCGCAGATGCAAAATCCCGCAGCGCATATGGCTAGGCAGTGTAGCACAGTTGCTAGGGTAGGACAGCGCAAATGGTGGGGAGAGGAAAAAATGAAGCGCCTCTGGTAAAACAGAGCGGCGCTGGTGGCATGTGGGTGCAGCGCTTGTGAAAAACAAGGCGCGGGTGGCAGAAAAAAAAGCAGCGCCTTTGGATGGACAGTAGGGCACTAGTGGCAGGGAGGGACAGCGCTTTTGTGTAAACAAAGCGCTTTTGGTTTGAATAGAATAAAAGTTAGGGTTGAATAGAATGGGGGGACATAGAAGAGAGACGCCTAGCCTAGCTGACAAGAGGGAAAAGGGATGGCTGGGGTTTGCATAGCATAGCCCAGGGGTAGATAGGATTATGAGGATTTGGTTATGGAAGAACTGACACGTGATTTGTTATGGATGCAGAGGATTTTGCCACCGTTGATGTCGCGGGAGTGACACCACGCGATTGCGCATGAGGTTGTTCAGTTGACCTGGGAGGAGGATGCATTCTTGGAGCATGTCGGGCTATGGCATGTGGCACACCTGACACACATTAGGGCGAATCTCGCCCTAGTGACAGCAGTCATGGAGAGATACCACAGTGAGACTTCGTCGTTTCACTCCCTGACAGGGGAGGCTACAGTGACACTGGAGGATGTATATCGCATCCTGCAGATCCGGATAGACGGGGAGATTGTTGACTTTGACCTGGCACGAGGCGAGGCAGGCTTGGAGGAGGTCTTCTGCACAAACGACCTATGGATAGACGATGGGGAGATCAGATGGGCAGACGTCCCGAGACTCTGTGACAGGATCCGTTGGATAGTTGCATCACTGATTGGCGGCTTCCTGTGCCCGGAAAGGAGATCGAGAGGAC
The DNA here is from genome assembly GCA_027924645.1 of Cunninghamia lanceolata. Classification (NCBI taxonomy): domain Eukaryota; kingdom Viridiplantae; phylum Streptophyta; class Pinopsida; order Cupressales; family Cupressaceae; genus Cunninghamia; species Cunninghamia lanceolata. The sequence continues at coordinate 6,990,299 of BSBN01000918.1, read as the reverse complement.
TATCAGTTGGCTGGGGGACAGTACTATCAGGGATGTTCACTCATGGCAGACAGTACACGTGGGGACCCTGCGTGCTGGGATAGCTATATCATGATATGCATTACTGCGTATACAGGAGAGGCAGGAGCCTCTCAGCAGGGGTGACTCTATTACAGGTGTGGGCGTGGGAGCACATTCCAGTTATCCGACCCATGGTGCAGCGCCACCGAGACAGAGGGGAGCCGTATGCATTTCTATATGATGGGGTGATGACACACCGAAGGATGGGATCTGTCAGCTACTGGAGGCGGCAGCTTGACGAGATGGACATATTTGTATGGAGGTCATGGCTACTATGTGAGGAGTGGCCGGATGAGCACGAGCAGCTCATGTACTGTAGACAGGCTCGCTATCTGTTCGGTAGACGGACAGATATGATAGAGAGATATCTTCCTGAGTGGGTACTCAGACAGTTTGGCCTACCACAGGGGCTACCAGTGGGGGAGGCCACACATGCCAGGACGCGGAGAGAGACTGGAGATTGGGACGCAGTGATCCCAGTGGCGACAGCGTTAGCAGAGGTGGGGGGACTTATCCCCGTGAGATGGGATTGGGACTCTGGGCTAGCAGACCCAGGGACACTGCCAGACTATGATCAGTACTGGCAGACACACAGGCCGATGAGATTGACTACACCAGGTGTAGTAGGGGTAGTGGGAGAGGTATTAGTCCTTGGCGGAGAGGCCAGGATGAGGCGGCAGGCCAGGGCAGCCGGACAGCAGGCAGGTGGCCAGCAGGAGGATGCTGAGATGGCAGAGGCATTGGGCCCAGTCGTAGAGACTGATCTGCAGAGGGCCGAGCGACTGCTGCAGGAGGAGATAGCCCGGAGGACGCGACTAGAGCTCCAGATGGTTAGACTGAGGAGAGACAGGGATACAGCACGGGCAGAGGCGAGACAGGCAGAGGCCACAGCCCAGGCACAGACGCAGGCGGCCACAGCAGCACAGACAGCCCTAGCACAGGTGCAGGCGCAGCTACAGGCACAGGTGCAGGTATACAGACAGTTACAGGCCCAGGTACATGCACAGGTACAGGGACAGATGCAGCCGCCGGCCGCACCAGTAGCAGACGCCGAGGTGGTAGCACAGGCCAAGAGAGAGAGAGATGCAGAGGTACAGCTATGGCTGACAGCAGAGGCTACACTCTTTAGAGTGAGGCGGGAGAGAGAGGAGGCATGCCGTGCACTGGGTGCAGACCAGAGGACCCTATATAGTGAGCTCGTCCGAGTGCAGGGTGAGCTGGTATCAGCTGGCCGGGAGGCAGAGTATTACAGGGGGCTATATGTGGGTGCGGTGCCGGCAACTCAGCAGGCACCGAGCTATAGAGACAGGAGCAGGTCGGGGGCATCAGGATCCTGGAGGACAAGGCAGTCAGCGTCCTCAGTCAGAGGGCCACTGTTGCCGCCAGGGGGAGGAGGAGGACCATCAGGGGGACCTCCACCGAGCACAGGGGGAGGCCAGGGGCCACAGCAGGAGGGCAGCTCTACCCACTAGGGCATATTCATGTGTATTGTATCATATTGTATCATGTTAGACAGATGCCTGCGTGCATTCTGATGTATATTTTGAGGGCTCTTGATAGCCTTGATGTACTATATTAGTGTATATTTGGATGTATACACATTTTTTGTATTATTGATGTAGACACAGACACTTTGTATTATGATGACCATTACATGATATATATATATATGATGATCTATTCAGCTCACTGTTGTTCATACTTTTTGTGTATGCATTCCTTGATGTCATGAATGTGATGATATGTATGTATGATTATGGATTCAGGTGATGACATATATTGTTTATATGAGGCTTATAGATGTATGATGATAGAGATGTAATGACTAGTGATATCTGACATGTGGATTTTGCAGCTATGCACCAGAGAGGAGAACAGGAGGAGATGGAGACTGTTGATCGATTACTGTAATGAAAGCGATATAAAGGATGCGGAAATGGATGAAGGAGCTTGTTGCAATGGCTTCGCATTGGTATATAAAGAGCAATCCTTAGTTTGATATAGCACATGGATAGTTCGCCACCAGGGTATAAAAGACCAAGGTGCAGTAATATCCGAGTGCGTGGACGTTGACTCTGCAAGCAAACGGTTTGAACCTAGATCCCTTAGACATAATATCACCTTGTTGGAACATGTGAATAAGCCATAGTCTTGAACATAAAATAAACTTCAATACATGTAAATGCAAGAAGAATTATTAATATGTAAGATGCTAGGGCGTAACACACACAAGATAAATAGAATGCTATGAAAGATACTAAAGATCATTCCTCAAACACGGCACACGAAAAGCAATGACTATGCCCCCAATCCGTACTGCATCGCAACATACCAAGATTATAGATAAATCAAGGTAGCTTTGAATAGGTATGGGAATAGGGAACAAAAGATAAACCATAAAACAAATTGACTGACTTACAAAGTAAACATACAGCCAACATATTCTCTTGCCAAAGAGGTTGCTCAGGGTAGATTGGATAGGAAAGATAACAGCCTTATCGTAGGAGCTCTGTGTCCGTTAAAGGGGGCTATCTACTTAAAAAGACAATATCTTGCTGCAGGAAATGCCACATGTCGCAGGAGACGCGTGTGTTGGTCTCGACGATGGAACACTTCGCAGAAGACAAGCTTGTGGATCTAGGGCTTGGTTAAGCGGTACTTAGCTAATGTTGGCAATAGGTATGCAGGACAGTAGATGACTCTGGAAGAAAGCCTCTTTGCTTCAAGTTTGTTAAGGACTTTTGCTTTGAAAGGATGCGCTAGCTTGCTGCTTGAGCTAGTCAAGTCAAGGCGAATGGATCTTTGACAAACGGAAGACTAGAAGGATGGAATGCAGATGGATTGAAATGGGTGGAGAATGGTGGATCGTGTGTGCCTGAGTACTGGATACATCCTTCGTATTCCAGACTACCTACATACCATGTATCCACGGGATCAAGGCACACTTACGATGGAAGATGAACGTGATAAATAGGTAGTTCTGGATAGAGCGATGAACGGGGCCAGGTGAAAGTGGGAGATCTTATGTACCTGAGTACTGGAAACGTCCTTCGTATTCCAGACTGCCTACATACCCATATCCATGGGATCAAGGTACCTTTAAGATTGAAATGATGATATGTAGTTCTGGTTAGTGTGATGATGTGGGAAAAGAGCGGAGAAGAGGTGATCTTATGTACCTGAGTACTGGAAATGTCCTTCGTATTCCAGACTGCCTACATACCCATATCCATGGGATCAAGGTACCTTAAGATTGAAAAGATGATATGTAGTTCTGGTGAGGGTGATGATGTAGAAAAAGTGTTGAGAAGATAACAGTCTTATCGTAGGAACTCTGTGTCCGTTAAAGGGTGTTACCTATGGAAATGAGACAAGATTGAAGTATGTGCTGCGAACCACGAACAAGGAACCAATCTTAGACCGAAGCTAAGGAAAGAGTTGCCCCCATTCTGGTAGAGGAAACTGTAGGGGTGACTGATGAAGAAGACACAGAAAGACTTGACCTAGGACAAGACAGTGTTAACTATAGACCCAGACCAAGACATGGGAAGACGACGATGGACATTGACAAATTTCCAAACTATACTAGATAGGGAGATGGAAATGCAAACAAAGTCAATGGTTTTATTATGGGTGGATGGATGAAGCATGTTGTGAACTGGACAAGGAGTGGACAGGACTCGATAGACGATGGATGCTGACTCTACGCATAGCGCCTGTTTGCCAGGTTTTCACTATGGTACTTATCCAAGGCGCCTGTTTGCCAGGTTTTCACCAGAGGATGGATTTTTTTGGATTATTTGATTTTTTTGATTTTTTGATTTTTTTTTTTTTTTTTTGCTTTTTTTGTGGGAATACTCTGAGGATCAGGCATAGAACTTCTTGAGATGGACACTGTTAAGTGGCTCATCTAGAGGAATGCCGTCAGGTGTAGCTAAAGTATAAGCTCCCGATCCATATGCTGCTGTGACAATGAAGGGACCTAACCAGTTAGGCTCAAACTTACCCTTCTTCTCTCGATCTGCTTGATTTCTCTGATTCTCCTTAAGTACAAGATCACCAACTTGAAACCGTCTTTCTTTGATCTTTTTGTTGTAATTACACCGGAGGCGGTTTTGATAGACATGGAGATGATTAAGTGCGGCAAGGCGCCTCTCATCTAGTAGTTCAAGCTCAGCTAATCGGGAAGTGCGATACTCATCCCCGCTGATCAGGTCCTGCATGGATACTCTGAGGGATGGGATCTCGATCTCTATAGGTAGGATGGCTTCAGAGCCAAAGACCAAGGCATATGGTGTGGCACTAGTTGGTGTTCTGATACTAGTGCGGTAGGCCCATAGGGCGGGATTGAGTTGCAAGTGCCAATCACGACCAGCTTCATTGACCATTTTCTTTAGGATCTTGAGAATGGTTTTATTGGAAGCCTCAGCTTGGCCGTTACTCTGCGGATAGTAGGGAGTTGAAAAGCGATGTTGGATATTGTATTGTATGCATAAGGCACGAACATCTTGGTTCTTGAATGGTCTCCCATTATCAGTGACAATGGCTTGGGGAATACCATACCGGCATATGAGGTAGTTTAGGATAAACTTGGCTATTTGTTTACCGGTGATATAGGTCATAGGAATGGCTTCCACCCACTTCGTGAAATACTCAGTGGCGGTAATGATAAACTTGTGGCCATTTGAGGAGGAAGGGTGGATTTGTCCTACGAGGTCGAGACCCCATTGAGAAAAAGGCCATGGAGTTGTCACAGGTTGTAACTCATGAGCTGGTGCGTGAATCAAATCTCCATGCTGCTGACATTGTAGACACTTCTTAGCAAACTGTACAGCATCTTGCTCTATTGTAGGCCAGTAATAACCTGTTTTGAGTATCTTCTTAGCAAGATTAGGACCGGTAGAATGCGTGCCACAGACACCTTCGTGTATGTCTCGTAAGGTAACTTCGGCTTCTTCCGCGTTAAGACATCGTAAGAGGATACCATCGAGACTCCGGCGATATAGTGTATCACCCAGGATGATGTAACGAGAGGATCGACGGATAAAGGTTTTGCGTTGGGTGGATGATAGGTCAGGGGGAAAGGTATTGTTCTTGAGGTATTCATAGATATCTTCGTACCATGGGGAATTGGGACCAACAAGTTCACAGATGATTTCAGTAACAGGAACATCGACGGCTGGTATCAACAATTGCTCGATCAAGAATTCACACTTCTGTGTATTTGCAGGCATGTCAATTAGTGACCCTACAGAAGCCATAGAATCCGCAGCTTTGTTATGCTCTCTTGGAATTTGCTCAAATGTGATGCTAGAAAAGTGTGGTTTATAGGCATCCACTAGTTGTTTGTAGGGGACCAACTTTTCATCCTTTGTTTGGTATTCATCTGTGACTTGGCGAATGACTAGCTGTGAGTCTCCATATACTTGTAATTCTGTGATGTCCCATTGAACTGCTGTATTGAGACCTATAAGGAGTGCTTCATACTCGGCTATGTTGTTGGTGCAAGGGAATGCGAGCCGATATGACTTTGGAATGTAGTCATTCTGAGGTGTAACAAATAAGATGCCGGCTCCTGATCCATGCTGTGTGTAAGAACCGTCAAAGTACAACTTCCACATTATGGAGGTAGCCAGAGTGAAGAGATTCTCGTCAGGAAAGTCTGCTACCATAGGATGTGTATCTTTCATAGGTGCATCTGCTAGTTGATCTGCAAGGGCTTGTCCTTTGATTGCCTTACGATCTGTGTATTCAATGTCGAACTCACTAAGGATCATGACCCACTTAGCTAGTCTGCCTGTGAGAGCTGCTTTTGCTAGTAGATACTTCAGGGGATCAATTTTAGCTATCAAATTTGTGTGTTGGTTCAGCATGTAATGTCGCAACTTTTGGGAGGCAAACACTACTGCTAAACAAGCCCTTTCCATTGGTGAATAATTGAGCTCGTATCCCACCAAGGTTCTACTGATGTAATATATTGCATGCTCCTTTCCTGTGTCATCATTCTGTGCTAGCAAGGCCCCTAGGGCTGAATTTGTAGTGGAGATGTATAAGATCAAAGGTTTGTCCGCAACTGGTGGAACCAATACAGGAGGTGTAGCTAGATACTCTTTAAGTTGATCAAACGCTGCCTGACACTTGTTGTCCCATCGAAATGAAACATCCTTTCGGAGTAAGTGTTGAAAGGGTTGACATTTATCTGCTAGCTGTGAGATAAAATGCCTGATGGACTGTAACCTTCCTTAGAGGCTCCTTAATGCTTTTAGGTTCTTTGGTGGAGGCATCTCCACTATAGCCTTTACTTTTGCTGGATCTACTTCGATGCCTCTGCGAGATACAATGTATCCCAATAGCTTCCCTGATGTTACACCGAATACACACTTCTTTGGATTGAGTCTTACTTGGTATTTTTCAAGCTTGTCAAAGATCTGTCCTAGGACCTGTATGTGATCCGCCTGAGAAGATTTAGCCAGTATATCATCAACATAGTCTTCCATGATGTGATGAAAGAGGTCATGGAAGATCACTGTCATTGCTCTCTGATAGGTTGCTCCTGCATTCTTCAGACCAAACGGCATGACACACCAACAATAATTGCCCCAAAGACAAGTAAAGGTTGTTTTATGTTGGTCTTCTTCAGCTATCCTTATCTGATTGTAACCCGAGAATCCATCCATGAGAGAAAGCATCTCGTGACCTGCTGTCAAGTCCACTATAATGTCAATGTTTGGTAGTGGAAAGTCATCTTTAGGACATGCTTTATTGAGATCTCTGAAATCATTACACATGCGGATGCGCCCATTAGGTTTAGACACAGGTACAATGTTTGAGACCCAATCTGAATAGTCAATAGGTCGTATAAACTTTGCGTCTAACAGCTTTTGTATTTCCACCTTCACCAAGAGAGCTATTTGTGGATGCATTTTTCTCAATTTTTGCTTGACTGGTTTCACCTTGGGATCAACTGTGAGATAATGAACTACTAGCTTAGGGTCTAGCCCTGGCATATCTGCATAGGTCCATGCAAAGTTGATGGTTCGTTGTAAGAAGAAGCTGTTAAGATTTCTATGCTCTGTGTCAGATAATGATGCCACTAGGAATGTTGTCTTTGGATTCTGTTCTGTACCTAGGTTGATCTCTGTAGAATCTTCCATGAGTAGAGATGATTTCTCCTGGTACTTAGATGGTAAGGGAAGGTCAAATCCTCCATCCTCAGGTGCCACAGTTGGGTTTTCACCTTTGGATACGTCCTTTATTTTTACTATTTTATGATCAGGAGGTGCCACAGTGTGGTTTTCACCTAGAGATCTTTCTTTATTTGCACTTTTGCGACTAGAGGATTTGGCATTCTCACCAAAATAAGCCGTGGGCTCTAGTTCCATTACAAAACCTGCCTTGTGATCACCAAGAGGGATACCTTCCTGAAGTCCCATGAACTCAGCTAGAGCTTCATCATTTTGAAATACATCTATAACAGGGGCCCCTTGTTGGTCCCAATCGATAAGTTTAGGGTAGACAAGCGTGACATTCTGGGTGCTGGTGGTGGAAGTTAAGGATACGGAGGATAGTGTAAAAATGGAGGATTCTGCAAATAGATTGGTCATGTGGAGGGAAGAGTCATTGGTGATATCCTCTGTAGACATCGTATTGGCAGGAAAAGTGTCAGCTACCTCGTCGAGGATATACTCGATGTCTGAGGCGCGTGGTACCTTCTTACCAAATCCTAATCCTTTCTTGTCTAGCTTCTTTGTTACCACAATGGGCTCCATAGTGCCTTGATTCTGTTTCCCAAGGCCACCTTTGCCTTTATAGCCCATGTTTTTCACTATCCTTAAGCCATTGCCATATTGCTTGACTGGTATCGTGATTGGTTCTTTCTCCTTGTAAAGCCAAGAAGAGATGTCCTCAATAGTTTCCTCTTCCAATAACCGTCCATGTTGGAATTGGGTTAGGAATGTTGGGGGAGGAATAGCTGCTTTTTTGGTAACTTTGGCAATGGGTGGTTTGCCGTAAGACTTTGGAGATAAAGGCATCCGCCCTACACAACAAGATTCAGAGATATCATAAGTTCCAAAGCCTATATCTCGGACACAAGCTGTGATTTTGGGGAGGGGTGTAGGCTCACTTGTAGAGGCTTGCATGAGAGTTTCAGGGTCAACATAGAGAGGGGATTCAAGGGCTTTGTCATTTTTAGGCACTTGGTTGCAATTCTTATAGCTTCCTTGCAAGACACGGCAGAATTCAAAAGGATTAGGATCTCCTGGGATGGTGATCTCCGTACCATTGTATGGGAACTTGAGGGACTGATGGTACGTGGAGGGAATAGCTTTCATTGCATGGATCCATGGGCGGCCAAGAATAATGTTGTAAGACAGCTCAATATCAAGAACTTGACACCTAGTTTCAAGCATGACAGGGCCTAGTTGTATAGGCAAGTGAATAACACCTTCTGAACGGTGTTCTGCATCATCATATCCCTTGATTATAATACTATGATCAGTGTTGACATGATCCTCAGAGTATCCCAATTGCTTTAGTAACTTTAAAGAACAGATGTTGAGACCAGCACCACCATCTATGAGAATACGTTTGATTTTGCGCTTATGGATGAGAACCTCAATATGGAGGGCATCATTGTGACAAGGATCATGGGAGGGGAGGTCTTTCTCAGAGAAGACCACGTTGTAAGGCGAAGCAATATTACCCACTATAGCTTGGAAATCTGTGACTGCTATGTTGTTAGGAACGGACGACTCTTGGAGGGCTTTTTCTAACACCACTCTATGTGCAGGTGATGACCGTAGAAGGTCCAAAATAGAGATCTGTGCTGGTGTTTTCCCTAGATGTTCGACAAGATTATAATCAGACTGAACCGGAAGCCTAGGTGTAGGCGCACGGATGGTGACATGACCCCGACGAGTAGTAACAGCACAATCCGTAGATTTGCCTTTGATGGTGAGGGTAGACACTCGACTCTCTTCAAAATGACCTACAATGGAATCGAAAGACGTGGAAGCGTGATTGATACCTTTACCCCTATCCTGAGGAGGAGGTGGACCATGATGAGGGAATGGTTCCTTGTACATATCGAGATCCTTGTTCGTGTGTTGTGCTGGTGATTCATTCTCCAAAGTGATTTGATTATCGTCGATGAGGTTTTGGATGAGGTGCTTAAGCTTCATGCAAGAGGCAGTTCGATGACCTTTGCTCCTATGGAACTCACAATACTCATTGTCTCTGTAACGTGCAGTTTTGTAGACAGGTTCTCCATAAGGAGGAGCATCAGGTAAGGTGATGAGCCCTTTCAGTAAAGCTTGCTGCAAGACCGATTCAATGGGCACTCCCAAGGGAGTGAATTGACGTCGCGGAGGGTAATCTTGTTGGGGCCGTTCTTGTTGTCGTTGCTGTTGGTTGGGATAAGGCTGTCTTTGTTGCTGCTGTTGTTGAGGTGGAGCTTGACTTGGTTTGGAGAGTTGCAGCGGTGTTTGCAACGTTTGGACATGCTTAGTATCGACCACCCCATCATTGACCACATTTTTGTTCTTGTTCCAATATTTGGGTTTATCGTTCAACTGCTGATGAGAATTGCTATCTTTCGTCTCCTTAAAGATTTTGACCACACCCTTAGCAATGAGGGCCTTCTCAATGTTGATACCCTTGTATGTGATTTCATCGAAGGTTGTAGCACTAAGAATTTGTAAATGGAAACCTAACTCTTGGTTGAGGTTCTGCACAAATATGCTAACAAGCTGTTTCTCCAGAATCTTGAAAGGAAATTTACTAGCCATTTGTCTCCATCGTTGGAGGAAAGAAATGAAAGTTTCCCCATTTTTCTGTTTATTGTTGCATAGGTCCGTCATGGAAATCTCATGCTCTGCGTTGTAAGAAAAATGGGTGGCAAACTTCTCTGCTAGCTCGTTGAAGGACTTGATACCCGTAGGTAAGTGTGAGAACCATTCTATTGCTTGACCTCCAAGACTGCGAGGAAAAAGACGCATAAGATATGTGTCGTTGTGAGAGACCTCGAAGCAAGCAAGATAGAATTCCCTAAGATGGTCTTTTGGGTCACTTTTTCCTTTGTACTTATCGAACTTGGGAATAGTGAAATTTTGAGGAAAAGGGATCATTGGTAATGACTGATCAAAAGGATAAGGACACACTTCCTCTAAAGAGAAGGTCTTTTTGGTGTGGCCAAACGTAAGATCAGATAGCTGTTGTTGCACCTCTGCAATCTTTAGTTCCATAGTCGTGGGAGGGGTTGGTAACATCTCCTGTTGTCCAAAAAGCGGTTGGTGTTGCCCATATGGAAGATTATAATGTGAGCCATGCGCACTGGTATTGTAAGGGTCGTAAGATTGATTGGGATTGTATGGATTGTATGATTGGTTCAGATTGGGTTGGAATTGGAGGCCTTGATTAGGTAGAGGTGGAGGTGGCGCTAGGTAAGAATGTTGGCTTTGCGATGGTTGAAGAAAAGTATTGGGGGGAGGAAAGCTAAAGTGCGTTTGATTAGGTTGTGATGGTGGCACATAGCTTTGGGAAACCTGATGTTGGGAATGTTGAGAGTGGCTAGGCAATGTATGAAAGAAGTTGAGCGTGGATGAACATTGTGGAGGAGGAACATAGGTAGAAGTGATTTGCGACGGTGGGGGTTGATTGAAGATGAGAGTAGAAGAATGTTGTGGTGGAGGAACATAGGTAGAAGTGATGCGTGATGGTTGGGGTTGCTTGAGGATGAGAGTAGAAGAATGTTGTGGTTGGGGTGGTGTGACTCCAATTGGTTGAGAGACATGCAGGTGTGATGATATAGGGGGTGGCATATGTTGAGACCCTTGTTGCATGGCTACATACGTGTTCCCCGGATTGTAATTGGGTGGGAAACCTATGCGTGATGGGGTAACCAAGATTCCGCTTGCGCTTGGGGTGGACACTTTAGGAGGTGGGTGCACATTCGATCGAGCTAAGGTGGCTTGCTTAGCTAACTCTGCTTGACGTTGGAGAGTTTCTTGTTGGTTTTGATAGATCTCCATAGGAGTCAAAAGCGGTGATATGGGCCTCTCCTCTGTTGGATTTTGAAAAAAGGGATTCCTATACTGCAAGCCTTGAGTAGGTAAGGGCGTAGTCACCGTGGACATGGTTTGCACCGCTTGTAGGGTTTCTTGGGTGTTGTTGCTCTCCTTGAGAGTGGACACATCAAAATCTTGAGGTAACTTGGCGCCTTGCTTTGCAAGCAAGCGAAAGAAATGATCCTGGTTCTCACTAAGGATTTTATCAAACGCAGCTATAGCTCTAGGATCTTGTATAAATTCATCAAGATCTTGCCCATCTTCTTGAGAGGATTGACCTATTTCAAAGTGTCGCTCTTCTTGAGATGGGGCTTGATCTACGATGTAACCTTGTGGGACAAAATCCGGAGGCAAGCCTGTGGTATACTGAGGTGCATTTAGCAAAGGGGTTCTATCCTCATGAGGATTGCTTGGTTCATCTATGTGTGGCATGTTTGGAGAGCCGATTGGTTTTGCCGCGGGTGTAATAGGAGTCACCTTGGGAGTAATGTTGAGACGACCTGATTGTGGTGTGCGAGGGGGTGACTTGTGCTTCTTAGGGACAACTTGCCTAGATTTCATGGTTTGCTGTAGCCTAGTGGTGACCATGGGATACACTTAGGACACAATGTAATGCTGGGAATCTGTGAGATGCTTTGAAGAAACGGACAAACTTTGATGCACAAAGTACTAGACCAAAGGCGCTATACTGTTTGACCAGAGGCGCAGGACTGTGCTACCAAAAGCGTGCTACTGTGGGCCAGAGGTGACGGACTGAGCTACCAATAGCGAGTTACTGCTATGCCAAAGGTGAGCTACAGTGACCAAAAGCGAGCTACTGTTATACCAAGGGCGCTGAAGTAGAGTTTTGCCAGAGGCGGGTTACTGCTGACCAAAGGCGATCTACTGTATTACCAAAGGCGAGCTGCTATAATACCAGGGGCGCTGAAGTAGTGTCTGATGTTTTTTCAAAGGCAAGATTTTTCTGTTTTTGATTGGATTGGTTTGGCAAGAGAAAACACAGCAAACAAATGGTCAAAAAAGGCACAAGGACTGACACAACAGATAGTGTATGTTCAAGGCTCCAAACAAGCCCAATGTTTCCACAGGTCTAATACAGTTGCAATCAATAACAAGCACTTTTTATCCCTAGAGACAAGGTTTCATTGCAGTAGATCAGCTCACAGCTTAATACTCCGTCGATAAAAATATCATTCCATAAAGGTGTCGGATATTTAGTATCTTTGCGAGAGACGATAGGTAGGGATATCTCACCCTCCCCTTGGAAAGCTCAAGTAGGTCACAAGAGCTTTATGTCCAAGGGAATACTATCTCTTCTCAAGGGAGCCAATGGTGAGTATCTTAAGGGTTTAAATCGATTTCCCTTGCACTGATGATTACCGCAATGTTCGGAGGTAGGTCGGGTAGTCTCTATCTAGATTGGTTCTTAGTGACTTTGAGGGACCAACGCCTTACGAGCAATGCGACAAGCTACTAAAAGCTTTAACCAATCCTACTAAGAGTTTCAAACACTTCGCTCAATGTGAAAATCGTTTCCACAAAGAGCTAGTACACCTCTTTTCAGTTTGGCACCACAAGGTAAGGCTGACGTCGGTTAGGACTTGGCTTTCACCTTATCCCTCTTATATAGCAGTTCAAAGGAAAACTCCACTTAGGGTCGTCCCTTTTGGATGAATCACAATCCAAAAGCAGGCCCTTCTAAAGGAATTACAAAAAAAGTAAAAGCAAGCACGTCAAACAAAGGTTCAATTGTCCTGTTATAAGAAAAATAAGGTGCAACTAAGCTATGCACACACACGATTGTAGTTGTAAATTGTCCCTTATGAAATGAAGTGTTTGGCATTCATGTCCATTGTCCCTTAGAAAATTGAGGTGTTTGTCCATACATGTCCATTGTCCCTTAAGAAAATCAGTATGTTCCTAAGACTTAGATTTGCAAAAAAGATTTGTTCAATTACTCCTATTAAGCATGCAATGTGTTTCTAAGACTTAGTGAGATAAAACAAAAGGGTCTTCAACGCTCGTCCTGCATGAACATATTAAGAAAACACCTATTGGCTCTGTGTGAGTAATAAGAAGCTGCAACAAGTGAGTTAGTTCCACCCAAAATTTCACAAGTTAGCAAAAAACAAATCAACTTGAACCAAAAGCGTGTTACTGTCTTTACCAGAAGCAACTCACTGTAAACCAAAAGCGCTTTAAGACAGACGAGAAGCGCACTAGAATATTACCAGCAGCGTTGAACAATAACCAGAAGCGCTTCACTGTGTTTTCGAAGGCGCTACGATAAATACCCAAAAGCGTGCAACGATAATAACAAAAGCGCTGTAAAATATCCAGGAGCGCATTACTGTGTAACCAAAAGCGCGATACTGTGTAGCCAAAAGCGCTGTGCTGTCTTAGATATAGAAAATAATAGTTTTTGTCAAAATAACCAGGCAAAAATGACTTTTCATGGTGGATCTACTGTCTGGGCAATGATATCCGATAGATCTGGGTCGTGAAATCTGGAAAACTCAGAAAATGGGTCAACACAATAGATTAGCAGAACTTAAGGATACTCCTAAATAAATCAGCTTAGGAGATATCAAAAATCAGGTTTGGAAGACAAATACAACAGCTTGTGCAACCAAAATCACAGATCTGAAAATGAGAGAAAACCCTGCAAAAGCACTGTAAAAAAAAAGTCAAAACCTAATTTTAACCAGAAGCGCTTAACAAAGCCTCCAATAGCGCTTCTCTGTGTCACCGAAAGCGCTACTCTGTGCGGCCAGAAGCGCGACCGTGCCGCCAGTAGCGCTGAACTGTTCCTACAAGAGCGCTTAGAGATACTACCAGACGTGCTGTGCAATATCGTCTGCGCTGTGCCGTACTGTGACTTTAAAAAACAAATTGCTTAAAGAAACAAAGGGATTAGTGGGTCCCACCGGGCGTGCCAGAATGTGTATATGGAAAAATAGATTAAATCTAAACTAAATAAAACCAAAGAACCCAATAACATAAAGGAAACGAATCTAAGTAAAAGCCATAAATCACAAATCAAAGACAAATGAAAGCTCTTACCAAAACCTGTATTGTTCCCTTTTGGAGATATGTGGATTGCTCAATGTAGTTGCGAAGCCATGGCTGCAACAAGCAAGTATGTGCTCAAGAGATCAATGTCAAAAGATCGTTATAGTGCTCAATCGACGCGTTGTGTATGCTCAAAGCTCTGTTAAGTATGCCTGAGAATACGATCGAAGAGAGAGGCTCAATGAAGGAGATGAGGGGGGTTTATATAGATTTCAAATAAGATCGATCAACGGTCCAGATAATTCAGAAGAATCAACGGAGGAGATAAGTTGAGGAATGTGCAACGAATGAGGAGAAGACATGTGTCTTGCTTGCTTTTGCATGAGAGGAGTTATCAAGAATAGAAGAATGAGTTAACTGAAGAGATAAATCAATTAAAATAATAAAGCAATCAGTTAAGTGATTTAAAACAAGAAGAAGAGATTTGCATGAGAAAAGAAGATATTTTGCTTTATTAAATATAGAAATATTTAATTGATGAGCAAAAAAGCTTGAGTTATATTAGAGATAACTCAAATTAGAAGAAAAAATAATTTAAATAAATAATTGATTTATTTAAATTTAGAGAAGATATTTTGGAAGAAGTAATTAAATAATTGGAATTATTTAATTTAGAAGATTTGAAAAGCAAATTAAATAAATAAATTTATTTAATTGTTGTGCATGATTTTGGAAGAACAGATTTTTGATTTAATTAAATAATTTAAGAATTATTTAATTGTAGATAAGAAAGAATTTGTTGATGAATTAATTAAATAATGGGATTTATTTAATTAATGTAGATATGATTTTTGGAAAGAGGATAATGATCTAATTAAATAATTAAAATTATTTAATTGTGGAAGAATATAGAGGGATTTAATTTAATTAATTAAATAAAGAGAATTTATTTAATTAATGTCGCAATTTTGTGATTTAGAAGAATTTGATGAAAATTAATTAAATAATTAGATTATTTAATTAACATTGAGTGCAGGTGATTAGACAGATTATGAAATGCAAGTGATTCGACGACACGGTCATTTTAGGGTGTCTACATGTGTTAGTAAGGAAATTGGGATACTAGGCAAGAATAGGGTTAGAATGTTAAGATTTGTGTAAGAATTCCCTACTTATGTCAAATAATACATCCACTTATTGAAGAATTAATGCATGATACATTGCATATACTCATAAAGGTTTAGCTAATAATTGAACAACATCAACCATCTTATTCATATCTATAATAGATAATAATATACAAAGTATCATCCATATTACATCATCTACCTTATAGAGGTAACCACATTACTTATATCCTATCTAAGTTATACCTCATTAAATCCCATACTACAATACCCCTAAGGTTATGGAAGAATCTCCTCCAAATTCACAGTCTTTCAACCTCATACTCTCCCCATCTACATCCATCTTGTATCTCTTTATCACCATCTCATAATTCACTCTTCCTCAACTTCTATGTTCATGTGTATGTGTCACCATCCTTGTTGTTTGACCAAATCATCTTCTTATAGGCTTACAATCCTCTAGACTCGTGATAGAGAATCATTTTTTAATATGTCTAGTTGAGATTTCTCCTTCAATCTATGGCTCAAATTCATCCTTTGAACACATGGCTAAGATACATCATATGGTTAGCTATGCCTATGTCACTCATATACAAATCCTTCAAATATTTTCATACCTTGCCTATTAAGTAGATCATTTCCTTTGATTTTTTGAGAAAATACTCACTTCTTTGGAAAACCTTGGCCTTCTATGCAAACATTCCTTAAACCTTGGGGATTTGTGCACTACTCCCTATATGAGTGTGCTGTGAGACTTACTTTCTAATGGTTGTGCATGTACTCTTACCATCCATGCATCTATACTTGTGCACTATTCCATGCCTTGTGCATTATTCCTTTCATCATTTCATGTTGATCCTTTGCACTTACCCAATCAAAGAAGAAAATAAAAAGGATTAAAAAATATCTAGTCATGAATAATTACAAGATTGAGGCTTCTATTTCTTGTGGGAATACTCTAATATAAACACATGCACTTCTTCTCTACATGAAACCGATATAACTTAATTATTAGGCTACTTGAACAAAGTAAAATGCATAAAGACTAGCAAGTTGACTAAGGATGTAATAAAGTTAAGCCTAAGAAATGAAACTTATGAAATAGAACAACAAATCGATGAATAAGTGGTATATTAGATTAAATAAATGTCTAGGGAAATCAAACATTATTTGCATAAATAAGTTAGAGAATTTCTATGTAGAGAAAGAATATAAGTAGGAAACAATAATGCCACCTCAATGAATTTGACTTTGGTCATGAAGATCATGAGTATAAAGAGGTAGAAATCAAATGGAACAAGACAATTCTCATAGATCAAAAAAGACTAATTCACATAAACTTAGGTGCAACCACCTTAGGAAGATAGGAAAGAGAGGACATATGTACTATGTGGCAGGACAAATGGAAACTACTAAAACATTTTATCAATGAAATTTAAAAAGATTTGGAAGTTTACAATCTAAAATTAATAAAGAAAGAATAAGAATTAATAAGGAAACAATATTGTCATAATTTTTTAGCCCCTTCACTTGGGCAACAAGTGTGACTCTTGGTCCACTACACCATGGTTGTAAAACATCACTATTGTATGGTTCAAGGGATGCTTTAGATAGGGCATAGAGGATATAAAAAATGATGAGTCTTGATTTTAACTTCTAAAAGACATTTAAGAAGTTGGTGATGTCTTTTATTACCCTAATAAATATTTATCAACATGTACTTTGGGGAACAATTTGCTAAGAGTATGGTGAAAAAAGGTTCGTTGGACCTCATATATGACAAAATGTTGCATCTACATTCAACAACCAATTAGTAAAATTTTAAAAATGATAAATAATTGATCTATACTATAAGACTATAAAGTTGTCCAATTTTGTGGTCTACAATTTAATTTTTTTTGTTTTGACCAAACACTTAGGAAGATCTACTAATTGGTTGTTTAGGTAATAAAAATAGAGCAAACAATTCTCAAAGAAAATTGAACAAATTGTGTATTCATACTATATAACCACAAAAGCTGGAAATAAAAAAAAGTGTTCATAAAGGGGCTCAAATAACTGGACAATGTAAGGTGTAGGATGCATTCCAAAGAGCTTGGATTGCATGCACACCATCCTATACAGCAGTTATTTGAGCCTCTTTAAGGAATTTCAATAAAAAATGCATTTGGTCAAGAGGAAAGTGTTATAGTGGTAACTGAAAAGCTTGTTGGGTACATGAGAAGCATCCTTGTGATCTTTTTTTCTTTGAACCTGGTATACATCCTTGTGATCCTTGGGAGGAGGATGTAAGAGCTCTAATGAACTAATTAGGGTAGCATGGCCTTTTGTTTTATACTTAAAATATGTAAAAATTTATACTTCAAAAATACAGATTATGATTCTTAGATAAAAGATTTTGTTTACAAAATGCAATCTAGGACAACGATCTATATACAGCTTATATTAATGATAATATATGTGAGAACAATAATTATAACTACAAATTCCAGAATCAACAATAATTCTTTGTGTGCAATATCAGTAGGAAATCTCTCCTGTTGGGCTCTAGAAATATTCCAGCAGTTAGCAAGAACTCAAACAGGTAAGATACAAGAAGATGTTTAAACATATCATTGAATGCCTTCAAAATTTGGGGTTACTTGAAGACAACATGAGCGAGTGTGTAAAACGAGTTGAATCAGCAGCATGCACATTAAATGGAATAATTATCCCAAACTTGTCATTGTTTTGGCTATTCTTAAATAGCATCCACTTCAACAGTCAAAGGTCAATTTTGGCCAATAAAAATAGGACAAATATTTACCACTTATTATTATGAATGAGCTGTAAAATTGCTATTGACTATTTAACCATTGAAATGGATGAAACCACTAAACTAGTACGCAGTAATGGTTTTATTAACGCTGTGTCTCCTATACAATTTCCTTTCTGAAATGTGAATCAAAGGAGTTTGCTCAAGATAGTTCTTGCAAGTTGCCTAATGTATCCTTATAACTGCTACAAATAATTCATAATCTTGGTGTTTTTAGACATATTAAAGTTCTAAAACATCCCCCTGACAAGCTGAGGCAATATTTCACGGAAAAATCAATTGAGATTGAAAAACAAACCAATTCATAGAGCTTGTCTAGGTTCACTTTATTAGTGTCATAATTGTGAATTCTAAAATTTTGAATTCTCTCTTATCAAAGGAGTGTATAGGTGAAGGTAAACACAGAAGTATGAAACAATGTTACATATGAAAGAATGATAGTGATAGACTACAAGCCGCTACAATAACAACAACAAAGCAGCTGCTATGATTTCAGCAAAAGCTGTAACCAGATTTGTCCGGTACTGGATAGCCCTGTCTGCATGCCCAGACGCAATCATTATCTCAAATTTACACAAACCTTGAGAGGGGTTTTTTGTGGTTATCTTGGCCAGATTAGAGAAAACACAATCTGAACTCTGCTGATCATGCATCTGATAGTACATGTTAAATGCATATGAAGCATTGCCTTGAAGATCCAGATTATTACATGAGGATCCATACCCCAGAGTAGTGCAGTCAGAATTGGTGCAAGCATAAGTTACACTATCAGAGAGATGAGTTAGGTCCTTGACATCTTTATTAAGAACACACCACCTCTGAGGAAGATATTTGACATATCTTGCACCAACTCGTGCCACATTCTGACCTTGACCTGATAGATCAAGTGGATACTTGGGTTGCCCATCATATTGGAAGATGCCCCAATGCCTTTCAAAGTTTCCGGGTGCAATGCTCTTTGCATCTTCATCAAAAAGACTGAACAGATATGCTTCAATATTTCCTCTTCTCATGGGAGTTCCTTGGCCACTCAATATGTGTTTTAGAAATCCCTGGTTGAACCTCTCTGCATATTGAGAATTGGCATTTATATCACCATCAGTGGGCCAACCTACTTCTCCAACAATAATGGGCATATTAGGAAAGCCCGCTTTCTTCAGAGACCATATTAGAGTATCAAGATTTGCATCAAACACATTAGAATATTGGGCTGCCCCATCAGTCAGCGGTTGGCCTTTACCATCAAAGAAGGCAAAATCAACAGGAAAATGCTCATTACCATACAAACTTAGAAATGGATAGATATTGACAGTAAAAGGTGCACCATTGTCATCCAAAAACTGAATAATCTGTATCATGAGATCACGAACTTCTGGCCTGAAATCCCCAGCTGATGGGACTGGGTTTGTTTCAGGAGAATTGTACACATCTGCATTGAGGGGCACTGTTGCCTTGACATCTCCAAAGCCTGCCTTCTTCAGAGCTCGCTGAATATTTTGAAGTGCAGGAAGAGTGACATTCAAAAAAGTGCCATTATAGCTCTCCAGGAAAGGCTCATTTCCCACTGCAACATACCTGCATATATTTGGCCCGAATGCAACATATTAGTAGCCAGTCCCAACAATCTGACACTTCTGATAAATATCCGACACTCCATCAATCAATTCTCCTACCCAGTAAAATAATACCTAATAAGAGCTTTCAAATTTATTTTGCATACTATTAAAATCTTCTTCCCGAAATTGCTCTAACCTTCAAGATAGGGAAACAAATTCTACCTGACTAAGGACTACTAAATTATTTTCACTCACAACAAAGAACATTGATACAGAAAATCCAGGGTAAGATACATAGAACCCATGTGATGAAGAATGTACAACATGTAAAGCCCAAAAGACTTGAATTTTCATCTTAATCAGGAGATCAAGCAATAGTCACAATATCCAAAACACAAAGGCCTTGTTAAGTATCAAGTAGTTGTCTTTTTTGCTCCAGAATATTTCTATCTTAGTCTTACATCATTAGTTATAGCTTTTCCATACGCTTGACTCTGAAGTCATAACCCTGTTCCCAGCCTTTATGGAAGGTTCATGAACTCATATTTAAACATTTATTTGCGGTAGATTCCACTACTTCAGATTAACTATTTGACCCCATACTTAAAATCCACAATATCATCTAGATATTGAATGCCATTGGCATCTGTACAACACCAAAGACTATCTGTAATGTAATTTATGGTCTAACAGGGTGAGCTGCCATTTTTTTTCATTTCTCAAGTCATGCTAAACATATATCTGAAACATCCTTGACATTAGTATTTTGGGTGTATTCTCTTCTGGGTCATGCACATGAGTTTGCTTGTTTGGCATCTACCATATAGAGAAGATTGCAAGCGATAGGCAAAAGACCACATTTGGAATACATACTAGGCAGTGAGGCATCTTTTATGTTTCACTAATAGACATTAATGCCTGATGGAATATGGTTTTGGAGCACAAGAGTAGTTTTTTTTGGGGCAAATGTTGCACACTAGTGTAATCCGAACTGATTATGTCCCCTTGAGAGACCAGCGCAGGGTTTCATGACATAAGTTTGAATAGTTTTAGAATGTGAAATAAATGCAGGTGATAGTATCTCAAATGAACATCAAATTGTAGCCATCAGTGTATTGTGGTTTCCCTCAAATTGCATGAAGGCCTTCCAAAGGTCAAGCCAATAACAATGACCGAGGCCAGGAACATCTTATATGCCCGATCCATATTTGTATATATCATAAGTTGTATGGGGAGTCATTCCCTTGAGGCATACAATGATTTTGAGTGCTAAGACTCCGCCCGTTGCATTTAATTCTGAGATGTGTCTCGTGCTCTGTATTTTATGTTTGGATTTTTCTGTGCTTGTTTATTACAACAGTTTTATTTTAGACCATCCAGTGGGTAAGAGAGATTAAATTCCAGCATATCATATTCATAAGAGTTGAGGCATCTTGGGAACAAGATCAAGCATGAAAAAACAGGCTCCCAAATATCACTAGAAACAATACACGATTGAAAGCAACAAAAGGTAATAATGACCAGATCCTACAATTGTTTTTGCACAAATCAAGCTATCTGTATAAAGTTGCACCTTTTAATTTTCCATTCATGTATGAGAACTATAGAGCACAGTACACGTTACAATAATCCATGATTGTAACAGAAAATAAAACTATCTTCACAAGATTCTGACAGCACTTCTCATCCTTACAGAGCCGAATGTTTATAGCCGACCTTCATCCCCTACCTCTCAACTGTGAAAAAAGATCCACGTGGGAGGGATCAACTACTTTCGTAAGATACAGTTGAAGTAAAACAGGCATTACTACCGAGCCTCGGGAATGTAAGAACTAAAATCATCCACTTCAATAGTCAAAGGTTAATTTTGGCCAATAAAAATAAGACAAATATTTACCACTTTTGTTGTGAATGAGGTGTAAAATTGCTATTGACTAATTAACCATTGAAATAGATGATATTTAAGTGGAGTGCCGAAAGAACCTTTACCAACTCACAAATTAGGACATAGACTTAAAACTCCAGGATGGAAAAATACAAGTTGACATTATTGATCTTATAATTTCCTTGAAGAGGAGTGTCCAAGGAGACTCAAATGTCGGAATTAAAAACACTACAAAGTGGCATCCAGAATCCAGATACATGATTTTATATCTAACTGTGACAATCTAAAATCTTTAAATAAACACTGAGTTATCTAACTGTGAAAATAAAAAATCTTTAAATAAACACTGAGTCCATCCTAATTTGACCAAGAATCAGAAAAAGCTTTCCTTTCAATCTAATGGCCAGTGAAAACCTCATATACACCAAAAATATAACCAGTCGAACAAAGTACAAACTTTTACCCAATTACCTCTTATGGACAAAGCTGGCTTGTAAGCAAGCTCTTGTTTAATCCAGCCCTCTTATGCACTGGGGCTGGATTAAACAAGAGCTTGCTTACAAGCCAATCCCAATGATATTGGGGCTGGATTAAACAAGAACTTGCTTAAAAGCCAAGCATATCTTTGTAAGCTGCCTTGAAAAGAATTCATACAAGAAGAGATGAAAGGAAAGAAAGAATGAACTTACTTGATACTAACCCCACCAGGAAAGTTGTATCTGGTAATATTGTTGGCAACCCAGTTCTCAGCAGCCTCAGAGTCGGAGGTCAAGGTGTGCAGCATATCATTGGGAATGGCGACCATAACTTCAATATTGGAACGTGCCAGAGCCCTCATTGTCTTGGCATCTGCATCGAAGAGCTTCACTTTCTTGATGCCATTGTCCCTCAGAAGCTGCACCACAGTGTCAGGGGAAAGAGGGTGTGTGGAAAGTGTGCCCCAGTTCACTCCCAACCCTTTCACAACATCAACATTCCAAATCCCAATCAGCAACACCATCCACAACAGGCACACCATTGTCATTCCCTTCACCATTTGGAAAGAAGAACCAATTTTCAACACAAACACAAATATGCATTGATCTGAAGGTCCGGAACAACAACGAAAGAACCACTGTTCTTTCTTAAATATGTTTGATCATTAAACTAGATGATATTTAAATAAAGTGCTAAAAAAACTTGCTAGCAGATAATGGCAGGGCTTCTAACTTCTACTCCATCAAAATTACCATGAAGAAATGGCGCAGCGTACACTCTCAATTGCACAAGTTCCAAAGGTTCTCAAGTGTAACTAATTCGTTCCAGTCCCGATTCCGCAGTTATAACGGTTCAGTTATACAGAACGAAGCTATAAATATATTTATGGTCTAAGTTGTTGTGAAGGCCTTTTTGGATTTCCTTTCGTTCAAGGTAAGAAACGCATTAACCGTCAACTTTCCACCACCTTGGCCCGCCTTAATCACATGAACAAATTCCTAGACACATAGAAATAATTAATCTATAAATTGTCTTAAATAGAAAAAGTTTGTATTCGAAGTTTGCCGTGCACATTAGCTGGCAGTGTTTTATTCCAAACTTTCATGTTGTGAGGGAATAAAATCACTTTAACATAATGTAAGGGAATAAAAATCCCTTTTCCATAAATCTATGCTAATTAAATAAATGTATATAATTAAAGTAGAATTAACTTCAAACAATTAAAAATGTTGTTTTTAAAAATTGATGTGAGAGGATTAGAATTTTTAGCTCTTGGAATAATGATAAAGAATGAGTATTGATGTTGCACAAAATTGATTCCTTAATATTTAGAAATTAATGTCTTTGATGTGTTGGCTTCCTTGAACCCTATGTAAATAAAAATTCTTTGTAGTTGACTCTGAATGGCTTGGGGTCAATCCTTAGCAATGTGGAAATGACGCTGATGTGCAAACTTGAATTGACAGTCTATAGACTTCTGTGACTTGTTTATTGGAGTCTTTGTTGTCTAATGATATGTAAGGACTAGTGGTATTTAAAAATTACCTTAGGGAAGCTATTAGATTGTGAAAGTCAAGTTCTCCTTAGTTAATCCCCTTGATATATTATCTTTATAGCCTTAAGCTATAATTGAAGACTGTAGAGTGTCAAAACTCTACATTTTGTATTAGAAAGGGTGAGGCTGCGAGCCCCTTCTGTTTCTGTGTATGTTTCAAAGTGTTTGCTGTGCGGGTTTCTAATACTCTCTGCGGAAGCCGCCAAGTGTCAAGCCACAGTTAAAGCCGCGGTATTTGTTTCAAATATTAACTTTTGTGCAGAGCGCGCCACGTAGCAGTTAGTTTCAATATGTTAAAAGTTTCAGCTTTGCTGCGGAGGTCGCCATGTGTAGTATGCGGAGGCAGTCCCTAAAGTTTCTATGTGTCTGCGGAAGGTGCCGTGTGTCTTTTTGCTTTGTTGTGGAGGGTGCTGCATGTTCTTTCCGTATCATGTTATCACTGGTAATGAAAGATGGTGGGCCAAAATGATGTTAAGTTTCAAACTAGCGGAGAACGCCACGTGGTGGATGCGGAGGTAAAGTTGTTTTGTTTATGACCCTTTTTCCGACGAGAAACTTAAAGTTTCTGAAGTGACGCGGAACCCGCCAAGTGTCAGTTTCCGTGGGAGTTTCCAATGTTTCATAAGTTTCAAGCAGTAATTAAGTTTCTAATGTATGGAACACTGGCAATCCTCTAATTCTCCCAGTACCACCAGCAACTTGGGATGCTATTCCAGCCAATGCTCTGAAGGCTCTACCTAAGTTTAGTGGGGAAGATTTTAAGACACCTAAAGAGCATCTGCAAGATGTATCTGATGTATGTGCAATACATGTTATCACTTAATAGAATGTGGCCATAAGACTGTTAGCAGCCTCTTTTAAAGGGAAGGCTCTAGATTGGTATAGGTCTCTCACTCCAAACACAATATCTACATGGGATCAGCTTGGGAACACTTTCTTTACAAGATTTAAGGAGAAAGGTGATAAATCCTCCTTGTTGCAACAATTGATCACTATCAAAAGGGCACCACAAGAGGCCATGACTGATTTCAACTCAAGATTTCAAAAGACCTGGGATAGAATTCCTGCTACAACAAGACCATTATCAGGTATGGCTATTGTGTTTTACCTTAAAGATTTAAACTCAGATATATTAGTAATGATTCAGTCTCTTGGAGGTCAGACACTACTAGAAGCATATGAGTTAGCAGTCAAGGCTGAAAATAACTTAATAGATGCTAGAAAATTGCCCCCAAGGCCTCCTATGCCCATGTTCCCAGAAATTACCTTACCTCTACCACAAGAAGCTCCTAGTCTTACAACCCCACCTGTGTCCATCTATTCATTTCTAGTACCTCAACAACCTGCTAAGGCAACCACCTCTGCTCAACCATCTGAGATGGATGATGTCAAGAACATTCTATGAACCTTCTCAAATGAGATAATTAATCTAAAGAGACAACAAAATCCCTATCCAAAGCCCCCTTATCAAGGTTATCAAGGAAATAGATCTCCCTTTCAGCCAAATCAATATCAAGGCCCTCAAAGGCAAGCTAATCCTCAGCCTTCAAACCAGTTGGTTACAGTCCCTACACCTTTACAAATTGTTCCTCCTAATCCCAACAGGGAAATCGTTCCAAGGAAAAATAACTTAGCAGATGGCACAAATGCTTGGTGCTTTCCCTACAACAATGCTCATATGCCCAGAGACTGTCTCAGAGGAAATTTGTAGCAAAAGATAACACAATAGAGAGGGTTAGAAGGACAATTTTGAACTTCTAACACTCCACCATATCAGTCTCCTGGTGTTTAAAATGCAGTAATGATGGCCCAGATGCAAGGGATGTCCATACAACAAGAAGAGGAAATAGCCCCTGAGCATGCTTTATTTTCATGGATTGAAGAGAAAGATTCAGTGTTCTTGAATGAAGCATCTACTTCAAAGAAGCCATTGGTGCAATCAGACTACTATACTAGATCAAAGAGGAGAATGATGGAGCAGCCTGAAGTCACTAATAATGAGATCATGGGAGCTCCTCCATTTTAAAGTCATCATAACACAGTCTCTAGATAAGAAATGCCTCAGCCTGTACAGAATCAAGTAGCCTTAGGACAGGTTCTAGAAAAGACAAGGTACCCTTATTACTCAAAGACCCAAGCATTAGGACCTGTGAATGTGGTGGACCAACTGAAAAGAACTCCAGCACATGTGTCAATCTGGGATATGTTAGCTATTCTTGAGCAGAAGACACTGTTGCAGGAAGCTCTGCAAAGTCAAGAAGTCCCTAAACACATTGCTACTAAAGGAGGACCTACTGATAAAGGGAAGCTTCAGCTCAAAGATACTGTACCTCTGCAGACAATAGCTTTGTTGAACAATGCATCTGAGGTAGGTAAATCTAAATCAGATCCCTTTTATTTGACTCTAATAGTTGAGAAGAAACTGCTGCATAATGCAATGATAGACTCTGGGGCAAGTACTACAGTAATGCCAAAGCAGATAGCAGATGCTTTGAAAATAAAATATGAGCCACTTACAAGGGGGGTCATGCAGTTGGATGGGAAATCTATGCAAACAATAGGGAAAATCAAACAACTTCCATTACAACTATATACTTGCCCTAATATAATTGTAAATCAGGATGTGGTAGTCATAGATATTCCCCCTATATTTGGTCTATGCTTATCCAGAGATTTCATAGCCAAGATAGGAGGTTACATGTCACTAGATTGGTCACACCTCATCCTGAGAACCAAATATGGGATCTAAAGATCATATCACAAATGAACTAACCCTAAAATTAGAAGCAGCCCATGCTATGCTGGATAAGGAGGAGAGAATCTTTGTTAAAGAGTTGGGTGACTGGACTGAACATGACCAACAGGAAGAAGAGAATAATCAGTTATTGACTATGATGCAGAGTGACCCCTATGGAAACTATGACTCTACAGGTCTAGGCACTTATGTCATATTTGAAGAAGACCAAGAAATCCCTAATGTTTTAAGAAAAGAAGCGTCATAGATCCAAGAATCTGAAAGAAACTCAGAAATCTGGACCCTAAATTTTGATGGGGCTAGGAGTAAAAATGGTGCTGGAGCAGGAATCTGTCTCATTGCCCCGAATGGTGAGAAAATTCTAAGAGCCATTCGCTTTTAGTTTGCCTGTACCAATAATGATGTTGAATATGAATCTTTGGTGCATGGACTCATGTTGGCAAAGAAAAAAGGATAAAGAATTTGATAGTAAGAGGAGATTCAGAACTGGTGGTAAAACAAATCAGAGAAAAGGCAATAGCCAAAAATGTAAGAATGACATCCTATAGGCACAAAATTTGGGACCTGATAGATGGTTTTGAGGCTTTCAATATTGAAGTAGTTCCCAGAGCCCAAAATTCTGAGGCAGATAGAATGGCACAGATTGGTTCACAATTTGACCCATCAAATGATCTATTAGTTAACAATGAGTCAGTCAAAGTTATAGTAAGACCAACTATTCCAAATAATGACCAAAATTCGCAAGTTTTTGATAATGATTTCCAAGTACTCTCATTCTTACAACAATCAGGCGAGTTTGCTGATCAATTACATCCCAAAATTGAAGAAGCATATGGTGACCAAATTATCCAACTGAAGTCAAATAAACTCCCTAAAGGATTGATTACTTTAGAAAACTTGTTTGACCCAAAAGATGTAAGCCTAGAGAAGAGGAGGTTTCAGGAAAATAAGGAAGATTATTCTGAAATCCAAGTCAGTGAAGGAAGAAGATTGAAAATTGGAAATTCTACAACCCAGCAAGAAAGGGAGAGGTTGATTGATATGTGTGAAAAATATGATAGGGTGATTGTTTGGACCTATGAAGACCTACATGACTATAATAGAGATATTATCCAACACACCATAGAGCTTACTGAAGGATCTAAACCAGTGAGACAGAAGCAAAGGCCATTGAATCCTAGAATTGAACCTTTAATGGTGGATGAGTTGTAAAAGCTCCTAGAATCAAAGATTATTTTTCCAATAAAGCATTCAACCTGGGTATCAAACCTAGTGCCAGTAAGAAAGAAGAATGGTGATATAAGACTCTATGTAGATTTCAGAGATTTGAATAGAGCATCTTTGAAAGATCGTTATCCCCTTCCCCCTATGGAACAAATTTTACAGACTGTGGCTGGATCAGAGAGGTTTTCCTTGCTGGATGGTTTCTCTGGATACAGTCAGATTTGGTTAGCTGATGAAGATCAGCATAAGATTGCATTTACTACAAAGTGGGGAACATTTGCATATGCTAAAATGCCTTTTGGCCTTTTAAATGCTCGAGCTACTTTTTAATGAGCAATGGATGTAGCATTTGGGGAACTTATAAATAAAATCATTCTGATATATTTAGATGACCTCACTATTTTTTCTAAGAATGCTATAGATCATTTTGACCATTTAGATGTTGTTTTTAAGAAATGCAAAGAGTTTGGAATATCTCTGAATCCCAAGAAATGTATCTTTGCAGTACCTTAGGGTAAACTTCTAGGGCATATAGTGTCAAAGGAAGGAGTCTCTATTGATCCAAAAAGAGTCACTGCGATAATGAACCTATCTCTACCAGTCAATAAGAAAGCAGTTCAATCCTTTCTTGGGAAGATCAACTTTGTTAGCCGATTCATATATGATTTTGCAAGTCTAATTAGACCAATGACACTATTGCTTAAAAAGGATCTGGTTTTCAAATGGACTGCAGAAGGAAGACAGGCTTTTGAAGAAGTCAAGAGAGCCATTTCATCAGCCCCAGTACTTAGAAACCTAGATTTTTGTAAATCTTTCATAATGTATGTGTATGGGGGAGAATTCAGTGTTGCTGCTATTTTAACTCAGAAAGATGATCAGTAAGAAGGAGAACACCTAATAGCCTTTTTCTCCAAAACTCTCAGGGAATATGAGGCTAGAAATAATTTTGTGGAGAAGCAGGCATATGCCATGGTAAAAGCCCTTAAAAAATTCAGCCATATGGTAACAGGAAACAAGATTCTAATATTAGTGGCTCATCCTAGTGTAAGAGAATATATTATGGAGGGTGAGATCGCCGAGAAAAGGGCCAATTGGATCACAAAGATTCTGGAGTATGATGTAGAAGTAAGACCCACCAAGTTAGTTAGAGGCAAAGGATTGTGCCAATATATGACTCAAGACATGGAGAGAATCATGACACAAGGAACAGAAAGTGAAAATGTATTGAAAATCCAAGAGGTTGATCAAGACTCCTGGGTCAAAAATAGAATACAATTTATGAAGCATGGGATTTTCCCAAATGAGCTCTCCCAGATAAGAGAAGATACTATAGGCAGCAAGGGGCCCATTTTATACTAATTGACCATATTCTATTTAGAAGAAATGTTGATGGTATACTTTTGAGATGTATAGAGAAAGATGAAGCTCAAATAATACTACATGAATTACACCATGGAGCCTTAGGTGGACACTTTTCAGCAAGGACCACTACAATCAAAGTGACTCAAGTAAGATATTTCTGCTCCACTCTATTTACAAATTACTATCATCTGGTTAAAGAATGTCAGGCTTGTCAATTTTATACAGGCAAAAGGAGAAATGTAGCAATGCCTCTAAGCCCCATAGTTGTGGATGAACCCTTTGCTCAATGGGGTCTAGATTTTATTGGTACGATCAATCTAGTGTCAAGTATGGGACACAAATGGATCCTCACAACAACATATTACTTTACCAGGTGGAGTGAAGCAGTACCACTCAAAGAGGCAACAGAAAAGGCTATACTAGACTTTCTAGAAGGCATAACTGTTCGGTTTGGTCCTCCTCGTACCATTATATCAGATAATGCTAAAGCATTTTTGGGAACCAAACTATCTGAGTTTGTATTAAAGAATGGGATTTATCTGAAGACTTCTTCAAATTATTACCCTTAGGGTAATGGTCTGGCAGCGTCCACTAACAAGAACCTGATCAGACTCATTAAGAGGATAGGGACAAATTATCATAGAGAGTGGCATAAACTACTTAACACAGCACTATGGGCTGACAGGATCACACCAAAGTGAGTGACTAAAATGTCTCCCTATGAATTAGTTTATGGTAAACCAACAGTAATGCCACTAAGCTTAGAGATCCCTACTTTGCAATTGTTAAAGCAGATAGAAATTGAAGAGAATGGCCCCATGCAAGTTAGACTTGCTGAACTGTTGGAAGTACAAGAGAAAAGAGAAAAGGCACATGAGTCACTGATGAAACATTAGAAAATGGTTAGACTGTTTTGATAAGAAGACTTCAAATCCCATTTTTGAGGTTGGCTCATTGGAATTGAAATGGGATGAGAGAGCTACCAAGCCAGGTTGACACAACAAATTTGAATCATTATGGACGGGTCCTTACAAAATTTGTTCCTGCAAGCAACAAAATTCATTTGAACTAGAGACCATGGATAGGGAACCTGAAGAGATTCCTATAAATGGGATCTATCTGAAGCATTTCAATTAAGCAGAGGCTCTTATGTATCATAGTTAGTTAGTTTCTTTCATGTTCTTGCTTTCTTGTTTTCCCGCTTTCTGTTCCCACTTTCCCTTTCAATAAGTGTTTGTTGAACACGTGTCTGCAGCGCTAAGCCCCTTCTCTTTTGGTCTCACATTTATTAAGGTTGTTCGACAATCCCCAAATTCCCCGGAAGTACACACTTTTTAGAATAGATAAGCCACTCCCATAACATATCTGACACTCCATTCCAAACAGATTTCAAACAGATACACTAATTGTTTCTTGACATTAATGCCATTTATAAGATAAGATGTGTCATTGATTACCTCCGTAAAGTCCCAATGAATTAGTAGTAAATCCTAACTGTAGCTCTCATTTGTTTCTATCTCTCTGCTTTGAATCACTGTTGCCTCCAATTTCTATCCCTAGAAAGCGCCTTTCCACTAAGTGTCACTCTTATTCCACAGTTTCATTCTTTCATGTGTCAAAGCTTACCGCATTCTCCCCGCAGATACAGATATCTCAGAAACACAGTCTCCTCAAGAGGGACTTGGAATTTATGAGTCAATTGATAAGTTGTTGAATAGCAAATCATATGCTTTAGCGCCCGCGCAACCAAGGAGATCCTACCCAAGAACAAGGGTCCTTGAGGTAGGATATTCTATCGACCCAGCAAAGGTGAAGGATTAACCAGATGGCATTTTCGACATGACCCTTCAAAATAATACCAAGACTCTCTGGGAGGGGGCACATCAAAGGTGTATTCTAAAAGCAAAAAATGGGCAGTCTGAAACTTTTGGTATGAGAATGTGGACCTCGTGATTGGCACAGTTCTTGGTTCCAAGCGTACATCTGTGTCCTGAGTTAATTGAGTTATGCGTAGAGATGTTTCATGCACCATCAAATACCATACAACAGGGGCCTTTCATGGTACATATTATGCCCAAGGCCATAAGAGATATGCTAGCCCTGCAACATGATAGAACAACCACATTTCCA
Organism: Cunninghamia lanceolata; assembly: GCA_027924645.1. Taxonomy (NCBI): domain Eukaryota; kingdom Viridiplantae; phylum Streptophyta; class Pinopsida; order Cupressales; family Cupressaceae; genus Cunninghamia; species Cunninghamia lanceolata. Next base: position 6,959,275 of record BSBN01000918.1, on the reverse strand, counting down.
ACTGTTGCTAAAATGCAAAACACATGGGCAAATGTAATCAACAAAGTTAGGTTCCTCAATTCAGAGATGCAATTGGGAGATGATAACACCTAGATGCTCACACTACCTATAGTAAGGGCACAATTCAGTCAAAATGTTCAAAAAGCACTGTCAATGATAGCCTTCATTTTTGGGATGAGAGAGGACAACACAGTCCATGACTGGCAAATAGCTATCATTTTTAGATTGAAAATTGTGGACAAATCACAGGAGTACCAGCTAGATTTCTCAGAGCAAATTGCTAACTCCATGATTGATCAGCTCATGAATTTCAAGTCTAAATGAGTTTTCAGGTATTCTGCTTTTCTATTCCATCTAATATTGTATCAGAACCATAGTCTTTTTGCATCACATATGCATTTAAACATGTATGACCCATATTTTGGCCAAAACAAACCTATCCTTGTGTCCGCATGGACACATGTATTATCTAAATCCTCCGACCCTTATGAGTTTTGGAAACTTTTTATAGCCCCTGCTTTTTGCCAATTAAGCCCTGAGCCTATAGAGCATAGATTGACACAAGGTATAAGGGGATTTATGACCAACTGCCCAATTCCCTGTGATTATTTCTTTGGGGTATACAATACCATAATCAGAGTCCATGGTTTTTAATGAAGAGCCCATGCTATTACCTAAAATATTGACCCCTAAGGTCGTATTCTTAGAAGTGACCCAGCAGGTGTCTGTGGTTGATAACGAGTTTGGCCACAAGAAAAATAAAAAGATGTATGATATCCCATGGGTCAGGAAAAATATGGCACTTGAGGTTAGAGATGCAAAGCACCTTTTGCTAAGAAAGCTAGCTGCCCTGGGTTTCTTCATCATTGAAGATAAATGGAAGTATGACCCAAACAATTTTCTAGACTCCTAGATTAGGAATAACAAAATCCATGCTAAAATGGTACATGAGGGTTGGCCATTCTGGGAAGATAAAAGGAATCCTAAAGAAGACAACCCAGACCTATATGTTGAACTAGCTGATTTGCCCTATGAAGGGCCTAGGCCATGGGAAATTTTTTATGTTAAAGAAAATGTTTATGACCCTAAGATAAAGATGACTACTGGTTTGAGGAAATCATTAAAGGCCGAAGATTGGAAACTAGAGAAGATTGAAGCCTATTGGAAATATAGGCAAGAAATTTCAGAGTTAACACATTCTTTTGGAAATATTGACACATATGAGAAATGGGAATCAATTTGGGATGAGTGGCATCCCTCCCCAGTCTCTAGCCCAGAAACTAGTAAAATTCAAAGGAAGGAAGAAGAGTCAGAGGAGGAAGCAAAGTCACCCCGCACTATGCAAGAGACAGGACATGCCTCATCTGCTGCTCCTACATCTCATGGCCCCAATCCCTCAATACCTTAGAAAAACAAAAGGGTGTAGTGTCATCACAAACCTTAGGGACCCAAATAGCTTCAGCATCTGGGAGTTCTAGGGTTGTTCCTTTGCAACCACCAATGGTGGTAAATGTGGAAGAGAAAGAAACAGAGAAAGAATCAGAGGAAGAAACATGAGAAAGACCTAGGAAACATAGGAAGCTGCACCTGCAAGAGGAGTCAGAGGAAGAAGCAGAACCACTGTGACAACAACTACCAGTCACATCTTCTGTTGCTCAAGTAAGTTTTTCTTTTCCCTTTTCTCCCGTGTCTCTTTCTTCTACTATAGGAGTGGCAAGCCCAATTAGCCAGACATTTGTAAACCCTTCCACTTCTGTTGTGCCTATATCAACCTTTTCCACAATTGCCCCAATTGCTAGTTCACAGGCCATGTCTTCACAGGCCATTTCATTACCACTCTTTTCTCCATATGTGCCAAAAAGAACCCCTCCTCAATTTTCTCCTAGCCAACAATTATTGGCTATTCCCTATGGCCTGCCTCAAGGTCATCCCTTCGCTAGAGGATACATTGCTTCACTTCCTACATTCCAAGCCCAAGTAGACACAACAAAAAGGGCTAGGGAGGCTAGAATGGACAAGAAGAGGAAGACAGAAAATAAGAGCCCTGTTGTGCCACACATGAGGTCACTTTTTGACCCCATTCAACAACAACTGACAGTCACACATTTATCTCCAAATGTGGTGAAACCTAATGAACAAATGTAATCCCAAGACTATTTAATGAATGTTGTAGCTATGGATATGTCTCTTTTCAGGCCACAAGATAGGGTCAAGCTACTAAATGAGACTACAACTGCTATTGCAACTGACTATCTGAAGGTATCCAAGAAGTTGCAGAAAGTAGAGAATGATTTAGCTCAAGAGAAGGTGAATAGTAGCAACCTGGCTGGGGAGGTTCAATCCAAGAGGAATGAGATTGAAAGTCTGAACAAATAGTTGTAAAACATTATTTCTTGTCAAATACATCAGGCTACATAGGCCCAAAATGCTTCTCTTAAGTATGAGCTAGCACAAGAAAAGGCTGCAGTGACTATTTTGAGACAAGAGAAATCCACTTTGGAAAAGAAATATCAAGAGAAGTTGCAGCAAGCCACACAATTTCAACAGAAGTTGTGGAGTGAGTAGAATGCTAATGGTGCAATTCAGGCACAACTCCTGGCAGAGCAACAAAGAACAAAACAACTAAAAATTGAGATAGCTAATAGGCCACAGAGTGCTGGAGTTTTGAATTTGGTGAAAGAGCTTTATGTTTCAGTATGGTAGAGAATCTCTGAGGAGATTATCTAGCTAAGACCATCTTTAACATTTTTGTTAAATGCTCAGTAGTTGTGTGAGAAGGTTGAAACCTCGGTACATGCCACTTTGTTTAATGTTTCATTGAGGGTTTTTGACTCTCAACTTTTATTGAATAAATTATATGATACAACAAATGAGACTCTATCAGCAGCAGGTATCAATGATAGAATGGTCGCTACTAAAAAGGTCAATGAGGTTCTGAGTTGCAACTTTGCAGCTACAAACTGCCAAGAACTCTTGAATACAGTGAAAGAAGGAGTGAAGGACATGAAGAAACATATAGAGGATCTGGTGCAACTAGGGCTTCCTTCACCATTCCCAGATAATAACACAGTATTAATGATTGATGACATCAAGGCACTTCTCTTGACCAAGCAAAATGATGAAACAATTTTTTAGGGTTTGAGTGATTCTTCATCGATTAAAGAGGTGGAAGCTGTGTTGATACCTATGGCTCAGCTGGAGTTTCAATTAAAGGCAGTGGTCCAGATTTTGCAAACATTGTCCCACAAGGATATAATTAATCTTGATTTTGCCTTTCAAGATTTACAAAGTAGACAAGGACTCTCCAATTTAGAATGGTCTGTTTATCAGACGGCATTGCAGAATTTGTGACTCTGTTGTTATTTTAAATATATATATTTTTTTCCAGTTTTGAGTTCTTTCTGAGTAGGCTCAGAAGTCCTATTGGTTGCCAAGAACTGTAGAGTGTCGAAACTCTACATTTTGTATCAGAAAGGGTGAGGCTACATGCCCCTTCTATTTCTGTGTATGTTTCAAAGTGTTCATTATGCGGGATTCTAATACTCTCTACGGATGCCGCCAAGTGTCAAGCCATAGTTAAAGCCGCAGTATTTGTTTCAAATATTAACTTTTGTGCAGAGCGCACCACATAGTAGTTAGTTTCAATATGTTAAAAGTTTTAGCTTTGATGCGGAGGTCGTCATGTGTAGTATGCGGAGGCAGTCCCTAAAGTTTCTATGTGTCTACGGAAGGTGTTGTGTGTCTTTTTGCTTTGCTGCGAAGGGTGCCGCGTGTTCTTTACGTATCATGTTATCGCTGGTAATGAAAGATGGTGGGCCACAGTGATGTTAAGTTTCAAGCCAGTAGAGAACGCCACGTGGTGGACACAGAGGTAAAGTTGTTTTGTTTATGACCCTTTTCCAGTGAGACACTTAAAGTTTCTAAAGTGATGCGGAACCCGCCAAGTGGCAGCTTCTACGGGAGTTTCCAATGTTTCATAAGTTTCGAGCAGTAATACGAAGAATGCCATGTGTTAGTTAGCATGCGTGCAGAAGATGCCACCTGTCCCAATTTTCTCCTTTTGATGTTAATGCAGTGCTGAAGCTGTGGGTCCCATTATTAATATGTTTGTTTCTAAACTGATGCGAGTTGTAACAGTTGTCAATAGCGGAGTTCACCTAAGTATTAAGACACATTTTTGAAGGCTTTGTGGAAGAAGACACGTAGATGTTTTTGAAGGCTACGAAGCGTGACAAGTGTCATTTTCCTATTCATTCCTAAGAGACAAAGGAGTTTCTCATTTTGCTACGGATGATGCCATCTGTTCAGTATGTTTCAAGTTTCAAGTACGCGGGTCTCGCCATGTGTTTGTCCCTTAATGGAAGAAGTTATGCCACATATATTTTGCCCCAGCCAATGAGCTTGCAGGAAGGGAAAAACTATTGTAGATTGAAGGATCGTAACCACCGAAGACTTCCAGTTATCTTCAGTTCTATTGGGCCATTGGGATTCAGTTGTTTCAGACAATTTATAGTCAGATCTTTGATTATAAATATGTAACATTTGTAATAGATCAAGTTTCAGATTAGTTAGATATACAGAGATACACATAGATAGAAATTTGTGATAAGTTTTGTCATAGAATCTAAAAGAGAAGTTGGAGACTTTGCTGTGGCCAGTTGATATCATTTTGCCTTTATTTTGTTGTTCTTGATTAGAAAGTTAATATACCTGTGCATGTATCTGTGCCTTTTATGTTGCTGGAAAATTAATGAGAAAAACTCTATTCTGTGCCTTGGTTGATATTATCTATGTCATTGCAAAGTGTCTGATTGTAAGCCTTTGATTATATTCATTGCATCTATTTATGTTAATCATGCAGTATCTGCTCTTTAATATAACTGAATCTTGAGGATGGTTTCACTGTGCTTAATTTGAAGGAAATACTTTTACTCAGGTGCATCGCCATAGATAGTTTTTTTTGCTTCATTGTATCTATAATCCTGTTAACTTCTTACCCTTTTCCTCAAAACCCATTTAAGATAGAGAAGAGCCAGCTTCTTTAAAATCTGGAGGTTGTTTCAGGTAGCGAGTCCCACATTCCTGAAACTTCCCATGTTGGTGTTAGAACTTGCGCAATTTTATACATCAACAAAGACAACAAATTCAAGCGTGCAATGGCCTATATGTTGATTATGATGTAAACATGTTCTTTTAGTGCTTGCTACAAATCTGAATGTTCCTATCATGAATGCTCTGTGTAATGGAGATGTTCTTTGATATTTTTGGATGATTCTTAGATGATCTAGGATGTGTTTAATTGCACAAATGAGTGTCTGTAAATACCAAGGCATAATGAATAGTCGCACAAGCGTGTGCCAAGTTAGCTTCCAATGATTAGTGGAAAAGGGTGGGAGCCAACAATTTTGAAATTTTAAATTTTGATTTTTGGGTTTATCTTGAGCACCACTGGTTTGATCCAAGACAAGGAAACAAAGATCTTGAGATAAAGAATAGATGTATGGAAGTGTGGATTGATAATGGAACTAATGTGTGGGAATAGATGTAAATGAGGCTAGGACAAGATTGAATATAAAAAGTTGCATAAGGTGAGAGTAAGTGAGGATGGATAAGGATCAGGGAAGTAGCCAAATTTAACACAACAGTGTGCCACTTGTCACTATGTGATTATATTAAGTCATTCCATCAAAATGGAGTCAAAATCGCATGAGAATTTGCATGGGTATGCAAACTTCACCATTACATTTTCCCCCCACTTTGAGATGCATGTGAACCCTAACGTGAGCATGTATTTCAAAGTATATGAGCATTCTCAATCATGCACAAAAAGTGAATATTCAAACACAAAAGGATATGGGGTCCATGTAAAGTAACGGATTCATTTCATTTTTTTTGTGTGGTCCTATCCTTTGTCTAAGCACACCATAGGCACCTACAATTAGAGAAAATATATGCAATGAGTAGCTTCTATCACATAAGTGAAATAAGCACAATAACAAGTTTGCTTTAATTATCTATGAAAACATGAAAATAGGAAAAAGAGAAGAGTTTAGGATATTTTCTTGTTGTTACCCAAGTTTTTGTCTATGTCCTTTAATAGCAAGAATGTCCTTGTTCAATTTAAACTTGGTTTGGTCTTTTTTTCACAGTGTATCTTGCCCATTGTAAAATTCCTCCAAGTCCTAAGGTCTTTGCACTTTGATCGACGTCTTTGTTCTTTTGCGAACTTCATCACCAGGTTCGCTAGTTCACGAACCTAGCGATGTAGCGATAGGAAAGAACATTGACTTAGATCTCCTTTGTCATCGGCATCCTTTCCCCTTTGCAAACTTTCTTTTTCTTCCTATGTTCCCTATCACTAAGTTCTTAAGTTCGCTAACTCTTTGACAAACCAGTCATATAGCCTTATGAGTTAGTCCTATCGTGTCTTATCCTGCCAATGAAAGAAAACTCTTTGTAAAGCCTCACAAATCATGTAAAAGAATTTAAACCAACTCAAAAATAAATGAAGTAAATAATCCACTTAAATACAACATCGCAATAACCAAAATAAAAAGAAATAAATAATTAGCTTAGATACAACTTTCAAAGATAAAAGATGTAATTAATCTGCTTAATCACAATATCTCAAATAAAAGAAAAACTCAAAAATTTAAATCTCAATGTCATTAAATCTTACATAATCACGTGCTTAATCCAGGTAACAAGCACTATAAAATAATATACATAAATCATTTGGCAATCATGCCATAATACATCCAATATAGGTACAATAAACAATTAAAACAATAATAAATAAATCAATACACTCTCCAACAGCATGAACCAAGTGGTCCACCACCTACAAACCGAGAGATGGGAACATGGCTCAGGTGCTTTTCCACCCAACCATGAAGTATTTACACTTCCTTAGATCCCTTCCTAAAATGAAGGAAACCTAGCCCTGCATGAAATGTTTAGCTACCAGGTAACAACTGTAGGAGGGAACACCCGATGCAACCCTAATGTCTAAATGTGCAATTCTAAGTAATGAAAAGCAAATTGTCTCACAAGAGGATGTGGCAGAGATATCACTAAATAAGTTTTCTAGACAATAAACATCTATTTCAATGTTATTCCGATTAGATATAATCATTTAAGTAAATTGGTCAATTCCTAAAAAGAGGAAAAGCCATCTCTGATAATCCACATTTGGCATCGCTATCCCAAAAGTAACCCAATAACATTCCTAGATAAAAACTACTTCTTTCCCCAAGAAGCAAGAAAATAAAGTAAAGAATTGAAAGTACAAGTTTTCAATCAATCCAATTCCCTTTTCCCAAATCATCAAATAAGGAAAAATTACACACTTTCAAGAAAGAATCAATCTTTTGAACATACAATGGCAATCATAAGTTTATCAATTGATATAGTTTTCTATCTAGTATTTCAATCATTAAGTCTTCAAGAAAAATCCTTCTAAAATATTAATTTACCTTGCTATCATTTCTGTGATTGGAGGTTTTAAAAGCATTAAAACTAGACCCTAAGTTTGTTTAAAATGACTTAAATTTCAAGTCCATATTACAAGCATATTTCCTAATAACATTCATCCTTATTGCTTTCAGCAATTAGTGTCAAGAAGTTTCAATATAAATAAACAATAAAAACAGTCCTCCTATCACAGTTGCGACAGGGGTTGTTGCAAGAATAAAGAAGTGAACATAGATTATAGTTTTAATCAATTTTTGATCATGAATGTAATAAACTTGATTTTCATCATCAGCATTCGTAGGAAAAATAATTTAGAAGTCTATAGTCTCTATTTAATCTTACTATCAAATGCTTGTAGCATGATCTACTCATTTTAATCAATAGGTTTGTATATACTAATCATTAACCCTCCTGTCATTTTAGTGACAGGAGTTGTGATAGAAATAAAAGACAAATAATACACAAAGTTTGTAACAGTCTATTGTCATCCAAGATAATGGTTTGAAAATAGTGTTTTACATAGCAGTAACTGGGGAATGTCTATGGAGATAATAATAGCTTTCTTTTCTGATTTTAAGAACATGCATTTCACTTATGGTAAGGTCAATTTTTCACAGAACTGCTTCAGCCAGCATAAAAGAAGGAAAATACAGTCATCAATATAGATCTGACAGGGAGTTTCTTACAGTGAATGAGAGGTTTAATATAGATTTCAATCAGTTTACTTATTAAGATCTAGAAACAATGCCATACTCAGGTGTAGTAGAGAGATAATCACCAAGTTTAAAGCAGTCAAACAGAAAGGTGCATCATATGTCAAGGAAAAAGAAAACCATGTTTAGCCAGGGTAAAGATTCAGGTAGTAGCAAGTACTATAGGGATCGATCTATACCAGATCATCCAAGAGGCAACCAAATGGCCATAAATGGATGGTGACTAGAATAAGGGTCGACAACCAATGAAAACTATGGGATGACCAACATAAAAATAGGTAGCCAGAAATGTAAACAATGGCCTAGGAAGTAAAGAATGTGGCCAGAAATGGAGATAACAACCCAAGTGAGTAGGTTGATCAGGAGATGGTATCCGTGGTAGGAAGAAAAGTAAGTCGCCCAACAAGTAATAAGGAAAACATGGCGGTTCAAAAATGCAGAAGAATGTAAAATAAACATCCATGTTTAAGTCTGAAACACTAGTGATAGAAGAGGAATGCTGGCGACAGGGTTTTAGCAAGGTGGGACAATCATAAGGAGAAAGGCAAACGCTTGCCAATCAGCTGAAAGCTACCATTTTTACAGTCAAAACAATGTATTTTCAATGCAAGGAAAAATAGGAGAAAACCTAGAGATAAACATTGGTAGAGAATGTGTTTTCTGTATCTACTGTCACCCCAAACATAACCTCCTATTGTAGCTTTAAACCTCTTAATCTCTTCTGCCAGAGAAAAGCTTCTGTCGCTGCAAATTCACCCTTCTACCTAGAGTTCATGGGTCTCCCTTTGTTGAGCGATCTTCTCTTTTAACAAAGTTTTTCTTTCTTATTTTTGGCGGTCCAAGATTAGGTTTAGAACTCCAGTCTCATTTTTTAGTTTGCATGAACATTCGACCAATAGAATTAGAGAAAATAATATGCTATTTAAAACAATAAAATAATATCTTTGCAACTTACTATCACATGGGTGACAGGAAACCCTTTTTAATTCTTTTATCAAAATTCTAAATATAATATTACTATTTTTAATATTATTTAACTATTGTTATTAAAACAAAACTAATTAAATAATCAAAAGAGAAATGCAATATAAGATTGCATATTTATCTATATAATTTATATAAATATCAATTTATATTTAAGGAACATATTGTGTTCCAAATATCTTATAAACAATATTTTATTATTTATTTAAAAAACACACAATACATCATTTGAATATATTTCAAAAAGATTTTAAGTTAAAGCAATCACATCATGCATTTGAAAACGATTAAAAATTACGCATTAAAGCAATCAAAGCCATTCAATAATGTATATGCAACTACGTGATGTGTGTGATTGCATCAGGGTAATCCATCCATTAGTTCTTGCCAAGTGGCTAGAACATCTCTACCTCAACCATGCTCTCATCTTTGACAAGTACTTGCATCCATTTGCACTCAACTCAACGTCAATAGGTTAGTGTCTCCAAAACATAGCTGAAGCAAATCATTGCATTTACATCAATATTACATATTTAAAACAATTTCCAATTTTCATCAATATAACTCATAATAATTACCTCCACGTATGCAAAATTACTTAAGGTAAAGTCAATCTCAATAAATGTTCACTAAACTAGAATAATCATATTGTTCATAAAAACGAGACGTGACACTTTTTGTTAAATTCTCATCGCTCAGAAGCAAAGTTAGCAAACAATTGAGTTCACCGATGTACAGAGCAACCGATGAAGACTGAAGATAAGTAATGATTGCTTGTAACAACAATAAAAAACTGTCAAGTTCATGAACTCTTAAGTTTGCTGATGAGGTTATTTTCTTACTCATCACTTCGTCGATAACTAAAGTTTCACAAAGGCATGGTTCATCGATGAATAATTAAAAGGAGAGATACTCACCCTCAAGTTCGAGAAATGAAATCTTCACCGATAAGTGAAATTTAAAATGTGTTGTGTCCGCTACCCCTAAGAATTAATTACAAGGGTGTATTAATGTGTTAAAATGATGCCATAATAAATAGATATAAATAAGGTTTTGAAAAGCATTTTATTCACCGTTTAACACCAGATTTCTTGCTAATGCTGGAGCTACACTCTTGTCAACTGGTTTGAGGTCACTCTTGCAATCAGCTACAATGTATGCGGTAGGAGGCATACAATTTTCCCCCTTGCAGTTTGCATTATTTCATATATTTGAAATTGCTGGATTGCATTGCACTATCTCGAGATTTCATGAGTACTGTATATGTCACACGTCCATTCCTCCCATTGAAACCATTACCTCCTAAGGATTATCAAGTGCCATTGAGGGTGGTTGACTATTCAATCTTGTGGGTGGTACAAGTTGCAAAGATGAAATATAAATATCAAGGGTTTGACGTATCTGCCATAATTGGGAATAAATTGGCTAGGATAAAAGACATCAATCTTGGTGTTATGGAGTAAAAAGTGGACACATGCCTTTTTACCTCCTAGTTTAGCTCCTAGGTCCCCGTGAATACATTATACATCATAAATATTCATCCGGATGAGAAATCCCCTGAAACCCATGTCAAATGGGAACTAGGGACCCATTTTATGCCTTATCCTAGACCAAGGCTCTTGAAGACTTGGAAGCCCATGCCCAAGTCCTCTTTGATTGGTTAGGGTAGATTTTAAGGTATGTCAGCATAAGACGTTTAAATGGGTCGCTCCTTGTTGACTCTTTCAATTAAATTCATGAATGTTTGCAGGAAAGCATATATAAGTGTGTTTTGAATTCATTTGTAACCTAGAGATGGATATTGTGAAGTTATGATATTGGAGCAAAGATCATTCAAGGCATTCAGTGTGTTATTGTTGTAGATTTGTGTTTGTATTGTGTTTTTGTTGCAGATTTGGAATCATCGTCCATCTCCTTATGAGTTGAAGGATCTTCATTCTCCTAAGGACATCATTGTTATTTGAATCATTTCAGCATTTGGATTATCTTTAGCCTCTATCCTGCAAGGACAGACTCTCTCTCTAACAATGGTGTTGGGAAACTTGAATGCTATTCTAGGATTTGATTAAGGCAAATCCCTAAACACCACAACCCCCCAAACCCCTTTCCTTCTTGTGTGTAGGTTACAGGTGCGAAGACTGAAGAAGTAAAGGTACAAGAAGGTTGTGTAAGGGAAAGAGTTTCAGGATCCAAAAGCAGTTTGCAGAAATTCCTCTGTAGAAGACGTGGGTGCCCGCCCCAACATCTTCCTACTGAAACAAACATTGAATCTGGCATCTGGACATCCTTTGCAACATTTCTCCAGTTCTAAGTTTTGGGAGATTTAAACTTTCAAGACTTGGGTGCCCACCTTGGAGTCCTCTAACTGTTCAGCCTGTGTGGAACAGGTCCTAGTATCTCTCTGATCATCTTTGTACTTTCAGATTCTGGGTTTCTGTTGTTGTTTGTCTGTTACAAGCTGATTATCTTATAACTAGGGTTTTACTCATACTTAACCTAGGGTTTGATAAACGGCTTGGTTAAATCTAATCTTTCCATAGTAAACAAGAGCACAAAATTAGTAGTTGAGTCCTCTTTCATCTTGTAGTGACTTAGCTTGGTTTTGTTTTTAAATGTTATTGTGGAAGAGGGTTTGATCTAGTGTACTTACATGCTTGCATCATCACACCCTTTTTCCTATTTAACATTTTGGTGAATCCATAGCATCAAGAATTTGCATCTTGAAATAAGATCTTGCATTAATTCATGTATCATACTTATCATTGTTTATTGAAAATCTTGCACAAATTTGAAAAAAGTGAAAAAAAAAATCATTCTAGGCTTGCTTAAAAACATAGTTTTGCATTATTTTCATTGCATATCATTGGAAAATTTTGATTTTATGATTTTTACATCAGATTTGATCCATATTATAGGAATTAATCATTTCATGATATCACATCTTGCATTTGAAGAACTCATTTGCCAGGGTTTTGTTGAAAACTTGCATCTTTTCCTATAACTAGAGTTATTTGCAAAGCTAGGGTTTGTAGTCAAAATCTTATTTCAGATTTTGCTGCTCTTCTAAACATTCATTCAAATCTGATTTTGAATTGTAGTTTTGTATTATTTGACACCCTCGCATTCAAAATTTCAATGTTTGTATTTACACATTGTGTATTTCAACATTAATGACTTTAACAATCTTTTCACACTTCTTTGTGCAAAGTCTTAAAATCATTCACATTGCCTTGTTGTGCAGCACTTTTCACATCATACCCACTTTTTTTGTAGTGAAAATTGTGTGCTTTTGATTTTCAAAAACTCGATTTCCTCAAACTAGTGCCTTGGTGTGGAACAATCTCACATACATGGCCTCTAATCAAAATAAGGATGGTTTGGTTCCTCCTTGAATTAATAAAAAGAGGAAGATTCCTGAACCTGTAATATCCTTTACACCACTTGAGACCAGATTTAGAGATATTGATGGACCTCTTTACATTACAACACATATATGTGGGAATCCTACAAGAGGTGTCCTTATCGATCCTAATTGTAGGCAAATGTAATAATTGAAGAGTTTTTATACATGCATGACTTGGCACAAGACACCTATGATCCTACACATATCATGATTAAGGCACATAATGGATACTTCATCTTGGTTATTGGAAAGATTACACTCTTGATTAAAGTGGTGGAAAAGGTCTTAGAACAGCCATTTGTCATCATTCCTACATCAAACCTATTTCGTGTGAAGTTAGACCATCCTTGGCTCAAGTCCATGAAACTGGTCCTCTCTACCATTCATAAGTGTTTAAAATTCCCTCATCAAGGATGGGTAAATGTTGTACATCATAGTGGATGGAAACCTTTGGTCAATCATGGAAATTTCAACTTAGACTACATTTGGCCTCAACCTATTGAACCAAATCAACTAGGAGAAGATCATTTTTTCCTGGCATATCAAAAGTATAAGGCAAAGTTAATAGCACAACTATCACATAGCAAGGATGCTACTGGATCCTCTTAGTCCTCTAAGGCTACAATTCCTCTTACCAAACAAATAGAGAGTGAAAAGCAACCCAAACTGAAGGAATCCCCTCACCCATGAGGTAAAGGAATTTTCACCGAGGTTCCTCCTTCGCCATCCTTACAAGGATCAGGAGGTAACCTTAAAGAGTTATTTCATCACAAAAGATCAACTTTGTGTCTGGTTCCTCTTCTGAAATGTCAAATAATGTGGGAACTCATCACTCCTTTCACAAATATCACTAAAAAGACAAGAAGGAACCAAAATGCAAGAGAAAGAAGGAGAAAACAACAAGCTTTAGCTTGACAAGCATCATCTCAACAAGAAAACATCCCACTGACAACAATTGAAACAAAAGAATAGCTAAAGGGTAGAGAATTAAAAGATGAAGTTTCAAACTAGGCCATAGTACCTTATGTACCTATTTCCTCTCACATTCGAGCTTGGTAGGAAGATGATTTGCTCATGGATGACCACTAGTGCGGTTGCATCTTCTAACAAGTAAGTATTTCTCACCCTTTTAGCCACTTTTGATGTAGCACCTCTTTGAGTTGCTCTCGTGGGTGGCCTCCTCTTATGTATCATGTTGTATTGTCCTCGTGTTGTGTTAATTGTTATTTAGGTCTCTTTGAATGACCCTTGATACTCTTGTTAGGTCAAGGATACAAGGAGACCACCTCTATTGTGACCATTATTCTATGTGTTTCTCTATTCTTCTATTCCTCTGTCTCTTATTGAACTTGTTGTGTGTGGTGTCTTGGGGGCATAATGTTGTGGAGGATGTCTTGGGGGCATCTTCCCATGTTGTAAACCCAAGTCACTTTTGTCTCCTCTCTCATTTTAATGTTTACATTATTCGGTGGCTCTACTAGTCGGCGGATGATGAAAACAAACAAATACTTATAAGGACCAAGTGTCCCTTCAACAAGAAAGCAAAAATAGACCCAGTCCATTTATGAAGATGGGGTTGATATATATTATTGACGCTTGACTAGTAGAATCACTCCGTGTTGTGATTCGTATTGTGAAATTTTTTGTAACAAACCTTTGCAATACTCTAAATCTGCTTCTATGCACTTTGGAATGTTTTGTATTTAACCTTGTAGCTACACTCAGTTCTGAGATACCTAAAGTATAACCTCACGACTATACTCGGTTCCAAACCAACAAGTATAGCCTTGATATTTTATATGATATGATAAATCATCTCTGTATTACTTTCATGAATTGATTTGGTTGTTATCATAGAATAGATTTTCTAACCAAATCTTATATGTTGTTGATCAATGGTTGTTAGCAAATAATAATGGTGTGTTTGTTGAAACATTCGGTGATTGCAAGCACATGTCAACTTTGGGGACATGGGCTTTGTGAAATCTCTTGTTCCCTTGTGTGTTTTCACTTTATCTTAAACATGATTGATATCGGTAAGCAGGCTCAACCACTTTAAGGTGACGGCATATATCATGGTAACTATTTGGATATTTTAGACATTGATAAAGCATGTCTGAGTACACTTTATTTTCACCATAAGGTGTCTCCGTGATATGAGTGGGGTTGTGTACTTTAATCTATTGTGTATACCTCCTTTTCACTGTAAGGCATCTCCATAATGAGGGTGGGGTTGTATACTTTGATTACATGCTTCCTTTTCATTGTAAGGCATCTGCGGATGCGAGTGGGGTTCCATTTTAAAAGCCCTTCTACAGAAGGCGGGATGGTGTAACTCTTGAGCTAGTTGCACATCCTTTTAACAAAGTTGTCATCGCAAGGCAGGGTTAGATCTTAAGTCATTCACCCTTAAGTGTGTCTTTGGTAGTTGTGGTAGTGTAGCTCAACCGTCAAGTGTGTTTGGTGTGTCTTAGATAGTGGAGTGCAACTATGAGCTCCTTCCTATCACCCATGTTTGTCATGTATAAGATGTATAGTATGTCAATGACATACTATATGATGCTCGTGTATTCCATGTGTCTTCCATTTGTTTTATGTGTCTTCCTTGCATGTTTTACATATTTTTGGCGTGGTTTAAAGACATGTAGCAATGAGCTCTCCCCACACTATGTGTGTTTTGTGTGTTTTCGCGTGGTCTAAAGACGTGTAGCGATGAGCTCCCCCCACGCTATGTGTTTTATAGTTAGAATTATATATATGCATAATTAGTTAAATCATGTCTCCTCTGTGCCTTATGTGACTGTACTCATGTCTTCTCTGTGTATTGCGTGCTTCCTTACTGTATTCACTATGTTTTATGTGACTGTTAAGTGTTTTCTTATGTTTACCTAAGCTTGGGGGCTAGAAATAGTCCTTCAAACTTAGGGTGTGTCTTCATTCTTGTGTTTGATGTGTTTGACGTGTTTGGTATGCTTTGACCTTACTTTAATGCATGTTCTAAATTGTAAGCTCACACACACATTAAAGTGGGGGATAAATGTTATGAAGTAAAAAGTGGACACATGCCTTTTTACCTCCTAGTTTAGCTCCCAGGTCCTCGTGAATACATTATACATCATAAATATTCACCCTGATGAGAAATCCCCTAAAACCCATGTCAAATGGGAACTAGGGGCCCATTTTATGCCTTATCCTGGACAAAAAAGGCTCCTTGGGAATTGGACACCCACACCCAAGTCCTCTCTGATTGATCGAGGCATATTTTAAGGTATGTCGGCATAGGACCTTTAAATGGGTCTCTCCTTGTTGGCTCTTTCAATTAAATTCACAAATGTTTGTGGGAAAGCATATATAAGTGTGTTTTGAATTCATTTGTAACCTAGACATGGATATTGTGAACTTATGATATTGATGCAAAGAGCATTCAAGGCATTCAATGTGTTATTGTTGCAAATTTGTGTTTGTATTGTGTTTTTGTTGCATATTTGGACTCATCATCCATCTCCTTATGAGTTGAAGGATCTTCATTCTTCTAAGGACTTCACCTCCAAGGTGACATCATTATTGTTTGAATCATTTCATCATTTGGATTATCTTTAGCCTCTATCCTACAATGACATGCTCTCTCTCTAACAACGGTGTTGGGAAACTTGAATGCTATCCCAGGATTTGACCGAGGAAAATCCCTAAACACCACAACCCCCCAAACCCCTTTCCTTATTGTGTGTAGGTTATAGGTGTGAAGACTGAAGAAGTGAAGGTACAGAAAGGTTGTGTAAGTGAAAGAGTTTCGAGATCTGAAAGCAATTTGTAGAAATTCTCTTGTAGAAGACTTGGGCACCCCCCCCTCGACATCCTCTTGTTGAAACAAACACTAAATCTGGCATCTAGACATCCTCTGCAACATTTCTCTAGTTCTGAGTTTTGAGAGATTCAAACTTTCAGTACTTGGGCGCCCGCCCTGGAGTCCTTCGACTATTTAACCTTTGTGGAATAGGTCCTGGTATCTCTCTGATCATCTTTGTGCTTTCAGATTCTAGGTTTCTTTTGTCATATGTCTATTACAAGATGATTATCTTATAATTAGGACTTTACTCATACTTAACCTAGGGTTTGATAAAAGGCTTGGTTAATTCTAATCTTTCAATAGAAAACAAGAGCATAAAATCAGTAGTCGAGTCCTCTTTCATCTTGTAGTGACTTAGCTCAGTTTTGTCCTTGAATGTTATTATGGAAGAGGGTTTTATCTAGTATACTTACATGCTTGCATCATCACACCCTTTTCCTATTTAACACTTGGGCATATTGATATGAAGGATTTCTGGAAAAGGATGGGTAACGACCCCTGAGAACCTATATCTAAGCAAATGTTCACAAGTGGTCTTGCTCACACTAGGGGGTTTCCCTCTTGTAGTCCAAGGTATAGATTTGGTATTGGCCTACATAGAGAACTATCATGCGGAGTCTCAACAAGTTAGGATAGTGGATGGTGAGGTGGTCGTGACCATGAACGCTGAATCCATTAGTAACACTTTCAAATTGCCTATTTGGGAGGAATATGTTGACATATCCGTGGAGGTGGGTTGGGGTTATTATGTGGATGGGAAGAGTTGGTGTAAGAAGTGTATTGCCACCACCTATCTTAAGAAAGAAAAGAAAGGTCAATCTTAGCTTCTGAAGGGCCTTGTTAGTTCTCTCTTTAAAGATGATATCTCTAATATTATCACCCTTCTACACAAAGTAGTAGGAAGTGTTGAGTCAAGTGAGTTTGTGGAGTGGATGTGCCAATTCATCTTAGTGATATGTGTCGGGGATCAACAAATTGACTGGGTGAAGATAATAAGTGATCACTTGCATGATCAAATGGTGAATTATTGGAAGAAAAATCAATTTCATATGTGTTCATATATTTTCTATGTTCTTGCAAATACATAGAGGGTATGGCATGGTCTAAGGACTACAGTTAATTTCATTGATATTACTCATATTTATGATTACTATGCTCAACTAAAAGAGGAAGCTAGTAATAATGATTATAGGAGAGTTAGTGATGCTTTCCTAGTGTTCAATGTAAGGAGAATATATGGAAACCCTGGCCTTAGCATTTATATAGAGGCAGCTAACCTTGTTGTTTAGTATGGAAGCTATTTTATCCAATTTAATAGATTTACGTATATCAGAATTGGGGGTTTTGAGAAATAAGCTTACAAACTTCCTAGGTATGTCTCATTTTACATTATGTTTTTGGAAATATGTAGATAGATGTCACTATCTAGTAAGAAGTACCATGACTACAAGAAGAAGGGGTACACTTTTCCCTTGCAGTTAACTCACTATACATGTAATAAGAAAAAAGATGCAAGGAATGTAGACATAATTCTATCTAAATTCAATTTTCATTTATACATTTCAAGACCCCACTTTGATAGTAAAGGTTTTGTGAAAGAAAATTTGTATACACCCCTACTGCATGAACACCAACCCCACCTTCAACATTATTGGGAAGACTACATTGATGAGCATGAAGTGAGAAGGAGGAATTGGATGAGGTTGACCATGAGTTAGATAAAGACATTCAATTTGGGGTGGGATCTTCCACACATTGTTGATGATTTTTTCTAATATGATAGATGAAGGGTATTATGTAGAGAAAGATAAACCATTACAAAAATTGAGGTGGTCTGAGAAGGAGATCACATATATATTTGTTAGGTCTTCTTTTGTGTTGGAAAAGAGTAAAAGATGGATACAAGCAAAGATTGTTGGTCATACTGCTACTCCACTCACTGAACAAGAAGTGAAAGGACAACATTCTATCATTCCATCAGCCTCCCAAAGGCTAGCTTCAAATCTGCATGCCACTAGATCAAAGACAACTTCCCAAGGAGGGAATGATGGTGATGGGGAAGATCCCAATTAGGATGATAAACTTAAAGGTCGGTGTGAAGGGGATGTTGAGCAACCTAGACCAAAGTCGAATATCAAAAGACCTCCCAAAGGTTGATGTAAAAGGGACATCCAAGGATAATCGAGAACGTCCAACATGGAGTTAGGACATTCCTTCTTCACTTGATAAAGGTAATGTGCCTATGGGTTTAGTGAAAACACCTCCAGTTGATTATCATAATGTTAGTACGACTCCACCTTCTCCTCCACCTTTTCAAGAAAATGTACATAGCCCATGGTAGATTTTGTGAGTAATACTTCATTTGATATACACTTTGTATTACCTTCTCCTACATGGTTGAAGGAGGCTGTGAGAAAAAAGAGGAAGTATACACAGATGATAAATCCTAGTTTTGATTTAGTTGCCAAGTTGTTGCAGTCTGATTATCAACCAAGGAAAGTTAAGAGAATGTCAAGGTTAATGGTGGACCCTGTCACCAATCATCAATTCGTATAAGTTGAGGATCCCATGGTGGATAAGAGTGAAAAAGATATTCTATTGATGATTTTAATGTAAGCAAAATTGACCTCGTTCCCCCTACTATGGAAGTGGATATTCATAATGCCAAGCTCTCTATAGATATTCTGGCTAAGAGATTGGAAAAAAAGGAGAAAGAGATAGAACAACTAGAGGACCCAACAAGTAGATATACTTACCTATGGATACTTAAATGTAACCTTTAGATGCAAAAATGGATACTCCCATGAAAACTCCAAAGGGGGTAAGCCCTGATGTGGTTGATCAAATAAGAAGATATTAATTTCTTGGGAAAGCTATTGAAGAATGGGTTGAAAAGATAACAGTTGAAGGTATGTTGTATTTTCATGAAGTAATTCTCTTATCTGCAAATATATCTGTAAAACAAACTAAAGTGTTGGCTAAATTGATAGTGGTTAAGAAGGAAGAAGCTATGTTGAATGTTGCAAAGAATAGCTTGCAAGAGATGGTTAAGGTGGATTATAGTGTCCTCGTGTTTGATAATGTGATTGGTCAACTAGAAGAAAATGAGTCAGTGAAGTGGTTAAATGCAATTGATTGGAAGTTGTTAATGGTTAAAAATGCCTGACTGATTTGAAAAATATTGCCAAGAATTATAAATCATACTTGATGGATCTCAAGAGTTCTTGTATATCTCTAGGGGTTGATATCCTGGATGAGACTAAGACAGATTTACTTGATACTAGTTTTGTTAAACAGGCCTTCAAAGATCTATTGGTAGAAGAATTGATGAACAAGGATACTATTGTTATCAATCCAATTAACAAACTATGAAATGTGTCTGCTTACCTATTGACTTTCAAGAAGGATATTGTTGATTTCAACAGGAAGTATGGTATCATGCCACTTGTTCCACCAACTAAGATTTACCATGTTTAACTCAAAAGTAAAAAGATCAAGATATTGATAGTGAAAGCAATAAAATTTTTCCTCAAATTCATTTGATAAGATGCACATTTGAAACATATTTCAAACTCCCATTGCATAATCAAATTTCTTTTCATCATTTAAAGAGATGAATATTTCTAATTACAACTTTTTCATAAAGTAGATACATACAAGCTTCAAGAACTTAACTGAAAATAGAGATATATGATTGTATTTTGTCTATCTTCAATTCTTGGTCACCAACTACATGAGGGGAAGCATCACTCAAGCAGTTTTCCTCCAACCATGGACTAACTGCGGTCCCCCACACATTTACCAAACTGGTAAATGGCCCTACCCTTCGATGAAGCGATTGGTTTGGTAGCCCCAAAGATAAGCCTAAATTGAGCAAGGTCTTGTGTCCTACATTAACTAGTACTATCATACTATGGCTACAACCATCAAATATGATATCCCTACCTAGTAATGCAAACCTGGATCACAGTGAAACCGACAATACAAATGTTGGTTGTTACACTACTTTGGCCAAAGTTTCATCACTCCTAACTTGGAATGGATGTCACATGTTCACCCACCCTTCTATCTCGATTGGGAAAGACAACAATCACTATTCAAAGTTATTACCTTACCCATGGATCAACAAACCCTAGGAATAACCCCCACTTTACAATCACATCATTCTCTATACATAGGATATTCCCTTTCCCATGGATCAACAAATCCCAGGAATATCCCCACATAACAATTACATCCAACTTTGTTCTAGGTTATCTCCCTCTTCTGTGGATCACATATCCCAAGGTTAACCTATTCCAAGTTTTACTATGACACCTATGTCAAAGTAACCCTAGTGCAAGATACGGTTTACTATCCTTTCCCATTATACAAGTATCCAATCATACTGAAACTAATAATTATACATAAAGTCCCATATAGGCACAAATCTCTATTACTGACATTAATTTCACATTCACAATACAAATCACTTAGAATATATATATATATATATATATATATATATATATATATATATATATATATATATATATATATACTTTTATATAATCAAATAGACAATCACATTGATAAATGTACTCTCAAAATAAACAATGTAAAATGCCTTAAAAACACAAAAACATAATGAAAGAGAAATCCTCATGCTTGTGATTATAGCTCCAAACAAATCAATGAAATACCTTGCTTAAGCTCCTTCCAACACACTACACCTCCCTTCCAAGTAAAGCAACTCTCCAAAACAAAATGGCAAGAATCTCACAACACTAGCTCAAAATCACAATAGCAAAAATAAGAAAGCTCTTGGCTGAAAACTTGTGTATGTAGAATGAGAGAGCTCCCCCTTTTATACAAAAAATCCAAGAGAGCTCAAGCTACAAACTAGCTTGAAAACGTGCCACAACTCCACCTTCTCCAAAACTAAATTTAGAGGTGGCAAAAAGGAAATTAAAAGAAATGACACATAAGTGTACACCCAAACAACAATAAATAAATCAAACTTCTAAAGTATACAAACCTCTTCACAAAATTGCCACATAAAATATAAGATATTGTGCATCTCCCCCTGTCTTCATGGTTCATTCTATGCAACTAGTGATGTTTCTTGTGCATTTTGTGTTGCAAGTATGGGCCTAACCGGTGTTGTCATTGATGTCAACATACTCCTATTGCATTAATGATAAGGATTGGATGAGCTGTATGCTGAGGATATTGATAAAATTAGTTGTAATCAAGAACAGAGAAGAACAGTGAAGACAGTGAACTAAAGATCCTAGCTAAGATGAAGATCAAAAGATACGGTTCAAAGGGTTTGTAGATATGTGTCTTAAGGTGATCCAGTAAAGATTTCAAAGGTCCACATGAAGATCTAAAGAAGTTGTGGCCACTCAAGTAAAACCAGTTCCAACAGGTGTTCAGAGGTGACAAAATGACACAGATAGGTCCGGTGAGATCCAAAAATGCAATATCCTGTTCTGCAGATTTGGTGGAGTGTTTAGGAAGTCCATGTGGAGTTACAACTCAAATGGTTCGTGATCTGGAGGTCCACAAGCATCTATTCCATTATGACAGTGATGACAGACTGTGTTCTTGAGGTTCTGGATGAAGGAGAGAAGGATTTCAGTAAGCAGATGTAGTGTGAATGTTCTTGGTGATTCAGGCTAGCTTGTGGAGGTCTTTTGATCATGTGCAGTTCATGTTGGTGGTCTGCATTGGAGTTTGAGCTTACAATTGAATAATTACTTCCAGATGATGTTGTTCTTCCTAACTCTGGCCGACCGGATGAGTTACACATCCTGCGGATGATCTTGAAGATGTTATGTGAAGATCGGTGTGTTCCTAGAAGAAGATTGAAGTCTCAGATCTATGTGGCCAACAGTGTGTTGTTCTGTGTGAAGTATTTTGTTATTTAGTCATGTTATATTCATGTATTTGCTCTGTAATGTTTGCCGACTTAGATGATCATTCCTAAGTCGATGTCTTGTATAAATAAAGAATTGTAAAGTCATTTCAAAGTGAATCTTGTGGAGACAAGAGTGTGGTAGCGAGGAGGAGAGTGAAAGGCAGAGTAGAAGTATTGGGCTTAAATGGAACTAATTCAAGCATGGTGAAGATGCTATTCTCTAGTTCAAGTATGTGATACTTATTATTTTGTAGACAGTGTGTCTCTTGTAGGTAGTGGGCCTCTTGTGAGTAGTGTGCCCAGGCAGTGAGCCCTAATTGGCATGTGCCATTTTATTATTTACATTCTTCTAATAGAGAATACAATCTTGGGTTAGTCACCCCATGGTTTTCCCCTTAAATAGGTTTTCTATGTCAAAATCTTGGTGTCTCATGTGTAAATGTGTTTCTGCTCTTGATTTAATGCATTGTATTTCCATGATTGATTTATTATTATGCTGTTGAATTACAAAGTGGATTTAAGTGTTTAATTGGAAGAAAGTTTTGGATAACTGATTCACCCCCCTCTCAGTTGTCTATCCTGAATCTAACAATTGGTATCAGAGATAAGTTCCTCTAAAAGAGCTTAACCGCTTGAGGAGATCCAGGATGTCGTCCTACAAGAAGGATAGTCTGAAGTTTGATGGAACCAATTTTAATCTTTGGAAAAGTCGCATGAAATGTCACCTGCAATGTATGGGAATGTAGTACTAGACCATGGCTACAACGAAGTATACTCCTCCACATAATGGTCTGAAAACCGCAACTGAAATTACAGATGTTGAAAACAATCTGCAGACTAAAGAAGCTCTTCTAAGTGCCTTGACTGATTTAGAGCTGACAAATGTTGTTGACCTACAAACTGCTTTTGAGATTTGGGAAAAACTAGAACTTCTGTATGAAGGAGACAAGTATGTTAAATGTGCAAGGCTACAGTGTCTGAAAGGAAAATTTGAAAATCTAAAGATGAGAGAAGATGAAAATATCACTACTTTTATGCCAAGAGTAAATGAGCTTGTTTGTGGCATTAGATGTGCTAGCAGAATGTTGGATGGAGATGAGATTGTTGCCAAAGTTCTTAGATCCCTTCCTGATTCTTACAAATACAAGGCTGTTGCCATTAAAGAATTCAAAGCCCATTCAAGTGTCACAAGAGATCAATTGGTTGGTAAATTGGCTGCATTTGAAATGACTAAATCTGCATTCAAAGCCAGTGCCTCTGTAAAAGGTAAGCAAAGGTTTGATCCGGGAGAGAATTCTTCAAGGAAACCATCATGGTATGAAAAAGCAAGAAAAGACCTAGAAGAAGAGGAAGCAGAAACTGCTCAACTTGAAACCCTTATTGCAAAAAGACTGCCAAGAGGATCCGGTAAGTATGAAGGGAAATTGCCTTTTAAGTGTTTTAACTACAATAAGATTGGTCATTTTGCCTCAAGGTGTCCGAAAAGATTTTCAAGGCCAAATCCTAACAAATCAAGGTTCCAAAAGAATTGTTACTATGTTCCTGAAGATGATGATAATGAAGGAGTAACAGATGATGAATCAGAGACAAGAAACAAATCTGGAAGTGATTGGGTGTTTATTGCCATCAAGGAAGAAGATCCAATGTCCTCTGAATTTGTCAATCATAAAGTTGTAGAAAGAGCTCTGGCTGCCCAAGTTGAAGAAAAGGATGATTGGGTCATTAACAGTGGATGCTCTCACCATATGACAGGTGACAAAAATAAGTTCATAGATTTGGAAAGGTATGAAGGAGGAGTGGTAAAGTTTGGTGATAATTCTTCTGGTAGAATCAGAGGTAGAGGAACTATTTCTTTTGATGGAAAGAACAAAACCAATTATGTACTGTATGTTGAAGGATTGAAGCACAATCTTCTCAGTGTTGGATAGTTGGTGGACAAAGGCTATGATCTCCAATTCAAGAATGGAAAATACAAGATCTTTGAAAGTTTCAGAATAGAGATTGCATCTAGTACTCAAACAAAAGGTAACATCTTCCACTTAGTGAGTACTGGTAAAAGTTGTCTATTTGTACAAATTGATCAGAGTTGGTTATGGCATAGAAGAATGTGCCATGTGAATTTTGATAACATCATCAAGATAAGCAACACTCAGGCTGTAAGAGATCTTCCAAAACTGGTAAAACCTACAAATAGCTTGTGCAAAGAATGTCAGTTGGGGAAACTAAGCAGAGTCTCATTCAAAAGCAAGGAACAATCTTCTACCAGATTATTAGACTTAGTTCATACTGATTTATGTGGTCCGACAAGAATTAGAAGTGTACAAGGTGATAGATACTTCATGCTATTAATTGATGACTACTCCCAGATGATGTGGGTAACTTCTTTGAAGGAGAAATCAGAGGCTCTTGAGAAATTCAAAATATTCAAGACTATGGTGGAGAATGAAATCGGATTGAATTTAAAATGTCTGAGGTCTGATAGAGGTGGTGAATTCACATCCGGTGAGTTCATAGAATTCTGTTAGAAACATGGAATAAAGAGACAATTGTCTGCTCCTAGGACTCCACAACAAAATGGAGTAGTGGAGAGAAAGAACCGGACCATCCAGGAAGCATCTAGGACCATGATGATGGAAGCAAATATTCCTCAGATCTATTGGAGAGAAGCTGTCAGCACTGCAGTCTATACTCTCAATCGAGTACAAATCAGAAGCAATACTGGTAAGACTCCTTATGAACTTTGGTTTGGCATCACTCCTACTGTGAGGTATTTTAGAGTCTTTGGTAGCAAATGTTATATTAAAAGAGATGAAGATCTAGGCAAGTTTGATGCTAGAAGTGATGAAGGAATATTCTTGGGTTACTCTACTCAAAGCAAAGCATACCGGTGTTATAACAAGAGACTGAGAAAGATTATAGAAAGTACAAATGTGAAGGTTGATGAAGGAATTGAAAAACCCTCAAGGTTTTATGAATATGATGAAGATGATTAGAATGGTGTTCTGATTCAAGGAGCCCAAGCCCCTTCTAAAATTCAGATTCAAATTGATCTGGTAAATCAGGAAGAAGAGATGAGTTTTAGTGAGCCTGATCAAGAATCAAAAGTGCAAGAAACTCCCAAAGTTCCCAGGTATGTAAGACTGAACCACTCTGAAGATTAGATCATAGGTGATAAAAGCAAAGGTGTACAACCAAGAAGGAGGATTGCTCAAGATTCAGATGAGTATTGTCTGATTTCAAAGATTGAACCTAAGACAATGAATGAAGCTTGCAATGATGAAAATTAGAGTAAAGCAATGGAGGAAGAGCTGATGCAAATTGAGAAAAATCACACTTGGGATCTTGTTCCCAGACCTAGAAACAAGAATGTGATTGGAACCAAATGGGTCTTCCGGAACAAACTAAATGAAGTTGGTGAAGTAATCAGAAATAAAGCCAGATTGGTCTGCAAGGGTTACTCTCAAATAGAAGGAGTTGATTTTGAAGAAACCTTTGCTCTGGTGGCAAGAATTGAAGCAGTCAGATTATTTCTTGCTTTTGCTGCCTTCAAGGATTTCAAAGTATATCAGATGGATGTCAAGTCTGCCTTCCTAAATGGAGACTTGGAAGAAGAAGTATACATTGAGCAACTGGATGGATTTCAATTGTCTGATCATGGTGATATGGTCTGCAAGTTGAAGAAAGCACTGTATGGATTGAAGCAAGCCCCAAGAGCCTAGTATGAAAGATTGGATAAGCATCTTTTGAAGATTGGTTTCAACAAAGGTACTGTTGACAGTAATTTATATTTCAAAATTGATCATGAAAACATCTTGATTGTTGAAGTGTTTGTTGATGATATCATTTTTGGAGGAAGAGATAGTATGTGCAAAACTTTTGCAAATCAAATGAAAAGTGAATTTGAGATGTCCATGCTCGAGGAAATGAATTTCTTCTTGGGTCTGCAAATCATTTAAACTAAGAAAGGAATCTTCATTTCTCAGACTAAATATGTGAAAGAATTGTTGAAGAAGTTTGGGATGGAAGACTCAAAACCAATGAGTACTCCCATGGCAATTAGATGTAAATTGAGCAAAGATGATGAGTCTCCTAAGGATGATATGAAAAAAATTAGGTCAATGATTGGAGGATTGTTGTATCTCACTCAAACTAGACCTGACATTATGAATGTTGTTGGTCTTGTTGCTAGATTTCAAGCTGATCCTAGAGAATCTCATGTCATGGAAATCAAGAGGATTTTTAGATATCTAAAAGGGACAGTTGAGTATGGATTGTGGTATCCTAGAGATCATGATTTTTCTCTTCATGCATATACTGATGCGGATTGGGTAGGAGATGTGGATGACCGGAAGAGTACCAGTGGTGGAGCATTCTTTTTAGGGAAGAGATTGGTTTCTTGGCTAAGCAAGAAACAAGAGGCAATATCTCTGTCCACAGTTGAAGCAGAATATATTGCAGCAGCAAGTAGTTGCACTCAAGTTTTGTGGATGAAGCAAATGCTAAGAGACATCAGAGTGGAGTATGAGGAACCTATCACAATCTTCTGTGATAATTCAAGTGCAATAAATATATCTAAGACTCTGGTGTTGCATTCAAAGACTAAACATATATCCATCAAATTTCACTTTTTGACAGAGCAAGTGAACAAGAATGAAGTCAGATTGGAGTGTGTACTTTCTAAGGATCAGATTGCAGATATCTTTACTAAACCTCTACCTAAGGACTCTTTTGAGTATCTCAGGGAGAAGTTAGGGGTTATTACCCCTTTGGTGATGAACTAAGGTGCACTGATGTGCATCAGTCCAGTGGATATTGCAGTCATATCTTATGGTCTAGATTGATGATGGGGAGCTGCTAATCAGAGGAAGCAACTGGTATGATTCTGAAGTGTTGGAGTTGCAAGTATGTGCCCTTTTCCACTGATGTCAAAGGAGGAGAGAAGACATGTGAAAAACAAGTGGTGCTAATCAAAGGGGGAGCAGTAAAGGAAGAGAAGACATGTGAATGGTTGTTGGTGATAGGAGGAGTTGTGTCAGTAAAGGAAAGTTCTTGTCTTGATGGTTAAAACAGTTTTTCATATCATATGTTGCCATCAATGACAAAGGGGAAGATTGTTGCAAGTATGGGCCTAACCAATGTTGTCATTGATGTCAACATACTCCTATTACATTAATGATAAGGATTGGATGAGCTATATGCTGAGGATATTGAGAAAATTAGTTCTAATTAGGAACAAAGAAGAACAGTGAAGATAGTGAACTAAAGATTCTAGCTAAGATGAAGATCAGAAGATACGGTTCAAAGGGTTTGTAGATATGTGTCTTAAGCTGATCTAGTAAAGATTTCAGAGGTCCACATGAAGATCTGAAGAAGTTGTGGCCGCTCAAGTAAAACCAGTTCCGGTAGGTGTTTAGGGGTGACAGAATGACACAGATAGGTCCGGTGAGATCCAGAAATGCAATATCTTGTTCTGCGGATTTGGTGGAGTGTTTAGGAAGTCCATGTGGAGTTACAACTCAAATGGTTCATGATCTAGAGGTCCACAAGCATCTATTCCATTATGACAGTGATGACAGACTATGTTCTTGAGGTTCCAGATGAAGGAGAGAAGGATTTTAGTAAGCAGATGTAGTGTGGATGTTCTTGGTGATTCAGGCTAGCTTGTGGAGGTCTTTTGATTGTGTCTAGTTTGTGTTGGTGGTCCGCATTGGAGTTAGAGCTCACAATTGAAGAATTACTTCCAGATGATGGTGTTCTTCCTAACTTTGGCTGACCTGATGAGTTACACATCCTGCGGATGATCTTGAAGATGTTATGTGAAGATCGGCGTGTTCCTAGAAGAAGATTGAAGTCTCAGATCTGTGTGGCTGACAATGTGTTGTTCCACATGAAGTCTTTTGTTATTTATTCATGTTATATTCATGTATTTTCTCTGTAATGTTTTCTGACTTATATGATCATTCCTAAGTCGATGTCTTGTATAAATAAGGAATTGTAAAGTCATTTCAAAGTGAATCTTGTGGAGATGGGAGTGTGGTAGTGAGGAGAGCAAAAGGCAGAGCAAAAGTATTGGGCTTAAATGGAACTGATTCAAGCATGGTGAGGATGCTATTCTCTAGTTCAAGTATGTGATACTTATTATTTTGTAGACAATGTGTCTCTTGTAGGCAGTGGGCCTCTTGTGAGTAGTGTGCTCGGGCAGTGAGCCCTAATTGGCATGTGCCATTTTATTCTTTATATTATTCTAACAGAGAATACAATCTTGGGTTAGTCACCTCGTGGTTTTTCCCTTAACCGGGTTTTCCACGTCAAAATCTTGGTGTCTCATGTGTAAATGTGTTTCTGTTCTTGATTTAATGCATTGTATTTCCATGATTGATTTATTATTATGCTACTGAATTACAAAGTGGATTTAAGTGTTTAATTGGAAGAAAGTTTTGGATAACTGATTCACTCCCCCCTCTCAGTTGTCTGTCCTGAATCTAACATTTTGCACAAGATCATGATTTTGTTTACCTAGATCTAGTTTTCTTCTCCAAACTAGTATAGGATATTTGGTTTCCTTGCCCAAGGCATTCACTTGCTTTTGCTTGAACATGTAGCCACCAGTTGGTTTTATCCTTCCTCTACACAATTGTGCTTTGTGTCCAAACATATTACATCTATAACACAAAACATTGTAGTTTTGATCAAGAGAAAAATAGTTTCTTCTGAGAGAGTCATACCTAGCATGCATCGAATAGTTTCTTGCAAGGTGGCCAACTTTATTACAATTATAACAAACATTATTGTAGTTCTAGTTTGACCAGTCATAAAATATTTTCTTTCTATTCTACTTGAAATCATTTCTTTTATAATCTCTGGCCCTATGACCATAAACATGACATGCATAGCAATAACCATGTAATTGTGAATAATTATGCTTGATAGATGGAGGTCTTAAAGATTCATTAGCAACATTAACTTTAGCTTTCTTCTTAGCTTCAACCTCAGGTGTAGCAGAGTGAAATATTAGGTCTATCTTCTTCCTAGGAGCATTTATTATCTTAGAACATTCTCCTTTCTCATAACCCAAGCCAGTAGTATCCCTGTAATACCTTTGCTTATTCAACATATCACTCAAGTAGTTAGTACTCTTTTCAAATTGAATATTCTTTTACAACTTTGAAGATGCTTCTTCCAAATCCTTTCTTAAAGAGACTATTTCTTTCTCTAACTTTAGACATTTTATTCTTTTCACTTCAAGATCAGATTTTGTAAGGTCAACTATTCTTTTAACTTCTTCAAATTCTATTTTTAGACTAATGACAAATTTGTTTGTCTTTTCAATTTGTACCTTTGCCTCTTTAAGTTCTAAAGAAACTTTAGCAAAATCAGAGAGTACCTTAATCTTGGAATTCTTCTCTTGTTGAAGTTGAACCTTTAATCTGTGGTTCTCTTTTTCAAGATACTTGTTCATTTCTAGAGCACATAATAGTTCTCCTTCAACATCAACTTCACAATCATTTTCATCAAATTTCTGTCCATCTTCATCTGCAAAGAAATCTCCTTCCGCATCATCAGTCTCAACAACAAATTTAGTTTCTTTATCATACTTTGTGTCAACTTTCAAAGGTGACTTAGGCAACAACTCATCACTGGGCTTGACTAAAGATTGTTCTATAGCCTTTTGCTTAACTTTCCTTCCTTTATTTATTCTACACTTTCCCAGAGTACTCCACTATCAAGACCTACCCAAGTCGGTTAGACTTCAATAGGGAACCTACGCTCTGATACGACTTGTTGGAGTACAATACCACTGAGAGGGGGGTGAATCAGTGGTATACTAATTTTAACAAGACCTTGAGATCTTGAAATTATCTTTCAAAACTTTAAAACAAGGGCAACTTCTATTGAATGGAGATGAGGCATCATATTAAGTATGAACATCATGACAACTTTGGTTAAGTTAAGATAGGTATCATGACAACTAAAACTGACAAATCAATGCCAAGAATGCATGAACACAATATTATGAAACAAACTATGATAAACATTGACTCATGAACATCAGACTTAAGTGTAAGGGTGTTCACATATTAGACACACAAACATAAAGTTTGATTGACCATAAAGAGGATGAGTCGAGAACATCATTTTAGACAATGATATATGATGAATATGTGTTCATGCAGACCAAATTAACTTAGGATAAATTTAAAACTAAATGACACATGATAAGAAAATGAACATGAGGATCAAACACATCAGTGATAATAAAAACCCATAACACAAATATTGTCCTGAGTGGAAAACCCTCATGGGGAATAAAAACCACTCAAAATGCCTCACTAGCTTAATCAAAAAGTGCTTCACTAGCAAATACTAATGCCTCACTGGCTATTTGTGCCTCACTGGATATTTGTACCTCACTGGTTGTTTGTGCCTCACTGGTTGTTTGTGCCTCACTGGAATATTTCAATCAAATACAATGAATAATATGAATCAATACAGAGGGTTACTCTATTTCTCTACATTCCAATCCTTAATTGTCTCATTATTTGAGACTCAAGCATCAATACAATAGCTCATTAACACTCTAGTATAACCTTAATGATAGTGCAATAAACATAGATCATCAACCTTGTTTTAGATGTTTTTTTAAAAAAACCTTTTTATACAATATTACAAAGTCTTCTTTCTCTCATTAAACAATTTGTGAATGTAACTGTTCTTCAACTGTCTGAGACAGTTTTTAACTATAGTAGAATCTAACAAAGGAATGTGGTCAAGTAGACCCATATAGAACTTGTTACAAAGTCTTTAAATCTTTTACAATAATGAATCTTTAACCACTGTTTGAATATTTAGTCACATTGATAACAAATAATCTTCAAACTGTCTATTATAACTACTACACCAAACATTCTTTTCGACATTAGAATGATGTTTATCATTTGATGCATGAACCCATGTTCTTGATGATGTTCTTGTTAATGCTCATAATGTTGTTCACTTGGAGAGACATCAAACATGTTGGTTGTGGCACTTACTATGCTCTACAGGCAGTTGGTATTTTGGATTGTAATGTTGACATAGGTTATTGGTTCTATATGGTAATGGTAATGGTGTGATACTATGATGACAATCACATACTTTGATGTTATAAACAATTGGCACATACAGTTGACACATGCTTAGCACTCCTATCATATTATAGTTGATGATCTTCTAATGCCTTTATTTCAGTTGATATGTAGTTGATATGCTCTTGGTATTTGACAATTGATATTTGAT
The DNA here is from genome assembly GCA_027924645.1 of Cunninghamia lanceolata. Lineage (NCBI taxonomy): Eukaryota > Viridiplantae > Streptophyta > Pinopsida > Cupressales > Cupressaceae > Cunninghamia > Cunninghamia lanceolata. The sequence continues at coordinate 6,927,677 of BSBN01000918.1, read as the reverse complement.
GTGCTCATGATATGTTATACTTGGCATATGGCATATGATATCATGTTACATTTTTCTATGGTGACAGGATAGTTGATATGGCATGATACTATGTTAGTTTTGGTATGGTATTCACTTCAATTGTATTGATCTCAGTGGGTTGTATTTCATTGTGGCACTTGACTCTGTCATGATGGTTGAGGTACTTTCTACACTTTATAGATGCATACTTTTCTCTATAGGTGCTTGTTGATTATAATATCATTGGTTTCATCTTTTGACATTACAATGATGGTTTCATTTTTGGTGTCCTTGTTTGGTGTTACAAGTGAGCTCTCATGTATCAATTGGTGTTATGATTTCATTTGCATCATGAAACAATTTGGTCTCAAGGTCTTTTAGTGCTATGATGTTTCATTTATCCACAATGCAGGGTTATAATAGCCTAAAGCCTACCATATTATTTTTAAAGTGATTTAAGTCACTTGAGGGGCATCATAGTGTATATTATTATTTGTTAAAAAGGCATTTAGTTGAAATTCATTTGAAAAACTTTGGTATGCATAAAGCATTCATCGGGCACTTAAAGTCATTTAACATGCTGGGCAGGTTTATGGTCTTCAAAGAAGGTAAAAGTTGATGGTTTAACTTCTAAGTCACCAGGCCTTTTAGGGCTTATCGGGACAGGCAGTAAAAGGAATAATATGAAAAAAAGGCTTGATGAGGTTTCATTTTGCATTATTAAACTTTGATGTATATTGTTTATCTCTCGACTTAGGGTTTAATCGTTATGCAAAATGCTGAAGTTTCTAGTTATCATGATGGAGATCCTTTGTGAAATGACAATGCTTAGTCAAATATGAAACTAGTTATGAAGATGGGGATGCTCGGGAGTTAAAGGTGACAGTTATGCACAGTCTTCTCGACAGTTATGGCATATCAAAATAGGTGACATCTTTCTTTGTCTTCTCATATGGGATTGGTGGAATAAAATTGTTATTCTCTATTTTTGAAAAGGCTAAAAAAGAAATATTTTTGTTTTTTTGCTTTGAGGATTTATACTAGTCTTGAACCCTATCTGGAATATGCACTAAAAAGTATTTGTTGTTAAAGTAGTTTTGTTCATTGAAAAATAGTTAATAGACATGGATGGTCTATTATGTAACCTCTTTATACTCAATTGTGGATAGAAGAGTTTGAGATGACTTGTGTTAAACCCATGGTTAGGGTTTGAAGAATTTACTCTTATGATTTATCACTAGGGTTTCCTGCTCGAATGCTTGAAGGCAGTTGATTATTTCTTCAATTTGAAAAAGACATTTAACAGTTTGGAAAATTATATAAACTAGATATTGTTGATTGCTATCGAAAAGAAAGTTTGGTGTAGTAGTTATAATAGATAGTTTGAAGATTATGTGTTATCAATGTGACTAAAGATTCAAACATTGGTTAAAGATTCATTATTGTAAAAGATTTAAAGACTTTGTAACAAGTTCTATATGGGTCTACTTGACCACATTCCTTTGTTAGATTCTACTATAGTTAAAAACTATCTCAAACAATTGAAGAAGGTTAGTTACATTCACAAATTGTTTAATGAGAGAAAGAAGACTTTGTAATATTGTATAAAAAGGGTTTTTTAAAAACATCTGAAACAAGGTTGATGATCTGTGTTTATTGCACTATCATTAAGGTTATACCAGAGTGTTAATGAGCTGTTGTATTGATGCTTGGGTCTCAAATAATGAGACAGTTAAGGATTGGAATGTAGACAAACAGAGTAACCCTCTGTATTGATTCATATTATTCATTGTATTTGATTGAAATATGTCAGTGAGGCACAAACAACCAATGAGGCATCTGTATTTTCTAGTGAAAAACATTTTGATTAAGCCAGTGAGGCATTTCGAGTGGTTTTTATTCCCCATGAGGGTATTCCACTTAGGACAATATTTGTGTTATGGGTTTTTATTATCACTGATGTGTTTGATCCTCATGTTCATTTTCTTATCATGTGTCATTCAGTATTAAATTTATCCTAAGTTAATTTGGTCTGCATGAACACATATTCATCATATATCATTGTCTGAAATGATGTTTTCTACTCATCCTCATTATGGTCAATCAAACTTTACGTTTGTGTGTCTAATATGTGAAGACCCTTACACTTAAGTCTGATGTTCATGAGTCAATGTTTATCATAGTTTATTTCATAATATTGTGTTGATGCATTCTTGACATTGATCTGTCAGTTTTAGTTGTCATTATACCTATATTAACTTAACCAAAGCTGTCATGATGTTCATAGTTAATATGATGCCTCATCTCCATTCAATAGAAGTTGCCCTTGTTTCAAAGTTTTGAAAGATAATTTCAAGGTCTCAAGGTCTTGTTAAAATTAGTATACCACTGATTCACCCCCCCGTCTCAGTGGTATTGTACTCCAACAATTGTCATCCCAAGTGTGCAAGTGTGCACTATTGTAAATACATATAAGGTGTTGAATGCACAAGACAACTAAGAGGGGGGTGAATCAGTTGTAACTTAAAATTCTAAAACCCTCAAACACATTTAGATTCACATCAATTCAATTAATCCTTAAACTATTATGATGATTAAGCATGAAAGCAAATAATAGAAACTGAATCAACTCAACATCAAACACAAGAGAACACTAGATTTACATGGAAAACCTGAGAAGGGAAAAGCCACGGTGAGGATTAGCTCATAGTATAAAGTAATAGCAACACCAAAAAATAATAGGCTCACTGAAAAAGGGCTCACTACCCAAAAGAAAGGCTCATTGCTAGAATAGAGAAGATTGTTAAAGGATAAAACTATCTCAATGCAACAAGGAATTCCACCGCAACACCATCAACAATATTGTAGTCACACTAAAGAATTGTAGACACCTTCTGCTCACTGCATCCAGTAATCTAACACATGAAAGATTGTACTACACCACACATTCAACCACACTATTATTCATAGCACCTTCATTGCACACACACTCAATCATGATCCCTTGACACTTATTTATACTGTCTTCAACCTTGAGAACATTCTCCAAGGTAGGCAAATCACCTTAACCCAGAAAATTCAAATTAGGTCTAGACCAAAACATTCCCGTGGTGGAAAGGAATGAATGCGGACCGCACCACATCTTAGCTTGGAGCCAAATCCACTCTTACACATTACTCCATGCTTTCACAATCACTGAAGCACATCCGCAAGTAGTGTAAACAACCAAGTGAGCCAAACTTGTGTTAACACTATGAACTTTTAAGTACATGCTTCCTCAATGATCAAAAGACAACTCACGGACCACATGCCAAGCTTGAACATGATCTAGAGGCATCCACAAGCACCTGAAAACCAACAAATCCTTTCACAACAACTTTCACCTGACAGAAGTTCACACTAGAGCATTCAAACAACTTTGTCATACACTTGCAACTCAAGCAATCAACTTGTAGAGCACCAAACCATGAACATCTTGAATTGAAGCAATATATAAGCATTATAAGCACAAATCTAGAACTATAAAGCCAGAAACAAATCTGCAGAGAAATGCAGAGCAAAATAGTTTCTCCCAGACACCTCTGCAACACTCAAAAAAATATTCCACACAATGGTGAACACAACTTCCTCTGCACAATGAACTAGAACACCAAATTCAAAATAACATCTCTTAATATCTGTTAACAACATATCCAAATTGCAAAGACAGATCTTCAACATAGAGGAAATGCGGAGCAAAACCAAAACACTACTCTGTAAACCAAAATGCCACTTCAACACACTGTTTCCTTTATTAATCAAATCTTCTCAAAGCACTTGGAAACCAACCAACAAAAACATATCCTTAACATCTTTAGCACCTCTTCAAAGCAACCAAATCATCTTCAGTAAAGCAACTCAACCAAATATCTCATACCATTTGCAACAACCTCATCTCTACTCACCCAGTTGACACTAATGACAACACCAAGCTAACATGTTGACATCAATGACAACACTAACTGCACAAACTTGTAACAATCTCCCCATTTGTCATTGATGGCAACACATGATGTGAAAAACCATCAAGACAATAGCATCCTCAATACTATGCTCATACCAACTCATTTCCTTTCTCTTTCTCTCCCCCTCAGATTCATTCTCTTTTCCTGACAATTGACTCTCTCTTTTCTCTCCTTTTTCACATTGTTCTCTCTCCCCCTTTAACATCAATGGCAGAGGGCTTCATCTTTCTCTTTCTCATTCTCATACTTGTACCTGCTCACCATTGCTTTGTCACAAATTTTCTTTTACTTCTCATCATACTCCCCCTTAGAAGAAACTAGCATTAGAACTTACTCCCCCTGACTACCACAACCATCATGACCACTACCTACTCCCCTTGAGAGGTAGCCTCCAACATCAATCCAGAATAAGGAATGAATCTTGAAATCTACTAGATTGATGCATCTCTTCATGCATCTAGTTTAAAGGAGGGGCAATAACCCCTAACTTCTCCCAGAGATACTCAAATGTATCCTTAGGAAGAGCCTTGGTGAATATATTAGCAACCTGATCCTTTGTAGGCACATACTCAAGCTTCACTTCATTCTCTGCAACCTTCTCTCTCAGAAAGTGATACCGGATTGATATATGTTTTGTCCTTGAATGCATCACCGGATTCTTCAAAATGTTAATAACACTTGTATTATCACAGAAGATAGGAATAGGTTCATCATATATAACTTTGATATCCTTTAAGGTTTGCCTCATCCACAACACTTGTGTGCAACAAGATGTTGCTATAAAAGCCAAAAACATCCTAATGGCCTCCATTCTTGCCACTGGAGCATAAGTTTCCTCATAGTCTATTCCTTCTACTTGTGAGTAACCTTTACACACAAGCCTTGCCTTATTTCTTACCACTTCTCCAATCTCATTCAGTTTGTTCTAGAATACCCACTTAGTTCCAATCACATTTTTTTTGCTGGTCTTTGGACAAGTTCCCATGTTTGATTCTTTTCAATCTGCATTAGTTCTTCTTCCATAGCCTTGATCCAATACTCATCCTTGCATGCTTCAATCACTATTTTAGGTTCAACTTTAGAGAATAAACATAGATTTACTTGTTCTTCAATAGCTTTCCTTCTTATCATCACACCTTTATTCTTGTCACCAATGATTTGATCTTTAGACTGATGTTTCTAGACACACTTGGGAGTTTTAGGAGTCTTTTCTAGAGCTTCTTCTTCAATCTATACATCCTTTTCATCAAAATTTTCTTCTTCCCTACAAGAGGACTCATCTGATCCATATCCATTAACTTTTGAATTCTTTTGTAGATCTTCATCAACTTTGACATTTGCACTCTCAACAATCCTTCTTAATCTCTTGTTGTAGCACTAGTAAGGTTTGCTTTTAGTAGAATACCTAAGGAAGATACCTTCATCAGACCTTGCGTCAAACTTTCTTAGATTTTCTTCATCCCTTCTGATATAACATTTTCTTCCAAACACTCTAAAGTACTTGGTAGTAGGAATCCTTCCATACCATAACTCATAAGGGGTCTTTGTATTCTTTACTCTTGCCTGCACTCTGTTCAGAATATAAACAGCAGCATGAATTGCTTCTCTCTAGTAGACCTCTAGTAGGTTTGCTTCTTTTATCATTGTCATTGTAGCTTCTTGAACAATCATATTCTTTCTTTCAACCACTCCATTCTACTGAGGAGTCCTAGGGGCAGATAAATGCCTCTTTATTCCATGATTCTCACAAAACATGTTAAACTCATTGGAGGTGAACTCTCCACCTCTATTAGACCTCAATCATTTAATTCTCATATCCATTTCATTCTCAACCATACTTTGAATGCTTTGAACTTATCTAGGGCTTCTAATTTTTCTTTGAGAAAAGTACCCCATGACATTCTAGAATAATCATCAATCAATAGCATGAAATACTTGCCACCTTGAAAAATCCTTACCTTGGTAGGACACAAATATTTGTATGCACCAATTCCAACAATCCGATAGAAGATTGATCCTTGACTTTGAAATTACTTCTTGCTTGCTTTCCAACTTGACATTCCTTGCAAATAGCATTGATAGGCTTTGTAATCTTTGGCAGATCTCTCACAGCTTGAACTTAACTTATCCTTACTAGGCTATCAAATTTGATGTGACACAATCTTCTATGCCATAGCCAACTTTCATTGATCTAAGGCATGAAGCAATAACCATCACCACCTTTGAGCTGATAAACATTTCCATCTGTCCTCTTTCTAGCAACTATCATATTTCTGGAATCTTTTCTAATCTCACAGCCACCATCCTAAAACACAAGATTGTATCCTTTGCTACACATTTGTCCAACACTCAAGAGGTTATGCTTTAAACCCTTAACATAAAGAACATCATCAGTATTGTGCTTACCATCAAAAATAATTGAGCCTCTTCCACGTATCTTAGTAGATGTATCATCACCAAATCTAACTAGTCCTCCATCATATTTTTCAAGTTTAACAAACTTACTCTTATCACTAGTCATATGTTTTGAGCATCCAATGTCAATAACCCAATAGTTCTTTTCCTGTTTGGTATGAAAAGTAGATATCAAAGTGCCTTCAGTATTAAGACTTACCTCTCGAGCCCTTTCCTTCACACATTTCTTAGAGTTAGCAGAAACAGTATCATCTTTTAAAGCTATGAACAAACATTCATTATCCTCATCATTTTCATAATCAGATTCATCATCAGATATACTTGCATCTTCTCTAACACGGCATCATTTCTTAGGTACTCTACTTTTGTTTTCCCTATTCTTGCTTCTCAAAATTCTTTCCGAACATCTTGAAGCATAATGACCTATCTTTCCACAACTGAAACATTTGAAAGACAACTTACCATTGTACTTACTAATACCCAATTTCATTTTTCTCACAAAGTTAGCTTCCACATCATCTAAATCCTCATGATTTGATTCCACATTCTTCTCAGATTTGCCAGCCTTGAAGGCAGTCTTAGCCTTTGTACTACTTGTACCAAATTCTCTCATTTCAAAAGTAGTTAAGGTACTAAGCAAATGATCTTTAGTAAACTGATTTAGATTTTGTAATTCTTCAATAGCAGAAACTTTATGACTATAAGCTTTAGGAAGATTTATGAGTACCTTCAATACCACTTCTTTTTCATCCACATCTCCACCAAGTACTTTGATGCCATTGACAACTTCATCCACCTTTTGTAAGTAAACATGAGATTCAAATTCTACATTTTAGCTTGCTTGACCTTATCAACTCCTTCATAAATACTTTTTAACATTTTCCATATTTCATTAGCAGTTTCAAATTCATAACTTTCACCAACTCAGAATTAGTAAGACCACTTAAAAGAGCATACCTTTTTTTACCATTGGTTTCATAGGCCTTGATCTCATTTGTAGCACTTGGACCTTATTTTCAGTATAGTGTATTCAGTCTCAATAGCCTTCGAGATCTCATATCTAAGAGAAATCAGATAACCTTTCATTCTTTCTTTCTAGAATGCATAATCTGTTCCATCAAACAAAGGAACATCTTTCTTATGCACCATCCCTGATCTACCTCAAGCGATTAAGCTTTCTTCTAAGGAACCTTTCTCTGATACCAATTGTTGAATACACAAGACAAATGAGAGGGGGGTGAATTGGTTGTAACTTAAAATTCCAAAACCCTCAAACACATTTAGATTCACATCAATTCAATTAACCCTTAAACTATTATGATGATTAGGCATGAAAGCAAATAACAAAAATTGAATCAACTCAACATCAAACACAAGAGAACACCAGATTTACATGGAAAACCGAAGAAGGGAAAAACCACGATGAGGATTAGCTCATAGCATATAGTAATAACAACACCAAAAAATAATAGGCTCACTGGCCAAAAGAAAGGCTCACTACCAGAATAGAGAAGAAGATAGAGAAGATTGTTACAAGGAGAAAACTATCTTAATGCAACAGGGAATTCCACTGCAACACCATCAACACCTTCACAGTTACACTGAAGAATTGTAAACACCTTCTGCTCACCGCATCTAGTAATCCAACACATGAAAGCTTGTACTGCACCACACATTCAATCACACTATTATTCACATCACCTTCATGATGTGCACACTCGATCATGATCTCTTGACACTTATTTATATTGTATTCAACCTTGAGAACATTCTCCAAGGTCAGCAAATCACCTTAACCCAAAAAATTCAAATTAGGTCTAGACCAAAACATTCTTGCGGTGGAAAGGAATGAATGCAGACCACACCACACCTTAGCTTGGACCCAAATCCACTCTTACATGTTACTCCATGCTTTCGCAATCACCAAAGCACATCCGCAAGTAGTGTAAACAACCAAGTCGGCCAAAATTGTGTTAACACTATGAACTTTTAAGTACACACTTCCTCAACGATCAAAAGACAACTTGCTGACCACATGCCAAGCTTGAAGAGGCATCCACAAGCACCTAAAAACCAACAAATCCTTTCACAACAACTTTCACTTGATGGAAGTTCACACTGGAGCATTCAAACAACTCTGTCATACACTTGCAACCCAAGAAATAAATTTGCGGAGCACCAAACCATGAACAACTTGAACTAAAGAAATATATAAGCATTATAAGCACAAATCTAGAACCGTAATGCCAGGAACAAATCTGCGGAGAAATGCAGAGCAAAACAATTTCTCCTAGACACCTCTACAACACTTAGAAACACAGTCCACACACTAGTGAACATAACTTCCTCTGCACAACAAACCAAAACACCAAATTTAGAATATAACATCTCTTAACATCTTTGAACAACATATCCAAACCACAAAGACATATTTTCAACATAGAGGAAATGCGGAGCAAAACCATAACACTACTCTATAAACCAAAATGCCACTTCAACACATTGTTTCCTTTATTAATCAAATTTTCTCAAAAGCACTTGGAAACCAACCAATAGAAACATATTCTTAACATCTTCAACACCTCTTCAAAGAAACCAAATTATCTTTAGCAAAACAACTCAACCAAACAACTCATACCATTGCAACAACCTCATCTCTACTCAACTAGTTGACACTAATGACAACAACAAGCTAACATGTTGACATCAATGACAACACTAATTGCAAAAAATTGCAACACAAGGTGCATGAGAGTGTGGTCAAGACCATCTTTGTTTGGCTATTTGTCTATGGATGAAAGTTTTTAGACTAACCTAGTTGTGTAACTAACATGGTCTACAAATTCTATAAAAATGAATGATAAACTATGAGTCATAATTTAGAGACAATGGGTGCCTAATAATGGGCTTGAATGACACTGGGTGTCATTAATAGAAATGATGGTGTGTACGGTGAGGTGTGTAAGGTGCTAGCAAAGGGAGAGTGAGGTAGGTAGTTATCATGATTTCTGATGTCATTTGGGAAACACCAAGTTACTTCTTGAAGTCGGGGTGGAAAAAGATATTGAAGGATTATTATTTTTATTTTTGACATGATTCATCTTGTTTAGGGTTAAAAATGAAGAGGAATGATTTTAATGATGTGTGTTGATCCTCCTTTCACCACTAAACATTCAAGGACATTCAACCGAGTAGAAGACTCTACTACAGATCTCCTGACACTTGGAACATAGGGGAAGATTGGAATTGTGTGAATTTGTTGTTCAATTAAGTCCAATTATGCTCAAAACCCTAATTTGATGAATTTGTAAACAAATAGATAAATTACGGAAAATGATCACACATAGAGATATCAAATGACAACCAAATACATACTAGATTTCAAAGTTCAGTGTGTGGAAAAGTCAGGACTAATGAGCGGGCACCCTAGTCCAGTGCCTCAATTTTTGTCAGGATCTGGAAATGTTATCTACAACACAATTCTACTATTCTAGAGATTTTATAGTTGCAGGATCCAGAGGACTAATGAGCAGGCGCCCAAGTCCGGGTCTCTATTTTCTTTTCAAATCTATAATTCTGACAGTCTGCACTACTCTCCTGCAACTCCACTTCTTTCGTTTTCGCAACCTGTAACCTGCAATCACAGAAGAGTGGGTTGGGGGTTGTGGTTTTTAGAAGCTTTCCTTAGTCAAGCCCTAGAGAGACATTCAAGTCTTCTAAACACTGTTGTCAAATAAAGAGTGTGTATCCCTGCGGGATAGAGGCAAAATCCAAATGATAAATGATAGAAAACATAATTGATATCACCTTGTAGTGAAGATCTCATGGAAGGAAGATGCTCTTCATGCCATGAGGAGATGGATGCCAAATCTACAAGTACAAACACAATAACAACACAAAATACTGCTTTACAACACAATGGATGCCTTGAATCACTTTCACATAAAACCACAAGTTCACAATGTCTATCTAGTTTACAAATGAATCACTAATCATACTTATATATGCAACTACAAACATTCCCACTAAGAATTTCATAATACAAACTTCGGATGTTGATATAGGACCCAAGTAATGGTCATAACCAACACCCAAAAATAGGCCTTGACCTAAAATAGGGCAGGACTAGGGCATGGGCGCCCAAGTCCCCCCTATTTTAGGTAGGGATCATGTCAAGTACATTCCCTAAGTGCCATTTACCATGAAACTTCAGGGTTTTCTCATCGAGAGTCATCAAAATCATGCAAGATGCTCTAAATGCATTTGAAAGGACCTGAGAGCTAAACCTTAAGAGGGAAAAGTCCCCAAGGGGACATTTTATGACATAACATTTAGCCCCCACTTTAATGTATGTATAAACACAAGGCCAATACATGCATTGAACTACAGTCAACAAGCACAACAAACATGCCAAGCACGGAGAAGTCACGCCAGTCATAATGAAGATAGTAATAGGCATAAAAACACAAAGAAGATAGTTACAATCATGTAAAACATGGAGAAGACAATATTGAAGACACGCAAAACACAATGAATATAGTGAATGCAATGATTATTTTCTTTTTCTTTTTCTCATATATATGAAATGCATATGCAAGTACAAGGAAAGTAAACACACCACCCAAAATGTAGGAGGGACTCATCTCCACCAGTCTTTAAACTACATATGGGGCAATAGACATGTCATACAAATCAAGCACACCATACAAATCCCAAATCATACGAGGGACTCATCGCCACTAGTCTTTAAGACTATGCTTGGGAACAAACACGCAATACACACACACATGGAAGACATGGAGAAAACACAATAGACAAGCGATCGAGTGTACCTATTTCTAGGTTCATCACCATCTCAGGCACACACTGACGATTGCGGTTCACAACAACAATCATCGAAGACACTATTAAGGGTTAGGATAGTCACAGATCTACTTCTCACCTACTTAGAGGACTTTTGAAAATGCAACCCCATTTGCATCATAGAGATACCTTACAATGAAAAGGAAGCATGGCATACAACCCCACCTGCATTATGGAGATGCATTACGGTGAAAAGGAGGTATGAGTATACAACCCCACCTGCATCACGGAGACGCCTTACGGTGCAAAGGAGGTATACAAAGTAGATTTCAAGATTGTTCAAACACACGTTACTAGCATCTAAAACAGTCAACTTACCTTATATATACCCCCACCTTAAGGTGGTTGATATCATGTACCGATATCAAGCACGTTAAGGTAGGTAGAAAACACATAAGGGAACACGGGCTCTTGCAAAGCCCATGCCCCCCAAAGGTGACATGTACTTTATGATTGCCAAATGTTCCCATAAACACATTCCTGCAAGAAAAGTGTTAGCGTCCATATATTCATGATAAACAACAATGCATATAATCATTCACATAGGGAGATGAGGTTATACTATGGATTTGGAGACCGAGTATAACCGTGGGGCTATACCACATAAATCTCAAAACTAAGTGTAACCAAGGCGAGATTCAAGGATAAACAAGGTGCATGGAGCAGTAGTATTGTTATGGTTTGTAAGTACAATGAGACAACATCAAGATCACACGGAGTGATTCTACTAGCCAAGCATCAGATATTATATATCAACCCCATCGTCATGTATGGATTTGGTCCACTTTTTTATTTCTCGCTGAAGGGACACTAGATCCGCCCGCTAGATAGAACCACTAGAGGAAGGGAAACAATAAATCAAGAGAGGGGAAACAAGTGCCTTAGGGACAGTCACGTAGGAGGGAGCCCCCAAGTCACCAAACGCAATGCTATGTCCATAAGACACAACACACAACAGTGAAAATAGAGGAGAATCAATATAGAGGAATGATGTTACAAATAGAAGAAGGTCACAATAGAGGCAGTCTCCCAGTATCCTTGACCTTACAAGAGAATCAAGGGTCATCCCAGGAGTCCTAAACAACATATAACACATCACGGGGGAAACACAACACGGAGGGGAGGTCACATACACGAGCTGATCATGCTAACCACATTGGTAACCACCAGGGTTGGAGATACTTACCTGTAGGGACAAACAAACTAAGGGTTGTCATTAAGAAAATCATCATCTTCCCACTCTCAGATGTTAGAGAAAAGTGGGACATAAGGTACCATAGGCCAACTCTTGTTCTTGTCTTCAAGTTGTCTATTCTTAAGGTCTTCTTGGTTTGATTCAATGTTAGGTGAGATATTTTCTTTGAGATCTGTTTCATTGGGCAAAATCTTGTCATCTCCTCCTCCTTTCTCTTGCTTGTCTATTTCTTCTTTTCTTACCACTTATCTCTTGTAAAATAGTGTTTTTTTCTTCCATAGGTTTTTGTGTTTTAGAGGAGGACGCACTAGGATCAAATCTCATTTGTCTAGGTGGAATGTTTTTTCTCTTGATGACTAACCCCTGATCCTTGTAAGGATGGCAGGGGAGGAACCTCAGCATGGGGTACTTTTCCTTTTGGTGTAGGAAGTTCTTCAAATGCGGGTTGTTTGTCTCTTGTTGTTTCTTAAATAGAAGGACTGACCACTTGATGCAATAATTGTGTTTTGTAGTTTCTATAGCTCAAGAAGTTAAAATCTGCCTGTGGCTCTGATTCTACTTCAGATCTTTCCCAAAAGAATCAAGGGTAAAGTGTTGTCATGTAACCAAAGGTTTATACTTATTGGAAGGAATAGTATGCATTTGTCTAATCAACGAAAATTTTACACAGTTATGAATTATTGAAGGGACAACTTTCATAGCCTTTAAACATGGGTGTCCTAATTTTATGTGAAAGAGGTCGCAAATGGGGACAACATCAAATAATTGTTCTACAGATTTCTCAAATACAGTAACCAATAAAGATATCTTCCCAGAGGTGTTTATAAAGGTTCCCTTATGTGTTTTAATCATCATGTCCGAAGGGTCATAACAGCCTTGTATTAGCCCATGTGAATAGAGGAACTCTTCCGTTGCTACATTAGTCATGCAATTAGGATAAAAAAGGGTTCCATCCATAGGATTTCCCATTATCTTCATAGTGATATAAAGAGGTCCTTCAATGTCTCTAATTGTTCTATGATGAGGTGTAAACACAATTTCAGGTTCGGGGACCTTTCTTTTCATGTAAGGCCTAAGAGGGAACCTATTGTTATTGTTGCGATTAGAAGCCATGTGTATATGTTTTAAAATCAATGTAAGATCATATTTTAAAGGCTTTTCAAAATTTATGCAAGAGACAAGTGCAAAATTATGTATGAAAATGACCTAAAATGCTTGATTTTTCAACTTTTTTCAATGCGAAAAAGTGAAAGAGGAGGTGTTGTAAGGAAATTGGTCAGGAGAAACAAGTAATATGTCTGATATCAGTCCAATAAATAAATAATATCCTTCACAACACACTTTTTATGCAAACCTAGAGTGATGACAAGTCAAAACCTAGTGAAAATACACTAAAATATGCAATTTTTCACAAATTTTCAATGTGAAGACCCAATAAACAGTGTGTTGTAAATAATTTTACAAGGGGAAGTAGATAATAATAGTAATATAAGTCACCCAATTCCATAAAATTTGTCACAACATGATTATGGTGCCAATCTAAGTCAAACCCTAGGGAAAATATAGCCAAAATATGCAATTTTTCACAAATTTTCAATGCCAAGGCCTAATAAAAAGGGTGTTGTAAAGAATTTGAGAAGGGGAAGAGGATAATATCCCTGATAACATCCAATTAGTGCATAAAAATCCTTCACAACATGCCTATGATGCAACTCTAGAGAGTTGATAATACCAAAATCTAGTGAAAAAGCAAGGTTTTCAAACCCTAGACATGAAATTTTGCAAGAAAACCACTATGATGAAAAAATAAAGTTAGAAATCAGTCCCAATGAGTGTTTTAAAAGGGTAGTAAAATCTGAAACAAGATTTTGACTACAAACCCTAGCTAATGCAAAACTAGGTTATATGGAAAAATGCACAATTTCAAGCAATTTTGATCGATTTAAGCATGAAAATGCAATGTAAATGAATGATTAATGATGAATTTCTTTATTTTAAATCAGATCTAATGATAATAACATAGATTTATTGAAATTAAATTCCAACTAATTCAAATTATTTGAAGATGCAAGCTAAAAATGCCCATTTTTTAAATTTTTTCAAAATTTCTATTTTTTTTTGTAATTTTTCAAATGCAATAAAATGAAAAATGAAATGAATGTAAATATGAAGTACAACACCCAAAAAGGTGCAAGAAAGTCCAAAAACATGGGTTCACCAAAATGTTTAGGGTTAAAAATGAAGAGGATTGATTTTAATGATTTGTGTTGATCCTCCTTTCACCACTAAACATTCAAGGACATTCAATCGAGTAGAAGACTCTACTACAGATCTCCTGTCACTTGGAACATAGGGGAAGATTGGAATTGTGTGATTTTGTTGTTCAATTAATTCTATTTATGCTCAAAACCCTAATCTCATGAAATCGTAAACAAACAGACAAATTACGGAAAATGATCGCACACAGAGATCTCAAATGACAACCAAATACATACCAGATTTTGAAGTTCGGTGTGTAGAAAAGTCAGGGACTAATGAGCGGGTGCCCTAGTCTAGTGCCTCAATTTTTGTTGGGATTTGGGAAAGTTATCTACGACATAGTTCTACTATTTCAGAGATTTTACAGTTACGGGATCCAAAGGACTAATGAGCGGGCACCCGAGTTCAGGTCCCTATTTTATTTTTAGATCTATAATTCCAACAGTTTGCACTACTCTCCTGCAACTCCACTTCTTTTGTTTTTGCAACCTATAACCTACAATCATAGAAAAGTGGGTTGGGGTTGTGGTGTTTAGAGGCTTACCTCAGTCAAGCTTTGGAGAGACATTCAAGTCTTCCAAACATCATTGTCAAATAAAGAGTGCACATCCATGCAGAATAGATTCAAAATCCAAATGATAAATGATAGAAAACACAATTGATATCACCTTGTAGTGAAGATCTCATGGAAGGAAGATGATCTTCATGCCATGAGGAGATGGATGCCAAATCTACAAATACAAACACAATAACAACACAAATACTACTCTGCAACATAATGAATGCCTTGAATCACTTTCGTATAAAGTTATAAGTTGATAATGCCCATCTAGTTTACAAATGAATCACTAATAATGCTTATATATGCAACTACAAACATTCCCACTAAGAATTTTTTAATTCAAACTTAGGATGTTAGCATAGGACCCAAGTAACGGTCATAACCAACACCCAAAAATAGGTCCTGACCTAAAATAGGGCAAGACTAGGGTGCGGGTGCCTAAGTCCTTCCCCCTATTTTAGGTAGGGATCATGTCAAGTACATTCCCTAAGTCCTATTTTCCATGAAACTTCAGGGTTTTCTCATAGGGAGTCATCAAAATCATGCAAGATGCTCTAAATGCATTCTAAAGGACCCAAGAGCTAAACCTTAAGAGGGAAAAGTCCCCAAGGGGACATTTTCTGACATAACACATCCTTCTTTCCATGACTAGTGAAAGTGATTTTAATGGACTCTGCTGGAGCAGGTAGTGAGGCTATTATGGATTCCAGATTGAGGGTAGCGAAGGGCAAGAAGGTGGTGGATGGAGTACCCAGGAGACAGACCAAGAAGAGGGGAAATGTTTCATTTGTAGGAGGCAAAATGGTAAGGAAGTACTCTACTCGGAAGACACTTAAGAAAATCTCAAGAGAAGAAGCCATGGTTGGGTTCATCAATGGCCTGGAGGGTGAAATTAAGAACCCAATTCTCGAGGATTAGCTAGGATGACTCCTTAGGGTGTCTAAGGAAGTTGATGGAAAGGAAGGGGTGAATGTAAGAGAAGCTATGGATAATATTTTGTTGGACCCTAGTACTTCTTGTGGGATGTGGAATGTTTTTGGAGCAGCCCAGTTGCTCACTATTGCTACCATGCTTTCCATTGCAACATACTTGGTCTTGATGCATGAGGAATTGATTGAATCTTCTAAGAAAAATTTGGAGAACTTGGAGCTTGTGTTGGGTCATCTACATGATGTTATGATTAGGGTGATGGAGACTAGTAAGGTGGTTGATGGGATCTAGCCAACAAGATGGGGGTTCCTATTCTAGAGCGTACTTGACCTTCCTTCTCCTATGTGTGTGATAATGAAGCTAATGACATTGACCTGTTTGGTGATGGAGGTATTTAGGTTCTACATTTTGGATGTCTATTTAGGTTTTTGATTGAAAGGTTTTGAGAGCTGGGCCACTATAATTTGTTCCTCTCAACTTTATTGTTATATGGGCTGGGTAGTGATAAATGTAGAAGGCTACTTACATTTTTTATTAAAGATTATGTATTTAGTTTGTCATTTGTTTAGGTTGAGGCTACTCAGGGTTTTTTTTACAGTTTCTTGTTGGGATTCTAAACATTTTTAGACTTATAGGTTTATTCAAAATTTTGACTGGGTCCTTGGTCCAATAAACTAGTGTTTTATTATATAAAAAAAGTTAGAGACAATGGATGTTGGTAAGATAAACTAAACCCAAACATGGGTGAAGAGAAGTCATGTGATTTTGGTTATAGTGATTCTCTTCTTGCACACAATCATGATAGTTATCTTGGAGAACCTATCTACCACAATGAACACTGAGTCATTTTGGTGCTTTGTCATAGGTAGTCCACTCAAGAAAACTATGTTGGTAGATTCTTAATGTCCTATCACAATCAAGAGAGGGGTGTAAAGTCTAAGATTCCTATTTGAAAGATTTGTAATGTTTCAAGGAATTCAATAATTGATATTGTTCTCAATGCTTGTGGTCATGTGAGGCTAGTAGAGGTGTTTTTGAAGTGATACCAATATATTTGTAATACCAAAGTGTCTAGTTATTTTAGTGTAATGTGCTTCCCAAATGAGTCTCTAGCATGGAAAACCATTTTGAACATATAGATGTCTAATACTGAAGAGAATATTCTTAGATAGGTAGAATTTACCAACTTGTTTTCCTCACAAGAGCTTGACATAGATCTATGTGAAGTCCATATCTGCTAGGTAGAGTGATTCCTAGTTAGAGAAGTTGTAAACACATGAGTCCAAAACTAGTATGAGTGTGTGAAAAAGTAGTTGGTTGAGGTAGTTGGATACCTTGCTGTCTTTTCCCTCCTTATGCTTGATAACCAAATGGAACTATACGTATTTCATCCAATTCATGTGGCATGCTTTTTCTATTTTACTTTGGGTGTGCAAGAATTTGAGCAACTTATGACCAAAATGGATGCTTGTTTCCTTTCCTAGAATGTAGTGACATCGTTGCTCGATGGATTCCAAAATGACATACAACTCCTTTTTGTAATTCGATTAACATCAAACTATGTTATTTAAAGTCTCATAATGATGTGACTAGGTCCATGCTACATAAATACAACATTGAGTTCATATTAGATGCATTGGTCTAGATTTCAAAGGGGTGCATAATGTATAGAATTGTGAGAACATACACTATGTAAAGGCATAGCTTGAGCTCCTCAAAAGCATGTCTTTATGCAAGTGTCCATTATAATGGTGCCTTGGATTGCATGATCTACTTGAGTGATTAGGTAATATGTAAAAAGAAAATACAAACTTATGGTAGAAGATGGATAGCCAAAGAAAGTTACACAAGTTAGTAATACTTTGTGGTGTTGGCTAGTCTCAGACTGCTTTGATCTTTTTTGGGTTTACATGGATATTGTATTGGTTGATTATGTATACTAGGTACTATATTTGTGTGGTGGAAAAAGTGTATTTACTGAGATTGGCTTGAAACTTTTTTGGTGCAGTGTATCCCATACATGAGAGACCTACTCTACATGCTCTTCCCAAGTCTTGTTGTAGATGAAGATTTCATCCAAAGAGATAATAAAGAAGAAATTAGTGAAGGGTCAAAGGATTCAATTCATCAAGTGCATGAATGTAGTTGGAGCATTAGTTAATCTTAAGGGAATAACATCTATTTATATAGTCCTTCCTAAGTTTTGAAAGTAGTTTTCTCAATGTCTTCAGCCTAAATGAGTACCTAATGATAACTTGATTTGAGACCTCAAGTATTGTGCACCTTTAAGTTGGTCAAGCAACTTATCAATGCATGGTAGAGGATATTTATTTTTCACCATGATCTTGTTGAGTGCATGATAGTCAATGCACATGCATCAAGAGTTGCCCTTTTTAGGTGCAATAACTATTGGGATCTCACATGGTGAAGAGCTAGGTCAAATCTTGCCTTCATTGAGTAGATATTCAATTTGACACTAAAATTCATCATTCTCCCAAGAAGACCTATGATACAATGAGATATTTAGGAGAGAACTATTGATATGTGCCGGACAACTAAGAGGGGGGGGTGAATCAGTTGTCCCAAAAACTTAAACACTTTCTGCAATTAAACATTCATCACTTATCCATAATTATTATGATTTAACAATGAGTGCATGAAATCAAAAACTTAACCATAGATACAACATCAAACACAAGAGACATCAAATTTTACTTGGAATACCCCAAGGTGGGGAAAAACCATGGAGAGGATTATCTCTTAATATATATTGCAATCTTGAAATAATGATGTTTAGGCTAGTCACTCCATGGGCCTAAACATACAGGCTCACTGCCATGAAGAACAACTAGGTCTAGCAGGCTCACTGCCTCAACCCTAAACCTAGAAAGATTACAATAAGGGCTGTTAAACCCTATTGGCAGCTCACTGCCAGGCTCTCTGCCATGATCAACACCTTTCTATATTTGTGACTGGAGTACAATAATTCCTCTTCTCTGCTCTTCCTCTTCTTTCCTCTACCTCTTCTCTGCTCTACCTTTTGGACCTTTCTTAATATATTTTCATTTCTTCTCAAGGACACCTTTTTCACTACTCAAC
This sequence comes from Cunninghamia lanceolata, assembly GCA_027924645.1. Classification (NCBI taxonomy): domain Eukaryota; kingdom Viridiplantae; phylum Streptophyta; class Pinopsida; order Cupressales; family Cupressaceae; genus Cunninghamia; species Cunninghamia lanceolata. Next base: position 6,908,350 of record BSBN01000918.1, on the reverse strand, counting down.
TACAAGTATTTATACACTTCATCAACCTTGGAATGATCATCAAGGTTGGCATCACAATCATCAACCATTGGAACAATCTCCAAGGTCGGCATTACAAACATTTACAAAATAGGTCATGACCTATTACAACATTATGCAAAGGAAATAAAATGCGGGTCACGCCATGCTTAGCTAGGACTCAAACATGATCTTCCATGCAACAACATGCTTCTACAATCTTCCAGAGATCTTCGCAATCACTAGGATTAACCAAGTCAGCTAAGATTGGTTACACGCTACATTATCTGGGAACAATCTTCAAACACAATCTCAAATCCTTAACACGGACCAATATCAAGATAGGAACATGATTAGGAGACATCCACAAGCATGTTATAATCATCAAGAGCAACCATACGAACCTTAACCACTTTATCCATATGAATCTTCTCACCAGAACACATGACCTTCACTGTCTCCAACTGTCATAAAGGAAAGATAGCTTGTGGACCACCAAAACATGAACCACTACAATTGTAGGTACATATCATCATCCCAAACTTCATTCTAGAACTGCAAAGAAAAATACTTTATTGCAGAGGAATGCAAAGCATTATACTTTCTCCCTGTCCCAAATAAACTTACAGAAAAAGTAGGTTTCACTCTGGTGAACACAACTCACTCAGATCTTCATGCAGAGGGCTCAAACCTAGAATGTAACATCCTTAGCCATACCTCTAACTTACTTCCAATCCACAAACCATGATCTTCAAGTAGAAATAAATGCGGAGCAACTTACCAGACTGTTCTTCAGCATACAACTCACTGTCTGTACTGTACTTCTCTGTAACTCACTTGTTTCTTCTGGAGAGGCTAATTTTCTCAATATCCTCAAAATACAAGTCTTCTAAACAAGTAATAAAATAAGATACATTTGACACCAATGACAACAAGGATATGTTGACATTAATGACAACACCAATTAGGCACATACTTACAACAATCTCCCCCTTTCTCATTGATGGCAAAATATGATGTGAAAAACTACAACAACCATCAAGACAAGATTCTCCCCCTTTCTCTTTACACACATGAACTCTTTCTTTCTCCAAAATTCTCCCCCTTTCTCTTACACATCTGCAATCTAATTTTTTCACATGACTTCTCTCCCCCTTTGACATCAATGGCAAAGGGCACATACTTGTACTCTTCTGCTATGATCTAATCTCTCTTCTGAACTCTTTGACTACTCCCCCTGAGAAGTAGCCCTAAAAAGCATCAATTTGAACCTCTGAGAACCTCCATACTGATGTACTATTGTGCATCTTAGTTTAGAGTAGGATGGGTGATAACCTCTAAATTTTCTCTGAGATACTCAAAAGTATCCTTAGGCAGAGGCTTGGTAAAAATGTTTGCAATCTGATCCTTGGTAGAAACATACTCCAACTTGACTTCATTCTCTGTCACCTTTTCTCTTAGAAAATGATACCTGATGGATATGTGCTTTGTCCTTGAATGCATCACTGGATTCTTTGATATGTTTATGGCACTTGTGTTATCACAAAAGATTGCAATGGGATCTTCATACACAATTTTGATGTACTTCAAAGTTTTCTTCATCCATAACACTTGAGTACAACTGCATGCTGCTACAATGTATTCTGCTTCTGTAGTAGACAAGGATATTGAATCTTGTTTCTTTCTCAACCAAGATACTAATCTTTTTCCCAGGAAGAGTGCACTTCCACTTGTACTTTTTTTGTCATCCACATCTCCATCCCAATCTGCATCAGTATATACATTGAGAGTAAAGTCATAGTTTTTAGGGTACCACAAACCATAATTTATTGTACCTTTTAAATATCTCAGAATTCTCTTAACTACCATCACATGTGATTCCTTGGGTTCTACCTGAAATCTTGCCACAAGATATACTACATGCATTATGTCAGGTCTAGTTTGAGTTAGATAAAGTAATCCTCCAATCATAGATCTATACCTTTTCTAGTCTGCCAAGGGTGAGTTATCATCTTTATTCAACTAACAACCAGTTATCATAGGTGTGCAAATTGGTTTAGCGCCTTCCATCCCAAATTTCTTTAACTCTTTCACATATTTAGACTGACAAATGAAGATACCTTTATCTGATTGACTTATTTGCAGACCTAAAAAGTTCATCTCTCCAGACATAGACATTTCAAATTCACTTTGCATTTCTCCAACAAAAACTGAGCACATACCTTCATTACCTCCAAAAATAATATCATCAACAAAAATTGCAACAATCAAGGTTTGTTCATCATTGATCTTGAAGTATAGATTACTATCTGTAATACCTTTACTGAACCTTATCTGTATCAGGTACCTGTCCAACCATGCATACCATGCCCTGGGAGCTTGTTCTTCTTTGTTTGGGTTGTCTTCATGCTGCAACACTTCTGAAACATCTGGATCATCTAACTCATATTCACTTGATTCTAAAGACCTTTCCTTACATTCATCAACTTTAAGATTTGCACTTTCAATGATCTTATTCAGCCTCTTATTATAGCACTAGTAGGCCTTGCTCTTGGTGAAGTAACCAAGGAAGATTCCTTCATCACATCTAGCATCAAACTTTCCTAAATATTCTTCTCTTTTGATATAACATTTACTACCAAAAACTTTGAAATATTTCACAGTAGGAACTCTACCATGCCACAATTCATAAGGAGTCTTTGAACTGTTACCTTTTACTTGAACTCTATTTAGGATATATACAATGATATGAATTGCCTCTCTCCAATATGCTTCCGGAAGATGAGCTTCCTTCATCATGGTTCTAGTAGCTTCTTGAACTGTTTTGTTTTTCCTTTCAACAACTCCATTTGTTGTGGAGTTCTAGGCGTAGATAGTTGTCTCTTTATTCCATGTTATTCACAAAATAAATTGAATTCATTTGATGTGAAATCTCCTCATCTATCAGACCTCAAGCATTTGATTTTCAAATCCATCTCATTTTCAACCATTGCCTTAAATGTCTTGAATTTATCTAGAGCTTCAACTTTCTCTTTCAAAAAGGTGACCCAAGACATTCTAGAATAATCATCAATAAGCAACATGAAATACATGTTTCCTTGCAAACTTCTTACTCTGGTAGGTCCACACAAATTTGTATGCACTAGCTCAAGTAGTCCTCCAACTGCTTGGTCCTTGCTTTTGAAACTTGTTCTTGTTTGTTTCCCAAATTGACACTCCTTGCAAATAGGATTAGTAGGCTTCACAAGCTTAGGAAAATCTCTAACAACCTGTGTAGTACTTATCTTCATAATATTATCAAAATTTATGTGACACAACCTTCTATGCCATAACCAACTCTCATTAGTTTGAGTCAACAAGCAATAGTTCTCAGTTCCTTTCAAGTGATAGATATTACCTATGGTCTTCTTACCAGTTGCAATGATTGTTCTGGAGCTTTCCTTGATCTTGCATCCATTGTCCTTAAAGGTTAAATCATAGCCCTTGTCACACATCTGACCCACACTCAAAAGATTGTGCTTTAATCCTTTCACATACAAGACATCTTCAGTATTATGCTTGCCATCAAAAGAGAGATCCTTTCCCACAAATCTTACCAGCTATATCATCTCCAAACCTAACCAGTCCACCATCATATCTTTCCAAACTCACAAACTTACTTTTGTCACCAATCATGTGGTGAGATCAGCCACTATCAATAACCCATTCATCCTTGTCCTTAATGACCTAAGAAGCCAAAGCACTTTCCACTGGTTTTTCTACCTTCACACTAGTAGAATTAGTGATATGAGATCTTCCTTAATAGCAATAAAAAAGCATTCATTTATAGAGGAATTAGCATTATCTGGTACTCCTTCATCATCATCAAAATCTTCAACATAATAACACTTCTTTTGGGTCCTAGGCCTGTTCTCATATCTTCTTATATTTCTTTCAATTCTTTTAGGACATCTAGAAGCAAAATGACCTACTTTACCATAGGAAAAATATTTGAAAGGTAATTTGCCTTTATACTTACCAGATCCTCTTTGCAGTCTATCCATGAAGTTGGCTTCAACTTCATCAAACTCATCATCAGATTCTACCTTGTACTTTTCTGATCTGGAAGTACTTCCAATAGTACTGGCTTTGAAGGCCGTCTCAACTTTCGGCAGAGCATCACCAAACTCTCTCATTTCAAAGGTAGTAAGCTTACCAAGCAGTTGATCCCTGTCAACCATTTTTACTTGCATGAATTCTTCAATTGCAGCTACCTTGTGACAGTAGGACTTGGGTAGAGATCTGAGAATTTTCATAACAACTTCCTTTTCGTTGAGAGTTCCACCTATGGTTTTTAACCCTGTAACAAGTTCATCAACTCTTTGCATAAAGCATGATATGTTTTCATCATCATTCATCTTCAAACTTTCATATTTCACTTTTAGACTTTGTAACTTGGCTTCCTTCATAGAATCATCTCCTTCATACAAAATTTTCATCTTTTCCCTTACCTTATTTGTAGTTTCAAGATTCACAGCTTTTGTCAATATTGAGTCAATTAATGAGCTTAGCAGAGCATCCTTTGCCTTGATATCTATCTCATATTCCTTGATTTCATCTTCATTCCTTGGACCATTTTGAGGTATGGTGTATTCTATTTCTGCAGCTTTCCATACTTTGTAACCAAGACAAAGAAGATGTCTTTTCATCCGAGCCTTCCAGAGAACATAATTCATTCCATCAAAATGTGGTGCTTCCTTCTTGTAAGAAATTTTGGATCTTCCTCAAGCTGTTAAACTTTCTTCAGAGGAACCTGGCTTTGATACCAATTGTTGATATGCGCTAGACAACTAAGAGGGGGGTTAAATCAGTTGTTCCAAAAACTTAAACACTTTCTGTAATTAAACAATCATCACTTATCCACAATTATTATGATTTAACAATGAGTGCATGAAATCAAAAACTTAACCATAGATACAACATCAAACATAAGAGATGCCAGATTTTACATGGAAAACCCCAAGGTAGGGAAAAACCATGGAGAGGATTAGCTCTCAATTTATATTGCAATCTTGAAATAATGATGTTCAGGCTGGTCACTCCACAGGCCTAAACATACTAGCTCACTACCATGAAGAACAACTAGGTCTAGTAGGCTCACTGCCTCAACCCTAAACCTAGCAAGATTACAATAAGGGTTGTTAAACCTTGATGGCTGTTAAACCCTACTGGAAGCTCACTACCAAGCTCTCTACCACAATCAACACCTTTCTATATTTGTGACTAAAGTACAATAATTCCTCTGCTATGCTCTTCCTCTACTCTGTTCTTCCTCTTCTTTCCTCTGCCTCTTCTCTGCTCTACCTTTTGGAACTTTCTTAATATATTTTCATTTCCACTCAAGGAGACCTTTTCCATGACTCAACTACAAGTATTTATACACTTCATCAACCTTGGAATGATCATCAAGGTCAGCATCATAATCATCAACCATTCAAACAATCTCCAAGGTTGGCATTACAAACATTTATAAAATAGGTCCTGACCTATTACAACATTATGCAAAGGAAATAAAATGTAGATCATGCCATGTCTTAGCTGAGACTCAAACATAATCTTCTACACAACATGCTTCCACAATCTTCTAGAGATCTCTGCAATCACTGGGATTAACCAAGTCGACTAAGACTGGTTACACGCTACATTATTTGGGAACAATCTTCAAACACAATCTCAAATCCTTAACGAGGACCAATATCAAGATAGGAACATGATTAGGAGACATCCACAAGCAGGTTACAATCATCAGGAGCAACTGCACAAACCTTAACCACTTTATCCATAGGAATCGTCTCACCAAAACACATGAATTTTATTGTCTTCAACTGTCATAAAGGAAAGATAGCTTGTGGACCACCAAAATATGAACAACTACAATTGTAGGTACATATCATCATCACATACTTCCTTATAGAATTGCAAAGCAAAATACTTTATTGTGGAGGAATGCGAAGAAAAATACTTTCTCCCTGTCCTAATTGAACCTACAGAAAAAAGTAGGTTTCACTCTGGTGAACACACCTCACTCAGATCTTCATGCGGAGGGCTCAAACCCAGAATGTAGCATCCTTAGTCATACTTCTAACTTACTTCCAGTCTGCAGACCATTATCTTCAAGAAGAAATAAATGCAGAGCAGTTTATCTGACTGTTCTTCAGCATACAACTCACTGTTTGTACTGCACTTCTCTGTAACTCACTTGTTTCTTCCGAAGAGGATAATTTTCTCAATATCCTTAATAGAAACAAGAACACCTAGGAAAAAAATTAATTTAATGTTGTAGATCATGCAATAAGTTGGAGGACCTTCACATTCTACAAATATGCTTTCATATTGTTGTAGTACCTTGTTGAGAATCAATTACTATAATGGAGCAGGTGCATGAGTGTGCAATGCTGATGCTCATGAGTTTTATTGCTTAGACTTATCTTTGGGTAGATCATGAGGAACATGAATTTATACATGTGGGAAATGATCTTGTGGCATTATTTAGTAGAAACCTAGTTTGGTTGATGAATTAGATCCATGGAGGTTGAAATGGCATATACTATGTACCTTTCACTATTATGGTTTAGAATGGTAGATACCATCCTAATCATACATGTATAGTCTTCTAAGAAGTATAACACAAACTTCCAAAGGCACAATCTCATAGGTGACAATGTCCTACATTCGTTTAACTATGTACTTGAAAGTGTATTATCTAGTTACTTGAATTTCCTTACCATGCTACAACCATCCTAGGGTAGGGACTTGAATATGTAGTGGTAGAGAGACTTAGACCTTGCATAATCACATCATGAGTGATGATGTTCCTTTGGTTATTATTGGTAGGACAAACCCTTGCCACTCACAATAGTTTGAAAACCTAATAGGGTGGCCTAATGGAGGCCAAAGGTGAAAAATAGGAAGGGCACTAGAGGCTAGTAGCATACACACACACCCCCCCAAGTAGGAAAAAGCATGGTAAAGTCACCACAAGACAAAAACATGATAGTGCAACACTTGCAACTAACTTGCAACACTTTGTTGGTGCTCAAACATGCAGGTCCACAAATCCTAAAGACTCAACACTAGAACCTAAGGCTAGGGATATGTCATGCTTAGGCAATGGGTAATGCTTATGATCAGACAGTGGCATGAATGGACCAATTACTATGAGTGTGTAAGCTCACCTTCATCTTTAGGCTCTACAAGGCCAAGGGAGTGTTCCCCAAGGTCTTAAATATAGGACAATTAAAGAGAAATAAGACATGTTAAGTTCAAGGCCCTTAAACATCCATACCTAATGCATTATGAATCCCAAAGTATGTCACTAAATTCATGTCAATAGTGGTTGCATACAAACCTAAAGAACCCTGCTAAACAGATGATAATCTTACCCTGCACCTAGAATGACAACAATATTGTATTTTCCCCAGTAGATCCCCTTCACCAATTAGACCTGTGCCTACTCCATTAAGCAACAGGGTCATGGATTTGCAAAAAGGAAAGAGATGTAGCAATAAAAAAACATAAATAAAATCTCATGTGCATCATCATACAATGCATATATCTCATCTCATGCAATGGACATTCTTAGTAATCTAGGAAACAGTGAAAAAACCCACATGAACAGAAAGCAAGTAGCAGAAAAAAACATAAATAGAATCTCATGTGCATCATCATACAATGCATATATCTCATCTCATGCAATGGACATTCTTAGATTTAAAACACAACAATATGCTTCTCTAACCTTTATTACATTCATACCAACAAATGTGGCAAGAGAGGATGAGTAATTGAGTTCAAAAACCCTCCTGAATAATTACAATTTTCCATGGAGACATACCACCATATGCATGTATATCCTTGAATAACCTTCCTATGCTTTAAAAAATGCATTCAATTCCTTTACAAACTAGACTGCATCATTTGATGCCCTAGAACATTGTTGAGACACTTATAGTCATGAAATTGGTTCCAAGACCAACCCATAAAAGATATTACAAACATGTATATATAAAATCCCAATTCAATATTGTAATTCCAAGGACAGGATTTGGAGTGAGGAACACATTTTTAGGTCACCCATACTTACTTCCATCATCCACACATAGATTTGGAGAGGGGACCATGCTAAATAGTTGAAACGCCCATGCTTCTGTAATGAAAATATATCCTTGAGGGGCCACAGGTACCTTGAGGCATATGGAACTCTTCTTCATTTTTGCACCTCAAAATAGTCATTAATAGAACCTTGGGCTATGCAAGGGGGTTGTTGGAATAGTAGAGGTCATTTTTAACCAATCATGGGGTTTCAAGTTTTTGGGGAACTTGCAGACCTTGGAACCAGGTTCCAGGGTGTCATGAAGTCCACAAACCCATGAGGAAGAAAGAGGTTAGGAGAACAAAGGGGCTAGGAATTGGGAGTCAAGAGAAAGAAGGAATGTAGGAGCAAGAGACGTGGGGGTTCGGGGTTCTGGAGGTACTTGGAACCTCATAATAAGAGCAGTGGGGGAAGATCAAGATTTGGGGTCCAAGAGAACCTAGGAACCTGAGAAAAAAGTATTGGGGACTGGGGTTCTAGGGGAACTTGGAACATTAGTACGAGGACACAGGATCATGGAAAACTAGGAACTGGGGTCTAGGAAGGATCAAGAACTTGGAGCCAGGAAAGGTGAGAAAGCAAGGTTTTGGGGGACCGCAAACCTGCAAAACACAAGGACCTTCGAACCAGGTGAAAAATCTCCAAGAACCCCTGGGAACCTGAAAACTTGAAAGGTAAGAAGGAGAGATAAAATACAAGGTAATGTGGGTGTGGGAAAAGAGGAAGGTAGAATCTAGGGTTCTAGGGAACTTGGGAAGTTGGAACTTTGAGGCCAAAATAGGACAAAAGAGAAGGGAGGTAGAAGTTTGGGTTAGGAACCAAGAATTAGGAGGAACCTAGAAGATGGAACCCCAGGAGTGCGGGGGTTTCGGGGAAGAGAGGAATTTTGACATCAAAGGACAAAGGGCAAGGTCCAAGGTTCCAAGGTAACTTTGGACCTTGAGTTGGGATAAAGGAATGGGGAAAACTAGGATCCAGGGTCTAGTGTCTATGAAGGACTAGTATCAGGGAATAGGGGATAGTGGGAAATTGAGGTTTTGTTGATTCAAGGAACGCAAGGACCTTGGAACTAGGTGAAAAGGTTTCAAGGACCCTCGGAACCCAAAAACCTGCAAAGGCATGAAAAAGACCAAGAAAATCCCATCACTTAGAAAATTTTGGTGAACCTCATGCTGATATCATCATCATGAATAGGGGCCTTGAAAAGCATGCATCTAGGGTTTGGGGTTTCAGAGGAACATGGAACCAAAGGACCAATAGGTCGGGGGCAAGGAAACTTCTAGAACCTAGAACATTCCAAGGTTTTAGCAAAACCTAAAAACCTAGGAATGAAAAAAATGACTAAGGTAAAGCCACACTTGGATTTTTCTTTGGATTTTGGGAAATAATAGAACATATCCAAGGCAAGAGTAGGGGAAAACATCAATAGCGCACAAGAGTTGGGATTTTTTACATTTTTGGGGTGTGGTGAATCTAGGCACTAACACTGGCTTTATTTGGGGACATGTGCCTATTACATGCATAATGAGAATCAAGTTATCTCTAGGAGAAGACCCAAAATAAAAAGGGAATGAGGAGGGAGGGGATACAAAAACATGACAATATGTACAAGGGACAATAAGGAGATTATATATAAAAAATATATAGGCAATCACACAGAAGCACAAGGAATTTGAGTATGGTTGTAACAAAACTTACAAACATTTACAAGTCAGACCCTACAATGAAGATCCATGGCACTTGGCCATGGACATACTACTATTTGCCACTTTCCTCTATCAAACACAAGCCTACTGAAGGAGATAATCTCCCTCAAACCAAGGCTACATTGATCATCTAGTAGCAGTAAGAAGATCACCTTGCATGCATGCATATTCAAACTACTAAGGCTAAGAGGACAATATCAGGACTAAAAGTAAAGCTCCTCCTCTTGCCAAACAAGTTCAACAATCTAAACAAATTACATGGGGGGAATTGACTCTCACAACCCATGTCAGCTATAACCATTTGATTTCTAGCACCCTAAAGTGAGTCAAGACAAAAAAATAAAAGTCTCAAACTCATACACATTTGAAAAATACACTTAAACCAAGTTGTGATCAACATAAAAAGGTGAATCTTCTTGCACTATAAATTGGAAGGCCTCAAATGCAAGCATACAATCAAGTTGAGCTAAAATATATTGATTCTCATGTTCAATAGCACATTGTAACTCAACATCACCATCATCTGCATGCTAGACCCATCTAAAATACTCAAGTTTAGGCACCTCACCATCATCCATAGTAATAGAAGCTACACCTTCATCACAAAGGAAAGATTCATAATCAAAAGTGTGTACATCAAGTTCTTGGATGATAGGCGGCCAACGTACACTACCATCATACATGATGGTAGTATTGTTTCACATTCAGATCATACATATGATCTATTTCTTCATCATCATTAGCATAATAATTACATTGAGGCATTTCAAATGATGGACTAAACCCATCCCATTGCCTCTTTATTTCAACTTCACCTAGGCAACTTGTTGCTTCATATTGACTATTGCAAACAAACATAGGGTTGTCCCCTTCATCATCACAAAGAACTTCATCTACAACCTACATAATGGAGTTAGCTTTAAAGCACATGTCATATAAGTCACATTCACACATGCTAATGTTGGAAGTATTGGAATTATCAGACTGGTATAAATTAGTATTAAAATCATTAGAAAAAGAGGAAGATGCCTGAGAAATGTCACCTGAAGTATGAGGCACTTTAACCTCCATTTGAGTTCCCACATCACTATCATCTAAATCATGCTCAAGAGGAACAAAGTATGGAATCTCATCAAATAAATAGTGACCATCATTGTCTTCTCCACAAATTGACCCATCAAATTGAAGGTTGCTACAAACACTAACCTCATCAAATGGATCACCTACCTTAACTTAAAGTTGGGAATCCACTGGCATAATAACATCATCATCCTTAAATAATGACCTAGCCTAATCAGATATAAATACAAATACTAATCATCCTTTGCATTTCTATCACAAGATAATGCATCACAAATTTTCACCCTCCTAATTATGTTGTCAACCTGATCAATAGTATTGTTTTCCAATGCAACTGATTCATCTCTTACAATGATTTCCTTTGGAATAGCAATTTTGCAATATAATCATCTCTCATTCTTTTAAGGGCTTCAAGACATGTGTAAGCTTGTTGCAAACTTGTAATCTTCAAGCCCTCCTACTCAGAATTCAATCCATCCTCATAAGATTCAAACAACATATCAATGTAGGTAGGGGAAATAGGTTTTCAAGGACAAGAGATCTCTGAAAGTGTAGCAACAAATCTGTGACATAAATCCCTACATGATTCTTCCTCTTACTTTTTGATTTTTTCAAGTTCATGGACAAGAGAAAAAGGAGTAACACCAAGTGTACAGCACTCTTCAAAGGCATAAATTAAACTATCCCAAGAAGAAAAGTAGTAGTTTGGAAAATTGCACAACTATTTCTTTGCATCCTTATCTAGAGATTTTATAAACAATCTCATCCACATGTCCTCATCTACATAATTGTAATTTTCCATGAAATCAAAAAACTTTTGGACATGTGCTTCCCTTTGAGAAAGGTCTAGCCCATCAAACCTAGGCAATTTTTGGTAGATTCCTTTTGTTGTGTATTCATAGCCATAATCTACCCATGAAAAATCTAATTTCTCATAAAAATCATAGAGGGGAATATTGGGAAGTCTAACTCTTTGAGACTTGGTGATAGGGTCCTTCATAGAAACAGGCTGGGAAATTGCCATGCCCACATTTCCCATGCAGTCACAACACGCATCACATGTGTCATGTCCACATGTCTCATGTGGTCATGACACAAAATATCAAAATTTTTCCCACGCTTCCCTAGAAACCCCCTCGCATGCATAAGCGTTCTCGATGGCGTACGCTTAAGACGTAAACAATACAGTTGTCAGCGGGGTAATACACACACGTGCGCACACCCAAATGCAAGAAGGCCAACAAGGGGGTCTTCGCGATGCGGTTGATGTCACTACAAGGGTTGAACTTACTAAGCCCCTAAACCCTAAATTCTAGAAAAATTCTGGCAGCATAACGCCTCACGGGCGTGAGTGGGATTTATTACACTAACACTAATCTTGGTCACGTGGTTTCCTAATTTAGGTTAATCTCACTAATTACTTTGGTACAATAATTGATTAAGTTGATTGATCATTTTTCAACAAAGCACGATCATCTATTCTCCTTCACATTTTCTGAAATTTAATATTAATTTCTCCTCCTTCTGATCTTAGCATTTCCAACAAAGCCTATTCATTTGCTCTCTCTTCTGTTTCTCTAAAATTTAATTTTGATTGTATTTCTTTATGTTTATCCTGCTTTTCTTCACGTTTTCTATCAATTAGAGTTATCTCTACATCCTTTACATTATTCCTAATTTCTTGGTAGATCAGATCACTTAAACAGGGTTTACTAACTTTGCTTGATCAAGTCCCCTAGGTTTCCGCTTTGGTTCAATTTCAGCTTTTGAGTTAATTTGATAATTAAGTTGTCCCTAATCAGGTTTAATAGAAGGCCAGTCTTACTTAGTTCTCTTAGCCCATTTCAGAAATGCCATGCATTTTTTCCTCTTTGTTTTCACTGTTATCTTTTCTTTCTCTTTGTCTCTCATTTTTCTCAATTGGATGTTTACTCAATCTACAGTTCGAGTTCAAAGTGGCCACATATGAAATACATATGATGGCTTAATTACATTTATAAAGATACACATATCTATTTAAATGCAAATAAGCATATATAATATGTATATATGCTTATCTGCATTTATTATTATAGGTATATTTTTCTTTTCATTTTCTTGGTATTTTTAAATAAGAATTATTAAACTCCGAAAATGCAATTCCCCTACAATTTGAATTAATATAAATATATATATTATTGTCAAAATATACGCCCTATTTTTATTTATTCTTTTTACAAAATTATCAATAGATAATATATATATATATATATATATATAATTATATATATACCTATATATATTATTATTTAAATGAAATTACAAAATTATTAGCAAACAATTAATATATATATATATATATATATTAATCATTTATTTTAATCTTATATTTTATATTTTTCATTATATAACATTAAATATCGTTATATTCCCATTCATTCTTTTCTTTTGAATTCCATTGGAGAAACCCTAATTTTTGTGTGTTTTGTATTGGTTGTGCAGAGATGAGAAGGGCAGTGGCGGCGCTTGGGGCAGAGGCCACAATGGTGGTGGTGTTGAAAGATGGGGCCGTGGACTGAGGGAGAAGAGGAGGGGAAAGAGTGGAGGAGGGGCAGTGGAGTGAGGGAGGCTGCAGAGGGCCACGAGCAGAAGGAGGTTCGGTGGAGGGATCGCGAAGGCCGCGCAGTTTTAAGCTAACGGAGGTGTGGAGAATCCAGCGGCGGTAACATAGCGGCCACAGAGTTATAAGGGGTAGCAGGGGTGTGGGGAGGGGGCAGAGCCCCCACCCACATCCCACTACGTGGGGTGTGGGTGGGGGCTCCACCCCCTCCCCACACCCAATATGTAAGGCGACAGTGGTGGGGGGTTCAAACCCCCCCACCACCACTCTATTTTTTTGTATACAAAGACTATAATTTTGACCCTAAAACATGCAAAATAAAATTTCATTCTACTCTATTTTTTTTATTAATTTAATATATATATATATATATATATATATTACACAATTTCTCAATTCAATGTTATTCTCAGTTTTATTTTTAAACCCATATGACTGTAAAAAAATACAGAATATATATATATATATAATTATTAAATTATGACTGTCAACAATTTATGAGGTAGAATAAAGAATTAATGTATATTTGATTTTTTCTTATACAAACATATTTTCCAATGCATCTCTAAAATAAAAATTATAAATATATATATATATATATATATATATATATATATATATATATATATATATATATATATATATATATTTTTAATTCAATTCCAAGTCAATAAAATTCAATTTTAATTAGTAGACATATGATTTAAAATGAAAAGAATCAATTGTACTTGTATTCATTCACAACAAAACTCAAATGCATGACTATAACCAACATTTCATTTCCTTCCCAAATATCAATTTACAACTTTCATAATTTATTTAAATTAATATTTCCACTAATTCTTGCAATGAATGAATTTTAACAACTTTGTTTTTCCATAGCAACTAACTCTCAACTTTACCCATAGAATTATAAGGAAATAGACAATTCTAATATCCTTTTAAAAACAAATTTCTTTCCTTCTTCCTCACACAAATGGTAAAATTAAATAACCACTACACTTCAAAGAGGATTTTCTCACAACTCAAGAAGACCCAATATTACAACAAGGGAGAGAGAAATTCTCCTCTTAAAATCAACAAGGATGTAGTCAATAATAAGTCCAAGCTCTTCCATAGAGCCATAATAGTAAAGGAAAATAAAATATTTTTCCAAAAATAAGAAAACTTCTCCAATCTTTACCTTAAGCTCCATGAGAACCTGCATAACACACAGGGAGAGAAAACACCACACAACTTGCTCTCCTCCCTACCGTAGACCCACAAGAGGGTCACCCTGAGTTAGGGAGATCATCCACACACCTAAGGTATTCCAAAATCCACTTCACAACAATGCAAAACAACACCTCAAAACACAAAATACACCCATGGATACTTACACAACATAGACTCAACCCAAGTGAGTCAAAAAGGGGTAGGAGAGTGGAAACACTCAACTCTAGAGTGCCACCCTTCAAAATATTTCAATACACTTTTCCTCATGGCCTCAAGCCAAAAAAGTTAACAAAAATTCTAAAGGGATCATATTTTGGCTCTCAAGCCATGTGACAAATTTACTCAAAATTACACAAATGCCCTCAAGGCTTTCAACATCTCAAAACCAGGAATGAACTTGAGGAGGATCACTCCTCCCCTACTCCACACTTGATGAGCATTTCTCCCAAGTGGGAGAAGCTCTGTCAACACCCCAATAAAAATTTCCCCACAATAACAAAATGTAATACAAGCAAAATGCATCTCACACATTCATCATGCAAGCAAAAATTTAAATTACAAGGGGAAGGCCATAGCCTTGAAAAACCAACCTTTTAAGCCCTATTAATGGATGTAGTTGATGTAGAGCTCCTCTAAAGTCTCCTCCAACCTAAGCCACCAAACTCCCTCTATCCTTTTTCTCCAAAACAATTTTCAATAAACAAAAATCCTCTAAAAATTCAACAACCTTTCTCCCTATCCCAAGTGGGATTAAAATAACCCAATTCCAAGAGCTTAGAGGAATGGGGAGGTGACACTTGTCACATCCTCACTCTTCCTCCAAACTACTATTGTGTCCCAAGGGATGGGTGTTGACACATGTCACTCACCCATCCCCAATGTCTTCCTCACCCATACCACATGTCCTCTCTCCAACACATGGGAGAGAAAAGGGGAGTTGAAGAGGGAAAGGGTGACACATGTCTTCCCCTCCTTCCCTCTCATGAAGGACCACACAACTCCATGGGGACTCTCACCAATTGTGAGGGAGACTTGAAGTCAAGTCCTCCACAATTGGTGGGTTTTGGAGTCATCCCTAACCTTGGGTATTGAAGAGGGATGGGCTTGAGTGTTGGTACCACTCATCCTATTCCTCCCATGCCTCCAAATTCGTCACTTAACTTCAGTGTGAAGTTAAGGTGACCATACAGAGGTTTTCCAAGGGTTACCCAAGTCAAAAGGGACCCTAGACCCATGGGGCATAACCCAGGGTCAATTTTAACCTAGTTAGGACACCCAGGGTCAAGTTAAGACACAAGAAAAAGGGTCTCAAAAATTTAAAAATTTAAAAATGAAATTCAATTACAATTCTTACAACACAAATCATAATTCAAATTTACAAGAGGGTAGACCTAACCCATTCAACCTCATGCAAGACAACATTACAACATTAAATCAAACACAGAGTTGATCTTGGTTCCTCGTGGAACCAGATTGGCTTTACAAGGGATTACAACATAAGGTGTGGAATGATCTCCAGTATCTGTGGTTTGTTAGCAAAACTTGCGCACTCAATTTGCAAAGTTAATTCCACATATAAATATCATAGCCCAAGCAATTTAAAACATGCATTAACATAACATACCACAGTTCTCATAAGCAAAAATGAAATCACATTACAATTTTCTCTCTAACATCACCCAATTAGTTTTCCTGTAATGTAAATATCTATCTAACATCACCCAATTAGTTTTCCTATAAAATAAACATCTATCTAACATCACCCAATTTGTTTTCTCTTAATACATAAGAAGGTCTAAAAGTTTAGAAATCTGGGATCAACAGTCCTACAAATATAAAAGTATCAGCAACAGTAAGGTAAATAGTCACATGAATAGAATGAAAAAATGTAGGCCTCACAGAAATAGGTAACATACTAGACTGTAGAAACTAGATTTGGTTTTTGATTTCATCATGTTCCTTAACAAGTCCACTGAGACTATGTAAGGATGCCTAATTTTGAGGTAGGGAAGTATAGGATGCATGCCACATTGAATAGTAAGTTGAAGCATCATCATAGGAGTCATATGCATCCTCTTCATTATAGTTTATAGGGCTTGAAGCTTACGATGGTGCATATAAAGGATATTCCCTAGAGCTATCATTGTGCCAAGAGGACATGAATGAAACATTATATTATGCAAGGTAGAACAAGACTTGTTAAAAGAAATGAATCCATATTTTAGTAGAAGTCTAAACTAATTACAAAAGAAGGAAAACCATGTGTACCTTCATAGTAGGAGAAATCCTTTTCAAACAATAGAGTCACCACCTCTTCCAAAGAGGAACGCCTTGAAGGAGATTGGATCTCCAAGGAAGTAAATAGATCTAGGTTTAGCTTACTAATAGATTCTCCATTTCAATTTAGAACCCTTAAGTTTTTCCTTGAAAATGGTGCCAATTTGTTGGTGCAAGTTGATGGGAGGCTAAACACTACACATAATAAAATACACCTAACAATGGATGCAAAATTTATTCAATGATTGTTTCAAAGGTGTTTCAAGATCTGAACCAAGATATTACTATTCGCAAGAGACACAGTTTAGCTTCATGAGTGTTGTCATTGATGGCAACAAAGTCCATCCCACACATCTGCAGGACATGGTGAGTCTTTACCAGAAGTCAGATTGATGAAGTGTTGTGGTCTGGTAAGCAAGAATAGAGCATGTAGTAAGGTCCAACAATCAAGTCCAGATCTCTCAAAGGAAGTATCTCAGTAAAATGCAGATTTGGGGAAGTCCAGAGGAGTACCTTGACTGATAGATTCCAAGGATTGAGCCTCCGGTGAAGAAAGAGTGAAGAGATATGAGCACCTAAGCATTGGATCCCTATTTGGCAGAGTAGACAGAGGAAGAATTGACCGACAGAGCATCAGACTTTAATTCGGATGAGTTATTGATGA
This sequence comes from Cunninghamia lanceolata, assembly GCA_027924645.1. Classification (NCBI taxonomy): domain Eukaryota; kingdom Viridiplantae; phylum Streptophyta; class Pinopsida; order Cupressales; family Cupressaceae; genus Cunninghamia; species Cunninghamia lanceolata. Next base: position 6,890,681 of record BSBN01000918.1, on the reverse strand, counting down.
TGATCAAGTTTCTTAAGGTATCATTCATGATTGGCTGACATGATTGATGACTTCTATAAGCATCTCTTTGATACGCATCACTTGATAAGTAAGGATTCAGCTGATAGATCAGAGTTTGGGAAAATATTGACTATTTCGGATGCTGACTAGAAAGGTGTTGAAATCATTGGTGCAGATATATATACCAGATGGATTCGGATGTGAAGGTGTGTGTGGTGCATTGTGAGGTACGAAGAAAAGTAGAAGAACTGTTTGGAAGCAGTAATACAGGTCCGGTATGTGACTGGACAACAGTACCTAAGAAGAGGGAGAATGAAGTGCAACAGATCAATATATTGAGCCTAACCAGAACTGAACCTTAGCATGTGTGGATGCCTCTCAATAGTTCAAGTATCTTGTTATCTTATACCTTGTAGACAGTGAATCTCTTCTAGGCAGTGAGCCTCTTGTGAGCAGTGTGCTTGGGCAGTGAGCCCTAATTGGCAAGTGCCATTTTGCACTATCTTATTCTTTTAACAAAGAATACAATCTTGGGTTAATCACCCCGTGGTTTTTTCCCTTAACAAGGTTTTCCATGTCAAAATCATTGTGTCATGTGTATTGATGTTATTTCTATTTCATGGTTATGTTTGCTTATATGATTTGATGCTGCATTAATTGTTAAGGAAGATCAGAAAGTTGAAGTAATTAAGATAACTGATTCACCCCCCTCTCTGTTATCAACAATTGTTATTCATCCAGCAAATCAATCCAGCTCACTCTGCGAACCCTAGAAGCGCAAAAGGTATTTTCCGTTATTGAATATCTCTCTATAAATCTTTTGAAAGATGGCTACTCTGAATATTGTGAAGATCACTGATAGGGCTCGCCCCAAATTCAAGAAACATCCCTAAAAATCCCTCGTAGTAGATCCCCTATGGGCATTTTCTGTTGTTCCGCATGGAGTTATGCATGTAGAAGATATTAGGGTTTACATTCACGCAAACATTGAAGAATTCAGAGAATTCAAGTTGAGGGATATCTACCACAAGGAACTGATGAATGAATCACTTGAACTTAAACACCAATATAAGGCCATCCGAGAAAAACATTTTGGGCAGTACATTCATTTCCCCTATTTTGCTGAAGATGAGTGGGTCTGGTATGTTTTGAGAAGAGTGCATGACAACTTCATGTGGCTGAATAGACCATTCAAGATCACAAAAGATGCTATTAAAGTGGTAACTAGTTTGCACTCATCCGGAGGGTTACCTGTTCTCAAATCTGTCAAGAATCAAACTGTGAGTGAGGCTACCAGATCAAGGTTAGATAAGAGAGCAATGACAATAGAAGATATCACTGAGCCGGATATCAAGTTTGCCTCCATGATCATCGATTATAAGATATATCACTCTAGCAAGGAAAATTCAGTACCTGGAACTGCAATTTACACTGCTTATGAAATGTTAAGAAAGGATGCTAACTATGACCTTTGTGAGCTCCTTCTAAACCAACTTTTGGAGAACTTGCAGAAGATAAAGAAGGATAAGAAGAATTCCTTCAAATATGGTGGCCTGATACTCTGTCTATTCTTCTACTACATGAATGAGCTACTCGGATCTAATGGGTGGATATGGCAAAATGACAGACCAGTAGTAATACAAATCAAAGACTATCTGCGTGGAATTGGCAATGCCAATGCATAGAATATAACACTCTAGGGGTACTTTAAGAACTTTCAGAACATGATGCAAGCCAGAGAGAAAATTCCTCAATCGCTAGTTGAAAAGTATAAGAATACAATATGCTTTATGGTAGAAACTGATCAATGCCTAATGGAGGCCGTGGAACCAAGAACAATATGGATCATGCCAATGGGGTATGAAGTGGATGAAAAAATTGTAAAGCTGCATGTTTAGCACATGCTAAGTCAGCCCAAGGATCCCAAGGCAGAAAGGTTTGGAACCTTTGAAGAATTGAGTGTAAAGATTCATGTGGAACTAAGACAACTGCAGATGAAGAGAAAAGTGAGAAAAGAAGTACAGAATGTTGCCAAAAGGTATGGCATCTCAAAAGAAGCACTTGATGCAAATAGAGAAAAGATGGAAAAGACAGAAAAAGAAAAGGAAGAGGCAAAAAAAGAAAGTGCTCCGATAGAAGCCCCCTCCTGGACCAAATCCTCTAAGAGCTCTGCATCTGCCACTGCTAAGAGCTCAAAGGCATCAAAACCGGATGCAAAATCATCTGGTAAAGGAGAAAAGAGAACAAAGACAAAGGCTACAAGATCATACACAAGCCTTAAAGATGATGAAGAGACAGAATCAGATGAGGAAGTAAAAAAAATGAAGAAAAAGAAGAGATCCGGTGAATCATCTACTGGTCCTAACAAGGAAGAAGAGACAGAAACGTTTGTTGAAAAGCCTACTCTGTCCTTAGATGATGTAGTCAAAGCAGTTACTGTGGATGGGAATCTGCAACCAATAACATAATTCTATGATGCGTATAATGATGTAGATAAAAAGATCCTGGAGGAAGCCACAGTTAAGTATTTGAACATATACAATTAAGCATTTATTGAAATTATCTCTCTAATTCCCAATAGTTTAGAGAAGGAACTTGAAATGAGAAAGGAAAATGCCAAGGCTAAGGACTTAGAGATTAGAGAACAGATAGCTATTCAGCTCTATCCTTCAATCACTCTGAAACAAATGGATATGATCTTCAAAGATTGCAAGGATGAGTTCCGGAGTAAGGCTAGAATGAATCAGCTTATGCTTGGAGAAATTGATAAAGTGGCAAAAGAAACAGAAGAAATCCTCTGAAATGCCTATAAAAGATTCAACATTCCTGTTATAGAGGACTTAGGTGATGATCTCTCAGCAATGGATAACAAAGAAGAATCTACTGAGATTGTAGCAGAAGAGGTAAAGGAGACAGGTGAAGAGAAAGATAAGGACCTAGATTCCTTTGCTCTAGAAGAGGAAGTCCATAAAGAAGCAAACATCTCTCCTCTGGTTTCCCCTGCAGACTTCGAATCTAAAGGAGGAGAAAGAATAAAGGAGAAAACTAGTCAAGAAGAAGAAATACAAGAAAAAGAAAAAGGTTAAACAGAGAAAACCTCAGATGAAAGTGCTAAGGCTACAGAAGGGGAGAAAACCCTGTCACCAACAAGAGACACAGTAGAAGCAGTCAAAGATTTCTTAACCAAAGAGATGATGGAATTTGATGAACCGGAACTTCTTCAAGGACCATTCAATTTTGACTCCCTCTCCCCAGTTCAAACCATGAAGCTAGCATCCTTTACTTCAGCAAAGGCAAAAGAAAAACTTTTGAAGTCTCACATGGAAGACTGCAAGCTCATAGAAACTGCATTCGATGTATTGGAGAAGATCATGCCATCCTTCCAAAAGGATCCTTTGGCCTCCACATCTGGTAATCTAAAGTCTCTTGTAAATTTTGTTCATTCACATTTTGATTCCTTAGAAAAGTTAGTAGAAGAAAAGGTCCAGAAGGAGTTTTTGGAAAAGAGACTCTTTGAAGTACAAGGTCTAATAAAAAATGATAGGAGAGTTATGGATATTGGAATAAAGAGCTTAGAAAATGCTCTTAAATATGGTGGAGATATCTATAAATTTTGTTTATCCTGGCCTAAAGTGACCAAAGATATTGAGAAGAAAGTAAAAGAGCAAGAGGATAAACTGCTAAGTTTGTCTCAAAATTTTGATCCTCTCTCCTCTTCCATAGTAAATCAAGAGTGTCAGACTATTGCAGTCACAAATGAAATAAAGAAACTTGAGAAGGAAAGGAATAACATAATAAGCTAGATGGGTGAACTTAGAGGGATCATTATCCCTAAGTTAGAGGCTATGCATGAAGCTCTAACTGATGCTCAAGCCACAACCCGGACCAGTGATCCAACAGATCTTAAGAAGGCAGAAGCTTTTCCATTCCTGTTGAGTGGTCACATCTCAATTTTAGACAGGATGAAGAAAAGTTGGACGACAGAAGTTGTACAGTTGAAAAAAACCTTTGCAGATATACTTAAGTATATGTAAGTACAACTTGTATATATACTTTTGCGGATATAGATTGATTTTTGGAAATTTTGGTGTGCGGATTCTACCCTTTGCCATTGATGTCAAAGGGGGAGTGAGGAGAAATAAAAAATGAGGAATCTAGCTAAGAGGGAGCTCTAGTAAAATGTACATTAAAACAGAGCATCAGCCAAGGGGGAGTGTAGTGTGACACTTAGTCATTTTTCACTAAGTGTTGCCATCAATGCCAAAGGGGGAGATTGTTGGCAAGAGACACAATATAGCTTCATGAGTGTTGTCATTGATGGAAACAAAGTCCATCCCACACATCCGCAGGACATGGTGAGTCTTTACCAGAAGTCAGATTGAAGAAGTGTTGTGGTTCGATAAGCAAGAACAGAGCATGTAGCAAGGTCTGACAGTCAGGTCCGGATCTCTCAGAGGAAGTATCTTAGTAAAATGCAGATTTGGGGAAGTCCAGAGGAGTAGCTTGACTAATAGATTCCAAGGATTGAGCCTTCGATGAAGAAAGAGTGAAGAGATATGAGAACCTAAGCATTGGGTCCCTGTTTGGTAGAGTAGACAGAGGAAGAACTGACCGACAGAGCATCAGACTTTAATCCAGATGAGTTATTGATGGTGATCAAGTTTCTTAAGGTATCATTCATGATTGGCCAACATGATTGATGACTTCTATAAGCATCTCTTTGATACGCATCACTTGATAAGTAAGGATTCAGCCGACAGATTAGAGTTTGGGAAAATATTGACTATTCCGGATGCTGACTAGAAAGGTGTTGAAATCATTGGTGTGGATATATATACCAGATGGATTCGGATGTGAAGGTGTGTGGTGCATTGTGAGGTGTGAAGAAAAGTAGAAGAACTGTTTGGAAGCAGTAATACATGTCTGGTATGTGACTGGAAAATAGTACCTAAGAAGAGGGAGAATGAAGTGTAGCAGATCAGTATATTAAGCCTAACCGGAACTGAACCTTAGCATGTGTGGATGCCTCCCATCAGTTCAAGTATCTTGTTATCTTATACCTTGTAGATAGTGAATCTCTTGTAGGCAGTGAGCCTCTTGTGAGCAGTGTGCTCGGGCAGTGAGCCCTAATTGGCAAGTGCCATTTTGTACTATCTTATTCTTTTAACAGAGAATACAATCTTGGGTTAATCACCCCGTGGTTTTTTCCCTTAACAGGGTTTTCCACATCAAAATCATTGTGTCATGTGTATTGATGTTATTTCTATTTCATGGTTATGTTTACTTATATGATTTGATGTTGCATTAATCGTTAAGGAAGATCAAGAAGTTGAAGTAATTAAGATAACTGATTCACCCCCCTCTCAGTTATCAACAATTACATCCCTGACAATGGTGCTAATTTGTTGGTGCTCAAACGTGCAGGTCCACAAATCCTAAAGAGTCAACATCAGAACCTAAGGCAAGGGATATGTTGTGCTTAGGCAATAGGTAACGCTTATGATCAAAGAATGGCATGAATGGACCAATTGTTGTGAGTGGGTAAACTCACCTTCACCTTTAGGATCTACAAGGCCAAGGGGGTGTTCCCTGATGTCTTAAGCACAAGAAAATTAAAGAGAAATAAGACATTAAGTTCAAGGCCTTTAAGAAACCATATCCTTGAATGTGTTATGAATCCCAAAGTATGTCACTAAATTCATGTCAACACTAGCTGCATATAAACCTAAAGACCCTTTCTAAACAAATGATAAATCCACTCTTACCTTGCACCTAGAATGACAATAGTACTATATTTTCCCCAATAGCTGGATTCACTTAGCAATGCATACATAAGGGTAAGAGGGAAAGACACACAAGCATGACTATCTAATGATTTTTTGTTTCTACATTGCATAAGGTATAACTAAGTTTACAATATTAAATCATTTAGTTATGATGGGACCTAATCTACTCCTATAGCTCTTGTAGATTTAAATTTGAAGATGTTAGCCCCTTCACCAATCAGATTGGTACCTAATCATCGGGAAATAGAGTTATGGATTTGTAGAAAGGAAAGAGATGTACCAATTAAAAAACATAAATGTAATCTCATGTGCATCATCATACAATGCATATATCTCATCTCATGCAATGGACATTCGTAGTAATCTCTAAGGCAATAATGCAAAAGACCACATGAATAGAAAGCAAGAGAATCATAAAATCTTTGCAATGAATTAAAGCACTTCCATATACTTCTCTAACCTATGTTACATTTATACCATCAAATGTAGCAAGAGAGGATGAGTAACCAAGTTCAAACACCCTCTTGAATAATTATAATCTGCCATGCACACATAACACCACATGCATATGTCCTTGGATAACCTTCTTTTGCTTTACAAAGTGCAATCAATCCCTTTACAAACCAGATTGCATCATTTGGTGCCCTAAAACATTGTTGAGACACTTATAGTCATGAAATTAGTTCCAAGACCAACCCCCAAAACATATTACAAACATGTATCTATAGCATCCCAATTCAACCTTGTAATTTGGACATGGAATTGGAGTGAGGAGCACATCTGTAGGTCACCCATACTTTCTTCCATCATCCACACATGGATTTGGAGAGGGGACCATGCCAAACAGTTGAAACATCCATGCTTCTATGATAAAAATCTATCCTTGAGGGGTCCAAAAGTACCTAGAGGTGTATAGAACTCTTCTTTTTCATTTATGTTCCTTAAAATGGCATCCTAGGTCATGCAGGATGTTGCTAGAATAATAGAGCTTATTTTGAGCCAATTGTGGGGTTTCAGGTTTCTAGGGAACTTGTGAACCTTGTAACCAGGTTCTAAGGTGCCAACAAAGTCTTGAAACCTATGAGGAAGAAAGAGTTGGGGGAACAAATGGGCCAGGAATCAAAATTTGGGAGGAACTGGGAATGCAGGAACATGAGATGTGGGGGTTCAGGGTTTTGGAGGGACCTAGAACCTCAGAACAAGAGCAATAGGGGAAGACCAAGACCTAGGGTTCAAGACAACCTGGCAACAAAGTAGTGGGGATTGGGGTTCCAAGGGAACTTGGAACCTTGGGATGGGGACAAAAGATTAGGGAAAACTAGGATATGGGGTCCAGGAAGGATTGAGAAGCTAGAGCTAGGAAAGGTGGGAAAGCAAGGTTTCTAGGGAGTGGGGAATAGAAGGACCTTGGAACCAGGTGAAAAAGTTCCAAGAACCCCCGAGAACCCAAAAACTTGAAAGAAAAGAGGGAGAGAGAAAAGACAAGGCAATGGGGACGTAGGGAAAGAGGAAGGCAAGATTTGGGGAACTTGGGAACCTAGAACCTCATGAAAAAAACAAGATGAAGGAGTGGGAAGGTGGACATTTGGGGAATTGGGGAACCTACAGACCTTGGAACTAGGTTTCAAGGTGCCAGAGAAGTTTGCAAGTTCATGAGGAATAAAGAGCTAAACGAAAAAAGGGGTTGGGAACTGAGAACTAGGAGGAACCTGGAACATGGAACCCTAGAAACATGAGGGTTTTGGGGAAGAGAGGAACTCTAACACCAAAAAATAAAGGGTGGGGTCCAGGGTTCTGAGGGAACTTGGAACCTTGGGATAGGATAAAGGAATAGGGAAAACTAAGATTTGGGGTCTGGGAAGGATTGGGAATTAGGGAATAGGGGATGACAAGAAATCAAGGTTTTGGGGAATCGAGGAATGTGAGGACCTTGGAACTAGGTGCAAAGGTTCCAAGGACCCTAGGAACCTAAAAATCCACAAAGACATGAAAAAGACTAGGAAAAACCCATTACTTAGAAAATTTTGGTGAACCTCATGTTGACATCATCATCATGAACATAGACCTTGAAAGGCATGTGTCTTGGGTCTGGGGTTCTGGAGTAACAAGGAACCAAAGGACCAACAAGTTGGGGGTAGGGAAAGTTCTGGAACCCAGAACATTCCAAGGTTTTGACAAAACCTGGGAATGCAAGAAAATGACAAGGGGAAATCCACACTTAGATTTTTCTTTGGATTTTGGGTAACTGTAGAACATATCCAAGGCAAGAGTAGGGGAAAAACAACAACATGGCACAAGACCTAGGATTTCTTGCATGTTCAGGGTGTGGTGAATCTGGGAACTAACATACCTATAGAAGGACATACAAACAAAGTAGCATAAAGAGGGACATGTATCTATACTTAGTTATAAACATATATGTATCTCATGTAAGACATAGAAGATAAAACATAATAGAACATAGGAGATATAGAGAAGAGAGGTAAGAACATAAATAAGAGAGAAATATATGATAAGATATTTGTATAGGAGATGAATATGTATTGAGGGGTTAATGTTATGTACTACATGTTGATATAATGAAGATATGATGATTTATGGGATTTGATATGTATATATGATGAAGGTGTGAATGTTTTATTTTATTTATGTATGTTATAATCTACCACACTAATCTATCATCTACCACATATGTTTTAATCCTCTTTCTTATCCATTACATTGGGGTATAAATATAACATTCATAGAGAGTAAGCTCATAACCACAATCTATACTTCCTCTTGTCAACATTTGGTTCCATTTTTGCGATCCCAATAGTTGGTGGAAAGGAGAGGACCAAACCTTGAGAAAATTTTTGTTGTAAGGATATTTTGAAAGATAAGTGATTACAAATTTGAAGGAAGTGATTATGATGTTTTGTGATAATACACACTAGGTCCTAGCCTATGAGAGGGGTTAGACACCTGGGGGGTGACAAATGGAAAGGGGGATCCTAAAATAGATCTCGAAGAGATGCAACTACTCAAGTAGGTCTAGATTGAGCCATTAGGAATGAATAAAAGCATAATGAAATACCAAATTAAAAACACCCATAAGAAAAGGAGATAGTAAAATATTGAGGGAAATTTTTTAAGAGATCAAGATGGTAATGGAAATGAACATGGAAGAGAGAAAATTGAAATAAGTCTAGGAGATACAAGAAAGATACTACAAGGGGATGGAGAAGGATAGGGAATCTTCTTTAGAGAATTCTAGGAGAGTTTCTATTGAGAATGATGAGAATGTGAAGATTTTTGAGATTCTACCACTAGAAGGAAAAATAGTACCGCTTAATTATGGTGACACATCTAAGTAGATAATTACCCATATTAGAAGAGAAAAATATAATTTGACTGAATAAACAAACCAAATGAAAGATTATAATGAATTTGATGAGTCGTTGGAGGGAGGGATTAAAAGCAAGATTGCTCAACTAGGGCATAGAAGTAGGGGTGCTCTTCCATTTGATTTTTTGACTTGTGAGATATACTCTAAATTAGATTTGTCGAACATTAGGGTCACCATTAATGAAGGGTTTGAGGGTTTAGTAACCCCTATATCTAAATTTAGCTCTTTGAACTTGAGTACAAATACTTAAAGAGTGTGTTATGTGAAAGTGTGGGTTTACAAAAGGAAAAATGATGAAAAACTTGGAGTTTCAAGAAAGAGAAAAGAATGTAGAAAAATAGGATTCAAGGGACATGTTTAATTAATTAGCTATCAAAACAATTGAAGCACTTAGAGAATAATGAGAGAGTCCTATACTATTTAATGAAATTTCATTAATTGTTGAGAAATTATCAAAAAATGCATCTCCTAAAATGAAATGACATCTTGAAGAGGTCATGGCCAGACTAAGAGTCATCCCCTATGTCATTTAAGTCAAGTAGAGTTTCATCCAAGGATATATTGAGTGGACCATTTTGAACAAAGGGAGAGGTAAAAAAAAAGTTTGTATTTCTGTACGAAGAGCTATTGGGCAAAGAATTCTTTGATTTTGAATTGCCTAGGGACAAAGACAAAGTAAGAAAGTTGGTTAAATGACATGAAGTTGTCTTGAGTAGTAGGATTTCCAAAGATTTTAATGAAAAGAGACTTAAAGAATCAAGGACACATAAGGAAGGTAGAAAGGAACATGAAGGAGTAACCTCACTGAATAATGAAAAACATAGGTGCCTATTGCTAAACCAATCAAACAAAACCATATTTAGCTGCCAATATTTGGGAAGGACACTAAAGAAGTTGTCAAGCATGTATTTATCTTGGAGTCCACTTGGAGAAGAAATGGAGTGAGGGAAAATTAGAAAAATTATATGACTTTGTGGGAACACTTAGAGATTATTCCCTTAAGTGGTACATGAAGGAATGCCTATAACATGATAAAGAATGGGTTGAATTGAAAGAACAATTCTTAAACAATTTTTAGTCTCTAAAAGTTCCTTCAAAGAGCATTAGAAAAATGAGGGATATGATACAAAAGAAAGGAGAAACCATAAATATGTTTGATCAAAGGTTCAAAGGGATGGTTAGATGGATAGAAGAGACACTAACCAAAAAATAGAGAGTGGAATGGTTTGTATCTAGAATACTACCTAGAATTACAGCATCCTTGGATGGTAGAATTTTTAATACATATGCAGAAAGTCATATGATAGAATTTTTAATCCTTGTATTGATCACTTCAGTCAACACAAAGTCATTGGGCAAATATGGACGCCTAATTGGAAGACTTTTTGTTGTTGCTTTTATTTGGAGATATGTTTTATGTTGGTAAAGCTATTTTTAGCTATCTTGGGCGCCCGCATCATGAAGATGCAGTTAACTGAAAGCTTGGACATTGTTTGAGTTCAGTCTTCTCAATTTGGAGTTCTTGGTTTTTGCATGAGCATTGGTTACTGTGTTATCAACTACAATTTATTATATTTTGCATTTCAAGCTTTTAAATTAAGCTCTTGAATTATGAAGCTTCATATCAATTAATTAAGAGCCCCATACATTTTCTAGAGATTTGAAATGTGAAAAAGAATTGGAAGAAAAAAGCAGTAAGTTTTTGAAAAGACTTAGAGAAAAAAAGCAAGAAGTTTTTGAAAAGACTTAGAGAAAAAAGCAAGAAGCTTTTTTGTGAAGTGCATCAAGGACTTAGAGGAATTTTAGTATTGAATGTAATCTTTTCCAAAGAGATTTAATACAAGAAGGAAACATCTTTGAGTGTGGAGTTTAATTCCCAAAAGGGTTTCTCCATGTAAATACTTTGCAAACTTCTTCTCTTCTCTTCTCTTCTCTTCTACATTAGATTGAAAGTGCAAAATCACTTGTTCATTAATTGTTACAGATTAATCTTATTTTCAGCTTTCCATACACAAAATTTTAAAGTTTATAGAAGCAGTTCTACCTTCATTTTCAACATTTAGTATTAGAGCTAACAGTTGTGTAGAGTAAGGGATGCCTTTCTCTTAAAGTGTTGAAGGTTTTTTGGCCGCAGTGGGAGCTTTTTTTGTAGGTTTTGCAGACTTGTGAAGGAGATTGTATACAATGGGTTCTACCTCTCGCATGGATATTGAGAAATTTAATGGATCAGGCTATGGAATGTGGAAATTGAAAATGGAAGATCTCTTGGAAGAAAGAGAACAATAGGTTGTTGTTTCAAATGAAAAGAATCCCTCTACAACTATCAAAGATGAAGAATGGTTGAAACTTGATAAAAAAGCATGAGGAACCATAAGGTTGTGCCTTGCAGATGCCATCCTCTTGAATGTTTCTACTAAAGCTATAACATACAAGCTATGGAAGAGGATAGGTGATATTTATCAAACCAAAAATTTAACAAATAAGTTATACCTCAAAAGATAGTTGTATTCATTAAAAATGAAGAATGGAGATTCTGTTACAAACCATTTGAATTCATTTAATTTTATTATAAGTCAACTTACATCTGTAGATGTTAATCTTGAGGATGAGTCCATAAATGTATCTTATTATTATGTTCTTTACTAGAATCTTGGGAAAATCTAATTGTTGCTATCAGTGGTAGTGGTGCAGATCCAAAGATGGACAATATCATTGCTACTCTTCTTTTAGAAGAAATGAGAATAAAGTCCAAAAATGGTGGATCCTAAGATGCTTTAAATGTAATGGGTAGGACAAAGGAAAAGACACCCAACTAGGATAAGAAGAAGGGTAAGTCTAAAGGTGGTTCTAAAACACCTTCTGGTAAGAGCAAGGTAAAATGTTGGAATTGTGGAAAACGGGGACATATGAAGAAAGACCATAATAACAAGAAAAAGAGTTCTGATTCTTCCACTGAAAAATCCTTGGAGGACAATGACCATGATGCCTTAATTATTTCAGATAACACAATAAGTAATGATGATTGGCTTATTGATTTAGGTTGCTCCTATCATATGACTCCTAACAAGGAGTGGTTCTTGAAATATTCAGCATATGATGGAGGTAACGTTTTCCTTGGTGACAATAGTACAAAATAGATAATTGGCAAAGGAAAGGTAAAGTTGTATTTTAGTGATGGAAGGGTTAAAACCCTTCATGATGTTTTGCATATTCCAGGACTAGAAAGAAACTTACTTTCTGTATCAAAGTTAAATGATTCTAGAATGAATGTGACATTTGATAAGTTTGGTTACAGGTTGGTGAGAGGGAATTAGGTGGTTGCTAAAGGATCTTAGATGGGAAACTTGTTTAGATTAAAAGCATCTACTTTGAATAATTCATCCAATGTAACAAACACTAAAAATACATGTATGTTGTGGCACCATGGATTGGGCCACATCAGTGAAAAAGGTCTTAGGACCATTATTAATAAAAAAATGGTTGATGATATTTCAGATTATTCTGTTGGAAAAAAATGATTTATGTGAGCATTGTGTGTTTGGAAAACAACGTAGATCTTCATTTCGTAGTGGAACAAATAATGTAAAGAGTATATTATAGATCAGACATTCAGATGTCTTTGGACCAATAGATGTAGACTCTTTTGCAAAAAAACTAGATGTTATGTCACATTCATTGATGATGTATCAAGATACACTTGGATTTATTTTATGAATACAAAATCTAAAGTTTTCACTAAGTTTAAAGAATTTAAGGCCTTAGTTGAGAAGTAAACAGATTATAAAATAAAGGTGTTGAGATTAGATAATGGTGGTGAATATTTTTCTAAAGAATTTGATGAATTTTGTAAGCATGTAGGTATTGTGAGACAGAAAACAACACCTTACACTCCCCAACAAAATGGGGTAGTAAAAAGAATGAACCGAACCTTAATGGAAAGAGCTAGGAGCGTGTTAAGCAGTGCTAATCTAAATCAATGTTTTTGGCCTGAGGCTGTAAGTACTTCTTGTTACTTAATTAATAGATCTCCTTGCTTTAGTCTTGAAGATAAAACTCCTTATGAAATGTGGTTAAAAAGAAAACCTTCTATTTCACATTTAAGGATATTTGGTTGTGAGGCTTTTGTTCATGTGCCTGAAGAGAAAAGAACTAAACTAGATCCAAAAGCTCAAAACTGCATATTTGTAGGTTATGGTGATAATGTAAAAGGTTACAAACTCTGGAACCCTCTAACCAAGAAAATGATTTTATCAAGAGATGTTATTTTTAGAGAGTTTAGAGCTTATGAAGGTGAAGAACAACCAAAGGAACAGGAAAAGGGTAAAATAGTGCATTTTGAAACACATATAGATAAGAAAGAAGATGCACATGTTGAAGAACAATTAGATGGGTTTGGGAATGGAGAAGAGTCAAGGAATTCAGATAATGATGTTCAGGATGAGCATATAGAAGAACATACATAGCCTCTTACTCCTACTGTAAGAAAATCAACAAGGCAACATAATCCAATTGACAGGTATAGCCCTCCTAATTTTCATTGTATATTTGCTTTATTGAGTACTAACAATGAACCTAGATCTTTCAGGGAGGCTCTTTCTTTAGAAGAAAGTGAGTCTTGGTTGCAAGATATGCATGAGGAAAAGAATTCCTTGGACACTTGTGACACTTGGGATCTTGTGCATTTTCCCAAAGGAAGAAAGCCCATTGGTTGTAAGTGGGTTTATAAAAAGAAAATTGGTGCAGATGGTAATCTAGAAAGGTACAAGGCTAGATTGGTAGCCAAGGGCTACTCCTAGAGAGAGGGTGTTGATTTTAATGAAATTTTATCTCTAGTTACTAAATTAACTTCTATTAGATTAATCCCTTTTGTCTATTTCTACAAATTTTGATTTTGAGATAGAGCAAATGGATGTTAAAACTGCTTTCTTGCATGACGATCTTGAAGAGGAGATTTATATGAGGTAACCTGATGGTTTTGTTGTTAAAAGGAAGGAAGACTTGGTTTGTAAATTGAAAAGATCTTTGTATGGTTTGAAATAGTCACCAAGAATGTGGTATCAGAAGTTTGATGCTTTTGCATTGAAAGTTGGTTTTGTTAGACGCAAAGAAGATCATTGTGTTTATCTTAAGATTATTGATGATCGAGTTCTAATTATTGTCTTGTATGTTGATAACATGTTGTTTAGTGGAAACAACAAGGAAATGATTAGAGAGCTTAAAACTAATATTTCTAAATATTTTGATATGAACGACTTAGGGGCTGCAAAATACATTCTTGGAATGTGGTGGTGCCTGCATAAGTATTCAAGTTTCAAGCATTTAAATATGCAAGCCCCTTCCCAAAAATCCAAAAAGTTCTATCTCTTTTGACCTCTGCAATTGTAAAAAATAAAAAAATTAGTTTGTATGCAGTATCTTTGTATGTACAAAGGTGTTTGTATATACATGCAGGTCAAAGTGTGCATTGGCAGGTCAAAAATCTCTATCGCCCTTTGAAAAAATGAGTTAGATGGATTTCTGAATGCATATCGGGTTCAAAAGGAGGATGTACAAGGGTGGAATATACATTGAAGATTCCAGGAATATTCGCTGCTTGCATATTGGGTTGCATGTATATTTGGTTTGTATTTTTAGACATACAACAGTTAGATGCAAAGAAAAGATACGTTGTAGGTATATCCCGTGGAAGATTCCCGTTTGTATATTCGGCATACAATGGAAATGTACATTAAAAAATATACAAAGGCTGGTGCACATACGTTTGCTACAATGTCGCAGGGGAGATACAAGGTTTGGCGCCCACCAGTTGTATATGTATTTGCTTGTATGTTTGCACATACAAGCCGATATACAAGAAAAGACATGCAACCCGGACGTGATGGAAGGATGAGGTGCAGTGAATGAAGTTTGAGGTCCGTGGGTTGTATAAAGCGCTTGTATATGCCGATATACAAGCTGATGTGCGGTAAAAGGATACAAGCTAGACTTCAAAGGCAGGTTCATTCTGATGCATCATGACTCAAAGTCCGCGGCTTGTATGTATGTGTGTGTTGCATATCGTAGCTATACAAAGAAGAGAGGTACAAGCTAGAACTGAACCTGATTTCAAATTGTTCTATAAAATTTGGGGTATGACTTGTATATAAGGTGCTTGTATATGTTTTTGCACATACAAAGTGACAGGTGCAATGAAACATATGCATTTCAGACCCGATGGGAAAATCAAATGTGGTAGGTAAGTGTTTGAGGTCCAGCTTGTATATCAAACGATTGTATATGCATGTTTTTGCATATACAAGGGCAAAAATGGCAAAATGGTAAGTGGAAAAGCCAACGATAGCAAAAGGTGCCTACGTGGCTTGATCTAACTGGCTGGCGACCTGGTCAACGTGATTTTGAGGCCATTTGATCTCAACGATTGGGAGATAGATCGACGGCCAAGTTTTAAGTTGTAGCGTGGGTTTTCTTTGCATCCACAGGCATTATTTTGAGTGGAAAAACTCCATGGACACGCTGTTGTTGCATTTTCTAAGGCTATGGATAGCTGAAGCTTTAATGGCAGATTGTGCAGGGAGGTATGGGTCGAGTTGACAAGTCAACCACCCAAATTGAAGATGAAAGTCCTGGAGCGGCGGTGCAAATCCTGATTCCACCTGCTCATTCCTCTTTGTTCCTCTGCAGCATTGAATATTCCTGAGTGCCATTTCTCACGATGCATTGTATCTGGCAACTTTTGAGTTGACCGTTGTAATTTTGGCTGAGTACATAGTCTTGCTATAAAATGCAAACTGTGTCACTCATATTTGGTTGTTGAAGACTTGGGCATTTTTGTGTAAATAATGAAGAACAGGGCATGATCCTGGGTTGTTTTATCTAGAGTTTATGAGTTGCATCATAAATGTATTTTGCACGTATGTTCAGTTTCATGTTGATATAGATGAAAAATGCTCTTATGCATGTGTTTATCTGTTTGTCTCCTTCACTGCATGCATTTCCTTCTTTTGAATCTGGCTGCTAAGGGTTTCTCAGATTCTAGGGTATAAGTTTCTGTATCACATGCTTCATCTCTAACTTCCATTCAAGGAGTGGATTAAATTGTTTTAGGTTAAGCATGAAGAAGGTTGTTTGTCAGCAGGGATATCTGTAAGTAGAGGTAGCTAAATACCCATTCTTGGGTGATGTTTGTAAGGCAAGCATCAATCCAACCCCTTGAAACTTGAATGCTAGTTGTAAACCATCTATTGCATATGTCTAGTTGACTCCTTGCCCTGAGATAGGCACCGGTCTACTCCTCGGTTAGTAGTTATGATCCAAAACCCCCTGTCTTGCATCCAATCCATCATTCCATTAGGAACCCCTGCATACTCTCATCCTTAACCAGACACATATGTCCAAGAATATTGCCAACCTTGTGATGTATCATCCACATCTTGGTCCACACATGAGAGTATTCTGCCTGTTGCTGTCAAGTTAAATCTTCCTGTCATTGAGCTAGTCAATGTTACACCTTTAGTTATAGGGTGACCCCCCTTGGTGCGACAGAACCAAAAGTGAAGGGGAGGCAGCTCACACAACCTCCTATATCTGTTGGTTGAATCTACCTGTGCATTGGAACTGGCAAACCCTTTGCCAATTTGAGAAAAAATAACCAACAGAATGGAGATCAACAGGGATCATGTTCACAGAAAACTATGGTTAAGTCAGAGAAGTATATTGATACAATTTTGCAAAGATTTAATATGCATGATTACAAACCAGTTAGCATTCCTTTTCCTGTTGGTACTAAGCTGAAATTAGACATGTGTCCTACCACTGATGATGCTTTTGAAGAGATGTCTAATGTTCCTTATGCTAGTCTTGTTGGTAGTTTAATGTATGCAATGGTTTGCACTAGACCAGATATTGCACACGCAGTGGAAGTTTTAAGCAGGTTTATGTCTAACCCTGGTAAAGAACATTGGAGTTATGTTAAGAGGGTGTTTAGATATTTGTGAGGAACTTTTGATTATTTTTTGGTTTATCATGGTATTGATAGTGTTGATAAATCATTAGACATACAAGGTTTTGTTATTCTGATTGGGCAGGTGACTTGGAGAGTCGAAGGTCCGCAAGTGGCTATGTTTTTACTTTGTTTGGAGCTATGGTAAGTTGGATGAGTAAGAGGCAACCCACATATGCTTTGTCTACTATAAAAATAGAGTATATGGTTGCTACACATGCCTCCAAAGAGGCAGTTTGGTTAAAGAGACTTGGGAAAGGTATTGGTTTTGATTGCATGATAGTAAGACTTAATTGTGATAGTCAGAGTGTTATTTGTTTAGCCAAAAATCCTATGTATCATGCTCATACTAAGCATGTTGATGTTCAGTATCACTTTGTGTGATAAATGGTTGAGAATGGTAAGGTTTGGATTGAAAAAGTTGACACTTTGGTTAATGTTGTAGATTATCTTACAAAGCCAGTTACTACAAATAAGTTTTCTTGGTGTAGGAAGGCCATTGGCATTGATCACTATACTTGATTTAAATTTTGATTATATCATTTAGATTTATTGCAATGTATAATGTCAAGTGGGAGAATGTTGGGATAAGTTGCCATTAACTTGCAATCCTAACCAATTCATGTGTCTCCAAATTTCTTGGAATGTGTTCCCCAACACATTAGGACTTTGAGAGATTAATTATTTATTAATTACATCACTTTGACTTTTGAAATTAATTATTTATTGGATAAAATTAAACTTGGGTGCCGACTTTGAGATGGGAGCCATGAAGACTTTGTTGACTTCTCCTAAGTCGAAATTTAGAGTTTGATAACTCCTAGTGAGTGGGAGCTAGACTTGGGCGTTCCCTTTTCATGGGGACTTATATTAAAACTTGGAGTTGTGCTTTTTTTATGTACTTGAGTGGATAATGTTGAGACACATTACATGAATATAGTGTTGGAGTTAACTACAGTGTTAGCAATGCATGAATTCGATATTGCTTGCATGTGGTCAGAATAATTTGCATGGACTTGCATGTTTTTTCATGTTGCTTGCATGTACTTGAATGTTGTTGTATGTTGCTTGCATGTACTTGCATGTTGTTTCACGTCACTCCTATGGACTTGTATTTTGTTGTATATACACATTCATTTAAATCTATACATTGTTGTTCAATAATTTATGTATATACTACTTGTTCTAATGCTCATTTGTATATATAAATGTATATATATACATAGATATATATGTCTCAATGAATTTTATTTTGTATGTATTCATATATATATGATCTCTCATATTATTAAACCCAAATTATGTATAATTATATATCAAAGATACTATCCTTCTTACTATGATTTTTGAAAAAAAAAAAAGAATGCACTTGTGTATTTGAATATGCTTTCAGTTTTCCACATTTGGTGTATATATATAATCCTTCATATATATGCGTGCGTGTGTGTGTGTAAAGGTTTATATATATACATATATATTTGTATAAGTTATAGCTACTTGAATGTATTTATATCTGGATGATTTCTTATCATGAGCAAGTTTAAATTGGTTCCTCTATTGATGAAATTCTTATCATTATCATGTTAGTAGATTTGTTATTCTTGTTTCACAAGTTAGAGTTCAATATGTTAAAATGTAAATTGTTGTTTAGTATTTCCTCCTGAATACATTTATATTATTATTTAATTTCATTGTTTAGTTTACTTGACTCTTGTTCATTACTTGTATTAGGTTTACTTTACTAACTAGTTTAATCTTTCCCTTTTTATAGTTACAAAGCAAGTAGCATACTCTCTAAGACACTTTGAAATTAGTAGGAGACTTGTGTAGTTAGGTAAACTTCTCCTTTTAAATTTGTTCAACTAGTGTTTTTCTACAAAAGATAGTTTTAGAAAAATAAAAATTGTAGCATTTTTGTGTTCATGTTTATTCTTATAGTGTTTTATAAGGGTGGGCATGACATTAACAGTCAACCACATGAATTACCTCCCATAGAAGTTTAAAACCAATATGAACCTCTTATGATATTCGTCATTATCAATAAAATGAGGGTTAGATGCACCATGATTGATGGTGGATCAGGTCTTAATGTCTGTGGCATAGACTTGTTACATAAAATCAATGCTGATACATCTCTCATTACACCAAAAAACTCAACATTCATGGATTTGATAATGTTGATAGAAAATCATTGGCTACTATCACCTTACCTGTTAAGGCTAGACCTATGACATTGCCTAACCTTATCCATGTCATGCCTAATTCTCTTTCATACAATCTTCTTCTTGGTAGACCCTAGATTCATGCCATGGGGGTAGTCCCATCTACCGTTCATCAATCAATTAAGTTTGTTCATGACAATAAGCTCCAAACAATTGAAGCTAATCTAATTCTGGAAAGTTGTCTACAAACTGAAGCTAAAATAAACAATATTTTAAGCCCTTTACTTTAATTTCTCCTCTTTCTAAAGTTAATTCTTCTCCCCTTCCTATGGAAGTTATTGTAGAAGAATCTAATTCACCTTCAAATACACTTTTTGGCAATGATTGGGGTTCGTTATAATTTACACCTACCTTTGTAGGGGAGTATGAATTCTCACCATCAAAGCCAGAAAGTTCTAAGGTTTCTCCAATTTTGACTCCTAAGACACCTAAGATTTGTTTGAAAAGTAATGATGACAATACTTACTCTTATACTACAACATATGAGACCTATGAAGTGCTTCCTTCCTCTTCAAAAATGGCATCTATTTATGGGCATGGTTTTCAAATTCTCTCTCAATGTGGATACAACGATAATGGTTGTGGTATAAATGAACAAGGCATTAAAGTCCCCTTAGAGTCTGATCCACATTACTCCTCGTTCAGACTTAGATACCATCCTTTACATCCCACCAAAGCTACTCATCATCCTAATCTAAATGTAAACACAATGTCATCATCTAAAAATCATATTTCAACACTTAATTGGGTATATCTAGAGTTAATTGACACAAATTGTGATTCTAGAAATGTTCCTTTGGAAAAAATTTCAATGGATGAAGCTTTGGCTGAATTCTTAGGAGCTTATGATCATTTGCCTTGTTACAATCATGATCATGGATTTCCTTATTGTTTAAATGCATAAGCATACTTTGGGAAAGACACTTGTTTATCTAATGGTACTTCGACATCTCATAAATCACCTATGGAATCCCTTCATCCTCCTGAAGTCCTAGACCACAGTACTCTCCTTAATGGAAAGACTATCGATGTATTGATGGATAAGGATAACCTTGAAAAAGTTATCCCTGTTGGAAATTATCTAAATCCTGAAGAAAATCAAGAACTTACTTCTCTTTTGCATGGATATCTTGATCTCTTTGCTTGGACATACTCTGACATGCCTGACATTCAGCCTAAGGTAGTAACACATAATATCATCATACATCTTGAAGCTAAACCTATAAAACAAAATATTTGCAAGATGAATCCTAAGGTTGCATTGTTAGTCAAAGCTGAGATAGAGAAGATTCTTCAAGAAGGCTTTATCGGCCCTATTGACTACTTGCCTTGGATCTCGAATATTGCAGCTAATGCTAAATCCAACAACTATATTCAAATTTGTAATGACTTTAGAGATTTGAATAAAGGATCTTTAAAGGATGATTTTCCTCAACCTAAGGTAGTAACACATAATATCATCATACATCTTGATGCTAAACCTGTAAAACAAAATATTTGCAAGATGAATCCTAAGGTTGCATTGTTAGTCAAAATTGAGATAGAGAAGATTCTTCAAGAAGGCTTTATCGGCCCTATTGACTACTTGCCTTGGATCTCGAATATTGCAGCTGTTGCTAAATCCAACAACTGTATTCAAATTTGTAATGACTTTAGAGATTTGAATAAAGGATCTTTAAAGGATGATTTTCCTCTTCCTATTATTGATATGATTGTCAATTCCACTGCATTCCATGCCTTACTTTCCTTTATGAATGGTTTCTCTAGTTATAATCAAATATTCATCAATCCCCAAGATCAATATAAAATGACTTTTTTAACTCCTTGGGGGACATTTTGTTGGGTTGTCATGTCATTTGGATTGAAGAATGCTGGTGTGACTTATCAACGCGCTATGACACTCATCTTTCATGATTTCATAAATAACATTTTAGAGGATTATGTCGATGACATTTTGGCCAAATCTATTTTGCACCAGGATCACGTCAAAATTTTCCCTCAAATCTTTGAATGTATAAGTAAATACAACATGCACTTGAATCCTCATAAATGCATCTTTGGTGTTGATAGCAGTAAGCTATTGGGATTCATTGTTTTGCATTGTGGTATTGAGGTGGATATGAAAAAGATTAACTCCATTGTCAACATGCCACCTCCTAAAATTATTTCACAACATCCTAGTTTACAAGGGAAGATACAGGCCATTTGTTGATTTGTTTCACAAATAGTGGATAGGACTCATCCTTTTACACAACTACTTAAGAAAGAATCTAACTTTAATTGGGATAAGGATTTCCAGAAAGCTTTTGATGATCTAAAAAACTACTTACCTAATCCTCCTATATTACAACCTACCGTCTTTGGATGACCCTTTATTCTCTACACATCTGCATCTCCTTATGCTCTCGCAACATTTTTAGCACAACATGATGACTATGGAAAAGAGTGTGTTGTATATTATATTAGCCAAACTTTGCTTGATTATGAAATGCAATACTCTGCAATAGAAAAGAAATGCCTAGCTCTTGTTTTTGCAACACAAAAATTGAGACATTATCTACTAAATGCTGAAATTAATGTAATTGTAAAATTTGATCCTTTGAAACATCTCTTTGCTAAAATAGATCTTTCAGGATGTTTAGTGAAGTGGGTTATGTTGTTAATGGAATTTGATCTCAAGTTTGTCTCCCAAAAGGCAATTAAGGGTCAAGCATTGATTGACCATTTAGCTAAACCTCCTTCACTATTTTTATTTTGAATCAAGAATCATTCCATGATGATCAAATCCTTTCCTTAGATGTTGATAGTAAGTGGAAGTTATTCTTTGATGCTTCTATATGTCGAACTAGCTCTGCTGCTGGTGTCATACTAGTACCTCCATCAGAAGTTGATTCCTCGATCTTACTGTCTCAAATTTCTATGTACCAACAACATTGCAAAGTATGAAGCCCTTATTGTTGGCTTGCATGCCGCAATGGCTCTCAACATTAAACACATTTGCATATTTGGTGATTCTCAATTGATCATAAGACATGTTATTGGATCTTATCAAATGAAGCAAGATAAGTTATCTCAGTATCAAGACAGCATGACCTTATCTTTATTGAAGAATTTATCATCCTTTACAATTGACACAATTCCACGAAAAGACAATCAACATGTGGATACAATGGCAAGTGTTGCTTCCCTTATGTCCCTTGATGATTCTTCAAGGAATTATCAATTTATCTTTCAAAATCTCAAAAAACCTTCAATATTGAAAGTATCTGATGTTTCCTTTTGAAGTAACATAGATTCAGTTGAATGGTACTCCCATGTATTCCAATATTTGCGTGATGGTACCTTTCCTGATCTAGCATCCAAAAGTGCCCTAACTCGCATATATAAACTTGCAGCAAGATATATCATCTTATCAAATATACTATTTCGACAAAGCTATGAAGGTCTTCTCCTTCTTTGCCTTAATAAATTTGAGATCCTAATTTCCCTAGAAGAGGCACATTCAAGTGCCCACAAAGGACATTTTGGTGGGAAATCTCTAGTTCAAAAATAGATTCATATGGGTTACTATTGGCAAAACATGGAATGAGATTCCTTTGCCTTCGTCAAAAAGTGCCTACAATGTCAACAACATAACAATCTTATTTGAGCTCCTGCCCAAGAACTTCATTTCACCTTGGCTATTTTTTGTGTGGGGCTTGGATCTTATTGGAAAAAATTCACCTCCTTCCTCAAAAGGACACACTTTCATTCTCATAGCTACTGACTACTTGACGAAATGGGTTAAAAAACGGTTCCTCTCTAATCCATGACTGCTGAAGTAATCTATCATTTCATCCAAGATAACTTAATTTCTTGATTTGACATTCTTTCCACTTTGGTTTCTGACAATGGTGCATCATTTAAGAACAAAGATGTGAAGAAATTTCTTGAAAAATATCATATTCAACACTGCTTCTCTACACCTTATTATCCACAATCAAATGGACAAGAGGAAGATTCTAACAAGATAATTGGACAAATTCTTTGAAAAATAGTTATCAAACATCAGAAGGATTAGCATACTTAACTTGCTTATTCATTATGGCCCTTCTGAATGAGTGTACTTTTAGCTATAGGTACTACCTTGTACAACCTTGTGTATGGTGCTAATGTGATCATGCCTTTGGAGTTAAAAATTCCTTCATTGTGAATTTCTCTCAATGACATTCTTGATGAAAATACTAAAAGAGAACTATGACTTCAACAACTTGAGATGCTCAATGAACAATGCATAACACTCTCAAACATCTCCAAGTCCATCAAAAAACTATTCAATGCTTGTACAATGAACATGGTTATTCATCATTCATTTGAGATTGGAGATCTTGTACTCTAAGAAAATCAACATAATGTCAATGCACCTCCTAGCAAAAAGGGAAATTTAGCTCAAATTGGCTAGGACCGTACATCCTCACTAAAGTCTTCAATTTAGGTGCGTATAGATTATCTGATATGTATGGTATGCCTCTCGAAGAACATATTAACACAATGCATTTATGTAGATATTATGCTTAATCTTTATTTTTATTTGTATGCTAATACTTTATTTATAAACCCAATGATTGTTAGATAGTAAATTCATTTTTTTCTATTTTATTGTTTTCTTCAATCTTGACAAAATACGTAGTTTGTCTTGATTCATCAAAGTATTTTTCTTAGTTTAGAAAAATTACTTAGTTGTTAGCATATAAAATGTTAGATATGCACCATGTTTAATAATCATTGTCATATCTAATTTAACATCACAATGTTGTTAATTGGATCACAATTGAATTATTTCAAAATGTGTACACATCGTAATAAAATATATATGTGTGTTTATTGGATTCTTCAATTACATACATGTATCAATTAAATCATTGTTGCATTTGTTGAACAATGACATATAGTCGTTTATACAAATCACAATCGCATTTGATTTTGACATACATTTCAATCATTAGATCTCTGTTGCATTTACATGACAAGTAAATCACATATAGAATCTAATCTTAAATCAAATCAAAACATAATATATATATATCATAAGAGTTTGAGTATATGATAATAAAAAATCCACCACTACATCAAAATGTGGTGTACCATAATACAATACATAAAAATCTCATCAAGGTGCTGGACCGTGGCATCCAATCCCTTGGGACCCAGTGGAGCTTGTATGATGGAAGGTTGGACAGGTATGTGAGGCTATGGATCGTGAGTAACTCCTAGAGGTACTCCATGATCGTACACCCCTAAGCTCACCTCTAATCTCTCCCACCTCCCATGTAGAATCTGTATATAGCTGTTGAAATCAATCTCTCTCGACTTGTGACTGGTCTACCTCTGCCTGTAGATAACTCATAATGCCATGATTAGTCCCTGGTGTTGCTACTGCCTTATGCTGATCTAGTTGTATTTGAAGTGCATCCTATGCCTCCTCGGCACTCTCTACTCTCTAGATTGCCTATTCTCTCTCGACCTCAAACTAATCTTGCACTACCTATCCCTTATCATAGGTTACTCTTAGTCATGTGACATGATCAAATAACTCTATATGTCAACCCGCTATGTGCGGTGGCCTATAACAAGCCCGCACTGGCTACTTAGTTGACTCGGTGGGTACCATCTCTGCTATGACTCAACCCATAAGGTCACGTCATGCCCTAGTACCAACTGCAGAGAAAACACAAAGATCATATCAATATCTCAATCAAAATCATATAATACATTCAATACTTCAACAAACACAAGTACACTAACTCACACAGATCACCCTCCTGCCAATCCATCGATCGACTAGAACAGTGACTATGCTGATGTTTGCCATTGTCCTTGCTATTGGGGGCATTGTAGTGGCACCACCACTCGACTCCCCATGCTCGCATTGATGTTGTATACCTCTAGCAGTGCATAGTAGTTGCAGGCTACAAGGTCAAACCCTAGGTCTCTCCTCCTTGACACCTACACCCTCCACTCCTTGGCATTGTCTCCCTCTTGACACTGGTATTGGCACTGGCAGATCCTCCTCCTCCTCATCATCATCATCACCTCTAGTATTACCTCCATGACTATCTCCATCTCACTCCTCTAAGTCATCCCCTTACTCCACCTAGGATCTGGGATTGCTAGTGGGATGATATGTAGGAAAGACTAGAGCAGGATGTGCTATCTCCCACCAAGCTATGTATGCTAGATAACACCTACATCGTCAGCCTCAAAGATGAGATCATCATCCTTGATAACATTATATGGATTTCTCAATACCATGTCAGCGATGGTAAGTCATGCCTGATCATAAGGCCGCACCTCGCAATGTGAGGACCACACATCAACCCCATGGTAGGAACTCCCTGCACTTGACCAAACTGCTTCATAACTCTATCAAAATAGAATGTAACTACGATGTGATCTCTACGACTAGATAAAAACTGATCTCTTGGCAGCCTCACTAGTTGCCGAGTCTATCCCATCCACAGTCTGCATAAACTATATGGTCTCCACAAGATGACCTCTAGTTGTAGCCTATCAAATACCACTCTCTAGTAAAACAAATCACTCCATCTCCATGGTCTCCTCAGCCTGTAGGCATGTACTCGTGGACACATCCTGATAGGCTCTATTAGATATCCCACTAGCCACATGCATGTGATGTACTTGAATGCCCACACACGTAGGATTGTGCATATCACCAAGCTATGTGCCTCATAGTGCACATAGAGACTCAAATCATAATACAAGTGAGCTAATATACTCCATCCCTAGGAGTATACCATCCTCTGCTCCTCCATCACTATAATCGTATGGACAAGGCCCCCATGAAGGTGAGTGTCTCTCCCATCTGGTGTGACAACTAGTGTGATGGTAGTGATCATGATGTGACAAATGATCAATGTAACAACTGCACCCTGCTCTAGCCATCAAATGTCAATGTGTCCTCAATCACTTGATGACATGGTGCGACCAAGACAGTACATCTGGCTCACCTGAGTGGATTCCTTGGACCACTGCTCAACAACTCTAATTGTCTCACCTTACATGGGTAATCATAGTATCTGGTAAACATCCTCTAATGTAATTGTCATCTCTTCTATCAGAAGATGAAAGGTGGAAGTATTTGAGTTCCACCACTCCATAAGCACCATCAACATTATATAATGATATGTCATTGTGGACATCATATACACCCACCACAATCCAACATATCACAGATGCCCCATCTCTATGTTAGTATGTGTGCCTAAGCAGCTACACAATAGTGTGAATAAGTGGTCATTGGCATGCTCTTGCATCCTTGGGGGTGCCTAAAACATGATAAACAAAGTATAAATCAACATTCAATCAAAAAACCTTTGAAATCAATCAAACAAATTAGAAGAAGCCTTGATCCTGGACCAGGGCACCCTGAAAGGATAGGGGCGCTCAGGAAGGACCTGGACACTCAGAAAGGTCAATGGCACCCTATGAGGACAATGGCATCCTAGGGTGACAACAAAAGTATCCCCTGGGCCCCCATTCTGGCTTTGAAAATGACAAAAATGTATTAAAATAATAGAATAAATTAAAATTACAAGGTGGACAAAATCCTACCTCATGCTTATCTAGCCTCTGAGCTACTCGATGTCATAGTGCATCTAGCGTCGATGGTCAATATGGCCTTCAACTTGGCATGATCACTTTACTCCTTGCTCAAACTTTTCCAAAACTAAAAATGACACATGAATAGTAAAAAGTGAGAACTTTCTTTTATTACTTATAGTAAACATATAAGAACTCTTGATTACTATCTAGGGTTGAATACCACATCTCATCAATATCTCTTAATCTAAACATCAATAAATTAGGCTAGCGAACTTGGATTTGAGTGTCATTTGTTGCATTGAAATCCTAGTTCCGCCATCTCTACAATCATATGTTTTGTGTCTCGGTATTATTTAGTAAAATGACCCTACCAAAGCATATTCATCACCTTTTCTCTAGAAATTCAAAGTGGAAAGATTGCTACCTTGTTTCTACATCCTAAAGAAGCAAGTAGAAATAGGGGGCATATATCTACCCATGAATTTCACTTTGATAATGTCTCATCACCTTTTCCCTTTAGAGTTTTGGAATAACACATACATTTGTTGGTTGTAGGATGATTTTATCTCGCTAACGATTCTTGTTGTAGGATCTGATTTCTTGACTCTGTGGTTTGTAGGGTCACAGGTTGGGGGCTTCACCCTCTTTCTCAACAATGATCTATGTCCTCTACAGTATCCTTTTTGGTATCCCTTTTCAATGTTTTACTTTCGCATCCTTTAACTTGCATATGCACGTAGTGTCATATGACCACAAAAGTAGGGGTTAAATGTTCTGTCATAAATTGTGCTCCTTGGTTGTGTAAGCACAGTTTCATTATGTTTAGCACCTCCCTTTAGTGATCCCAAACCTAGTTCATTTTTAGGTCTACCCTAAAGTCATGATTGGGCCCCGATTCTATGAAATGTCATGATTTTGGTTAAAGTTTCGTCATAACCCAAAAACTAATTTGAAATTTGGAGCTAGCACTACATTAAATACAAGCTTGTAAGTTAATTTACCCAAAGGGCCTAGGGTGCCTAGTGCCTTGGTTCCTCCCATGTTTTTAGGGAGGCAAATTAGGTCCACGAGTTGGCTTTTATGTTGGTTAGGCTAACCCTAAACTCAACTTTTCTTTTTGGTGCATATTATCATCTCTTTAATTCAAATTACTCATTTCTTAAGCCTTGTATAAAATTAAGTAACCTCTTCATTTGAAACTATATGTGATCTTGATATTAGATTGCAGAATATTATGCTCTCTATGCTATTGAATTATTGCAGGTTTCTATTTGATCAAGTGAAGTTCAACTTTGCTCTTGGAAAGATTTGTATGAAGGCTAGGACTTGTGAGATCTTGAGTCTATCTCATTTGTTTCTAGGTTGAAACACTTTGCATGATTGGGAGAAGGGTTGCAACCACCAACTTGAGATTGGCTTGAGTACCCTCCAAGGGTATAGTTGCATCACCTTCTTATTCAATAAACCTTCGGTGAATCTTCATCCATGAAGTGAATTTGTAGGCTTCCTTAAGTGAAGCATCTTTTCTATCATTCCATCCTATTTTCTTGATTCATCTAGGGTTAGGGTTTGATATATTTGATTAAATATTGCATGTTACTGCTCACACTTAGGGTTTTTGAGAACAAACATCTTGTTTTAATATTGGCTATTTGTGAGGTAGGAATACTAAAATGGGGGCTTGACTAAGGAAAGATCCTATATAGCCACAACCATTTTTCCTTCTTTTGTGTGTGTAGGTTGAAGTAACAGGTTTCAGAAGACAAGATCTAGGAAAAGGGAAGGTTTTGTAGGTACAGGTCAGGTGAAGTTCTAAGTTTTTGCAAAACCCTAATTAGGGTCTAAGACACCCAAAACCCTAGTACCTTCAACATTTTAGCCCTAGGTTCCTGCTTTGCTCTATCTCTTCATCTCTGCTATCCTTTTAGATTTTATGTAACTTCTATTTATGACAATCATCTGTAGGTCAATCTGACTCATTTAGGGTTTGATCTTTTTCCCTAGTTTGCTTGGTTGAATTTGGTTGACTTCTCCTCTATACAACAAATAGAAAAAACCATTATAGTTTGGCTCTCCCTCAAGGCTAGAATCCAAGCTCAATTTGTGTCTCAATGTTAATGGAAGAGGTTTTGACCTAGTTTAACCTTTTAGGCTAGATCTCTCTTTTCCATCAAACACTAAGATTGAGTGAAGAGGAGTCAATCAAGGAGAAACTATTGCAACTAGAAAAAATAGATGAAAAGATATTATTGGCAGTGCATAATTATACTCAGGATAAAAGATGCCAGAAGGTCTAGCATGGCCAAAATATTAGGACTAAGACCTTGCAAATTGGAAACACAATATTGTTTTACAATAGCAAGCTCAAAAATAGGGAAAATTGAAAATTGGTTAGGTCCCTACATAATTGTAGAAGTAACACAGTAAGGAGTTGTTAAGAAAAAAAACAATTCAAGATGACATGTTGAATGGATATGTAAATGATGCAAGGATAAAATATTATCATGCAAGAGACTGAAGGATAGTATAAATCTACATGAAGTTGGGTACAAGAAAAAGTGCCTTGTAAAGTATGCATATTAGTGTATAGTATTGTATAATAGTCCAAAAAGTGTAGTTTTCTATATGAAAGTTGCCAACATGTCAAATTAGGATCATAGGCTAATAAGAAAAATGGAGGAAAAAGGGGTTTTTGAAGCATTACAATACAATGTTGTCATCAAATGCCTATATAGACTCGCATAACAAGAAAAATGAACTGCCAAACATTTCTAAGTGTGAATTTGATCATACTGTGAAGTCATGTGATGAGTTGAGTCAGGTGCCTATGAATAAGTAAGAAATAGCAATGAGTTGTGAAGAGTGATAAACTATAAAATTGTATGAAAAAAGTTTTGTATTAGGATATGAAGGATGGTGTTAAGAAACCTAAAGAACTAAAACACAAGGGTTAAACTATAAAACATGGGAAGAATAGACTTGAATTGAGTATAGTTGACTTGTGTGTTAAGGAAATGTTGAAAATTGAGGTGTGCAAGAGAAGCAAGAAGGTTGAGAAGTTCTTGTTGAAAACCTAGGGTTGTATCGATGGAAAATAGAGAAAGGATTTGAGCTAGAGAAAATGGTTGAACCTAAATTGATAGGTGAAAAAGACAATCCTAGACCAAAATACAAGAAGAACCCATACAAATCCATGGAGGTGGGTGCTAATGGAGATTTATCAAATATGCCAATAGATGTGTTCTACACAGAGGACATGAAAAAGTATATTCACTTAAGGCTAATAGAAATAGACCATGAGAAGTTTGAAGAGGTAAGATATCACTAATAAAGGTAAATAAGATCACATGATTACATGAATATCTTATTCAATATTGGTGAGTTGGGGAGGTAAAATTAGACACTTGGGAGTATTTCCCCAACTTCTTACAAGGAGCCTACATGGGTAAGAATCATAATGGGCCATAGTGTTATGATATTTCTTGGAAATAAATGCAAAAATTAGCAACATAATTGACCACTTTGAGGGGTGACCTCCAATAATCATAGAATAATATATGAATTTAGTATTAGAAGATATGATGGTTTGGGAGATTCTCTCTCTTCTTTATTTATATGCATAACTATGTAGGGACACACATCTTCATCCTAACTAAGTTAGCTTAAGGATTAATTAAAACTAATAAATAAAACTATTAAGGTTAAGCATGCCACAAGTGCTTATCCTTATTATAATTAGGAATATAGAATACTAGGATCATAACATTCACATCCCATTCAAAAAAGTGTGTCCCTCAATGATTAGCAGCTCTAGAATATTTTCTATTAATTGTTCATCATTCCAGGTTTTACTATAGATGAAGATGTCATCAAATAATACCAACACCAATTTTGAAATAAATGGATGGAACACTAAATTTATGAGGCTTTGAAAAGTTGATTGGGTATTAGTGACACCAAATGACATAAATAATAATTCATAATGACCCTCATGTTCTAAATGTAGTCTTATTTATATGCCCTTCCTTTAGTTGAATTTGATGATAATCTAAATGTAATTTTTATCTTAGTAAAGAAAACTACATTGTTAGATTCATCTACCAATTCATTAATACTAGGTATATGAAACTTATCTTTAAGAGTGAGCTTTTTGAGCTCCATGTAATGTGGGGCACATTCTCCATGACTCATCCTTCTTTTTAACTATAATCCTTGGGATGAATAGACACTTTTGTTGGGATGGACAATACTTATTTGTATTAATTTAGTGGCACAATAATGGTCTTTGACTAAGGGTAGGCCCTTTGGTTGTTGAAATACCCACTGATGGTGTTGAATGATCTCCAAAATTCTTGATCTATCCTGAGTTTTTACATTCTGTGCTTCTAAAAAATTGTAGTTGTGCCCCTATGCTATAAGACCCTTTCTTAAGTAATTTCTCCATCCTGTGGGATCTAAAAATTTCACTTGTTAGTGATTGTATCCCTATAAGTCTATAATTTCCCATGTGTAATAAAATCCATTGATAAGTCCTAAAAATTGAAAGACACCATTCCTAACTATTTAAGCCATTGCATGCCCAAAACTATATTTTCTCCCCCAAATGGGATAGATATAAATTTTAAATCTATTTGATAACTTCTCATTGAGAGTTTTATATGATGGCATTTACCACCACACGATATTTTTTTACTATTAGCTATCATGACTTGAAAATTAGAAATTGGTTACACAAAACAATCAAGCTCATTAGCTAATCTTCTATTAATAAAGTTGTGTGTACCACCTGTATCAACCAACATTCTCACCTTTTGATTTTTGATATAACCAATTACTTTGAGTTTTTGTGGTGCACATGTGTCATTCAATGCATGTAGGGAGATAATAGTGCTTTCTTCTTCTTTGGAATTCCCATTCTAAAGTTCCACATTTGGTTCTTTTATAGCCACTTCTCCCTCTTCTTCAAACTCATTCTTAATAGTCATTGATGTTTTCTCGCTATTAGCATACTTATGACTTCCACTCAATTTTCTATCATCATTCCAAAAAGAGGTAGAGAGCTTACTAATTTGTCTTGGGTTAAAGAAGTTGTCCCCATTTATATCAATAGGATTATTTTTGTCTTTTAATCCTATAGTTTGACCTTGTGTGGAACTTTTGGTGTTGGAGTTTCATTTCTCAATATGGAATGCTTGCTCCATAGCTTTCCTAACTACACAAGGTTCCAACAAATTAACATCATGCTTAATTTGGTCATTAAATTTTTTTATGTAGAGTTGTAGCCTTTGATAAGGTGTCACATCATAAGCTCAGATAGCCAATCTCATATGCTCAACATTATATTCAGCTACATACCTTAATTGTTTTCAATTTTTTAATTGGGTAACATATCTTCCATTCTATGGTTTCTTAAAGAGGGTTTCTAATTCATTACTAAAATCTTTCCAACTAAGCATTTTTCCTTGCTTGTCATGCATCCTCCATTGGTACCATTGATAAGGCTTTAATTACAAATCTAGCAAGGCTACATTAACCATCATTTGGTATATTATGAAGTTTAAAGTATTGTTCCATGAGACTTATCCATGAAGTTACATCAGTACCATCAAACTTGGGGATATCTATTTTGGGTAGGTTTAATTTTGGACCTTGAAAATGTTGTTTTATTCCTTGATTTTGTCTGTTAGGGTTGTATCTACCTAGGTGGTTTTGTTAGGGCTTAAATCCATATAATAGTTCTTTTTTGAACCTATCTAAACCTTTATTTAAAGATGATGCAAATGGGTCAAATGAATTATCCTCAATACAATGTACCACTATTTCACATCCCAGAGGATTTTTTCCATCAATTTTAGGTGGAGAATAAAGGTCATTGGATTCAAATTTAGTAGAAAATTAATTGAATCCTAAATATGACATGGCTTCTGATGTGTATGTGTTTTGAACTCTAGTTTTTTTTTAAACAATTAAGGGGGGATAGTATATGGTGCGAGTTACGACCATAAATTTTAAAACATGGGTTATGATTCAATTTGATATTTGTCTTTTGACCAAGCTTTAATCGCTAAACTATGGATTTTTTAATTAAAATTTATAAAGAAATAGCCCTACCTAATTCTTCAATATATTTCCAAAAGTATAATTTAAAAAAATTATTAAAATTACATAGCTTGTAGAGTAGAATAATTGAATATTTTAACCCAACTTTGATGATTAAATTATAGAATGTATTTTTTCTCTAATAATAACTTATAAAGAACTGAACCAACCTAATTTTTCATAATCTTTCTAAAAATGTAAATATATTGTAAAAATTCTAAAAATTTGTAGCCTATAGAGGCAATTAATGGAAAAACTACAATTAAAATAACCTGCTAAAGAAGTATCACAAAAATCAAATTTTTTACTTGAACCTTTATTTATTGTATACCTCAAAACCCAAAAAAACTAGGTCCAAATTTGCAATGGTTTGAAAGTTATGGTAGAAACAAAAATATTGGCCCAAACCATAACTCTAATACCACTTGTTATGATATTTCTTGGAAATAAATGTAAAAATTAGTAAAATAGAAAACTATTTTGAGAGGGTGACCTCCAATGATTAGAAAATAATATATGAATTCAGTATTAGAAGATATTATGTTTTGGGAGAGTCTCTCTCTTCCTTATTTATATGCATAACTATGTAGGGGCAATCCCTTCATCCTAACTAAGTTAGCTCAAGGAATAACTAAGACTAATAAATAAAACTATTAGGGTTAAGAATGTCACATGTGCTTATCCTTATTATAATTACAAATATAGAATATTATGATCATAACACATATCCACTCAAATTTCATTTACCTTGAACAACCCTACCAAATAACAAAGAAAGCTAGCAAGATAGTCACATGGATATGTGATAGAGGAGAGCTCCTAATGAAAAACAAAGTAAAAAATGAGCAATTCATATAATTAATTGGCATAACCTTGGATGTGTGAAATCTATCCGTACAAGATATCACAAAACCTATTTGGTGGCACAACACCATGGGTATCACCTACAAGATATATTATTCAAATAGGGAGAGCTCAACTATTGACATTGACATTCGCACTGCATATGAGATTGTTGTCAATGGGAAGGAATTTGATCTTTGTGAAGTATTAAGTGACAATTTGTTGGATAACTTGGAACACAGAAAGAGGACACAATATCCCTTTAGGCATGGTTCTCTAATCACATGCCTTACATTTTATTACATGTAGAAGTTGCTAGCTTATGTAGGGTATTCATGGTTGAATGAGAGAACTATGGCTTCACAAATAAATGCACATATATTAGAAGTTTTCAACAATCAAGAACTTGTATAAGGAGGTGTATTAGGGTTTCTTTAATAACTTCTAGATAGAGATGCAAGATAGGGACCACCTATCATGTGAGATAGTGAGGAAGTATTCAAATAATGTCCAGAGGTGACAAGTGCATTAGAGAAAGTAAAATTTGTTTCAGAAGGTGGCTCTTCACTCTAGACATTGAATTTTGATGGAGCTAAATGCAGAAATGGTTCAAGGGTCGATGTGTGTCTAATCTCACCTATAGGAGAAAATGTTCTCAGATCTTTCCATTTTCATTTTAGTTGTAAAAATAATGAAGTGGAATATGAATCTTTAGTGCATGGTCTAATTCTTGCTGAAAAATGGGAATCAAATAGTTAAAAGTGTTTGGGGATTCTGAATAGGTGATTAAACAGGTCAAAGGGACATCAATAGCTAAAAATGTTAGAATGAGATCTTATTGCCACTAAGTGTGGGATCTAATTGAATGAAGTGGATAAAATGGCGCATATTGGGGCACAATTTGACCCAACACGTGATCTCTTGATCAATGAAAATGTAGTCAAAATGGTCATTTATCCTGTTATCCTAGACAACAAAGATCATTGGCAAGTCTTTGAGAGTGACTCTCAAATTGCTTTATTTTTACAACAATCAGGAGAGTTTGTTGATCAACTTCAATCCAAAATTGAAGAAGCTTAAGGTGACCAAATAGTCCAACTAAAATCAAATAAGTTTCCAAAAGGATTGATAACTCTAGAGAGTCCTTTTTGATCCTGATGATGCAAAGTTAGAAAAAAGAAAGCTTGTGGAAAATAAGGATGATTATTTTGAAATATAAGTCAGTGATGGTAAGAAGATCAAGGTAGGAAATGTTACTACCCAGGCTAAAAGAGATAGGTTAATCTCCTTATATGACAAATATTATAGGGTGATATCCTGGAACTAGGATGATCTTTAGGGTTATACTAAAGAGATAGTGCAACATACTATTGAGTCAGTCAATGGGTTTAAAATAGTTCAACAAAAAAAAGGTCTGTTAACCCAACAATTGAATCCCTCATGGCCTAAGAGCTCAAGAAATTGATCAAATCTAGAATCATCTTTTTGATCAAGCATTCAACATGGGTGTCAAATCTAGTTCCAGTTAGAAAGAAAAATGGTGAAATCAGGTTATGTGTTAATTTTTGGGATTTGAATTAAGCATCTCTTAAAGATAACTATCATCTCCCTTTAATGGAATAGATTCTTCAAACAGTGGAAAGAGAAGAAAGATTCTCTTTACTAGATGAATTCTCAGGGTATAATTAGATTTAGTTGAAAGAGGAGGATCAACATAAGACTACCCTTACTACCAAATGGGGAACTTTCGCTTATGCAAAAAATCCTTTTGGCCTTTCAAATGTTGGAGCATCCTTCCAACACACTATGGATATTGCCTTCAGTGGGCTGATAAATAAAATCATTTTGGTTTATCTTGATGACCTGTGTTTACCAAATCAAAGGATGATCATTTTGATCATATATAGATGATCTTTCAAAGGTTCCAGGAATTTGGGATCTCACTGAATCCAAATAAATGTGTGTTTGGCATACTGCAAGGAAAATTACTTGGACACATTGTCTCTAAGGAAGGAATCTCTATAGATCTAGACCGAGTCAAGGCCATCATGTATATACCCTTGCCAGTGAATAAGAAGGCACTGCAGTCTTTCTTAGGAAAGATCAATTTTGTAATTCATTTTATTTTAGACTTTGCAAGACTGGTTAGACCCATCACTTTGATGCTTAAGAAATACCTAGATTTCAAATGGTCCCCCAAAGGTAGACAGGCTTTCGAAAAGATTAAGATGGCTATCTCCACAACCCTAGTTCTGGTTAATCCAAAATTTTCAAGGGATTTCATGATGTATGTGTATGGAGAACACAACATAGCTGTAGTATTAACTCAGAAGGATGGTGCTTGAGCTGAAGAGCATCCAATTACCTTTTTGTTAAGGATATTGTGAGGATATGAATCAAAGTATAATTTTGTAGAGAAACAAGCCTATGCAATGGTGAAAGGCTTGAAGAAATTTTGGCATTTGGTAATTGGAAATAAGATCATAATATTTGTGGCTCATCCAAGTGTCTGAGAATATATTATGCAAGGAGAGATCACTGAGAAAAGAGAAAAATAGATCACTAAGATCTTTGAATATGATGTTGAAGTTAGGCTGACTAAGCTCATCAGAGGCAAGGGACTTTGTGAGTATATGGCACAAAGTCTAGAACTTTCAGTGGAATTAGAAGAAACTTTGGAAATGACATTGACAAATCAAGAAGAGGATTCAAGTTTGTGGATAATTGATAGAGTGTTTCATGGAGATGGGACAGTATCCAAGTCTTCCCTTTCATAAAATAAGATTCTACAGGTTACAGGGATCCAATTATTCCTTGATAGATGGCATTCTATTCAGATATAATTTCAATGACAATTTGCTTAGGTATGTAGAAAAGGAGGAAGCCAATAGGATTATGTATGACTTACATTATGGGACATCTAGGGGACACTTATCAGCAAAAAATACATCAACAAAAATAGTTTGTGTAGGATATTATTGGCTGACTCTCTTCTTGGATTGCTATGAAATGGTTAAGAAATGTCAACAATGCCAATTCTATGCAGGAAAAAGAAGAAATGCTGCTATGTGTCTTAGTCCAATCATGGTAGAAGAGCCATTTGCACAATGGGGTCTAGATTTCATAGGGATGATTAATCTAGTGTCAAGTGCAAGTCACAAATGGATTCTCATAGCAACATAATATTTCACAAGGTGGAGTGAAGTAGTGCCATTAAAAGAAGCCAAAAAGAATGTTAATCTTAATTTTTTGAAGAAATTGTCACCAGGTTTGGTCCTCCTAATATAATTATATCTGATAATGCTAAGGCATTTCTTGGGTCAAAGATCATTGAATTCACCCTAGAGAATAGTATTTTCTTGAAAACATATTCAAATTATTATCCACAAGGAAATGGTTTGGCTGAATCAAAAAATTTTAAAAACTTAATCAGGCCTATTAAAAGAATGGAAGTAGATCATCAAAAAGATTAGCATAAGTATATGAAGATAGCATTATGGGTAGAACGAATCACTCCAAAACAAATCATCAAGTCATCCCCTTATGAACTGGTATATGGAAAAAGAGCCTCAATACCAATATCAATTGAAGTTCTAACCCTGTAGCTTCTCAAGCAACTTGATATTGAAGAGGATGGAGAAATGCAGGTAAGACTTGTGGAATTGTTGGATCTCCAAGAGAAAAGAGAACGCATGATGTGATGATCAATAGCCAATTGACAGTGACATGATGGTTTGATCAAAGGACTTTAGAACCAAGTTTCAAAGTGGGTGATTGGGTTTTGAAATGGGAAG
The DNA here is from genome assembly GCA_027924645.1 of Cunninghamia lanceolata. Lineage (NCBI taxonomy): Eukaryota > Viridiplantae > Streptophyta > Pinopsida > Cupressales > Cupressaceae > Cunninghamia > Cunninghamia lanceolata. The sequence continues at coordinate 6,852,948 of BSBN01000918.1, read as the reverse complement.
AGAGCTACCAAACCAAGGCAACATGTGAAATTTGACTCATTATGGAGAGGCCCATTGAAGATTTTTGCATGTAAGAAAAATAATGCATATGAACTAGAAATTGAAATTGGAGAGGTTTTCAAAATCTGAGTCAACATGATTTTCTTGAAACATTTCAATTAAGGTTGTTGTATTTGTATATAGTTAGTTTAGGACACATTTTCTTGAGGTTGTTATTTCCTACCTCTTTTCAAATAAGTGTCAACTACACAATGTTTTTAATTTTAAATAATTTTAAATTAGAGACGCCATGTGTATGTTCTTCATCAAGAGTTCTCTTGAAGTTCAATCTTGGAGAGATAGATCAACTACCGAACATGATGAGTATTAAATGATAAATCCCTCTTTAAGCCACCATCATCATGAAAGTATCAGAAATCTTCGATGACAAGAGGTTAGAACATGCAAATTTATGTTAGTTTTGAAAAGGTGTCAACATCAAAGTTAGAGCCATAAATTCACACGAAAGGAGCGGCTATATAAATGCATTTCCAACTCTAAACAACCATTAGAAGAAACACAGAGCTGAGAATGTTTTATTAGAAGAGGGAGAGCATTATGTGATTTGGGGTCAATTGTTGCAAGTTTTTTAAGGGGAATTTGTTTTAGGATAAGGAACGTGGCCAAAAAAAAAATGGAACCATTGGAATCAACTTCTAGAAGTGAGACCCTTGTTGTTATATAGAGCCTAATCAGACTCAAAGGTTAAATTTTCCCCACTTTTATCAGCACAATTTCCCCCCAAATCATTTAACAGGGGAATCAGAAGGGGGACGGAGCCCCTCTTGTGGGTGCCTATTATTTTATGAAGGTGCCAGGAGTTATTTGTAACTGATATAAGTCTTGATAAAATGGCTAAGGGTTAGGGTTTCAATTGACATTGATTGTAGCATTTGCAACGGTATTGAGTTGCAAGGATTGCTAGTTGTAATCGGTTTGATTTGTTGGAAAATAATATTGGACTCTCTATTGGTGGATGTAGCCCAAGTTTGGGTGAACCACGTTAAAAATTGTCTCCCGCTGTTATTATTTTTGTGTATTTTCATTCCTCTATTTAATCTTTATCTACATTTAATTGATATCTTCTACATCCAATTCCTAACAAGTGGTATTAGAGCGAATTGTGTTTGATTATCATCTGCAAGAAGGTCTCATAGTTAAGTGGAAGCAATGGTGGATGAGGGTAAATTGAAGGTAGATAAATTCAATGGGCAGAACTATTAGTTATGGAAGATGTGTAAGAGTCAATGTGACTCAACAAGCCAAGATCCCTACAATCAAGACAACCTTACGCACAAAGATAATAGAGAAGATGCTAAAACAATGGAGCAAAATTCTATACAACAAACTGTATGAAATACAATGAGAGATAGCCTTGCTTATAAAGGCAAGGTGAGAGATAGAAAGGTGGAGATATTCCTAAAACATGTGACAATTAGAGGATACCAACTAATTACACATGTGGAGGATAAGACACCTCACTCCAACTATCAACAACTCAACACACAACTAGTGACATCTAGAAGACTCACTAAGTCAACTTAACATGTGAATTATGTGTGATGTGTGAATATTATTTAACTAGTAAATAGTTAAATAATATGAATTATCCACACAAGGGTAAATTGGTTAGGTAATAACCTTGTTCACACCAACACCCCCCCTAAGTGCAACTTAGGGAGTAGCTGACTAAAACAAAGATGCAATGATTGATGGGTCCTAGCTACTAGGCCATGTTAGCTACCCATGTAAAACAAATCTCAAGTGGAGAAAAGGAGAAAACCACATGGGACAAAACTCCTCTCCAAAAGTGAGAATGTAGAAAACAAATGAAAGATGTGATGGAAGGAGGACTCAAGACCCCCCAAGGAATACATCCAACACATATGTACAATAAATTACCCCCCATAGGAGAGTAAGTGGGAGACTATAGGTCCCCCCCACAATGAAGTAGCTCCTGTGCTGATGGTGAATGCCTAAAGAAGAATGCTAAAGAGAATCCAAAGCCTGCAAACAACATTCTTCCCCTTAGGAAGAAACAAGTCCAAAGGCTGATGTTGAAGAAACTCCATCTCAAGGTATGAGGGAAAAAGCCTCATCATGTATGATGTCTCTGAAAACTACTCAAGTGTCCTCATGTCACAACCAAAAGATGTCACATAATTAGGTGTTGCATGCCCAATCAAAGAGTGACAATCCAAGACAAGATGAAAACCCAAGATCATCAATCTCCAAAGATAAAGTATCCTCTAAATGATGCTCAACATACTCCAACTCAGTGCCAAACTGTGACAAGTGAAGAATAGAAGAAGGTGTCATCTCATCTGAAGTAGAAGAATCAACTCCTTCAAAGAGGAGATGAATGTCATCAATGATGTCCTCCAAGTCATCAAGATAGGACTCACAAAATAAATCTGAAATACCTGTCAAGTACTCATCCCACAAACCTATATCTGGAAGACAAAGAATATCCTACTCAACTGAAGTGGATGAAGCTATCTCAATGCTAATCTCTATAGAAGAAGGATAAGGAGGAAGCTCAGAACTAGTCTTAGGAACCGAAGTAAATGCAAGAACACCAAGGTTCAAGTGACCAAACTTCTCCTTAGAAACATGATTCACACTTGATGCATGGGTGTGAATGGCAATTAATGGATCTACATCATCATCAAAAACAAAATGGGAGAAAGTATACAAGCGAGATACATGATCAACCATCTTAACAACAATGATATCTCTACTCTCCAAGTCCCGTATGATCACAGAATCAGGAGTGAACTCAACTGTCTTTCCTGCACCACAATGAGTAATCTGGTAGATGGAAAGGAGATTGGTTGTCAAGGAAGGTACACACAACACATTGTTGAAAGTACACTCACCAACATTAATAGTTCCTTTTCCAATAGCATGCATGTATGTATAGTTACCCATCAAAATAGCTGGTGAAGTACATGACTGAAATGAAGAGAACATCCCTTGTGAAGATGCCATATAATGAGAAGCTCTTGAATCAAGAAGCCATCTCTCTGACTGTAGACTTGTTGAAGCAAAGAGTGCTTGTCATTTTCCTTTGTCTGTCCCATTGGAAATGCTTGCTGTCCCTGTCTTTGATGGTGTAGATGAGGATGGTGTCGAAGAAGAAGAATTGGGTAAAACTAATGTTGATGAAGAATACTCAATGTTATGTTTTTGAAGAAGTTGTGACATCTCTTCAAAATTTTTATCATAACATTTAGTTTCATCATGACCCAATTTATTACAATAAGAACACTTTGGCTTCTTCTTCTTATTGGACTCCTCTTTGAAAGAAGATTTGGGGGTTTTCTTTTATTCTTTCTCTTGCTCATTAGACTTTCAATCCTTTTGTTTCTTTCCCTTATTATGTGAAGCCTTAGGATCTTTTGTGCTTTGTGTTGCAACTAGAGTCTATTTTTTTGGAGACTTCAATGTGCCCACGTGTAGTAGCTTGCCTTTTTCCCTAGTGAGTTGTGCAACAAAATCCTCAAGTGAAGGCATAGTAAACTTACTACCAAAGGCATCCATTATAGCATAAAAGGTAGAAACATAAACTGAATATGCAGGACCCAATTTTGCAAGACTAGATAGAATTAATTGTTCATCTTCTTTCTCAAGACCACACTGTTTGAGTTGCATCTTGAGAGACTTAAAATTGGTGAAGAAATCTTCGATTTGATCAAAATCCTGAGGATTAAGTGCAATTACCTCATTCTCCAATTTGAACCTTCTTATTTTATCTTGCTTGCCAAAGAGATTGTCTAATGTTGTCCATATCGCATTTGGTGTTGTACAAGACTCAACATGAAATCTAAGATGTGGAGAAATAACAAGACAAAGTGTGCCATAAGCCTCATCTCTTCTATCTAACCATTTTCTTCTCTCAGCAACACTTGTGGGTTCAGGATCTGTGCCTAAAGTTATTCTATGTAACTTTTGTTTATACAATACAAACTCCATGTTTTTCTTCCATTCAAGATAATTATATGGAGTTAAAAGTGGAAATTGAGGCACATCCATGATGAAAAAGAAAGACAACAAGACAATACCCCCTTACTATGTAAGAGAGACCCCCAATTTATTTTGGCACTTTATACTTAGTGCGATTTACAATTGTCCTTAAAGGACCAAAATTTGGAAAACAATCAAAATCTCTTACAAAAGAGATTTGAGTAAGATTACAATCATTCACAATGATGTATTATAGAAAACAAATCATCTCAAAACAAATTTCACCTTCTCAAGTATCAAAATTCCCAAGTTATCAGCCAAAAGCCAAAAAACTGACAAATGAAATAAAAAGAACCTAGAGCAAAATGTGAGAAAAGTGCATGGATGGCTTGAAAGAGCTCTTGAATACCTTTATGATACCACAAAAAATGCAAAAAATAGAGATAAAGTTATGAGCTCGGGAGCCAGAAAGAGAGATCTATCTTCAACTTGCAATAAATGTTGTGAAAAGGCAAAATCTATGAAAAAAACTAATACCAATGTGAAGTACTCTCTGTCAGCTTTCCAACAATATATGGTTTGCCTAAGTTTGACACCGTGGGTAAAAGTTATGAAAAAAGCAAAAAAAGCCCTACTTTAGGGCTTTGAGGGGCAAAACAGGCCCACTAGACGAAATATTCTCTTCTGGGCTGAAATATGCCACAGTCGCCAGCAAACCACCTGTCTGTAAGGAAAAACACCTTGTGAGGCAAAAACACCGTCAGGACGATCAAACCACGTGTGAACAAGTTTGAAACCACCTTGGTTGGGAAACTGTTGGGCAAATGTCACAAAACCACTTGGCAGATGTTGATCAAAACCGCCAATGGTTTTCAGTTTTAAACTCGCCGTTGGTAAGAAAACTGCCAAGGTTTTTGTTTTAGACTCCCGCAAACTTTGGTGAACCACCGTGTGACAATGTGTAAAACCGCCCAAAAAAACCACCTTCCAATAAGCGATGACCGCCAAGGGTTAAATGAGACTGTCGCTTGCTGGTTTTGTGAAGACCATGACAAATCTGCTACCGTTGATGGAATGTGCCGATTAAATCGTCACCAAGGACAAAACTGTGGCTGTCGGATAAGTAACAACTGACGAGTTTAAACTGACTGTAGGGTTTTGAAGATTGGCCACCATTGTATGTGGCTTAAACCACTGAAATACCCTGTCGACTAGATGATATTGAAGACCACGGTGATATCAAACACCGACACCAATCAAAAAACACTGGTGAGCAAAACAAGAAACTATTGGTGGGCAAAACAAGTACAAGTAGAAGGAATATGCCAATAGGATCAACCGACGGGTATAGAAAATGTCTAGTGTGATTTTTTATCCCAATGGTTATTTGACAGTCAGGGACTGCAAAAGCGAGGGGGAATCTTCTGGAATATACGCTGCATAGATTTCTTTTGACTGCCAGAATGCTAGAATATGCCATGGACTAATCAAAACAAATTGACTAGTTTAGGTCAACTACTCTAGAAACTCTACCGACAAGGATTGTTGAAGCGGTCACTTACATAAGAAACTGCCAATCCACTGACGATTATCATGCGTTGACGATCCTCCTTAACCATCGGATTTGAGATGACTAGCCAATGGATCAATGTTTATACCACTGGTTTATTGTTTAAAAATTGCCAAAAAACTTAGAATGCTATGGATACGCCGAGAGGAACATACGTTGAGCTTAGAAAATTTTCTAGCAAAAGCTTTCTACGACATGAGACAATGGTGTGAATTCCATCTGCTAGGCCGAGAATCTTAGTCGGCAGGGTACAAGCCTTTGTACCTTTTAAATTTTTTTTGTAGAAAACAAAAAAACAAATAACTAGTGAAAAAAAACTTATGAGCAGAAAAAAAATTAACCTTTACCTTGTGGACATGAATGATGAATATTTTGCCGATGATGCCAGATCTGGTGTTGATGCAGTACGCTTGTGCAGATACACTGACACAGGCAAATTGACCATACACTTGTACGGATTTTTCTACAACACTAACCAAGGACAAAAAAAAATTGCCAAAATTTTCTGATGATGAAATTTGGCACTTGAACAGCCGATCTCTACTGATTTGGGCCTCCTAATCGCAGCTCCAAGACTCTCCTAAAACATAGCTCCCAGCAAAACTTCTCCAATGAGGGAAGGGAATTGCAGATCAGGCTCTGATACCATGTAAGAGTCAATGTGACTCAGCAAGGCAGAATCCCTGCAATCAAGACAACCTTCCACACAAAGATAACAGAGAAGATGCTAAAAAAAATGGAGCAAGATTCTATACAACAAACTGTATGAAGTTGTATGCAATACAATGAGAGATAACCTTGCTTATAAAGGCAAGGTGAGAGCTAGAAAGGTGGAGATATTCCTACAACATGTGACAATTATAGGATAGCAACTAATTACACATGTGGAGGATAAGACACCTCACTCCAACTATCAACAACTCAACATACAACTAGTGACACCTAGAAGACTCTATAAGTCAACTTAACATGTAAATTATGTGTGATGTGTGAATATTATTTAACTAGTAAATAGTTAAATAATATGAATTATCCACACAAGGGTAAACCAGTTAGGTAATAACCATGTTCATACAAACAAGATGTAGATGTAAGATTATCTCTATTGGAAGGATTTATGGAGGCCGTTGGAAGGAAAAACCAAGAAACCGGCAACAATGACTGATGAGGATAGGAATATTCTGGACAGAAAGGCATTAGGAACCATTCGGTTGTGCCTGGCACCATCTGTGGGGTTCAATATAACAGAAGTGAAGACAACAGATGAAAGCTTTGGCTAAATTGTATGAAAAACCCTCAGCCTCAAATAAGGTATTTCTCATGAAGCGTTTGTCTAATCTAAAAATTATTGAAGGTGGATCTATGATAGATCATTTAAATGAGTTTAATACGATTACCAGTCAGTTAACTTCTGTAAAAGTGAAATTTGATGAAGAGGTGAGGTCTCTCTTGGTTTTATGTTCTTTGCCAGAAAGCTGGAATAGCTTGGTAATGGTTGTAAGTAACTCTATCTTTGGTTCAAATACTTTGACATTTGATGATGTTGTTGGTGTTATCCTTAGTGAGGAAATGCGACAGAAAAGCTCATGTGGATCCACATCAGGTAGTGTTTTGAATGCAAAAAGTAGGGGCGGATCAAAGGAGAGAGGAAAAGGTTCTAGAGGTCATGGGAAGTCACGAGAAAAATCAAAGGACAAGAGGTCCCAATCTAGAGGACAAAAGAATTGCTGGTACTGTGGGAAACTAGGTCATCTAAAGAAAGATTGCTAGTCTCAGAAGAATAAAGAAGGAGACAAACAAGAAGGTAATAAGGAGGGAAAATGTGGTGCAAGTAATAAATTTGAAGATGATGCTTTGATTCTTTCCCTAGATAATGCTAATGATTCATGGGTTTTAGATTCAGGGGCCTCATTTCATACTACATCCCATAGAAGCTATTTTCTTGATCATGTCTAAGGGGATTTTGGCCTAGTTTATTTGGGAGATAACAAACCCTGTCAAATTGTTGGAAAGGGAAGAATCAAGATTAAGTTACAAAATGAGAATCATTGGTTACTAAAAGAGGTAAGGCACGTTCCAAGGCTGGGTAGGAATTTAATTTCAGCAGGGCAGCTATATGATAAAGGTTGTATTGTTACATTTACTGATAAAAATTAGAAGGTTTCAAGAGGTGCCTTAATAGTAGCAAAAGGTGTGAAAGTAGGCACCTTATATCTTTGTATAGGTCATACTTTTCCTTCTACTTTAGTTGTTACAGAGAAAAATCAAACAGGTTTAGGAATAGTTGTTGCAGGTTCGCAGGAAGAGACTGAAACAGTTGTTGCAAGTTCACAGACAACACTATGACATAATAGACTTGGGTATATGAGTGAAAAAGGTATGAAGGTACTTCATTCTAAGAAAGTTCTACCAAGTCTGAAATATATTAATATGGATTTCTGTGAAAGTTGTGTGTATGGCAAACAAAAGAAAGTTAGTTTTATCAAGGATGGGAAGCAAAAGAAAGATGAAAAGTTAGAGCTTGTGCATATAGATGTATGGGGACCAGCTCAGGTATCTTCTCTCAGTGGCTCTCGATATTATGTTACATTCATAGATGATGCAACTAGGAAGGTTTGGATTTATTTTCTTAGGCAGAAATCTGATGTATTTGGAACATTTAAGAAATGGAGAAGCTTGGTTGAGAATGAGATGGGTAAAAGATTAAAATGTCTCAGATCTAATAATGGTGGTGAGTATTATAGAAAAGAATTTGAGGATTATTGTTCCTTTAATGGATTCATAGGTAAAAAATGGTTCCAGGGACTCCACGGGAGAATGGAGTGGCTGAGTCCATGAATAGGACAATAATGGAGTGTGCAAGGACTATGAGATTGCATGTTAGGCTGCCTTTAAACATGTGGGCAAAGGTTGTCAATACTGTGTTGGCAAGAGACATAGTATAGCTTCATGAGTGTTGTCATTGATGGCAACAAAGTTCATCCCACCCATCTACAGGACATGGTGTGCCTATACTGGAAGTCAGATTGAAGAGTGTTGTGGTCCGGAAAGCAAGAACAGAGCATGTGGCAAAGTCTGACAGTCAGGTCCAGATCTCTCAGAAGAAGTATCTTAGTAAAGTATGGACTTAGGGAAGTCAAGAGGTGTACCTTGACTGATACATTCTAGAGATTGAGCCTCCGGTGATGAAAGAGTGAAGAGATATGAGCACCTAAGTGTTGGGTTCCTGTTTGGTAGAATTGACAGAGGAATAACTAACCGACAAAGCATCAGACCTTAATTCGGATGAGTTATTGATGGTGATCAAGTTTCTTAAGATATCATTCATAGTTAGCCGACATGATTGATGACTTCTATAAGCATCTCTTTGATACGCATCACTTGATAAGTAAGGATTCAGCCGACAGATCAGAGTTTGGGAAAATATTGACTATTCCCGATGCTGACTAGAAAGGTGTTGAAATCATTGGTACAGATATATATACCAGATGGATTTGGATGTGAAGGTGTAAGTTACATGTTGTGGTGTGCAAAGAAAAGCAGAAGAGCAATGTGAAAATAGTAAGGTAGGTCCGGTATGTGACAGGACAACAGCACCAAAGAAGAGGAAGAATGAAGTGCAGTAGATCAATGTACTGAGCCTAACCAGAACTGAACTCTAGCATATGTGGATGCTTCTCATCAGTTCAAGTATCTAGTTACTCTCTTTATAACTTGTAGATAGTGAGTCTCTTGTAGGCAGTGAGCCTCTTGTGAGCAGTGTACTCGGGCAGTGAGCCCTAATTGGCAAGTGCCATTTTGTACAATCTTATTCTTTTAATAGAGAATACAATCTTGGGTTAATCACCCCGTGGTTTTTCCCTTAACAGGGTTTTCCACATTAAAATCATTGTGTCATGTGTATTGATGTTATTTCTATTTTCATGAGTATGTTTGCTTATATGATTTGATGTTGCACTAATTACTAAAGAAGATCATAAAGTTAAAGTAATTAAGATAACTGATTCACCCCCCCTCTTAATTATCAACAGTTGGTATCAGAGACAAGTTCCTCCAAATAGAGCCTAACAGCTTGAGGAAGATCTGGGAATTTAAATGGATGTGTATGGTATGAGGGAACAACTTTAGTCTTCCCTAGATGATCTTGAGCAATCTAAGTCTGAAGTCAATGAATTGAAGGAAAGACTCAAACATGCTGATGATTTCATAAATGAACTAAAAGGGAAACTGAGTATCTCTATAAAAAAGAGAAAGGATCTACTTCAGCAATTGGCAAGTCAAGGTGAAGCCAATGATACAAATGAAGATTTGAAGGAGAAAACCAAGTTATGTGAAAAGTTATCAAAAGAGGTCATTATGGTAAGACATGAAATGGAATCAGGAGTTATGAAATTCACCCAAGAAATTGAAGAGAAAAGAAAAACTGAAGATGATCTAAGACAATCTCTCAAGGAGAAATCATAAGACTGCCACAAAATGGATAGAATAATCAGGCATCTAGAATCTAATCTTGAAGAAGCTAGAGATAATGAAGAATAACTTGAGAATCAAATTGACACTCTTAAAAGGGATCTTCAAACAACAAATGAATACAAAGAGAAATTCAAGATAAGCTCTGCTCAACTTGAAGTTCTTCTTCAAAGCCAGAAGAGGGTAGATGACAAACAAGGCTTGGGGTAAGAGAAAGGTGAAAGCTCTGGATCCCGTCAGAGGAACTTTGGATCAGGAAATCCAAGGAACAGACCTAGAAGACCTCCAGTAAGGCAACCAAATGCTCAAAGATATCCATCTTTCAATGGATACTACCACAACTACAATAACTTTGGTCATAAAGCAAATCAGTGTAGAAGAAGAATGAATCAGACTAATTCATCCTTCTCCGGATAGTGTTTCAATTGCAAAAGGTATGGTCACAAATCTCATGAGTGTAGAAATATGCAAATGAATAATTCATTCAATGGAAGATGCTTTGCATGCAATAGAATGGGACATATGTCTAATCAGTGTAGATCAAGATGATATCAGCCAAATATGCAAAGAAATGTTATTTTCTACAATTGCAATAGATTTGTCATATTGCCAAATTATGTAGAAGTAAGAATCAGGACAATAAGGGTCCGATACATCATAATCAAAACCAAGACAAAGGAAAAGGAAAAGTGAATGCGGATGAAATTCAAAGGGAGATGAACAAGATTTGGGTGAAGACGAGTACAAAAAATGTTGAGGATGGATCCGCATCAGAATCTGGTGCTGATATTCCTTCTGGAAACTAAATAGATGAGCTCTGGCTCAGGGGGAGTCACAAAAGAAAATATTTTCCCCCAGCCAGTCAAATAGTGCCTAAAATTGGCACATGGAAGGTTGCGAACTAAAAGGACTCTCAGAGAAACATCTAAATAACCCTTGGGAAAGATATGAAAGATCCGCAAGGAATTTGAAGAGGTTAATCATCTGAGATTAATCCGGTTTAACAGTCATCCGGTAAGAATAGGATTTTCACAGATAGATCCGATATGATTCAAATTTGAAGTATCTTGATCTGCGGGTAGATCAAATGTTTGGGGAAAGGAAGATAGATTGTCACTAATCATCAAGAAAAATTCTATGTATATCTCAGTGATCTGGAAAAGATCTTTCTCAGAACAAGGAGAACAAGGCAACCAGAATGAATTAAGTTGTACATTTATTGCAATATGGAATTAGGGTTTGCTCAGAGATAAAAGGGTTCATTTGCTTGTCATTTGCACATTTGCATTAGTGAAAAAGATAAGAAGAGCCCTGCAAACAAGTTTGCTTCATCTCTCTCAAGGATCAACTGCAAAATTCAAGTCAATCGGCGATCTTTTCGACTCATTCCGTGAACCCTAAAAGCGTAAAAGGTATTTTCCATTCTTGAAATCTCTCTCTGAATCTTTTGAAAGATGGCTACACCAAATGTTGTGAAGATCACTGATAGACCACGTCCAAAATTCAAGAAACATCCATACAAATCCCTAGAAGTTGATCCCCTAGGCGCCTTTTCTAGCATTTTGCATGGGGTTTTACATGTTGAAGACGTTAGGGCATACATTCATGCCAATATTGAGGATTTTGGGGAATCTAAGTTGATGGATATATATCACAAGCAGCTAATAGATGAATCATTTGAACTAAAACCTTAGTACAAAGCCATCCGAGACAAGCATTTTGCACAATACATTCATTTCCCCTATTTTATAGAAGATGAATGGGTCCGGTATGTTCTAAGTAGATTGCATGACAAATTTATGTGTTTGATGAGACCATTCAAGATAACCAAGGATGCCATTAGGCAGTTACCAGATTGCACTCATCCGGTGGGATACCTACTCTCAAGTCAGTCAAGAATTAGATAGTGAGTGAGGCAACAGGATCAAAATTTGATAAGAGAGCGATGACAATAGAAGATATCACTCATCTAGATATCAAATTTGCCTCCATGATAATCAGTTACAAGATATATCATTCTAGCAGGGAAAATTTAGTACCCAGAACTGTAATTTACACTGCTTATCAGATGCTTAAAGAAAATGCTGACTATGATCTCCGTGAGCTCCTTCTAAACCAACTTTTAGAGAATCTATAGAAGATAAAGAAGGACAAGAAGAACACTTTCAAATATGGTGGCTTGATACTCTGTCTGTTCTTTTATTACATGAATGTGCTACCCAGATCTAGTGGTTGGATGTGGCAAAATGATAGACCATTAGCCATACAAATCAGGGATTATTTGCATGGGCTTGGTGATGCCAAGGCACAAAACACAGCTCTGTGGGGTTACTTCAAAAACTTCCAAAGCTTGATGCAGGCCAGAGAAAGAATCCCCCAATCATTGGTTGAAAAGTATAAGGATACAATATGCTTTATGGTAGAAACTGATCAGTGCCTAATGGAGGTTGTGGAGCCAAGGATAGTCTGGATCATGCCAATGGGGTATGAAGTAGATGAGAAAATTGTAGAGCTACATGTTCAACACATGCTTAGTCAACCAAGGATCCTGAGGCACAAAGGTTTGGAACCTTTGAAGAGTTGAGTGTAAAGATTCATGTGGAACTTAGACAACCGGAGATGAAGAGAAAAGTGAGAAAAGAAGTAGAAAATGTTGCCAAAAGGTATGGCATATCAAAAGAGGCACTTGATGCAAATAGAGAGAAGATGGAAAGGGCAGAGAAAGAAAAGGAAGAGACAAAAAAAGATGGCGCCTAGGTACAAGCCCCCTCCCAGACCAGATCATCCAAAAGCTCTGCACCTGCCACTTCCAAGAGTCAAAAAGCCTCAAAACTGGAAGCTCAGACATCCAGAAAAGGAGAAAAGAGAACCAAGAAAAAGGCAACAAGGTCTTATACAAGACAAAAGGATGATGAAGAGATAGAATCAAATGAGGAAGTAAAGAAAATGAAGAAGAAAAAGAAAACATTCGGTGAACCCTCTATTGAAGAAAGGACAGAAGAGTTTGTTGAGAAGCCTACTCTATCCATTGATGATGTAGTCAAAGCAGCCACTATGGATGGGAATCTGCAACCAATAACAGAATTATATGATGAGTATAATGATGCAGATAAAAAGACTTTGGAGGAAGCCACAGTTAAGTATTTGAACATATACAATAAAGCATTTATTGAAATCATCTCTCTAATTCCCAAAAGTTTAGAGAAAGAACTTGAAATGAGAAAGGAAAACACTAAGGCAAAGGACTTAGAAATTAGAGAACAAATAGCCATTTAGCTCTATCCTTCAATTACTCCAAAACAAATGGATATGATCTTCAAAGATTGCAAGGATGAGTTCCGGAGTAAGGCTAGAATGAATCAGCTCATGCTTGGAGAAACTGACAAGGTGGCAAAAGAAATAGAAGATATCCTCTGGAATGCTTTTAAAAGATTCAATATTCCTATTATAGAGGACCTAGGTAATGAACCCTCTGCCGTGGATGAAGAAGAAGAATCTACTGTAAAAAATGGAGAAGAGGAAAAGGAGACAAGTGAAGAGAAAACTAAGGACTTAGATTGCTCTGCTCTGGAAGAGGAAGTTCATGAACAAGCAAACATCTCTCCTCCAGTTTCCCCAGCAGACTCCGGATCTAAAGGAGAAGAAAGAATAAAGGAGAAAACCAATCAAGGAGAAGTACAAGAAAAAGAAAAAGATCAAACAGAGAAAACCTCAGATGACAGTGCTAAGGCTGCAGAAGGGGAGAAAACCCTATCACCGGCAAGAGACACAGCAGAAGCGGTCAAAGATTTCTTAACCAAAGAGATGATAGAATTTGATGAACCAAAACTTCTTCAAGGACCGTTCAATTTTGACTTCCTCTCCCTAGTTCAAACCATGAAGCTAGCATCCTTTACTCAAGCAAAGGCAAAAGAAAAACTTCTAAAGTCTCACATGGAAGACTGCAAGCTCATAGAAACTACATCCAGTGTATTGGAGAAGATCATGTCATCCTTCCAAAAGGATCCTTCGGCCTCCACATCTAATAATCTAAAGTCTCTTGTAAATTCTATTCATTCACATTTTGATTCCTTATAAAAGTTAGTAGAAGAAAAGGTTCGGAAGGAGTTTTTGGAAAAGAGACTCTCTGAAGTACAAGGTCTAATAAAAAATGATAGGAGAGTCATCGATATTGGAATAAAGAGCTTAGAAAATGCTCTTAAAGATGGCAGAGATATCTATAAATTTTGTTTATCCTGGCCTAAAGTGACCATGGATATTGAGAAGAAAGTAAAAGAGCAAGAGGATAAACTGTTAAGTTTATCTCAAAGTTTTGATCCTTTCTCCTCCTCCATAGTAAATCAAGAGTGTCAGACTATTGCAATCGTAGATGAAATAAAGAAGCTTGATAAGGAGAAGAAAAATAGAATAAACAGGTTAAGTGAACTTAGAGGGATCATTATCCCTAAGTTAGAGGTCATGCGTGAGGCCCTAATTGATGCACAGGCCACAGCCCAAACCAATGATCCGATAGATCTTAAGAAGGCAGAAGCTTTTGCATTCCTGTTGAGTGGTCACATCTCAATTTTCGATAGGATGAAGCAGAGTTGGGTAACAAAAGTTGTACAGTTGAAGAATACTTTTGCAGACATACTTAAGTATAAGTAAGTACAACTTGTATATATACTTATGTGGATATGTATAGACTATTTTTGGAAATTTTGGTGTGCAGACCCTACCCTTTTCCATTGATGTCAAAGGGGGAGTGAGTAGTAGTGAAAAATGTGGAATCCAGCTAAGGGGGAGCTCCAGTAAAGTGTACATTAGAATAGAGCATTAGCCAAGGGGGAGTATAGTGTGACACTTAGTCATTTTTCACTAAGTGTTGCCATCAATGCCAAAGGGGGAGATTGTTGGCAAGAGACATAGTATAGCTTCATGAGTGTTGTCATTGATGGCAACAAAGTTCATCCCACCCATCCGCAGGACATGGTGTGCCTATACCAGAAGTCAGATTGAAGAGTGTTGTGGTCTGGTAAGCAAGAGCAGAGCATGTGGCAAAGTCTGACAGTCAGGTCTGGATCTCTCAGAGGAAGTATCTTAGTAAAGTGTGGACTTGGGGAAGTCAAGAGGTGTACCTTGATTGATACATTCCAGATATTGAGCCTCCGGTGATGAAAGAGTGAAGAGATATGAGCACCTAAGTATTGGGTTCCTGTTTGGTAGAATTGATAGAGGAAGAACTAACTGACAGAGCATCAGACCTTAATCTGGATGAGTTATTGATGGTGATCAAGTTTCTTAAGGTATCATTCATGATTGGCCGACATTATTGATGACTTCTATAAGCATCTCTTTGATACGCATCACTTGATAAGTAAGGACTCAGCCAACAGATCAGAGTTTGGGAAAATATTGACTATTCTGGATGTCAACTAGAAAGGTGTTGAAATCATTGGTGTGGATATATATACCAGATGGATTTGGATGTGAACGTGTAAGTTGCATGTTGTCGTGTGTGAAGAAAAGCAAAAGAGCAGTGTGAAAACAGTAAGGTAGGTCCAGTATGTGACTAAACAATAGCACCAAAGAAGAGGAAGAATGAAGTGTAGTAGATCAGTGTACTGAGCCTAATCGAAACTGAACTCCAGCATATGTGGATGCTTCTCATCAGTTCAAGTATCTAGTTACTCTCTTTATAACTTGTAGATAGTGAGTCTCTTGTAGGCAGTGAGCCTCTTGTGAGCAATGTGCTCGGGCAGTGAGCCCTAATTGGCAAGTGCCATTTTGTACAATCTTATTCTTTTAACAGAGAATACAATCTTGGGTTAATCACCCCATGGTTTTTCCCTTAACAGGGTTTTCCACGTCAAAATCATTGTGTCATGTGTATTGATGTTATTTTTGTTTTCATGGGTATGTTTGCTTATATGATTTGATGCTGCACTAATTGTGAAAGAAGATCAGAAAGTTAAAGTAATTAAGATAACTGATTCACACCCCCCTCTCAGTTATCAACATACTGTTGTATATTTAATTAACTAAGGTCCTTTAGTTCCTTTGGGTTGTGGTATTCCAAAGGAAGCATGGACATGTAAGAATGTGAGTTATTCTTTTCTCAAAACCTTTGGATGTGAAGCATTTGAACATGTAGATTCTGAAAATAGAACCAAGTTGGATGCAAAATAAAAAAACTATATCTTCGTTGGATATGACATTGATGAATTTGGTTACAAGCTTTGGGATTTTGAAAATCTAAAAATTGTGAGAAGCAAGGATGTTGTATTCAATGAGAAGGTGTTGTACAAAGATCAGTTGTAGCAGCAAGAGAAGAAAGAAAAGGATTATGTGGTATTGGATGATACTCCAGATAGTGATGTTCCAGTGGTTCCTCATGCTCTACAACAGCAACATGAAATACCACAAACTCTAGTGAATATTAGATGGTCAACAAGGCTAAGTAGACCTCCTGAAAGGTTTTCTCCCTCTTTGTATTCTATTTTGTTAATAGATATTGGTGAACTGGAAGGGTATGATGAAGCTATGCAAGTGGATACAAAGGTTCAGTGGGAGCTTTCAATGAAAGAAGAAATGAACTTCTTGCTAAAAAATCAGACTTGGGAATTATGTAAGTTGCCTGTAGGTAAAAAGGATTTCCCAAACAAATGGGTTTATAGGCTAAAAGAGGAAGATGGAGGTAAGAAAAGGTTTAAAGGTTAGTTGTAATAAGATTTGCACAGAAAAAGGGCATTGATTTTGATGAGATTTTTTCTCTGGTTGTTAAGATGATTTATATTCGTATTGTTTTAAGTATTGTGTCTGCTAAAGATTTGCATTTGGAACAGCTAGATGTGAAAACTGCCTTTCTCCATGGTGATTTGGAGGAGATATATATGGAACAACCACAGGGATTTTAGATCAAAGGTAAGAAGAAATTAGAGTGTAGATTGAAGAAGAGTTTATATGGCTTGAAACAAGCACCTCGACAATGGTATTTAAAATTTGATAGTTTTATGGCTAAGCAAGGCTACAGTCGATGTAATTCTAACCACTGTGTTTATTTTAAGAGGTTGGATAATGATAGCTACATTATTTTATGTTTATATGTTGATGACATGCTTGTAGCAAGGTCTAACATGGATCACATAAGTGAGTTAAAACAACAGTTAGCACAATCATTTGATATGAAGGATTTGGGGGCAACAAAACAAATCCTTGGTATGAAAATTTGCAGAGATAGGAAGAATAGAAAATTGACTCTATCTCAAGCTGATTATGTTGAAAAGGTGTTGCAGAGATTCCATATGGAGAATACAAAAGTTGTTAGTACATGTTTGCCTAGTCATTTGAAATTGACTAAGGAGATGCGTCCAAAGACACACGAGGAGGAAGACAAAATGTCCAAGGTACTATATGCTTCAGCTATAGGAAGCTTAATGTATGCCATGGTATGCACGAGACTAGATATTGCACATGTTGTAGGACTCATAAGCAGGTATATGAGTAATCCCAGATTGGAGCATTAGAATGTGGTAAAATGGATTCTCAGATATTTGAGAGGTACATCCAATAAACACTTATGTTTTGGGGGCTCTAATACTGATTTATCAGGGTATGTGGACTTAGATTTGGCAGGGGATATTGATACCAGGTGAAGTACCACAAGTTATGTCTTTACTGTAGGTGGGACAGCAGTGAGTTGGATCTCCAGGTTGCAAAAGGTGGTTGTTTTATCCACCACAGAGGCAAAGTATGTAGCTACAATAGAGGCAAGCAAGGAGATGATATGGCTACAATCTTTCATGGAAGAATTGAGCAAACAACAGGATAACAATTATTTGTTTACGGACAACCAGAGTGCCATACATCTTGCAAAGAATTATGCCTTACATTCAAAGACTAGACACATACAATAAGGTATCACTTCATTTGGTCAGTGTTGGATGATGGACAGTTAAGGCTAGAAAAGATACATATAGATAAAAATCTAGCGGATATGTTTACAAAGGTAGTGACAAGGGAGAAGCTGAGCTGCTCTTTAGCTTTGGTTGATCTTCAAGATTGAAAACAATAAAATTAGAACAACAAGGTCCAAGGTGCTTATTTCCAGTGGGAGCTATAGGGTCAGCAATGTTATGATTAGTCTCCAAGTGGGAGATGATATGGTGTGGAGTTTGATCAGTCTCCAAGTGGGAGATTGTTGTTATATGGATCCTAATCAGACT
Source organism: Cunninghamia lanceolata (assembly GCA_027924645.1). NCBI lineage: Eukaryota > Viridiplantae > Streptophyta > Pinopsida > Cupressales > Cupressaceae > Cunninghamia > Cunninghamia lanceolata. The sequence continues at coordinate 6,834,699 of BSBN01000918.1, read as the reverse complement.
CAAAGGTTAAATTTTCTCCACTTTTATCGGTGTGGTTTCCCCCCAAATCATTTAACGGGGGAATTGGAAGGGGGCAGAGCCACTCTTGTGGGTGCCTATTATTTTATAAAGGTGTCGGGAGTTATTTGTAACTGACATAAGTCTTGATAAAATGGCTAAGGGTTAGGGTTTCCATTGACATTGTATTGTAGCATTTGCAACGGTATTGAGTTGCAAGGATTGCTGATTGTAATTGGTTTGATTTGCTGGATAATAATATTGGACTCTCTATTGGTGGATGTAGCCCAATTTTGGGTGAACCATGTTAAAAATTATCTCTCACTGTTATTATTTCTATGTATTTTCATTCCTCTATTTAATTTTTATCTACATTTAATTGATATCTTCTACATGCAATTCCTAACAACGTTGAGGAAAACAAGGACTTCAGTTGCAAAGAAATTGCATGAGCTTCCTCCAAAGTTGAAGAACAACAAGTCTTAGGCCTCGTCTCCTATGCAATCGAAGCCCAAATTGCCAAATATTAGGGAGCTCAGGAAGGGTAAATGTTAGGATTCAACCCTGGTTTTTGATCCCACAGACCACATATATGAGCTTGTACTAGCAAAGAATCCCAAGAACTCGAGAGAGGGATCACATGCACGAATGCTCGAGAAGGTAAAGGTAGGAGACTTAGAGACTTTTGGGATAAGAATATGGAGCTCGAGGTTGGTTCAATTCATGGTCCCTTTGGTACACCCCTGTCCCTAATTGGTAGATGCTTATGTACGAGGTTATGACCAAAGTACTACTAGGACAATCACAAGGAGAAACATTAAGATCGTGATTGATCATCATGTAGTTAGGGATATGTTTGGGATAGAATATAATCCTGCAGCTAATTTCTATAGCCTCACAAAGTTGTAGAAAGTATGGGAAACATGAGAGAATCAACTCAGTTTTCTGAATGTGGAGCTTCGCTTGGAGCCAAATAACATGGTCTTTACCAGATATCCCCATCGCAATATCCAGTTTCACTCATGATGTGCAAGATGCATGCTCCATGTTGGCCTTCATATTTAGCCTTGATGATGATATCAACGTGCATGACTTCCAACTGGCAGTTATTTTCTGTCTCAAGACAGTCACCAAGAAGCAAGCCTACAAAATTAACTTCTCAGAAGTCATAGCCGACATGCCAACATATCAATTGGCTCATTTCTATCACCAATAGTTTTTTAGTTATTCCTCCTTTTTGCTACATTTAATATTATTTCAAAACTGCCAATTCTTTCAGCCACACATGCAATTGTTTATGACTAATGATTTAGTAGATGCACAAAAGGTTATTCTTATTTTGGCATGGACTCCTCTACTATCAGTCACTTCTTATTACTATAGGTTTTCAGAATGTTTCATGGCCCAGCTTCACGGTGAGTGATAGGCAGATAAGTATACTATCCGACACTTGTGTACCATGTGATTGGTTCTTTAGGGCTTATTACACTATGATTAGAATCCATAGTTTCAAAGAGGAGCCTTTTAGGCTTCCTAATTTTTTAACGGATCAAATTGTTGCTATTGAAATGTCTCACCAGTTGGATGTGATAGACTTTGAATTTGGGGCTGCGAGAAAGAAGAAAGCCATATATGCTATCCTCTTCTCCAAGGGTAGTATCACAATGGTAAAGAGGCAAGTAGAACATTTGTTAATGTTTAAACTTGTGGATTTTGGCTTGGATCAGATCAAGAATCAATAGGTGTATGATCCAGATGGCTTCATGAAGAAATGATTATCCCAATCAAAGGCCCCAATTCCTTTTGAGAAACAAATCCACCCTTTCTTTGATGCTAGATGGTCACCTTTGACTGATTTTGCTGATGTTTATATTGAATTGGATCAGATTCTAGCTGAATCTAAAAATCCTTAGGAATAATTTTATCATCCTGTAAGTGCTTATGATCCTGCCAGGTTAATGACTCGGGGTCTTAGGGTGGCTCTCATAAAAGAGGAATGGAGCACATAAAAGATCAATGCCTATTGGAAATATAGGCAAGAAGTTTTTGAAATGGAGAGAAATTTTGGTGATGTTAGCACCGATGAGACTTGGAAGTGATTGTGGGATGATGAGCATAAACCACCTACTTCCAAATATGATGTAAGTAATATATTTGGGGAGGAAGAAGGAGAGGAAGAATCCAAGGAGGTAGAGAAATAATAAGAACTAGTAAGGAAGAGGAGGAAGCTTAAGTTGCAAGAGGAATCTGAGGAGGAGGAAAAAGTGTTCATTATTTCAGCACCATCAATGGGGCCAATAATCGGTGCCTCAATGATAGGAGACACTCAGGTAAGTATTCCTATGCCCTCTTCATCTTCTCAATCTTCTCTTGATCCACTAATGTCACCCCTCATTTCTTCAATTCCTCCATTATTTTCTACTTCTCCCATGACTCCACCATCTTCTTTCTCATCACCTCTTTCCTCATAGTTTTCAGCCCCTTTGTTGCTAAACTTGCCACCATTTCCCCCTTTTGTATTAATGATGCAATCAACATTACCGACTGGTCTTGGTTCTATCTTAACACAACAATAGGTAACCATTCCATATGGTTTGCCACAAGGTTTCCCTTTCACTATTGGAGTGATTCAATCCTCGGTAGATTTCCATCAACAAATTGAAACCACTCGGAAGGTGTAGGAAGCTCACCTGGAGAAACAGAGAAAAAAGGAAGGGAGAGCCTCTGTAGTTTTGTGCATACGGTCATTATATGACTATTCTCAATAATCATTGATGATTGCACATATGACCCCTGTTGTGATCAAACCACAGGAATATATGAGACCAGATGATTATTCCATTCATGCAGTTGGTTTGAATCTAGCACAGAATAGGCCACAAGACAAAGTTGAGCTCATGGAAGAGACACAAAAGTTTGTGACTACAGACTTCATCAAAATGAGCAAGAAACTTGAGAAATGGGGGCTAGAGCTGTCATGGGTAAAAGGCATTGTGGATTGACTAAATGCAGAGGAAAACACAAAGGATATGGAGATTAGTAGACTGACTCTTGACTTGCAAGGAAGAGTACTGCAAGAAGAATTCCAAGTAGAATAGGCAAAGCAAGCAAGTTTGTAATAAGAATTGGATGTTGTCAAGGCTTTAGTTGAATCATTAAGGCAAGAGAAGAGCACGATGGAAAAGAGTCTCCATGATAGTTGGGATGAGGTGGCTCAGTTACACAAGAGTCTCTCAGACTGAAGGGATTTGAATAAGTAGCTCTGTGATGAGCTTTAGGCAAAGGAGAAACAGATTCTACAATTGAAGAAGGAGCTTCCACAAAGGCCACCAACTTTTGGGTATTGCCCATGATCTAAGAGCTATATGTTTCATATTGGGGGTGCATATATGAAGAAACTTCATAGCTCAAGCATGCGCTAAAATTCATATCCGATGCCTAGAGCCTCAATGCAAAAGTAGGCACAACGGTGGAGCAGAATCTCTCATCTGTTACCCCCAAGGTTGTCAAATCCCAATTGCTAGTGCAAAAGATGTATAGTGCCTCTGAGGAAATTCTTCACAAACAACAGGGACCATAGATAATAGAACAACTATAGTGAAGGTTAATGAATTTTTGAGTTGAAATAAAGCTTCTCTCAAATACAAGGCTCATATGAATGCTTTGGAGCAGGAGGTAAAAGAAATGGACACATTGAACAACTGGTCCAGTTAGGACTCCCCTCCCCATTTCTTGATGACACAATAGTTTTGACTAAGGAATAGACTAAAGCCCTATTGATCAATAAGAAAAATGATCAGACATCCTTCCAAACATTGAGCCAAACACCAAGTGTTGCATAGGTGGAGACAATTCTGCAACCACTTGCTCAATTGGAGTTTCAAATAAAGGTTGTAGTTCATAGCTTGCAAAGTTTCTCCTACAAGGAGATTATTTATTTGGATAGAGTCTTCAAATCTCTAAAGAAGAAGGTTTAGTTATCTGATAGTGATTGTGTGTCTCTACAGCTCACTCTTTAGAAACTTTGATGTACATTTAGGGTGTGTTTCCACAATTTTTTTGTTGTTTTATAATCTTTGTTGTTTCAAAGATTTTTGAGTTCTTCTCCATAGGTGCAAATCCCCTAGTGAGTCGCAAAGAAATATAGAGAAAAACCCCTACATTTGGAAGCATTCTTTATTTTGTTAGCTAATGGGGTTACAGTCATTTTTGGGAGAAGAATCAATAGATGCAATGAATAAAAGACAAATGGGAGCCCAAGGCATCAAAATAGTCTGTGATGGTTTCATCTTCCCATCAAAGTTTCTTGCAGAATCAAAGTAAAGAAGGAAGCTCCGCATGTCATCTTGGTGCATCGTCTTGAGTTTTGATAGTCACGACAGAGTTTATTTTGTGTTATTGGTAGGGGGATACAACATATCACTACGACACGTCATTTTGAACTGACAAATGTTGGCAGGGTTTCCTTATGCGCCATTTGTTGAATCCTTCATAGTGGAATCCACGTGTCTATTTCCTACATCATTTCAAGATTGATAGCCCTAACAGTATATTGAGTTGTGCCATTGGCTTAGGACATACACATGGCATCACTATGCACGGGATGGGGCTTTAAAAGGGAAGCAATGCTTATTGATGTGTCATTGGTTGGAGTCTCTTACGTGTCAACACTACGCATCATATGGTGGGTCCCAGTGAAAAGAAAAAGAAAATGGCCACGTGGCGGCACCGCACATCTCTAAAGAGAAGGGTTTCTGACAACATTTTTTGTTGTGCTATTGGTCCAAACTAGAATCAACATAATGATTCATTCTTCATGCAGAGTCAAGGAAATGTTCAAGCCAAAGTCTGAACAAACATCGACATTTTGATGTTCTTTTAAGTTTTGGTTTCATTTTTAGTAGACTGTTGTTTCTGTTCTAAATCTTCAGTTGGGGATTGTTCTAAATAAACATATGTAATTTCTTTCAGGAGTTAGAATGTATGTAGAAAATATCAACAAATGATAAGAATCTTGTAAAAGCCTTGACAGGTATTTATCAGAAAGGATTGAATATTATATGCCTGTGCAAACTTTGTCCTTCCATATTTTGTTCTCCAATCAACAATGAAGAGTGGTGATGTCCTGTGCTAATTTGTTTCAAGGTTCCTGTTTGTTGTATGTGATGCATTTTGGCCTATGTGATTCAATATCAAAGTGATAACATTTTAAAATTGTTGGAAAATCATGCATGTCTTCTCTTTAAAGGCTATGATTCATTGTTATTATTAGTAAATGGATGCATTGTGTTGTTTATGTTTTAAGTGTGAGATCATGTTTTGACGCATCTCCATAGATTAGATTTCATTTGCAGTTGTTTATTGTTCATCATTTCTCTCTTTTCTTCTATATGTCAAAGATTCAAGGAAGAGCCAGATTCTATAAAATCTAGAGGTTGTCTCATGAATCAAGTCCCACATTTATGAGATTTCCCATTTTTGGTAGTTATATGCAAATTTAATCATCAACAGGGATATCCCAATAAGAATTTTCATATGGTTAACATAATGAGATAAGATGAAATGGGAATCTAAACAATTAAAATAAAAATTTTAACCAAGATAAACATTGATGGAATTACTTGTACTAAAGAATTGTTTAGGGGATTGTGCAAGATAATGATGACACTCTATATCAAATGTTTAGTTGTCCTTTTTCCTTATTTTTGTTGGGTTATTAGTACCTAATGTGTCTTGTGATTTATTGATTGATCTTGGTTGTTGTTACTATGTATTCATGTGAGTTTTGTTCGGAGGCCGTGACCCTTGTTCTAGTATGTGGTTGACTTGCAATGTATATGTGCTTGGTATGTGTGATGCCATACTTGTATCATCCCCATGATTGTATTATGTGAGTGTTTTTTATTTCTTGATTGATCATCTCTCAATTCATAGGGGTGGGTCTAATGTTTCCACATGGTTGGGTGGAATTATACCACCATTGAGGCTAGTAGGACTTATACATTATGCTTGGAGAGTGTGTTGAGCTCCTTTCTACTAGTGGCATGGTGGAACTTCTAGTATTAATTGTATTCCTTCAATTAATGTTTTATGTTCATCTAGTTAAGTTGTATAAATGTGCTTTATCTTCCTTACTTGAAGATATTATGTTCATGTTGGTTTTTTATATGTTAGATCAAGTGTCATTATTGATCTTATTTCTTGGGAACCATGCCCCTTCATAAGGTTCTCATGTGGCCAATATAGAGCCCATAAAGCTCAATAATTTGGTCCAAGCCATTTTCTCCCAACATTAAAATCAAGCAAGTTATACCTTCTTGAGTGAGAGAATGAAGCTTGCTAGTTTTTTACTTGCAAGTTTTCTATAGTTTGCAAATGCAAATCGGAGTTGCCAAACCAAATTGCATGGAGTTCAGAGTTCAAAGTTTCCTAGATATTTTACATGTTGTAGAGTGTCTTTCAGACTTTAAAGTCTAAACCAAATGGAGTTAGGAGTTTGGTCTTTCCAAGGCATTCTGCATATTGCAGAGTGTCATTTAGACTTTGAAGTCCAGCTTACCTGGTGTCTAGAGTTCGAAGGGGTTTAGACATTATGTATGGTGCAAAATATAATTCAGACTCCAAAGTATAAGTTTTAAGCTTGTCACAACCCTAAATTCTTAATATTTAATTAATGCAATTAATTTACAATTAAGAAAGATTATTATTAATCTTTTTATTTGATAATGTTTTTTAAATGGACTAACAAGGACTAAGAACTTGATATTTTTTCAACGACTGAAACATGGATACTATCTAGTCATTGAGAAGCGAATTGCCGTGATGAGAATATCTCACACACACTTGGAAAAATAATTAGATTTTTCATAAATGATTTAACAATTTAAAATGAATGTGTGTATGCATATGTGTTTAAATTATTTTCTTTAGAAAATAAATTAGATTATTCCCTTTATTAGTACCTGCTGCCACTATTGCAATGAGTTCACACTTATCTAGTTATTAATATATTGATTGTAAACCAATCAAAAGAAAGGATTATTTTCAAATTTGTACTTTTCCTATGTCAACATGATAAATTTTTAACAAAAAATAATTGAAAAATGATTTATGTGTATTGTCATTGGTTAAAAAAAATGACCTCTTCTATGCAGAGAGAGTGCAACAAAAAACTATAAATGTGGAGAGAATTTTGGTTTGAGGGGAGCGTGTAAACAAATTATGAACACAAATTTTGTCTCCCACTAGTTAAGTCATGCCTAAATGGATGGCGATTAATTTTTTTGCTTCATTAGCTAAAAGTAATTTAATTTTAATTTAGTTTTTAGGGTTCTACACATTTTATTTTATGTAATTAGATTATTTTAGGGATTTCAATTTTATTTAGTCAAGAGTTAAAAATCTTGGATTTCAATTTTATTTAGTCAAAACTTTAAAATCTACAGTATCATGAAATTTATTACATTATTTATTTTATTCTTCAAACTTACAATATTATAATGCATTTTAAATTATAAAAGTATTAGTATTATTACATTAATTAATTCTTTAATCATTATAATCATTATTATTATATTATTTAAATACTTAATATTTAATTTTGAAAATTTATATTCAAATTTTAAGTGAAAATATGAACATTGAATATTTAATACATAGGAAACAACTTCCTAAATTATATTAAATATACACCCTAATAATTTTTTTATAAAACAATAGTGACAAGAGTTTAAAGACTATTTTGTTACTTTGCTTGTATTTAATTGTTTTCTTGTTGTTTAGAGAAGTTTTATTTAAAGACCATTTGACCTCGCATTATATGAATTTTTAAGTAAAATATATATTTATATTAATACCTTAAACCCCATCTAATGCCTACCTACAATGACATGCATTAGTTGAGTAGGTAAATAAAATAAATGAAAGTAGTACTCAAAAAATAAAGATTAAGAATTCAACTATAATCTTCCTCTTTGTTTCATAATATTGAGTTAAGTCAAAATAATATTTTCATAGTTACATATCAAATCTTATAATGATTTATCAAGATTTAACTATGTAATATCCATGCAATGACAATACTAAATAGGAAATATCATAGCATGTTAGTCCATAATGGGGTATTTGTTATCGAAAAATAAATAAATATATTGTTGGGTATTAGGTGTAGAGAGGGTCATTATATTAGTGTCAAATTTAAACTCTAATAATAAATATATATTTATATTAATACCTTAAACCCCATCTAATGCCTACCTACAATGACATGCATTAGTTGTGTAGGTAAATAAAATAAATGAAAGTAGTACTCAAAAAATAAAGATTAAGAATTCAACTATAATCTTCCTCTTTGTTTCATAATATATCTATAATTGATGGTACTCATCTATAGAAAATGTCCAAAACTCTTTCAACAAAAGTTTCCCTTGGTATCTCACCTTATCCATTTGTTGTTAAAATCAAATATGACTAGTACAAAATCCTCTTATACACATCTCATAATATTTGACAATACTAAATAGGAAATATCATAGCATGTTAGTCCATAATGGGGTATTTGTTATCGAAAAATAAATAAATATATTGTTGGGTATTAGGTGTAGAGAGGGTCATTATATTAGTGTCAAATTTAAACTCTAATAATAAATATATATTTATATTAATACCTTAAACCCCATCTAATGCCTACCTACAATGACATGCATTAGTTGTGTAGGTAAATAAAATAAATGAAAGTAGTACTCAAAAAATAAAGATTAAGAATTCAACTATAATCTTCCTCTTTGTTTCATAATATATCTATAATTGATGGTACTCATCTATAGAAAATGTCCAAAACTCTTTCAACAAAAGTTTCCCTTGGTATCTCACCTTATCCATTTGTTGTTAAAATCAAATATGACTAGTACAAAATCCTCTTATACACATCTCATAATATTTGAATTTAGGAAAAACATTATTCCTTATAAAATACTTGTGTATCCAAATACCAAGAATAACCATATAAACTATTAGATGATCAAAATTATCACTATCTAGATGGTGTGTTCTAAAAATCATGTCTTTCCTCAACACAACATACCAATCAATAATTTGTTTGCTCTATATTTTCCTAAAGTGCAACCAAAATATATATGTCATGTACAACAAGACAATGACTAGTATAGATCAGTTGAGTCAAAATAATATTTTCATAGTTACATATCAAATCTTATAATGATTTATCAAGATTTAACTATGTAATATCCATCCAATGACAACACTAAATAGGAAATATCATAGCATGTTAGTCCATAATGGGGTATTTGTAATGGAAAAATAAATAAATATATTGTTGGGTATTAGGTGTAGAGAGGGTCATTATATTAGTATCAAATTTAAACCCTAATAAATTTTTTATAAAACAATAGTGAAAAATCCCAAGAAGTTAAATTTCCAAAACAACAAGAAATTAACTGCATAAAACCCTAGAAAAATATGAAATAAAAGATAAAAGCATATTTAATCATTATAAATAGTATTATTATTATTAAAATGATACATTAATTATTTTTTTAATCATTATAATCATTGTTATTATATTATTTTAATATTTAATATTTAATTTTCAAAATTCATATACAATTTTATGTGAAAATTTAGACATTGAATGTTTAATACATAGGAAACAACTTCCTATTATATTAAATATACACCGTAATAATTTTTTTATAAAACAATAGTGACAAGAGTTTAAAGACTATTTTGTCACTTTGCTTGTATTTAATTGTTTTCTTGTTGTGTACATAATTTTTATTTACCTCTTAATATTGTTAAGTTTGAAGACCATTTGAACTCACATTATATGAATTTTTAAGTAAAATATATATTTATATTAATACCTTAAACCCCATCTAATGCCTACCTACAATGACATGCATTAGTTGAGTAGGTAAATAAAATAAATGAAAGTACAGTAAAATTCTCCAATATTTAATGTATTTGTCAGTTATATGAATAATTTGTTTTTAATCTATATTTAGTAAAGTCTTTGAAGTTGTTCGTTAAAAGTTAGTTATCTTTGTGGAATAGGGGGATTATTTAAAACAAATGGTTATTAACAGAGAGGTAAGTTGTTTTAAGTTCTGTCTATGGTTCTTTACTGGTAGTTCTCTACTTCTCTTTTTAGTGGTTCTAATAAAGTATTTCTTTAATAGTTTAATTTGACAAAAGAAAATAAATTTGTTTTGTGGCTTTCTTTGGCATCTGAGAGCAAAAAAAAGAAGACATCTCTTTCAAAATTAAACAAACAATACTATTTTGAGGTGAGTAGTGTTTTATAGGAGGAAAGATTTGATGACATAGATCTTAACTATTGTTCAAGATTTTAAGTTTTTCATTAAAAAATAAGTAATTTTACTATGTATGCACTCCAGTGGTAGAAAACTTGGCTATGTTATATATATATATATATATATATATATATATATTGGTTATAGTAAGTTTCATATTTCATGTTGTTCTTGCCATTTTGTTTCATTTTTTTGTCATATAATAAAAAATAGGGTAATAAATATAATAAATAAAATTATGTAATTTTAATTATAATATTATTATAACTATATTATAATTACTATAAATTTATAACTGTTATATTATTATAATATTATATTTTAATTATAATTATAATATAATATTATATATATTATTACATTATTATATTATTATAATATTATATTTTAATTTTAATTATAATATAATATTATATATATTATTACTGTTGGGCACGTGGACTGTGAAGCCCATTGGTAACGGCCACTTCTTGTCTTGGTTGATTCCTTGAAACCGTTCTCCTGTTCACTGCCATTCTTGGCTTGTAACCGTTGCCAGTTTTGGGTTGTTGATTCCAGATGTAAGATGTTTGGTAGGAGTTTGGAGAATAGAGTCTTTAGGACGCAATGCATTTTAGCTATTGTTCTACAGTGATACTGAGATGTATGAAAACACACAGAGAGAGATGTATTATCTAAATAAATGAATGCCCTTCCTTGTGGATGTAGCCATGAAATGGTGAACCACATTAAACTCTTTGGTCTTCTGTATGTGTGTTGTTTTATATTCTTTTCATTCTGAGCATTAGTTTGATTTGTTGTTCTTCTTTTGGTTCTGCTATTCTGTTTCTTGCATTTACAATTGGTATCAGAGCTTTGTGTGAAGCTCGGTCTAGGAGATAGCCTGTGAAGTTTTTTTTGGAACCTGTACAACAATCAAAATGGATGATTCAGAAAAATGGAAAATAGAGAAATTTACAAGCCAAAACTTTGGTCTTTGGAAAGTGCATATGGAGTCTCTTCTTATCAAATAGGACTTGTCACTCACCTTACTGGGGAAAGCCAAAGGACAAGGTTCTATGACAGATGAAGACTGGGAAAAATTGGACATGAAAGTGAGGGCAACTATATTTCTCTCCTTGTCCAACAATGTATTATTTAATGTCTCAAATCAGAGTACTATGAAAGAGCTTTGGGAAAAGCTCTCCAGTATGTATGCGATTGCTTCAACTTCGAATAAGGTATTTATTATGAAGAAATTATATAACTTGAAAATGAAAGAAGGTGGGGTTATGTCCAATCATCTGAATGAATTTAACACCTTAGTTACTTAATTAACTTCGGTGGGTATTAAGTTAGATCCTGAGATTAAAGCAATTTTGTTGTTGTGTTCCTTACCAAATAGCTGGGAAGGTGTTGTCATGGCTATGAGCACTTCTGTAGCAGCCAAGAGTACATTAGTTTTTGATGACATTGCAGCTACTCTTCTCAGCGAAGACATGAGAAGAAAACATCAGGAACCCTCCTCCGGAAATGCTCTAACAGCTATAAGTACAAGCAATAGGGCAAGAAGCCAAGACAGAGGTAGATACAACAACCGAAGAAGGTCACAATCTGGTTCGTGATCGAAGTCTAGGGGTAGAACCGGTGCATGTTGGTTTTGTGGAAAACCCGGACACAATAAGAAGAACTATTGGAACTATAAGAAAGCTCAAGGCAAAGTGAGCACAAATAATCAAGCAAACACCGCATGTGATGGTGTTTTGGTTCTATCAGCTAGTGAAACAAATGTAGATTTGTGGGTCCTTGATTCCAGTGCTTCTTTTCATGCCACTTCATGCCATCAAGCTTTCACAAATTTTCATGAAGGCACATTTGGTAAGGTGTTTCTTGGTGACAATAAAAAATGTGACATTTTAGGAAAAAGGTGATATAATATTGAATCTAAAAAATGGAGACAAATTAACTTTGACGGATATGAGATATGTACCCATGTTAAAAAGGAACTTAATTTCTGTTAGTCAGCTTATAGGCAATGGCTGCAATGTTAAATTTTCTCTTGATTCATGGAAAATTACAAAGTGGCTTTTAGTAATGGCAAGAGGAAAGAAGCAAGGTAATCTCTATATTTTGGACTGTTTTGGTGAAGTGGGAGTTGCCTTGTTGGCTATGGATAGTGGGTTTGAAATATGGCACAAAAGGCTCGGTCATATGAGCCAAAAAGGTCTTCAAGTTATTCTTTAGCGCAATCAGCTTCCAGGCCTCACCTCTGTTGATTTAGAATTATGTGAACATTTCCTTTATGGAAAACAGTGCCAAACCAGTTTCTTGAGAACGGGTCATGACAAGAAAACTACTCCGTTGGAACTTGTTCATTCCAACATTTTCAGTCTGACTCAAGTAACTTCTTTCAGTGGAGCAAATTACTTTGTAACCTTTCTAGATCACTGCACTCAAAAAATCTAGATTTATATGTTGAACAGAAAATCTGAGGTATTTTCAAAATTTAAGATTTTTAAGGCTGCTGTTGAAAATCAGATTGGGCATAAAATTAAATGCCTACTAATAAACAATGGTGGAGAATATTGCTCTTCAGAGTTTGATTCATTTTGTGCAGACCATGGTATTCAACAGATCAAGACCGTCCCTAATACACCTTAGGAGAATGGTGCAACTAAGAGGCTCATTTGCACGATACTTGAGAGAGCTAGATGCATGCTCTCCAATGCCGGATTGGGAAAAGAGTTTTGGGCAAAGGCATGTAATACTGCTGTGTATCTAATCAATCGAGCTCCATTGTCTAGGCTAGATTTTGACATACTTGAGGAGACATGGCTTGGCAAACGAATTTCCTATCATCATTTGCGGGTGTTTGGTTGTGTTGCTTTTGTTCACATTCTGAAAGAGCAGAGAACTAAGTTAGATTTCAAGTCAAAAAGATGTGTTTTTCTGGGCTATGGTGAAGATCAATTTGGCTTTCGTCTTTGGGATCCCATTGCAAAGACCATAATCCGTAGCCGCGATGTTGTATTTGATGAGAAATATTTTCCAGGTTTACAACCTTGCAGTTCATCTCCGATAGAGTATGTTGATGTGCATTTGTTTGATAATGGTAAGATAAAGGAACCTACCATTACATTTTCTCAGCCACTTGTTACATCCATACATTCTTACATCACAAGAGCTCCTATTTCTTCAGCTACTTTGCCTTCGATTGGATGCACAATTCCCACCTAGTCCTCAATTGGTATGCCCTGCATTGTTGCTACACAGCCTCCCAATGCCCATTCACTACCATCTATACACACTCATATGCAGCCACTTAATCATTTGTTGCCTCTGGAATCACCAATGCATATCAATAAGTCTCTTTTAAATCTACCGCAGCCTCCCAGTGGTCATTCATTGTCTTCATATACTCCAACACAGCCTCAAAATATTCATACACTGCCATTTGAACATTCTATGCTGCCAAGCATTACATTGCCCCTTGCACATTCAACACAGCCTTCTCAAATTACATCGCTGCCCCTTGCACAGTCAACATAGCTTTTGTTTGATACAACGCTGCCATTACAAAGTGCCACACAGTCTGAAATACACCCAACGCACTCCCTTGTGCCTACAACGTAGCTTCTCTTGGATAAAATACAGCCTTCTCAAATTACATCGCTGCCCCTTGCACAGTTAATGTAGTTTTTGTTTGATACAACGCTGCCATTACAAAGTGCCACGCAATCTGAAATACACCCAACGCACTCCCTTGTGCCTACAATGCAGCCTCTCTTGGATAAAATGCAGCCTACTCATATACATACGCTGCCTCACTTTGTCGTCTCCATGTCTATAGAAGGTGATTTTACATAGACATCCAGAGGTCAATTTTCAATACCTTTTGGAACTTCAAGGCAGGGCAGTGTGAATGAGTTGAGCACTATATGTGCACAAAACAATATACAGAGACAGGGGAGCTTTCCTCAGGGGCCTCTACAATCAGAGGTTGATGATGTTCAAAACTTACTCCAGAGACTAAATCCAGACTCCAATATACAGCCAGAGCAAGGTCTGACATTGAGGAGGTCTACTCGTGAGAAGCGGAGACCTACGAAATATGATGACTACGAGTTATTGCTCTCTAATTATGCAGAGCCGACAACTTATAAACAAGCCTGCAAGCATGAAAATGCACACAATTGGATGGCAGCCATGAACAAAGAAATGGAGTCATTGAGAGTAAATAACACCTAGGATTTGGTCTCTCTTTCGCCAAATTGAAAGCCTCTCAAGAACAAATGGGTCTATCATTTGAAAGACGAAGACGGAGGGGGTAAACAATATAGGGCCAAATTAGTCGTCAAGGGGTTTGATTAGCAAAAAGGTATTGATTTTACTAAAAAAATTTCTCCAATTGTCAGAATGGACACAATCCATGCTGTGTTGGGTTTGGTAGCTGTTTGGGATTTAGAACTTGAGCAACTCGATGTGAAAACAACATTTTTACACGGAGACATTAATGAAGATTTATACATGGAGCAGCCTGAAGGCTTTGCTCAACTAGATAAGAAGCATTTATTTTGCAAGTCGAAGCATAGTTTGTATGGGCTAAAGCAAGCTCGAAGACAATGGTATTTAAAATTTGACTGCTTCATGACTGATAACAACTTTATTCGGTGTGAATCAGATCCTTGTGTTTACCACAAGAAGCTCAATACTGGTGAGTTTGTCATCCTTTTGCTCTATGTTGACGATATGTTAGTTGTTGGTACTAGTGTTAAGATTATTGCTCAACTGAAGCAATAGTTGGCTCTTCATTTTGCCATGAAAGACCTTGAACCAGCCAAAAGAATACTTGGGATGTACATATTTAGAAACATAAATAAAAGACAACTCAGGTTGTCCCAAGCAAACTACATTGCCAAAGTGTTGGACAGATTTAATATGTCTCATGCTAAACTGGTATCTACTCCTTTGGCTGATCATTCCTGCCTATCTTCAGCTATGTCTCCAAAAAATTAGGAAGAAGAATAGATGAGGTTTGTTCCTTATACATTTGCAGTTGGCAGTATAATGTATGCAATTGTATGCACTCGTCCGGACATTGCACAAGCAGTTGCAGTTGTGAGAAGATTCATGAGTCATCTGGGTAAATTACACTGGTAGGAAGTTCAATGGATTCTATGGTACTTGAAAGGTACTTCACATTTTTGTTTATGTTTTAGAGGTACTGACATTCAGCTCCGTGGTTATGTTGATTCAGATATGGCTGGAGATTTAGATAAACGCTGATCTACCACTGGTTATGCCTTTACTTTTGCCAGGGCAGCCATTAACTGGGTTTCTTGGTTGTAACAAGTGGTAGCTCTATCCTCCACAGAGGCTAAATACATTGCACTCTCGGAAGGAGCAAAAGAAATGATATGGCTTGAGCGTTTGTTGACAGAACTAGGCTGTCCGAAATTAGTATTTCCATTATATTGTGATAGCAATAGTGCTATTCACTTGGCCAGAAATTTAGCTTTCCACAGTCGAACCAAGCATATTGACCTTCGATACCACTTTATCTGCCATGTTATTGACAAAGGCAAGTTGCAGGTCACAAAGATTGACACAAAGGTTAATCCAGCGGATGCATTAACCAAGGTTGTTCCTCGAGAGAAGTTTGAGTTCTGTAGATCTTCTCTCAGTCTTGTTCCTCTGTGACACTGAATTTCATGAAGGGGATCTCTCTCAGAGAAGCTTCATTGCCGATCCCATTGGTATTCAAGTGGGAGATTGTTGGGCATGTGGACTGTGAAGCCCATTGGTAATGGTAACTTCTTGTCTTGGCCGATTCCTTGAAACCGTTCTCCTGTTCACTGCCATTCTTGGCTTGTAACCGCTGCCAGTTCTGGGTCATTGATTCCAGATGTAAGATGTTTGGTAGGAGTTTGGAGAATAGAGTCTTTAGGATGCAATGCATTTTAGCTGTTGTTCTACAATGATACTGAGATGTATGAAAACACAGGGAGAGAGATGTATTATCTAAATAAATGAATGCCCTTCGTTGTGGATGTAGCCATGAAATGGTGAACCACGTTAAACTCTTTGGTCTTCTATATGTGTACTATTTTATATTCTTTTCATTCTAAGCATTAGTTTGATTTGTTGTTCTTCTTTTGGTTCTGTTATTCTGTTTCTTGCATTTACAATTACATTATTATATTATTATATTTTTTTATTCTCTACCCATGGATAGTGATAACATACTCAGTGTCTCATCATAGGCTAACCCATCTCTTTGCCAAACAAAGTCATTACAAATAAACATGTCTTTTCACAGTTCATGTCTCTTCATCTAACCAATGATTAATTCTGATTCTAAAACATAAACAAATAAAAACTAAAGTAGTTTGAAGAATCTCTTAATCATCAACGTAGACTTTGAAGGGACTTCTAATTGTCTCCCTTCCATTTGTTAACCTCTTTTCAATGTGGTCTTCTATGGCTATCGGAAACATTAAATTATTATTTTTATCTCATATTTACTTTGATAATATTAATCGTGACTTTTTTCATTAGTCTATCCAAGGGATCATAATATTACTCTCTTTGACATGCTCTTCCCTCTTCAATATATGTTATCTCATTATTGTAATAGTCATTATAGGAGGTAACATGATGTTTTTTCAATATTGTTGTTTATATGTACACATTATTCTTGACATTTAGTGGCAAATTCAAAAGTGATGGACATGTAACTGCACTCTTTTGAATTGTAAAAATCTAAGTGTAAATTCAAATCCTATAAAATTTGAAGCCAAAATGGGAATTTGTGAGGGACTGTTATGACTATAAACACTCTTAAAAATTAATGTTTCAATTATTGGAATACAATTTTTCTATACAACCAATAGCTAATCAACAGAAAAAATTACAAATAATTACAAATAAACAAAGACTATAATAACAACACTACAAGGCAGGTACTGGCCACTACGTGGCACTTGTTTATAACTAGTGTGTTGTCAAAAATAATGATAGAGAATTTTTAAAATTATTTCATGAGAATTTTTATTGTGTGAGTTATTTATTGTAAAGGACTTAGTCCTAATGTTTATTAAGCTATGTTCACTAGC
Source organism: Cunninghamia lanceolata (assembly GCA_027924645.1). Taxonomy (NCBI): domain Eukaryota; kingdom Viridiplantae; phylum Streptophyta; class Pinopsida; order Cupressales; family Cupressaceae; genus Cunninghamia; species Cunninghamia lanceolata. Next base: position 6,817,277 of record BSBN01000918.1, on the reverse strand, counting down.
TTATTGTAATATTCATGTTGGAATATTGTTATGGAATAAAACTGTATTGAGTAAAATTTTTAATTTTACTCTTTTTATGCAATATTTTATGGTATAGATATGTATGGTCTTTACATTTGGCATCAAAGTGTGTCAGGTTCAACACTCTGTCCTAGAGCCTTCTACGCTTAATATTTCTTTCATATGAATATGAACTTGTTAGATGGCTTGATAGAATAGGTGCATCAAATGTTTTAAGAACCTAGTTTTGAGTCAAAGATTTTGTAGATGTGATGGAATCTTGTCTTTTTTGTAGATGGTTCAATTTAGAACAAAGTAGAGGAATAAACATTGTTTGTTTGATGAATTAGATCGCTCTAGGTTCAACTCTAGGGCCTCGTGTATTCCTCACTCTAGTTTCTTTTTTCCTTTTCATAAGATTTTCTAGTGAGGGAGACGACATGGAGTAAACAAGGAATTATGATCATGTCAGTCCAAGAAATGAACAACATGATTAATTAGAATAGATTTTGAATCTTCTTGTTGAAACTAGAGAAGAGATGGAAGACAAGAGGGTTAGGAAGAGTAAAATCGTGAGGAAGAAGAAGGTGCAGAAGCCTAGATAATTCAAATAGGAAAATATTCTGATATGAGAGATCTCTCTAATAATGCGAAAGTAGTATGGGCTGAATTTAGGAAGGAAAATTAGAAAAAGGGTAAAATATTATCAAATCAACCTTCAAAAAATTCTAAGAGAAAGAAGGACAATCACTTGAAGATAGATTTTTTTTAGGAATAAGTTTTTGGTGAGACCAAACCTCCTAGGCAAAAAGGACCTAGATATGGATATTATGGTTGAGAGGGTGGGCTTGACCACAATGTTTAGCCACAAGAAATGGAAGAATATATGTGCTATGATAGATAATAGGCAATTTTATTTTGAAGCAATGCCTATTCAATTTTTCTACTTCACGATGCAAGCATGGTTTAGGTAGAACCCATGTGAGTCCTCTCTAGAATTGTTATGGAGTAAAAAGTGTCTAAATGTCTTTTTAGCTCCTTGTTTAGCTTCTAGGTCCTCGTGATTACATTATACATTCTAAATATTCATCCCGATGCAAAATTACTCGACACCAATGTGAATTGGGAATAAGGGGCCCATATTTTATCTTATCTCAGACCCAAAAGGAGCCCCAAAGACTTGGGCACCACCGCCCAAGTCCCTCCTGATTGGTCGGGGCAAAATTCAAGTTATGTCGGCTTGGGAGCTTTCAAAAGGTTACTCTTTTTTGGCTCTTTTGGTTTAATTTCATGATTGTTAGTAGGAAAGCGTATATAAGTGTGTTTTTAAGTTCATTTGTAAGCACGATAGAGATAGCTAACTTATGATATTGAAGGAAAGCAAGCAAGAGCATTCATTGTGGTTCTAGAGCATATTTGTGTGTTGTTATTATGTGTTTGTTACAGGCATGAAGCTATCATCTATCCACCTTAGGAATTGAAAGATCTTCATCATTCTAAGGGTTCATCACATAGGTGATATCATTGTTGTTTATCATCATTTGACTCATCTTATTATCATTTGTTTTCATCCTTTGCCCCCACAAGGGCACACACTCTCTATCAATTAATGGTGTTGGGAAGCTTGAATACTATCCCAAGATTTGACTGAGGCAAGTCCCTAAACACCATAACCCCCAAACCCCTTCTTATCTTCTTGTGTGCAGGCTACAAGAGCGAGATCCAGAGAATATGAAGATACACCTAAAGACTGAGTGAAGATCAAGGTTTCAGGATCTAACAACAGTTATGGAATATTCCTCTATCCAAGACTTGGGTGGTGGCACCCTAGTCTTTCTTCCCTTTCTAACTTCAGATCTGGCATCAAGGCAGCATCTGTAACATCTTTCCAGTTTAGACCTCAGGTAGAATCTTCCAGTCAAGACTTGGGTGGTCCTGAATTAGTCCACTGACACCTCTGCTTTCAAGAGACAGGTTCTATCATCTTCTTGATCATCCTTGTGCAATTGGTTTATGGATTGGTGTTGTACTTTCTTTATTGTGAGTTGATCATTGTTAAACTAGGGTTCATTCTTTGTTAACCTAGGGTTTGATAGAAAGACTAAATTAAATTTGATTCCTCTATAGCATACTTGCATACAAGATCTGTAGTTGAGTACACCTTCATTCGGTAGTGATTTGACTCGGTCTTGCCCTTGAATGCTATATGGAAAAGGGTTTGATCTGGTGTGCATCCTAGTTGTCATCATTCACCTTTTTCATTCTTAACATGAACACAAAATTAAGTTGCATTAAGGGTCTTATGTCGATGACCTAGAATTAGGAGTTGACTGGTTTGAGTTATCTTCTTTTGCCTTATAGGCAAGGCAAAGATTCTTGATGTTTGAGAATGATGGAATATTATGAAGTCTTGTATGCTTTGATTGTTATTGTACTCATACATGTGTACTATATGTGAGTAATGCATTTTGTGAGATTAAGTTGTAAATGAGATTATCAATTATCTCTTTTTTCTTGACCTAGCTATAAAGGTTCGATGAAATCTTGTTTGTGCTAATGAAATAGATTCAAAAGGTATTTAATTTTGCCTACTAATGTTCTAACAACTTGCACAAGTGTTTGTTTGTTAGACACAAAGATTATGTTGTTATGAGAAAATAGGTACGCTCAAAGTAATCGACATCCTGATTAGGTGGACATGTTTTTTATTATATAAGGTGGCTAAACGAGGGGACGAACCCTTACAAAAAAGAAAAAAGAAGCCCTAGAAGCATCAGCACAAAAGCGCCTCAAAACAGATACTACATAATCTGCTTACGCAGCATAAACAACATAGACAGCAACCCCAGACTAAGACAGTAAATATGGAGTAACAGAGTATCACCAGTATAAAAATAAGAAAGAACTAAGGAGGAAGATTCTCTCCTTATTTAACCATGGATTTAATGAAGTCACCCAACTTCTTAGAGTTCTCATCAGTGTCAATAGTAACAGTAGCCCCAAGGTCCTACAGCACAGAAATATTAAGTAAGATAGTACTCCTAAGCACAGTGGAAAGGTTCTATTCTAGCTTTTCAATGCAGCCCCTCAGAACAGCAATTTCAGTCCCAAAGCCAGCATCAGTCTCCATTTCATCATCGGCTTCTTCCACGAACATCTTTCCTGCTTTGCCAGCATTACCCGCAGAAACACCAGCATCCCCATCAGTAGCCTCCATCTCTTTATTCTCCTACTTATTATCAACATTCTTAGAAATCTCGTGAACATCTATATCCTTAGCCTCATCACCCTGGGTGGATTCATCAAATGCACTCTTTGAATAATCAATAAGTTTGGCCTTGGGAGTAGGTTTTCCAGCAATTCTCCCAGACCGCCTAACTCCTGAAGAGAAGCCCTCCTTAATATTCTTCACAGACGGGTGAGATTTGCTACCTTGTCCCACGGGGGTCCTACAAGGATTTTTAGGGGTCCCCACAGTAACAGTTTCAACAGCTTGTGTCTTCCTCTTCTTGCACTTCGTACTAACAGTAGAGCCCGGAGTGTTGGTAGTGGTAACTATGGGAATCTCCTCAGAAGTAGAAAAAGAAACCCCTTTCATCTTAGGAGAAATAGGGGAAGGGCACGGTTCTTCAACAACAACAGTATCATCAGGGTTTGAAGACATTTCCCCACTATTAGTCTGAATTATCTTAGAAGGCTCCAGGGCAAGGTGGAAGTTGTAAAGGTAGAGGATGAGGCCTTGATGTAGGGGGATGGGTTTCTTTGCAGGTTTCTTGGTCAATTTAGCTCTAACCCTAAGAACATAATGCTCAAGGGAAGACAATAAGTAAAACAGGAAGCTAATATATGCATTGCGCCTAAAGTGATTCAGAAGGGGAAGATGATAATTATAGAACCTGGTGAAGCACCCCTCTAGAGTGAAATACTTCATAAGGACAAAACACACACCATCCCAAGGCTCAGGCAGCTTAGCTTGTTCGAATCCTCCCTGATAGGGAATGAGTTCTTCACCGTCTCCAAGAAAGAGCTTCTGGCTTGAATGGTTCGTTACTTTGGTTTTTCTTTGCAGTTTGATCCCCTGAGTTGACATGCCAGTCGCCATAGTAATAACACTTTCAGAAATCTTGAAACCAATTCCCCCCACCGTGACACGCCAGTTTTGCCAAGACCTAGTGAACTGTTCAGACAAGTTTTCATCATACCCATTGAGCTGCTCCAAATAAGGGCTGATCCCACCCTCTTTACAATAATGCCAGACCACAGGGTTATCTTTAAACTCGCAACATGAAACGGGTTCCGTTCAGATTCTATCACCCCCCATGTTAGACTTACAGAGCAAAGCACAAAAACCCCAAAGTTTCACAGAGTTCGTATACAGGGTAATATTAACCGCTTGGCCAAGGATAATAATAATGGTAATAAAACAACACGCATTATCATTAATTAGAGTCGCCTTACAAAGATGACACCTACTCTTCCCATGCTTGATCATGATTTCACAGCACACGCTATAATGAGCAGGTAAGCCGCTAGCCTTACCAGAGGGGCATAATAAGGCGGAAGTGACAATAAGCAAGAAAGTACAAAAAATCCTGTACTCCAAGATGCATGTTAGCATCCTCCAATAGAGCTGACGGAGTGAGCTGTCTTTCCAATAATTCTAACTCATCCTTAACACGTCACCTCTTTTTGAATAAGATCCCTAATGTTTAAAGGGATGTGATGGACTTAGCGCCAACAACACTAATTTGAATATTGTTGGGCAAGTTCAGTACAGGCATCTGCAACCCCATTACCCTCTCGATAAATATGAGAGATGTCCACTCTATGAAACTTCTGCAGAAGAATCTGAATATCCATAATAATATCTTTCAGCTTAATACCAACAGTCAACACATTGTTAACCTCATCAATAACTATTTTGGAGTCCCCCTGAATATTCAAATTTCTAATACCAAGGGAGATAGCCAATTTAATCCCCCATAGAAGACCAGTAGCTTCAGCATAATTGTTGCTTTGATAGCCTAACCCACCAACATAGACAGCAACCATCCACCCTTTGTCATCCCTTATAATCCCTCCACCACTAGCCTTTCCATCCGCCTTAGAAGCCCCATCAAAGTTTAGTTTGAGCCAGTTAGGCCTTGAGGGAGTCCATCTAGTGTTAAGCCTTTGCACCTTTTTGGAATTATTGTGAACAGGAATTTGTTCTAGGATCTTCCAATTAGCCGCAATTTGTTCCTCTTCATAAGATAGAGGTTTCTCTGCAATACGGATGTGGGCATTAGTGACACTTTCCATTAGGGTCTTGACAAAAGAATGGAGAACCTGAGAGGCATCCCTAGCAGTATCCCTAAAAATTCTATGATTATGTTCTTTCCATAGAGTCCAACCAAGATAGGGCAGAGTTTGGTTCCATAGCTCAATAAGCCAGGGATGAGAAAAGGTAGGATACCAACTGGTAATGACTTCGTTAATATTAGAATTACACACCCATTGAATGCCAAAATTCCTTAAGATTATGTTCTAGATTTCTCTGGCAAAATCACAGTGTATGAAAAGATGAGAAACAGTTTCCTCCTTTTCACAACACAAACAACATCTATTGACCAAAGTAAACCCTCTCTTCTGTAAGTTGTCTTGGGTTAAAAAAAATTTATGAACAGAAGCCCACCAAAACATATTGATTTTTGGTAAAAGTTTATGATTCCAAACTTTCCTCCATATCTCCTTTCTATGCACCTCAGGAAACAACAAATGGTAAGCAAACTTGACAGTGAAATGTCCATTCTTATCCATCCACCAATACTGCTTATCTTCGCGAGGGAAAAGAGGGATTCTGACCCCCTGGATCAAATGTTGAATAGCTCGCAACCTAGGAGTGAGATTAGGGCGATGGGAACAACAATCCAATAAGTTTTTCCAGCTCCTAATACCATTATTGTTGAACATGTAATTACAGACTTTATCCCCAAAAAACTGAGTAGCAATGCTAGCAATAGCTCCATAATCCCCCTGAGTAATAAGAGCCTTATCTTTTATCCAAATATCGTTCCAGAAGTTAATGGACATACCATTCCCCAATTTCCATCTAAGCCCTTGCTTAAGGAGGCTTCTGGACTTCAGCATTTTATTCCAGATAATAGATCCCTGGGGTAACCCTTCCTGTTGGAGAAAGCTGGAACTATCAGTTTCAAGAAGATATTTGGCATGCATAATTTCCCCCCAATCTTTATGGTTATGGATCAGGTTCTAGTTGATTTTGGAAAGGAGGGCTTTATTCATATTTCGGATAGATCTAATATTGAGACCACCATGGGATTTAGGAAGACACACTTTCTCCCAGCTGACCAAAGACATTCTCTGTTTGTCTTCCACCCCCGTTCATAAGAATTTTCTTTGAATCTATTCCAATTTGTCAGCAAAAGAACTAGGTATCTTAAAAAGAGACAGGAAGTAAGTAGGTATACCTTGCAGGGAGGCACGGAGAAGCTATAATTTTCCCACACTACTGAGTAATTTCCCTTTCCAGCCAATCAATTTCTTCTGAGTTCTTTCCAAGATTCCATTCCAAAAACCTGGAGACACCTCTTTGACCGTAAGAGGGAGGCCAAGGTAAATAGTAGGAAGATCAACTTCGGCACAGTCCAGGATATTAATGATTTTTTGTCAGAGATCATTAGGAGTATTAAAAAAATACACATTACTCTTTTGAAAATTTATGCCTTGACCAGAAGCTTTGGCATAGTCATTTAAAATATTCTTCCAGCTCCGAGCTTCAATCACAGAAGAGATGCCAAAAAGAATGGTATCATCAACAAACTGCTGCACAGACATAGGGGAAAGGGAGGAAGCTGGTTTGATGCCCATGATTACTTTAGAAGAGATCTTAGCTTGAATATGTCTCCCAAGGGCCTCCGCCATCATGATAAACAAGTAAGGAGAAAGAGGATCTACCTATCGGAGTCCCCTCGAGGAAGAGAAAAAACCCCTAGGGACCCCATTAACCAGGACCGAGAATTTAGCAGTGGAAATAGCCTCCCGAATGAGAAGAGAGATTTTATCATTGAACCCAAACTTTCTAATGACTTGAAACAGAAAAGTCCATGAGACCCTATCATAGGCTTTAGAGATATCTAACTTAAGAGCCATACTAGGGAGTCTACTGTTGTCCATGGAATGAATAGTTTCATGAGTGGAGATCACAACATCCAGAATTTGACGACCCGGGACAAAGCCTTTCTAAGAAGGGGAAATAATTTTATCTAAAAAAGGTTGAAGTCTCATGACAAGAACTTTAGTGCAAAGCTTATAGACGGTATTACACAAGCTAATGGGTCTGAACTTAGAAAGATGAGTAGGCTTCAACTTTTTAGGGACTAGGACAATAAAAGTATTATTGATCTATTTTAAAAGTTTACCAGTTCTAAGGAAGTCTCTAACAATAGTAGTGAGATCAGCCCCCACAATATCCCAATATTCCTGAAAAAAATGGGAGGGAAGCCATCAGGGCTAGGAACTTTGAAGGGGCCCATAGAGAATAAGACAACACGAACCTCCTCCTCAGAAATAGGTTTTAACATTTCCAGGTTGTCTTCCTCAATTATCAGACAGGGAATTTTATCAATGAACTGATTCATAATCCTGCCATTCTCATCATTGTGAGCTTGTTCAGTCAGCAAATTTTGAAAGAATAACACAACTTGATCTCCAATCTCATTATCCTCAGTGATAATATTGCCATTTTCCAAACATAATTTTGTTATGGAATTAGCCTTCCTATGTTTCATGGCTGAGAGATGGAAAAAAGCCGTATTCCTATCTCCCTGTTTAATCCATTGAATCCTAGACTTCTGTTTCCAAAAAACCTCTTCTCTGCTCATAAGATTCTTCCAATCAGAAATCAGATCACACTCTTCCTTAGTACTATCTTCTGAAGCATCTCCTTGATCAATTCGTTGTTGGATATCTGCTAGTTTCCCAGCTATATTTTTCTTCTGAAAGAACACATTACCAAAACTATATCGGTTCCACCCACGAACTTTCTATTTAATGTGCAGGAGCTTTTTAACCAACCTGAACATAGGAGTACCCTGAATGGGAATTTGCCACCATTGAGCCACAAGTTGTCTAAAGTCTCTATGCTTAATCCACATAGCTTCAAAACGGAAAGGGAAAGGACCACATTGGCTTTGATCTTTCCAATTGAGGAAAATAGGGTAGTGATCAGACATGGTTCTAGGAAAAGCCTGCAGATTCATATTATGATGATTATCCCAATTGCTAGAAATAAGAAACCTGTCTAATTTAACTTGGATCATTTGATCTCCTATTCTTCTGTTAGACCAGGTAAAGTTCTGATTCTGCAGCTCAACATCAAGTAAACCACAAACATTGATAAATTCTGTAAAGTCAAACATGCTTTCAAAATAATTAAGGATCCCACCAGATTTCTCAGAAGGATATAAGGGAGTGTTGAAATCACCAGCTAACATTCATCTAGAGTGCGGGGTGTTGGTCAAAGTGGTACTCAAATCAGTCCACAAAGTTTGCCTCAGAGCTCTAGTATTTGGGGCATAAATATTGATTAAGAACTAGCTTAAGGAAGGCAAAGAGAAGTTAATAACCAAAATATGCTTACTAGAAGCAACAACAACAAGTGAACCCTAGAGTTTAGCATTGTTCCACATAGTAACAATCCCACCAGAGGCCCCTATAGCCGGACTAATGCAGAAAACAGCCTTAGGCCATATGTAGTCAGCTATCTTCTTAAAGCTCTCCTCATTCATCTTAACCTCCTGAAGTAACAAAATATCAAGCTTATTATCCAAAACACAGTTTTTAACTTCAAACTGTTTGGTGGGACTATTGAAGCCCCTCAAATTCCAAGATAGAATTCTCATTTAAAAGGTTTGAGGGATTGGACCTCCAGTGTTTTTTGCTTACCACTGGCAATCTCCCTAGCAATCTCTCTTTGCCTTGTTTCTCTGAGGGTTAGTCTCCCTTGTTTGGAGTCAGTGCCTACATCCGCAGATTTTTTTCCCCTATGATTCTTTTTCTTAGGGGTGATCCATTCCTCCTACTCATTACCACTACCACTTGGTCCTAATGATGGATTAGCTGGCTGGTCTCTTGTTTCCATGGCAAGGGAAGTATCCTGGGTTGAATTGAAGGTTATTACTCCATCAGTGTCTACTATTTCTATGGGATGAACATGCTGATCATCACTCAAAGCCTTGCCTCCTTCAACAACACCGTCTACCGATTGGGAGTGTATTTCACCCTCCTCAATCAGGTTGGTCTGTTGATCTAGATAGTTATCTATATCTGAAACAACATTCTAACAATCTTTTTCCATGTCCTTCTCAGTATTATCTTCTGGGATAGCATTTTCCTCATTACCCCCCATTCCCTGATTGACAGGGGTAACATCTTTTTGTGAATGCTCTGCAGCCTCATTATGAAGGTCAGCCTTCTCTCCCATTTGCTTCGCCTTGCATTGGGTCATTAAATGGCCCTTCTTCTTGCAGATTTGATAGAAGGTAGTAGCATTTTAATAGAGAATCAACTGAGTCCAAATCCCATATTTAGAGTTTAACACTATGGACATGGGAAGGGTTTGGTTAATCTCCACATTAACACAAAACTGGGCATATACACACCTGGATTGGATGCGAGTGGTATGATCCACAGTAACATACTGGCCGAAGGAGTTGCCAATAGCAGAAAATATTTTTTCATCCCAGAATTCCAAGGGAAACCCTGGCAATCTTACCCAGACAGGAGCTGACTTATTGAGGTCCGTGTTAGGGTCAAACCCAAGTTTCCAAGGGCACAAAGCAAGAGAATGGGAACCATAAAGCTAGGGTCCACCTGCAAGAATAGCTATCATATCCTCCCTATTCATAAATTTGAATAGAAACAACCCTCTTGCCATAGCAATGACCGAAACACTACCTTTGATTCTCCACCATGTAATCACCCACTTCCTAACCATCTCAATATTAGGACGGAAGGAGAAAAACTTACCGACCAGTGCAAGATCCATGGCCGCCACTATTTCTTCAATCAAGTCGTCTGGAATATCCAAAGCTGTACCTTCAGCGAAATCCTTTTTGACAGGAAGCCACGACATGCCTTTAGGGGAACACATCTTCTTCCCTGTTAACGCTCTTTTCCATCCTATGGAAGGATCCTCCTCCATCAAGTTCAGGTTCCTAGAGGCACTGCCCGAGGCAGCAGCCTCCATTGTCATAGAAAAGCAACCAGATCTAACAAACCCTAAAAAGCCATGGAAAACAGAGAGCGCTCGAAATTTTTTTTAACAATAGGTGGACATGTTATAACACTAAGGTAAAATAGTTTAGAAGAAGGTATGCTAACTTACTTTATGAGTATTCGCTTAACCTTGATTTAGAATTTAAGATCATCGAGACCATGACTCTTCCAAGAGGGGAAGGATGTTACAACCCTAAATTCTTAATATTTAATTAATGCAATTAATTTGCAATTAAGAAATATTATTATTAATCTTTTATTTGATGATTTTTTTAAGATCGACTAACAAGGACTAAGTACTTGATGTTGTTTCAATGAGTGAAATAGGGATAATTCGATGCTCTCGTGAGAGAGAGAGAGAGAGAGTATCATCGAGGAGAGGGAGTCTAGCGATCAAGAAGCAAATGACCATGATGGAAATCTATCTCACACACACTTAGAAAAATAATTAGAATTTTCTTAAATGATTTAATAATTAGAATTTTCTTAAATGATTTAATAATTTAAAATGATTGTGTGTATGCATATGTGTTTACATTTTTTTCTTTAGAAAATAAATTAGAATAGTCCCTTTATTTATAGCTAGTGTGTTGATGAAAATAATGATAGAGAATCTTTTTAAATTATTTCATGAGAGTTTTTATTGTGTTAGTTATATATTTTAAAGGACTTAGTCCTAATGTTTATTAAGCTATGTTTACTAGCTTATTGTAATATTCATGTTGGAATATTGTTATGGAATAAAATTGTATTGAGTAAAAATATTTAATTTTACTCTTTTTATGCAATATTTTATTGTATAGATATGTGTGGTCTTTACAAAGCTAGTTAGAGATCAGTACTGAGGTAGAATTGTGCATGATGTAAAGTGTTGATTGGATTTTGAAGTTTGAGTTGCTCATTGCTTGTTAGACTTCATAGTTCGAAGTATATTTTCACTAAAACTGGACTTTGCCTTACATTTTGCATGCCTTGTGATATGCTTATGGGGGCCAAAGCCTAAGTTGTTGAGTGTCTAGGCTCAACATTGGGGAAGTGATTGACAATTGGAAATTGCAACCTAGACCCCAAAGTCCAAGGTGTTACAAGTTGCACCCTACACACCAAACCTTGAGGTTTGAGCCATACAAATCATGCTTTGAAGTATGATCCTATTTAGTTTGAACCCTGAAGTTTGAACCAATGTAGATTTGTTTTGTTTGGCCTAATTCTTGAGATATTTTGAAAGTGGCTTGGTAGGAAAGTTGCAGGGGTTTATAGGTTGTATTAGGGAACCCCAACTCTTCTTCATAACTCATTTTAGTGTCTCTTCATAATGTGTTGTCCCATGATGTTTTTAAGTCTTCCACTTGTGCCACCTTGTAGTGTGCATTGGTGTGTATGTTAGTGTGTCATGGCATGATGTTGTGACACCTGGGGCATATAAAAGTGGAGTGTGGATTGTTTGATGCCACTATTTGATGAGGGGGTCAAACCCAGAAAACACAATAACATAGATTGCACACAGAAAATAGGAATTTTCTTTTATTGAACTAAACAATATATTACATTATAGAAATTGGAATCAAATCAGATGATGAATCCTCAACATGCTGCAACACATTATAGCTTCCTTCCTCTGGATTCTAGAATCTTCTACCTTCTACAGCTACAAATCATCTAGGGTTTCTATTTTCCCTCCTTTTCCTGATTCACCACTTTCCCCCCTTTCTCTACTACTCAAAGGATTTCTAAAAATGGTCATAAATAGCCCTTTTTGGCGGCTTCTAGCCAAAATTTTGAAATTTGTAACTCCCTCCAAAAATAGCTCAACTTCTGAGAGCCATAACTTTTGATCTGGATGTCTGATTGACGAACCGTTTGATGTGTTGGAAAGATTGCGAAGTGCTCTACGACCTTAGAATTTGCTCTATTAGTTTTGCCCATTTTTAGGGTTGTATAGAGCCTCTAAGTGCCTCATATATAACTTTGAAACCTTTTTAGGAGTTTTTAAAGAAATGAAAACTTTAATATCTTTCAGCCCACAAGTGATCTTTGGCCAATTCCTTCACCAAAGGTTATATTTTTCAATTCTAAAGCTTTGAGTAAATTTCCGCTTCCATACATGCTCAAATGCAAACTTTCTAAATATGACAGTTTGTTATTTTTAGCAGATTGGAAAAACTAAAGGTTCTACATTAGTATTCAAGCAATTGGGTATTCGAAAATACCAAAATTGAAAAGAATAGAAAATAAAATCATCATTTTTTTGGGTGATACAAGATTGCCCTTACACCACTGGATGCTCTTGTATCACTATTGTGTTGCAAACACTTTGTTCATCCTATTTTTAGTCGTTAATGTCTTAGGCATAAGTTTGCGGCATTATATTACATCAACACACAAAGAGCACATTTTAGAGCATCAACATCACATTATCAACTCACATTAGTTAGAATATTCCCTTTATTTATAGCTAGTGTGTTGTTGAAAATAATCATAGGGAATCTTTTTAAATTATTTCATGAGAGTTTTTATTGTGTGAGTTATTTATTGTAAAGGACTTAGTCCTAATGTTTGTTAAGCTATGTTCACTAGCTTATTGTAATATTCATGTTGGAATATTGTTATGGAGTAAAATTGTAAATTGAGTAAAAAATTTTAATTTTACTCTTTTAATGCAATATTTTATTGTATAGATATGTGTGGTCTTTACAAAGTTGGTCAGAGATCAGTCCTAAGGTGGAGTTGTGCATGATGTGGAGAGTTGATTGGATTTTGAAGTTTGAGTTTCTCATTGCTTGTCAGACTTTATAGTTCGAAGTGTATTTTCACTGAAACTAGACTTGGCCTTACATTTTTGTATGCCTTGTGATATGCTTATTAGGGGCCAAAGCCCAAGTTGTTGAGTGTCTATGCTCAACATCGAGGAAGTGATCGACAGTTGGAAATTGCAACCTAGACCCCAAAGTCCAAGGTGTTACAAGTTGCACCCTACACTCCAAACCTTGAGGTTTGAGCCATACAAATCATGCTTTGAAGTCTGATTCTTTTTAGTTTGAACCCTGAAGTTTGAACCAATGTAGATTTGTTCTGTTTGGCCTAATTCTTGAGATATTTTGAATGTAGCTTGGTAGGAAAGTTGCAAAAGTTTGTAGGTTGGATTAGGGAACTACAACTCTTCTCCATAACTCATTTTAGTGTCTCTTCATAATGTGTTGTCCATGATGTTTTTAAGTCTTTCGCTTGTGCCACTTTGCGGTGTGCATGTTAGTGTGTCATGGCATGATGTTGTGACACCTAGGGCATGTAAAAGTGGAGTGTGGATTGTTTGATGCCACTATTGTGTTGCAAACAATTTGTTCATCCTATTTTTAGTTGTTAATGTCTTAGGCATAAGCTTGGGGCATTATATTACATCAACACATAAAAAGCACATTGTAGAGCATCAACATCACATCATCAACTCACATTAGCATCCTTGGCCTTACTACATGCTTATTTTTTGTCTTTGATTATTTTTAGAAAATTGTGGAATTGACAACAAGGGTTTAACCAAAGGAGAATATTCCTTGCCTAGCAAATTCCTAAATTGTGTGTATCAACACCACCCTTTTTGAAGAAGCATGTAAATGACATCAAGGCAAATAACATCAAAATCAATAAAGTTTAGATCTGCGGGTCATGTTCAAATTTGTGTACATAGCTCATATCCACAACTATGGTGATCAGTTCTATAGCCGTAAAAGTGAACCATAATTACAGACATCCAACTTTCTTGGTCTCGAAATGGTCATTCTACAGTATCTAATTTTCTGACACATTAACAATTTGATCTGAAACATCTAACACACTAAATCGACATCAGATTTTAAGTTAAATATCATTATTTATTAAATTAATTTGAAAACATGTATTCTAAGTACAATTATCAGTCCCTCGTTAAGTTCTAGGTTAGACTGTTTGGCCCTATAGCCACCCCAATCTATTCCTTTGCAGTTAAGGAAGGAATAATGTAAGACTGAATGTGTGGGCAAAACGGAGGAGGAAAGGATAGGATTGCTTCATCCTTTCCTTCCTCTTTCTGTACATTTCCTTTTTGTCATTCCTTCATAAGGGTAAGATACGCTTTTGACAGCGAGAGGAGCACCAATTCAAAGGTTAAGACATGCTTTGTGCTTCACAACAAACATAAGATTCTTGTTTTTTGGTCGACTCCACTTTTTCTTTTTAACTTTATCATGACTACTCATCACTGTCATCACTGTGTTCAATACAAAAGCAATGAGGAATTTGCTTTTCTCTTTTCCAAAGAAATTAAATACATTCACATTCATTCCTCGAATATCTTTTACCAAAATAATGATTAATTTGTAGCCTTCCGTATATACATCCAGGCTTTGAATGCGAGAGATGTAACCTGGGAGCAGTTTGCCATACTGTGTTCTTGCTTTGTTTCCTCCCAGTTTATACCGAGTATCAGTTTACAAGTTTGTGTCATTGTAAAGATATTTGAATGCAAAGTAGAAACAGTCTACACTATTAATGTTACTCCACTACATTATACCTCGAGAGGAAAGGATTAAGATTGTGAGGTGGCTGCCTATATTATTACTAGTGTGAGTGTGAGTGTATGTGTGAGTGTGTGTGCGTGTACGTGTGAGACTGATCCCGGATTATTGTAAACTTTTAAATATATTTGTAAAGAAGTAAGTGCTTTTTCAATATAAATATTTTAGACAAATCAATTGATTAACAATAAATAATTATTTAATTTTGAATAAAGAGTTGCAATTAATTATGATATTGAACTTTAAATGTATGAAATTTAAATAAATTAAATAAAGGTACTTAGCTCTAGGTTTGATGTTGACCTTGTTGTGTTAGATGTTGTTAGTTGATTTCTAATGTGTCAAAAAATAGGGACCTATTAGACAAATGTCTTGGGCTGAAATTTTTTTTTGTTGTTGCTTCAATTCACTTCCACAACTATGGAATTGACCTCTATGGTCGTGGATTTGAACATTGTATGTGGATTTAAACTTGGTTTGTGAATTTGAACTTCACCAATTTGGATCATAAGAACTTGTTCACCTCAATGTTTGTAACCTACTTCTAAAGGCGGGTGGTGTTGATAAACATTGTTTAGGAGTCTGTTACCTAGTTAGGGTTATTCTCCTTTTGTCAAACCCCTATTACCAAGTCAATGGTACAAAACAATGATTGAAGACAATAGATAAGCATGCATTATGCCTAACCATGTGTAACTATTAATATAATGATGTTATGCTTTTATGATAATGCAATGTCATGATGATATCATCTTATTATAATGGAATGTTTAATAGAACTCCCATGTTAGGTCCTAGATGTCCAGTTGAAATAATAATGAATTAAGGTTTGCCTTTAAGTACAACACCCTAGCATACAATTTAATAAATTTCTCACTTGAGTTGGCTCATAATAGCTAATTGGAGCGAGCCAAGAAACGCCAAAATTTATATTTGAATTTTGAAAGTTTAGGGGTCTTTTTTGCACCCACAGGTTTGATTAGGTAAAGGAATGAATGAACAAAGAATTAGGCTAGTCCCTAGGGATACACGAAGATTAAATCAAGTGACAATTAAGTTATTTTGTCAATTTACATTGAAATGTGCCACTTGTACACTAGTCATTGCATTAGGAACAACCATATCAAAATGGGTCTAAAATGGATGGGAAAAGTGTAGGGTAAATAATTTTCACCATTACATTTTCCCTCCACCTTGATTTGTATGTGAACTACTATGAAAATGTGTGTTAAAGTAAAACAAGTAGTCATTATGAATGTAAATATTCAAACTCATATAAAGGATACATATAAGGATGATGGTTTGGTGCACTTCTTTACAATGAGTGCTCCATCTCGAAACCTTCAAAGTACAAATGAAAAAATTCCAATTACTAAAATAAAAAATAAGCATAAATATAACTACTAATACTATCAAAAATAAAAAGAAAAATGGTAAAATAGATCTTCCTTGTATAGAAAAAAAAGGTTATATCTATGGATAGAAATAATAGATAGAAATAACAATAGGACCCTACCTAAATGTAGAAAATAATAAGATTCTACTTGGATATCTCCATCTCAAATGAATAGGGCTCTGTCCAGAAATAAAAATAAACATCATGACCATAATCTAACCAAAAACCATCAGTGATATTATGTGTGTAACATCCTACTAGTTTTATACATCTAGTTTTTACTCAAAACACAGGAGATTTTTTTCAATTTACTTAGTCATATAACCAAATATCTTAAATATCACATTAAGATAAGTTTGTTTTCTAACTTATTCATAACCAACTATAACATATTTATTTACTCTTCATATGGAAAGAATGCAATATTGTATAAACTAAAAAATAAAACACAAACATTTATTCACTTATTGATTTTCTAACTTGGTAGAATTTAAATCACCATAAACTTTTATTTTATTTCTACACTATCCAAGTGATCCTTTTAGAACAATCATATTTTCTATGGCTCTTTTATCAAGAGAAACTAAAGCAATGATATAATGGAATTTGTTTCTATTGAAGCTACTAAGAATATGTAATGCCCATCGCTTTTTTTTGGCTTGTGATAGATGTTATTTTCATATTGCTATCTGTCAGTTCTGGAACAATTGATAGTCTTATATTACATATTTACAGTTTCGAGACATTTGGACTAGTATGTTATGGTTTATGTTCTTCTTGATCTTGATGGACTATGTTCGATGGATATACTTAGATATGTGTTATGAGTTATGATGACATTATGATTACTTCAGTTATGATGTGTTGGATATGTTTAGTAATGGATTATTATTTACATGTTTTAGATTCGTAGATATCTGTTTTCAAATGCTATGATTATAATCTTATCCAAGAGCAGGGATGGTGTAGCATTACTCGTTTCGAGTACCCTGCTGCGCCGCGATTCTCTGACTCTCTATGTGTTGACATATATGTACTTGATCATATTTAATCAATTGTTTGGATGCAGGCTGCAGGTACTGAACCTCGACTCCACTTAATATAGCAGGTTTGAGCAGGTTCTTTCACCAATGGATATTAGTAATGGGAGATAACATGAGGTCTATTCCACTAGGTTGGTCCTTGTCTTTTGTTGTGGTCTCAAGTCATGTTGGGATACTTGGTTCTTGTCTTGTGATGATGGGTTAGGTTGTGTCGTAATGTTTAGTCAAGTCATATTTTATAATGTTAAAATTATTCTCCTGTGTGGATGGAAGATTCTTTAATAGATTAGTGGTTATTAATAATACTCCTATTTTGTGTTAGGTAATTATTTAATTAACATTAAGCTATGGAAGACACCTTGGGTAAATTTTATAATAGATGAGAATTATAATCTGTTGTCCAAAAGTAATTATGTGGTAAAATTGGAGTTACGGGTATTTAGTGGTTATTTGGTAGAGAGTATTTTGGGGATATGCAAAATTAATGCCATGTGCCATCAATTTCAAAATTGGAGGATTTGGGAATCCCTTGGTATAGTGAATTTTTGAATCTCACGAGAATGTGGGTTGTTGAGAAGAGAGGCATGTCTTCTGCATTTATTCGAGGAGTTGAATCCTTGTTTTTAGAGAAAGTGGGTTGTTGGGAAGAGAGGCATATCTCTTGCATTTATTCGAGGAGTTGAGTCCTGGTTTGGGGGGAGGAAGAACAGAGAAAAATTAGTGGCAAGAACTGGGAAGGGGCTGAGAGTTTTGGAGGAGGTAGTTTTGGAAGAGCGGAGGGAGTGATTCTGGCACCAAATCTTCAGGGCAGCCAAGCATTCGATCCAGGTGCCATTGTTTCCTAAATCTCTGTCTCTATTTTCTTTGATTGGAATTTGATTGGTTTTCTACCTGAGTTTTTGTATCATACCCAATTTGTGCGTCATGGCACCCTACCGATAATAACTCTATGGATGTTTCTATGAATCACTCCATTCCGCACCCCAATATTCTCTCTATAGTAATATTGTGATTTCTTGAAAGTCTATAGTTTCTTCTTTAACAAATCCTTTTTTGTATATATTCTGCAATCATCACATGAGAAGATGTTTCTGTGAGGCGCTTGTCAAGCAGCCACATATCATGCTTGTGCATCCAAGATCTGCATTCTAGTGCAGTGGTTTGAATTAATAAATAATTGTAAGGACTACATTGAGTGCCACGACTTGTTAGGAAGTTTCTAAAATTCTTTTCAACAAATCTATTTTGTGTGCATCGTGCATTCATGGCAGCTTATGATACCACGTCTTGTATATGCTTTCACATTTTGCATAAATGTCTACCAAAGCATTTCAAGATATTATATCTAATAAAATTCCCTTACCATTCTACCTTTATGGATGCTATTTCATTTTGTCAAGTGCATACAAATCCCACCCAATGGGAAAAGATCCACAGTCACCAAGAAAGCACATCCATACAACCAGCACAGATTTAATAGGTATCTTAGTGACAAAGTTTAGGGTTTCCTCCAGATGGCCAGTGTGGCCAAGAAGGTCAACCATGCTCATATAACAATCATTGTAGGTGCAATGCTTTTAAGGGTTACAAATGCGCCTCGATGAATCTACTTTGTGTATTTCCTACAACTGTTATTTTCCATGAGAAGACATCATTTGCTAGGGGAAATGGTTGGAAGCTGATAACTTAGGGGAGCATATCAAAATGCAAGATTTGAGATAAACTAAAGGAATCGCCTTTGTTTTAAGTTTCTAAATCCTTTTCAACAAGTCCATTTTAAGTGTGTTCTGAAATATTTGAAAATAAGAGATGTCAATGTCTGCCAATTAGTTCACATTCTTGTCTAAGCGATCTGCACTAAGAAAGCTCATCCATACTTTCACTGCCAGTTTATCTGGCATGTAAATGTAGGTTTAGGGTTGTCTTACAATGGTCACCATGCAGTGCTATACATAAGTCCAATATCTTGATCATCATTAGATATCAAACCTTGATGGTTATAGTTGTAGTAGAAATGCTTATAATTGAAATATTATAAGCCGTTTAAACAATTTTAGTGAGAAATTATCAAACTACCTTCTTTATAATTTGTAGTTTGATGGACAAAGACATGGACAACTTAAAAGATTGAATATCTTTTGGCTTGCATGGCTAAAGTTGCCAGTAAAGAGGGAAATCCATTGTTATTAATGCCTTGCGTCTATCATAATCTCTATTCTCAATACATCTCATGGCTGTAATAAGGATTGTATTCCAGTTATGTGTTTTATTTCAAGATAAGACAAAGCACATTAATGTTTTATTATGGTACGAAATGAATGTAAAATATATTTTCTGTAGGCTACTTTTCACTTTCAATTGAATAGTTTCATATAAAATGTTTTAAGATTAGATTCGTTAGATAATAGAATACCAAGCATCACTACAGGAAGTTATACATTTGACAGAAAATTTAGGTAGTGTTAGTAAGTCCTGATTAAGTAAATCTGGGCTTAAATCTGACAGTTTAATAGCTGTTGATAGACATTTTAGCTGCAAAATACAACTAAAATTTTAAAGGACCGTAACATATGAAAAGAGTGTTTTGAACCAACTGTCAAAATTGATATAGGATTATGATAATTTGTATATTAAGTTTTTTTACATAATCTACTTATATTAAAGTAGGTCTTAGTATTTTAAGGGCACTATTGAATAGATAACTGTCATTAATAACAGTAACAAATTACCTTTGTTTTGGATGAAAATATATTTACCATCCAATAATTCATGTTTTATTATTATCATTATTATTATTACTATTAATATGATTATTATTTACCATAGTAGTGAGTAAATAGATGCACGAATCATTTAGTAATTTAAAATAATGTTACGGTAAAATTATTGGGTAAGTTAAATTATTAGGGTATGGAATTATAAAATATGTATCTTGAATTGAATTAATGATTAAAAGTAGTTATGAAATGAGTTGGTAATTGTGTAGATCATTTGAATTATCTATATTTTGAAAAAGAATTAAATAAAGAAAATTAGTTGATATGTATAACATTTGTTTAATATATTTAAATGGAATTTAGTGTGTTTAAACATTTAATGTTGGTGAGTTGAATTTAGAGGTGATTTTGTTAAGATAGTTTTGGTTAACAAGATTAAAATTAGGATTATAGACATTGCATTTAGATTTTAATCTTGATAGTTGGTTAATTCTCTTTGGATGAAAAATATTTACTATCCAATGACCCATGTAAATTATTATTATTATTATTCATCATTAAGAAATAGAATCTATTTCTGTAATATAAAAATATCTCATGTCTTTGAGTAGAATTGCTGGTAAATAAAGAAATACATATAAGTAATGTTTTTAGGATTAAGATTTAAATTTAATTTTCTATTGTTTTAATTAAGAATTTTATGACTCATAGTAAGGATGTCTTTTGTGTTGATTAGTTTGTATTAAAAGAATGGTAATATTATTATAACTTGAGGGTAAATGTAGTGTGGGGAATAATGAATTACAAGCATTAGGTTAAGATGGAAATTAGGTTTTTTTACTTAGAGTAAACATTAGCACTTTGTTGTGAATGAGATGTAAATTGACCATAGAAGGAATGATGGTTATGTAAAGTAATTAAAGTTGTTTCTTTTTACTTTTAAGTTAAATATGTTATTAGGAGATTTTGTAACACCTGCCTTGAACACCTTAAAGAATACACACTTATGCTATATGAAATAGGGAAATTTTTTTTTTTAAAAGATTAAATAGTGATAACATAATCAATTACTACATATTCTCTAAGGGTTCAAGGCTGCATCACTTAACAAATCGACTAACACAATTTAACATACATCAGTAACTAATCCGAACCCATTCTCAAATAAATAACTTATTCACATTCATTGCAAATCATCAAATAATGGAATCTGCATGATTAAATACATAACTGAAATGCTTTCATATAAGTACATCAAGACATCATTACATTGCCACTTTTAGTCTACATCAAAATTACATACATAAAGAATGTTCTGTTACACAAATCTGGTACAAGGTTATACACTTACATCATCATCATTGGAACAAGTACAACTGGAGCAAATCCTTTCTGCATAAGATCCTAACAAGAATAACCAATGGATAAAATAGCTCTTCCACCCGACCATGTGGAACCCTAAGGTCCACCCCCCGAGCTAGGAGTTAACATGAGGTCCCAAACAATGACAGTCAGGTAGACAAGACTAACATGAACAAAGGACGACCAAACGCCAATACAACACATGGCAATAACATAAACAACACAACAGAACTTAACTGAATTGAACTTCCAGAGGCAACACATAACGAATGGGGAGAGTACAACTAGGGAATGCTAGGCTGCAGTAGGGAGAAGTGTCATCACATGGCTTGTCATGGGTTGTCTTGGTAAGCCTTCCTAGGCCCCAGCCCCCATCTTGGGTTGTCCTGGCAGCCTCTCCCGACTCCCGGCCCCCATACAACGCTCATGCGGAATCAACATACCTTTCATGAGGACAAGGTAGTTGATCTTGCCATTCCAGGCCTTCTCATCTCATCTCAAGCCTAAACAAGCACTTGAGCCATGAGTGAGGCATCCACTTATCTTGTTTAGTGTGCCTAACTACCCAACCCCCAAATTCATTATTTAGGTTATCACTTGATTAATCTACTTCCAACGGGTTATCCTGACTGCCACTTTGGGCGCTGGCCCCACGTTGAAAGCCACTCCCCTACCTGCATCTAGAAGACCCTACTCAACAACATAGCAAACATCATCATGACGACGATGATACATAAACCATGCAAGGCATTAACCATCTTGCATAACCATTATTCTGATATGAACATATACATGTAATTAATGCAAGGCATTCACCTTCTTGCATATCATCTCAATTACAAGGACATATTCTTAATACATTTTCCATGGCCTCCAATGAAGTAACTCATAAGAAAAATACTTTTTCATGAATACCGACATCTCCCCATTGTCTAATCCAACACAACCTCCCAAACAAATAAATAAATAACTCACAACATCAAGATGCATTCAGAATATTTACATTCTTCCACAATACCATAACCAAATTCTTTATACATGACAAAAAGGCGATATGACTTCAATAACTTAGGACACTTATCAACACATTACATGAAATCAAACACAACAACCTTGGCCTCTGGAAATGAACCCTTTACAACTTACACTTTGACCATTTCATACAATATCAATTCACACTAACTAATCATCTAATACCTTTAAATCAAATTTCCAATACAATAATCATATACCTAATCATTAATCCATTATCTTAACAAATGAAGAAACCATATTCAAACCGATCTAAATCGTTTCAAATTCCCTTATCTTTTATCAATTTCCAGGCCATTTCTGCTCTTTCTGCATAGTCGTTGGGCATAAAGCATCAGCAATTAAAAAAAGAGAGAGAGAGAGCATCCATAGTGTCAACACAGTTGTAACGGGGATCCGTTAATATTGGGAATGCCTGCGTCTTAAACGAAGCATTGTTGGGGAGCAAAAATTGGCCGATGTTGAAGAAAAAACAGTCCATTAGCCAGGAAAATAAATATAGATGCTCTTCAGGTTCTTTTTCAGTGCTGGATTTGATTTAAAAGCCTGCTCCCTACGATTAATTTAACCTGCTTCCATTTGGGCATTCGAAATCTCACATATTAATTGGGGAAAGCAGTCGTAGTAATTTAGATTAGTTGGTGTGTCGATCTTTGCGCGATCTTGGTTTTTGATTTGAATGGTACGGGCATTACAGATTTAGGGTTTTTTTTTATATGTTTATAAAATAAATAGGAACCCTCAAGTTTATCCTCAAGAGTTGAATTTAAATTACATTGTAATTATTTAATTAACTTGATTTATAAAAATGACCAATAGTGATTTACTTTAGTTATGTTAATGATATATAAATATATTTGTATCTTTGTAAATCAATTAAATAATTATTTTAATAAATATTTACATGTAGTTAACTTTTATTGTAATTATAGATTTATTCCTTAATAAGAATACAATCAAATGATAATCTATATTTTAATGTTAATATACTATTGTAATAACTTAGTCAATTGTAATCTGCTATAGTGGATTAGTTGTAAAGAAGGCATAATTTAATTATAAGTATGTTGATATTGAGAAAATGTAAATGGCTAGTAATAGGTTAGTAAATTTAATTTGTGGGTCATAAACTAGTTCATATAGTCTTTTTGATTTTGTATCTACCTGTGTGGCTAGTTTTCCAGAGGCTTAGAATGGGATGTCTTGATTTCATGTATTGTGTTGATAGATGTCTTAAGATCATGATGTTTTAAGAAGCATGTTGTCTCTAGTTATGTATGATTAAAAGACAATGTGAATGATAAATGTACTTCTCTGTGGATGCATTGTTGTCCATTTAGTTGTATTTGTCTTGTATCAAGTTTTGTGGTGAGTTGTGGAATGGGGAGACATGGAAATCATAAAGATGTAATGATTATGTGTTGATATGGGCAATGCTTTAGGAGTTCTGCCCTTATGATTATGTTTTGAGGGTCAATGCCTTGCATTGTTATATATACATGTTGATATAAGGATAATTTTTATGCAAGATGGTTAATGCCTTGCATGGTTCATGTATCCTCGTTGTCATGATGATGTTTGCTATGCTTGTTGAGTAGGGTCTTCTCGTTGTAGGTAGGGGAGTGGCTTCCAATGTGGGGCCAGTGCCCAAAGTGGCTAGCCAGGGTAACCCATTGGGAATTTGTAATCAAGTGATAACCTAATAATAAATCTAGGGGTTGGGTAGTTTTCACACTAACAAGATAATTAGATTCCTCACTCATGCCTGTAGTGCTAGTTTAGACTAAGGATGAGATGAGAAGGCCTGGTTGGCAAAATCAACTTCCTTGTCCTCACGAAAGGAAGGTTGATTTTGCATGTGTCACCCTATGGGGCCAGTGTCTAGAGAGAGACTGCTTGGGTAACCCATGTTAGGACCATGCGATGACACTCTCCTTACTGCAGCCTAGCATTCCCTAGTTGTACTCTCCCCATTTGTTAAGTGTTTGCCTCTAGAAGTACTGTTGTGTTGTTTGTGATATTGACTTGTGATGTTGGAGTCATGTGTT
Source organism: Cunninghamia lanceolata (assembly GCA_027924645.1). Lineage (NCBI taxonomy): Eukaryota > Viridiplantae > Streptophyta > Pinopsida > Cupressales > Cupressaceae > Cunninghamia > Cunninghamia lanceolata. The sequence goes on along the minus strand of BSBN01000918.1, from coordinate 6,792,851 downwards.
GTCTTATAGTCTACTGTCTACCTGACTATATGTTGTAGTGGGGACCTTATGTTAACTCCTAGCTCGGGGGGTGGACCTCAGGGTTCCACATGGTCGGGTGGAAGAGCTTTATCCATTGGTTTTTCCCTTGCTGTTGTTCGCGAACAAGGAGGATATATCTTGTGTATCAGACATCAGATCTTGTACTTGTTTATGCAGACAATTATTATGCTCATGTACTATCCTGTGTATCAGTTGATTCATAATGTATGTATTCAGATGTAATCAGGATAGTGATAATGTAAACTACATAATGATGTACTCATATGTATAGACTTTTGAATATGTACATGTAATCTTGATCAAGTTGATTATCTAACTGATGTCATGAAATGGAGATGTATATGTATAATCATTAGTGCAATAGATTTAGAATGATCTGCTGATGTTAGTTAATAATGTATGTTAAATTATGTTGATTAATTTGTCAAGTAATGCAACCATGGAACCTTAGAAGACAAGTTGTTAGTTTAATGATGTGTATTGATTTGTTAAACATTACTTTGTTATCTTATACCAAAAAAAAAAAAAAATTTGCATTGCATAGCATAGATGTGTTGTTCTCTAAGGTGTTCATTGTGGGGCATTACAGAATAGATATGATCTAGCAATACCTAATTAAGTTGGTACATGTTTTTCCATGGTATTTTAGGATTATTTTTGGGTTATGGTGTTGTCTTATGGTGGATTTTGCATCTCCTTAAGTTTATATATTGAGGGCTTGGGAAAGAGGTTTTATCTTGTAGGTTGAAGTAAGGTTACTCTATTAAAATGCTATTAGATTAAAGGGAGAAGTTGGATGTATTTATGTACTCCATTATTTGAGATTAGTACAACCTTGTGCTCTAACTTTAGTGGTGGGATTTTTACCTAAAAAAGTTTTCCTATGTTTATCAATGTCCTTATGGTTTTCATATATTTTTATTGTTTCTCTTGTTATTATTGATTTATTATATATTACTATGGTGTTAATTAGATTTGATCACTAAGTTTAATGTTAAATTGCAACTATTAACCTGGGTTTCTCAACATTTAGTATTAGATCCTTGTTTGGTTGGATTGGAAGACAAGAATACCTTTCTTTTTCTTGTGTTACTTTTGGTTGCAATAGAAGCATTTTGTGATTTAGTGGAATCAAAATCCTGTGATAAGAAGCATGACAATAATATCCATAAAGGATATCAACAAGTTCAATGACACAATTTTTAAACTTTGGAAACTGAAAATGGAGGATCTTTTAGAGAAAAGAGATCAATAGAGAGTAGTGATAGATAAAGATAAGCTTACTAATATTAGAGGAATACTATAAGAAACTTGATAAGAAAGAAAGGAGTATTATTAGGTTGTGCCTTTCTAATTCTATTCTTTTGACTCTTTCCAAAGAAACTAAATTACATATAAATTGTGAAAAGGAATAAGTGAAATTTATCAAACTGAGTCATGTTAATACGTTATGAGTGAGGCCCACATTTTCTTTTACGACCATGTTCTAGTTGGATAGACTTATTTGGTATAACAACACTCTTGGATTCGGCACTTTATGTTTTATGATGATAGTTTATGCTATTATAGACATTTCATTAGAGTATCATTTTTTATTGTTGATGATGTTGTAGATTAATTATTAGTTATGAATTTAATTTTGTTTTATAGAATTAGAATTATAAATTTTTGTTACATGTTTATAATAGATTCTTAAAAAATATAATTGTGTATGTTAATACATTTAGTAGATGATTAAATTAGATATGGTTATACAATTTTATATTGCGATGACTTGGACATTGGATTATATGTGTTGTTTAAATGTTTGTACAATTATGATAACATTGTGAATTAAGGAATAAATTTGTTTCCTATGTTAATTTTCTTATAATTTTTGCTCCGGCTATCATATCGAATGTATTAACGTTTGTGTGCAAGATGGCAAATTACAGAGGCTCCTAGGAAAACCATTGTTGTGTTTTTCTCTAGTGCATCTAGGCCTTATCCTAAGAGAGAATTAAGGTCTTCATGTGTTAAGTGTTGTGAGTATGGATGTGTTAAATTTATTTTCGATTTATATTTTTATTATTTTATGTGAGGTGAGATTAATTTCCCTTAAGTGGTAAATCTTACATTTGGAATTAATGAGGTGTTTTAGGGGTCAAAAAGTGTCTTTTTCCTTATGTTTTGTATAAAATAAAAACCCTATAGTGATAACCTATGAGTGGGGCCCTTCTTTGAATGTTTAAAAAGTGTTTTTGAAATGTTTAGAGGGGGTGGAAAATATCAAAAAAATTGGTGACAAGTTTTTGAGAAGGAAAACCTAACCCTAGTTTATCTCTTTCTATTTCTTTCTATTTTGAAAACTAGTTTGGGGTTGGTTTTACTATCTTTGGAAGATTTGTATTTTGAGGGGAGACTAAGGTTTTGGAGAAACTTGGAAGCTTGGAAAAGAGGATGTTAGCATAAATTGGAATAAAGGCTTTCCCTAACTTGGTGGAAGTAAGATGTAGGTCTTCATACCATTTTTAGAATGTAGAAATGTTATTTTGGATTAAAAATGAATAAATTTAGTTGGTTGATTTTTTGGAGTACTTGTTTGTTAGTGTACTTGATACTCCTTGAGTGTTATTTTTATGTCTAATAGATGTTTTGGTAAATGGGTTGTCTAGGGTGTTGATCATTTTTCTTAGGATAAGATTCGCCCATGTGTGGGTTTGAGAGAGGTATGGACCCTCTCTTGGGGAAATTTTATGTAGCATGTGATGGCATTAGTGCCTTGTTATTTTAGTGAATGGGGTTGTGGCAATGGAGTAAATATTTTATGGCATATGGTATGGTGGTGTTTATGCATTTTGGGTGAAGAATGCAGTGGTTGTATTGAGAGTTGTGGGTTATGAAATGGGTGGAGATGGAAATGCAATTACATATACTCCCAAGATATTAGTGAGTCCTCTTGACTCCCCCCTCTATTATGGCTTTTATGAAAATCTATTTGTATGTGAGTTGGCATTTTGGGTAGAGTGTTGTTTTGAATGGTTGTATGTGATTTTTTGTGCAAATGGTTTTCTTGGGACTTTCCTAGCTCAGGGGTGGACTTTCTTACAAGTCCTATGGTTGGGTGGTGAGCTAGCTTGGTCAAGTGTGATTTTATTCTTTGTGTGTTGTAGATTTGGATTGTGTTGGAAGGATACCCTTCATAGAAGAGTTGTTGTTCACTATTTTCATTCTACAAGAACCTATTGTATTGGGTGTAATAAAAGAATATTGAGTTAAGTTGTCTTTGAAAACCATGTTTATGGTGTGGAGTCAAGTAATGAAAAATACTTCCATTGGTTAATGTATGAGTCCTGTTATAAACTATATCCTTCCATTGTTGGAAGAAAATTCTTATAATTTAATTTTCTTTTAATAATTGTGTATGATGGGTTAAGTTGAATAAATGTTTTTGGTTTAGTATTTAATCAATGGGTGAAATTTTCAGATTTAAATTACAAGACATAGGGCTTTCTTTTATAGATTTGTGAAAGTATAAAATAAATGTTTGTAGGATTCTTGGTTTATTTCATTGAAATTCCTTGTGGCATGTACCTTTCTAATGTTAATACATTTCTAGGAAAATTAAATTTACATGCATATCAATGTCTAAAACAAAATTTTTTGTACCATGCCCTTATACAAATTCCTTTGTACATTTGCAAATATATGAAAATATGATTGGATGCATTTGCACTTGTACAAAAAACCAATGGGGTATAATTAACTATTGTGTATAGTTGCAAAGATATATTTTAACACTTAGGAAAATCCTTCTCATATGAGCCTTCTCTGTGTAAACTTGTAGGGAAGAAAATAATTGTCCTTGTAAAAAATAAATAAAAAAATTTATTATGTGTGACTACTTGCTCTTAATCTTCCTCCTTGTTCATATTATTTTCTATGCATGCTTGTGTACATTTTTGGTTAGAAGCTATATCTGTAGGAATTATTAAAAATTGTAAAAGAAGGTTGTTACTAGAAAAATTTTCCTTTAAAAATTATTGAGCACCTCTATTACATTGTGTATCAGATCTGGACATTATGATTTCATTTATGGAGCTAGTACTCTTGAGTTTCAACTTGCTTGTCAATATATAAAAGTATAAGTATATGCATACATATATACATATATAGTTATAATTATTCTCTTGAGATTACATAGTATACCAAAACCATTTGATCTAGTTTCCAACAAACCTTATTCCTATGTACTGAGTAATACATCTGAGTTATGATTCAAGTATATATATATATATATATATATATATATATATATATATATATATATATATATATATATATATATATATATATAATTCACTTCACTTCAATTCTGGAACTGACCTCTATGGTTGTGGATTTGAACCATGTATGCAGATCTAAACTTGGTTTGTGAATTTGAACTTCACCAATTTGGATGTTAAGAACTTGTTCACCTCAATGTTTGTAACCTACTTCTATTAAAGGGTAGTGTGTTGTCCTCAGTTGTTTTCCTTGATGTCAAAGACACAATCTCTCTTAGTTAGATGTGGTAATCTTGAGTTACTAGTACAGTGTCATTGGATTGATAATGGTTTTGGATGATCTTGTCAGAAGGATTAGATCTTGGTTGTTATCTTTCTTTGTTGGCATGAGTTCGGTTGGCACTGTACTCACATGATCTGGTAATAGTGTCTTGATGACAAATACACAGTGTTATCACAGTGATGGCATGGATCTACAATTGTTTAGATGATAGTGGCATGTTGACATAGTATCCAGTGATCTTCACAGTGATCGCACAAATCTACAGTTGTTCAGATGATAGTGGCATGTTGACATAGTATCCAGTGATCTTCACTATTCCTAGCATTTGATGCATTTGATGCTGACATATGCTTGACACATTGATTGTTGGTATTTATGATGTGTAACAATGCTCATTAGTTGGCACTTGAATTGTATATTGTATCATTATCATGGTTGGCTTTGGATATTCACTTCAGTTGATATATGATGTGTAGCTTGTGATGGTATGGCACATGGCACATATGCTTTAGTGATTGGTGTTGGTAACTTGATTTCTCTTGGAATTGGTAGTCCAGATATTTCTATTGGTTGATGGCTTTATGAGTTTGATATCAGGTGCAAGACATTTATTAATGAAGACATTTGTAATGTTGACATAATTCTATGTTCACTTGCCTATGCTTAGTTTAGTGATGATGCAGTTGAATATGTTCTGTTACTCCTGTTACTTCTCTTCTCACTACAATCCAGTATGATTGGTTAACAAAGCAGTAGCATCCATGCTTCTATTTAGTGGCAATGGCACTTAACTCACATTTGATGCTCTTGTATTTCAGATGATATATGTTATATTTGTGGAGGTCACTTACCTTGAGGACTTAGACATTTGTTTTTTATTCTCTCCTTACATTGCTACAAGGTCTTCATATGTCTTAAGTCCTAGGAAGGACTCGTGTTTGATTTGTTACAAAGGTCATCGAGTCTTAAAGGATTAACTGGCTGAGAAGGTTTCTAAAGCAAAGTGCAAGTGATAAGCTTGAATAAGTCACTCTTTGTGACTGGCCCATCTAGGGCATACATGCCGCATCGATCGAGGCATATATGATAGTATATTTTTTTATTATGCAAGGAAAAGCTTGGTTTAGAGCTCCTCTTGAGCTAGGGTTTGATCTACAATCATGAAAAATGAGGTGAATCTGTCTAATGTTCAGTTTGGGAGCCCGAATGTTGGCTTGGGTGAAGTGATAGAGCTGAAAAGAGACATTGTGGACTGAGGCCATTGAAAACAAACTAAAAAATCATGATTTCTTCAGGTGCATTCGTTCCTTCTCATTGTATTAAATTTGAAGGTCGTTCTGTTGTGTTTTTCTTGCTTGGTCGTTTATATTTTTTTATATATTTTTCAATACCCACAAAATGCGTTAGGGTCTATGTTAAAGTTGTCAAGAAAAGAATTCTAAATTGTGGTTTAGTTTGATCTAATGACAGCCAAATTATATATGTTATGATTCGGTGGCACTATATTGATTTATGAACAATGATTTGATTTATGGACAGTAAAAAGGTTTATATGGACCATGTTAATAGTTTTATGTTGCTCATATAACTAGTGTTATGTGTTACAACTGCATTGAGCACTTAACTTTAGTTATGTAATGCACAGATCATACTTTGACGATAATAACATTTTGAGGCAGTAGTGACATATTGTTTACTTCTTTTCTTAGTGACATGACAATTATGGATTTCATGTCAGTTATAATTGGAAGGGTTAGTTTGACCCTAAATCATGGTTTAATATTTAGTTATTACCTGAAATAGTTTTATGGAAACAATTATCTCTTCAAACTATTTCATGAGAAGAGGAAGACATTGTGAAATGTACAAGAAGGACTTGAACTAAGAATGTAATTGATATATATATCTGATGTAATGTGAATAATGTGTGTATAAGAGAACATTATTGTTGACAAGATATCTGAGATGTTGAGGATAAGTGAAATAGAGTAACCCTCTGTATTTGTATTTATCTTTTTGTATGCAGAGAGTGGGTTCTCCTGCAAACTATTTTGAGTGGAATGGATGTTATATGCCAGTGAGGCAATGTTACATGCCAGTGAAGCAATGTTGTAAGCTAGTGAGGCAATGTTGTAAGCCAGTGAGGCTTGTAATCAGTGAGATTCCTTTTGATAAGCTAGTGAGGCATATTTCGAGTGGTTTTCTGCCCCAGAGGGTTTCCACTCATGACAATATTTGTGTTATGGGTTGTTGCTATCACTGATGTGTTTTATCCTCATGTTCTTTCACTTCTCATTTTGTTTTATAGTTATTCTAAGTCAATTTGATCTGCATGAACACATATTCATCATATATTTTGTTTGAAATGATATCTTCTGTTCATTCTCATTATGGTCAATCAAAGTTATACAAGTTACATGATTGAGTGTCTATTATGCAAACATCTTTACTCCTAAGTTTGATGTTCTTGTTTGTTTCATAATTTTGTTGATGCATTATTGACACTAGTCTGTCATGCCAAAGCTGTTGTGATTTTTCAAGTTCTTAAGGTGTTGTTAAAATTAGTATACCATTGATTCACCCCCCCCTCTCAGTGGTATTGTACTCCAACAGGGTGGTGTTGATAAATATTGTTTAGGAGTTTGTTACCTAGTTAGGGTTATTATCCTTTTGTCAAACCCCTATTACCAAGTCAATGGTATAAAACAATGATTGAAGACTATAGGTAATCATGCACTATGCCTAACCATGTGTAACTATTAATATAATTATGCTATGCTTTTATGATAATGCAATGTCATGATGCTATCCTCTTATTATAATGGAATGTTTAATAGAGCTCCCATGTTAGGTCCTAGATGTTTGATTAAAATAAAAATGAATTAAGGTTTGCCTTTAAGTACAACACCCTAGCACACAAGTTAGTAAATTTCTCACTTGATTTGGCTCATAATAGCTAACTGGAGCAAGCCAACAATAGGTAAAATAGATCTTCCTTGTATAGAAAAAAAGGTTATATTTAGAAATAACAATAGGATAGGACCCTACCTAAATGTAGGGAATAATAAGATTCTACCTAGATATCCCCATCTCAAATGAATAGGGCTCTATATAAATAAAAATAAACATCATGACCATAATCCAACCAAAAAGTATTAGTGATATTACGTGTGTAACATCTTGCTAGTTTTATACATCTATTTTTTACTCAAAACATGGGAGATTTGTAATGCCTCACCATGAGCACCTTAGAGAACAACACATCTATGCTATGCAAAACAGAATTCAACATCAACAACTGTTATCATAACAATTAGGTCCATAGTTAATTAACAAAATAACAAGGAATCCATCATCAAATGATCTAAGATACTATCATAAAGTCGAATCCTACTAAGCAACCATCAATCTGACAGATGACAAGGTGAGGGGCACTACATCCTCCCCCCTAGGATCAGGCTTACTCCTGGAAGCCTGCAAACAAATATGGGTATAACTCTCACATTCGGGATGTATCTCCCCAGGTAACTAAAGCCACGTCATTAGGATCCCATTGGACCCCTACCTATGAGGGTTATTGTTGTCTAGTTGTCAATTTACCTTTGTGGTCATTGTCTGTCGCTTGATCATGACTTGCAAGTAGGTAATGTTACGCCTTGATGTCTAACTAGGTCAGAAGGTGTTTTTGTGTGTAAGGAGGAATTGTGCATGAAATAGAATTATTTTACAAAAAATATAAGGTTGATAATTAAACATATTAATTAATGTCGATAATTGTAATAATTGTGGTAAATAAATTATAGGTTACGGGAAGTAAAATTATGGATTAATAGATATTAGAAACTTTACATTATTAAATATAATATTATTGCTTGAATATTTAAATAAATAAATTAGTGGTAAATTAAATTGTAAGATTTAACTAATAAAATAAAATTATTTTTGAGTTGTATAGTGGGTAGTTGCAATGGTTTAATTTAATTAATTACAAGACCCTCATTGTGGAATAACGGACTATTAATGGTTCCGAGAGGAGGATCTTCTCATCTCTCTCTCGGGGGTGGAAAAGAAAGGGGGGAGAGGAGCAAAAGAAGGTTGGAGAGCTAGAGGATTAAAGCTTGGAACATCATTCTACTCACTGCTAGCCAAGCGAAAGGAAAGCAGGTTCCATTGTTATTTGTTTTATTTCTAGTTTAATCAATTTAGTTTGTAAATTTGTCAGAGATATTGCTTGATTGTTCCTAAAGACATTAAATCTGGCCCTTTTCTTGAAAGCCTGTAAAAAAAACCTTTTTCTGCAAGTCGTCCCTACCTAAAACAAATCAATTTTTGTGTAATCCAGTGATCGTCAAGTCCATCTGTGCATGTTCTGACTTTTTGCATACATGATCTGCAGGGTCTTTACAACTGCAATATTAGATAGTTTTCTTTTGTTCTTCATGCTTCGATGAATGTCCATAACCCGTTCCCAAGCTCCACACTAGTCGTGGCTGGGAGGACGTTGGCAGAGGTTGTGAATTTGGCTTTAAACCTACCAATTGTATTTCTTGAAAGTTCCTAACACCTTCCCAACAAATCCATATTGTACCTCCTGCCAATCACATTTACATGAGAATTCCTAACTTTTCCCTCTACAAATCCATTTTGTGTGTATCCAGCAATCATTGTATTCCATAAATTTGCATATCTGTGAGGCCACTGACAAAATAGCCCACGTACCATGTTTGTTTGTTCCCAGGTCTACCATAACATTTTGGTATTGTATTTGTTAATATTTTAGCCTCCTTCAACAAATCTATAGTTGATAAATAAATTTTAGGGTTGATGGTTTCTTTGAGACATTAGTGTTCGTCTGTTGATAAATTAATTTTAGTGTTTCATAGGTGTTCAGGGCGGGGCGTTACATCTGGTAAATGTAATGTCCCCTTCTAGCAAGCCAAAATTTTTGCACCCTTGCAAACAATTTCAACTTACCAAAAGAGAACATTAGTATTCCATTTTTCATTTCCTTTTAATCTTGATGATAATCATAAACATAACCATATACTATTTGCCATTTCATAAATTCATTTATCCATACATCATGATTCTCCTCGGGTGAGATAATCCTTAGGCCTCTTATTAACCTCACCTTCCACCCTATTTTTTTGCATATCACATGATGCTAAATCTCAATCTCACAACCTTTATTTATTTCCCTTTCAAGGGATATGTTCGAAGAGGTATGTCTCTTATTATTTTTAGTACTTTATATTAATTCCCTTTTGTGGTAAAACTAGTTCTAACCATACGTAACTCCCTTATCATAAGAGGATAGGTTAAAAGATGTTTATTATTATTTATTTACCTTATTTGTATTTATATTATATCATTATAATAAATGATATATTAATTATAATGATATAATATAAGTAATTTTCTCTAAGGTGTTCAGGGTGGGGCATTACAAGATTTTTGTCGATTTACTTAGTCATATAACCTGTAACACCCCGCCAAGGAACCCAAAGGATAACACAACTAAGCTTACAAAAAGGTTAATTTTTTTTTTTAATGAAAGAAATAACAACAATCATATATTTATTCATAACATTTAAATTAAGATTTATCCTCTAGGGTTCCATGGCTGCATTACTAACGAACTAAAACAAGATCTAACCAACATAATGAATTAACTAACAAACACAGTTCATTCTAAGTCTAATTGCATCAGATAAATAAACACATACAATTCCATATTATATCATCAGATAAGTAACATCAGGATCCTACACATAGGATCACAAGTAAATAAACAAGTTCCTTTACAAGAGAGTACAACATTACATTGTTTACAATATCGCTATCTAGATTACATTGGAGTACATACATCAAGATAACAGTACATGATTCAATTGATATATAAAACTAGAACACGATCATAAGTTTTTGTCTCCTCAAGCTAGAATAAGATCTGAAATCTGCCACTTAAGGTACATCCTTCTCGCACATGAACAACAAGGGGAACTAATGGAGATAAAAGCACAACCACCCAACCATGTGGAACCCTAAGGTCCACCCCCCGTGCTATGAGATAACAATAAGGTCTAAGCAAACAACCAAAAAGACAATAGGCTAATAGGTGCAAGGACTACACATGACTCAAATACAACACTGGTCAACAAAGACATCACAAGCAACTTAAACATCACTTCCAGAGGCAATCACACAATGAAAGGGAAAAACACACATTAGGGAGTGCTAGGCTGCAGTGGGGAAGAGTGTCATCGCATGGTCCTAACATGGGTTATACTGGCAGTCTCTCACTAAATGTCAACCCCCATCCATGGGTTATCCTGACAGTCCAGATGCTGGCCCCCATCTATAGTTATCCTAGCAGTCTCTCACTAGACGTCGGCCCCATAGGGTGAGACATGCGGAACCAACATTCCTTTCGTGAGGACAAGAAAGTTGATCTTGCCAACCACGGCCTTCTCATCCTATCCTTAGCCTGAATGAGCACTACAAACATGGGTGAGGCATCCATTATCTTATTTAGTGTGGAAACTATCCAACCCTTTAAATTTATTATTAAGTTATCACTGGATTAAAACTTCCAATGGGTTATCCTGGCAGCCACTTTGGGTACCAGCCCCACATTGAAAGCCACTCCCCTACCTGCATCTAGAAGACCCTATCCATCAAGCAAGACAATTACCATCACAATGACAAGTAACATATACAATGCAAGGCATTTACCTTCTTGCATACAAATCGTAATCACATGGACCAATTCTTGTCCCAAAACATAAACCAAGTATGAACTACCACATTCTCATCATGATGCATTTACAACATAAAATACACATCATTTCACATCACACAGAGCAAGGCATTATCCATCTTGCATAGTCATCATAACCATATGAATAGGTACACTAAGCAAGGCATTATCCATCTTGCAGATGTATCATACCAACATGAATAGGTACACTGAGCAAGGCATTATCCATCTTGCATAGTCATCATAACCACATGAATAGGTAAACTGAGCAAGGCATTATCCATCTTGCACATGTATCATACTGACATGAATAGGAGACAATATTTCAAGAATGCATTTCATATGATGTACACATAGCCAACCCCCACACAATCACACCCTCCTAGGCCTCTGGAAACAACTTCCCCAAATGACACAACACTTGACACAATTAAATCACACAATGGTTTCACATCACATTCACTCTCAAAGCACATCATAAACTAATACCCTTCAACAATATTTTTAAGGAATGTAACATTAATCCAAGCATGATCGATCATCTAACAATTATAAAGTGAATCTATCTCAATAATATAGAACTGTAACTTTCTAATCACCAGTAGCAGTTACATTATGATCATAAGATATAAGTGTTCATGAGAAACAATATTTTAACTAATAATTCTCAAGACTTATGTTACTTTCATTTAATTAAAATGATTGCGAACAAACTGCAAATAACTCTAAAGCATACAAATTAAAAACAATAATTATTTACAGTATTTATACTAATGTAGATTTTATTAATAATCTAGACAATTTTATAAATACTATTAAATATAACTGTATAAGCAAGGCTAAAAGTCTATAATATTAGAATGCTATAAATATCTTACACTAGTTAGAATCACAAGATACAAACCCGAAACTACAATGAAAAAATCTTGTTCTAAGGTTAGCTTGAGAGGAAAGGAATACAGAACAACAAAACATTCCTATAGATCTAACATCTTCATCAAATCTACCATACTTTTAACCACATGCATATGATAGGATCAGCACAAAAGGAATTTGTTAAGAAGGCTTTAAAAGCTACCAGCAATGCAAAATGTGAAAGCATAGATAGGGCATGCAGACTGATTGGTAGAATGCCTCAAAAAGAGTCATATGATGGAAAACAATGATCATAGAATATGCATAAAATGAATTTGTTAAAAAAATCTCAGAGAAACCTAGTTCAAAAATATAGAGTTATTGGTGACGCAACTAACTATTTTAACAGAGATGAAACCGGTGAGAGGTAGACAGTCACAAAATATTCATATCTCAAAAATGACAAACTGGGTATGATTGATTTTTAGATATGATTTAGATATTCAGGCTATGCACAATATATAAAAAAATTAAAGAAACTCAGTTCATAAAAATAAAGTTATGGCTAACGCAACAGACTGCTAAAACAGAGATGAAATGGATGAGAGGTAGACATGCACAAAATATTCATATTTCGACAATGACAAACTGGGTATGGCTGATTTTTAGCTATGATTTAGATATCTAGGTCGTACACCATATACAAAAAAATTAGAGAAATCCAGTTCATAAAAATAAAGTTATGGCTAACGTAACAAACTGCTAAAATAGAGACGAAATGGGGGAGAGGTAAACAGTCACAAAATATTCATATCTCAAAAATGACAAACTGGGTATGGCTGATTTTCAGATATGATTATATAACTAGGCCATACACTATATATAAACCTAGTTCGTAAAAATAAAGTTATGGCTAATGCAAGAGACTGCTAAAACAAAGACGAAATGGGTGAGAGGTAGACAATCACAAAATATTCATATCTCAAAAATAAAACACTGGGTATGGTGGATTTTTGGATATGATTTAGATAACTAGGTCGTGCACCATATATAAAAATTCTAGAGGAACCCAGTTTGTAAAAATAAAGTTATGGTTAACGTAATAGACTGGGTTCAAAAAATGTAGAAGAGAATTCACATAATATTTTACTAAATCTAATGCAACAATTAATCAGATTCATATCTCAGTCCATACCTAGAATATTATTTCTATCACATCTTCATAAAATTTTCAGCTCACATTTATTTTCCCCCAAGTCTTTTCTTCTGGAAACTATGGTTTATGGTGCCAAAAGAGAAAAATGAAAACTTCCTGAGAGAGAGAGATCCCCAAAACATAAAACATATTCTCCATTTGAAATGCACCCTCCTCCCCAAATTATGTCTTGAGATTTCAAAATAAAGTTGAGCATGCATAACCACCCCCATAATTTCTTCCAGTAGATTCTCTTTTATTACTTTCTTACAATTTTTTATTTTTTTTATTTACAACCAAACAAAAATAGTTTATTTCTACTTCTAAAATTAGTCTCTTACTCAAAAGAAATAATTATTTCTAAGATTTCATCTTGAGGTGAGTAACTGCCACTTCTTTCAAGTGGCCAAAATAGAAAATAATTACTCAAGGAAATAATAATAAAGAAAGTGAATCTTTTTCAGACATAATAATACATATTTCTACACAACTATAATTTACATAAAAGCATCTATATTTATTTATCAAAGTGCCCTCTTGACTTAATAATTTTATTGTAATGAAGCAATTAACCAAAACATCAATCAAACAATTCCAAACAAAATAACCCAAATGCCAAACAATACCTGACACAATGCATGATCGAAAGAATGACCACAATAACAATGACTAACCATTACGCCCATACAGACAACACTGACTAGGTGCAAAACTGGATACTCATCCTTTTCAAGGATGATGGCTAACTAGGGGACCACATGTTATCTTTGTTCAACAGTTTCCATTAGGTTTAATGCATGCTCAAGCCTATCAATTTAGGTGGAGTCGATTCCTAGTACCTACATCCTGTAGTAACCAAACAGTCAAACAAATAAACATATATATATAATCATATAGTCAAATACACTGTGAAAGGGAATCACAGCATAGCAGGGTACTCACGCATGAGTAATACAACATTGTCCCTTTCACTATCACATCAAACACATAATCACAACACACATAGCAATCAGTTACTGAATGACTAAATAAGAACCATCATCAGATAATTGCATGATACACATAATAAGATTAATCCACACAAAATATCACAACATAACATCCTATGATATAGAATCAGTCGCATAAAAATCAATTCTAACATATGACAATCATAGTAAGATCAACATCATAATCACTTGAATGTAAAACAATGTTAGAGCATATAAATTATCAGTGTCACAACAAAGATTATCGATAAAACATACTAACTATCATATGAAACCACACATGAGCATAATCAGGAATATCATCAACATGAATGTAGCATCTACCAACATCATATAATGTACAACATAAACTGTCTAACATACCCTAAATATTCGTATTATTTTACCTTCATCTTCATGCTCCTTAGCCAAACCATCTACACATCCAAGATGAGAATGGAGGGGCATTACATAACCAAATATCTTAAATATCCCATTAAGATAAGTTTGTTTTCTAACTTATTCATAACCAACTATAACATATTTATTTACTCTTCGCATGGAAATAATGCAATATTGTATAAACTCAAAAATTAAACACAGACATTTATTCACTTGTTGATTTTCTAACTTGGTAGAATTTAAATCACCATAACCTTTTATTTTATTTCTACAATATCCAAGTGATCCTTTTAGAACAATCTATTTTATATGTCTCTTTTATCAAGAGAGAAACTAAAGCAATGATATAATGGAATTTGTTTGTACTGAAGGTTGAAACTACTAAGAATAGATATGATCTAGCAATACATAATTAAATTGGTACATGTTTTTCCATGGTATTTTAATATTATTTTGGGGTTATGGTATTGTATTATGGTGAATTTTTGTGCCTCCTTAAGTTTATCTATTGAGGGCTTGGGAAAGAGGTTGTATCTTGTAGGTTGAAGTAAGGTTACTCTATTAAAATGCTATTAGATTAAAGGAGAAGTCAGATGTATTGATGTACTCTATTATTTGAGATTAGTACAACCTTGCGCTCTCTTTAGTGGTGGGATTTTTTACCTTTTTTTTTTCCTATGTTTATCAATGTCCTTATGGTTTTCATATATTTTTATTCTTTCTCTTGTTATTACTGATATATTAAATATCACTATGGTTTTAATTAGATTTGATCACTAAGTTTAGTGTTATATTGCAACTATTAATGATGAGGATGGACTCCACCCAAAACACATACAACAACAATTTATATATTTTAAATAGATAAAAACAAGATCTCAAGAAAGATTAGTTAAGAAAACTACAAACTATTTCAGAATTTCTTCATTAAACTTGCCTATAAAAGGCTACAAATCTAAAATACAATTCCCAGGGTCATATGCCCTCTTATTACAGCAATATGGGTTGTCTTACAATAGAAATATCTAACTTACAGAGCCTTCTAGAGCTATCTTTTGATATCTACCAGACCTCCTTATTTGCATGAACATGACTTGCCAATAACTCCCCCCCTTACTACTTCTAAAAAAATAGGCTATAAATATACATCAACAACACTTAGTGTAATTTACCCAATGTTGGCTTGTTTTGAAATGTTTAACTCCCATTTGGGTGCCAAAATGAACCCAACTATCCCTTTTTCATTCCCAAGAAAGAATTTTTCAAGTTTTAAAATTGAGAAACTAGGTAGCACAACTTCCATAAGCCATAACTTTTGAATCGAGTGTTCAATTGACAAACCGTTTGATGTGTTGGAAAGTTCGCGAAAAACTAAAGGTCCTCAAAACATCCTGTTAAATGATATTTTGATTTTTGATCAATTTTTAGAATGTTTAGGAACCTATAAGTGCCTCAAAATTAATTTCAAAACTTTTTCCATGAACCTCAAAAACTAAAATTTTAATATCTTGAAATCCAAACATGATATTGGGCTAAAATTTACCAAGAATGTTTATGTTTCTATTTAGAAGCTTTGAGGAAAATTTTGGGCCCAACCGCTTCTCCGATATAGGGTTACTAAAAATAGTAAGTCCTGGTATTCTTAGCCTTTTTGGAAACTTTGAAGGTTCTGAATCATTATTCAAGCAAATGGGTATCCGAAAATACAAAAATTGAAAAGAACAAGAAACAAAATCATCAATTTTTTGGGTGATGCAAGATTGTCCTTACACCACTGGATACTCCTACATTAATTAACTCGAGTTTCTCAACATTTGGTATTAGAGCCTTGTTTGGTTGGATTAGAAGAGGGGAATGCAATTCGTTTTCTTGTGTTGTTTTTTGTTGCAATGGGAGAATTTGGTGATTTAGTGGAATCAAAATCATGTGATAAAAAGCATGGTAAGAATATCCATAAATGATATCAAGAAGTTCAATGACACAATTTTTAAACTTTGGAAACTAAAAATGGAGGATCTTTTGGAGAAAAGAGATCAATAGAGAGCAATGATAGATAAAGAGAAGCTTACTAATATAAGAGTAATACTAGAAGAAACTTGATAAGAAAGAAAGGAGTGCTATTAAGTTGTGCCTTTCTAATTCTATTCTTTTGAATCTTTCCAAAGAAACTATTACATATAAATTGTGAAAAGGAATAAGTGATATTTATCAAACTAAGTCATGTTAATAAGTTATACATGAGGCCCACATTTTCTTTTACGACCATGTTCTAGTTGGATAGACTTATTTGGTACAACACTCTTGGATTCAGTATTTAATTTTTTATGATGATAGTTTATGCTATTATAGATATTTCATTAGAGTATCATTTTTTATTGTTGATGATATTGTAGATTAATTATTATTTATGAATTTAATTGTGTTTTATAGAATTAGAGTTATAAATTTGTGTTACATGTTAATAATAGATTCTTAAAAAATATAATTGTGTATGTTAATACATTTAGTAGATGATTAAATGAGACGTGGTTATACAATTTTGTATTGGAATGACTTGGACATTGGATTATATGTGTTGTTTGTATTTTTGTACAATTATGATAACATTGTTAATTAAGGAATAAATATGTTTCTTATGTTAATTTTATTATAATTGTTTCTTCAACTATCATATCGAATGTATTAACATTTGTGTGCAAGTGTGCAAGTTAGATTCCATGGCCAATGGCAAATCACAGAGACCCCTAAGAAAACCATTGTTGTGTTTTTCCCCAATGCACCTAGGCCTTATCCTAAGAGAGGATTAAGGTCTTCATGTGTTAAGTTTTGTGAGTATGGATGTGACAAATTTATTTTCTATTTATATTTTTATTATTTTATGTGGGGTGTGATTAATTTCTCTTAAGTGGCCAATCTTAGATTTGGACATAAGGGGGTGTTTTAGGGGTCAAAAAGTGTATTTTTCCTTATGCTTTGTATAAAATAAATCCCCTATAGTGATAACCTATGAGTGGGACCCTTCTTGAAATATTTAAAAAGTGTTTTTGAAAGGTTTAGAGGGGGAGAAAAATACCAAAAAAATTGTTGACAAGTTTTTGAGAAGGATAACCTAACCCTAGTTTATCTCTTTCTATTTATTTTTATTTTGAAAACTAGTTTGGGGTTGGTTTTAATATCTTTGGAAGATTTGTATTTTGAGGGGAGACTAAGGCTTTGGAGAAGCTTGGAAGCTTGGCAAAGAGGAGGTTAGCAAAAATTGGAATTAAGGCTTTCCCTAACTTGGTGGAAGCAAAACGTAGGTCTTCATAGAATTTTTAGAATGTAGAAATGTCATTTTGGATTAAAATGAATAAATTTAGTTGGCTGATTTTTTTGACTACTTGCTTGTTCTAGTGTACTTGAAGGCTCCTTCTTGAGTGTTATTTTTATGTCTAATAGGTCTTTTGATATATGGGTTGTCTTGGTTGTTGATCATTCTTCTTGGGACAAGATCCACCCATGTGTGGGGTTGAGAGAGGTGTGGACCCTCTCTTGGGGAAATTTTATGTAGCATGTGGTGGCATTAGTGCCTTGTTATTTTGGTGAATGGGGTCATGGAAATGGAGTAATTATTTCATGGCATAGGTGAAGAATGTAGTGGTTGCATTGAGAGTTGTGGGTTATGAAATGGGTGGAGATGGAAATCTAATTACATATTTTCCCAAGATATTAGTGTGTCCTCTTGACCCCCACCTCTATTATGGATTTTATGAAAATTTATTTATATGTGAGTTGGCCTTTTGGGTAGATTGTTGTTTCGAATGGTGGTATGTGATTTTTTGTGCAACAGGTTTTCTTGGGAGTCTCCTAACTCAAGGGTGGACTTACTTACAAGTTCTATGGTTGGGTGGTGAGCTAGCTTGGTCATGTGTGATTTTATTCTTTGTGTGTTGTAGATTTGGATTGTGTTCGAAGGATACCCATCATAGAAGAGTTGTTGTTCACTCTTTTCATTCTACAAGATCCTATTGTATTGGGTGTAATATAAGAATATTGAATTAAGTTATCTTTGCAAACCATGTTTATGGTGTGGAGTCAAGTAATGAAAAATACTTCCATTGGTTAATGTATGAATCTTTTTATAAACTATATTCTTCCATTGTTGGAAGAAAATTCTTATAATTTAATTTTCTTTTTATAAGTGTATATGATGGCTTAAGTTGAATAAATGTTTTTGGCTTAGTATTTAATTGAAGGGTGAAATTTTCAAATTTAAATTGCAAGAGATAGGGTTTTCTTTTTCAGATTTGTGAAGTAGATAAACAATATAAAATAAATGTTTGTAAGATTCTTGGCTTAATTCATTGAAATTCATTGTGGAATGTACCTTTCTAATGTTAATAAATTTCTAGGAAAATTAAATTTACATGCATATCAATGTCTGAAACAAATTTTCTATAGTATGCCCTTATACAAATTCCCTTTGTACATTTGCAAATTTATGAAAATATGATTGGATGCATTTGCACTTGTACATAAAACCAATGGGGTATAATTAACTATTGTGTATAGTTGCAAAGATATCTTTTAATACTCAGGAAACTTCTCATATGAGCCTTCTCTATGTAAACTTGTAGGGAAGAAAATAATTGTCCTTGTAAAAAATAAATAAATAAATTTATTATATGTATGACTACTTGCTCTTAATCTTCCTTCTTGTTCATATTATTTTCTATGCATGCTTGTGTACATTTCTAGTTAGAAGCTATATCTATAGGAATTTTGTATTAAAAATTGTAAAAGGAGGTTGTTATTAGAAAACATTTCCTTCAAAATTTATTGAGCAACTCTGTTACATTGTATATGAACATTATGATTTCATTTATTTAGCCAGTACTCCTGAGTTTCAACTTGCTTGTTAGTATATAAAAGTATAAGTATATGCATACATATATAGTTATAATTATTCTCTTGAGATTACATAGTATACCAAAACCATTTGATCTGGTTTCCAACAAACCTTATTCCTATGTACTGAGTAATACATTTGAGTTATTAATCAAGTATATATATATATATATATATATATATATATATATATATATATATATATATATATATATATATATATATATATATATATATATATATATATATATATATATATATATATGGTGCATGTATAGGCCAACATAATAAAATTTTGAGGTCATAGACAACACATGAAAGGAAATCAATTTAAAGTGAGTGTGAATTTTTTTTAATGTTTTAGTTAAAACTCCTTTTAATGAGAAACCACATTGGGGTGACCTTCCTCAAGGAGGCATGGGGGGGATGTGAAAACCCCACACCTCTCTCCACACAACTACGAGCTGTGTGTAGGGGTTCCCATGAGGGGCATGGCCCTTGTGGCAGTCACCACACACACCCCCTTCAATACAAAATAATATTTGTTAAATTAAAATTTAAACATAAAGTAATTAGCATTCATTTGCTATGTAGAAAATTAAGCCATAATTTAATTTATAGAATTTGTGAAATTTCTACATTAATACACATAGAAGTATGTAGGTGTTTCCAAAATGCAAATAAATCAAAACAACATATTTTGTCCTTTAAATCCCTTTGAATCACAATTTAAACCCAATTTCAGCAAAATGAGAGTGAATTTTGTAATAAAATAAATTATCTTTTCCTTTTTCATGAAATTTCAACCCTCTATTGATGGCAAAATCTTCGACTTGAGTCTTCAACCCGAATTGGGTATCTAGAGATTTCTTGGAGTGCAAATTACATTACATTTATCTGAGTCCTACAATTAAGACATAGCACCCCAAATGACCAAGCTTGTATAAGATATCTCATGTTCCCTACCTTTGTAGCACTTGCATGGACTAAATGTTGGCATAGATAAACTGAGTCTTTTCCATGCAACATGCAACACACAAAAATCTATAGATCTAATTCAAAATAAGATGACTTGGTTAGGAATTATACAAGGAAAATAGGCAATATAAACATAGTCAAATAAATAAATCAATATTCACAAATTCTTCTGAGAGGAGAAGTGAAGTGGATAAAGCATGCCATAGTTGTCTAATACTTTCTCCCACACAATTTTCCTTCTCACACCTGCAACACAAGAAGAAAAGAAATTAATAAGAGAAGCAAAAAGGAAAATTATTTTAATTTGTAAGTGACAGGTTGTTTTATATATGACCATATTTATTTTAGTAGTTTCTAGAAAGGATTTGCTTTCTTTAAAATACATAACTTCCTCCTAATATATAGTTGACTAGCTTTATTATTGTAATAGATGCATTTAAATGATTTTTCTTTTATTATGAAGGCAATCATGTTACGTGTTAATTTGGACTTAGAATTTAAAATTTATAAATCTTAAAATTGTAATTTAAATTATTTAATATTTATTTTAAAATTTTATTTTATTTCTCCCTTATTAAATTCAAGAAGTGTAATATCTAATTAAATATTAGATATTAGATTATAGATGAGGAATAATATGAATACATTTTAATGTATTCTTAAGTTGTCATAGAAAAATGTGTAAATTTTAATCATCGTACAATTAATTTAAATTAAGTAGAATTTAATTATTTAATACATCAATGTCTAGACCTTGCCAAGCCTACCTTCCTTTAAAATTTTCTTATGGATCCTTTACACCTTGTAACCCAATTAGTATCTTTTAGTTGTAGTACAAACTAAAACAATTAAATGTGAAACTTAAACTCTGTGGCTAAACTTTGGCACTTAATAGGGAAATTTAACATATTCTTTGGTCATTTTCAAATGTTTATTCAACTCCTACACTTAGAAAATATAGGGGAATTATTTGCGCAAGTTATCCCTTCCCAAAGTAATACTTAATAATGTCATTATCCCCATTAGTTGACCATCAAAATTATTCCAGGGTATTGTGATGGAATTTTGCCACCGTCATTTGTTTCCTTTGACCTTCTCCTTGTGTTTACTTTGTTGTTTACCTGAATCATTTGAAAATCTATTTATTGTAATTAGTAGTGGTGTTGTAAATCCTAAGTTGGATGTTCTCGTTGTTGCATTATTAATAAAATAACTAAGAAAAAATCCATGGATTAAGGTTATAAGGATGCATTGTATTTTTTAGGGTAGATGTAATGCCCCAAAACTTCACCCAAGACATTAATAGACAAAAACCAGATGAATATTTTTTTGTGATATAAAAGTGGCATTAAGCAAGCCGCACAACATGCCTACGTTCTCAAGGTGTCATAACAACATGTAACGACACACTTGGCATGCACAACAATGCATTAAGCAAGATGACACTAGTAGAAGACTTAAAATACCATGGTTGACACATAAAACAAGGAAAGGAGGAGAGTTAAGATTTCTACGGTCACTAAAAAATACTTACAACATTTGTACTAGACCACTCCTCTGATATCTTAGAGCTACAAGTAGAAAGGACAAACTACCAAAGTTTGAACTTTAGAAGGAACTTGCAGTTAGGTTAGGTTTCAGACCCAAGTTGCAACATACAACTAGCACATTAGCTTGAGTTTGGGCTTCAGGTCATAATTGCATATTTGTAATGCCCCGCCATGCAACCCTAGAGATAAGTTCAACTAAACCAATAAAAAGGTAGATTTTTTTTAAAGGGAAGAAATGATAACAAAACATAACATAGACTAATAGCATCAAGTTAAACTATCATCTCTAGGGATTACATAGTTGCATTATTGCAATTTAACAACAATCAACAATGTGCATAGTTTAATCCAATAACCAACTGAATCAAACTAGCATCTTTCATTACGACATCCAAATACATCAAGAAGTTTGCATTAAGATTACAAGTACAAAATAGTATATCTTACAAGAGGAATTACATAGTTTCATTGTTACAAAATCTCTTTTCCTAAATACATCAAATTACATAATGAATTCCACTGATACATAAATCTAGATGCAAAAAGTACAGATAACTATCTTCATATACAGGTGCAAACTAGAATCTGCTACGAGATATACATCCATGAACCATAGCACCAGATAAACCAATGGAATAAAGAACAACCACCTAACCATGTGGAACCCTGAGGTCCACCCCCTGTGCTAGGAGATAACAATGAGGTCCCACAATGACAACAGTCAAGAAGACAATAGGCTAAAGAGTGCAAGGACTACACATGACTCCAATACAACATGGATCAATATGAAAATCACAATTAACTTAAACAACACTTCTAGAGGCAACCACACTAGGGAATGCTAGGCTACAGTAGGGGTGAGTGTCATCACATGGTCCTAACATGGGTTACGTTGACAGTCTCTAGCTAGATGTCGGCCCCCATCCATGGGTTACCCTGACAGTCTCTCGCTAGGCGCCGACCCCCATCTATGGTTACCTTGACAGTCTCTCACTAGATGCCGGCCCCATAGAGTGACACATGTGGAACCAACATTCCTTTCATGAGGACAAGGAAGTTGATCTTGCCAACCAAGCCTTCTCATCCCATCCTTAGCCTGAACCAGCACTACAGGCATGGGTGAGGAATTCAATTATCTTAATTAGTGTGAAAACTACCCAACCCCTAGATTTATTATTAGGTTATCACTTGATTACAAAACTCCCAATGGGTTACCCTAGCTAGCCACTTTGGGCACCAGCCCCACATTGGAAGCCACTCCCCCTTCCCTGCACATAGATTCTCACAACCCAAAACATACACCACGCATGAACTATCACTTTTCTCAAAATATACATCATTTCACATTACACAAAGAAATGCATTCCCATCTTACATGCTCATTATAATCACATGAATAAGAACCCTGAGCAAGGCATTCTCCATCTTGCTCATGTATCAAACCAACATGAAACATGAGATAATATTACAAGAGTACATTTCATTCAACTCACATTCACACCCTCCTAGGCCTCTAGAAACAACTTCTACAACACTTGACATCATTAAAACATAATGGTCACACATCACATTCACTTTCCAAAGTACATCCTAAACCAAGATCAATAATTCAATAACAAGACTACAAATGTGACATATGATCTGATGCACTAATAATGGTCTTAAAGAATGTAACATTATTCCAAGCATGATAAATCATCTAACAACATAAGATAGCTCTATCCCAACAATGTAAAACAATAATAACTTGAAAGGGTTACCAATTATTCTATAACAAAAAATTCAGTCAAACAAGATACTACTTGTTATTAGACTAAACCTCTTTCTACACTAATGTGGATCTTATTAAAATTCTTGACAACTTTGTGATTTCTATTCAAAATAATTGTATAATCAAAACATAAAGGATCATAAAGTAGATTAAAACCGATCATCCCTTTTAAATCTTTAGAAAGTATATGAGTTAAATGCTAAAAATTTTATATCATATCAAACCTAACCTCCACTTACTCGCCCAATTTCATAACTAAAACACAATCTTTAATTTAAGTCATAAATAAGATTAGAATCCATTATATGACCAC
The DNA here is from genome assembly GCA_027924645.1 of Cunninghamia lanceolata. NCBI lineage: Eukaryota > Viridiplantae > Streptophyta > Pinopsida > Cupressales > Cupressaceae > Cunninghamia > Cunninghamia lanceolata. Next base: position 6,768,582 of record BSBN01000918.1, on the reverse strand, counting down.
AAAGTTCCTTAAGGTGAAGAGGAAGCAAGATATATATAAAAATACTTGACAAGTCTTACTAAATCTAAACTAAATGTTATCTTCCACCAAAATATATTAAAGATAACTAGACATATAACAATCATAAATTAAATTCATAGACTAACTCTATGCACACTACTTAAAATATTCTAATTCGTACTAAAATTAAAGACTTAACTAAGGTCATCATACACACCTTATAACTAGATCTAAAATAACAATTCAATATTTATGATATGATAATTTACATCCATTTGACTAAGACAAATATATATTAAGAAGCCTTATTTATTATCCATATCCTACTCTCTTACAATAGATAAAACTACTAATATTCTTAAATATACAAGATAAAATAATAAATCAATAAATTATTTTAAAAAGATTTGACTTTTTATTTATAAAGTAATGCTTAAATATAACATATCCCTAAATAACAGGGATGAAATAAAATAATACTTAAATATAACACATCCCTCAATAATAGAGATTTGATTTCTCATAAATGAAATGAAATAATACTTAAATATAACACATCCCTCAATAATAGGGATTTGATTTTTCTATATAAAAAAAATACTTAAAAATAAAACACATCCATAAAACTATTCTTCCCTATTAAATAGGGAATTGACATCACACCTTCAAAATAATAAATAAAACTCAAATTAAAACAATAATTTATTAAAGGATAATTTTAAAGATAGTTAAACTTTATAATTAACATTATGTAACATCAAATACTTAATATTTAGCTAAAAAGGTTTAATTATTTAAATTCTTAAATTAAAATCAAAATAAGTTATTATATGCAAGAATTAATTAAATCAAATTCAAAAGAATAAGATATCATTCTTACTAAATAAATTACTTAAGAAGAAAGTTATGGTTATAAGGAAAGAGAACTTTAGTTTCTAATTAAAGAGATTGTAAGGGAATCCCTAAGTTTTCACTTCTAATTAGAATGTTTAAAAAGAATAAAATCAATGATTATTAATGTTTTAAAGAGAAGAACCATTCTCACAATTTATGCTTGAAATCAATTTTTTTTTAAATCCAAAAAAAAGAACCAGGTGAAGGTAAAGCAAATGGATTTTCAGAAGCAAGGAGACTTATTAATGATTACACAGCAGCAAAGTCTGGCTATGGCTCAAGGATGATTCAATTTATTTTTTCATATCTAAGGTCTTTCATGCTATGTAATATTTTCTATCCAATGCCCCCCTTAAAATATATTTCTTATATACAATACATTCATAAATGATGATTTCTATAAAACAATTGCTAACAACCCATCTTAAATTGGTCCTAAGAGTTACTAGGAAAAAGTTATCAAACACTATAGGTAGCATCAAGACACAATTACAAATAATTCAATGAAATCATCAATACCACTACGTTAGATTTAATGTTTAAATAATACCTCCCTAACTAGACCCGTTGAATTTATTTAATATAATGATTTAATTTACATAATATATTCTAGTTATAAATTTACAATATCTAAATTGACTATATTTTAATTGATGAGATAATTAATAAATATGCTTATTTCAATAATCATAACAAATGGATCAATTAAAACTATTTTATTACTAAATCTCATTACATTCTAAAACTAAGATTCATTTAGATTCTAATAAATGTTATATGCATATATGCTCTATTAGAAATCCTAGAGTTCAATTAGAAACCTTCTATTATCATTCCAATTCCTTTAAAACTTATAAAAATACCAATTGCTAGACAAGGAGGACTTACTATATTTATTAACTGGCATGGATAAAATGATTATTTTTATGGGAAATTAATTCACATTATTTCAGCCAACTATTACATTTAGAGTACAAAAGAGTTTAATGTAAAAAAAAATTATGGAGAAAGCTACGGATATGAGCATGAAATTGAATGGCTTGACAGCAAAGAGGTCGAATGGTGGAAGAAATAAATTTTATTGTCTCAAGTAACATTAATTTTGAGAGATTATCACAAGGATAGTTCCAGAAGAAGATCGGCCAACTCCAGAGTTTCAATGCAACCAGATGATAAAAGAAGTTCTTAAAAGATCATGCAAGGATCATACCAGGGAAGTAATGTCTATGAAAAAAACTTTGAAATTTATACATAGATTTTTATAGGGTTTAACTGTATTAATAGAATTTTCTTCCAGATCATCACCAAGAAGCTTATAACCATTAGTGCTAGGAGAGAGAGAAACTAGTTTGAAATGCCACAGGGATGCTCTAATAGGTCTATTGAAGTGATAATAAGAGGCACTGACTCAGAAATTTATAGTTTGAAATACTATATGGATGCCCAACGACTTGCTAATAACCTAGGAAGGTTGATTGGTATAAAGGTGATTGCAGGGATCAATTATGGAAGATTGAAATGTGTTCGTAAAAAGACCCAGGCTAGGATTACAAGAAACTCTCTCTCAAAACAGAAGGTGACAAAAGAGTATTTACATTTATTAGGTCATGATGATGGCAAATTGAAGAAATGCTCAGATCAACAAGTGTACACATAAGAATTTTTAGACAAGCAAAATTAATAGTTTAAATAGAGATCCATATACAGACACAGACATTAGTCAAATGGACATACCCAGAAATTCAAATGGACATACCTAGAAATTTTATCCTCGAGCCTCCTCCAGGTGAATCCTCTTTTTTCCTCCCAATTTCTGTTACCTTCCCTTCTCAAATTATTTCCATGTTTTTCTTCTTTTTTTTCTACCAAGAGAATCCCATTCAAATATTTCTCATCTCACAAAAATAGATAAACCAATTAATTCACACTTCCGTTATAGGAATCCACTTCCTCAAATTTAAATGCATTAAAATTTCCACCACCAAAAAGATTCTTCCAATCTTATAATTTATAACCACTCATACGACAACTCACTAATAATAAAATTAAACTCATAAATACAATATAAAATAGTATCTAACAAAGAGTATTTATTCATTTAATATGATATTAAATATTTATAATTTATCTATTATTACTATTAAAATTATCAATTAAATTTCTATCAAATATTTAATATTCCACAAACTTAGTATTATTTATTTACAAAATAGATTAATAATCTCTATTAAATGAAACAATTAAACCAACAATAAGCAACTCAAAACTACATACCTATCATTTCCGACGACAACACTCTACTGAACAACAGAGACTCACAACCATGCTCCACACCGACCAAATTGATGGAACCCAAGACTGAGAACTCATCCTCATCGAGAATGATAACAACTAGAGAACCTCATGTTATCCCCATTCAACAACTTCCATTGGTATGAAGGCACACTCAGAATTGCCAATTTAGGTGGATTCGATGCTTGGTACCTGCAATCCTGCAGTAAACCGAAGTGTCGTATACAACCCGAAGTGTCGTATACAACCATATATATAATCAAACACACTGTGACAAGGAATCGTAGCATAGTAGGGTACTCATCATGAGTAATACTATATTGTCCTTTCACAAGGCACATCACAAATATCCACAATAAACAAGTACATCATTAACTAATCAACTAAATAACACATCATCAGATAGTCGCATGAACATAATAAAACTAATCTACATAATCAATTAACCCATAGCTAATCATGTCAAAAGCATAATGTACTAATCATAACAGTATCATCATAATGATATTAATGAATGTCCTCAACTACATCCTAACAGTAAACCTATCATCAACATGTCTAACATACCTTAAGTATTCTAAGTATTTTACCTTCTTCTTCATGCTCCTTAGCCCGACCACCTGCACATCCAAGACGAAACTAGAGGGGCACTTCAATATTGCGCCAGGCTTTTAGACTTCAAAAAATATTTTGATTACAATCTTGCAAGGTGTAAATACTCTTTGAACCCCAAGCTTAAAACAACTTCAGACTTTGGGTTCCTACTACAACATGCATTTCAATTTTTGGGTCCAGAAAGCAACTCACACTATGCAAAATCCCTGGGATGAAAGTCTAGAATAGGACAACATCAAAACTTTGGGCTATGGGGTTTCACTTGCAGTTACAACTTACAAAGTGTTGGTCAATTATGAACCCTAACTCCCTAAACAACTTAGACTCTAGAGTTTAACTATAACTGCACCTTGCAATGCGCAACGAGACTCCAAAATTTAGACCTCTTGCACTCTCAAGTTTTGGGGTATGATTGCAACTTGCAAATTCACACTGGTGAACCCATCTATAAAATGTACCTCAAACTATGAGCTTGAATTGTAAAACAAAGAAGAGAAAAAGTCTAAGGCAAGGAAAATAACAAGGTTCAGTTTCTTCACTCAATAAGGCATAAATTCCTTGATTTATGAGATATTAAGAAATAATTTTAGGCAAACACTCAAGGGATCATGGGAACCAAATTGGCCACATGAGATCTTTCCAAAGGGTACAATTCCTAAGGAACGAGGATAAAAGCATACTAGCTCCTAAAAATAAGGAAAATAAACTACAAAATAAAACATGATGAAAGTGCTACAAAACGTTGTGCATGTTCAACACAAGCCAAAATCAAAGATAGGTTCATTATCACCTATATGCATGGAATGCAATCCCACAACAAGGCATCCATAAACATAAATACAACATATATAAAAAGAGGACTCCAACATCCCAAATCAATCATTTATATACATAAGAATGAATATCACAACATGATGGTTTCCATCCAAAACAAGTATCAAGTTCCATTCAAAAGAGATCATAACATTATTACAAGATAGAGGCTACTTATAGAACATGGAAGGATCACTCTCAAATACATAAATGATATTTAAAGAATAATATTACATCAATGATGAGCCACCTCCAAGGCGCTCCAATAGCCACAATTTACAACATGAAAATTTTGAACAAGGAACTCTTCCAACTCTCCCAAGATCTTCAAGAATGGACCAATGGGGAATGTTACCCACCTCCCAACCATATTACCATCGTCAATGGAAATAGATGTCTATGACACTCTAGACAACCTTTGAGCTATGGAGAATATCATGGATACATCACTATCAAGGCTAAAGCTCACACACATACAGAGTATACATGGCAACACTCATGCCAATCAATGCACACATCACATGCAAAAACTCACACCAAATAAAGCATATAAGATAATACATGGCACACTTGCCAAACAATACATATACGCATGATCACAAATGCATCTAATACAAAGTCCAGTAACAAGGAAGGATGAGGATCCTAGCAACAAGACAAGGAGTGTCAATGTAATAACACAATAGATTTGTAGAGTTAGTATAAATATCAATACTTGATGGCATTCACCAACTCCCTAAGTTGTGGAATTTCCTATGCGACCAATACCAAACCCACTTAAGGCATTCAGTCATTGTGCAAAAATCTTTATCATTATATTTTGATTGCCCAATGTGTAGTACATTTTCACTTGATTAAAAACTCTACTCCCATTTTCTTTGTCGATCCTCTGTATCTTGACAACATGGGTGAGAGCCACTCCTTTCCTATTCTATACCTCAATCCTAAATAATCCAATGCTCCAAATTTACAATTTGGGTATGACACACAAATCCAAGCATAATTTCATAACATAAATTTATTTCCATGGGGGAATCCATGATCCACAAAATAACATTATTTTATAAATTTCAAATTTAAAATAATAAAAATAATTAATTTTCAAGAAATATTGAGGTTCTATCATTTAGATCTTGAAGCTACCTTCCCATATTGTTTTCCCCAAATTTTCCAAATTTTGAAGAAAATAAACTATTAAAATTCTAAAAATACTCTTTTGCTCTAAATCTACCAACATCACACTTTTTCAAAAAATAATTTTTTTTGAAAGATTTTGATAGGGTTTAGAAATAAAATTCACTTATTTTTCAATAAAATTGAAAATACATTAAATAAAAATTCCAAGAATACCCTCTTGGTCTAAATCTATACAATACACTTTTATTATCACATTTTAGTTTTAGAAATAAATTCTAGGGTTTGGGTAGGAAATTCACTTTACAAAAATTATTTTCCAACTTTAAATTCAAAAAATAAAATTCTATAGAAAATAAAATCAAGAAATACCTCAAGGAATCTAAAGGCATTTTCAAGATGAATCTTTATCCCTCTACATGAAATCCAATCCACCAAGCAATCTCTAGGTAATGCAAATCAATTTTTCAAACAAGGGTTTGAAAAATGTCTTTCTTCTCTCCATTTTTCCTCTCCAACATAACATAATGAAATAATGAATACCCATTTTCCATATAAGCCCCTTTCTATTTTTCCATTCACTTTTTCACTAAGAGCTAGTATTTCTAACTTTTACAAATAATTATATTTTCCCCAGTAGATCAATAATTAAAATAAATTCATTTCACACAATAAGAAATATTCCTAATTTCATTTAATCCTAACTCAACAACTTGCCTTTTTCTTTTCCATTAATTAACAACATAATTAATATTTCACAAAGACTGTTTAAATCTTTTGTACATACCAAGAAAATGTATAATGATAATTAAAATCACCCAATAAGACACATTCATAGGTATAACACACGAGGATCTAGAGTCGTAGTTGATTCGGATATGGATTTCACATGTTTCAACAACACAAGGAAAAGTAAGGTGAGATGGCTAACAATAATCCATGTCAACTTCTTCACATCAAACCATTGATCTAACACCTATAAATTTTCTACACACTCAAGTCAAACATCAGATGTACTTTCTCCACATAATAATAGCCGAAGAAACATAATACATAGTGTTGAAACAAATGTAATAATCACAACTATATAAAATATAGTGCAAATAGTGAAGCTAAAACATTGTAATGATCTAATGTATATACAAGAACAACATATGCATCCCATAATGCATAGTCAAAATCTAATGCAAATACATAACCTCATCAAAAACACCTCAATGGTCATACAAAACATCTCCACAAAAGCATCTAGACTACATCATCAAAACACCTCAATGGCACAACAAACCTCATAAGTAAGTTTGGTGCAATGAATCAAAACACAAGAATCATGTAATACATTGATGAAACACTCAATACAACATATATCATATGAATCAAAAAGCATGCAAGGCAAACACAAGAGTGGGCATTACAATAGATCTAAGGAAAAATAGATTAATTATAATGGGGATAGGAAAATATCTCAATCTAAGGGTAGATCTACATCTCATGGTAAGAGAAAACTAAAATGTTGTAACTAGGGGGAAAAGGGCCACTTGAAGAATGATTGTTGATTAAAGAAAAAATGACTGCTTTATCAAAAAGTCCTTAGATAACGATGTTAATGGTGATGCATTTCTACATGTGCTAACATTGCTAGTGATAAATCATGGCTAATTGATTTAGGTGTGTCATTTCACATGACTCTTCATAAGGAGAAATATTTAGAATATAGGAAATATGATAGTGGTGGGGTGTTTCTTGGTGACAATAGTTCCTATAAAATCATTGGTCAAGGAAAGGTAAAACTAATATTTAGTGATGATAGAGTGAAAACACTTTCTAGTCTATTGCACATTCCAAAGCTAGCTAGGAATTTCACTTTTTTTTAAGATTCAAATTATGTTGGTGTGCATTCCACTATTGATAATAATGGTTGTAGGTTGGCTAGAGGAAACTTAGTGTTGGCTACGGGTAAACAACATGGAACGTTGTTTAAGTTGAAGGCATCTAATTTTTGTAACTCTATCAATATAATTGAAAATTCTAATTCATGTGTATTGTAGCACCATATATTGGACCACATTGATGAAAAAGGATTAAAAACCTTTATTAATAAAAATATGCTTGATGGAACTTGTTAGATTATTCTACTAATTTTAATTTTTGTGAGCATGATTGCATGTTTGGTAAATAGAAGAGAGTGAATATTTATTCTAGTAGCACTAGAGAAAAGGGAATTTCAAAGGTTATCACACCAATGTGTTTGGTCCTATGGATGTATCATTTATTGATAAATTTCAATATTATGTTTTGTTTATTTATGTCTATTGAAGACATACTGATCTATTTTCGAAACATAAATCTAATGCTTTATGTAAATTTAAGGATTTTAAGGTTTTTGTGGAGAAATAGATGGATGAGAAAATAAAAGTTTTGGGGTTAGATAATGGAGTTGAATATTTCTCTAGATAATCTGAATAATTAATCTTTTTCATTATTTAAATATGTGCATCAGTATTATCAATTTGGTGCATTTCAACAATCCTTTTATTATGTAAAATGACAAAACTCTCATCATCCTTGCAACCATCATCTAAAAAATAAATAGGATGCCACATAGGTGGGGATAAATAAATGTCTTATCTTGTGATGTCATCTACTGAAAGTAGATGCTTGTCATCTAGCACAGTATCATTCATAGCAACTTGGATTTGTTCATGGGCTTTTCCTTTCTTCTCATATACATGCACATTAGACACAATATGATAAAAAATCAATGTATTCAATAAGCTCAAATTAGTTAAAAATTATTTAGTAGAAAAACTAATTTCATAATCTTTCATGAAATCAAGGCAATGTGTATGCAAGCTTATTTGTTTACATTAATTGATCTTTGAGTTTAGAAATAATTCATCCTTTCAACATCTAAATTGGAATTGATAGTACAAAAATTGAACTTATTAATTTCATTAGTTGCATGGCTTCCTTAGTCTCACTATTAATCTAAACAATGCACCTCTCATCATTTATGATACTCTAATTTGAAAAATATATGTGAATTTCTTTGATGGAATTAGTACTTTTCAAGTCACTCAGAGCCTATGCATGTTTATTTTCTTTCTCATCAAGATGAACTAACTCAATTGGATCTAAAGGGTTTGAAATTTCACTCATAACATCTTCTTCATGATTAATCAAGTAAGATTATTTAAATTTATCATCAACACAAATCACGTGATCATCCATACCTTCAATGTTGTCTACTATTTTTATGTTTAGTTTTGACATGATTGATTCATCATAAGTGTTGAAGAGAACCTCATTTCACATCTTTTCAACCATGTCCAATACCAAAAGAAATTTGAGACAACTAACTTTTCCATGCTATTTAGTGGAGTGTATCAGAGCCAAGTTGCAACACTGAGACCTCTGGATTGTTGTTGTTGCTCTAGGTTAAGTGATTTTCTCTTTGTGGTGTGTTGGTGATGGTACCTTTCACCTGTATGCATTAGTATGATATTATAAGATTGATAAGTTTATAGACTTGTCCTTTGATTATGTCTTGTTTACTTATGTGTCTATGTGTTCTCTCTTCCTCTTCTCTGATAATGTGATGATATATTTGACAATATGTCTTCCCTGAATGTTAGTGCTTGTTGTTTTGTTGAGGCTTTGAGTTTCTCTTGTGGTCACTAGTGCATTATAAGAAAGAAGCATGGTTACTATTAGTGCATGTAATTAAGTATTGGAATGATTTAATCATTTGGTGAGTCATGTGGTTATGTGATGTTGTCATGTGTGGGGTATCTTAACGTTGTTGTTGATAACCTAACATCTATTTCCTAGTTGGTCATGACTACATGTGGAAGATCTATTGTAGTTTATGAAAGTTATCATTGTATATGCATGTGTAAGAACTGTGTGCATGTGATCAAACGGGAGCTTGCGTTGGGCCTATCAGATCATGAATGTGATAATGTAAGTCAATTATAGTTTTGAATTATTCTTGTGTGTGATATCATACATTCCCTTTATATCTTCTTGCATAAGGAAGGAATTGCATATTTCCATAGTTTAGTAAAAAGAAATTGTATTGTATTAAAGATAGAAGTTGTTTAGATAAGAGGATGTAGTTAACTTAATTGTTTGAGTGTTGGTGTACATTCCCTAACGCATTATGGACCTTGTGTCCTTGAGTGTTGTGTAGCGGATACTCCCTTTTTGTGGCTAAAGTTAGTCACATCATGATGTGAATTTGTTGTGTAATTTGGTTGTTTTGAAATTTTTAACAGTTGTTTCATGTGTTGTTGGGGGTTAGCAGTGAATTTTCTTTCTTTGATCTTTCTTATGATAGGAGTGGTCACCAAAACTCTTTCCTTTATACTTGATTTATTGTTAGAAATTGCCAGCACTTTATGACTTAAAGTTGGATTTGATTATTTTCCCACTTGGGTTTGCATTTATTTTTAAAATCTCTATGGTGCCTATTCTGAATGTTTGTTTCTGTTGGCCCCATTTTGTGTTAAGTGTTGTTTCTATCATGTTCATTTTGAACCTCTAATAGTATGTTCAAGGGAGGAATTCGTGAAGAATTGTACTGTGTATGTTAGTAAATAGTCGAAAGCATAGTGGAAATAAGATATGAGAAGTATTTTTCCTTGAGTATATGTGAATGCAATTCTCTAAACCGTATGAAACTTTCAAAATATGTGTGGTTAGATATAAGTAGATCACATGATAAGCCTTAAAGGTAAAGAATTAATGTTCTTCTTATTGTTATGGAATGATTGTGCCTATTTTATGAACAATTGCTTAATATGGATGTGTATGTAGGCAATAGAAAGTTGCAATACTAATATGTTATGTTTCCACCCTAGTATGTGACATCCAGGAGGAAGTAAAGTTTTAGGAGCGGAGGATGTAGTGCCCCTCCATTCTCATCTTGGATGAGCAGGTTGTAATGCCCCGCCATGAAAACCTTGGAAAACAACACATCTATGCTATGCAAAGCGGAATAATTTTTTTTTTGTATAAGATAACAAGGTAATGTTTAGCAAATCAATACACATCATTAACTAACAACTTGTCTTCCAAGGTCCCATGGTTGCATTACTTGGCAATTTAACCAACATAGTTTACATGCATAACTAACTAACATCGACAAATCATTCTAACTCTATTACAATATTGATTATACATATTCATCTCCATTTAGTGTCATCAAAAGATACTCAACTTTAATCAAGATTACATGCACATATTCCAGGTCTATCCAAATGAGTACATCATTTACATTATCACTATTTTGATTACATTCGAAGACATACAATCTGAGTCAACTGATACACTGGCTAGAACATGAGCATGGTAAGTGTCTTCATAAGCAGGTACAAGATCTGATGTCTGATGCATGAGGAACCAATGGAATAAGCTCTTCCACCCGACCATGTGGAACCCTAAGGTCCACCCCCTGAGCTAGGAGTTAACATGAGGTTCCCACTACGACATATAGTCAGGTAGACAATAGACTATAAGGCGACACATGACTCTAACATCACAAGTCAATATCTCAACAATACAACAGTACATCCAGAGGCAACACTTAACAACAGGGAAGACAACAACTAGGGAATGCTAGACTGTAGTAAGGAGAGTGTCATCGCATGGTCCTAACATGGGTTACCCAGGTAGCCTCTCTCTAGACACCAGCCACCATCTATGGTTACCCTGGCAGTCTCTCTCTAGACACCGACCCCATAGGATGACACATGCAGAATCAATCTTCCTTTCATGATGACAAGGAAGTAGATCTGCCAATCTCGGCCTTCTCCCCTCATCCTTAGTCTGAACTAGCACTACAGGCATGAGTGAGGAACCAAACATCTTATTATCTTGTTAATGTGAAAACTACCCAATCCCTAGGTATTTTATTATGTTATCACTAAATTACCAACTCCTAGTGGGTTACCCTGGCTAGCCACTTGGCACTGGCCCCCACATTGGAAGCCACTCCCTTACCTACAACTAGGAAACCCTACACAACAAGCATAGCAAGACATCACAACAACAAGGGTATGGAACCATGCAAGGCATTGACCATCTTGCATAAAAGTTGTCCTTATATAACAATACAAAGCATTAACCCTCCATAACATAATTATAAGGCCAGGACTCCTAGACCATTGCCCATGATATCACATATTCATTACAACTCTAAGATTTCCATGTCACCCTGTTCCATATCTTACCACAAGAATAGATACATGACTAGTACAACCAGTTGGATAACAATACGTCCACAAGAAGTGCATTTATCATTCACTTGTCATTTAGTCCATACATAACTAGGGACGACAAGGCTTCTTATAACATCATGATCTCACGACATCTAACAACACAACACATGAATTCAAAACATCCCAAGCTAAGCCTTTGGAACTTTAGCCACACGGGAAGATATACAATCAAGATTATAAGAACAGTTTTATGACCCACAGATTGAATTAACACATTACGAGATTCAATTATACTTATGATCAAATTATGCCTTCTTACAACCCATTATAGCAGATTGCAATAGCCAAATTATTCTGATGGTATAATGACATATAAATGTAGCTTATCATCTGATTGTATTTTTATTATAGAATAATTCTATAATTACAACAGGGTTAGCTACATGCAAATGCTTATTTAAATAGTTACTTATTTGATTTACAAGGATATAATATTATTATCCTAACTAAAATGACCCACTATTGTCATTGTTACAAAACAAATAAATTAAATAATTACATTGAAATCCAAATTCAATTCTTGCTGTAACTCAAGGTTTCCAATTTATTTGTATTCAGATAAAAACAAAACCTAACTATTGTAATAGCCTATTTAACTTACAAGTGAAAAGGACCATTTAATTACTTCTACAGATTGACAATTTATGAATACTTGTAGGTCAAATTACAACACTTATAAATCTAAACCTATTTATTAATTTCCTATCTAACATTAAGTAAAAACGATGCCAATTAATAGAATCATCATTAAAAAATTAATGAACTTGTATATCAATCTACAATTACATTACTTCATTTCATAATTTGATATTTCCATCATATATATATACTTCCACTACTCTAATAAATTAAATAATATAACTATGCATGAATTCTTACTATTTCCGTCATATGCATATAAACAAAATGAATAATATAACTATGCAAGAATTCTTATTATTTCCGTCATGTGTATATAAACAAAATGAATAATATAACTACGCATGAATTCTTATTTAAATTAATCTAACAAAATTCAATAACTTTACTATACTAATTTATAACAAACCAATTATAATTACTGGTGTTAAGATTAGTAAGTTATTTTCATCTACATACAATACCCATTTAAATAGTTTAGAAGAATTACATCATCATTTATCAATAACAATATCAATTCCTACATTGTGTTCTGAGATAGTTAAATTCGCCAAAATATGTTAGACTTGGATATTAATTCCTACATACATAATGGAAGGTTCAGTGAATAAAAGATTACCTTCTTTGGACACGTTAAAAACCACAATATAATACCTAATCCAATAACCACTATTCCTCCAAAGCTATATAAATTAGCTATACTGAATAAATACTCTAATGATATATATATATAACCAAGTAAACTTTCTCTAATGCTTATAATTACTAATTTAAATATAAAGCAAATGATATAATAAAAAAAGAATTTCAAAATGTGAATTCTATTTTATCTAATTTTACTAACTAAGCTTACGAAATTCTAATATTCCTTACCCTAAATAAATTTTAAATCATACTATGAATCAATAATATACCAATTTTCTTAATCCCTAACACTAACAATATATTTGGAAACTTATATTCAATTAACATTATTAATATTTACTGATATCTTATGCAACACATGAACAAATATAACATTGATAAATATGACATACACCTAACTACATTCAATGAGGAATCAATTTTCTTTATGGAAATCCATACTAAAAGATATAAGAAATATACTATTTCCTAAAATAGAATCAGATTACCTAATAAGAATTTGTCTTTATAAAATTCGAAGATATATATTTATATTCGAACTCGTAAAATAGATTTTATTATAGAAACTTCCTAAAGAAATTTTCAGTTGACAGAATCATGCTATTTCATCAAAACTAACTAATTTTATGGGCTGGTTTTACCCTAACAGGTTTCAGGGAAATAAATCCAAGGATGCAAATGAATGTAGATTTATTGAAGTTGTTACAGAGTGTCACTTGACAACCACACTGAAACGTCTTGTCTCTGGCCGAACAGCGGACCAAGGATATAGAGGATTACTCAAATTCAATTGAAAATCATCAAGAAAGATCATGCATTAGTTTGATTAGGTGACTGAGGTTTCTAAACTAGAGTCATATAAAAAAAATTTGTGCAGGAAGAAGGGCAAATTCGCTCCACAAAGGTAAATCTTCCTACAAGAAAGAATCTAGAGTATGCGCCACATAGTTGATGACAGTAAGCAATAAGCAATAAGAATTGATTCCAAAAAAAATCATCCAGACCATGAATTCAAATCAAGGAACAAAAATTGTGGTGGAAGCAAATTTGGCAGGAAGATGAATTCGCTGGCTAGCATGCTGCAGTTTGCCATCAGCACTGTCAAAGAGTATGTTTATACTTTTATACATTGCAATCCCTCATCTTATTTTTCCTCAACAACGTATTTGAATGCAGAGGGTCGTCCCATGGTTGGAGTGATATTACTAGGTGTATTTTGGTGGTCTAACTATATCAAATTCTATACCTAGCCCGTGAGGCAAACTCGCACTCATGCCAAGAAAACTTTCAACAACAGGTAATATGTCGGATATATATATAGGTTTATTTATCAACACATTGTTGATATACAAGTCCATTATCATTAAAAGCAAAATACAAAGAAACCAAAGAGGCTGCATTGGAAAATTAATTGAAAGAACTCAAGGAACATAGAGTTGAACTTAGAAATTTTAAAGGAACCTGATTTTATTCTTGACAGATCAATGATTCAATGTTGCTCCCACCTCCAATCCTCCCGCTTCAGCCTCCTACCAAAATCCCCCCTCAGACCAGGCTTCAACTCCTGGATAAATGCAGGGGACATCCTGACATCCCACTTCCTCAAAATCTGGAATGGACTCCTCGGGTAAATGCAGAGACATTCCTTCCTTTCCCCCACAACCCAATCTCTCGTGGGGTGCAAAGTTAATTTTCTCTGAGACTCCACTTCCTCAATTTTACAAATGACGGCACTTGAAATAAATTTGCATATCCCCAAATATGACAATCCTAATTTTTAAACCAAAAAAATGTTAGCGATATTTATTGGAAACTGATTATGTTTAATAATGTACCTAAATAATCATAGTGATAATAATAGTAATAGGGATGGCAATAACAAACCCATAGGTCATTGGATAATAATTATTTTTATCCATAGAGAAGCAATTTTATTAATTCTTGACCAAATTTAATTTCTTTTTATATAATAAATATCTATTCAATAAAGAACTAATTAAACTCATCATGATCCGATATAAATTTAATAGGTTTGGTCGGATCTCTCCCTCCACAACATGGTCATTTTATCCTTATCAATACCGTTTTACCATTAAAACATCCTTAATCCAAATTTACCACACAATTACTTTAGTTTAGATTTATTTTATCAATGTTAGAGATGTTTATTCATTTTCACATATGCATTAGTTTTTTTCTGTTTAATTTTAATCTGCTACAATTTGAAATTTAATATTTCGTTAAATTATTTATCTCATTTAATTTATTTATTTTCCAATTATCAATAATTAAATTATTTATAATTAATAAACCACACACATAATCCCCTAGCAATGTTTATTTAATTTAAGCTTTAATTTTAACCTTATTTAAATAAAATATTAATCATGCATGGATTGACACTCAAATTGGATATACCCTAATTTACAAGGTGATACCTGACCAAAGTGTAGCCACAGGACATAACGACAAATGCCGACAACGGTCCACTGACAGTGACGACAGGGTACAACACTGAAAGCTCATCCTCCTTGAGGATGTTGACTAATTAGGGGAAACCTCATGTCAACTCCAATCCACAATTCCATCGGCTAGGGCACGCTCAGACCTGGTAATTTAGGTGGAGTCGATGCCCGGTACCTGCATCCTGCAACGAACAACAAGGTTGTGCATATATACATATATAACCATGTAATCACAAGCATAATGAACGGAAGTCACAGCGTGGCAGGGTACTCGGACACCAGTAATGCAACACTGTTCCGTTCAAGTAACACATCATTAAATAACTAATACCAGACATACATCATAATCATGATCGAACAACATATTAAACTAAAAGTAACATCAATCCATAATCATGTCCATCAACTGTGAAAGCACAAAGTACAAGTAAACAAGCATCATCCTAACATAGATCCATAATCAGCTAGCATAATATCAAAGAGTCCATCAAGCTGAAGGAGATCATAAACCATAACGTAAAAGTCCAAACATCCCAAAACTGTAAACATGCGCTACAAGACTATCATCTAAACTAGAACTGTCATAAGCAACATGAAAATCACATCTGAGCGAGGGGCATTACATCCTCCCCCCTAGAACTAGGCTTACTCCTGGAAGCCTGCAAATAAGTGAGGATATAACTCCCTCATTCTGGTAGCATCCTCCCAGGTAGCGGAGGTCTCATCATTAGGATCCCATTGGATCCAAACCTACTCCACGTCTCTGCCCCTGAGAGCAAGTCTCCTGTGCTGAAGAATGCCTACAGGCTCCAAAGCCAGCTGCCCGTCCTCTACCTGTAGAGCAGTCCAATCAAGAATATGAGCAATATCTGGATAGTAAGGTCTAAGTACCAAAACATGAAACACATCATGGATGCGTGAAAGGCTAGGCAACAAAGCAAGATGATAAGCAACTGGACTGATCCTCTCCAACACCTCAAAAGGTCCAACAAAACACGGTGCTAGCTTAGAGCCCTTCCCATAGCAGATCAGACTCTTTCACGGTCGCACACGCAAGAACACTCGATCTCCAACGGAAAACTGACGATCGATCCTATGAGCATCTGCATACCTTTTCTGCCTATCCTAAGTTGCCACCGAATGCTCTCTAATCCTCTCAACCTGCTGCTCCATATCTCTAAGCATATCCGGGCCCAGAAGAACTCTATCCTCCAAACGATCCCAACTCAAAGGGGTCCTACAAGGATGACCATACAAGGCCTGAAAGGGAGACATGTCAATAGAACTATGATATCCATTATTATAGGCAAACTCCACTAGGTAGAGGTAATCCTCCCAACGGCTCTGCTGATCCATAACATACATCCTCAACATATCCTCGAGAACCTGATTAACCCTCTCAATCTGACCATCAGTCTCAAGATGATAAGCCGAACTAAAGTTCAGCTGTGTCCCCAAGGCATGCTGCAAGGAAGTCCAAAGGGTGGAAGTGAACACTAGATCTCTGTAAGAGATGATCCTACAAGGAATCCCATGAAGTTTGACGATGTCCTCCATGAACACTCTAGCCACCATAGAGGCATTGTAAGAAGCATGGATAGGAGAAAAGTGAGCTACCTTCGTCAACCTATCTATAGTGACCATAATAGCATCGTGTTGTCGAGGGGACATCGGCAAACCAACAAAGAAGTCTATCGAAATGATATCCCACTTCCACTCTGGAATCAAATGAGGCTGCAAAAGACCTGCAGGGTGCTGGTGCTCTGCCTTCACCCTCTGACACTCAAGACATCTCGACACAAAATCAACAATATCTCGCTTCATACCACTCCAAAAGTACAGTCGACGCAGATCTGCATGCATCTTCTTGATACCCGGATGATCGGAATAGGGTGCCTGATGTGCCTCCGACAAAACTAGGGTGCAAAGTCCCTCAGAATTAGGAACATAGATGCGACCCAAATGTCGCAAAAGACCATCTGACTCAAAAGAGTAACCAAAGAATCTACCTTCTAAAGGTCTACCTGACTCAATCTCGGTCCTCACCTCCTAGCACCAATTGTCAGAAGGAAGAGCAGCAAGATTCTGTCCTCTCAAATCAACTGTAAGCGAGACTGTTGAGATCTCATGCCTTCGACGACTAAGAGCATCTGCTACCACATTCTCCTTGCCCTAAATGTATCTGACCTCGAAGTCATACTCGCACAAGAACTCCATCTAACATCTTTTCCTGGCATTCAAGTTGGGCTATGTGAAAATATATTGCAAACTACGATGATCACTGTGCAGCTCAAATTGATGCCCTAATAGAAAATGCCTCCATCTCACCAAGGCATGCACGACTGCTGCCAACTCCAGGTCATGAGTGGGATAGTTCAACTTGTGATCCTTGAGTTTGTGAGACTCATAGGCAATCATGCGACCATCCTGCATTAGAACTACTCCTAAACCTTCTAAGGAAGCATCGGTACAGACAACAAAGTCCCTATCAGGATCTGAAACTGCTAATATAGGTGCACTGGTCAGCTGTTCCTTAAGGGTCTGAAAGGCTTCCTGACACTTCTCTAACCAAACAAACTTTTTCCCTTTCCTCTGAAGAGAAGTAATGGGATGAGCAATTCTTGAAAACCCCATGACGAAGCGACGATAGTAACCTGCCAACCCCATAAAGCTACGGACCTCAGAAACATTGGTGGGTGCAGGCCAATCCATAATAGCTTGGATCTTCAAGGGATCTACCGCAATACCCTCTCCAGAGATAACATGACCCAAATACTTAACCTCTGTCTAGAAGAATACACATTTTGACAAATTTGCATAAAGCTGATTTTCTCTCAGACACTGCAACACCTGACATAATTGCTCCTCATGTTCCTCCATAGTCCTCGAATAGATCAATATATCATCAAGAAATACGAGGACAAATCGGTTGAGATAAGTGCAAAACACACCATTCATTAGGCTCATAAAAACTGACGGTGCGTTCGTCAACCTGAATGGTACCACTATGAACTCATAATGTCCATAACAAGTGTGAAATGCTGTTTTGTGAATGTCTGCTTCAAAAATCTGCAACTGGTGATATCCCGACTTAAGGTCAATTTTAGAGAATACCTTAGCTCCTTTGATCTGATCAAACAAATCATCGATCCGAGGCAAGGGATACCTATTCCTCACTATTACCTTATTGAGTTGCTGATAGTCGATACATAGCCGTAGAGATCCATCTTTCTTCTTCACAAAGATCACAGGTGCTCCCCAAGGGGAAACACTAGGTCGTATGAACCCTTTGGCTAATAGCTCCTCCAACTACAGCCGAAGCTCCTTGAGCTCCTGAGTGGTCATTCTGTATGGAGCTCGTGAGATAGGCTCTGCATCGGGAATTAGATCAACCCTGAAATCAATGTCATGCTTGGGTGGCATCCCTGGAATATCAGAAGGAAAAACATCCGCATACTCCTTCAAGAGTGGGTGATTGTCAAGAGATGCCTCTCGACTCTCTTCCATCTCCAAATCACTAACAGTCACTGCAAAAAGCTAACATCCCTGACGCATACATCTCTTGAGTTGCATAGCAGAGATCATACATAGGGAAACAGGTCTCTGAACTCCTACGACCTCAACCTCAACCCCAGAGTCATCCACGCATCTAACCGTTTTATGCTGACAATCTATCACTGCCTGATGGGCCTCCAGCCAATCCATCCCCAAAACTATGTCATATGAACCCAGGGGTAGAATGTGAAGGTCCACAAAAGTAGATAGAGAACCAATCTTCAATTTACGCTCAGAAATTAGAGACTCAACTGCTATCTTAGCCCCAGAAGCTAACTCAACCTGCCACCTATCACCTTGCTTTTCTGCCACTAAGCCACAACACTCCACAAGGGAAGGAGATATAAATGAATCAGATGCACCAGAGTCAAACAAAATAGAAAAATCAATACCTCGCATGCGACCAGAAGCCTCCACCATGGTGCCCTGATATTCTGCCTGTCAGTTGTCTACCGCAGCAAAGACTCAATGTGACCTACCTGCATCACCAACTGTTGGCTCAGATGCCGCCGGTCAATGTCCAAATCCTGATGCACCCTTCTGCGGGCACTGTTTGGCAATATGGCCCTGTTGGCCGCAAGAGAAGCACCTGGTGCCTCTACCAAATCCACTATTACCCCAGAAAGAACTAGATTGTTGGAAACTGCCCCTACTTATTGTAGACTGCGCACTCTGGGCTGACTGATCATAACGGTTGTGCTTGTTGTGCTGCCAAGACCGGTCTTTCTTATTTTGGAACCTATTCCCTTGATGATGCTGAGAATTCTTTAGTTTGGACTGTGAATACTGCTGCTGCTGACCACCCTTTAAGGGTGCATGAGAACCTGATGCCTGAGTGTGACCACCTCAAGAACCATGTCCTGACGAAGGTGCACTGCCAATGCGCACACCTGTATGCCCACCGAGGGCCATAGCCAAGTTCTCCTCCACTAGCCGAGCTTTCTCCATGGCAACCTCCATGGTCTTAGGTTCAAATACAAAAACCCCTCCACTAATCTGGGCATTCAAGCCCCAAATAAAATGCTGCACCAACATGGGCTCGTCATCCCCGATACCTGCGTACTGTTTGAGCTCATAAAATCTGCGCTCATACTATTCAACTGTCATGGCCAACTGCCTCAGCTCATGAAACTCGTCTGCTCGACGCTGCCTCCAATGGTCGGAAAGGAAGTCGAAGCAACTTCTGCAACTCCCAAACAATTCCCAAGACACCGTGCCAATGTCCAAATGCAACTTCTGCTCCTCTAGCCTCCACCAAGTCGAAGCAAACCCTCAAAGGTGTAAAATAGCACATCTGGCTTTCGTATTGCTGCCATACGGATGCATGGCAAAACATCTGCCTAGGTCCAACAAATAAGTCTCTGCCTCAAGTCCTCTACCAGTTCCATCAAAGATGGGAGGATGTGCTCTTAGTAAGTCCCTCATATGGTTGGCTTGCATGGCCTCCTACTTGGCTGTCAATTCCCTACGCCTGGGAGACCTTTCTCTCTCTCTAGAACCTGACTGGTCTACTTCCTGACCACCTCTGGGCTGCTCACCCACCTGTCTGGGACCTAAACAGGCAAGGGCTTCCTCGAGAATTTGTCTCAACTGGGCTCTATCAGGCTGAACCTGACCTTTTATGTTCTAACCCCCACCTTCATGGCCACTCCCATGAGGAGAACTGGGAGGAGGATCTCCGCCGCCACCTCTGCCACAACCCCTACCTCTGCCCCGACCTCAGCCCCTACATCTAGGCATCTATCCTGAAAACAAAAGGGCAAATTATTAAATTACGAAAAAGGGTCACAACAGAAGTTAAATCATTCTATAGAGTTTAAGCACTAGGTTACATAATGGGCCCAAATATAACCAAGGTACCCATTGTTTAAACTTGGCTCTGATACCAGATGTAACGCCACGCCATGAAAACCTTGGAAAACAACACATCTATGCTATGCAAAGCGGAATAATTTTTTTTTTGTATAAGATAACAAGGTAATGTTTAGCAAATCAATACACATCATTAACTAACAACTTGTCTTCCAAGGTCCCATGGTTGCATTACTTGGCAATTTAACCAACATAGTTTACATGCATAACTAACTAACATCGACAAATCATTCTAACTCTATTACAATATTGATTATACATATTCATCTCCATTTAGTGTCATCAAAAGATACTCAACTTTAATCAAGATTACATGCACATATTCCAAGTCTATCCAAATGAGTACATCATTTACATTATCACTATTTTGATTACATTCGAAGACATACAATCTAAGTCAACTGATACACTGGCTAAAACATGAGCATGGTAAGTGTCTTCATAAGCAGGTACAAGATCTGATGTCTGATGCACGAGGAACCAATGGAATAAGCTCTTCCACCCGACCATGTGGAACCCTAAGGTCCACCCCCCAAGCTAGGAGTTAACATGATGTTCCCACTACGACATACAGTCAGGTAGACAGTAGATTATAACGCGACACACGACTCCGACATCACAAGTCAATATCTCAACAACACAACAGTACATCTAGAGGCAACACTTAACAACATGGAAGAGAACAACTAGGGAATGCTAGACTGTAGTAAGGAGAGTGTCATCGCATGGTCCTAACATGGGTTACCCAGGCAGCCTCTCTCTAGACATCGGCCCCCATCTATGGTTACCCTGGCAGTCTCTCTCTAGACACCGACCCCATAGGATGACGCATGCGGAATCAATCTTCCTTTTGTGATGACAAGGAAGTAGATCTGCCAATCCCAGCCTTCTCCCCTCATCCTTAGTCTGAACTAGCACTACACGCATGAGTGAGGAACCAAACATCTTATTATCTTGTTAATGTGAAAACTACCCAATCCCTAGGTATTTTATTATTTTATCACTAAATTACCAACTCCTATTGGGTTACCCTGGCTAGCCACTTGGCATCGGCCCCCACATTGGAAGCCACTCCCTTACCTACAACTAGGAAACCCTACACAGCAAGCATAGCAAGACATCACAACAACAAGGGTACGAAACCATGCAAGGCATTAACCATCTTGCATAACAGTTGTCCTTATATAACAATACAAAGCATTAACCCTCCATAACATAATTATAAGGCCAGGACTCCTAGACCATTGCCCATGATATCACATATTCATTACAACTCTAAGATTTCCATGTCACCCTGTTCCATATCTTACCACAAGACTGGATACATGACTAGTACAACCAGTTGGATAACAATACGTCCACAAGAAGTGCATTTATCATTCACTTGTCATTTAGTCCATACATAACTAGGGACGACAAGGCTTCTTATAACATCATGATCTCATGACATCTAACAACACAACACATGAATTCAAAACATCCCAAGCTAAGCCTCTGGAACTCTAGCCACACGGGAAAATATACAATCAAGATTATAAGAATGGTTTTAATACCCACAAATTGAATTAACACATTACAAGATTCAATTATACTTATGATCAAATTATGCCTTCTTACAACCCATTATAGCAGATTGCAATAGCCAAATTATTCCAATGGTATAATGACATATAAATGTAGCTTATCATCTGATTGTATTTTCATTACGGAATAATTCTATAATTACAACAGGGTTAGCTACATGCAAATACTTATTTAAATAGTTACTTATTTGATTTACAAGGATATAATATTATTATCCTAACTAAAATGACCCACTATTGTCATTGTTACAAAACAAATAAATTAAATAATTACATTGAAATCCAAATTCAACTCTTGCCGTAACTCGAGGTTTCCCATTTATTTGTATTCAAATAAAAACAAAACCTAACTATTGTAATAGCCTATTTAACTTAAAAGTGAAAAGGACCATTTAATTACTTCTACAGATTGACAATTTACGAATACTTATAGGTCAAATTACAACACTTATAAATCTAAACCTATTTATTAATTTCCTATCTAACATTAAGTAAAAACGATGCCAATTAACAGAATCATAATTAAAAAATTAATGAACTTGTATATCAATCTACAATTACATTACTTCATTTCATAATTTGATATTTCTATCATATATATATATACTTCCACTACTCTAATAAATTAAATAATATAACTATGCATGAATTCTTACTATTTCCGTCATATGCATATAAACAAAATGAATAATATAACTATGCAAGAATTCTTATTATTTTCGTCATGTGTATATAAACAAAATGAATAATATAACTATGCATGAACTCTTATTTAAATTAATCTAACAGAATTCAATAACTTTACTATACTAATTTATAACAAACCAATTATAATTACTGGTGTTAAGATTAGTAAGTTATTTTTATCTACATACATTACCCGTTTAAATAGTTTAGAAGAATTACATCATCATTTATCAATAACAATATCAATTCCTACTTTGTGTTATGAGATAGTTAAATTCGCCAAAATATGTTAGACTTGGATATTAATTCCTACATACATAATGGAAGGTTCAGTGAATAAAAGATTACCTTCTTTGGACACATTAAAAACCACAATATAATACCTAATCCAATAACCACTATTCCTCCAAAGCTATATAAATTAGCTATACTGAATAAATATTCTATTGATATATATATATATATAACCACAAGTAAACTTTCTCTAATGCTTATAATTACTAATTTAAATATAAAGCAAATGATATAATAAAAAAAGAATTTCAAAATGTAAATTCTATTTTATCTAATTTTACTAACTAAGCTTACGAAATTCTATTATTCCTTACCCTAAATAAATTTTAAGTCATGCTATGAATCAATAATATACCAATTTTCTTAATCCCTAACACTAACAATATATTTGGAAACTTATATTCAATTAATATTATTAATATTTACTGATATCTTATGCAACACATGAACAAATATGACATACACCTAACTACATTCAATGAGGAATCAATTTTCTTTATGGAAATCCATACTAAAAGATATAAGAAATATACTATTTCCTAAAATAGAACCAGATTACCTAATAAGAATTTGTCTTTATAAAATTCAAAGATATATATTTATATTCCAACTCGTAAACTAGATTTTATTATAGAAACTTCCTAAAGAAATTTTTCAGTTGACAAAATCATGCTATTTCATCAAAACTAACTAATTTTATGGGCTGGTTTTACCCTAACAGGTTTCAGGGAAATAAATCCAAGGATGCAAATGAATGTAGATTTATTGAAGTTGTTACAGAGTGTCACTTGACGACCACACTGAAACGTCTTGCCTCTGGCCGAACAGTGGACCAAGGATATAGAGGATTACTCAAATTCAATTGAAAATCATCAAGAAAGATCATGCATTAGTTTGATTAGGTGACTGAGGTTTCTAAACTAGAGTCATATAAAAAAAATTTGTGCAGGAAGAAGGACAAATTCGCTCCACAAAGGTAAATCTTCCTACAAGAAAGAATCTAGAGTATGCGCCACATAGTTGATGATAGTAAGCAATAAGCAATAAGAATTGATTCCAAAAAAAATCATCTAGACCATGAATTCAAATCAAGGAACGAAAATTGTGGTGGAAGCAAATTCGGTAGGAAGATGAATTCGCTGGCCAGCATGCTGAAGTTTGCCATCAGCACTGTCAAAGAGTATGTTTATACTTTTATACATTGCAATCCCTCATCTTATTTTTCCTCAACAACGTATTTGAATGCAGAGGGTCGTCCCATGGCTGGAGTGATATTACTAGGTGTATTTTGGTGGTCTAACTGTATCAAATTCTATACCTAGCCCGTGAGGCAAACTCGCACTCATGCCAAGAAAACTTTCAACAACAGGTAATATGTCAGATATATATATATATATAGGTTTATTTATCAGCACATTGTTGATATACAGGTCCATTATCATTAAAAGCAAAATACAAAGAAACCGAAGAGGCTGCATTGGAAAATTAATTGAAAGAACTCAAGGAACATAGAGTTGAACTCAGAAATTTTAAAGGAACCTGATTTTATTCTTGATAGATCAATGATTCAATGCTGCTCCCACCTCCAATCCTCCCGCTTCAGCCTCCTACCAAAATCCCCCCTCAGACCAGGCTTCAACTCCTAGATAAATGCAGGGGACATCCTGACATCCCACTTCCTCAAAATCTGGAATGGACTCCTCGGGTAAATGCAGAGACATTCCTTCCTTTCCCCCACAACCCACTCTCTTGTGGGGTGCAAAGTTAATTTTCTCCGAGACTCCACTTCCTTAATTTTACAAATGACGGCACCTGAAATAAATTTGCATATCCCCAAATATGACAATCCTAATTTTTAAACCAAAAAAATGTTAGCGATATTTATCAGAAACTGATTATCTTTAATAATGTACCTAAATAATCATAGTGATAATAATAGTAATAGGGATGGCAATAACAAACCCATAGGTCATTGGATAATAATTATTTTTATCCATAGAAAAGCAATTTTATTAATTCTTGACCAAATTTAATTTATGTTTATATAATAAATATCTATTCAATAAAGAACTAATTAAACTCATCATGATCCGATATAAATTTAATAGGTTTGGTCGGATCTCTCCCTCCACAACATGGTCATTTTATCCTTATCAATACCGTTTTACCATTAAAACATCCGTAATCCAAATTTACCACACAATTACTTTAGTTTAGATTTATTTTATCAACGTTAGAGATGTTTGTTCATTTTCACATATGCATTAGTTTTTTTTTGTTTAATTTTAATCTGCTACAATTTGAAATTTAATATTTCGTTAAATTATTTATCTCATTTAATTTATTTATTTTCCAATTATCAATAATTAAATTATTTATAATTAATAAACCACACACATAATCCCCTAGCAATGTTTATTTAATGTAAGCTTTAATTTTAACCTTATTTAAATAAAATATTAATCATGCATGGATTGACACTCAAATTGGATATACCCTAATTTACAAGGTGATACCTGACCAAAGTGCAGCCACAGGACATAACGACAAATGACGACAACGGTCCACTGACGGTGACAACAGGGTACAACACTGAAAGCTCATCCTCCTTGAGGATGTTGACTAATTAGGGGAAACCTCATGTCAACTCCAATCCACAATTCCATCGGATAGGGCACGCTCAAACCTGGTAATTCAGGTGGAGTCAATGCCCGGTACCTGCATCCTACAACAAACAACAAGGTTGTGCATATATACATATATAACCATGTAATCACAAGCATAATGAACGGAAGTCACAGCGTGGCAGGGTACTCGGACACGAGTAATGCAACACTGTTCCATTCGAGTAACACATCATTAAATAACTAATACCAGACATACATCATAATCATGATCGAACAACATATTAAACTAAAAGTAACATCAATCTATAATCATGTCCATCAACTGTGAAAGCACAAAGTACAAGTAAACAAGCATCATCCTAACATAGATCCATAATCAGCTAGCATAATATCAAAGAGTCCATCAAGCTCAAGGAGATCATAAACCATAACATAAAAGTCCAAACATCCCGAAACTATAAACATGTGCTACAAGACTATCATCTAAACTAGAACTGTCATAGGAAACATGAAAATCATATCTGTCACAGGCAAAAAGCGAGGGGCATTACACAGGTGGTCGGGCTAAGGAGCATGAAGATGAAGGTAAGATTCTCGAAATACTTAGGGTATGTTAGACATGTTGATGACATGTTAACCGTTTGATGTAGTTGATGACACTCATTGATGTTTACTATGATGACACTGTTGATACTTTATGACTAGTACATTATGCTTATGTTGTGATCAATTATGGATTAATTGATTATGTAGATTTGTTTTACTACGTGAATTATATGACTATCTGACTATGTGTTATTTGGTTGATTAGTTACTAATAAACTTGTTTAATGTAGATATTTGTGATGTGTTTTGTGAAGGGACAATGTAGTATTACTCATAATGAGCACCCTACTATGCTGTGATTCCATGTCACAGTGTGTTTGATTTTATATATATATATGTTTGTATACAACACTTTGGTTTGTTGCAGGTTGCAGGTACCAGGCATCGACTCCACCTAAAATATATATATATATATATATACAACACTTTGGTTTGTTGCAGGTTGCAGGTACTAGGCATTGACTCCACCTGAATATATATATATATATATATATATATATATATATATATGTTTGTATACAACACTTTGGTTTGTTGCAGGTTGCAAGTACCAGGCATCGACTCCATCTGAATTAGCAAGTTTGAGCATGCCTTTACACCAATGGATAATGTGGATGGGAGATAACATGGGGTTCCCTCTATCAGCTAATGTCTTCAGTTTTTCATCATCCATGTATTTCCATTCATGGGTGTAGTTATCGCTCAGTTGGTACTTGTCCTCGGGTGTCGGTCATCCTTTGGTATGTGGTTGTTATTGTTTGTTTATTGTAGTTTAAGGTTCATTTTATTGAACTTAGTGACCAAGGTATTAAGTTGTTGATTATAGTCATTTGGTTCATTTTATAGAATAAGTGATCTATGTGTATAGATGTGTTGATGTTTGATCATTTTGGCTATATAGTCAATGTGTATTTGTTGGAGATTTATTAATTGTTATAATAATAATAATAATAAAAAGTTTATATATATACATCAATATTAGTTATTTAATTAATGTAGAAAATTGAGAATATTAATTAGTTGATTTTTATATTAAATTAAATTAGTAGCTTTGAAAGCTAGCAATAATAATAATATTGTTAATATTTAGTACTTTATTGAGTGTATCTGACATGTGAGATTTTATTTTATTTTGCCATTAATTTATTGTTGGAGTGGGTTGTCAGAAATTTAAAAATTATACATGTTAGTGGTATTTATAGTTAATAATAATGATGATGATAAAGTTATTGAATCAATTATTAATATTTAATACTTTAGTAATTGATTAAATTTTGGGCTGGAAGATATTATTTGATATTGTCATTTATTGTTTTGAGGAAGTGTTTGCTGGAAATAATTTTCAAGATTTGAAAATATTCCAGATAGTGGTGGTAGAAATGCATTTAAAATTTTGGATAGTGGATATCAGTAGCGGAAGATTGGGGGGATTTAGGAATTTATTATCCCAGTCTATTTTGTTGATTTTCTAGCTTGAAAGGTGGAGTGTAGTTGCTTTAAAGGTGGAGTTGCTTTAAAGCAACTCAAGTTGGATTTTCAGCAACAATAGTTTTTTTTATCTAAGAATAGAATGTTTCTGAGTTTGTGAGATTGAGATAAAATCAAGAGTGATTTTATGTGTGATTTAAAGTTGAATAAAGCAAGGAAAGTTTCTTTACTTGCACATTAAGTAAAGCAGTTGGGCTCTATATAAAAGATTGTTGTAACAAACTCATATTGTATCTTTGAAGACAATGTTTGTTGTTAGGCTGAATAGAAGATCCAACAATTGCAGGTTTTTCCCCACACTAGGGTTTCCTGGGTATATCTGTGTTATTGTCTATTTGTGATTGGCTTATTGTTATTTTTGGTTCTGCTGTTATTTGTTGTTATTTAACCCAAAGTATTGATTTTTATAAATCAGATAGAGGTTCTATTCTGTGAATTTATTGTGCAATTAATCTGTAGCTGGGTTATAAGAAATTAATATGGTATCAGAGCTCTAAACTCTGAATACAAAGCCAAGATTTGTGACCAAATTTCAAGAAAAAAAATTAATTTTTCATCTCCAGTTTCTTCTGTGGCTATGGTAACCAGTGTTTGATATGAGGACAGGCTTGAGGGTGCGTCTAACTTCTTACAGTGGAAGGTTCGGATTACTCTATTCTCAAGGAGAATAAGCTGTGGATCTATGCTGGTACAAAGGTGATACCACCATCAAATGATCATGTTGCCCTAGATTCGCATGAAGTCAAGGAGACCAAGGCTCAGAGGATTATCCTAGACAGGGTAAGAGATCATCTAATTCCTCAGCTATCGGGGAAAGACACTGCCAAGGAGATGTGGGATACGCTCACAAAACTTTATCAGAGCGACTATCGGAGTCATAGGATGATGTTGAAGGACAAATTGCATAACACCAAGATGTCTAAAGGTGATAACATGACCTCTTACTTGTCCAAGATGACACAGGTCAGGGATGAGCTGGCTGCTATTGGAGAGACGATTGCTAAAGATGAGCTGGTACGTATAGCCTTGAATGGTTTTTCAAAGCACTGGGAAGTGTTTGTCAAGTGTGTTGTCGGCAGAGATTGACTACCTGATTGGGCAAGGCTTTGGGATGATTTCATTCAGGAGGAGATCCGTCAAGGTGCTCATTGAGGAGATCAGACAAAGAAGAGTCAAGACAAAGAAAATCTTTCTCTTGCAAGCAAGGGCAAGCAAAAGTCCAATAAAGAGCAATCGGAAGGTTCTTCCAAGAGTGGGAAGAAGAAAGATTTGAGCAAGATAAAATGTTTTTACTGCCATCAAATGGGTCACTGTGCTAGTCAATGTCTGAATAAGAAAAATAAGGACAAGCAAAAGAAGCAAGTTGCTGCCACAACAGAGGTGGACAAGTTTGCATCACAATTTGAGAATGAGTTTTTGCTCATTGCCTGTCTCTCAAGTTCAATTACCAATAGGGTATGGTATGTTGATAGTGGGGCTTCTTGCCACATGATGGGAGTCAGAGAATGCTTCACCAAGTTGGAGGAGAAGAAGCTGGATTTCTATATTGAGCTTGGAGAATATGCCAAGTACCATGCAATTAGTATTGGCACCTCAAGTTTCAGAGGGAGTCTGGCAAACCCTTGTTGGTGGAGGATGTGTTGTATGTCCCTAGCATGACGAAGAATTTAATCTTGGTTTCTACTTTGGAAGACAAGGGTTACATCATGACCTTTAAAAGGGGCAAAGTCTATATTTGTCCCAAGGATTCCAAGGTTGCAAAAGTGATTGGAGTCAGACACGACAACTTGTTTCGGTTATAGTTTGAGCCAGCACATGCATTGGTAAGCAATCGTAGAGGGCTAGGAGAATTATGGCACAAAAGGATGGCTCATCTTCACCATGGAGAACTTAATGTGCTCAAGCAAATTGTGATGGGGCTCTGTAGAGATGAAGACATAAAACCATGAGGTGTGCAAGGGTTGTGCTCTTGGGAAATATGTGAAGACCAGTTTTCCAAGTAGTGACACTAGATCCAAAGGGATTTTGGATCATGTACACTCAGATGTGTGTGGCCCTATGTCAATAGTATCCTTGAATGGGTATGAGTATTATGTTACTTTCATTGATGACTTCTCCAAGAAGACATGGATATATTTTCTAAAGAACAAAGATGAGGTCTTTAGTAGGTTCGAAGAGTTTAAGGCTCTTGTGGAGAACCAAACAAGGAGGAAGATCAAGATACTGAGGTCTGATAATGGAGGTGAGTATACCTCGAATGCCTTCAAGTATTTCTATACTTAGGAAGGTATCAAGAAAGAGTTGACAGTTCCGTACAACCCTCAGTAGAATGGGGTTGCTAAACAGAAAAATAAGGCTATAGTTGGAGCAGCCAAGGCCATGCTTCATGACCAGGATCTACCTTGGTTCTTATGGGCAGAAGCTTGCAATACAGCTGTGTATTTGCAGAATAGTAGCCCTCACAAAGTGTTGGGCAAATTGACTCCAGAAGAGGCATTCAATGGTAAGAAACCAGATTTGGGGCACATTCGTATCTTTGGATGCCTTGTGTATTATCACATTCCTGTGGAGAAGAGAACCAAGAAGGGTATCCTTGTTGGGTACAGTGAAACTTCTAAGGCCTATCGAGTTTACATTCTTGCTCTCAGGAAAATAGTTGTTCGTAGTGATGTGAAGTTTGAGGAAGAGAGGGCTCTTCAAAAGTCTAGCAGCTTGATGAATGAGGAGAAGAAATCTCCCATGGTTGAGGTAGAACAAATCCCTCAAATGTCAGTCCTGCAAGTTGGAGAGCAGAGAAAGCAGGCCAAGCAAGTTGATCAGAAGGAGGAACAAATAATTCTTCAGCCTTAGATTCCTATTACTGAGAAGAGAAATAGGGTGGCTGGGTAGACACTGAGAGAGGCCCAGGAATATATTGGTGACCCACAGGATTCAGTCAGATAGAGAAAATATCCCAAATGTTATTCTAATTATGTGGCACGTATGAGTGAATTAATTGCAGAGGAGCCTTCCAGCTTTCAGGAGGCATCCATGCACCAAGTATGGAGGGATGCCATGGTGGAAGAGTATTCTTCCATCATGAAGAATAGCGTGTGGGAGGTAGTACCACGACTAGAAGGTAAGTCTATGGTGGGCTCAAGATGGTTGTATAAGATTAAGCATGCTGCAGATAGTAGTGTAGAAAAGTTCAAAGCCTGGTTTGTGGCTAAGGGGTTTTCTCAGAAGGAAGGAGTCGACTATGACGAGACTTTTTCTCCAGTAGCCAGGTACTCATCCATAAGAGCTATCATTTCTATAGCAGCATAGATGGGTTGGAGGATTCACCAAATGGATGTAAAGATGGCCTTCCTCAATGGAGAGATTGAGGAAGAAATTTACATAGAATAGCCAGAAGGATTTGAAGCACATGGGAGGGATTCTCATGTATGCAGGTTTAGGAGAGCACTGTATGGGCTTAAGCAGGCACCCAGGATGCGGTATTCACGTATTGACAGTTACTTGTAGAGTGTGGGCTTCATCAAGAGTGAGGTAGATCTGATCTTGTACTATGTTCAGGTGAAGGATGAACTTCTCATAGTGGTGTTGTATGTTGATGACCTATTTCTCATAGGGTCAGAGGAGCTCATAGCCCAAGGAGAGTTTGAGATGAAGGACTTGGGGTTGATGCACTACTTTCTAGGATTAGAGGTATGGTAGAAAGAGGGAGAGATCTTCCTTGGACAAGGGAAGTACATAATTGATATAGGACTATAAGCCCATGTCCACGCCACTTGTGACCAACTGGAAGAAGATTGATGCTTCCAGATTAGAGGCAGTGGACCTGACTTTATACAAATAGTTGATAGGCTCTCTTATGTATCTGGTCAACACTAGGCCAGACATTTGTTTTGCAGTGAACTCACTTAGTTAGTTTATGGTGGAACCTAAACGTGTGCACTGGATAGCTGCGAAACATGTTTTGAGGTATCTCCGAGGCACAATTGATTATGGGTTGAAGTATGTTCAGTAGGATGGAGTGAAGCTTGAGGGGTTCACCGATGTAGTTTGGGTAGGTAGTACAGCTGAATGAAAGAGCACTTTAGGGTGCAGTTTTAGTTTGGGATCAGGAGCAGTCTCTTGGTATAGCAGGAAACAAAAGTTAGTTGCATTAAGTTCTGCAGATGCTGAGTATATGGCAGCCAGTATGGCTACATGTGAGGTTATCTGGCTTCAAAAACTTCTAACTAGGCTCTTTGATCAGGAGCTAGATCCTATAGTCATTTACTGTGATAATCAGAGTTGTATCAAACTCTCTGAGAATCCAATGTTTCATGACAAGTCAAAGCACATTGAGATCAAGTACCACTTCATCAGAGATTGTGTGGAGAAGGGGATAGTGAAGCTCCAGTACATTCCTATGGATGAGTAGATAGCAGACATCTTGACCAAGGCCTTGATGAAGAATAAGTTTGTATTCTTCAGGGATAAGTTGGGTGTTGTGTGGAACACCTTCCTCGCTAAGAGGGAGTGTTGATTTTCTAGCTTGAAAGGTGGAGTGGATTTGCTTTAAAGCAAATCAAGTTGGATTTTCAACAACAATAGTTTTTTTTTCATCTAAGAATAGAATGTTTCCGAGTTTGTGAGATTGAGATAAAATCAAGAGTAATTTTATGTGTGATTTAAAGCTGAATAAAGCAAGGAAAGTTTCTTTACTTGCACATTAAGTAAAGCAGCTGAGCTCTATATATAAGATTGTTGTAGCAAACTCATATTGTATCTTTGAAGATAAAGTTTGTTGTTAGGCTGAATAGAAGATCCAATAGTTGCATGTTTTTCCCCACACTGGGGTTTCCTAGGTATATCTGTATTATTGTCTATTTGTGATTGGCTTTTGTTATTTTGGCTTCTGCTGTTAGTTGCTATTATTTAACCCAAAGTATTGATTGTTATAAATCAGATAGAGGTTCTATTCTGTGAATTTATTGTGCAATTAATCTATAGCTGGGTTATAAGAAATTAACATATTTTTGGTTTTGGGAAGATTATTTTGAGGGGAGAGTTCTTGGAAAAGATGCACAGAAATTTGGGGGAAAAAGAAGAGGAATTGGCGGAGGAAGAGAGGAAGGGAGCAAGAGAAGTCTAAAGAATTTCTGGGTATGTTTTAAACAAAATTTCTTCTACTTGCCTGTATATGAAGAAAAATCTTGTTTGTGTTTGAGCACTTTTTGATTTGATAAATTTTGGTAATAGGTTGGTCTCTGTGAATCATCCCAAACAATAGAAAACCCTTCGAAAGTTAGTTTCCATCTGCAATCATATGTAAAAGCTCTGTAATCTATTCTCTCTTTTCTATAAATCCCATTATATTTAATCCTGTTATTTGCATTTGCTTTGATGTTCTCTTCAACAATCTAGCCGTGTATATCCTACAATTGTAGCAATTTTAAATATTGTTGATCCTCCAATCTTCACACCTATTTATCTTTCTTCACACCCACCTATCTTGCTATTACACTATCATCATATTTTCATATTACTAGTAGACACCTTAGCTAAATGAAATCTTTTGCTATTGGAAGAAATTAAATCCTTCTCTTTTGTTGCATTCCTGTGTCTATGTCAATTTCTTTTATCAAAAGAAATCTCAACTTTTGTAGTGTTGCCCTTGCCTGAAGAGATCAAAATTTATTGCTAGGCAAACCTGCTTCTTTCTTTCCATCCATTATTCTGTATAATCAATCAAACAAATTTCTTTTATTTGAAATAATGCCAATTGAGATAAATTCCATTCTAACAGAACTTTCATATTTTCTATTCCTCCATCCTACCTATTTGTACGGCCTCCATATGCATAGAATCATGCCTGAAATAGCATTTAAAACTTAGTATCTGCAGCCCAATTGTTATCTCAGACCAAGGTATAGGAGATTTTAGATTTTATTAGCTTTTACACTTAAAAATTTATGAAACTTTCTTTGCCTGAAACCAAAAATATTGCAAATGAAGTTTGGTCTATAGTTATGCATTTGAAACAATGAATTTTAGTATGTAAAACAATGAAATTTTACCTGAATTAAATTCTTCAAAATCCCTCTTCTTGTCCATGGCAGCCATATGGCCTCACTCAGCCAAGCTCTCACATAAATTCTTTTCATTGTATCAAATTTAATTCTAGTTTGTGTGAATACTTTTATATGAATAAATGAATAAATTTCATAATGAATAGAAGTGAATAAATAAATCTCTTTGTGCTTAAATAATTTTATTTTAACCTTGATAAGAAATGAGAATGGTAAGTTTTAGTAACATAAAAATCTGCCTTTTGTATTACCATATTAGAATTAGGAATTTTGTTAGAAGTTTAGAAAGTATTCTTATTTATAAAATCAAAATATATATTATGAAACTATAAAATCTTATTCTTTTGAATTTGATTTAATTAATTCTTGCATATAATAACTTATTTTTATTTTTATTTAAGAATTTAAATAATTAAACCTTTTTTTAGCTAAATATTAAGTATTTCATGTGGTATAATGTTAATTATAAAGTTTAACTATCTTTAAAATTGTCCTTCAATAAATTATTATTTTAATTTGAGTTTTATCTATTATTTTGTAGGTGTGATGTCAATTCCCTATTTAATAGGGAAGAATAGTTTTATGGATGTGTTTTATTTTTTAAGTATTTTTTTTATAGAAAAATCAAATTCCTAGTATTAGGATGTGTTATATTTAAGTATTATTATATTTCAAATCAAATCTCTATTATTAGGATGTGTTATATTTAAGTATTATTATATTTCAAATCAAATCCCTATTATTAGGGATGTGTCATACTTAAGTGTTATTTTATTTATGAGAAATCAAATCCCTATTATTTCGGGATGTGTTATATTTAAGTGTTATTTTATTTATAAGAAATCGAATCCCTATTATTTTGGGATGTGTTATATTTAAGTGTTATTTTATTTATGAGAAATCAAATCCTTATTATTGAGGGATGTGTTATATTTAAGTATTATTTTATTTCATCCCTATTATTTAGATATACATTATATTTAAGCATTACTTTATAAATAAAATGTCAAATCCTTTTAAAATAATTTATTGATTTATTATTTTATCTTGTATATTTAAGAATATTAGTAGTTTTATCTTCTTTTTTTGATCCGTAAAATAAAAGTTTTTATATTGATATAGAGCAAGAAATTTACAGGCAGGTGGCTATAGACTATTTTCCTGCATTCCATACCTAAATCAGACTTTCTTAGCTATGACAAAAAGGCCACTCAGGACCGAAGCTTATACCAAAATTAGCCATTATAGCTATCTTCCCATCCTTGGTGTAAAACCACATAGAATAGACCTTCTTGGGCAACTTATCAACTTAGCTAGGAGACATACTAACAGAGAATTCTAAAAAGACTATATTTACATGAAACCAAGCTCCATCGCCAAAGATTGGAGCTCATCGACCCACTCAAAGTCCCCATTGACCTCCTCCAAACTCAGCAATTTCTTCAAAAAAGTTGATGCCTTCACCACTCGCTCCCAATGTTCAATCAAAACCAGACCCTTCATGTCCAGAATGAGGGGGAAGAACTTGACGACCTCCAAGGGATCCTTCGGCACAGAGATATCTTTAGGGCTAGGGGCTCCTGCCCCTGGAATGACCGCACCCAGAATGTTGTTGAGGCCACCAAGAAATTATGTTTTAAACAGTTTCACCATCAGCCCCTTCGCCTCTCCTTTTGAAGCCCCTGCATCTAAGACAGAGGCTAGAAATCATGACAAGATGTGGGTATCCACCCGGTAGAATTCCCCTGCACAAGGGAAATCTTTACTAAGAATGATCTTTACTGTTGGTAACAGGAGACCATCATGTAGCCTTAGAACCTGCTTTAGCCTTTGATATGTGATAACACCCTTGAAAGCCATTTGTTGGACATTGCTTTCCAATTGAATGGGGGTTACCATCCCTAAGTTAATCATACCTTCGACAGAGATTCAAGCAATGTAACTAGAGCCTTCTGCCATTATTACCAGTGAGCTACCTTCGAACACGCCTATGACTATACATTTCATTCGAATGAGACTGAATTAAGCAGTTATCGGTGACGGAGAACATCTAGATTCTTCTCTATTAGAAACCCTATGAGGCCATCATTAATTTGGACAACTCAAAAAATGGAAAGACAATCCTTCGAGCAAGTTTATACATGCAAAGGCGCATCATTTGAATGTATTGGAAGTGGCCGCAATCCAAGAAATTATTAACTGAAAACTAAAGGAGAAGATGCAAATTTGCTAAGTGTCTATCCTATGGATACGACCCTTCCATGTTCTCATGGAAAGGGTGCCCACCCTACCACCCCAAGTAGTTTTATCTATTTTAAGAGAGTAGGATATGGATAATAAATAAGGCTTCTTAATATATATTTGTCTTAGCCAAATTAATGTAAATTATCATATTATAAATGTTGATTTGTTATTTTAGATCTAGTTATAAGGTGTGTATGATGACCTTAGTTAAGTCTTTAATTGTAGTATGAATTAGAGTATTTAAAGTAGTGTGCATAGAGTTAGTCTATGAATTTAATTTATGATTGTTATATATATCTCACTTCCTCTTCACCTTAAGGAACTTTGTGGTCATATAATGGAGTCTAATCTTATTTATGACTTATATTAAAGATTGTGCTTAGTTATGAAATTAGGTGAGTAAGTGGAGGTTAGGTTTGATGTGATATAAAACTTTTAGCATTTAAATCCTATACTTTCTAAAGATTTAAATGGATGATCGGTTTTAATTTACTTTATGATCCTTTATGTTTTTCTTATACAATTATTTTGAAAAGAAATCACAAAGTTGTCTAGAATTTTAATAAGATCCACATCAATGTAGAAAGTGGTTTAGTCTAATAACGGGTAGTATCTTGTTTGACTAATTTTCTGTTATCGAATAATTGGTAACCCTTCAAGTACTTATTGTCTGCATTAGAGTTACCTTATGTTGTTAGATGATTGATCATGATTGGAATAATGTTACATTCTTTAAGACTATTATTAGTGCATCAGATCATATGTTACATCTGTGGTTTTGTTATTGAAGTAATTGTGAGGGACTTTGGTTTTATGATGTATTTTGGAAGTGATTGTGATGTGTGACCATTGCGTTTTAATGGTGTCATGCATTGTGTTATTTGGGGAAAGTGGTTTCCATAGGCCTAGGAGGGTGTGATTGCGTGGGGGTTGGCTATGTGTGCATCTTGTAAGTTGAATGAAATGTATTCTTGAAATATGGTTTCTTATTCATGTTGGAATGTTATATGTGCAAGATGGTTGTGCCTTGCTCAGTGTACCTATACATCTGATTATATTGGTTATGCAAGAAGGTAAATGCCTTACATTGTATTTGAGCACTTGTAGTTAAGTTGGTAGAAGTCTTGCTTGATGGATAGGGTTTTCTAGATGCAGATAGGGGAGTGGCTTTCAATGTGGGGCCGGTGCCCAAAGTGGCTGCCAGGATAACCCATTGGAAGTTGGTAATCAAGTGATAATCTAATTAATAAATTTAGGGGTTGGGTAGTTAATAAAATTAAGCAAGATAATGTATGCCTCACTCATGGCTCAAGTGCTCGTTTAGGATTGAGACGAGATGAGAAGGCCTAGAATGGAAAATCAACTACCTTGTCCTCATGAAAGGTATGTTAGTTTCACATGAGTTTGTATGGGGGCCAGTGGTCAGGAGAGGCTGCCAGGATAACCCAGGATGGGGGTCGGTGCCTAGGAAGACCTGCCAGGATAAGCCATGATAAGATATGTGATGACACTCCTTCCTATTGCAGTCTAGCACTCCCAAGTTGTATTTTCCTCCTTTGGTTGTGTGAGTGCC
Source organism: Cunninghamia lanceolata (assembly GCA_027924645.1). Lineage (NCBI taxonomy): Eukaryota > Viridiplantae > Streptophyta > Pinopsida > Cupressales > Cupressaceae > Cunninghamia > Cunninghamia lanceolata. The sequence goes on along the minus strand of BSBN01000918.1, from coordinate 6,730,216 downwards.
TCTGGAATTGCATGTTAAGTGTGTAAGTGTTGTTTGATTTGCTTGTGATGTTCATACTGACCAAGTTTGTATTGGAGTCATGTGTAGTCCTTGCATCTATTAGTCTTTTATCTTTTGTCGGTTGTCTTTGTGGGACATCATTGCTATCTCCTAGCACGGGGGGTGGACCTCAGGGTTCCACATGGTCAGTGGTTGTGCTTTATTCCATTGGTTTTTTGGCATCATGACTTGTGTGTAAAGAAGATGTATCTCTCTTGATTCTAGTTTTGCACCTGTATCGAAGATGGACATTTGTACTATTTGTATTTAGATCTTTTGTATTAGAAGAAATCCTTATGCAATTGATGTATCCAGAAAGAGAGCTTTTGTATCATTGAAATTATGTAATTATTCTTGTAAGATAAACTATTATGCATGTGTAATCTTGGTTGAAAAAATGTTGATATATTCATATGATGTTGTAACCTAAAATGTTAGTTTGATTCATTTGATCGATCAAATCATGTATGTTGTTGATTATTGTTAAGTTGCAATAATGCAGCTATGTAATCCTTAGTAATGATAGTTTAACTTGATGATATTAGTCTATGTTATGTTTTGTCATCATTTCTTCTTTAAAAAAAAAATCACCTTTTTATTACTTTAGTTGAACTTATCTCTAGGGTGGCATGGTAGGGCATTACAGAAAAACTTGAAAAAAGACTAAAAAAACTACCAAAAATTGGTCATGTGATTAGTAGTTTGGTCATGTGACCATTGGTAGTTTATTGCCGGTCATTTATCTCGCGACCAAATTTATGACCAAACAAATTTTAGTCATTAATTTAGTCATCAATTTAGTAATATATTTAGTCATCAATTTGGTAGTATATTTGGTAATTTGGTAGTATATTTAGTCATCAATTTCTGTCAGTTGGTAGTATATTTAGTCAATTGGTAGTTTATTTAATTATTTTTGAGGTTTAAACATAAAACACAAAAAAACATAATCAATCATTCATTTGCACACAATGAAACAACTATTAAGAAGGCAAAATATTGAAATTTTATTGAGAAAAGGTGTTTTTACAGCAGATACAAGACTTAAATATGTCTTTGCTTTGAAAAATGTGTTACAAAGTGTGTTTCTCAATGCTGTGACTGAGAAAATTGAGTTACAATGCTCTATTTTTTGCTTATACAACTCTAAAACATGAAAGAACTACTTGCAAAATGAAGCCTAAATATTTCATCATGGGCTTTTACATCTCAAAATCTGAATAAATGTATCAAAACTTGCTTAATATTGCTAATTTCTGCATTACTTCTTCTTTGTTGCATCTTCTGCCTTGGTCTGCACAAACAGAACCCAGCAATGCAATAAATAAATTGCCCCTTTGTAACAAAAAGCAAATAAGTAACTTACTTTAACATGTTCTTTGAAAGAATATTTACCTTCTTGACTCCACGGATCTTCTTAGATCTGTTTAGAGAGAGTAAGTCAAAATAGACAATATAAATAAAATATGAAATAGTAGTAAGTTGTACAAAATAGACAACATAGATTTACGTGGAAAATCTAATTTGTACCAGGAAAAACCACTGGAAAAGATCTCTCAATAATTTTACTTAAATATTAGCCACTCTACTTAAATATCATCCACTTTAATGGTCAAACAGCCAATATCAATTTTACACCTCATTCACAACAAAAAGTGGTAAATATTTGTCTTATTTTTATTGGCCAAAATTAACGTTTGATTGTTGAAGTGGATGATATTTAAGAACAACCTAGCCTCGCAACCATTCTCACTGTTCAACAATTGTCCCCAACAATAAGAGATATAGAGTCATTGAGAGCAAACAACAACTCCATAGGGCATTTGAATGGCTCATTTGTTAGAAAATATCTAATTAATGAGCTAAAAATTGATGAGAAAAGACTAGTATCTCTTGTACATCCAGAAGACTACGTTAATTCACTTAGGAATGGGACAATTGTTGCCGTAGTTGGTGAGATTCCATACATTAACATGCTCATGTTAGAAAATTGTGGTGAATTTGAGATTGTGAGTCGGCCATTCTATAGGGGAGGATTTGGATTTGTAAGTATTTATTCCAAGAGATTGTGCATTTTTATTTCTGTTGGGTTGAAATACACTCTTTTAACTCTCTGTAGTCTATGTTGTAGTTATTTTCCAAAGGGTCTCCAGTGGTTTTGGAAATGATATCTGCAGTTCTGAATATTACTCAAAACAAACCAAAGCTAGATAGTATTCGTAGCAAGTGGTTTAAGCCTTCTAATTCATGCAATGATCAGAACAGTGGTATTTCTGAAGAAGACAGGATAGATGACAGTGGGAAGTTGAGTCCATGGATATTTTGGGGTTTGTTCGTCATCACATTGGCATTATATTGAGAACCTCTTGCAAACAATAGCATAGAACCATGAATGAATTAGGACTTCATGAAACTCAAACTTAAACTCAACTATGTAATGTAAAAAACATTTACTAGTATAAATGAAAGAAAACAACCTTAATATAATGGAATTTAAAAAATAATTGATAACATAAATTAGTAGATTAAATAACTTATAAATTAATAAATAATTAAAAAAATCTAACAAATTTTAGAATTTTTTCTAAAAATTATTGTATACGTCTAAAAATGACACGACTAGTCTAAATAAATATTCTTAATATTTATTCCATTCTAATTCCTCTATCAATAAATAAATAAACAAATTTATTTATTCGATTCATATTCCTCTAAAGTTAATTAAATATCAAAATTATTTAATTACCTCTTCTAAAGTCAAAATTAAATAAATTATTTATTTAATTAAATTCTTCCAAACAATTAAATAATTCTTATTTATTTAATTTAAGTCAATTCTTCCAAATTTAAATAAATCAATCAAATTTATTTAAATACTCTCAATCTCTAAAAATAAAATACAATCAAATATTTTATTTATTCTTCCGAATCATGCACAACAATTAAATAAATTTATTTATTTAAATTGCTTTCTTATCTTCTAATTCCTCAAATATCTTCCAAATCTTCTAAAAATATGTCTTCTTCTTCATGCACACAAAATTTAATAATTTATTATTTAATTTCTCTCAAATCATGCAAAAGCAAATCTCAAGTTGAGTTAACTGATTTATTCAATCCTGTTTTTATCAATAACTCTTAAATTAGGAAAAAAGCATTCTAATTTATGAAAGCAAATCTTATTTTTATAAAAGAAAGCAGTTAACTCAAACAAAATAGCTTTTGTGTGACACATGTCCTCTTTCTATTCATGCACATTCTCTCAAGTTTTCTATACCATTGATCTTCTCATTCTTTTTATACCGTTGATCTTCTCTCTCATGAGTCTATAAATTGAACCCTCTTCTTCCATTTCATTCATCCAAGCTTTTAGTATTGTTACTCTGTAGGAATTACAATGCGCCTTTGGCACCCAAGTCATTCATTCATTGTTTGTGATCAACTTGTTACCATATCACCATTACCATTGTTGTGAAGCTCATCTTCATTGCAATAAACTATCATCGCCATTCCCACTTGACATCTTGGAATAGCAAGGAAGTGCACCTTCTGAGGGCATACTCATACACAAGATCATTTGTAATAGGCAATCAATGGAAGCCATGAAGTAAAGAGGTTTGTTGAGGTATTGTTCATTGTTTTAGATCTTCTTTATTTCTATATTTCATTGAGTTATGGGTATTATTGATTTCATTGATATTTATGCATAATTTCCTTTAACATTTTTGGCGCCCACCGTGGGGCCTTGCCCCAATCTAACTCAAAAACTAAGTTTTTGTGAGTTAAAGTTTCGTACACAAGAGGATTCAACACATCTGACCCATTCCAACACACATCCGAGCTTTGTTCCAGCGCATCTAATCTTTCGGTGCATCTACCTCCTGGAGCCATGCATACATGTTCTATTATGGTGCATCTACATAAATGGTGCATATAATCTCTGTTGTAGTGCTTTTAACTTTTGTCTCTATGCTTTTAAAATTTCTGCGCTTCTGAGCTCCGTTTCTGCGCATTTAGGCTCTAAAGCTGTACATCTATTCTGATCAGTGGTTTTAGGGTCTTTCTTGTGGTTTTGCTAACACTGACACTTTTTTGCAGGGATATTCTCTCATCTGCTTGCAGGATTAGGGGTTGGTTTAGTCATTCTAGTTGCATTGTTAACACACATCATCTTTTTAAAGGATAGTAATTGAATGTTTATGCAAAATCACATCTAGATCTAACTAGGAAAGGAGTAACTTGAATCTAGTCCCAATGCTAGGAGGATAAAATTGAACCACTGCTATCTTATTGCTATCTTGCTTTCAAAGTTAACAACTTGCGTGTGTACCCAAGTAGCTAGCTCATATAGTCTTTTTCATTTTAATTAGGGGAAAAGAACCACTATCTTTTGTGTTTTTTGGAATGATACTAGGCCTATGCTCTCCCCTATCTTGGGTGACCAAAATACCAGACACATCATTTTCGCATGTGTTAAACCTTTAGAGAGGCCTACCCTTGGATATCCTTCCATCCTTGGGGAATGACCTTAAGTGGTAACAAGCTAAAGCCAAGCTCTGCCAAGCCACTATAAATAAATTGTGTTTGGAGTGAAATCTTCAAACAATGAGTGAAGTTGTGTTATACCGACACCTAACCTCCCCCAAAACCCTCCAAGGGGCAACCCTTGCAGGCTGGGAGACTCCATGTAACGCCCCGCCATGAAACTTTAGAGAACAACACATTTATGCTATATGCAACAGGATAATTTTTTTTTTTAAAAGATAGAAATAACAAAGTAATATTAACACATCATTTAAACTAATGACTTGTCCTCTAAGATATCATGGTTGCATTACTTGACAAAACCATTAACATAATCTAACACACATCATGAATTAACATCAGCAACTCACTATAAACCTAATGCACTAAATCAATAAACATTTACATTTATATAACATCATATAAGTATTCATCAGGATCTAGTACATAGTCACAATTTCTCCCAGCATATGAATACAACATTACATTGTTACATTACCATCTTCTGAATACATATGAATACATACATTATGAATAATTTGATACACAGGATAGCACATGAGCATAATAACTATCTCCATAAACAAGTACACGATCTGAATCTACTACAGGAGTTACCACCTTCTTGCACACGAACAAAGGCAAAGAGAAACCAATGGAGATAAAGCACATCCACCTGACCATGTGGAACCCTAAGGTCCACCCCTCGTGCTAGGAGATAACATAAGGTCCCAAAACATCATACAGTCAGGTAGACAATTGCCTAACATGAACAAAGACTGAACAAGACTCCATTACAACACATGACAACACCACAAGCAACTCAATAACATGTCGAGAGGCAACACACGATGAATGGGGAGAGTACAACTAGGGAATGCTAGGCTACAGTAGGAAGAGTGTCATCGCATGGTCCTGACATGGGTTATCCTGACAGCCTCTCACTAGGTGCCAACCCCCATCTATGGTTATCCTGACAGCCTCTCACTAGGCGCCGGCCCCATAGGGTGACACATGTGGAATCAACCTTCCTTTCGTGAGGACAAGGAAGTTGATCTTGCCAACCAGGACTTCTCTACCCATCCTTAGTCTAAACAAGCACTACAGGCATGGGAGAGGAAATCCAATTATCTTGTTAATGTGTAATTTACCCTTTTCCCCCCTGTTCATTTTTAGGTTTTCACTTAATTAACAACTTTCAATGGGTTATCCTGACAGCCACTTTGGGCGCCGGCCCCACACTGAAAGCCACTCCCCTACCTGCATCTAGAAACCCCAACCATCAAGCAAGACAATCGCTATCATATTGATAAGTATACATAAACAAAGCAAGGCATTTACCTTCTTGCTTATTAAACATAATCACAAGGACCAACCTTTACTTCATTGTCCCCAAAACTTTCAGCTAATCAATCGTAATAACCATAACAACACATATCCAGAGCAAGGTATGGGTCATATTGCTCCCAAATCTCAACCATGAACAAAATAGTTTCTCATTACGATTTCCAAGGTCTCCCCATTACAATACTACACACAATCTCGATATCAACACATACGTGAAGGAGATTTAAACCCATCATAATATATTCACAACATAGTATATACAACATCTCACATTATTGTTTACCAAGACCCACATACGTAGACAAGAGAAATCATGTTCTTACAACATCTTCATCTCAAGACAACTATGAACAGAATACATACAACCAAATCATATTACCTTATGCCTCTGGAACCTAAACTTGACAATTTACACATAGACCAACTCACATGAAAATTTTGCTTACAATAAGCAATTTCAACTAATCAACTCATTGACAACATAAATTCTTCTTACTAGAGCAATTCTATTTAATCAAATTAGCAACTGGATTCAAGTTATATCTCCACCAAGAATTTCATAAAACCTAGGTCTAGTTTAATTATTATTAATTCTATCTATTATATCAATCACTCATCAATTACATATAACCGTCAAGCTAACAATGCATAGATAATATTAATTACAAATACTTATAAATTAAATGCTAATTACAACATTTATAATCCAAACCCATATATCATATTTCTACTAACAAAACCATTATAATTATGTTTAAGAAACCATCATTCAATAACCAATAAATGCATAATTTATAAACATGCCTATCTTAACCGAAAGCCCAATTGATAGTTGTTAGTAAGATATTCCACAATATGTATTTTATATTTAACACACACACATAAACCCCTTATTGTCACCTTACTAATGCATTAAAACATAAGGCCAACTATCAATCCAATTAAAACACATTTTCCATACAAACGATAGGTTCACTGCTAACCCAAAATCAAGTAAAACATTACCTCGTTTCACTAGTTTTCCTATGTAATAATTTATCTGATGAAGTTCTATTCCATTTACTTACATAAATAGTGAATTAACAAACTTAGCTCATTAAAGAGGATACATTATATATAATGCATTCATGTTATTGACAAAAGAAAACATAATATATTTAATTCCAATTAAAGCATTTCTTATACTAAAACCCTAATATAATATATATATGTTATTATCCAATGAGACACATTCTTTATGTAGTCACAAAGCACATAAAGGTATATAATTAATTATTTAATTTATAAAACTAATTATCAATATATATATATATATATATAAAATAACGTCAAGCTGATAAATTAATATAAAAGTGTAATATAATGTCTATAAGAATTACATATCTATTTGAAATAATCAAATCACTTTAGTTTAACTAATTCCACCAATAACTACTTATAATAAGGATATAAGATCATAATACATATAAGGGTTTACTACAATTCCCATAAGATGCAAGCCTAAAAGAACAAGTTTCCATCTAAATTTAACACAAGCATATTGACATATTTAATATTTTCCTTGCTTATGCAATAAGTAATGATAAATCATCCAATGGTGATCTTTACCATTATGGCATAATATTAATCCACTAATCAAGAGAAAAGTTCTATCTTTAACCTTGGTTAACTATTCTTAAATAAAATACCTAAAGAAAGTTGTCTTCATAAATCCTAAACATGAATCATACTAGAATTATTATTAAGGACCTAAGAACGTATAGGAGCTCTTTCTTCACAAAGTAAAACATGAAATTCACTTATGCCTTAAAGTTTAAACTACATCTTTTCATCAACAACAAGTGTAAAGATAAGCAGAGATAGGGAGATAACACCTAAGAGATATACTATATTTTGCATTAGATTCAAGACCTAATCTCGTAACTCATCTCCACCTATTAAACGACTTTGTAAGGAAAGAACATATATGAAGCTCTCAAGTTGTTATCATGAAATACAATGATTGTAGGATACACTCAAAATTGGTACATGGAGAGGGCTTTAAGAACTTTCAAGCAAAAGCTTTTGGAAAGTGTATGACCAGACTTCATAACATTTGCTTGCATCCTATGTACCTATGCACAAATGGAGCTTTGGAACAACGTATCAATGTCCAAAGAGGATAAATGATAGAGGCATTTTGTCAGATGTCTAGCTGCAACTACCCTAGCAGACATGCATGCAAAATTTGGAAGCGTAGACAATGCACGTGACTGTTTGACAGAATACTGTGAAGATTTGAACAACCAAGGAACAAGACACCCAAAATATAAATTGACTAAATGAAGAGCTAATAAGATGTTTAATACAATCTACTATAAGAATTGGATCTTGAAGAATCTATGCAAAAGTGGGCCGTTTTATATGATCCAAAGTCCATATTTATTTGAGACCTTAATGCACATAAGAAAAAAACATTTCCATCTAGATCTAATAGAAGGCAGAAATAAGGAATACTCTAATGGACAAGGTACTTGAACTGTTTGACAAGGTTCAAAGATACTTACGTACACAAAGAATATCATTAGTTGATCTATTAGAGGATATGAACAAACTAACAGATCCTTAGCAAGATGACTTCGTAACCCCTTTTAAAAATAGATAAAAACTATCGTTTCAAAGATCCAACACCAACATTTAGCAATTATAAGATTACATAGAAATCTTAATACTAATATATAGATAACATATGATTATGTGCAAACCTTAATGCCAATATATATGGCAATTACTATCTTATAATTATAGGAAGATCTAATGTAAAAATCAAAAATATAATTCATGCTATGATGATCTAGGTTTATGACATGCAAATAAGGCAACAAATATGCTTCTTTCAAGATTTACATTGAAATGTTTGCTTTTCCAATTTCACAAGCAACAACCCTTAGAAAAACAACCTTTACATTTAATAAATAAAGGATACATATAATATTTAGAACATACAATATTTACATTTAACCAATAAAGAAAAAACATATAATATTTATATTTCATCAATAAAGAAAAACATATAAAATTTACATTTAATCAATAAAGAAAAACATATAATATTTATATTTAATTAATAAAGAAAACATGGTACCTCAATCGCAATATCCCACTAATGGTAGAATCCTTGAATGAGAATCATAAAATGAGCAAGTCACCCCCATTCCATGAAGAGTTTTTAAAGAGAAGGAAAGAGTAACTTCCTACCCAAAACTAACTCAACCACCCAACTAACTCAACTACCCAACTAATTCAACCAACCATCTTCCTATTTTCGTCACTTTTGTAAGTGGGGCTTAAAGGAGGGTCTAAAAACCATTTAAAATATTATAAATGACAAAAATAAACTTCTTACCTATGTACCTTGGACATAAGACAATTTTCCAAACATAAAATACAACTTAGACCTCTTAAAAACACTTAAAAAAATTATGTTAAAAGTTACAAGGTTAAATCCCACACAAGAACATAATCATTTTATCACATAAAACTAAAAATAATATTTCTTAACATCATGGCCAATAGACCTTAGGGCCCCATGCTTAGGTCAGACATCACACAGAAAGACATAAAGTGGCTAAATGACCACCATCATCCATTGACATAATAATTCTACATGCACACTCAACAAGAAGTGTTAGTACAATATATAGCCAAAATATATCCATCATAAATAACATATTATCACAAATCCATTAGTAACCATAGTGTAACGCTGAATCAATACACTCTTGATCCAATTGTTAGGCTTCGTCAATTAGATGATAGGACTATCTCCTCTCTACTCTAGGGTCTGGTTAGTGTGTTTACTAGTGTTCAGCGACCTTCCCTTAATTAAATCAATTTAATAGTAGTAATCAAATAATTCATATTCAAACAACTTTAAATAATTATTTGAACTAGGTAATTATCAATTATCAATTTAATCTTATTAAATATTAATAATAATAATAAGAATATTATATGACCTTATTAAATATTAAAGTTGGTCAAATATTAGTATGACTATATAATGAAATATAGGCATACAACATAACCCACTGAGTAGGACAGCCGTTAAAAGCCAAATCAAACATGTTCACAAGCCACGGCCAAACACGCACTTAACCAATAGGCTCCATCAAATATCAATCAGTTGCAAGACCTGACATACTGACAGAACTGATAGGTTGAACTAGACATATCATGCATCCTGATCGAGGATGATGACTTGAGATGTGGGACCTTAAGTTATCTCCGGAACAACTTATCCATTGGGTTTAGGGCATGCTCAGACCTATTAATTCAGGTGGAGTCAATGCCAGATACCTGCATCCTGCAACAAATGACACAGTCAAGCATGTATAGATGCATATAAGCTGACACTAGGTGAAAAAGGAATCACAACATCAGAGGGCACTCACAAGCGAGTGATGCGACATCGTCCTTTCCACATCATATCAATCTAGATTAGATAACACATATCATAACTAAATCGAATCTACCTCATTATCTGAACAGAACCATACACTGAACATATAGGTGCATGAAATTGAATAAGTCTCAGAAGTACCATCATAACAATTAAATCTAACATAATCGGTCCATGAGATCCATTCTAACATATAACAATTGTAGTAAGATCGACATTTTAATCATAGGAATGCAAAACAATGTCAAAGCCTTACCTTAATTATTCCCGTTATTTTACCTTCATATTCATGCGCCTTGATCAATTCACCTGTACATCCAAGGTGGGAACGGAGTGGCACTACACTCCATAATGGAGAGTAGTGCTGCCACATGTATAACCACTCAAACAGTTGCAATTACTAGTCCTCCTTGTTTTAGTAGCCCAAAATCCCTCTATTTGTTGGCGTAGAAGATGGGACCTTTGAAGCCATCTTGATTCTTGTGGTTCTTAGTAGAGATAGCAGAGACAATCCTAAGGTTCGGTGGCGGTACGAGCCTTGGGAAACTTGGATCTTGGTATGTGTGAGAAGTGTGTTTTGTGGAGAGGAGCCAGTGCTACCAAGATCCTGAAGCTATCCACTTTGAATATGCACAGCTAGGGGATCCAACAAATATTGCCTTTTCCAACCTAGGATTTGTACTTTCTTTTTGAGTCAAATAGAGTCCAAAAAAATTACAAAAAAAATTTAAAAACCATGAAAACATTCTTTGTGTTTGCTGTGTCTTCTTGCTATAATTAAGAAAATTAGATCAAAAAGACCGTCTTGCAACCAAGAAAACTAAAAACATCAAAAAGCGTGCCAAAAAAATTGTAAAAACAATCAGAAAAACTAGAGCTACACATCTGTCCTACATAGCTATGCATACATTTCAACCTACTGCGCATTTGTACCGACTTCATGTGCTTTTATCACCTATTACTGCGCATTTGAAATTTACCAGAACTGTGATTTCATCCCGACTTCCTGCGCATATATCCTCTATTTTAGCACTTTTGTACCTGCACATCCACAATAGTGAGCATTTCCTGATCTTTTGAGAGAAAATTTTTAGCATATTTGGATACCCATTGCAGCCTTGTTCTAGTTTCTAAGATCAGATTTACCATGCAGTCACTTTTTTCATCCATTTCCATTACATACCCTCCCTTTCATTGGTCGTCTCACCCACCTTCTATCAGGTCCTTCCAAAGCAAAGTTAAGAGCTCCATATCAGATTAGTGCAAGACCTTTTTTAGATCATTTCGGATTCAAGTAACCCTAGTAGGTCACAAAATTTTGCTAGTGGTCTTGGTGCATGACTAGTCTCTACACAGTAAACAGGTATCGATTATCCTTACTTGTGGCTATCGTCTTGTATCGACCGTCTTACTTGGAATCATTGATCAAAAGAGTCCCTTATTTGAATCTCATCACCGCAAGTATCCTCTTCTCACCAACCTACACCAACACCTTACCAAAATCTCTAATTACATCCCACCTCTTCCCACATCACCTCGCATGGTTTTAACTAGGTCTCAATACCAAAAACAACTTGAAATGGCTAGATCATCCAAGCGCATTGTCATTCCTCATGATAGTGATTAGGAAATCTCTCATGAAGAGTACTAAGGAACCCTCCAAGATCAAAAATTTCAACGCTTGCTAGAAAAAGTGCTCCACGAGGACCCTCACAAGTACTTTCTTCATCTTACAAATCTAGGACTAAAACTCCCCTTAGACTTCGATCTCAACAAATTAAAAGAGACCATAGAGGAAACTCATGAAAACCACACTAGTGATGACAAAGGAAAGAAAGTCGTAGACCCAAACATACCTATGGAAGAAATGAGGAAACAAATTGAGGGCCCAACGCAACAAATGACAGATCTCAAAATAGGAACAAACACTAAAACTTATTCCTTGGAAGACATCGCACCATATCCCTTTGACCAAAGTTTGAACATGGTACCCTTCCTCTTTCAGTTTGAAGTTCCTAAGTTTGACAAGTACAAAGGGAAAGGAGACCCAAGAGATCACATTAGGGAATTTAACGCTGCATGCATGGAAGTAGCTCACAACGAAACATTCCTAATGAGACTATTTCCTAGATCTCTAGGTAGTCATGCCATGGAGTGGTTCTCACGACTTCCACCGGGTATCAAAACTTTTGATGAGTTAGTAAACAAGTTCGTCACACACTTCTCGTATAACATTGAACACAAAGTCTCCATGCTTGACCTATCCAATACAAAGCAAAAAGGTGGCAAATCTTTCACCTCTTTCTTACAAAGATGGAGATAACTAGCAAGCAAATATTCATATGATGTACCTGAGAAGCAATTGACGAAGATGTTCATCCACAACCTTAACCCTGATCTAAGTTACCAAATCCAAATTCAATGCCCTACCTCATTTTCGAAAGTCATTGAGATGGGATTATTTATTGAGAAAGCTATGATCACCAAGGGGAAAATAAAGTTGTATAAGGACACCCTAACTCTAACTACACTATGGACAACTCTAAGTTTTGGACAAAGAACAAAAATGTCATCAATGATGGAGTAGTTGATGCCAATGTGACAGCTCCCAAACAACAACCAATCTTCACTCTCAAAGGAGAAGCAAACAATGCTACACCAAACAAAACCTTCTCTCGCAAGCCAAAGCCATGGTTCAACTCCAACCCTAGGCAAAAATTCACACCACTAGGAGAGTCCCAAGGGTCTACGTTAAGAAAGCTATTGGCCAACAATAAGATCACTATTCCTCCAACTAGCGACTACGAACCTCAAATAAAACCTCACTATTGGAAAGATATAGATTTCTATGAATATCATAGAGGAAGAGGCCACACGACCAACAACTGTATCCATTTCAAACATGTCATTCAAGACATACTTGACCAAAATCAGCTAGGCACTAAAGAACATACCTCTAACGAGATGAATGTGGCATACAAGGATCCACTCCTCAATCACGACGGGCCATACAACAACAACAACAATAGCAACAACAACAACAATAACAATCGCAATAGGCAGAATCGAAACAATGGAAAAAACAATGCTAACTATGTGAGCATACCATTCGATTATACCGTCAACTGCGTATCGAAGCACATCCCACAAGTCAATGTGGTCACATTCAACCAACAATCAGGACCCAACAAAACTAATTGTAGCATCATCACCCGCAGTTGTAAGGTCACATTAAACACGCATCCTCCAAGGCTGACACCTTCTCCGTCTAACCCCCATACGTACAGTGTTGTAGACCAACTTCAAAAAACTCCTGCCCACATATCTATCTTAGAGTTGTTGCGTCTGTCTCCCTCCCATAAGGAAATTCTCAATAAAGCCCTAGTGGAAATGACTGTGCCCATGAACCTAGCCCAAGAGAAATTTCAAGCCATGGTAGGAAATCAAACCTCCTCTAGCACTATCTCATTTACCGAACAGGATGACCTTTCAGTGTCTCAACCTCATAACACACTCTTGCATATCATCACCTTCATTCATAAACACCGTATCAAGAGGGTTCTCATTGATGGAGGAGCCACTTTAAATATTTGCACGCTCAAGCTAGTCCTTACATTGGGGTTCTCTAAAAATGTAGTGGATCCAAGGGAAAAGATCACTATTAATGCCTATGATGAAGAGGAAAGAACTACTAAAGGAATAGTGGTGTTACCAATACAAGTTGGACCAGTGATAAGAGATGTTGTTTGCCAAGTCCTAGACAGGGAGCTAGCCTATAATATCCTCCTAGGTAGACCCTGGATCCATGCCATGAAAGTTGTGCCTTCTACCTACCACCAATGCATCAAATTTCCTCATAACGGCAAACAAATCACCATCCAAGGTGATCCAAATCCTTTTCAGCACTGCACCACTATCCACTCAAAACCTGATTACATTATTCCCAACAATAGAGCTTCTACATCCCCCATCCCACAACATGATTCTACCTCCGAAGCTTCCTCATCCAAGCCCAAAGAGAAGAAAATCACCATCAAAGAAATAGGGGTAGGGGAATACTCCATCGAGCACAGTCTCAACTTAGCCAAACTGCCCCTATCTCCAAGATCCTTTGGGCGACCTCCACCTAAGTACATGCCAAAACCTTCTGCGTCTCCTGAACCTCCCACAGCTCCCTTTGTAAAATAGGGGACCCTATCTAATGAAACAGAGGAAAGAGACGTCTTGCAATGGCTCTATACAGAGGAAGATAATACACAACAAGACCCACCTAAGCTCCCAACAGAAATCTATGGGCATCGTGAGTCTATCTTACACAGAATGGGTTATGAAGGACAAGGCCCCATTGGCCTAAGAAAAGAAGGAATAATAGAACCCATCCAACCCTCTTCATCCTCACTGGCAAGAACTACAAAAGGGTTAGGATATAAGGACAAAGGTAAAGCTAAGGCAAATGCTTGTCTTGTGGAAATGATTCATAACCTTCAAGAGGAAAGTGACACAGATTCCAATGAATATGAATGGGATGAACTCACAGAGCACACTTATGAAGACAAAGGAATTGACACCATTCAAACCTATAGCCCCTATCGTGAGGGACAAATGCTAACGCATAGACCATTAGAGTCTAATTCACCAACTCCTGAGAGTATGACTTTCGAGGAAGGTTAGAGTTCCATCGCAATAAACAATCTGGAGGAAAGTACCATCTCAAATCCTATCCCTACCAATCTCAATCTTGACCATATATCCATTCAAACTATCACGCCCAACAAACCAGATCTATCTTCCAACCCCCTTCCCTTTGTGCATCCTAAACTTATCGACTGGGATTTACAAGGAACCCCGCAACTAGACATGTTCTAAAATGATGATGCCTATATTGACTATATGGAACTTAGGGACCACTTACCTACAGGAGATCATAAAGCTGGCTTCGCCATTGAACTCAACACCGTGGCTTATTTTGGAGAGGGTACCAAGCCTTCCAGTCACAAAAACATAAAAATAAAAACTGGATCTGATGGTGAAAACTGCTCTGCAGTAGTATCAGATCCAAAAATAGTAAAAAGAAAGGATGCATCTGATGGTGAAAACCCAACTATGGCACCTAATGATGGAAGGCTTGACACTCTCCCCACCAACATGTATCAGGAGAAGTCTCAGATTGTTGTGGAACCTACAGAACCTATCAACATTGGAACAGACGATAATCCTAAGATCATTCACTTTGCAAAGTCTCTAACTCCACGGGAAAAGACAAAATTTGTACCATTCTTCAAGAAAAAGAAAGTCAACTTTGCTTGGTCATACACCGATATGCTCAGTTTGGATCCAGATTTGATTCTACATCATCTTCCACTAGATCCAGGGGTCAAACCAGTCAAGCAAAAGCTCAGAAAGATGCATCCACACATTGCATTACTAGTAAAAGAGGAACTCAAGAAACTGCTGGATGTAGGGTTCATCAGGGAAATAGACTATCTAGAGTGGGTATCCAACATAGTGCTAGTATCAAAACCTGATGGCAGAGTCAGATTATGTAATGATTTCCAAGATCTCAACAAAGCTTGCCGCAAGGATGATTTTCCGTTGCCCAATATCGATATCATAGTCAACTTGACAGCAGGGCATACCATGCTTTCTCTTATGGATGGCTTCTCTAGATATAATCAATTCAGGATAGCACCAGAAGACCAACATAAGATAGCTTTCACTTGTCCATGGGGTACCTTTTGCTTGAATGTCATGCCATTTGGGTTAAAGAACGTAGGGGCAACATATCAACGTGCTATGACCACTATCTTCCATGATATGATGCACGTAACAATGGAGGACTATGTAGATGACATCCTTGCAAAATATCTCACAAGAGAATCCCACCTAGATGTACTAGAGAAGGTCTTTCTGAGACTAGAACACTTCAAAGTCAAGTTAAATCCAAAGAAATGTGTGTTTGGAGTTACCTTTGGCAAGCTCCTAGGCTTCATTGTATCAGGAAATGGGATAGAAGTGGATCCTGCCAAAGTCAAGGCTATCATGGGAATGCCACCGCCTAAGAACATCACTCAACTACGGTCTCTACAGGGTAAGTTACAAGCAATCCGTCGGTTCATATCACAACTGGTAGACAAGTGCCAACCTTTAAGTCATCTCTTACATAAAAACATTCCATTCAAATGGGATGAGAAGTGCAAAGTAGCATTTGATAAACTGCAGGAATACCTCATGAATCCTCCTATTCTAATGCCACCTATCCAAGGTAAGTCGCTATTACTTTACATATCTACTACACAAACAGCTCTGTGCGCCCTATTAGCATAATAGGATTATGAAGGCAAAGAAAGGGCTATCTACTACATCAGTTGCACATTGGTGGGCTACGAACTGCAATATTCTTAGATAGAAAGATCGTGTCTTGTTGTAGTTTTTGCTTCCCAAAAACTATGACATTACATGCTAGCATATTCAGTTAAGCTTGTCGCAAAGATAGATCCATTGAAATACCTATTATGAAAAGCAGCTCTCATAGGTCGCCTAGCTAAGTGGGTAATGCTCCTTAGCGAATATGACATTGAGTATGTAGAACGGAAGGCTATCAAAGGTCAAATCATTGCCAATCAATTAGCAGAAGCACCATTATAGGATACCATACCAATGACATTTGAGTTTCTAGATGAAGCCATATTTAGTATCATAACACACTCATGGAAACTCTACTTTGATGGATCCTATACAAACCATGGATCAAGGGCAGGAATCTTGTTGGTCACTCCTCACAGCGACACCATACCTAAGTCTCATCATTTGTTATTCCCATGCACAAACAACATAGTAGAGTATGAGGCCTTGGTCATTGGTCTCAAAATGGTAGCAGAATAGAAAATAAAATAGCTACATGTCTATGGTGACTCCCAACTGGTAATCAATCAAGTCAATGATGACTATCAGCCCAAAGATGACAAGTTAATCCCATACAAGTGTATAGTGGATGACTTTAAAGAGTACTTTAGCATCATCTCCTTTGAGTAGATACCTCGCATTGAAAACAAAGCAGCAGATGCCATGGCAACCATTGTCTTGCTCCTTGAGATCCCAGAGAATGAGTCATGGTATGAGTTCTTGGTGGAAACAGTTATGTAACTAGCTTATGATCTTCCTGAAACACACTCCATATGCCTATTATTCAGATCTGATTCACCTTGGTATGGTAAGATTTACACTTACCTCAAGGATAATACCAGGCTACTACCTGATTTATCTTCTAACCAATGCCAAACCTTCATTCACCAAACCTCCCGTTACACCATTATAGCTGACACCCTATACTGCTGAGGTTTGGATGGTACTTTACTCTGATGTTTAGAATGGGAAGAATCTCAAACCGCCTTACGAGACGTACACGAAGGAATTTGTGGAACACACTCTAGCGGTCCTTCTTTAGCTAAGAAACTCATGCGTTTGGGATACTATTGGCCAAACATGGAAACAGATTCATATCAGTTTATGAAGAAATGCAAGCAGTGCTAGATACATGGAAACCTGATACATGCACCAGCTCAAGAGCTCTAACCTTTAATGACACCTTGGCCCTTTTGTCAATGGGGACTCGACCTTGTGGGAAAAATTCATCCGCCATCATCTAATGGCCACAAGTTCATTATAACCGCCACTGAATACTTTACCAAGTGCATTGAAGTTGTTCCACTCACAAATGTCACAGTCAAATAGATTGCCTCCTTCATCCTCAATTACCTCATCTGTAGATATGGAATTCCCTCATCCATTATCATGGATAATGGAAGACCTTTCAAGAACTAGGATGTCCAAGAGATTTGTGACAAATTCAAAATCCAACACCATTTTTCTACCCCCTACTATCCTCAAGGCAACGGCCAAGTAGAGGCATCCAACAAAACAATCTTAAAAATCCTCAAGAAGACAGTCAGCGATGTTGGCCGTGATTGGCACATACAACTGAATCTCGCTCTGTGGGCCTATCGAACCAGTATATGCACTTCCACAAGTGCTAGCCCATACGCCCTTGTCTATGGATCAGAATCCATTTTGCCCATCGAGGTCGAGTTACCATCTCTATGGGTGTTGTTAAAAGGTCTTATCACTGATGAAGACTATAGATTTTCCAGATTGCAAGAGTTAGAGCTGTTAGAAGAGAGAAGGCAACAGGCCTTCAACCATCTCAAAGCATATCAACAGAGAATGTCATGAAGCTACAATCAAGTGGTCCATCCAAGGGTCTTCAATGTTGGTGATCTAGTACTTAATGAAAATCCCCGCAATCAACAGGATCGAGAAAAGAAAGGTAAGTTTGAATCCAACTGGCTTGGCCCCTATGTCATCATTACTGCCTATGGATCAGGGGCATATCAGTTAGCAACATTAGAGGGTGAGTTGTTCGATGACCCAATCAACAGTATGCATCTTCGTCAATTCTATACCTAAGAGAACCCCAATGTAAGGGGGCAAAAATGCAAAAAATGCAAAAAAATAAAAAAATGGAAAAACAATAAAAAAATCATCCTCTGGTGAAAACCTAACAAACACGTGCCTTGGATAGGTACCATGATGAAAACTTGGAAAACAGGCATCATGTGTACTTTTAGCTTTCGTGCAAATAAAACAAGTGGTGAAAACCTGGTAAACAGGCACTACTTGTGATGAACCACCTTCTCATCTTTGGGAAACAATCACCTTGTGTCCATTCTTCCTACCATCCTTTCTCATCTGATCCATATCTATTCCATAATAAAACACCTTGTGCAATCTAACAATAACCTATCATGGCTTGATACTTTATCTCTTTTGTCACCTTATCAACTAAGTTCTTATCTAGTATCCTATCCACATTGTCAGCCTAGCATAGCGTCTGTTGTCAGTATCATAAGGTCAATCCCAAACTACGTTGCCTCTGCATCATCACGTAGGCAAGGCCATTATCAATGCGCCCCCAAGGCTTCCCTTCCATCCCATATCTTGTCGTCTATCCTCTAGTCGATCCACATGGTCCAAGTCCCTGAACTACGTTGCCTCTGCTTCGTCATGTAGGCAAGGCCATTTTTTCAATGCACTCTTGAGGTTCCACCTTCCCATCCATACCATATCTTGTTGTCTGTCCTCTAGTCCATCCATGGTCCAAGTCCCTGAACTATGTTTCTTCTACGTCGTCACATAGGAAAGGCATTTAGCAATGAGCCCCTGAGGCACTAGGTCAGTCCCTTAGGGTCCGTTTTACCAAGCAAACATGCAAGCACAAGCAAAACCCGCTTTCAAATAGATACCTTGACACAAAACATCAACCTATCCAAAGCAAAGAAAGCAAGTACCTAAAACAATCAAACTAATTCTATCTAAATTATGGCAAGAAATACACATCTAAATGCAAGAATGTTTTGTGTTTGATCTGGTTAACTTACATAGTCTTGATTTTTGTTATTATGTCTTTCTATGCTACTCGAGGATGCCAAAAGCTAGAGATGCTATGATGGGGGTATAATCATTTTCTTTGTCTGTTGTTTGTGGATTAATCTTTAGTAATGTGAAGCCTTGTCTAAAGACATCATCGACAAAAGATCATCGAGGATTTCAAAGGTCTAACATGAAAGGGGGCAATCCTTGTTTGTTGATACGCAAGAAATACTTAGGTCATCTCGGTTCAATTATACCTAGATGCTTGTATTAACTTGCTAAATCAAAATCCATGTAAGAGATACTCAGGTCATCTTGGTTCAATTATACCTAGATGCTTGTATTAACTTACAACATTCGAAAAAAGTACCAAAAAAAATCACCCAATGATGAAATAAGCACTTCCAAATACTTGCAATATCAAGATGGCAAAACCATTTCACATCCATATCATATCCATTTACAGCCATATTCCATGCAATAAAAATTCCTATGCAAAATATCAATACAAATAAAAGCTTGTAAGTCCTTCCACCAAGTCATTTCTTCTGTCCGTCAGGCTTCTATCTATCATTGTGTCATTTCTATGTCGATTGAGTACATTTGGACATAACAAAAACATAGCATAAGTTGCATAACATATCACATGAGATAGTCATTAACCTGAATCTGAGGCACCTACTACTGACCTACCTATTGGAGCACCTAATTTGGTGCCGGCATCTATATCTTCTAACCAACCTAATGTACAACGTATGGCTGGACTACCTATTGTTGTTGGGAAGGTCCCTCCCCAGCTCTCCTCTTGTCTCTGCCTCCCTCTACCTCCATCTCCTCCCTCACCTCCATCTCTACCCCCTCCTCCTCCTCCTCCTCCATCACCTCCATCATCCCCATCTCCCCATCCTCCTCTCCCCCTCCTGTGTCTCCTCCTCCTCCTGCCTGCACTGTCCACATCATCTGAGTCCTCCTCATCTAGGCGAGGCAACAACTCTCTAGGTCCTGAGTACCTCAGGAATGGATGAGCTACTAACCACTCCTCATAATCAGGAGTCATCCCTACATCTATGACCTCCCTCCTCATTGGCCAAGCTACATAGGGAGTTTGGTGGAACTCTACAAGTGCCTCCTCATACGAAGCAACCAGGCCCCATCTGAACCTCGCTACATGTGTCCTCGCAAATCAGGCCTGCCCCTATGGCATGCCTTGCATCCTCCCAAATTGTCTCCAAACCTAGCTAACTATCTGTCTCTCTAGTATAAACCATGTCCTCCCAATGAGCCACTGAGTCTGGAAGCAGTAGGGCAGCTCACCATCCTCATCATCCTAGTGCTCACAATCTAGATATGGTCGCCAGACAACTCTATCTACATTGTCTAGTGCATGCCTCCAATACTCAAGCTTTCCCAGCTTGTGCTGGGAAATAACTCCTGCATATCCATAGATGTAAGGCTCTCCCCTCTACCTAGAAAACACGCATATCAGCTGAGTGATTGTAATATGCTCCCATAGTCAAAACTGTAAAAGAGAGACACCTGCCGACAAGCTGGCACCCCTATGGTATACCACTTGATGCATATTGTGGTATAGGTGTGCCAAAACACAAACACCCCATGCAAATCAGGTGCCCTCTGTAACCATCCTCTCCATAACCTGACCCCAGCCAATCAGAAACCCATGTGACCTCCTATCAGGGTAGACAACACCCCCGATCAATCTAGCCACTATACCTGGGAAGTAGTCATAATAGTCATGAATATCTTGCCAGGAGATAACATGTCCCTCCAGCTCTAGGTCATCAAATACTCGCCTACACTCCGCCAGTCTGGCATCGCACTGTGGATCATACTCTACTAGCTCGCCCTGTATCGACAAGTGCATAATCCCATAAACATCCTCAAGAGTAATCACCATCTCACCCATAGGCAGGTGAAAGATCCCATCCTCACTGTGGAATCGCTCTACAGCAGCAGTCAACAAACTAAGGTTCGCACGAACCTTGGGCACGAAGCACACATAATCAAGTCCCATCACGTTGAGAACCTCTTGATCAATCTTAGTAAGCATTTATTGCTACAACAACAGCAAGGGAAACTACTCCCTCGACATGAGTACATCCCGGATGTCCTCTTGCAATCAAGCAAAGCAATGCATCAACTAAAACTGCAAAGTCTGCTCAACTTATCTAAAGCATCATATCATTTACTTAAACATATCACATTGATCAAAACAACATACAACATCTCTTGACTAGATTCCTGCAATCTCGGAGATCACTAATCGATTGACGCATCGAGCAAGATGCCAATTGAGTCAATTTTGTTAAATAAACTATCTAAAAGCATATGCACTAAACCAGAAGGTACAAGCACCATTTGACAGCAAATGCGCAACTTCTAGTAAATACGCCGCCAAATTGAGTAAATGCGCGGTCCCATAT
Organism: Cunninghamia lanceolata; assembly: GCA_027924645.1. Classification (NCBI taxonomy): domain Eukaryota; kingdom Viridiplantae; phylum Streptophyta; class Pinopsida; order Cupressales; family Cupressaceae; genus Cunninghamia; species Cunninghamia lanceolata. The sequence continues at coordinate 6,707,998 of BSBN01000918.1, read as the reverse complement.
CACAAGCATAGCTTCGTAATGAATGTGCTATAACATATCATCCATGTGTAGTTTCTTAACACAGGCGCAAATTTCCACGCATGTGCAACTGGACAACATAAAAGCCCAGTCACATGACATATGCATCGTCCTATACCCTATGTACCAACCCATATCATGCATGCGCAAAACTTGTATATGCGTCGTTTCATACCGTAAATGCATTGAAACATATCATATGCATAGTTTTGGAGCGCATATGCATCAAAATGTAGATCGATGCATCTATCCTAGTTGAACTTTGCCTAGCATTTATTGCACTAATAAATGACCCTAGGTGAGTTTTTTCAAACTACATACCGGTGGTCCTGCGTCAGCTGGCCAATTGAATCATCAGACTCACTCAAACTGGTGCTCCTTGCGTGGAATATCCATATCTGTCTCAACTGCTCTATGCTCCTATGCTCTCCTAAGCTCTCAAGGGACCTATCAACAAAAGCCAAGTGTGCAAATTACTAGATTTGTGGACCCATCTCCTATATATAGCAAGTGAACCCTAACTGGCTGTGTGGCGACCGTGACTACTTCCCAAACCCATTTCTTCCCGTTTCTTTGAACCGTGACCTATTTTTCTTCATTCTAACCTCTTTTTCTCCTTCTTCATCGTGAGATTGTCCATCTCACATCCTCCTGCCTTCTTCCCATCCAATCTCCCGAGGGGGCATCCTGTCATTAAACCTGTACCAGGGGCAAACTGGGGCATGTATCGTTATCAAACAATCTATTCTTTGAAGCAACGTCGTAAACTACATTGCATCAAAGAGGGGCAAAATGTATATGCCCAAAAATGACACGACTCAGTCTAAATAAATATTCTTAATATTTATTCCATTCTAATTCCTCTATCAATAAATAAATAAACAAATTTATTTATTCGATTCATATTCCTCTAAAGTTAATTAAATATCAAAATTATTTAATTCCCTCTTCTAAAGTCAAAATTAAATAAATTCTTTATTTAATTAAATTCTTCCAAACAATTAAATAATTCTTAATTATTTAATTTAAGTCAATTCTTCCAAATTTAAATAAATAAATCAAATTTATTTAAACACTCTCAATCTCTAAAAATAAAATACAATCAAATATTTTATTTATTCTTCCAAATCATGCACAACAATTAAATAAATTTATTTATTTAATTTGCTTTCTTATCTTCTAATTCCTCAAATATCTTCCAAATCTTCTAAAAATAAGTCTTCTTCATGCACACAAAATTAAATAATTTATTATTTAATTTCTCTCAAATCATGTAAAAGCAAATCTCAAGTTGAGTTAACTAATTCATTCAATCTTGTTTTTAGCAATAACTCTTAAATTAGAAAAAATATTCTAATTTATGAAAGCAAATCTTATTTTTATAAAAGAAAGCAGTTAACTCAAACAAAATAGCTTTTGTGTGACACATGTCCTCTTTCTATTTGCGCACATTCTCTCAAGTTTTCTATATTGTTGATCTTCTCATTCTTTCTATACCGTTGATCTTCTCTCTCATGAGTCTATAAATTGAACCCTCTTCTTCCATTTCATTCATCCAAGCTTTAGTATTGTTACTCTGTAGGAATTACAGGGCACCTTTGGCACCCAAGTCATTCCTTCGTTGCTTGCGATCAACTTGTTACCATATCACCATTACCATTGTTATGAAGCTCATCTTCATTGCAATAAACTATCATCGCCATTCCCACTTGACATCTTGGAATAGCAAGGAAGTGCACCTTCTGAGGGCATATTCATACACAAGATCATTTGAGATAGGCAATCAATGGAAGCCATGAAGTAAAGAGGTTTGTTGAGGTATTGTTCATTGTTTTAGATCTTCTTTATTTCTATATTTCATTGAGTTATGGGTATTATTGATTTCATTGATATTTATGCATAATTTCCCTTAACAATTATCACCCTGCCTTGGACACCTCTAGATCCAATTACTAGTATTATATATACATGTTGCTATGCTATCTATCGAAATGTACGCAAAATTAAATTGGAATAGACATGGATGGATATGCAAATTTCAGCATTACAATTTTGAAAGTAGAATGGAGGCCAGGAGTTTGTATAATTGTGTTACCTAAATAAGCGGTCAAATCAAAATTCATTAAAGTCAGGGTTTAAATTTGACAGTTGTATAGCTGTATTTAGACATTTTAGTTGTAAAATACAACTAAAATTTTGAAAAGACTGTATCATATGAAAGGAGAGATTTTGGACAAACTGTCAAAATTTATATAGGATTATGATGATATATATATTTGGTCTTTATATAATTTATTTATACTAATGTATGTCATAGTATTTTAAAGGCAATATTGAATAGATAACTGTCATAAAAAAATGGAATTTAATCCCTGATTATAGTCACAAAACCCCCTCTCAAACAGTCAAATTCACGCACTTGTAGAACTAAAACTCCCCAAACACCATTCAATTTTGTTTGTAGACAATAGTTATAGAGTCCCAATGGCGAGCAAGGCAAAACCTTCAAAGAAAATCTTGTTCGCCTAGCCGTGCAGGATTAACCTACTTAGAAATTTAGGGAAGACATCTATTGAGTATTTCATTTGGCGTGATTGCTGCCTCACCTACTCCCCCGCAAGGACCAGGGCATGAGAGCACAGGATGGCGGGCTCTCCCCGCATCCCCACGAAGGAACTTTTGTGTGTGCGTGGGGATGCAGGGAGAGCCACCATCCCACACTCTCATGCCTTGGTCCTTGCAGGGCTGCGGGGGAGTAGGTGAGGCCCATTTTCTAGGTCACCATTTTTGTGGAGGCACTAGCTCACACACATTCCAGTTTCACTGTGCAAGTTAAAGGACATTTTTGGTTGTTATTTGTTCTCACCTAGATGGGTCGTGGTCTTTAGACTAGTTATGCTTGGTTGGATCTGCTTGTTGTTTTGGAGGTTATGGGCTTTGTTGTTCATAGTTTACCCTCCCCACCTTCACGCATAGGCCTCTGCCACAACCTCTCAGCTTCTTGGCTCATTAGAGCCATCTCTGGATTGGTTGGATCTGCCTCTTTTGGAGATTCATATTCTCTTATTTCTACTTGATAATCTTGGATCTGGTCCTTAACTACTCGGACTCTACACCAACACACCAATCATGCCAAATGAAATACTCAACAGATGTCTTCCCTAAATTTCTAAGAAAAAATGTGGTCATTGACATGTATGCAAAATGTGGAAGCATTGACAAGGCATGTGAACTGTTTGGCAAAATGCCTCAAAGAGATGTCATCTCATGGAATGCAATGATTGCAGGATATGCACAAAATGGATTTTTTGAAAAGGCTTTAGAAACTTTCAATAAAATGCAATTAGTAGGTGTAAATCCAAATTTGACAACCTTTGCCAGCATCCTCCCTGCCTATGTTAAAATGGGAGCTTTGGAACAAGGTATGGACATCCATCATAACATAATGGAAGGGGGATTTTTGTCAGATATTATAGTTGGAAATTCTTTCGTAGACATGTATGCAAAATGTGTAAGTATAGATAAGGCACATGAACTGTTTGATGGAATGGCTCAAAGAGATGTCATCTCTTGGAATCCAATGATTGTAGGATATGTACAAAATGGATTTGTTGAAAAGGCTTTAGAAATTTTAAATCAAATGCAATTGGCTGGTGTAAAGCCAAATTCCACAACATTTTCCAGCATCCTCCCTGCCTATGTCAAAATGGGAACTTTGGAATAGGGTATGGACATCCATCAAGACATAAAGGATAGGGGAATTTTGTCAGATGTTGTAGTTGCAACTACGCTATTAGACATGTATGCAAAATGTGGAAGCATAGACAAGGCATGTGAATTGTTTGACATAATGCCTCAAAGAAATGTGGTCTCATGGTCTGCAATGATTGTAGGATATGCACAAAATGGTTTTGTTGAAAAGGATTTAGAAATTTTAAAGCAAATGCAATTGGCTGGTGTAAAGCCAAATTCCACAACCTTTGCCAGCATCCTCCCTGCCTGTGTCAAAATAGGACCTTTGGAATAGGGTAAGGAGAGGAATTTTGTCAGATGTAGTTGCAACTGCCCTTTTAGACATGTATGCAAAATGTGGAAGCATAGACAAGGCATGTGAACTATTTGACAGAATGCCTCAAAGAAATGTGGTCTCATGGACTGTAATGATTGTAGGATATGCACAAAATGGATTTGTTGAAAAGGCTTTATAAGTTTTAAAGAAAATGCAATTGGCTGGCATAAAGCCAAATTCCACAACCTTTGTCAGCATCCTCGCTTCCTATGTCAAAATGGGAGCTTTGGAATAGGGTATGGACATCCATCAAGACATAAAGGATAGAGGAATTTTGTCAGATATTGTAGTTGCAACTATCCTATTAGACATGTATGCAAAATGTGGAAGCATAGACAAGGCATGTGAACTATTTGACATAATCCTCAAAGAAATGTGGTCTCATGGACTGCAATGATTGCAGGTTATGCACAAAATGGATTTGTTGAAAAGGCTTTAGAAATTTTAAAGCAAATGCAATTAGCTAGTGTAAAGGCAAATTCCACAACCTTTGCCAACATCCTCCCTACCTATGTCAAAATGGGAGCTTTAGAATAGGGTATGGACATCCATCAAAACATAAAGGACAGAGGAATTTTGTTAGATGTTGTAGTTGCAACTGCCCTGTTAGACAAGTTGTAGAATGCAACAGTTTGTTTGACTTAGGTGTATTGATGAAGGGTACACAAAATGGTACATTTGAGTTTCAAGTGCTTCATCAAAATGTAGTTCCACTACCTGAAATCTTTGCCTGATTGGCACAAATTTGGCTTACTGATAATGCCATTAATGTTTTAAGTTAATGCAATTGGCAGGTGTTGAGCCAATTTTGACCATGAACTTACGTCTGAGCCCTGTCATTTAAAACTAAAGAGCATCACTATCACAGAGTTGTCAAGATGAAACATGTTCCCCTTGAAAAAGAGAATTGTGACCACACCAACACTATGACTTTTCACACTTTACAAATAGAAAATAGCACATCCAGATGAATTTTGGTCCACCACAAAACAAAACAACTGAATGAACCATTTATTCTTATATATCAATTTGAAATGAAAGCTTGGACACCATGACGAGTTTGAGATCATAAAATGTTGCAGAGTTTCATATACTAATGCTTATCGTCAGCATTGAACTGCTATATAATATAAGCAATTTTGCATCAAAATGATTTGCCAATGCCTTCACCAACATTTCTTGATATACCTCGAACCTTATGGAAATGATAAAACATAGATTGAATCAGATTGAAAACGTTGTTAATGACATTCATGTTCCATGTAACCATTCAGGCTTGTACAGAAGAATGGATAACAGACCTTGAGGACCGATATCAATATTCTGGGGCTCACACTAGGAAGCTCCTTCATAAATTTTGTAAATTTGTTTCGTTTCAAATGTATGAATGTTGATGCAATCAGAAGACTTTTTGTCTTCTTACTATAGACAAAAGATGAAACTTTAATCAATCTTTCAATGAAACTAGCAAAGAAAGACTAAAATGGCAAAGAATTAGTTTCAAACCACATGTACGGTTTAAATTTATATGAATAAGATGACAAAGAATTGGTATCCTAACCTCTAATAGATCAAAACTCAATGCAAAATATTCTATTGCATGTTGTTGTATTTCTAAATCAATATAGCTTTCACACGTGCACCCTTGTTTATGTCAGCACTATCTTAATTAACTCTTACAACACTAATAAAATGCTTTAGATAGAGAAGAGTTTTTGGTTGTATTCCTAGCAAAAATCTGAGATTATTATAACTTAATAAAAATTAAAAACAAAATTGAGCTGAAAATTGTTTGAAAATAAAGTTTTATTTACTTGCTAAAAACTGCCCAGATATGTTCTTGTAATTCTTGATCTGACCTAGAGGTTGAGTGTGCATCAGTATCTTTGCATAGGTGTTCAAAAGAAGAGCAACAGTCACGATTTTGTAGCCACCATTCTAAATGTTAGAAGCCCAAGATCAATAGATGTTTTTGGTGCTTAAAAACAAATTTAAATAATCACATAAATATGCTCAGAATATCTTACAACACAGTAGGGAGTTTGTCATGAATGACAACAACTATTTCCTTTGGGCTACAACTAGGCCTTCTAGCCAAAAGATGACTGTACTTTCCAAGTAGATAGGCACCGACCTATAAGCACACATGAAATTTTGGTTAATGGTACTAGAATAGCTCTTGAAAGTAGATTTCATAGGCAAGATTTTAAATACTCCTTTTGTTCCATAACAATCATTAGCAATTTAGCACCTCCAATGAAGCTATGGAACCAAAAGGTATACAATAATATTTCTCAAATGCATTTTCATAAAGCACTATCCCAATAACACAAAGGCATCGAAAATAAGCCCAGAATCACATTTTTTTTCTACTAAATGATGCATTTATCATTTGTTTCCATTTAACCTTGAAGCTTATAAATTGAAAGTGCTTATTCAAATAACAAAGCTCTTTTCATTACAAAATATATCTCTACCTATACTTTCAAAGCATATGGATTTACACTCAGTACATGTATGCACTCAATCTATGGGGACTACTATGTAAAATAGACTGCCATTCAACAATTTTACTAGAATCACTATGAATTATTAAACTGAGTATCATCAAAACCATTAGAATCAATTTACTTAAAATCCTAGTTCAGAATCCATACCTTTTCCCTAAAACTGGGTATCTGCTACGCATGTAGTGCCAAGAGGAAAAGAGTGGAAGTTTCTGCTCAATATAAAAAATTAGGTTGTTTAAGATTCAGAAGCATGCATAGTCATATACCAATTAACTTGCCAAACATACATTTTTATAGGTATACCAATCCTTGGTTTATATATCCTAACTATGTTAGGTTCGCATGACAACTAATTTGCAAAGACCATTCATGCACCATTACATCATGCATAGCCACAAAACAAGCAACGTTTATATTTGCACTCATTTTCCTCACTGAATAAGGAAGTGGTACACATATCATACTACTTTCATGACTAAAAATCCACACAAATGGATTGCCAAGATAGACCTTGTAGGAAAGTATTATAAGGTTTAGAAATCATAAGCTTTTGGTGACAATAGGCTACCTGAAAAATAGTGTAGTAAGTTGGATTGTGTGGGTACATAAGAAAAGAAGAAAGCAATCATCATGGACAGAGTTCAAGAAAATGTTATTGAAGAAATTTGATAAGGGAGAATCTGCATGTTATGTCTTCCAACTCATGGATATTAGGCAACAATACAGAAATTTAGTATCCTAAATTTTGTTGGTAATGTGGAACCATCAGTTGCTCTAACAACATTTAAGAGTGGATTGAAAGATGCAATTCAAGCCAAATTGGAGGTGCATGACTCACAACCTAGATATGTAGTGGGTGCATGAGTGGAGAAAAGTTTCTACAAATGGTCTAGAATATCATTATGAGATTTGCAAAGACAAATAACCATTTCATTGCTTGTTGTAGGCTAGTTCTAGTGTTGATGACATGTTGAAGGTCACTTTAGGGTAATGGAGTGAGATGAGGGAAATTTTGACCCTTTTTGCAATTATTTGACTTTGTAAAGGGTCACATGTTTGTTTCTTTTTCTGCATTGGGTGGTGTTAGGGTAGAAAACATCTTTTGGTAGGCAATTTTCCTTAAAAACCACACATGTTCACTTCACCATGGAGACATCATGGCTTCTATCTATCTAGGAGCATCAATCATAGTTTTCTTTGTTATCAGTCATTAAGGATGGAATGCAAATCATTTGGCTTTCCTATGAGGATGTTTGGATGGTTCGATGGTTATGAAAGACTAACCATTGCCATTCTAGGGCAACCAATCCATCTCCCATCGCTGCTAGGCCAAAAATGAATAAAGGGTAGTTAATGGATCAGATTGTAGGTTTAGTTGGTAGAGTAATCACTCTCATTGTTGTGTGAAGGAGAAAGATAGTGTTGCTTGGTTCCTATGGAGTGCAAGAGTATAGTGGAGATAATGGAGTTGTATTGAGACTCAAATACTATTTTAATGGCAGATTTCCCTATGTAAATACACTGAATTGTGAGTGGGATGCTGAAAGCATACCCTTCTTGGAGCTTTTCTACCTTCAAGTGAGCAAGATTAGGGTGCTCTTACTACAAGAAGATGAATCTAGATATGGGTGGAAGCCCCCAAATTTGGAAATAACAAGAAGATTGATTTCACATCTTATTCTACCTAATCTATAATATATATATGATTTATTATATTGCCCAATGCTTAATTAGGTTAATTAGGTTTGAGGGTGCACAATACCCAGTGTGCACCCAAAAGTTTGGGCACACAGACTATATCAGAATATTCAAAGATAATTGTACCGTTAATAGTAATAGTAATGGTACATGTGTGCACCAGATACAGGCCCATTAGTCCATTTTAACGATGAGCTGCCATGTAATTATGCCACTGCCAAACTAGTTAATACAACTAAGTTCTTCACCTTTATGAGTTTAAGCTATTGTTGGGAGAAAGAAGAGAAAACTTGGACAGTTAACATATAGTAACACAAGCAACATTCACAAGGATTCCAAGCTACACACCCATGAGAGCCAAAAGGTTATCTGATATCAACAAACTAAATATGGGCTTGAATATTCTACTCAAATGGAAAAAAATATATTATTATAAATTTAATAAATAGACATAGAACAATTGTTATAGATGGGATTGCATAATATCATAATCAACTGAAAATTTGAAAATAATTATTAATATATTTGAAAACATACACAAATGTCTATTTTGCTTTTCAAGCTATGATCAAAGCATTATCTATATATTCTATCTCACATATGAAAGACAATCGAACGTCATCATAGGAAACCTAATAGAGGGTCTGTTCCTAACAACATACTTCTTTGAAAAGATACATAAGCAACTAGGCTGCTCTATATAATACAGAAAACATAGTCTGCAATGCAGAGAGTTCCCCTTTTGCTTTAAATTTCTTGTATCGTACAAGTCACTTTCACCTATGGAGCATTTCTTTTGCTAAAAACCTCAAAGATTGTTGTGGATTTTATGAGTAAATCTGAGTAAGATAACAGACAATAGCAACAATGGCCCAAAATGGTTGTTTTCTTTGTATCCCCCTTGTGGCTCATTCTGTTGAAGAGATGGTGTCTCAAATGCAGCAGGAACATATTCAAGGTTTAGACTTAGTAGAGCTTCACATTAATCATCTGAAGATTTTTAATCCTCAAGTGGATTTACAAACACTTATAAAATCTAGAACTTTGCCCATTCTTGTTACTTACAGGCCAAAACGGGAAGGTGGAGCATATGAAGGCAATGAAGAGCATCGCCTTAATACACTTCATTTAGCTCCGGAATTCAAAATGGATACATTGAAAAGGATTTAAAAACTTTCAAGAAAATGCAATTGGCAGATGTAAAGCCAAATTCCATAGCCTTTGCCAGCATCCTCCCTGCCTGTGCCAAAATGGGAGCTTTGGAACAGGGTATGGACATGCATTAAAGCATAACGGAAGGGCAATTTTTGTCAGATGTTGTAATTTCAAGTACCTTGGTAGACATGCATGAAAAATGTGGAAGCATACACAAGGCACGTGAATTGTTCCACAAAATGCCTCCAAGAAATGTGGTCTCATTGAATCATGATTGCAGGATATGTTTAATATGGGTTTGTTGAAAAATCCTATAATAACATGACTGGCCATAATATGTTATAGTTACTCTGAGGTTTTAATAAGAGTTTTTGTTGTTGTCTCCATTAACAAATGGTTTATAGATTCAAAATTTGGTGACCTACACTTTGCACGACAAAAGCTTATATACTGCTATTTTTTTGTAGCAGGGATTTACATTTTATTTATGCAATTGGTATTCACCAATCATTAAAATAGCCCAAACAATCCACAAACAAATTGAAAGCCAAAGAATCAAATGGATGATGTAATAGCCCAAATAGTCCACAAACAAATGGAAAGCAAGAAGTCAAGAGCTTCCATTTTGAAACCAGGTCTTTTCCTGGAGAAAAGAAAAGAAATAAAAGAAAAAAAAATTATAAAAAAATATGAAGGGAGAAACTCACAATAGCAGAGGCCTTCACCATGGTGTCCTTATCCTGTGAGAGACTTTCATGCTTTTCTATTGTAGAAATGAGCACATCAATAAAGTCACTGTGAGCCCTCTGCATCTAACGATAATCATCCACCAACATCTAAATAAAATTATTTCTTTTCTTCTGTAGATTGATCATAGTCTTTGTGAGGCCTTACAAATCAAACCACTAGAGAAACGACAGATAATCTCCCATAACCCTAAACCTCCTTAGCACACAGGTGTAATGAAAGACAAAACTGAAACTCACTTTGGCGCCTAAGCTTTTTCTATTTTCCTTTTGATTTTCCCTTTTAAAAAAATGCGCTTGCTTTTAGCGCTTAAAATTTTAAGCAATATGTTTTTTTTACCTCACGCAACTAATTAGTCATATGAATAGAAAGAGCAAGCACATAAACTAGTTTTCCTATGACTATTTAGATAAATATCCCTTTTTAGTGTGAAGAGATGAATGAATATATATACTATGTACATTACACTTACAAAACAAGAGAAGAATATGTAACAGTTTATGTCCTAAATTTTCAAACTTCCATGTTTGATTGTTGACATTATGTTCCCATGGCTAGAAAAGACTGTTGAAGGTGCTGCATGTAACAAATTAGTTAATAATGCTAGGTGGCATGCAAGACTATGTAGATTCATTCACGATAGTATGCGATGAAGTAATGGTTTCCATGGGGTCATTTGTAGTGACAAATGATGACACCATGCATTATGTGCAGGGCACACATGCTATGAAGGATAATGTAGAAGTTATAAAGAATATCAAGTCATGCAGGTTGTTTTCTATAGAATTGTGTGTCTTCGCTATGATCACTGCCCTTTCTTTAGAATCAATGGCCACAATGTACCTTCAATGAGACATAGAAATTAAACATAGAGGTTCTAAAGATTGTACCACTTTTCTTGATATTCATATTATCTTGTCTTAGACACTTTGAATAAGTGATGTGAAACATGGTGAATGCACATTGTGGTAGTAAAAATGCTCTCATCTTGCATAAATTTGTGCAAGTGCTCACATCCACTTGTTTGAAGGATGTTGATTTTATGGCTTCTCAAGGAAAAGAGGAAAATATGGTTTGAGGAGTTCCACATTGAATATTAGGTGCCATCCTAGGTATCATGTGAGATTAAGAAAAAATGTATTATCACAAAAACGGTCTATGAACCATATCATAAAGGCGTAATCTTCCTATTTGGAACTTTGCAATGTTTCTTCTAAATATGTAACTAAAGTTTGTCATCAACATTGAAAGAGTGAGGTGTGTGATGTGTGTCATGGTACTCTTTGTAATTCTATTTCTAGTTTGATAGAATCTTCTAAATCTATTGATGAACTCTGTGAATGTGTTGCAAAAATTTATATGCTTTATCTACTTCTCAATCTCATGTGTGTGAATCCAAATATGGTGGTATGCATTAGGATATTGTCAAGGGGTTCTTGCAAACTAAATCCTAGGACATGTCTAAAAAGGACTATACTTGTAGAACTATGTAAAACTCTATTGTTAGGGTGAAAATTACTGAGTTAATAATCAATTTACTGAGTTAAGGTGAAAATTAAATTTGGCACCCATATGATAGGTTAGGATGAAAATTAACTTTGGCGCCCATATGATAGGTTAGGGTGAAAAATAATTTTGGCATCCATATGATAGGTTAGGGTGAAAATTAAATTTGGCACCCATTTAATTAAATATATTATAATATTATATAATATTAAATATATTATAATATAATGTTATATAATAATATAATATAAATATAATATTATATTATATTATAATATTATATAATAATATAATATATAATATAATATAAATATTATATTATATTATATTATAATATTATATTATATAATATTATAATATAATGTTATATAATATAATATTATATTATAATATAAATATTATATTATATTATATAAATATTTTAAATTTTTTTTATACGTAATGTAGGCATAAGGGAGCCATACCGCGTAAAAAATAAAAATAAAATTAAACCTAATGCATGCCCTAAGAATAGGGGTGCAATAAGCAAGCGACAATGCTTGCATCAATCCAAGGACAATCATTAACAAACCCTGGCAGCCCATTAAAGCATGGACAGAAACACAAATTATGATTTTGACACCTGATTTGCAAACCCATGCTTCCTAAGAACTACAATATTGCTTTGCATAAGAACGTTGAGTCATGTTGCATTTCTCACTTCCAGTAATTTTCTTTTTCCTTTTTACCTCTGTCCAGCTGTTATCCTCCATGAAATCCTCTTCTGGAATGAAGTATCATATGAATCCTTCACTCTTGAAGGTGAAATAAACTCCTTGCTGTTTGAAGCAATAATACCTGGTGATTTTGTTGTCTCCGAAGGGGAATGAAGTTCATTTCCTGATTTAGTATCTTCCCTGTCTGAAATGTGAGCACTTCTTGCCTCAAGAGGGGGGAAGAAAGAGATTTCTTTACCTCTATAGATGAGTTTTCTTTGCAATCAAGGGGTTGTGATGAAGCTTTTTTTTCCACAGAGTAGTGATGAACTGAGGAGTCTTTCCACCAAGATGCATGACTATCAGACTTAGGTTTGAGGCACTTTGTTGCTACGTGACCAGTGTTGTAGCATCTGCGGCATCTAAAAGGAAGGCCATCATAATCCAAAATCTGGCTCCAATTGTAGTTCATTGTTTTTAAAGAAATCTCAACCGAAATGTCTTTGCTGGTATCAATATCCACCAGAATGCAAGCGAAGATAGAGTGGTAGAAATTAGAGGAGCTTTTGTCCACAAGTAGAAATTTTCCCAGCTTGTTTCCTATAGCTTCAAAACATTCTTCAAACCAAAACTGAAGTGGAAGGTTTGGAAATCAGATCCAAGTAGGAGTAACCGCAAATGATTCAGAATTTGGATTAAATTTAGGGTACTAGGGTTTGAGCATAATTAGATGTTTGTTACAGCTCCACTTATAATCACATAGAGCTGACTTCCCATCCTAGATATTATCAAAGACAACAATGAAAAAACCTCGGCTGCAGGGGTAAATTTGGAGGTCCTCTTTCAAAATTGGACCCCAAGTATCGAAGATCCATTTGTGCAAAACAGCTAGGTTAGGCCAATATTGACAAAACGGCCAATTAAGCCCTTCTTAGCAAAGAATTTTTCATTTTCTTTGACTTCCCTTCCAAGCATATCACTAAACTCAATGCTTGGATTGTCCGCTACAGTTTGTAGGGGACTAACCAACGAATGAGAGGCTGGGTGCCCAAATTTTGAAAGGGAGTTGTTCTGCAGCGATTTGGAGTTGAGGAGAGGAGGGCTCGCCTCCTTGATTTCCTGGCCGCTGAGAGAGGCATTCGCTAGCGATGTTGAAGCCCTAATGGGAGTAGAATCCCCCGCCAAAACTCCCATCAAACCCCTCGGTCGCAAAGTATCCTGAAATCCCATGTCTCTTGCGGATTTCGCAAAAGATTTCCTGGCCATGGTAGCCCCAGAAATGGCATTTCCATTCGAGATAGTGGCATTCAACAAAACCCTAGTGATACAATCGTTCGATAGTTTCAGGAAATTCGGCATAATCGACAGCAAACCTTATTCCCAAGGAAAGTTTTATCCTTTGATAAAAGTTCTATATAATATAATTATTATTTCATATTATAATATATTAATTATATTATTTTATAATATAATATAATATTATATTATATATAATATATATTATATAGTAATATAATATTATATAATATTATAATATTATATTATATTATACAATAGTAATATAATATTATATAATATCATATTATAATATATTAAATTATATTGTATTGTAATATAATATATTATTATTATATTATATTATATTATATGATAATACAACCCACTCCCTCAATTCGAAATATTTTTTTAAATTATCCACTTTAATATCATATTGTCTAATTTTTATTTGTGTGACTAATTATTTAGTCATTTTTATTTGTGTGACTAATTATTTAGTTGTGTTTTTTTGTCCGATGACCAAATTAGTCATTTATAGCTATGTTGCAAAAAGTTTTAGTCACGTGACTAAAAGTTTGGTCACGTGACTAAAAGTCTTAGTCACCTGGTCATTTATTTACCATATTTCTACTAGTGGGTAAAATCATCCTTCTAGATTGTAAATAATCTGCAATGAACTCCATCACTATAATAGGTTCATCAAAAAATTTCTTCCTTCGTCTCTTCCAGCATTTGGTTGGGACAACTTCCATCTTCCTCCACCAAGTTTGTTCTCCAATCCTCCTTCCTCTCATGGACATATGTCTATCATAGTCCAACCTCCTCCTCCAAATACATCTCCACATTCTTCCTCCTCTCGTGGGATTTAACCCACCACAATATGTCTTCCTCCACCAAAGTCCTTCTACACCATCCTCTGCAGCACCTGTACATAAATCTGCATTAACAATATCATGGAAAAACAAATTTTCCATCACCATTACCTTATACTCTTTACTTTCATACTCTCCTACTTCATGCATACCCACAATTTCATCAATGCTTTGTTGCACCTCAACTCTTATCCCCTTCATGCTTTCTTCTTCTACACTTTCTTCTACATTCACTACATTTTCTTTCTCACACTTTTTCTCATCCTACATATTATTAGTCTCATTGATGTTCTACTATACCATATCTATAAAAACATCCATATCCTCCAAAGGACAAATCTCTACTGCAACCTCACTCTTCCTTGTCTTTGCAACCTTTCCTTCTTCACTATTCTCTGCTGCAAAATCTTATCATCTTACATCCTCATCCTCTTTCACCAACTGCTTCATGCCTTATACAAGACATGTTCATGTTGCAACCTCTTCTTTTTCTTCTTCATCCTCTTACATGAGGATCTCTCCTTCAATGCTATCTATTGGACACACTACTTCATCTTCTCTTCTACCTACAAATAAAATAGAATTAGAAAAATTATAGGAGTCATCTTCTCTGATCTTCTTGTCTTCTTTCCTCCCATTTCTATCCTTCAACATGCCATCTTCATGACATTCCTTATCACAATTACTCACATATTAAACAACTCTGTTCTGCACAACCTCAAGTGCATCCAACCTTGATTGGATTTCTTCCAATGCTTGAAATTCTCTTTTCACTCGAACTCTTTCTCTCCTCTTTACAAAAGAAAATTTTATAGCCTTTCCCAAGACAACTCTATTCCTCTTTCCTAAAGACATTTTCTTACACAAATCTTGGAGATTATAAAATTCTCCCTGTAGTGACAAGAACTTGCTTGCAACAATTCACTAGAGCATAAAGCCCTCTATAGTTACAGGACTCTACCTACAACAAATTTCAACCAACTTCCAGCAACAAATCTTTCTCCAAGTCTCATGCCTCCTCAAACTCTCTACAGTTACAGGCCTCTTCTCTCACCTACAACAAATTTCTCTAGAGCTCAAAGCCCTCTACAGTTATAGGACTTCCTCACCTGCAACAAATTTTCTTAGAGCTCAAATCCCTCTGTAGTCACAGGATTTCCATACCTACAATAAATTTTCTTAGATTTTTTTGAGACACCTTCCATTTTAAATCTTCACATACTTTACTTCATGCAATTTCTCCAACATACATCTTAATAAAAATAACTTGTCACAAACTCCTTACCTTATGTCCCAATGAGAAAACTACTTTGACACCAATTGATGTAGACATGACTAGGGGGTCTTATCAAACTACCTGATCATGTAGCCAACACAACACATGGAAGCAAAATAGTAGAAGCAAACAAAATCCACATTTCATTTTATCAAATTCCACACTGGATACAATTTTTTCTTCAAACAAAAATATTTTCTACAACACAATACATATGGCCTCTCTCTTTTCTTTATGGATTTGAGCCTCTTAGCTAGCCATTGACCCCCTCTCTATTTTTTTTATCTTCAAGAACCACTCTTCCTCATGCCTGAGAAGTTTTCCTTC
This sequence comes from Cunninghamia lanceolata, assembly GCA_027924645.1. NCBI lineage: Eukaryota > Viridiplantae > Streptophyta > Pinopsida > Cupressales > Cupressaceae > Cunninghamia > Cunninghamia lanceolata. The sequence continues at coordinate 6,691,847 of BSBN01000918.1, read as the reverse complement.
TCAATCTCTTCTCCTACTATAGACTCTCATATCTCTGTCTCTAAGTCTCTACACCACTTCTATTTGGTGCTATGAATCTCCAAATTTCATCACTCCCTCTTCTTTGAAAACTCCATGTTGCCCCTCTCTATTTCCACTACCACTTCAAATTTTGATGCAAAAGATCAGATTTGTTAAGGCACCCCTTCATTTCTCTTTTCCATGCCTTCCTCTATTTTGGCCGACTCTTTATAGATAAAAAAAATGCATTGTTTCCTCTTCTAATGTCATTTCTCATATTTCATTCTCTATGCCTCCTCTAAAAAGGAATGAAAATCTTTTAAAAATTTTAAAATCCACATTTTTTTCTTTATCCTTATATCTCCTTCTAAACTTATGCCCCATTCTTCTTTATTTTGATTTTAATCTTCTTTTAATTTCTTTCAAATAAAATCTTTCTAAAAGTTTCTACATCCCTATCTTTTCCATTCTCTAAATATTTATCAAGAAATATCTTTCTAAAATCGATTCACCTCCCAGGCGTGTTGATTTTGGTTTCAAAGGGAACAAATGATTAAAATTTGATCTCATCGCTACCAAAGGAAATTGAAGAAAATGATTGTTTACATAACTTTTTGATGGGATGCACATCTTCATCTAAAAACTAGCGTAAAATCACCTCCTAAAACTCCCTGTAAAACCATTTTACTCCAGCTCTTGCAAAACTCCAAAATTAATCATTTCCATAATCTGTCAAATGAAAACAAATAATTTTAATTTCTCCCAACTAGTAAAGAATCCTATCATGAAAACTTCCACATCGAGAAAAATGCAATCACAAACATCCCAGTGAAATAGTTTGGCTCCAGCCTTCACAAATTTTTAAAATTAATTATTTTGGTGAAACTATCGGCTGAACATTGAGGAAAAATCTTTATTTCTATAAATTAATCTAGACTAGAAGCTTTATGTTGTAGTGAGATGCTAAGAACAATAAATACACACCAAAACTAGAAATAAAACAAACAATTATTTTTGGGTGATGCAGGATTGCCTATGGACCTGGATGCTCCTACATCACAAAAGAGCTTGTCCTCAACAAATTCTTAGTTATGTGAATCACATGTTAAAATCATCCAATACTAATTAATATAATGAAAAGAGCACATGTCATGTAGCTCATAATTAAAAATTGGAGAAGAAAGAGGGAATAATAGAAAAGACACTAAATTCTATTAAAGAAGCAAAATGTTTGGGTTCCAACCCTTTGAACGTCAAGTTATGGTATGTATATATAGTTATCTAAGGATAGGAAGTCGAAGATTTTTCCCACCTAATTAGCCATATAAGACAAATTCAATTTACAATTTACAAAAGGCCTAACTTCAAGATGGGGACAATCATAGCTATGACTTCATAAAATGACAAAAGTCAATTTGAGATCCCTATTCAAATTTCTCAAGTTCAATAACAATATCATTGTCTTCATCAACACTATGCAACTAAAACTTTCATGTATCTTTGTCTTTAAAAACCTCAATCTTTGGTAGTCCTTCTTAAAACCTTAATAGCCTTTAATGATCTTCTTGATGCTTAAATTCCATTGATTTAAGAAACTCACGATCTCTTTTCATGTCCATACTTCCCTTGCTTAACACACTTCTTTCCTTTTCTAAATATGTGCATGTATGTTTGAGCTTTAGGTCATTAGGTCTTCATGTGGTTTAGCATCTCTTTGAATCCTTTGCTGACATCCATGAAGAACAAACCCACTAGCTCATGAAAATTAGTCCATTAAGCCAATAAATCCATGTTGCTCCTATAGATAGGTCTTTAATAAGCATCCAATCTTCACTTTTCTAGCATCCCCACAAGAGCAAAAATAGTCTTTTTTATTCTTTATTAAGTCCTTGGTGCCTATGTGAAGCTAATGTTTTCCATGTTCACTTGCCTAGTTAGTCTCTAAGTGTAGCTCTATGTGCAAGTGTCCAATGCCAAAGGATTCTTATAGTACATATACAATCCTCTGCAAGCACACAAAGCAGAGTATTAATTTTCTCTTAAGACAAGTTCACATCTATATGAAATATCAAATAGCTTATATCATTTAATAGAAATCAAATTTAAGCAATATGTTGAGTCATTATGATTGAGGATAAACCATGGATTACAAATTGCCTTGTTTAAGTTATTTTCTATAATATTTCCAATACAAAAGACTCCAATTCATTACTCCATGTATGAGATACATCTTGTTTAACATTGGCAGCCATCTATCTCAACAAGGGCTCAAGAATATAAACTCAACATGTTGAAATCTACTACTAGAACCCTCTGTATAGAAAACTCCAACCATATTGTCCATCTATTACTTTAGCAATGCTCATATATTTCTCCCATTTTGAATATCCATGTGTAAGCAATGTTCATTTCAACATACAAAATTCTAATCCCTAGTAGATCAGCTATCATTTAGCCCTTTTATTTGCAATCACTAACCCATTCATATATGATGCTTTCTAGTCTAAATGGTGCAAATAATCCTTCAAGAATAGGAATAGAATATCAAATTCATATACAATAAAAGTTTCTTTTAGAACTTAAATGTAGTGTACGATTAAATTTATGCAGGTATGTTTGAATCTACAATGAATTTATAAACATTAGAGTGATTCATTATTCTCTCAAAGCCCTACTATTATTCATGTTAAACCTAGTATACATATGATCTCAAGTTCCTAAACCAGCCCCTTCTATTATTCAAAGTTGTGTTCACATGCCCTATGCCTATACTTACGCATTGCAAAAAAAAACTTTGTACAAAAATCCTTCAATCAAGACCATGCCCCTTAAAAAAATCCCCCCTCCATCTATTTGAGTTTAATGCATCATACAACACTTAAGTTTATCGTATTTGCATTCATGTTGAGACTAGTAATGAAGGTTTTAAGTTCATAACCCAAAACCGTAATAATGGGTAATTAACAACCAACATCCTTTAATCCATGCCAATTTGAATTGAAGCCTTGATCAATGTTCAAATTAAACTTTTGATATACATATGTTGATGGATTCTAAGCTACAAGTAGCACAAAAATATCAATAGTAAAACTTAATAGTTTACACCCTAGTATTTAACCTACAAGTAGCACAAAAATATCAATAGTAAAGCTTAATAGTTTACACCCTAGTATTTAGGGCTACCAAGAATGGCCACCTTTGAGTTTTGCCAACATCTTTCATAGACATATTGTGCCAATTTCCATAACGATGATGGATAAGGAGCAAGTAAGCTTAACATTCAATGAATATAGTGGACGAGTAAAGAAATGAACTAACTCATTGAAAATCTAGTGATGGACATGTGGACATCTATTGAGAGTTATAATGTCAAATTATATGAGCACAAGGCCTTGGGTAAGCACCGCTAGGTTGGAATCCTTGCATGGCAAGAGAGAACTATGGTAAGCACTTGGTGTATATTAATGGAAAATGACTGCTATAATGGGAAATAGATGTGTGGCCGTATGGTGGGGCTGCTTTTGATAAACGATAAAGCAAAACAAAAGAAGCCAAAGCACAAATAAATAAACATTGAAATGAGCTTGCCGAACTTTTAAGATCACGTGGAGCCATGCTTAATGTTTTATTAAAGAGAGCTTGTGGCCAAACAGGAAAAAGGGATCATGTAAGGAAACCCTTTTGCTATTTTGTTGTTTGGGCTGTAACACATGGGCACAACTAGGCAAGGGTTCTCCGTGTCAATATTTTATCTCCCAAGTCCAAGCCATCTTCGTGGACCCCTAAACGTTTTAAACGATGGGATGAAAAGTTTCTTTTGCCCTTTTGCCTCATGAATAAGGAAAATGTAAAAATCAGTTGGGCTCACTAGGTTTTACTCACATGAATTAACAATATGTGGAAGCTTAGATAAAGCCATGGGACGAGCCTGCAACGTAGACCAAAGGTGATTTCATGAACAACTCCCTGTCACTACACTAAACTAAGTGCATGGAGACTATGAAGGACTACACCATAATATTAAACCAATACACCCATTATAAGCTTGTGATCACAATGAAAAAATAAATGGATAGAGGACTCCTATGGTAGAGTGCTCTTGAAATAAAGTGCATAGAGATCACAAAGAATCCATGAATGTGCCAAGACTAGGTTCTATCGGAAAGACACGTGTATATGAACTAGTTTGAGAACAAGTGAATAACATCTTTCAAGCTTATAAATATAAAAGGAATGATCTTGTTAACTCCAAATATCAAGCACAAATAGGAAAAAAAAGTCAAGAGAGAGGGTTCCTAATTATAAAGAATAGGATCCCTAATTATAAAGAATAGGGGTATGTTCTGAAGGTCACATCAAAATGTTATTTTGGAGAGACGAGAGAGTTTAGAAAATATGGAGAGCTTGGAGAGTGTGGGAACTAGTTTGATGGAGGATGGAGATATTTATACTTAATACAAGCATACTTGAAGAGGTGATTCCTATTTTCTTTCTTTGTTATTGTTCTCATTTTTACATGTATGCGTGTATAAATAAGAATAACAAGTCCTTGTATTTAAAACATAAAGAGTTTTTGCTCTCATTTTTGTGAGTTTTGGTGTTTGTTTGGTTGTGTATGTACTATAGAGTAAGAGTGCTCTCATTCAATTATGGGATTTGCATTTGAAACCAATCTCTTTCTATTTTGTGTATTATTTATGTGTATCCATGTGATCCCTATTTTGGGTATGACTACCCACTCTTTTATGCTTTCCATAGAGGTTTGATCCCACTTGGCTTCACCTATGATTGAACCAAAGGTTTGGTTCTAAGTTTGATTCCTTCACCTATGTGTATTCTTGTTTCATACTATGACTTGATTGCTTTTTCTTATGTAACCTAGTGTGTAGCTGGTTCTCTTGGCTTAAGGGTTGGCTAGAGCCTTGAAATGGTGTGATGATGTCATATGGTAGGAAGATTAACACTTCTCATTGATCTGTGTTTGGTTGGATCCCTTCCTTCTTGTGGTTACTTTAGAGGAGTTCATCATGTAGTGAAATTAATATCCTTGTGAAGAAAAGAAAAACCAATATCTTCATTACCTTATATTTTCTTGAGGGGAAAGTGAGGTTGTGGTCTTTATTTTCTGTGTATATGTTGAAGAAAGAAAGTGTATTTTTATTTTTACGTCTAGATGAAATATAAACTATATTTTGTATCCTATGTGTCATGTTAAGGTTTAGTTTCTTCATCATATCAAGAAAGCTATAAACTATAAACTTTTGGGGAAAAAATCTATAAATGTATTAAAACAATGTAGATTTTATGTGTGATTTAAGATGTAATGAAGGTTAGAGTGCATCAGGGATTTTTTTAGTGGCGAATAGTGCATATCCACGAATTGGGAATTGCCAAATACAATCCCACCGGCAGGGGGCCAATTTGCCCGAATTTTTTAGATTTTTAGTCAAATGCGTTTCAATTCGCCACCGTGTTAATTTTTGAGTCATTTATAGTTATTATTTTTGCCACGGTATACTACACGGTTCTAATGGTGATTCGCATGGAATTTCGGAGGCATGTTTTAATTCACCCACATATTCAGCAATATCATTAAACGGTTGACATGCTTGAGGACCAATTTCGCCAATATCATTAAACGGCTGACATGCATGAGGACCAATTTCGCTAGTATCATTAAACGGTTCACATGTATGAGGACCAATTTCGCCAATACCATTATAACTCCATGCTAATCCAAGGGCCATATTCGCCTAGAAAATTACAACATATGTGTTTGATGGAGGTCCATTTCACCTAACATTTATAAGTGTCCTATTAATAGTACGCAGGATTCGTGAAATTATTATACTACGATTTGAAAATCCTGTGGTACTCGCCAAATATGCATTGATATAAATGCATTTGAAACTCTAATTAATCCTTTACACATTTTGTTCAAATCTGAGCTCTCTAATCCTTAATTCATTTCGAATCATAGAGAAGTTATAGCTACAGGCATTGGCGAGTCACTGAAAGCTAAGTGATCATTTCTTTATTGTGTAATAATATAAGATTCATGTTGATTATTTATGTCTTTGTTTGGTTTCATTGTTACAGATGATATTGAGTGAGTAGGAGTTAGGAGTCTAGGACTAGGGCAGGGATAACTTTAATAACCCCCCCTCGGAGGTGTATAAACTTGGTGAATCGTGTATACTTCCCGAGAAAAATATTAATTTTATTGGCAAATTTTTTCGTTTTTCCAGGAAAAAAATAATCTTATTTGTCGAATATTTTGTAATCGCTAGAGGTCTATGGAAAATCTTGGTGAATTGTAATTTTTTTTAAACCAATAAAATATTTTCATTTGCGAATTAAAACCTATTTTCAAACCAGTAAAACATTTATGTGGGCGAATTAAACATATTTTCTAAGTAGGAAAATATTTTTGCTGGCGATTAAAATCTAATTTCAAACCAAAATATATATTTTCATTGGCAAATTAAACCAATTTTTAAAGCAATAAAAAAATCATTGGCGAATTTGCCAATGACGGTGTGGTTCGGTGGTTAAGTTGCTCGATTGTAGTGGTGGCCACCAGAGTTCAAACCTCCGCTGGGCCAACGAGCTCGCAGGTTTGAAGTGTTCTTGCTAGGGGATGAGGTCCCCCATGTTGTGGCCTCACTAGTTCATTGCTCTGGGCAAAAGCATTCGCGTGGTGCCAGAGGGCGTGTCGCACCAGTGTCACCGGTCACGTTAAAAAGTTTACCAGGCGCATTTAAAATAAATAAAAAAAATCATTGGCAAATTTAAATATAGTTTCAAACCAATAAAAAATTAATTGGTGAAATAAACTATTATGCCAATAAAAATCATACAGTGTGGCGAAAATATCAAATGGGTCATATTGTTCTATTCTGGGACAAATTTTACACACATTGAAATTCCTTCATAAAGTGTCTGAAATGGGGACAAGTGTCAACATATTTATTATGTCTAAAGCAATATGTCAGTACAAAATAATATAACAGACGACCGTTCGATGAATTTTTTATGGACGGTTATAGTTGCATTCCAGAAGAAAATGTCTGAAACACTAGACCAGCGACTTCAAGCCTCCGGAATAACACTTGAACTATTAGATTTCCAAATATCAATGGTTGACATTTCATACAAGAAACCCTCTGTGTAATCTTATGTTGACTTGCTACCTCCGGTTGCCGGTTGTCTAAGTTGAAACCTGAGCCATCAAAACTGTGTTGTTTATCGGCCCCTTATACCTAATCTTGTCGGTCACTACTTGGTGGGGAATGGGTTAACCTAGCAGTGTCCACTTTTTAAATGCTTTAGCAAATATTTTGAAGCAGCCCTAAGAGACTTAAAGGGTGAGCTATTAAAGATTTAATTAAGACACAAGGGAAATTCCTCAGTGAGATGTTTTAATCTTAGCCATCCAATGTTGAAGAATTTAAGCAAACAACAGATGGCTTGAGATGTTAATGTGCGAATAGGTTGTCGGTCAGTTAAATCATGGCTTCATGTCCTAATATTCGTAAGTTGATCGGCCCCTTAATCTAGAGGTTACCTGCTGTCGTCGATAAAATGATCTGCAGGAAGGGCGAAATCTAATGGTCGTGCAAGGGCGCATGAGGAATCTGTCAGGAGAGAATATTCATTGCGTAGCTGCGACAGAATGACACATGTCAAAGAATCTAAGCTCTAAAGACCATGCGTCAACTAAAGACTTGATCCAATAGTTGCGCATCGTCGCAAGGAAAATCTCACAGGATGGAATCTGTGTTATGCAGTCACGACATAGCGACATGTGGTATTCTCTTGTTTGAGAAGTGAAAGGCAGGCACGTGGAGCCTAAGGCGTGCCCACACGCAGTAGGTAAAAGGTGGGCATAATGCAATATATTTTTCCCGATGCTCAACCCAGAACAATTCATGAGAGTATATGAGCCTAATTTAATTTACTGGCCTGAGTCATTAAAACCAGTTACTTTTGACCAAGTGGATGAAGTGATTGGTATTATAGATAAGAAAAGATATAAGGATGCTATCAATATTGAATCCAATAATGATATCATTGATAGATATGGAGAAGTTGATCAAACAACACAGCCAATAGAGCAAACATGGGATAATATTTCAAATGTGAATAAAGATGAAAGTACAGAAGATCAACTCTCCACCTGGGATGAGGATTACAATATTAAAGATTTTGTTGGGGATACACTGCCTGAGGAATACATCAGTAATGAGTCAGATGATATAGAGGTGCAGCCATATATGTATTATCATAGCATTGAGAATAATGAATTAAAATCAAAACAAAAGGGGACAACATGCTTTGCAACAATGAAGAGATAAATAATTGTAATCAGCCCATAGAGGATGGTGGTTCCTGCAGAGATCATGAGGAAGAGACGGCAGAGGATATGGAAGAGGAGGCATGTTCACTCAGCAGTGAACTAATTTTAGAATTGTTGACTATAGAATATTTGAAATATACACGTAAGAATGATGCAATTCTTCACTTAACTAATTATCTTCAACAGATTAAAACATTTTAATTTTAACATTCTTTGTCTCTGAAATGATCTGGTTCTTTCTCGTGATTTGTGTAGAGTTAAAACTCTACATTTTGATATTAATTAGTCGTGGCTATTAGTTTCATTTCTAGTTTGTGTTCCAATTTGTGTTGTTATCTTTCATGTGTGTGGAGAGTGCCACATGTGAGCATGGCGGGGTTTTGAAAACCCGATAGAAAAGATGATTCCAAAAGATGCGCGGAGCTTCCACATGGTAAGGAGATTAGAAGCAATAAGAATCATGACCGGGAGTAGCGGACAGTGCCATGTGTCTTCTTCTTAGTTCACGGTTATCAGGTGCCACAGAACTCCACCACATATCTTTGACTGTGTTTCTTTTGTATAATTTCTATCTGTTACCGGAATGAGCCACATGTCGCCCCCGCGGGAATTCACGAAGAAACTTTTGAGAAAGGCATCGAGAAGGAGTGTAGCAGTGCCATGTGTCTTTTGTTGCAATGTGCAGAACCGGCCGTGTGTCTCTTTCTTTAGTAAGCTTTGAAGTGTCGAGGTACAATATGGTGGGCCCCGAGGTATCATGTCTAAAGTTTCTAAAGTGTAGCAAAGTATGCCACGTGTCGCTACCGCAGGTGATTGAAGGTTGAGAAACAAAAGCAGCTTTTGAAGGTGTGCTAGTGTGCCATTTGTCCTGGTTTTGAATATTCTTTTCAGGTCCAATTCTATGTGTGCAATGTATACATGTGGTAGGGTTGCAAAATTATCAGTTTTGAATTCCTTTTGACATCCACCAATGTATATTGGATTTGTATATGATATACATGCATTATGATATACAAATGTGGATTTCAAACATTATGAAGCACACTTATGAAAAGTTATCGGGTCCGGATTTGTCTTAGAAATTGTTGTGAGCTATCAATGCAGGACAACTGTCAAACATGTACTAATTGCGCAACACGTTGACTTGACGTTTCGTTCACTAAAAAAATTCACTTTATAAAAAAAGCAAACTTTCTAGTTTCTACTTTTTACTACTAAGTGATTTTTTTAAGTGAGAGCCGAGAGGGTCAGTACATGGGGAGATTTCATATTTCTCATTGTAGTGCACCAGGGAGATTTCAGATTGCTCATTGTAGTGCCATTTCCAACATTGTCGGTAAGACAAAACATAGAATCCCTACTCCTATGCTACGTTTCATCGTTTCTGAAAATCTTATTTTGTCAAACTTTTTTCTTAAAATCTTATTTTGTCAAACTTTGCATTTAGGGTTGAGAGACTTAAGAAAAATTAAGGAGCACTTAAGAGGGAATTCACAATTTCATGCTGTATAAGAATGTCTACCACCACTAACAGACCAGACAAAGTTTTTGGGAAAGGCAGAGCAAGTACGAATAGAAAAATAGATTATTCTGAATTGCTTAAAACCTCAAGTTTGACTAATGAATACCATGATATTTATGATCTTAACATGTATGGTAAATTTACATCAGAACTTAGATTTTCATGTGAGAATAAGGCTACCAAGAAAAAGAAAGTTGATAGTATCAGTGCACCATGGGTAACTGGATTAGGGCGCATGATGTTACATGAGGTTTTCCCTTGCCCAGAATTTATCATGGTCTGTGCCCACAATTATGATGGTAACAAAAGAGCAATTGTAAATAGGGATACCAAAGAAGAAATTTTATCCATTAATGCTTAACATGTATGGTAAATTTACATCAGAACTTAGATTTTCATGTGAGAATAAGGCTGCCAAGAAAAAGAAAGTTGATAGTATCAGTGCACCATGGGTAACTGGATTAGGGCGCATGATGTTACATGAGGTTTTCCCTTGCCCAGAATTTATCATGGTCTGTGCCCACAATTATGATGGTAACAAAAGAGCAATTGTAAATAGGGATACCAAAGAAGAAATTTTATCCATTAATGCAGAATAATTTGGAAAAGTGTTGGGGCTTACAACTGAAGACATTGACCTAGAAAAGCTTGCTAGTGATTATGATGCAGCGGATGAAAGGGACAAAAAAAATTTCCTAGATAAAATAGTTCAAGAAAAAAACAACTTGAAAGATAACCATAAGCCTCCTTATCCTTTGAAAAATTTTAAATCATGGGCTCAAGATACTATTTCCATGCTAGCATTTTGCCTCGGACTGGGTAGCAATTGGGAAGTGGATGCAAGCCTCCTTGAAATGGTATATAATATCCATTATGGTATTGGTGAACATGTCAAATATAAATTTATTGAGCACATTGTAGAATCCATGCATAAACAATTTTTAATGATTAAAGGAGGTTCCACCAAGACATTTAGGTTCACAACCTACTTGTGCTATCTTTTTCTATTCAAATTTAGTGGAATATCTCATACCAACAAGCTTCAGATTCAGCCCTATAGTAATGCTAAGGAAAAGAAAATGGCTCCAGTATATGATTGGACCACTAAGATAAGGATGCATGATTCTCAAAAGAACTACAATCATTTTGTAGACTACTTTTTGGCTCTATTGCATCAAGCAATTACAAATAGTCCAATGCCTAGATTGCCTATATCATGTAGAGTTTTCATTCAACTAGGAAAAGAAATACAATTGGTTGATTGGTACTTATTGGAAGAATATACTATGCTAAGATTTTATGGATCAAGTGTAGAGCCATACAAACTTCCAATACATGTGACAAAAAGGATTTTTGCATTAGAATATGTAAGGCAGATGTAGAGTACTGATGAACTACACTTTGCTGGTCAGCAAAAGAAGACCTTATTTCCTTCTTTACCTTTTCCATGTGGAGCGTTCACACTCGAGAGAAAAGCATTTAAGGTGGCACATGATCTTTTGAAATTTTTTAATTTTGATGATGTCTATCACTGGCAGTATGATCCATGTGACACCATTAAAACAATGATTGTGGCCAATAGGAATGTTGCAAGTAGAATTCAACATCAAAGTAAATCCTTGCTTGAAAACTTGAGAAATAAGGGTTCCTGGGATGAGGTCAAAATAGCAATGGAGAAAACTATTGCTGAGAAAGGTATTTCTTTTGAACAGTTGTTAGCAGAAATTATGGTATTGTACCAGGTCCAAAATATAGGAGCACTAGCAGAGGATGAAATCAAGAGGTACAACAATTTTTATGGAAAAAGTGATAAACCGTCATTTAGAGCAAAAATGTCAGATTCTCTAGATGACTCTGTTACAAAAAAATATTGGTCACGATCAAAAATTGCTGCATTTTAGTCTATGAGGAAGGAGCTAGGTGAACCAAAAACTATTGCAGAGTATGGAGAAATTGATGAAGATCAAGAGTTTAGCAAATTGTGGAATATAGAGCATCCCAATGAATGTGAAGATGAAGAAACTGATAATGATAATGAACCTAATGACGATAGGGATGATCAAAGTAATTTCAAACTTGGTTTAAGTCAGGCCACAAAAAAATCATATACTTTAGGAGCAGCCATAGTTGAAAATATGGGTTATCGAGGTGGTGGTTTGGGGTCCCAAGGACAAGGCATTTGGAACCCAATAGATGTACTCACCACTGCCAGAAAACTATTTGATAAACGAGGCCTTGGAGCTAATAAAATAGACCAAGGTCGTATAAGTAGAACTGAAAGAATTGATTATGCTACAGCTTCAAATCATAATCCTCATGGTCATATGCAATCACAACTTGGACATGCCCATGGTGGAGAGCCTAATGCGACTGGTACTGCCACTGGTGGAGAACTTAGTCAACATGTGCTACAACAACAGGACCAACAACAAATTACACACAAGAGGACACCAATACAAGATACCACACAAACACTCAGTGATCAAGGGATACAAAAGAGACAAAGGATTATGACAGATCCAAGTCCAACTACCAGTTCCACTACAAAGGAATTATTTCTAGGCACTCCCCCAGTTAGTGTGGTTGTAACAGAAATTGCAAGTACTCCTATTCCTTCACCATTCAAGTATTCCCATATTCCTGCGTCCCTGGGTTTTGATTACATTCAAGAGTTTAAAAAGAAGTCAGAATTGTATAAAAAGGAAAAGAAGCAACTGATGGAGAGTGTGTCTGTTGTAACTTCAGATACTGCAACAACCGTGATATTACCCACATTTGACACAAATACAGAAATCATTGAGTACACAATTGTTGTTCCCACAGTTCAAAATAAACTAGAAAATCAGATGGATAGATCTGAATTTTAGGTGACCAATTTGCAATTTGATTTTTCTGGACATCAACAAGCAAAGAGGATAAACAAATAGAGGTGGAATTGAATGGATTGAAGGAAAGGTTAGATGAGAGCAAACAAACAGAGGTTGAATTGAATGAACTGAAGAAAAGGTTAGATGATAGCAAAAAGAAATATGATGAGGAAAACTCCACTTCCGAAAAATTAAGAAAAAGCATTGGGAAAACAAATGAATAGTGGGAACAAAAATTGGAGAAAGAGAGGCAAAAAAATGTGACATTGGCCGCAGAGCTTATGGAAGCAAAAAATGAAATAAAATCTTGTCAAAAAAGGTTAACTAAATTTTGTAGACAAACATTAAGGCACATGAAACAAAAGATCTGGGAGGAAATAATGCAGAGGATTGATCATTTGTGTGAATTCTTTCAATTGATTGATGCCATGAGACTACATCATAATAAGCTGAGCAAATATTTAATGGACAACACAAATGTGCAACTGCAGGCAGAAGAGAAATCTATAAATCAAGTTCTAGAAAAAGTCTACAAAGCCAGTGACAATGAATTGATTTCAAAAGGCATTACTAATCAAATTGAAGCCTCAATGGAGGTGACATCTATCATTCAAAAGTGTTTAAGAATGTGTGAAACAATAGAATTTGTGATTGAGGCTGCAACAAAGATTAAGGAGGATGAAAAGGTAAGGAACTTGACAAAGCTTGGTTTGCCACAGGGTTTTGACACAAATGACCGATTCATTGGAAAGGATAATTTCATAAAGAAGAGGGAGGATGCAAGGAAGATTGATTTGGACCAGTTTCCTCAAAACCCAAATGAGGCAAACTTTTTGGATTTCATCAAACAAATAATAATCTTGAATATATCTTTGGCTAAAACATTCAAGTCAAACCCAGGATCCAAATTGAAATTCAATCATACATTGTTAACAAAAATTCAAGTTAGACAACATCAGCTAGAAGAAATGACAATTCCACCACCTGAACAGTGAAATTTGCTAAAAAAGCTGTTAGAATGATTTGATATTGATAATATGAGTTTCCAAGTTCCAACTCAGCTCTATGTAGAGTTGTCTTTGAGCAAGATTTTACATTGCCTCTATGTATTCCTTCATTTGAAAATCAATAGAAAATTCAAATTCAGTAATGTGTTGATGTTTAATTATCTGTATTATTTATTTTATCCATTGAATATAAACTCTAGTTTCAACTACTAAATACACGTTCAACGATTGCTGATGTTCATTGTTCTATATCCTACTATTGTTAATATGTTAAGCTAATGTTTTTTACCATTTCAAATGTTTTATTCACATGCCATTGACACAATTAAAATATGAAATAATTAATAATATGTTAATGTATTCAATTTGATTCACAATTTCAAGGAATACAATATAAAATATCATCAACTACAGTTTTGGAATATAATTCATGAAATGCAGTATAAATACCTAAAAACTGCTAATTCACTTCCATTTCCCAAATCGAGTTAGGGTCGTCAAACTGGCGTTTAGATAAAGAAAAAGAGTCATCTTGATTCTGAGTCTCAAAGTCAAATTCATCAGTCATTGTGTCATTGTCATTTCTCCCACCACCACCAGCGTTTGAACTTGAAGTGTTGCACAACCCTCTTCTTTCACATATGGACTTCCAGATTGTAAGTGCCCTTTCATAAGGAATTTTTTTGACATTATATGCACTTCCTAATACCCTCAAGCAATTTTCCAAATTCTTGTCTAGTTTGTTTCTTATCTTTGATTTCAAAAACCCCAATGCACTAAAAACTCTCTCATCTTCCACCAAACCCAATATCATTGTTTGACATAAATCAACAAGTTTGAAATATCCTGATATCGAATCACGCAATATTTCACTCTGACCCAAGTTTTTCCAGGCCTTTGTTATTGATCCCACCTCGAAGGGATTCTCCATGGCATTAAATTGGTCTATCATACTTCTTGCAAACTAACTACATTGTCCTTTAATCTTATTTCCATCTATAATTCCTTCTATTTTATATCCATTGCATTCTACAATTTTTGAAAAGTATGTGGTCAAAGTAGTTACTTTTTGATGAAAAAAGCTTAGGCTATCTCGGTGGCCTTGAACCCAAAATTGAGGATACACAATAGACATGGCATCAAGTATTTCACCTTGAGGGAATCAATTATAAATCTTTGTTGAAAGATTGCTTGCAATTTCCTTCAAATTACTACTAACAGATTCAACAATGCCATCAAAATCTTCCTTCTAATAGGTACTTCTCTGATAGAGCGCCTGACTGTCTTACAATGGTGCATTGGTATCTCAAATCCACGTACAAAGACACATAACTCCCCGCTTGCATTAAACTATAAATAATTTTCAAGATGATTCAAATCTGTAATTATCTGCCACCTATAAAAATTTGGGCTTTGAGAGGTTAGATCTAGATATAGATTATCGAGGGGCATGCATGTCATTCTACGTAGTTTGGTATACTCATAGATATACATAGTTCTGTCTCAGGCTTTCTTCACAAGATTGTTCATTTCATCCAGCATGGGGAGAAGACTAGCTAAAGTTAAGAGTGTCTCTATATCGCTTAACCTATGTAAGAGGTCAGGAGCATTGTCTACTGTGTTGCGATGCTCGTACATTGTTCCAATCAAGGATGGATATTCTGAAAGAACACGTTGCGCTGGTCCATGCAAGGAGATCCATCTGGTATCAACATCCTTAAGAAGCTTATTCCCTGTTGTTATTCCCTCAGCAAAATTTTGAAATTCTGCAAAACGTTTGGGACTTTGGCAAAAGTATGCATGGAACTCGCAGACTAGATTTTCAACTTTTGATACTGTAGGAAACTTGGTTACAATTTTAAATGCTAAATTCATTCTGTGGACCATGTAGTGAATGGCAAGCATGTATGGTGCACAAGTAGTTTGTAATTTTGTGCAAAGACCAGTCCTCTGACCTTGCATTACTACAGCTCCATCAACTCCTACACACACCAACTTTTTGGTAATTGTCATGTCATCCATACCTGTAATTTCATTCAAAGACTTCTTAACTAGTTCAAATAGATTTTGCAATGTTTAACTATCCTTCATTTTATGAACACAGAGTAGATGAGCTCAACAGACATGTTCTTTTACAATATACATATGCATACAGACCCAAGAAGTATTATCTACCGTAGTAACTTCATCTAAAGATAATGCAATGAAGTTTGACTCTTTTACATTCTCCTTTAAATCTTTCTTTTCCATTGTAGTGAGATAGTTTGTCCATTCCCATCCAGTGTTTATTGACCAATGTGTGCTAGGATAGTGAGGAACACTCAAAAAAGATAATAAATTACTATACTCTGCGTAGTCTGTCATAGGATGCCTTCTGGACAAAATATGAAAAACAACACTCATCTGAATAGTTTTTTCCAATTGTACTCCTTCCATTGCTTTTCCAAATTGAGCCTTGATTGTACCTCCACTTGCAAAAAGCTTCATCATTATTTTCTTATGCTCATCATATTCGTGGCATACTTCACATGAAGACATTCTTCCTTTGATTTCCATCTTACTACTAATGTTTCCTTTCCGTCTATGATTTCTTTTTCATAAACTTTACCTATGTGCTTTTCTATAGTGTCATGCTTTAGCTACAATTTCTTGTCTCTTTTACATTTCCAACTACAAATCACACACTTACATTATGTTGGTTGTTCATCTTTGTTTGCTTTCTCTACTGGTTCAATGAATGGGTACTTTGACACCCAATCAAGCTAAAAATTCCTTGACATTTCCCACTCGCACCCTAGTTTTAAATCTTTTGATTTGTCTTTTGAATATTTTGATTTGCCTTTTAAATCTTTTGATTTATCTTTTTTCTTCTTCTTGCCAACATCATCTACAGCGCCAACATTTTCTTTTTCATCCAAGTCAATTATCTCAATTTGGCTAACCGGGGTATCCCTTGGAACATCTTCTGTGGTATTGCCATCCTCATTTTGGCTAACCAGGGTTTCCCTTGGAAAATCTTCTGCAGTATTGCCATCCTCAGTCTGGCTAACTAGGGTATCCCTTGGAATATCTTCTGTGGTATTGCCATCCTCATTCTGGCTAACCAGGGTATCCCTTAGAACATCTTATGCGGTATTGTTATCCTCATTCTGGCTAAACAGGGTATCCCTTGGAACATCTTCTATGGTATTGCCATCCTCATTCTGGCTAACCAGGGTATTGTGAATGGCTTCTTCATTATTATTTGGTACAAGAGTTGATGGTGTAGCTCCATCTTGATTTGATGGATCATAAACATTTTCAGTTCCAAAGTAAGACTGTATACTAACTCCACCTTTTCGGCGTTTTGATGGATTCCCAGTCCCTTCACCACCCTAAGGATTCCTACCCTTGTTGCACTTGCAGATCAACATCTTGATCTCCCACTTCAAATAAAAGCTAGAAAAAATGTCTTCTTGTTTAGGATGTACTCATAGAATATAGATCCCATTCCCTACTAAATATCTTCTTTAAGATTGAATCAAGAATGGAAGAGAGATAAAGAAATCTTAAAACACTAATACTATGAAGAAATGATTACTCACCTTTAAGTTTAGGTTTTCACTGACTTGCTATTCGTTAATGCAGGAATGCCTGTGTTGTAAGTTTGTAACTTTCCTACGATCAACTTCAAGGTGCCAACTCCAACTTTTGAAATCTGAATCGAGAGCTCACAAGTTCAGAACTGAACAAAATGTGTAAGAATAAATCAGAGTTTTGATTGTATTTATATCAATCCATATTTGATGAATTCCGCGGGAATTCTATATGGTATATTAAAAAGATTTGGCGAATCCCACCTGATTATATAAGGAATGTGTTTAAGTGTCAACGAATCAAACTTCAATAGACCACATACATTGTAATTTTCAAGGCGAATATGGCCCTATGATTAGCACGGAGGTGTCATGGAAATTAGCGAAATGGCCTCGCATAATCAACTACTTATAAATTTTAATTGGTGAAATGGGGCCTCATGCGCAGTGACCATGTAATGGGGCTGGTAAAATGGGTCCTCACGCGCAGCGACCATTTAATGGAGTTGGTGAAACGTGTCCTGATACACAATGTTGTTTTAAGAGTATTGGCGAATATAGGTGATTTAGTATTTGCTTCTGAAATTCTAGGCAAAAATATTAGTCGGCCCATTTGAAATGCGTAGTTTGTTATGGCAAAAATCTTACTAAGTTGATTCTCATAAAATAAATCGATGGTGAATAGATATGCATTTGACTAATAATACGTAAAATCTAGGCGATTTGACCACCATGTTGGACGTGATTTATTTGCCAATTCTAACTTGGCCGATCTGTGATTCACCAATTAGCAAATATTCGCCACTAAAAATATCTCTAGACTAGGGAGATATCTTAATCTAGGACCCAGGGATCTATATTCTATCATCTATGATTCCTTCTTGAACAAAATGACATTTTTTCTGTAGTTTTTAATTCGTGAGAGATGTCAAGCAAGAAGAAGTTGTCTGAGGGTGGTGAAGGGAGGTCAAGGTCATCAAAACAAAGAAACATAAAGTCATACTTTGACAATGTTGGCGGTCCATCTGATAGAGCTACAACATCAGAACTTGTACCATCTATTGACTTTGATCACAATGTCACGGATGATATTCCAGGGAATACCCAAGGTAGCAAGAATGATGACAATGCCACAGATGATGTTCCAAGGAATATCCAATGTACCAGGAATGATAAGAATGTCATAGATGATGTTTGAGGGAATACCTAAGGTAGCAGGAATGATGACAATGCCATAGATGATGTTCTAGGGAATACCCAAGGTAGCATGAATGATAAGATGAATAAATCAAAATCAACAAATGATAATGAAGTTAATGAAGTTATAGAAATCAATGAAGTTGAAGATCCTGCAAGTGCACGCAAAGGGAAAAGAAAAGCCAAATCAAAAAAGGGGTGTGAGTGGGAAATGTCAAGGAGTTTTCAAATTATTTGGGTGTCAAAATTCCCATTCATTGAACCAGTGGAGAATGCAAACAAAGATGAACCTCCCACAGAATGCAAGTGTAAGATTTGTAGTTGGAAATATTGTAGGGACAAGAGGTTGCAGCTAAAACTCGACACCATAGAAAAACATATCGACAAAGTTTATGAAAAACAAATCATAGATGGATAGGAAAAATTAGTGATAAGATGGAAAACAAAGGAAGAATGTCTTCATGTAAAGAATACTCTCGAATATGATGCACATATGCAAAGAAAGGTAGAGATTCATGTAGGTGGAGGTTCAATTGAAGCTCAATTTGGAAAGATGATGGGAAAAGCACAAATGGCAAAAACTATTTAGTTGGGTGTTGTTTTTCATATTTTTACCAGAGGGCGTCCTATGACAAACTACCTAGAATATAATAGTTTATTATCTTTTATGGGAATTCCTAATTTTCCTAACACATATTGGTCAATAAATAGTGGATGGGAATGGGCAAGTTGTCTTGCTAATGTGGAAAAATATGATTTACAGGAAAAAATAAGAGTCAACTTCTATTGCATTATCTCTAGATGAAGTTACAACAATAGATAATACTTCTTGGGTATGTATGCATGTGTATACTATGGAAAATCATGTCTGCCAACCTCATCTACTCTATGTTTATAAAATGAAGGATAATGTAACATCACAAAATCTACTTGAGATAGTTAAGAAATCTTTGAGTGAAATTGGAAGTATGGATGACCGCACAATTGTCAAAAACTTGGTGTGCATAGGGGCAGATGGAGCTTCAGTAATGCAAGGTCATAGGAATAGTTTGTGAGTAAAGTTACAACTTCTATTTCACCATACATGATTGGCATTCACTGCATGGCCCACAGAATTAATTTAGCATTTAAAATGGTGAGCAAGTTTCCTGCAGTATCAAAAGTTGAAGATCTAGTCCACGAGCTCTACTCATACTTCTGTCGAAGTCCCAAATGGTTTTTAGAATTTGAACATTTTGCTGAGGGAATAACTACAGGAAACAAGCTTCTTAAGGATGTTGATACTAGATGGATCTCCTTGCATGAACCAATGAAAAGAGTTTTAGCAAAATATCAATCCTTGATTGGTGCAATGTACGACCATCGCTTCACAATTGACAGGGCTCCTGACCTCTTACATAGGTTAAGTGAAATAGAGACACTCCTCATTTTAGCTGGTATTCTTCCCATACTGGAGGAAATGAACATGCTTGTGAAAAAAGCCGAAGAAAGAACTATGTATATTTCTGAATATACTAGACTGCGTCGAATGATATGCATGACCCTTGATAATCTATATCTATCAAACCAGTCCTTCATAAGTCTAAAATTTAGTAGCTCACACTTGATAACAAATGTGACCAATCCTGATATTTTTTTATAGTTTAATGATAGTGGGGAGTTATGTGTCTCTATAAAGGGATTTGATATACCAATGCATTTTTGTAACAAGGTCAAGTGCACTATCAAAGAAGAACCTATTTCAATGGAAGGTTTTGACAAAATTGTTAATTTTGTAAGTACTACTTTAAAGAATGTTGTGAAATTTCTTTCCTCAGAGATTAGAGATCAATTCCCTCG
Source organism: Cunninghamia lanceolata (assembly GCA_027924645.1). Taxonomy (NCBI): domain Eukaryota; kingdom Viridiplantae; phylum Streptophyta; class Pinopsida; order Cupressales; family Cupressaceae; genus Cunninghamia; species Cunninghamia lanceolata. Next base: position 6,671,481 of record BSBN01000918.1, on the reverse strand, counting down.
TGACGAACTACTTGAAGCCATGTCTATAGTGTATCCTCAATATTGGGTCAACTGTCAGCCAAGTGATTGTCACAACAAGATAAAGACCTTAATAAATCATTTTTGCAAAAGTATAGAATTCGATGGATAACAAATAGAAGGAATTTAAATCAAACTAAGCTTAGAGAGAAATAAGGTCAATTTGTAACTTCAATTTGAAGGAATAGTTTAAACTCATGGAGGCTCCCCACCAAGATGGATCGATAATAAAGTGTTGGGCAACATTAAGTCAGCGAAATATTGTGTGATGTATCATCAAAATTTTTCAAACTTGTCGATTTATGTCAAACCATGATATTGGGGTCGGTGGAGGATGAGAGAGTTTTCAGTGCATTGGGGTTCGTGAAATCAAAGATAAGAAATAAACTTGACAAGAATTTGGAAAATTGCTTGAGAATGTATACAACTAGACATGATATTCGGAGTTTTCCTTTTGATAGGGCACTTGCAATCTAGAGGTCCTTATGTGAAAGAAGAGGGTTGTGCATCACTTCAAACAATAATAGCACATATGACAGTGACACAATGAATATCAGTACCACATGTAGTCGTAGTGGTGTTGATGAGAGGCTCTTAAGTGGAGATATGGAGATAGAAGAAAATGAAGAACATGATTAGGATGACACTGGATATCATGGTCAGAGGCAGGAGAATCAAGATGATGAGATGATTTGGCAATTTGAACGGATTTAGCAGTTACTAGGTATTTATATTGTATTTCATGTTCCAAACTCCAAAATGTTGTTGATGACATTTTATTTGTCTATCAATGATGTACATTCTTCATTTTCAATATAAAAAATTAATATTTTCATATTATTATTGTGTGATACTAATAAGTTTTACAAGCATTCAACTCAATGCAAAGCAATTTTTCTTCTCTATAACCACAATAGTGTTTCATTTGTTTTCCTTTATTGCATTGCATAGTAATCAACAACAATAGCATATTAATATACAACAGTAGCATATTAATATACAACATTAACAAATATTTAATGTGTATGTAGAAACCAGAGTTTTCCTGAAGTAGGCAATTAAATAATACAGATAATTTGAACACATAAATGGAATTCAGTGTTATATTGATTTTCAAATGAAGGTCCAAAGGAATACATTGAAGTATTACTTTACAATGTACAATAACTTTCTCAAAACCAACTCTGCACAATGCACTATTGGAAACACATATTACTAAATCATTTTATCAGTTTTTGTAGAGTGCTCCACTCTTTATCTAATGGAAGTGTAATTTTTCATAACCCATGGTGACCGATTTGTAAGTGTGCTATCATTTTATAATTGATATAGTCACTTGACTTGAATGTATCACTCAAATTTGCATTCAAGGTTATTAGTGGTGCGATAGAATCCCAAAAGTTTGCCTCATCAAGATTTTGAGGAAACTAGTCCTTATCCAACTTTATTTTATCCTCCATATTCTTTATGAAAGCATCATTTCCAATGTATCGGCATGATGGGTCAAAAGCCACCAGCCAACCAAGCTTTTTGAAGTATTCTTCCTTTGTTTGCAACCCCTTTGTCAATATTGCAGCTTGTTCCAAAAGATCCTTTGCTTGTTCCAGCTTCATACATTTTTCAATGATAATTGAGGCCTTTATTGTGGAATCAATACGGTTCTAAATTCCTTTGGATTCCAATTCTTCGCCACTACCTATGTAGATTGATTGTAAAATTTTGTTTGCATCTAACTATTTTGAAGTTGTCATGTCTCCATTTTCAGTAATGTATTGTTTGAGTGTATTACTACATAATAGTAGATCATCAATGAATTCAAACATTTTAGACAAATCATCAATCCTCTTCATTATTTTCTCCCAAAGGTTATGTTTTAAAATAACCATTGTGTTTCTATAAAATTCAAATACTTTGTTTTGGGAGGATTTTATTTCATTTTCTGCATTCTTTAGTTTTATCTGCAAATTTTCAGTGTTTTTTCTCACTCTCCACATTTTCTTCCCACAGTTGTCTTGCTTTTTTTGCTTGCTACAATTTTACATTGGCTTCAATCAAGGATTGTTCTAATTTTTCTAAATTGGATTTTTCAATATCATATTTTTTTTACTTTCACTTAACATTTTCTTCAATTTATTCACTTCCACCTATGTCTGTTTATTCACTTCACTTGTAGATGTAGAGTCAGAGTTTTTTATCCTTTTCTCTAATTCTTTGGTCTTGCTCTCTTCTACTTTCCTCTTGGATTTTTCATTTTCTATGTGTCCTTGTAACTTTTCTATTTGAGTCTGCAACCTTTTACGTAAATCACAAAGTCAAATGAAAAAGAGCAATATGAATGGAATTAACTGTTGATTGTCAAGAACACTGAGAGGGGGGGGGTGAATCAGTGTTCTATAAACTTTTTTTTGCACTTTTACTTTTAACCATTTCAAGGGATTAATCAAATAGAAGCATGATATACAAATGAATAGAATTCACAAAAGCATGACACATAACACCAAGATTTTACGTGGAAAACCCAAAACGGGAAAAACCATGGAGAGGATTAGCTTTCATATATATATTGCAATCTTTACAAAAATGATGTTCAGGCTTGGTTACTCCACGAGCATAGAACATGATGGCTCACTGCCATGATGTACAACTAAGTTTAGCAGGCTCACTACCTCAACCCTAAACCTAGCAAGATTACAATAAGGGTTGTTAAACCATGTGGAAAGCTCACTACCTTGAAGATGAACACTTGCTTCCAATTGGATTGCACAAGAGAACTGAGTACTACTTAAGCATCTACCACTATGCCAGGGTGCAATCATTTAACAACTGTATTCTGAATCCCAAGTCTTCATCGCTGCTGATCTTCTAACTCTACTCCACTATTCACATCCTCACATCACACACATATTCTACCACACACCACAACCAAAGATCATCTCTCTTATATATATCTACCTTATGATTTAATCCATAATCATGTCGGCATCCAAGAAGTGAAACGTGTACATAAAAAGATGTACCTTGTCGCTCAATCCAATGCACTATGTGTCACGTGGACCCAAATCTTCTCCCAAGCATGTTCATATAGGTCGGCTCTAATCATTAAATTACTTACATAAATCCTCCAAACATTAACTCTTCTTCACACAATGATTTATATACTTGTCAACCTCTTCCTTAAGAGTATGCTTAACAACTTCATCTGCTGACTTACAACTTTTACTGAGGATCTCAAAACAACTTCCAAATCAAATCAAGGACTCTTTACACACTCCCAATCTTACCCTTAGAACTGCAAGGATCATATCATATTGCAAAGAAATGTGGACCATCAGAACTCAGACTCTATCTCTGTCAAACTCTGTCAGACACTATGTCGATACTTAACAGCTTGTAGCTAACCTTTCGGTGAACTTCAGATCTCCTAACTCTGGAATAAGATACTTTATACAAGTGTTTACAACACCTTATAGCTGCATAACAAAATACTTATCTACGGAGGAATGCAGACCACTGCACTATGCCATGTTCATTGTTCCTGCTATACCTTTGCTTACCTCGACTTAGACATTTCACCAAGATGACTTCCAAAGGAAGTCAAGACATAATCTCTGAGGCATAACACTATCAAACAATTGAGAACATTATACCTGAACTACATTACCAGATCATCTTCTGTAGAGGCATATTGTCCAGCTTACTGTCCTCTACTCTGCATATTTTCCATAGCCATTTTCTGTCAACCGGACCTGGAATCTAATATGTTCTTCTAGAGATATCTCTTCCTACCATAGTGATAGGATCTCTAAGCCTTGTTTCTACCTTACTTAATTGTTCATCTGATGTTCTTTCTGACTGCTCAAGTTCCATCGACATTCTGGAAGATAATTCTGAGAAAGTCCTGAATTTTTCCTCTTTGGGATCAGTAGGTTTACTTAGTAGTGTATCAGCTAATTCAGTCAAGACATCTTCCATAACTTCATAACCTAGTGTAGGGACCCATACAGTTCTTGGTTCCATAGCTTCCATAAACATTTATCTTTATCCACCATGAATACAATGTTATTTTCATACTTTATCACTACTTTTTCAGGTATCCGGAACCTTCTTACCATTTTCTGTTGAAAATCTCTAAAATATTTCCACATGATTTCATTTTGCATATTTGCTTTACCCAAACTCTATAAATGATTTCTTATTTGAGTAGCTATAGGAATGTGATCAAGCCAGATAACATTTCCTAGACCAAGTAGCTCTTTTAGGAAGTAAAAGAGTAAACATGTAATCAATGCTCCATATTTGAAAGGATGAATAGTTTCTTTTTCCCTTTTCAAGTTCTTCATAAGTTCTTTCCAAAGCAATTCACAAAGATCATAATCCATATTGTTTTTGATCATGTCATACACTGTGTATATAGCTGATGTAGACACAAAATTTTCCTTCTTGGAGAAGTATATTTTGTATCTGATAATCATTGATGCAAATCTGACAACCGGATCCCTGATATCATTCATTGTAAGGCCATTCTTCTCAAATTTGGCTCCTGTTAGTTGCATTACCACATTGTTCTTCATTTTCTGTGTCTGGAACCCTTCCAGAGGAGCTCATACCAGTTACTGCTTTAATGGCTTCTTTAGTTATCAAATAGGGTTCATCAAGACATAAAGATTTATCTTGAATTCTGCTTAGAATAAGCTTGACCCATGCATCAATCGAAATTACAGGAAAGTCCAACCAGGTGTCAAATTTCTTTTCTCCTAGAACTTTGTAATCATCTTTCAGCACAATGTCTGCAGTAGTCAGTTCATCCAAATATAGTTTGCCTAACTTCATATGATCATATTCTTCTAAACTGGTATGAATGTATGTCCTGATATCTTCCATATGCATGACCCCATGTGGAGTAATTGAGAATGCCCCTAACAGATTGTTTTTCAGCAATTTGAAGAATTATTTCTTAAACTTGGGGCGAGACATTTTTCCTATCTCGATTACATGAGGAGTAAACATTTTTCCAGAGCAATTTAATTTTCATAGTAGGGTTTCAAGTTGCAAATACCTCTTTCACTAGAATAGGGTTTCCTTTTTCCAAAACTCTTCAAGCCCTTCAATTCTTAGTTGTTGTTGCTCTAGATATATTCTGATCTCTCTAAATACTTGTTAGCTTTGAGTGTAAAGTGACTTTGAGATTAAACAAGTTCCTTTTTAATCTCCACACAACGTGACCTAAATGTCATTAAATGCTCATTTCCAAAAAGTTGTTAAAACCTTTTACTATAGAACACAGTCGATTAGGATTGCTCCGCAATATGCCACATTGGCTCTTTTTTTCCAGTTTTTCTTCTAAAAGGGTGTGTCACGTCAAATTCCATTATACATCTTTGTGCCTGATTCTGGCACCCACATTCTGGCTGGGGGTTTTGAATTTTCAACACTGCTCCCCCTGGGCCAAAGCTCTCGATTTACTTCCCGAAGGAAGTATCTGCACCAGATGGTGATGCTGATTGATCCCTAACTTCTATTACTTCTTTCTTAATCCATACCTTGTTCATTTCTTTCTTGGTTTCAATCGGATCAGCCTTTTCTTTTCCTTTATCATTCCTCTGCTCTATTTTCCTTTCTTTAGAATAGTGATTTCTCTTCACATTCCTGCTTCTACAAAACCTTGCAATGTGTCCAGATTTGTTGCAGTTGAAACATACCACACTCTTTTTACCTTGATTCCTTCCATTGATTGAATTTGATCTGCATTGATTAGCCATATGTCCAAATCTATTGCATGCAAAACACTTTCTATTGAATGACTGATTGTTCCTTGTATTTTGAAAATTAGTTCTTACAGATCTTCTACATTCATTTGATCTGTGTCCCATTTTATAGCAAGCATTGAACCTAATAGAGTTCTAACTTACTTCACTTCTGCATACAACAACTTTATGACTAGTTCTATTGCAAGTGAAGCATTTACCTTTGAATGATTGTTCATTCTTCCCATAGTTGAAACTTTTCCCGATCTGATTTCTACACTCATTTGCTCTATGACCAATTTTCTTGCAATTGAAACACTGACTAGAGAATAATGGAGTCTTTTGATTCATTCTGCTCCTACACTGAGTAGTCCTATGACCAAACTTATTGCATGAATTACAATAACCATTGAAAGATGGATACCTTTGAGCATTTGGTTGTTTGACCAGAGGTCTTCTAGGTCTTCTCCTTTGATTTTTGAACTGGTATCCTTTGTTTTACCTTGACTCAATGCTCATTTGACCAGAGTTTGAACTTTCTCCTTTATCAAATCCTAAGCCATGTTTGTCATCAACATTCTTCTGGCTAGCAATCATTTCATCAAGCTTGGTAGTACTTATCTTGAATTTTTCTTCAAAACTTTTGGCCTTTTCTAGATCTATTTTTAAACTTATAATCTCTTTTTCAAGTTTTGCACAATCTTCTGATTTATTCTTCACAATCAAATTTAAATCATCTTCTGCTCTTGTTCTTTCTAAAACTTCTGCTTCCAAATTATTTAGGGCTTCATTTGCTGATAATAATTAGTCACTGACTTCTTTGTATTTTTCTTTGAACTTCTTGACTTGATCTTTTAGCTTTAAGATGTATTCATATGCTTATTGCAAGTTTTCTTTTAGATCCCTAACTTCTGCTTCAAAGTTTTCAAGATCCATAAGAGTTGCTTCTAGTTGGTTGTACCTTTCATAATTTCCATACCTTCTTGCTACCATGATCACACTATCCTAGATCTTCCTCAAGCCATTAAACTTCTTCAGACAAACCTTGCTATGATACCAATTGTTAATTGTCGAGAACACTAAGAGGGGGGGTGAATCAGTGTTCTATAAACTTTTTCTTGCACTTTTACTTTTAACCATTTCAAGGGATTAAACAAATAGAAGCATGATATACAAATGAACAACATCCACAAAAGCATGACACATAACACCAAGATTTTACGTGGAAAAACCACGGAGAGGATTAGCTCTCATATATATATTGCAATCTTTACAAAAATGATGTTCAGGCTTGGTCACTCCACAGGCATAGAACATGCTGGCTCACTACCATGATGTACAACTAAGTTTAGCAGGCTCACTACCTCAACCCTAAACCTAGCAAGATTACAATAAGGGTTGTTAAACCCTAAGGGCTGTTAAACCCTGTGGAAGTCTCACTGCCTTGAAGATGAACACTTGCTTACAATAGGATTGCACAAGAGAACTGAGTACTGCTTAAGCATCTACCACTATGCCAGGGTGCATTCATTTAACAACTGTATTTTGAATCCCAAGTCTTCATCTCTGCTGATCTTCCAACTCTGCTCCACTATTCACATCCTTGCATCACACACACACATACTACCACACACCACAACTGAATATCATCTCTTTTATATATATCTGCTTCATGATTTAATCCATAATCAGGTCAGCATCCAAGAAGTGAAATGTGTACATAAAAAAATGTACCTTATTGCTCAATCCAATGCTCTATGTGTCACACGAACCCAAATATTCTCCCAAGCATGTTCATATAGGTCAGCTCTAATCATTAAATTACTTACATAAATCCTCCAAACATTAACTCTTCTCTGCACAATGATTTATATACCGTCGGCCTCTTCCTTAAGAGTATGCTTAACAACTTCATCTGTTGACTTACAACTTTTACTAAGAATCTCAAAACAACTTCCAAATCAAATCAAGAACTCTTTACACACTCCCAATCTTACCCTTAGAACTGCAAGGCATCATATCATCTTGTAGAGAAATGCAGACCATCAGAACTCAAACTTTGTCTCTATCAAACTATGTCAGACACTATGTCAATACTTAACAACTTCTAGCTAACCTTCTGGTGAACTTCAGATCTCCTAACTCTGGAATAAGATACTTTAACAAGTGTTTACAACACCTTACAACTGCATAACAAAATACTTATCTGCGGAGGAATGTGAACCACTCCACTATGCCTTGTTCACTGTTCCTGCTATACCTATGCTTACCTGGACTTAGACATTTCTCCAAGATGACTTCTGGAGGAAATCAGGACATAATCTCTGAGGCATAACACTATCAAACAACATACCTAAACTGTATTACTAGATCATCATCTGCAGAGGCATACTATCCAGCTTACTATCCTCTACTCTGCATACTTTTCATACTTAGCCATTTTCTATCAACCAGACCTAGAATCTAATATGTTCTTCCAGAGATATCTCTTCCTGTCATGGTGATAGGATCTCTAAGCCTTGTTGCCATCAATGACAACATATAGATCCATACCGGAGTAGTGTCTCTTTCCAACATTAACATCACTGAATAAATTTTCCTTTTGTTGTAACTCAATTACTGGAACTTGTGACCTGTCTATATTACAACTCTAATTTTTAGACAATATATTCAACAAGGTTACTAGGAAATTAAAAACAATCATACATCTCTTTTCTCTCTCTTTCTTTAGAAATGATGTGTACACCACTTTGTTACATTCTTTTCTGATACATTAATTTTGTCAAAAAATTTCATTCCAAAAAAATCCACTTGGATGCTACTCACCTCATAGTCAAACGTTGCATCTGGTCCTCTGGTTTATCTTGAACTTTGGGCATAATAATCATGTAATCCATTTTTTCAATTTTTGGGTCAAATGTAGTCAATACCCTAGTTGTTGCAGGCTCTAAAGTTGCAGTAGTCTCTATCTCTAGCACTTGCTTGTAGTGTCTTTTAGATATTTTTGCTTTCTTTTCAAACTCAGCTTTGTAATTAGAATCTGTGACACTTGTCATAAGTTTGAATGGTGAAGGAGTATTTGTAGTGTTGGCGGAATTTATAATTAATTGAGGCTGAGGATTAGCCATTCCTATCCCAGTCACACTAACTATAGGAGGGGGCTGCCTTCTGGAAACAATTTCTTTGATGTGAATGTGGAATCAAAACATATCATAATCTTTTGCTTCTTAGTCTTCACAAGGCCTTGTTCTCTAAGTTTGTCTATAGTATCATCTAATGTTATTGTTGGCCTCTTCTAAGTTTATTGTTGTGGCTCTTGCTGACCACTACTACTACTATTACCTGTACCATCACCAAATTTGCCACCAATAGCACTAGAATGTCCACCATCTCCTACAAGAAAAGAATGAGAAACATAAAGATTAGAAGACCCTTGTGGTACCATTAGTGATTGAATCTCACTCTGAGGATTTAAAGTTGCAATAAATCTAATCTCTTGATCTGTATGTGTATGCCCTTTGGCTTGTTCATCACCTCCAATGCTGATTTGAAGATCATTAGGTTTTCTAGGGTATGCCTCTGGTACCATCCAAATGCCTTGTCCTATGGGCCCCAAACCACCACCTTCATTACCCAATTTTTGGGCTATTGATGGCCCTGTAGTATATGTTTATCTTGTCATCTCACTCATACGAGGTTTGAATGCATAGACACTAAGATCTATGGGTTGGTCTTCATCCTCATCATCACTTTCAACATTAGTTGCTTCAGTGACAGTGGGATGCTCTATATCCCACAATTTGTTGAACTCTTCATCTTCTGAGATTTCTTCAAATTCTACAGTAGCTTTTGGATCATCGAGATCCTTCCTCATAGACCAAAAGGCACTAATTTTTGAGTGTGACCATTGTTCTTGTGTACAAGCATCTCTTAGAGTCTATGGAATTTTTGTATACATAGATTTTTTAGCAGCTCTTCTATAGAAATTGTTGTATCTCTTGTTTTCCAATGCCACCTCTACATCTCTTTGTGTTTGTGGAATTGGATGCAATCCCATTATTTTCAATGACAATATTTTAAAAGAAATACCTCTTTGAGTAGTAGTTTCTTCCATGACTTTATTGACCTCATCCCAAGAATTCTTGTTTCTCAATATTTCTAGCAGGGGTTTACTTTCATGTTGAATTCTAGTTGGAGCATTCGTATTGGCCACAAGCCTTGTTTTAATCATATTCACATGGTTCATACTGCTAGTGAGGGTCAACATCAAATTTAAAAAGTTGTAAAATTTCATGTGCCACAGTGAATGCTTTTCTCTCGAATGTGAACCCTCCACATGAAAAAGGTAAGGAAGGAAATATGCTCTTCTTTTGCTTACTAAAAAAGTACAGTTGATCTATACTCTCCATCTGTCGTATGTATTCCAATGCAAAAACCCTCTCTGTCACATGTATTTGAAGTTTGTGGGGCTCTACTCTTGATCCATAAAATCTTAGGATAGTATATTCCTCCATGAAGTACCAGTTAGCCAATTGTATTTCTTTTCCCAGTTGAATGCAATTTCTACAAGACTCGGGCAATCTAGGCGTTGGAGTATTTGTAATGGCTTGATACAATGGAGCCAAAAAGTAGTCCACAAAATGATTGTAGTTCTTTTGATTATGATACATCTTTATCTTATGGGTCCAATCAAGTAGTCCATTTTTGTCTTGCTTAATTTGAAGCTTGTTGTCCTGAAACATCCCAGCAAACTACACTAGAAATAAATAGCACAAGTAGGTTGTGAACCTAAATGTCTTTATGTTGGAACTAGGAGTGGGAGCTTCACTTTGACTTTATTTAATCATTAAAAACTGATGATGCATGGATTCTACAATGTGCTCAAGAAATATGTATTTAGCAGGTGGATTGCATTGATGGATATTGTATACCATTTCAAGGAGGCTTGCATCCACTTGACTATTATTATCCAATCCAAGGAAAAACACTAGCATGGAAATAGTATCTTGAACCCATGATTTAAAAATGTCAATTTTATAAGGAGGCTTATGATTCTGATTGAGTAGGGCACCATCCAATGTTAGAGATTTGAGAATTTTTTTTAATCATTTTCACTAACTACTTCATAAGTACTAGCAAGTTTTTCTAGGTTTATGTGGACTTTTTCGCATTCTTCAGCAGTAAAACCCAACAATTTGCCAAAATATTCTCTATTAATGGGAAGCATTACTTCTTGGCTATCTTTTATAACTATTACTTTTCTATTTTCATCATAATTATGGGCATAGACCATGATAAATTTAGGGCAAGGGAAAACCTCAGGGAACATCAGGCATCTCAATCCAACAACCCATGGTGCAGCCATCCCACTAATTGGTATTGGTTTTTTTGGGTCAGGTTGCACTTGGCACACCTTATTCTCCAATGAAAATCTAAGATCTAAGGTAAATCTTCCAAAGATTACAAGATCATAAATATCATGGTATTCATTTGTAAAACCTGAGGTTTTAAGTAGTCTGGCATAGTATGTTTTATCTCTTTCTTTGGTATTCCCAATTTTTGGTTTGGTAGTGCTGGTAGACATGCTTGTAAACACTCAACCCTAAACCCCATTCCCCAAGATTGAAAAAACTGAAGTCTCAAGGACAATAGTAATAGGAATGAAGTATTTATGTATTTCACTTACCTGGAAAAGATGAATACAAAGACTGGCACTGAGTGACTCTGTGGCATCACACAATCGATATTAAAATTTTTGGTGCACTACAATCTCCTTGAGTCCTTGACCCTCTCGCTTCCAAATAGTATCAATTAAAATTGCTAAATGCTAAGTGCCAACTATGAAGTAAAGCAAGTGAAACATGTTACATTCTTTTATTAAAGTTATAAATTTCATTTTATTCTTGAGGAAGTTAATTTTAAAAGTTATTATATTCTATTATATTCTTCACTTGTAGTACAAGTTTGTAGTTGTAGTTGTACTGATTACTCCCACTTCAAATGAAATTTAAGGATGGCATGCAAGTCTGTACCCTGAATTAATAATTTAATACAGCACGTACGTTGAGTGGTGGAATTGAAAATTATTGTATAATCTCAATTGTTGATCTTTGTAAATCTAACGACTCTTGATTGATTCGAGAGGTTTGAGTTTGCAAGTCTAGCACTCTGGACTTTCATTCCAAAATTTAACTATAGTCATCCATTTGGCATCGAAACATTCATCAAACGGTGAAACATGGAGCTAAAGTTTGAAGCTCCCCTTATATGAAGTCGAGCCTACTTTGATGATATAATATAGTTTAGATATATTATATAATAATTATAATTAATATTATATAAAATATTATAATATAGGTTAGATATATTATTAGAATATATTATATAATAATTAGAATTATATATTATATCATATAATAATTATATTATATTATATATATAATAATTATTCATTCATTGATCTTTGTAAATCTAACTGCTCTAGATTGATTCCGGAGGTATGAGTTCACAAGTCTAGTGCTCCAGACATTTCGTTCTGGAATTCAACTATTGTTGTTCAATGATATATTAGATAATTATTAGATATATAATTATATATATTATTATATTAGATATATTATTATAATATATTATATAATATATAATATCAACGGTGGTGTTTTAAGGTGCTCAACTAATAAATATATAATGGTCCAATGCACCCCTCAGCTTTAAAGTGTTTGTCCTTCGTTCGAGGTTGCGATATGGCGTTGACATGCGATATTGAAAAGATCAAGGTTTGGTCTTGATCGAATGATTAATATTAAAAGGATGTGAACATTTGCACTTCGCGGCATGTTGTTTTTAATTAAGAAATAATGAGGCAACAACAAGAAATAAATAGATTTCATCCTCCATTTTAAAGTCCATTATGCACATTGCAAATGCAATTCTGAGCATACTGAAGACTAAAGACTTATGTGAGTTGAAGCATGTTTTGACTGAGTAGCTGGTGATTGCGACTTCAAAGTTCGGGTGCGGGGTGACTGTATAAACTGGTATGTTGAATCTTGATCAATAGGGATATCTTTGACCTGCATAATTGCATTGAACATTGAGGAAAACCAAATTGACTCCCATCCCAAGTTGTTAGAGTTGTCAAGCCCTCACCCCCTTTTTTCCTTGTAGCTTGTCCTACTCCTTTTGCCTGTAATCATGAATCAGAGGTTCGACTGTGGGGGTAAAATGAAGAGGGATTTATCCCAAGACCTTATAAACCATCTCCTGAGATCTAAAATATATAAACATGCCCAAGGTACTAGGGAATTGACAGATATGTTTAATGATTTTCATAGTTACGTTAAGGATGCAATCCTACCAATAGGAGGGTGGGAGCTATTTGAGTTTGGATACAACTGTCGTGCCCTGGAAAAACCCATTTCACACATTTGGGATTTGGATTTAGGGAAATTAGTTGCCCCCAATGTATTTGTAAATGTGGACCTCATTCAAACAATTAGCCAGAGGTACGATTCAAACACCCAAGTGCTATCAAATTATGAGAGTAAGTAACTTTTCTATCTAAATAGAGAATTGATAATTGAAGTGTTTGGTCTAAACCCCCTGGCCCATGAAAGAATTGTTGTTTAGGAGCTAAAGAAGGAATACAACATAAACATGAAGGCTTACAAAACATACAAGTTACATCTTCATAGGCCAAGAAGCATGGGCAAGAATTTGAAAATATTTGACCATGAAATAGAACCTTTCAGCATTGACATGTTTGAAGACTACTTTGTGAAGACTTACTATGCCCTCTATCAAATTTTTGGGATTGATTTTAATCCCCTGATACCAAATCATTTATTGGTCATGATTGTTGATATACAAGATAAATACCAGTATAGAAGATCTGATTATGCTACATATCTGGTTGAACAAATCCATAAGGAATTGGTAGGATTCAAGCAGGGAGATAATGCCCCCACCTTTTCTAGGTATTCCTTGTTATGCCATATTTTATTGCACTGTGGGAGAAGATTCAATGGTAGTAAATTGCAAATCCAACATCAGACCAAGGATGAAGAGCCTGTTCCAATTCAGGGCAGAGTTCACTTATGAGACTCATTTTGCAGCAATGCAAATTACCTGGTGTTTGAGGAGCATTTTTCACAAAGGGTGTTGGGACTATTAGGACAGGAGAGGCCTAAACTCTCCAAGTAGATAATGGACTTGCTAAGGCCTTTGGAGAGAAAACTAGATGGTGTGATTGATCAAAATTTAAGTGATTGATTCCTTTACAGGAATGTAACTATAATCAAGGTTTATGGGGCCAATGTCAAACCTCACTTATTGCCCAAGAATGTGCCAAATAGGGTTGCATTTTTGGATATTATGTGGCAGCTGAATGAATTTGATAAGTTTCACTTGAGAAATAGTAAAAAGGGGACTTTCCTTACTTCAACAATCAGTTTCCCTAGTTTCTTTATCAATGCTAAAAAAGGTTTGGAGGCTTGTTTGGCAAAATTGCAACAATACAGATTGCCCACAACAAACCATAGGAATTATGACCCTGTGCACTTTATTGACAGTGTAAGGAGAGGGAAACACAGATCAAGGTTCGAGCATTGTTTCGATGAGCAAGAGGATTTGCTTAGAAATTGTGTTTCAGAGGCAGAGATTAAATTGAGAAGAGAAAATTAGGGTCTCATTCTCCTTGGAGAAAGGCAGAGGAAGTTGAACAACCCTGCATATAATGGTGCCTTCAGTGAAATTATTGATCCTATTCTTAGAATGCAAGTGATGTTGGAACATGTCGAGGAACTCAAGTTTGTATCCAAAAGGAAGCTAGTTCCCCCTGAGAAGTAGCAGCTACCTGAGGAAAATATTGAAGAACCTACTCAATCTATGGTTGAGGAGGTTGCAGGAGAGGCATGGAGTTTACTTCCTCCCCCTGAACCAACTGTTGAAAATCAACCTTTAGTTGATTACTCCTTGACAAAAGAGGTTGAGGAAAACTAAATTGACTTTGATCAGGTGTAGCAAGTGTTAAGGTCACCTTTTAGGAATGAAATACATTTGTCAATGCCTCCCCCTTCAAGAACTTTATTGAGCCTGCAAGAAAGCAGCGCAGCTATAAAAGATGTCAAGGCATTGGCTTGCAAGGAATTTCTATATGATGATGAATTCATTAAATCAAAGGAATTTAGAGCTTTACTTATGCAGAGGAAGTCTGAGATGAACCTAAAGAAGTTGAATGAGGAATAGGGTAAAGCTGAAAATGAGGATGAGGTGGCATTACTCAAAGGGTTTTAAAGGAAGTCGACATGGATGTTAGTAGCTTTACCCCTGAAGAAGGAAGAAGGTTAGTAAAGGAAAGTGATTTATTTCTTTTGTAAGGATGGTCTATCTCATCCGCTATTGCTATGGATACTATTAGAAGGTAAGATGAATTTGATGATGAAGAATTGACACATGAGCAAGGAGAAAAATTGTTTGGAGCAGGTTTTAATGCCAATAATGAGACTTTGGCTATTTGGTCTATGGATCCATGTGATAATAAACCACAAGTGGCAAGGGATATAAATGAGATCATTGGCTAGTTAATTGTGAGAAAATTAACTGACACCACTGTCCCTCAGGCTGCATCGTTGGTGGTAGCTACAACAAAATTCAGTGAAGCTGCAGCAAAGAAGCTACAAGCAGAACTAGACAAATAGAGGGAGGATTATGTGAAGCTATTACATGAGTACAACAAGCTCAAATCACTTGTTCTTTCCACTAGAATTAAGTCTTATCAGTACCTTATGTGTCTAGTCCAAAGAGTTCATCAGGATATGAAGGAGATTCTATTGGTGTTAATGAATTACAAGAGAATTTGAGTAGGAGCAACAGTCTAATTGACAAACTCAAAGAAGAGCATAGAAGTGAATAAGTAGCTCTGATTAAAAACTTCTTGGATCATCAGATGAGTAAAGTGTTGAATAAACTAGATGATGCATGGGTTTGTCTAAGTAATTTGGCAAAGGCAATTGAAAGCCACACTATTAATGAGTCAGTCTTAAGGGATATTCTAGGTACTTGGATTCCCCATGTGCATGTGATGAATCATATTTATAATAGTGCCAGCATAGGTTCTAATGTGCCAGATGGAGTGATTGGCACACATGAAGTCATAGGCCTTTTTAACAAAGTCTTTTCTTTTCATGACTGACTTGATATAATGCCAAAGAATTAAGTCTCTTGAAAAGTATTCCCTGTTGCCAGTTTGTACTAAAAATGGCACTGAAAAGTCTCTGTCAGATTGGAAAGCATAATTTGGCAGCATAGTTCCTATCTCCATCAAATCAACCATCACTAGGAGCAAGATTGATCATGTGCAATGTAATGCTCAAATGGATAGACTACTGAATTTAGAATCTGGCTTGAGTAGTTTCATAAAAGAAACTAAAATATCATTAGATGCCAAGTACACAACTTATATGCAAAGAGTTGATAAAATTTTGAAGTACAACTGGCCAACAAAGGAGGAATATAATGTATGGGTGAAGAAGTATGTGATGTAATCACCATATGTAATTTTATGTCTAGTCTATGTTTAGGAGCAATAAATTATAGGTGATTTAGGTCTGTACAGTGTGAGTACTTTTGTATGATCTATTCTCCCCAATTTTATTAAATGGCTGAATGCAAACTATTTATGCATCAGAGCATATTATCAAGCTATCTCCATTTGTGTTTTTTGTAACTAACGATTGAGAATTTGAGAATCAATACAATCAAGGATTTATAAATTATTACTTCTCTCATGATGAATCTTACTAGCAGTTTTAATTATTTCTGATAACTTATAACTTTTAGAGTCACTTAAATTAGGTTTAGAATAAGGTTTTAAATTTTAATCTAATCAAGGTTATGGTTATGTTTATACTTTATAAATCTCGTTAACGTTAATATTTAATGTTTTATTTATGTACCAAATTATGATAAAATTCCACATGTCAGGAAAGGACCTTTGGCGGGACATTGGAATTCATTCTACAACCAAAGGTTTAAGGGACACATGGCACCTTATCGCACTATCACAGCTTTAAGTTTTTGGCTTAAGTCAAGGTCGTGATGAGGCAAATCCTTGCAACAAGACAATAGAGACCACCACATGTCAGAGACTCAAAGGGCATAACTTATTCTAAACCTTATTAGTTTTATCATATATTATTTTATTATCTGATAATAATGTAATAAATGATAATAATTATAATAATTATATAATAAATATATGATAATAATAGATTCTAAAGGTCAGTTCCTTGTTAAATGGCTTAATCTAACTTTGTCTAGAGAAAAGAGGCAGCAACAACTAAAACAAAAGAAGCAATACACCAAGATTAAAATATACTATCCTTGAAGATTAAATTCAATAGTTAACAAAATCAAATGCACACATCAATAGAAATGTAAGGAGTAATTAATCATCCAAAAGTAATAACAAAAATATCATAGAAACACAATTCTACAACTTCATATGTTAATTGAATAATAACTAATAGAATAAAATAAACACATCAATAATAATATAGAAAGTAATTAATCATCCAGAAATAATTATAATAATAGAATAGAAACACATTTTTTTATTGGTAAACCGCACCATGTGCGGGAAATTATATTAACATAAAAAGATTTACATTCAGCTTGAGCCTAGAGGGCTCTTCACAAATTAATACAAGAGCACTCAATTGTGCCAAAAAATAAAAGCACTATATAGTGCCAAGAAAACTCCCAAAATCAGCCCTCTAATCTACCAACCCATGCTCCAAAAACATGCAGCACCAGAGAGGCTTCAAGCTACCATAGAAATCCCCAACCCCTTGACTCCTCGAAAACTTGCCACCCTACCACCCCAGCGCGAAAATTACCAAAAAAGTGGCCTCAAAAGCCCGACCACTCCTATGACCAATAGAATTTCCCCACACTCACATTGGCAGCAAAGTGATCAATCCATACTGGAGTCTCCTCTCTATCCATTCCAATTGCTCACCAAAGAAAGTCTCTCCCATGAGCCACCCAAAGCCTGTGCCTTCCCCAGTTACTGGTCATTCATGTTTAGCAAGAACGGCTACCTAGCTACACCCTCCGCTTCCTCCTGTAGCTTCTCCAAGTCTCCCAGTCATGGGATATCGACCCCCAATTCTACAAAAACTACCACATCTATGTCATCCAAAAGAATATCTGGAGTGAATACCTCCCGTAGAATCACCAATGCATCCACCTTTGCCTCTCCCAAGTCAAACAAAGAAGTCAAAAAGCACAAGGAAATGTTTGTATTTACCCTATATCTATCCTCCAAGACCAAGAAGTCTTTACCCAGGACCATCTTTACTACCTCAAGGAAGAGTATGTTATGCTTTTTATAAATGATCATCACTCTGCAATTTGTGATACAGCCCAGAAAGGCGACCTGGCGCTTATTGCAACGAAGCCTTATGGGAGTCTCCATCCTGTATTTTGAGCAAGCCAGCCGAGTACCATTTTGTTGGAGACCTCTAGGATTTAAAGGAAGTTCGTTAATGAGCACACACCTCAAGTGAAAGATGCATTTATTCATTGTCTAGATTTTTGTAGCGTCAATCTTCGGCTCGTGTGAGGATCATCCGACTCTCCCAATTCCTCATGCTGGTAGGGTTGTCAGAATCTCTCACGGGAGAGCCATTTAATATCTGGGAAATGTATTTCATAGCCCACCAAATGCAATCGATGGCTTCACTAATATTTAATGCTTGGGAAAAGTATTGTTGCTTCAATAATTATATAATAATAATTATTAATATATAACTATTATTATATATTATATAATACAATATATAATAATATCATATATTATATAATATAATTATAATTTATTATTATCATATATAATATAATATAATTATTATATATATATATATTATAATAATAGTTATATATTATTATATAATTATTATCATATATTATATTATTATCAGATAATAATATATTACATGATGTTAATCATATAATAATAATATATAACTATTATATAATATTATATTATATTGATATAATATATTATAATATATAATAATTATTCAACCGTTGGCATTCAATAATAATATATAAACATGGTGCCTTATCACACTGCCGCAGCTTTAAGTTTTTAGCATAAAGCAAGGTTGCGATGAGGCAAATCCTTGCGACAAGACAATAGAGACCGCCAGGTGTCAGAGCCTCAAAGGGGATACGCCTGAGGCCCCGATAAATATTAAAAATATATCAAAATAATATTAAAATATATTGAGGTGATTAAAAACAAGGACCTTCAGGGAATACGTGGTGTCTTCGCACACCGTCACAACTTCAGAAATATAGGCTTAAATGGAGTCTGTGACGCCCGCGACAAAATCAGACTTAGAATAAAATAAAGAGGCTTGGGGCTAATAACTTAGAGCAAAGGGGCTAGTAACTCGACGACCACCAAGGGGATAAAAGAACAACTTATATTGGGGAAATTGGCTATACAATTCAATGATCAATTAGAAGGATAAACCCTAAATGCCTTAGACAACACAGTCGCAGTGTTTTTACTTGAGGATTTTGCAGAGTGATTCATGATAACATAAAAACCTTAAAATTTTGAGTTGACATAACACATCCTCTTATCTTTGCCCTTTTAATACATCGCTATACATTGCCATTGAAATCATTTCTTTTTTCCATGTGATGAATGTTATTTAATATTGAAAATTTGAACCATCTATGATCTGTATACATTGCAATTTGCCATTGAACTCATGTCAATTTCAAACCGTAATTACTTCTATATTTTTTATTAAAATTTAACATCACCCTTCAAAAAGATTGGGGAATTACATCGTA
The DNA here is from genome assembly GCA_027924645.1 of Cunninghamia lanceolata. Lineage (NCBI taxonomy): Eukaryota > Viridiplantae > Streptophyta > Pinopsida > Cupressales > Cupressaceae > Cunninghamia > Cunninghamia lanceolata. The sequence continues at coordinate 6,651,847 of BSBN01000918.1, read as the reverse complement.
CATGAACATCTAACCAACCTCAAAATTCCAAACAAAACTCCTATCCTTCAACCTTGAAACCTTGCTTTGATCCTCCAAAATCATTTTGGTTCCTCTTTTCAACGATGCTTAATGAATATTTTACTGTAGTCCATAATTATCCTATTAATAGGTAATGGGTCCGTTACAAATTCAATTATGTACTCATTCACAATGTCAATAAATGATTTTCTATGGAACCTTGTTTTATATGTACAAGAAACCAATAGGTATGAGTAACAATAAGGCCAGTAAATGAGAATTAAATTGATTTTCTCGAGGTCACTAGCACTTGAGTTGCAATACCAATTCCATGTGTCAATTGGAATTTCTAGTTTCTCATACATGCATGCATGTGTGAGAGATTGAACCCACCACCCATAATAGAATGCATCATTTACAAATGTTAAAAGTGTTGATTCTTGACACGATTTATTCCACTTGACAAATGCTTGTATTTCTTCATTCTAAAAAATGCAAAGCAATAACATCCTACATAGCCACACAAATCAAATTTTCCATCATACTTATTACTATTCTACATCTGTGAACTGATAACTCTATCACACAGTTAAATTCAAAATCATGAATGAACACAAAATAAGTACTTGATAACTTTCTTCACATAGCTGTTGTAATGAAAGCCATTACTTTGAACTTGTACAGTTTATTGATTCTTCTACTATCTAAAACTTAGTAATGCAATATAAGGTTGAAATAATAAACACTATCATATATGCATGACATGTACTGCCGTGACAAATGGGTAATAAATAACAAGCATTAATGAACTCAATTGGCATTGGCTAATCTAGCCAGTTAAGTTCTTTCAATCAAATCAATTGTATGACTCTAATTAATGATAGAGAAAATTGTTCCACTTGTAAATTGTTCCACCGTTTGATGAACAAATGATGAACGGTTGTAGTTCAATTCAAGAAAGTAGATCTCCAATGCTACACATTGCCAACAAAATCGTCTGGAATCAACTAGGAGCCGTTAGATATTATTAGATAAATGGTTGAGATATATATAAAATATGTAATATATTTATATTAATTATTGTATAAAGGTCAAGGTGGCGGCAAAGCGCAAGCCATCAACTGTAGAAATTTGGGTGTGTCAGTACTTTGGCTTGAAATAGAGCTTATGTCATTGATCTGTGATCATCTAACAATCAAAAACTATTAGAATATTTTCCATTTATTGACATGTGTGGCAGAAGTGACATCTATCCTTTCATAATAAATAAGGAATGTTGTGAGAAGTGCAATTGCACATTTTTCAAAAGGCAATTTACGTAGCTCATTTATGAATCATACAGCAGTACACGCCACTGTAACAATGAAATTTATGGAAACATTTTATTAGGTTTGCAATCTATTTTGATGTTTCCCTTTTTTGCTTATGCCTTTATCCAAGGTTCATGTTAGGGCACCTTGGGCTTGGATTAGGACTATGTAAATACTAAAAAATCCTTTGTAGACTATAAACTAAAACTCTTTTATTTAATATAATATATTAATATGGGTTATTGATATAGATTACAATTGTTGTCAATATTTTAATACTTTTGTCTTATTTGTGATGCCCCAGTACCTGCAACCTACATCAAAATGATAGCTTGTAAACAGACATATGCATATATATCAACACACAGAGTCAGGGAATCGCAGCGTAGTAGGGTGCTTGAAATGAGTAATACTACGCCATCGCTACTCTGAAACAAGACAATAAACATAAACATCTCTAACTGATAGCTAGATAACATTCAATCCATAAGGCATAGTATCATTATTCTGCATAATCAACTAGCCATCCACTAATCATGTCAAAATACATCATAAAATGTAATAACAATAATGTCATCATCCTACTCATAACACATGTCAATAACCACATCAGTCAACCATAGTCCATCATGAACATAATAAGCATAAACCATAATTCTAACAACTCAAATGTCTCAAAACAGTCAAAGTGCAAAATAAAACTATCAATTGTCACAAGCGAGAAATGAGGGGCATTACATCCTCCCCCCCAAAATCAGGCTTACTCCTGGAAGCTTGTAATAAGATAAGGATAGGGATATCGCATCCCGACCTTGACCTCTAAGCATCTTCCTACACACACATATCTCCAAAGGATGAATTCAAAGCAAGGAATACGAACAAGGAAAAGAATTTAATCTACAAAGTTTAAGCACTAGGTCACATAATGGGCTCAATTATAACCAGAGTACCCAGTGTTTAAACCTGGCTCTAATATCAAATGTGATGCCTCGGTACCTGCAACCTGCATCAAAATGATAGGTTGTAAAGAGACATATGCATATATATCAACACACAGAGTCAGGGAATCGCAGTGTAGTAGGGTGCTTGAAACAAGTAATACTACACCGTCCCTACTCTGAAACAAGACAATAAACATAAACATCTCTAACTGACAGTCAGATAAATCCATAACGCATAGTAACATCATTCTACATAATCAATTAACCATCCACTAATCATGTCAAAATACATCATAAACTGTAATAACAATAATGTCATCATCCTACTCATAACACATGTCAATAACCACATCAGTCAACCATAGTCCATCATGAACATAATAAGCACAAACCATAAGTCTAACAACTCCAATGTCTCAAAACAGTCAAAGTGCAAAATAAAACTGTCAACTGTCACAAGCTAGAAATGAGGGGCATTACATCATGTAATTTCTTGAATCTTTGCCTGAAAGACTACACTCCCTCTCGTAGGGCGATCTCACCTGAACTCATGCTACTTCTCCTCTCCCAGTCGCTTTTGTTGATCTCTTGTCCTTTGCAAATTTCTTGTCATCTTCTTGCACCGTCGGCTCTTCTCCATTTTGAAACCTCTATAGATACATTCTCATTTATCATATATGTGTAAGCAATGGTGTTAGCAAAAGTCTTAACTTACCTGAGCAAATCTCTGAGGGACAAATATAGCTAAACCATCTTTATGAATTATTGTTTTATGTGCTGGCATCTTGTAGCATAAACTCTTGCATACTTATTTCCAAATTGCGTAGCTTCTGTAAGCTCCCTAATGACCATCTTACGGCCTCATGGAGGCACTCTAACCCAACCTTGAGCGTTGATGATTTGGATCAGCAAACAAATGAATTTTATTAGTTTTTAAAAAGAAATATTCAGGTTTAGGTCGTTTACCCTCTTAGGCAACTATATTAATTTTAGATAGTTTCTTTTCACAAGTTAAATGGTTGGAATAGAATGTACTCAATGAAATTTAGAAATGTATGGTTAGCTGGAGTCCCATTGAACCTTGAATAGATTAGAATGTAAAATGTTACCATTTGTATAGTTTAAAAGATTCATTGAGTAGCAGTAATAAAGCAACATATTATTCTAGAGTGTAGGTCTATTTAAACAATAATATTCTTAATTAATAGATGAATATCTTGTGATAACTCTACCTGTTGCTTAACACTTCTTGTTGAGCTTTGAAAATTCAATTAATTAAATGGATCTGCCTTGTAGTGGATTAAATAGTTATATTATTTTGTTTGTTCGAAAATATTAGCTATATTGATTAGTTTTTGGTAAGTATCACTTATTGGAAATGTTTGTAGCTAGGTATGATTTTTTTATCATTAGGTAGAAGATGTATTTAATGTACTTTGTGCCTTGATCGTAAATATAAACTTATGATAATTAGATTATGTATACTTGTTTGATTTTATTAGTAATTAGATTGAATCATGCTAAGTAAGTCTAAATCTTAGTAGTGGGAATAGGACTTTAATGCGCCTTGACTATGACTAACTTTCTTGATAGTAAGTTTTGATGTCATGATCTTAATATTGTTTTATTGTTTTAAAAATTATTTTGTTTAATATCTTTTTAAGGTCATGGAATTACTTACAGTTGAGTTGAGGATTAGGAAGATTATAGTTATTTAAAGTGAATAGATGCGAATTGTAGTATTAGTTATGAAATAAATCATAAAGGGAATTATAGATCTTGAGATTTGAATAGAATATTGTTATCTTAAGTAAGTTTTGTTGGCAAGAGACACTGTGTGGCTTCATTGGTGTTGTCATTGATGGCAAAAAAGACCATTCCACACATCCACAAGACATGGTGTATCTTTACTGGAAGTCAGATTGAAGAATACTTTGGTCTAGTAAGCAAGAACAGAGCATGCAGCAAGGTCCGACAGTCAGGTCCAGATCTCTGAGAGGAAATATCTTTGTAAAGTGTGGACTTCAGGAATTCAAGAGGAATACCTTGACTAATTGATTCCAAAGATTGAGCCTCCGGTGATGAAAGCCTGAAGAGATATGAGCATCTAAGTATTGGGGTCTAGTTTGGCAGAGTAGACAGAGGAAGAACTGACCGACAAAGCATCAGAATTATTTCAGATGAGATATTGATGGTTATAAAGGTTCTTAAGGTATCATTCATGATTGGACGACATGTTAGATGACTTCTATAAGTATCTCCTTGATTCACATAAATTGGAAAGCAAGGATTCAGCCGACAGACTAGAGTTTGGGAAAATATTGACTATTCTAGATGTCGACTAGAAAGAGGATGAAATCCTTTGTGCGGATATATATACCAGATAGATTTGGATGTGAAGGCGTGTGTGGTGTATTGTGTTGTGTGAAGAAAAGCAGAAGAACAGTGTGAAGGCAGTAAGACAGGTCCGGAATGTAACAAGACAACAGCACCCAAGAGAGTAAGAATGAAGTGCAGCAGATCAGTATATTGGGATTAATCAGAACTAAACCTCAACATATGTGGATGCTTCTCATCAGTTCAAGTATCTAGTTTCCTTGTATAAACTACTATAGGCAGTGAGCCTCTTGTGAGCAGTGTTCTCAGGCAGTGAGCCCTAATTGGCAAGTGTCATTTTGTACTATCTTATTCTTCTAACAGAGAATACAATCTTGGGTTAATCACCCCGTGGTTTTTCCCTTAACAGTGTTTTCCACGTCAAAATCATTGTGTCATGTATATTTCCATTTCATGATTATGTTTGCTTATTTAATTTAATACTGCACTAATTGACAAGGAAATTCAGAAAGCTGAAATAATTAAGATAACTGATTCACCCCCCTCTCAATTATCAACAATTGGTATCAGAGCTAAGTTCCTCCAAAAGAGCCTAACAGCTTGAGGAAGATCTGGGAACTCAAATGGATGTGTATGGTATGAGGGAACAACTTCAGTCTGCCCTAGATGATCTTGAGCAATCAAACTCTGAAGTCAATGAATTGAAGGAAAGACTCAAATAGGCTGATGATTTCATAAATAAACTAAAAGGGAAACTGAGTATCTCTATAAAAAGAGAAAAGATCTACTTCAGCAATTGGCAAGTCAAAGTGAAGACAATGGTACAAATGAAGATCTGAAGGAGAAAACCAAGTTATGTGAAAAGTTATCAAAAGAGGTCATTATGGTAAGACATGAAATAGAATCAGGAGTTATGAAATTCACCCAAGAAATTGAAGAGAAAAGAAAAATTGAAGATGATCTAAGACAATCTCTCAAGGAGAAGTCAGAAGACTACCACAAAATGGATAGAATAATCAGGCATCTAGAATCTGATCTTGAAGATGCTAGAGATAATGAAGAAAAACTTGAGGATCAAATTGACACTCTTAAAAAGGATCTTCAAACAGCAAATGAATACAAAGAGAAATTCAAGATAAGTTCTGCTCAACTTGAAGTTCTTCTTGAAAGCCAAAAAGAGGGTAGATGACAAGCGTGGCTTGGGATATGAGAAAGGTGAAAGCTCTGGATCCGGTCAAAAGAATTTTGGATCAAGAAATCCAAGGAACAGGCCTAGAAGAACTCCGATAAGGCAACCTAATGCTCAAAGATATCCATCCTTCAATGGATCCTACCACAACTGCAATAACTTTGGTCATAAAGCTAATCAGTGCAGAAAGAGAATAAATCAGACTAATACATCCTTCTCCAGACAATGCTTCAACTATAAAAGGTATGGTCACAAATCTCATGAATGCAGAAATCTGCAAATGAACAATTCATTTAATGGTAGATGCTTTGCATGCAATAGAATGGGACATATGGCTAATCAATGCAGATCACGAGGATATCATTCAAATATACAAAGAAATGCTGTTTGCCACAATTGCAATAGATCCGGTCATATTGCCAAATTCTGTAGAAACAAGAATCAGGACAAAAGGGGTCCGGTGCATCATAATCAAAATCAAGACAAAGGAAAAGAAAAAGTGAGTGCGGATGAAGTTAAAAGTGAGATGAACAAGATTTGGGTGAAGAGAAGTACAGAAAATGTAGGGGATGGATCCACACTAGAATCTGGTGTTGATATTCCTTCCAGAAATTAAAAAGTGAACTCTGGCTCAGGGGAAGACATAAGGAAAAACATTTTCCCCCAGCGAATTGGTGTCTGAAATTGGCACATGGGAAGTTGCAGAATAAAAGGATTCTCAGAGAAATATCTAAAGAAAGGTTGGTAAAGATATGGAAGATCCGTAGGAAGATTTGAAAAGTCTAATCTTCCAAGATTGATCTTGTTTAACACACATCCAGTAAAACAGAATTATCACAGTTAAATTCGGTATGATTCAAATTCAAGGCATCTTGTTCTGTGGATATATCAAGTGTTTGGGGAAAGTAAGATAATTTGTTATTAATCACCATGGATAACTCTAAGTATATCTCAGTGATCTAGAAAAACATCTTTCTCAAAATAAGAAGAACCAGGCAACCGGAATGACTTGTGTTGCACATTTATTGCAAGAAGAAGAGAAAAGGAGCTCTGCAACAAATTATCTCAAATTCTTAAAAGATCAACCGTTCAAGTCGATTCATCCAACAAATTAATCCAGCTCATTCAGCGAACCCTAGAAGCGCAAAAGGTATTTTCCGTTATTGAATATTTCTCTATAAAATCTTTTGAAGATGACTACACCGAATGTTGTAAAGATCACTGATAGGCCACGTCCTAAATTCAAGAAGCATCCATATAAATACCTAGAAGTTGATCCCCTAGGCACCTTTTCAAGCATTCTGCATGGGGTTCTGCATGTAGAAGATGTTAGGGCATATATTCATGCGAATATTAAAGATTTTGGGGAATCTAAACTAGTTGATATCTATCACAAGCATTTGATAGATGACTCATTTGAACTCAAAACTCAGTATAAAGCCATCTGGGACAAGCATTTTGCACAATGCATTCATTTCCCAAGTTTTGTAGAAGAAGAATGGGTCCAATACATTTTGAGCAGAGTGCATGATAACTTCATGTGGTTAAATGGACCATTTAAGATAACCAAGGATGCCATTAGGGCAGTAACCGGATTGCACTCATCCGGTGGGATTCCTGTTCTCAAATTCGTCAAGAATCAAACTATGAGTCAGGCTATCGGATCAAAATTTGATAAAAGAGCAATGACAATAGAAGACATCACTGATCCGGATGTCAAGTTTGCCTCCATGATCATCGATTATAAGATATACCACTCTAGCAGGGAAAATTCAGTACCCGGTACTACAATTTACACTGCTTATGAAATGTTGAGAAAAAATGCAGATTATGATCTTTGTGAACTCCTTCTGAACCAACTAATGGAAAACCTACAAAAGATCAAGAAAGACAAGAAGAACTCCTTCAAGTATGGTGGGCTGTTAGTATGCTTGTTCTTCTACTTCATGAATGAGCTTCCCGGATCTAATGGTTGGGTATGGCAAAATGATAGACCAGTAGTCATCCAAATCAGAGATTATATACATGGGCTTGGTGATGCCAAGGCACAGAGTACAGCACTCTGGGACTAATTCAAGAATTTTTAGAGCATGATGCAAGCAAGAGAGAGAATCCCCCAATCCTTAGTTGAAAAGTATAAAGATACAGTATGCTTTATAGTAGAAACTAATCAATGTCTAATGGAGGCAGTAGAGCCAAGAATAGTCTAGATCATGCCAATGGGGTATGAAGTAGATGAGAAAATTGTTGAGCTACATGTTCAACACATGCTCAGTCAACCCAAGGATCCTAAAGCAGAAAGGTTTGGAACCTTTGAAGAATTAAGTGTGAAGATCCATGTGGAGCTAAGACAACCGGAAATAAAAAGAAAAGTGAGGAGGGAAGTAGAAGAGTTTGCCAAGAGGCATGGAATCTCAAAAGAGGCACTAGATGCAAATAGAGAAAAGATGGAAAGGGCAGAAAAAGAAAAGGCAAAAAAAGAAAGTGCTCTGGTGCAAGCCCCTTCCTGGACCAGATCAACCAAAAGCTCTGCACCTGCCACTTCCAAGGGTCAAAAGTCTTCAAAACCAGAAGCTCAGACATCCAGAAAAGGAGAAAAGAGAACCAAGAAAAAGGCAACAAGGTCTTACACAAGCCAAAAGGATGAAGAAGAGATAGAATCAAATGAGGAAGTAAAGAAAATGAAGAAGAAAAGGAAAACATCTGATGAACCCTCTACTGAAGAAGTAACAGAAGAATTTGTTGAGAAGCCTACTTTGTGCATTGATGACATCATAAAATCAGTTACTGTGGATGGGAACCTTCAACCAATGGTTGAATTCTATAATGATTACAATGAAGCTGACCAAAAAATCTTGCAAGAAGCCATAGTCAGGTATTTGAATATCTACAACAAGGCTTTTATTGAAATCATATCTCTTATTCCCAAAAGCTTAGAAAAGGAATTAGAAATAAGAAAGAATAATGCTATGGAAAAGGATCTTGAGATCCGAGAACAGATAGCTATTCAGCTATATCCTTCAATCACTCCTAAGTAGAAGAATATGATCTTCAAAGATTGTAAGGATGAGTTCCAGAGCAAAGCTAGAATGAATCAGCTTATGCTCGGAGAAACTGACAAAGTAGCAAAAGAGACAGAAGAGATTCTCTGAAATGCATATAAACGATTCAACATTCCTATTATAGAGGACTTAGGTGATAATCCCTTGGCCACAAATGTTGAAGAAGAATCTACTAAGATAATGATAGAAGAGGTAAAGGAGATAAGTGAACAAAAAGGCAAGGACTTAGATTCCTCTACTCCGGAAGAGGAGGTCCATGATCAAGCAAACATCTCTCCTCCGATTTCCCCTACAGACTCTGGATTCAAAGGAGAAGAAAGAGTAGAAGAGAAGATCTATCAAGAAGCAAAAGAAAAAGAAAATGATAGTAGCAAGCCTGCAGAAGGAGAGAAAACTCCAACAAAGAAGGCCACAGATGATAGTGGTAAGGCTGCAGAAGGGGAGAAAACTCTGTCTCCGACAAGGGACACAGCAGAAGCAGTCAAAGAGTTCTTGACCAAAGAGGTGATGGAATTTGATGAACCAGAATTGCTTTAAGGTCCATTCAATTTTGATTCCCTCTCTCTGGTCCAAACCATGAAACTAGCTTCCTTCACTCAAGCAAAGGCCAAAGAAAAAACATTGAAGTCTCACATGGAAGACTGTGAGCTCATAGAAACTGCATCCGGTGTATTGGAAAAGATCATGCCATCCTTCCAAAAGGATCTTACAGCCTCCACATCCGATAATCTAAAGTCTCTTGCAAATTCTGTTAATACACATTTTGATTCTTTAGAGAAAGTAGCAGAAGAGAAAGTTAGGAAAGAATTTTTGGTAAAAAGATTATCAGAGGTACAAGGGTTAATATCAAATGATAGGAGAGTTATGGATATCGAAATAAAGAACCTAGAAAATGCTCTCAAAGATGGGGAAGATATATATAAATTTTGTTTATCCTGGCCTAAAGTGACCAAGGACATTGAGAAGAAAGTAAAAGAGCAAGAGGATAAACTATTAAGTTTATCTCAAAGTTTTGATCCTCTATCCTCTTCCATAGTAAAACAAGAGTGTCAGACTATTGCAGTCATAAATGAAATAAAGACACTTGAGAAGGAGAAGAAAAATAAAATAAACAGGTTGAGTGAACTTAGAGGGATCATTATCCCTAATTTAGAGGCCATGCATGAAGCCCTAACTGATGCTCAAGCTACATCCCGGACCAGTGATCTGACAGATCTCAAGAAGGTAGAAGCTTTAGCATTCCTGTTGAGTGGTCACATCTCAATTTTGGACAGGATGAAGCTGAGTTGGGCAACAGAACTTGTACAATTGAAAAACACTTTTGCAGATATCTTAAAGTATATGTAAAGTATAACCGAATAATATACTTATGCGATTAAGTATAGATTGTTTTTGGGAAATTTTGGTGTGCAGACCCTACCCTTTTCCATTGATGTAAAAGGGGGAGTGAGGAGAAGTGAAAAATGTGGAATCCAGCAAAGGGGGAGCTCTGGTAAAATGTACAATAGAACAGAGCATCAACCAAGGGGGAGTGTAGTATAACACTTAGTCATTTTTCACTAAGTGTTGCCATCAATGCCAAAGGGGGAGATTGTTGGCAAGAGACACTGTGTGGATTCATTGGTGTTGTCATTGATGGCAACAAAGACTATTCCACACATCTGTAGGACATGGTGTATCTTTACCGGAAGTCAGATTGAAGAATACTTTGGTTCGGTAAGCAAGAATAGAGCATGCAACAAGGTCTGACAGTCAAGTCCGGATCTCTTAGAGGAAATATCTTTGTAAAGTGTGGACTTGGGGAAGTCAAGAGGAATACCTTGACTAATTGATTCTAGGGATTGAGCCTCCGGTGATGAAAGACTGAAGAGATATGAGCATCTAAGTATTAGGATCCGGTTTGGCAGAGTAGACAGAGGAAGAACTGACCGACAAAGCATCAGAATTATTTCAGATGAGATATTGATGGTTATAAAGGTTCTTAAGGTATCATTTATGATTGGCTGACATATTAGATGACTTCTATAAGTATCTCCTTGATTCGCATCAATTGGAAAGCAAGGATTCAGCCGACAGACTAGAGTTTGGGAAAATATTGACTATTTTGGATGCCGACTAGAAAGAGGATGAAATCCTTTGTGCAGATATATATACCAGATAGATTTGGATGTGAAGGCATGTGTGGTGTATTGTGTTGTGCGAAGAAAAGCAGAAGAGTAGTGTGAAGGCAGTAAGACAGGTCCGGAATGTAACAAGACAATAGCACCCAAGAGAGTAAGAATGAAGTGCAGCAGATCAATATATTGGGCTTAACCGGAACTGAACCTCAGCATATGTGGATGCTTCTGATCATTTCAAGTATCTAGTTTCCTTGTATAAACTATTGTAGGCAGTGAGCCTCTTGTGAGCAGTGTGCTCGGGCAGTGAGCCCTAATTGGCAAGTGCCATTTTGTACTATCTTATTCTTCTAACAGAGAATACAATCTTGGGTTAATCACCCCGTGGTTTTTCCCTTAACAGGTTTTCCACGTCAAAATCATTGTGTCATGTATATTTCCATTTCATGATTATGTTTACTTATTTAATTTAATACTGCACTAATTGACAAGGAAATTCAAAAAGCTAAAATAATTAAGATAATTGATTCACCCCCCGCTCTCAGTTATCAACAACTAGTATCAGAGCTAAGTTCCTCCAAAAGAGCCTAACAGCTTGAGGAAGATCTGGGAACTCAAATGGATGTGTATGGTATGAGGGAACAACTTCAGTCTGCCCTAGATGATCTTGAGCAATCAAACTCTGAAGTCAATGAATTGAAGGAAAGACTCAAACATGCTGATGATTTCATAAATGAACTAAAAGGGAAACTGAGTATCTCTATGAAAAAGAGAAAAGATCTACTTCAGCAATTGGCAAGTCAAAATGAAGATAATGGTACAAATGAAGATTTGAAGGAGAAAACCAAGTTATGTGAAAAGTTATCAAAAGAGGTCATTATGGTAAGACATGAAATGGAATTAAGAGTTATGAAATTCACCCAAGAAATTGAAGAGAAAAGAAAAATTGAAGATGATCTAAGACAATCTCTCAAGGAGAAGTCAAAAGACTGCCACAAAATGGATAGAATAATCAGGCATCTAGAATATGATCTTGAAGATGCTAGAGATAATGAAGAAAAACTTGAGGATCAAATTGACACTCTTTAAAAGGATCTTCAAACAACAAATGAATACAAAGAGAAATTCAAGATAAGTTCTGCTCAACTTGAAATTCTTCTTGAAAGCCAAAAGAGGGTAGATGACAACCGTGGCTTGGGATATGAGAAGGTGAAAGCTCCGGATCCGGTCAAAAGAATTTTGGATCAGGAAATCTAAGGAACAAGCCTAGAAGACCTCCAGTAAGGCAACCTAATGCTCAAAGATATCCATCCTTCAATGGATACTGCCACAACTGCAATAACTTTGGTCATAAAGCTAATCAGTGCAGAAAGAGAATAAATCAGACTAATACATCCTTCTCCGGACAATGCTTCATCTGTAAAAGGTATGGTCACAAATCTCATGAATGCAGAAATATGCAAATGAACAATTCATTCAATGGTGGATGCTTTGCATGCAATAGAATGGGACATATGGCTAATCAATGCAGATCAAGAGGATATCATTCAAATATACAAAGAAATGTTGTTTGCCACAATTGCAATAGATCCGGTCATATTGCCAAATTCTGTAGAAAAAAGAATCAGGACAAAAGGGGTCTGGTGCATCATAATCAGAATCAAGACAAAGGAAAAGAAAAAGTGAGTGCGGATGAAGTTAAAAGTGAGATGAACAAGATTTGGGTGAAGAGAAGTACAGAAAATGTAGGGGATGGATCTACACCAGAATCTGGTGCTAATATTCCTTCCAGAAATTAAAAAGTGAGCTCTGGCTCAGGGGGAGACACAAGGAAAAACATTTTCCCCCAGCGAATTGGTGTCTGAAATTGGCACATGGGAAGTTGTAGAAAAAAGGATTCTCAGAAAAACATCTAAAGAAAGCTTGGTAAAGATATGGAAGATCCGCAGGAAGATTTGAAAAGTCTAATCTTCCAAGATTGATCCGGTTTAACAGACATCCGGTAAAACAGAATTATCACAGTTAAATCCAGTATGATTCAAATTTGAGGCATCTTGTTCAGTGGATATATCAAGTGTTTGGGGAAAGTAAGATAATTTGTTATTAATCACCAAGGATAACTCTAAGTATATCTCGGTGATCTAGAAAAAGATCTTTCTAAAAAAAAGAAGAACCAGGCAACCGGAATGACTTGTGTTGCGCATTTATTGCAATATGAAATTAGGGTTTTAGCAGAAATAAAAGGGTTCATTCACTCATCATTTGCACATTTGCATTCAAGAAGAAGAGAAAAGGAGCTCTGCAACAAATTATCTCAAATTCTTAAAAGATCAACCATTCAAGTCAATTCATCCAGGAAATTAATCCGGCTCATCCAGCGAACCCTAGAAGCGCAAAAGGTATTTTCCGTTATTGAATACTTCTCTGTAAAATCTTTTGAAGATGACTACACCAAATGTTGTAAATATCACTGATAGGCCGCATCCTAAATTCAAGAAGCATCCATATAAATCCCTAGAAGTTGATCCCCTAGGCACCTTTTCAAGCATTCCGCATAGGGTTCTGCATGTAGAAGATGTTAGGGCATATAATCATGCGAATATTGAAGATTTTGGGGAATCTAAACTGGTTGATATCTATTACAAGCATTTGATAGATGACTCGTTTGAACTCAAAACTCAGTATAAAGCCATCTGGGACAAGTATTTTGCACAATGCATTCATTTCCCCTATTTTACAGAAGAAGAATGGGTCTGATACATTTTGAGTAGAGTGCATGATAACTTCAAGTGGTTAAATGGACCATTTAAGATAACCAAGGATGCCATTAGGGCAGTAACCAGATTGCACTCATCCAATGGGATTCTTGTTCTCAAATCCATCAAGAATCAAACTATGAGTGAGGCTACCGGATCAAAATTTGGCAAAAGAGCAATGACAATAGAAGACATCACTGATCCGGATGTCAAGTTTGTCTCCATGATCATCGATTATAAGATATATCACTCTAGTAGGGAAAATTTAGTACCCGGTACTAGAATTTACACTGCTTATGAAATGTTGAGAAAAAATGCAGATTATGATCTTTATGAACTCCTTCTGAACCAACTAATGGAAAACCTACAAAAGATCAAGAAGGACAAGAAGAACTCCTTCAAGTATGGTGGGCTGTTACTGTGCTTGTTCTTCTACTTCATGAATGAGCTTCCTGAATCCAGTGGTTAGGTATGGCAGAATGATAAACCAGTAGCCATCCAAATCAGAGATTATATACATGGGCTTGGTGATGCCAAGGCACAAAATACAACACTCTGGGACTACTTCAAGAATTTTTAGAGCATGATGCAAGCAAGAGAGAGAATCCCCCAATCCTTAGTTGAAAAGTATAAAGATACAGTATGCTTTATGGTATAAACTGATCAATGTCTAATGGAGGCAATAGAGCCAAGAATAGTCTGGATCGTGCCAATGGGGTATGAAGTAGATGAGAAAATTGTTGAGCTACATGTTCAACACATGCTCAATCAACCCAAGGATCCTAAAGCAGAAAGGTTTGAAACCTTTGAAGAATTAAGTGTGAAGATCCATGTGGAGCTAAGACAACTGGAAATAAAAAGAAAAGTGAGGAGGGAAGTAGAAGAGTTTGCCAAGAGGCATGGAATCTCAAAAGAGGCACTAGATGCAAATAGAGAAAAGACGGAAAGGGTAGAAAAAGAAAGTGCTCTAATGCAAGCCCCTTCCCAGACCAGATCAACCAAAAGCTCTGCACCTGCCACTTCCAAGTGTCAAAAGGCTTCAAAACCGGAAGCTCAGACATCTGGAAAAAGAGAAAAGAGAACCAAGAAAAAGGCAACAAGGTCTTACACAAGCCAAAAGGATGAAGAAGACACAGAATCAGATGATGAAGTAAAGAAAATGAAGAAGAAAAGGAAAACATCCGATGAACCCTCTACTGAAGAAGTTGTTGACGCCTGAATTGACTGGTAGTTTTTTGAAAAATTTTCATTCAGGCACTCTCCCTAAGTATCCAAAAAATGCTCTAAGTAACGGACCTCCTCAGTATTTTTCAGCTGCATCATCATATTTTCTTGAGGAGGAGGTCATCATCATCATGTTTGTTTCCATGAGGGTCAGCATCATCATGTTCTTCGTCAACCGGTTTCTCATCGTCATCATCATATTTCGCTGTCGGGTGATGTTCGGGTTTTATCCTGATGATGCTGACGAGCTACAGTGCGCCCTTATCTGCTTGCGAGGGTGATGTTTCAAAGTCTCCGGTGATCTTCCATTTATCACCTTGCGCGAGCATGATGATGATGTTGCTTATTCTTTGAGTTGCTCGACCTAACTTGTTTTATCCTAAGGGTCGTCATCATCATCATTTTTTCAGTTGTCATCCTGCTGCTTGTGGAGGTCATCATATTTTCTGCCTTCATGATATTTCGCCGGGGTGATATTTCTATCATCGGGTGATCTTGGTTATGATCATCCTGATGATGATGTTGAAGAGTTTCAAGTACGACCCGATATTCACTAGGGTCATCATATTTTGGAACGTCAGGATGATCTTGGTCAATATCATCCTGATGATGTTGTATCACTTCTTGTTCTTTGTTTCTCATCCTGATGATGCTGACGTCATCCGTATATCAGGGTGATATTTTTCTTTCTGCCTATCTGCATCATGATATTCGCGAAGGGGGGGGTGATATTTTCATATCACCCGGATATATGTTTGTTCGAACATCATGATGATGTTGATATCAAGGAGATGTCCGCCTGCTAGTTTCGCGTGTTATCTATTGGGGGTGATCTTTTCAAGCAGCATCATCATATTCAGTTATCGCCCCGATCTTATAGAGGAGCTACAGTGCAACCTGATATTTGAACATCAGGAGGATATTTCCAAATATCCGGTTGTCTTCCGAATATCATGATGATGTTAATATGATGATGTCGTCATCAAGGTCCCGCGGGGGTCATATTTCTAACACTGATCATCTTGAAGAGACCTCCTGATATTTGCAAACATGATGATGACGTCATCCGGATATGAGGAGGTGCGCAGTAGGCAGATATGATGATGACGTCAGCAGGATATGATGATGACGTCATCAGGATGTTCATCGGCCAGACTTTTGTTATAAGCTCAGCAGGAGGATGTTCCTCCGAAGGATCAGGTTGTGCCGATTATCATGAAGGTTATGTTTCAAATATCATGATGACGTCAGGGTGATATTTCGAACAACAGGATATCATGCTGCTGGAGGATGATGATGATGAAGTCTATACTAGTGTCGTCAGGAGCAAAAGCGCCGACATGATATATGCTCATGACCTAGTATATAAAGTGCAAAGGAGGTTGCTGCGGGGTGCATGTGGGATAATGTTATCCTGCATATTCGAAATATCATGATGATGAATCTCGGCGGGAAGCGGTTGCGACTGTCTGTTTGATGTTCTTCCCGAGGCCGCGGGTTGGTGCGCCATCAATGGCGATTGTTGCAGAGGTATGGGCGATGGCGTGGACGAATGTTGTACCTGATTGAAGATCTGAATCCCTAGGCGGCGGCGCAAGGCTCGAAAAATCTTCCTGTCTCCTCCCCTACCTGCTGCATTCAAGTTTGAGCGCCATTTCTATGGTACTGTATATCTGGCGGGAATTTTGGTCAACCTGGTAGTTAATGCTGAAGACACCCTCCTGCTATATAATGCAGATGGTGTTGATCATTCAAGGTTGTTGTTGAAAGTTGTAGATTTTTGGCTCTGTAATCCAAAACCAGCTGATCTGGTTGCTCTGTATAGTTTTTCTTGTGAGTTTATGTATCTCCTGTTGTAGGACTTGGCATGAATCCACTGGTTTCATGGTTGATCTTATATGAGTAATGCTACCTTAGCATGTGTTGTGTTAATTCTGTCTCCAGTATTGCATGTATCCTTCTTCTGGATCTGGATGTTTGCTTATGTTTAGATTCTAGAGCATAGAATTCCTATGTTGAATGTCTGATCTTTTAACCTCTGCTCAAGGGGCAGATTAAACTGTTTTCAGGTTGAACATTGGGAAGGGTATACTGCAGTAGGGATGCCATAAGTAGAGATAGCTCAACACTCTATATTGGGAGATATCTGTAAGGCAGATATCATGTGTATCCCCCTGAAATCCAGTTTTAGCTATTTATGCTGATCATTCACAGGTGTATGTCTACTGACTCCAAGCCCTGGATAGGCACCAGTCATGCTGTGTTCTTGTGTTATACACCATGTCCAGCTTTGCATCCAAATTCAAACTAAAACACTTCATACTTCCACCTGTTAGTTGTAGGAGTAGGATTAGGAACCCCCTGCATGCTCTCATACCCAACCAGAAATTATTTCCAAGAATGTTGCCAGCCTTGTGATCTATCATACAGATCTTGGTCCATACATGAGAGCATTCTGCCTGCTGTTGTCAAGTCAGATCTTTCTATCTTTGAGCCAGTCAAGGTTACATCTTAAGTTATAGGGATACCCCCCTTGGTGCGGCAGAACCAGAAGTGAAGGGGAGGAGCTCACGCAACCTCCTGTATTCAGTTGGCCTGAATCTGCCTGTGCATTAGAAGTGGCAAACCCTAATGCTGATTCAGAAGAAATGTCAACAGAAGTAACAGAAGAATTTGTTGAGAAGCCTACTCTGTGCATTGATGACATCATAAAATTAGTTACTATGGATGGGAACCTTCAACCAATGGCTGAATTCTATAATGATTACAATGAAGCTGACCAAAAAATCTTGCAAGAAGTCATAATCAGGTATTTGAATATCTACAACAAGGCTTTTATTGAAATCATATCTCTTATTCCCAAAAGCTCAGAAAAGGAATTAGAAATAAGAAAGAATAATGCTATGGTAAAGGATCTTGAGATCCGAGAATAGATAGCTATTCAGCTATATCCTTCAATCACTCCTAAGCAGAAGAATATGATCTTCAAATATTGTAAGGATGAGTTCCGGAGCAAAGCTAGAATGAATCAGCTTATGCTCGAAGAAACTAACAAAGTAGCAAAAGAGACAGAAGAGATTCTTCGGAATGCATATAAACGATTCAACATTCCTATTATAGAGGACTTAGGTGATAATCCCTCGGCCACAGATGTTGAAGAAGAATCTACTAAGACAGTGGTAGAAGAGGTAAAGGAGACAGGTGAACAAAAAGGTGAGGACTTAGATTCCTCTGCTCTGGAAGAGGAGGTCCATGATCAAGCAAACATCTCTCCTTCGATTTCCCCTACAGACTCCAGATTCAAAGGAGAAGAAAGAGTAGAAGAGAAGATCAGTCAAGAAGCAAAAGAAAAAGAAAATGATAGTAGCAAGCTTGCAGAAGGAGAGAAAACTCCAACAGAGAAGGCCACAGATGATAGTGGTAAGGCTGCAGAAGGGAAGAAAACTCTGTCTCCGGTAAGAGACACAGCAAAAGCAGTCAAAGAGTTCTTGACCAAAGAGATGATGGAATTTGATGAACCAAAATTGCTTCAAGGTCCATTCAATTTTGATTCCCTCTCTCCGGTCCAAACCATGAAACTAGCTTCCTTCACTCAAGCGAAGGCAAAAGAAAAATGTTGAAGTCTCACATGGAAGACTGTGAGCTCATAGAAACTGCATCCGGTGTATTGGAAAAGATCATGCCATCCTTCCAAAAGGATCTTACAGTGTCCACATCCGGTAATCTAAAGTCTCTTGTAAATTCTGTTAATACACATTTTGATTCTTTAGAGAAAGCAACAGAAGAGAAAGTCAGGAAATAATTTTTGGTAAAAAGATTATTAGAGGTACAAGGGTTAATATCAAATGATAGGAGAGTTATGGATATTAGAATAAAGAGCCTAGAAAATGCTCTCAAAGATGGGGGAGATATATATAAATTTTGTTTATTCTGGCCTAAAGTGACCAAGGACATTGAGAAGAAAGTAAAAGAGCAAGAGGATAAACTATTAAGTTTATCTCAAAGTTTTGATCATCTATCCTCTTCCATAGTAAAACAAGAGTGTCAAACTATTGCAGTCATAAATGAAATAAAGACACTTGAGAAGGAGAAGAAAAACAAAACAAACAAGTTGAGTGAACTTAGAGGGATCATTATCCCTAAGTTAGAGGCCATCCATGAAGCCCTAACTGATGCTCAGGCCACAGCCCGGACCAGTGATCCGATAGAACTCAAGAAGGCAGAAGCTTTTGCATTCCTGTTGAGTGGTCACATCTCAATTTTGGACAGGATGAAGCTGAGTTGGGCAACAAAACTTGTACAATTGAAAAACAATTTTGTAGATATCTTAAAGTATATGTAAAGTATAACCAGATAATATACTTATGCGATTAAGTATAGATTGTTTTTGGGAAATTTTGGTATGCGGACCCTACCCTTTTCCATTGATGTCAAAAGGGGAGTGAGGAGCAGTGAAAAATATGGAATCCAGCTAAGGGGGAGCTCTGGTAAAATGTATAATAGAACAGAGCATCAACCAAGGGGGAGTGTAGTATAACACTTAGTCATTTTTCACTAAGTGTTGCCATCAATGCCAAAGGGGGAGATTGTTAGCAAGAGACACTGTGTGGATTCATTGGTGTTGTCATTGATGGCAATAAAGACCATTCCACACATCTGTAGGACATGGTGTATCTTTACCAGAAGTCAGATTGAAGAATACTTTGGTCTGGTAAGCAAGAACAGAGCATGCAACAAGGTCTGACAGTCAGGTCCGGATCTCTTAGAGGAAATATCTTTGTAAAGTGTGGACTTGGGGAAGTCAAGAGGAATACCTTGACTAATTGATTCCTTGGATTGAGCCTCCGGTGATGAAAGATTGAAGAGATATGAGCATCTAAGTATTAGGGTCCAATTTGGCAGAGTAGACAGAGGAAGAACTGGCCGACAGAGCATCAGAATTATTCCGAATGAGATATTGATGGTTATAAAGGTTCTTAAGGTATCATTCATGATTGGCTGACATGTTAGATGACTTCTATAAGTATCTCCTTGATTCGCATCAATTGGAAAGCAAGGATTCAACTGACAGACTAGAGTTTGGGAAAATATTGACTATTCCGGATGCCGACTAGAAAGAGGATGAAATCCTTTGTGCGGATATATATAGCAGATAGATTTGGATGTGAAGGCATGTGTGGTGTATTGTGTTGTGCGAAGAAAAGCAGAAGAGCAGTGTGAAGGCAGTAAGACAGGTCTGGAATGTAACAAGATAGCAGCACCCAAGAGAGTAAGAATGAAGTGCAGCAGATCAGTTTATTGGGCTTAACCGGAACTGAACCTCAGCATATGTGGATGCTTCTCATCAGTTCAAGTATCTAGTTTCCTTGTATAAACTATTGTAGGTAGTGAGCCTCTTGTGAGCAGTGTGCTCGGGCAGTGAGCCCTAATTGGCAAGTGTCATTTTGTACTATCTTATTCTTCTAACAGAGAATACAATCTTGGGTTAATCACCCCGTGGTTTTTCCCTTAACAGGGTTTTCCACGTCAAAATCATTATGTCATGTATATTTCCATCTCATGATTATGTTTGCTTATTTAATTTAATACTGCACTAATTGACAAAGAAATTCAGAAAGCTGAAATAATTAAGCTAACTAATTCACCCCCCCTCTCAGTTATCAACAAGTTTATGATTTAACTAAAAATAAAGATTTAAAGTCTTTTATTGAATCCATGTTAAATAGCTCGAAAAATGTTGAAGTAGTTGAGTCTTGTTATATATTTATATTCTTTTGTAGTTGCAATGCTATTTACAAACCATTGTGTATCAATGATGCAATTGGGTCATTGCATTTAATTTGATTTTGAGTCTTGCTGTTATGTCTAGCTTAGTGTAATGGTGATCATGATAGTCTCATGGGAGGTCAAGGTTGTTAAGAGTCGTGTTTTGGATAGTTAGAAGGATAACTTTGTATTTGTTTTAAAGAAATGGAATTTTCTTTTACTAGGACGAGATTTTTTAATTTACATTGATGTCATGGGTAATATTGTTCAAAGGGGATATATTTGAGTTGAATTTAGATGGTCTTTTAATTCCATTGTTAGTTAGTGTCGATAAGTCGTAATGAAGAATTTGGTTTATGGTATTATCATTTGGTTCAGAGTCATGTTGTTTCAATGGAATGTCATTGTTATTATATGTCAAGTCGTTAAAATATTCATCTTTCCATATCAGGAAATGAATGCATTAATAGTGGTATTATGTTTCAATTTACCTGACTCCAGAGGTTAGACTACTTGGTTTCCAGTACAACATTGTGTCATGTTGTTTAAATGTGTTAATTGATTTGAGATTTTGCAGTGGAAAGGGGAAAGTTTTGTGGTTGAAAGGTTGGAATTAAAATTTGTCTATGTATTGGTTTGCAAAGAGATAGATGCCTTCTAGTCCCTTATCCATGCATCATTTTGGTTTCTGAATGTTGGTTAGGGGTTGCTAGTTGCATGTAGGAGTTGGCTTCCATGGTGGGGCCAGTTGCCAAAGTGGCTGCCTAGATAACCCCATGGAAGTTGTAATCAAGTGATATCTTAATAATTTATCTAGGTCGGTTGGGTAGTAATTCACATAACAAGATAAGTATGATGCCTCACCTATACCTTGAGTGCTCTCACAGGCTAAGGATGGGATGAGAAGGCCTGGTTGGCAAGGTTGACCTCCTTGTCTCCATGAGAGGATGTGTCAGCTCCGCATGTGTCACCCTATGGGGTCGGTGCCTAGAGAGAGGTCGCTAGGATAACCATAGATGGGGGCCAATTTCTAGTGAGAGATAGCCTGGATAACCCATGCTAGGACCATGAGATGACACTCTCCCTATTGTAGCTTAGTTACTTCCTCTTTATCTTTTGTTGTTGCCTCTAGAGCACTGTCTTGTCTTGATGATTTGAGTAGTCTTGATGATTTGTGTAGTCTTGATGATCTGAGTTGTCTATGTCAAGTCTGTATCTGCTTGCTTGTATCCTTTGACTTAGTGGAACCTCATTGTTATCTCCTAGCTCGAGGGGTGGACCGCAAGGTTCCACATGATTGGGTGGAAGAGCTTAATCCATTGGTTTTCTTGGTTGCCTTGGTTCATGATCAATGCAAAAGTGTTCCAGTTCCTGATTTGTACTTGCATCTGCAAAGCTGTATTATACTTTTAGATTGTATAATCTTGTTGTATATTGTAAACTAATGTAATCGGTCATGAAGCTTGTAATCATGAAATCATGTATTTGATCTTATATAACTGTTCATATATGTAAATGAATAATGTAATTCTGTTGTATCAAAATGTATATTATTTGAGTTGTTGTGAATTTATGTTTATTTGATGCAGTTATGTTTCCTAGAGGTGTTAGTTGCTCATCTTGTTTGATTATTGTAAATAGTGTTAATTGTATGCTAATGCATTTACTTGCTTCAAAAAAAAATATTTCTGTAATTTTAGCACCTGTTAGCCTAACTCTCTAGGGTTGCATGACAGGGCATCACATTATTATCTATTTTTTTTATAATAACATAATTCTGGAACTTTTAAGTTTTATTATTTTATGGTTAGATTGATTGGTTGATTCTAGAAGTATTATAATTCAAAATATATGTAAAAAATAAGTTTAACTAAAATCATTCCTTGAATCCTTTCAGAAAAGAGATTAACAATGTGTGTAATTAATGAAATTAACAAATTGGAATTAGAATCATCTCTCATTTTATTAAGTCAAAAAACTTAAACAACTGTTACAAAAAGATGACAACACAAAGATGGCATCCCTTTATAATAAAGGTTACATGGCGAAAGAAGAATCCCTCGACCGCTCGCTAGATAAATATTTCTAGTTGATAGAGAACTGAACAATGTGTATTTCCCTCGTATTTTCCTTACAACACAATGAAGAAGAAACCTTCACTTGAGCCATGGCCGCTGGAGCAGGAAGAGTATGTGAATGAAATTGGGAACAAAGTTGGGGCTTTCTTCCAAATTTAAGAAGAAAAGCTAGCATGGTGAAAGAAGAAGCCTTATGCAATATGGACTGTCTGGAAGGAAGCCAGAAGAATCATCATACTAAGCTAGCTACTAGACACGTGAACCAATGGATTGGGAGAGACCATTGTCCACAATCCATCACTAGGCTACCAGAAAGATGGGACAGTGGATTGGGAGAGAACACTAACCACAACCCATCAGATAAATGCAAGACCATCTAGCATACAACATTTTCAAATGCATTTACCTGAGGAGCCAAGGCACTTTCCAACTGCACTGAAAGAAGATTGATGCCAGAATGTGCCATTGTCCTTCCTCTTTATTTCCCACGTAGCTGGTTGTTATCTTTCTAGATCCTCCCATTTCATACATGGATTTCCCATGAATCATTTTTTTCATCTTACAAGAACTAGGTCCTTCAAGGTAAGGATAACAACCCAACTATGTAACCATTCTATCTCCTTCCTCTACCAAAAAGACTGCATTCTAATTGAATAATTCCCAAAATTAGCTAACAAGGAACAACCAAAAGTTGAAATTGATTGTCGAAAGCAACTTTTTCTATCCCTTTATAGCCATGACTGCTGGGAAATTGGCAATTCAAAAAATCATTACCTATTCGTCAGTCTATCTTACTAACCCTACAAATAAATCTACAGACGCCAAAATGTCTCTTCATATCATGCTCTGGGAGCATTTGGGCATCCAATTCAAGAAACCCTCGTATGGACTTGTCATCTTACTCATATGGACTTGACATCTTTCATCAAAAAGTACCTTGGCTCCCTTTACAAAGCTTGAATTTTGCATCCACTTGATCACCTTAGGTGACTGATGTGACCACCAAATTGTCAACCATCAGAGCAAATTGTTCCACTTGTAAATTGTTCCATCGTTTGATGAACAAATGATGAATGGTTGTAGTTCAATTCCGGAAGGTTTTCGGAATCAACCTGGAGCCATTAGATATTATTAGATCAATGGTTGAGATATATATAAAATATATAATATATTTATATTTATTATTGTATAAAGGTCAAGGTGGTGGCAGAGCGCAAGCCCTCAACTATGATGGCCTACCTCTTAATTTTGCGATGTACATGAAACATCACGATGTAATCAAGATGAGCCACATGGCATGCAACACATTCCACTTGTCTCTATTTTGGAGACTTTATGTAAAAATTTGGGTGTGTCAGTACTTTAGCCTGAAATAGAACTTGTGCCATCAATATGCAATCATCTGACAATCAAAAACTATTAGAATATTTTCCATTTATTGACATGCGCGGTGGAAGTGACATATGTCCTTTAAATAAGGAATGTCATGAGAAGCGTAATTAGACATTTTTCAGAAGGGAATTTACGTATCTCATTTATGAATCATATAGCAGTACATGCCACTAAAATCAATGCAATTTATGGAAACATTTTATTAGGTTTGCAACCCTCGTAATACCTTATTCTACATTTTTACTAGTGTACTTTGGAGGAGCTCTGGATTGTGTCTTCTATAGGTGTTGAACATGGGCTTTCTCAACCAAGTTAGCTAATTGGTGCTCTTTCTTTCCCATTTCTTATAGTGATAAATTTGAATTCTTTAAGTCACCTAGGTGGGAAGAACAATTATTTTTCATGAGTTCGAACTGTTTGTTTACCCCAAATCTTCTGGAGATTTATTTGGCACCCTTAGTAGTTATAGAAGCTATTGTTTACTAGTTTCCCAAACAAGTAAAGATGAAGCTTTTGTTTATTGAGAATGGTTTTAGCTAAGGTGAAGGGTACCGAGCTAAGACATATAGATTTGGACTTGAAGGATTTTTGGGCTTGATTAGAGAAAAACCCCAAGTCACTTATAGCTGAGAAAATCCTAACAAGTGAGTTAGCTCGTACTAGGGGTTTCCCACCTGTTGTGCCATGTCCAGACCTAGTTGTTACATGTGCAAAGAACTATTATACTGATATCAAGGTCCAGTCATCCTTTTTTTTGGAGAAGACGAAGAGATGGCTTCAGGGGAAATTTTGAGAGCACATTGGTTCTTCTTCTGTGCATAAAGAATCAGGAACAAGAGAGAAAGGAACCTCCCAAGCCTCCAAAATTTAGAAAACTTCAACTAGTGTGGAGACAACTCATCACAGAGTTGGTTCACAATCTGGTAATGGCAGGGATGGAGAGCAGCCTCAAGATAATAGGAAACTAAAAGGCGTATGTGAACAGGATGGTCAACTTGCATTCGTGAAACCATGAGTAAAGAAGAAGTTGGATGCTTTACAACAATTGCAATAGATCACATGACTTCTCCTGTGTCTCCTTCACCTAGTAATGATTCATCCAATTTTCAACAGATTGTTGATGATAGTACTTTTTGTTCCTTGTTTGAGATTCTAGTCTCCCCCATATCAAATGAAATTCTTGTGCAAGATACTCCTAATCAACCAGACAGAGTTGTCCTAAGTGCAAGTGAGAGGTACAATTTTATCTTCCCCTTTCTAGCTAAAGAAAGTTGTTGAGAAAAAGAGGAGACATGCGCCAATGGCAGACATAAATGTTGACACTCTAGCTAAATTGTTGCAGACTACACCTAAGCCTAAGGAGGCTAAGAGGATGTCTCAGATGGTAATGGATTCTTCCTTAGGGCATAGAATTTTGGAGATTGCAGACCCCATTGGGGATAAAAATGAAAATAAAATCACAGAAGTGGATTTTAATATGACCAAGATTGACATGGGTTCTCCTACCATGGAAGGTGATATATATCATGCAAAATTCTCTATAGGCATGCTAGCAGAGAGACTTAAATCTAAGCAATAGGAGAATGCAAAGCTACAATCCTAGGTGAATTCTCTAACATCTTTCATTCAATCTATTTTGAATATTACTTCCCAATCCTCCAATACAACTCCAAGTGTTTCTATTGATGGAATGGATATAGCATGTCGCAACAAATCATGAGATATCAAACTCTAGCTAAGGCCACTGAACAATGGGTAGAGAAAGTCACCATTGATGGTTTGATGTACATCGAGGAGGTCATGAAACTATATACCCTCACTTCTGATAAAAGAAAAAGGGTTAGTTGCAGAGTTATGAAATGTAAAGAGGGAAGACAGTAATCTACTCACAATGTCTATAGAGATAAAAGATATGATGGAAATTGATACAAATATTCTTGTAGCTAAGAAAATTTTAATGATCCAAATGAGAATGATTATGTGTCTTGGCTAGATGCACTAGAATGGAATAGGTTTGTGCTAGGGGATTTTAGTAGAGAAATAATTACACTTATATGGTTGATCTTAAAAATAATTGTACAATCTTAGATGCAAAGATTTCAGATGAAAGTGGAGAGAACTTGCTTGATGTCAAGGAAGTAAAGAAAACTTTTAAGAAGATGCTTGCTGAAGAGCTTGTTGGTGCTAACACAATTAATGGTGAATCACTAGGGAAGCTTGGACATATAGCAATGTATCTCAGAACTTTCAAGCATGAAATTGATGATATCGATAAGAGACTAACAAATGCAGATAGAATGATAAATAAGTGGAAACTTTAGGCAAACATTACCTGTAGACCAAGTGTCAAGATTTTAAATCCCATCATTACTAAGTACAGGAGTTACAAGACGAAACTGGGAGCACAGGTGGACTCAACTACTGCTAGTGAACATGAGAAGGAAAGTGAAGTGACTCGGGATGAAGACCAAACTACTGCCATGTGATGGCATTTCTAATTTTTATGTTATTTCTTTAAACATGCTCTGGATACTCTTGTGGCAAAAGACATATTATTATTTTATGTTTTAAATTGGTTGTCCCCAAGAAACTGTTATTATTTCAAAGACAATTATTTTATGACAAGGCTATATATACTAAGCCTATCGATGCATTTAGGTTCTTTTGGAAAACTTTGTGTTGTTGATAGGTCAATTTTGTGTTACTCTATATTTCAGTTATTTTCAATATATGAATGGAAGCTTGAGGAATTGATTTCTAAAGTCGTAAACTTTGTGTTATGGTGGATGAATCTGTATTCTTCTTATGTATCCTTTTGAATTTTCTTTTATTAAATTATTATCTATTAATTTTCATTTATCTGAATCATTCTGTCATTAACACTTCTCTCTATTCTGGAGACTTTATGGAGAAAGATAGGTGTGTTAGAACTGCAGCCCAGAATAGAACTGATGTCATTGATCTCTGATATTGAATATCCATTTATCTAAATGTAAATATTTTTTAAGCTATAAATTTGCCAAGTAAATTAGTCATTATAATTTAGCATTTGATATTTTCTCCAGCCACATTATGATTTTTCAAAAAATTGTCAGCACATTCACCAAATAATTTATTTTACATTTTTGAATATCTATATAAGTCGCCACCTAATTTATTTTATTTTTTCGAATACAAATATAATTTGCCACCTAAATTATTTTATTTAGTGGAATACAACTATAATTTGCCAAGGAAATTAATTTTTTTTTCAAATCTATATACAATTTGCCAGCAAAAAAACCAATGTCAACAAATTTGAAAAAATTCGCCAATGAATTTTTTTTTTTTCAAAAATAGGCATAGATTTGCCAACATTTTTGGCCTTGGGCTAGGATTCACCAAGATTTTATAGGTTTTTTTAGGGCGGGTTCCTTAAAGGTATCCTTGTCTTCCAATTGATCATTCATGACTATCTTTAATTGGATCTCTAGCTCTTTATATCTTTTTAATTGATTCAGTAAAGGCTTCTAATTTGCAATTATTTCCTCTAGCGCCAAGCAAGTGGGAAACTGCTTTTAATCTATTCCTTCTAAATTAATACCCAGTAAACAAGATTCTTGGAATCTTAATTACACCATGGTACCTTCACCAAATCATTGTAATCTTTTAAGACTCAACATTTTCAAAGACAAAATATTTACTTCTCTATAATTGTATGAGTTTGATCTTTCATAGGTGTAGAATTTTAAATGGTCTCATAGATCTTACTGTGTCAATGTTCAACCTGAAATGTTAAACTTTTACCCTGCTCCGTCATCTTCTAGTGTTGAATGCCTCTTAATGTTCATTCCTTTGGAAGTATATCTTCATTATTGTTATAACCAAATTTAGTTTCCTTTTCGGAAAATCC
Source organism: Cunninghamia lanceolata (assembly GCA_027924645.1). Classification (NCBI taxonomy): domain Eukaryota; kingdom Viridiplantae; phylum Streptophyta; class Pinopsida; order Cupressales; family Cupressaceae; genus Cunninghamia; species Cunninghamia lanceolata. The sequence goes on along the minus strand of BSBN01000918.1, from coordinate 6,623,783 downwards.
CTTCAGAAAAAGAAAATTTAAATCAAGGCTTGAAGTAATGATCTACAAGAACTTAAAGATGTTTAGATGATAAATTTAGTTGTTCCTGTGATCAACTTAGCAAAGATGGAAAGATAACTTATTTTATTTCAATATTTATCTAAAGCAAGAATGAGTTAAATCTAAAAATCTTATAAAGATTTATTTTCAGAATGGTTAGTGAATAATGTAATGTTAGTAAATAAAGGAAGATTATGTTTCCTTATTGTGTAAAGGATTAGATTTTTTTATTTTTAGATGGTTCATTTTGGACAGGTGTAGAATATGGGCCAATAGAGAAGGGTGGATTCCTAAATGCAATCCATCTATTGAACACGGCTAAAAAAGGCGCTTTGGCCAAAGCTTGTCAGTCAAATTAGTAATAGCTAATGTTTGATATTGTATTTCTCTCTGTCATATCATGATATTAGATCAGTATATGCATTTGACACATGCTATAGAGATGATAGATATATCATGTTGCACCAAATCCCATCACCCTATCCAGTTTCAATTTGCTAGGCCCTTCACGTAGGGTCAGGATTTCTTCTGTCAAAGGAAACCGATGATAATCTGGTGATGCTCTTTCTTTTATGAACATTGCATGAGGAAGAATTGAGATAGGTAAAAACATTGTATTTTCATTGTTGAAAGATGATAATCGACCTAAACATTATATATTCTTTGTCGAAGATGAAATTCAACCTATGGTCTCGTTGTTAAGAAAATAGTTCCTGTTGTGAAAACATGAGTATAAACCATATGATGATGATATTATTGTATATGAAGAAAAAAATTTGGTTATTATAATGGACAAGTCGGTTCGTTTAATTATTATTTTAATATTTTTCTTAGAGGGGTCTTATAGTTATGCTCGTGCTCTTTCTGTAATTTTATGTGTATAATGTTATGCTCATGCTCTTTTTGTAATTGTGTTTGTGTGTTGGATGCAATATTAACTCAAAATGTATACATGTATCAAACTTTACAGATTAAATTTGATGTAGATATATGCTATATTTGCTATTTTTATGAATGTCATTTAACTATGGTATGATTTATTACTTTTTTAATGATATGAATGTGGTACTAACACTATGGTTGCTCTTGATAGGATTTTTGACATAGTGGATTGCAGGTGGACTAGCATAGGGTGACTCACTAAGCTTCTAAGATATGAATTATTAAGGAATCAAGTGGGAATGGGGAGGAGATGGAACAATTTAGATGAATTGGTACAAAAGGATAAAGACTAATCCTTATCTAAATTAAACACTTAAACTAGATTTCAACACAAAAAATCCAAGTACGGGCACGTTTTCTTGAATTTCATCAAGGACCACCTCAATCCAATCTTTTTTAATCCTAAGACACATTTGATGTGAAAATCCAATTGAAGGATAAAAAATTTGAAAGATAGTGACTGGTTGGTTTTTGTTTTCTTTATTGAAGTTGAAGTGTTTGTTTTATCTAATTTTGCATTTTGTGTTTTCAAGTAGTTGAAAGACTTGTTTTCTTTTAGATTTTCAAGCATTGAAAGAAGTTTGCTTTTACATTTTCAATCATTTTAAAGAATAAAGAAAAGACAATCTAAGTGCATTAAAAAGGGAATCTATTCTATCTTTTATTTATATTCATTTGAAATGAAGTGTGATCTAATTAACTAAATATAACTAACTATGATGCAATTACACTATGTTTTTGGAGTTTTTTTGATTTGTGACAAGAGCTTTCAAAGCAATTTTTAATGTACTTGCAAGAAAATATGTTAAATCTATCTTTACCTAATGAATTGAAATCCAAACTAACCAAGAAAAAAAATAGAGTGTTATAGTCCTTAGGAAAATTTGATGATCTAATTATTAAAGAAACTTTAATCAAAGATGCTTTTTAAATGAAAAGAACCTAAAAGAAGCTTTGAAACTTAATTGCCAAATGTTGTAATTGTATCCTTAAAGGGTCCAAATTTTATCTATTTCTTCTCCTCTTCCAACCTTGGTGTACTCCTGTTGATGGAAAGAGAAGATTCAAGTTGGGACTGACTTGGGAGGAAGGTGACATTAGCTTCCTACAAGAGTCTAGGAATGGGGATTCGAGTTTGGGATATATAGTGGGGAATGCAATATCCTAAGGTGATTTGATTCTTGAGGAAGGGATGCAAAGCTTGTAAGAAATAATTATAGAGATATCCTATCAATCCTATCCTATGAAGAGGAATTTCACAAAGCTTTGATGTGCAAGAAAGCTTTACTTGTTCAATCTCTCCTAGCTCTACTTATAATGAATCAACAAGGGTTTATATAGGAGAAGAATAGAGAATATTGCTCTCAATATTTCTATTAGAATCAATCTTCTTTCCAAACACCCATTTGCAACCAACAGGTTTTCAACCATCAAGAAAAGGTACCAAGTCCCATCTGTGATTTTTCTTCAATACAACAATATCCTCATCCATAGTTCTCTAAGAATCATAATCATCCATACCTAATTCCTTCTTCATAGCTTTAAGCTCATCTATGTTAGTGAACAAAGAAAAAATACATCTCCAATTAGAAAGATTATACCTCTTTGATTATTGTCTATGCTGATTGGACCTCCTTAAGAGCTAAGGTGGAGGTCTACCTCCTCTTCTAAACTATCATAATTATCTAAGCTCTCCTCCTCTTTAGGTCCTTCATGAGTTTCTGGTTCAATATTATTGGTCTTTAGGGTTAGTTGAACCATATTTTTTCCTATCTTCTTTTAGACATAAAGTTGTAGGAGAAAGCTTAATCTATCTGACAATAATAGTTCTATTGTATGGAACTCTCTCAGCCATATAATCCCAAAGCTTGTACTATTTCATGCCAACACCATAGCTAATGAAGATACACCTAACTATCTTGTTGTCCATATTTGACTCCCTCTCCTTAGGTACATGAGCATATTCTTTACAACCAAAAAAATGATGTCATAATGAGGGTTTTTTCCTAACCAAACTTATGTAGGAGTCTTATCCACAAGAGATGATGTAGGAAACATGTTAATCAGATAATAAGTTATAGAAAATACTTCTACCCAAAACTTATATTCCAATCCATCTCCACTAAGCATAATCCCAACCCTCTCCATTAGTGTCATATTCATTCTCTCTACAACTCCATTTTGTTGAGGGGTATACAGAGTTCTCTTATGTCTCTCTATCCCATGCTCCTTACAAAATCTATCAAAATTTACTCAACAAAACTCACCACCATTGTCAATTCTAAAAACCTTACTCTTCCTACCAATCTAATTTTCTACAAAGCCTTAAACTCTTTAAAACAAGTGAAGACTTCAAATTTACTTCTAATAAAATACACCCATGCCCTTCTAGAGTAGTCATCTATGAAAGATACATAATACAATGATTTTGAAATTGAAGGAACATTCACATGACAAAAAACAACAAAATGAATTAGATCCAACACCCTAGAAGATTTATTAAGAATCGAGTCAAATTGAATGTTGTTTTGTTTTCCATATATGCGATGTTCACAGAAATCAAAATCAAGAGAACAATCATTTAAACACTTTACAAGATGTAGGGTCCTTAGACCCTTCTCACCTATATGGCTATAACATCCTTTGGTGCCATAACATTATTTTCTCTATAAGTGACTTGGTCTTTGAAGTAAGAGCAGCTTTAGGTACCTAGAAACCATGACCATCAAAAGTAGACACAACACTCCTCTTTGTTTCTAATTCCAATGGTGAAAGTGTAGCATCTATAGATTTCTTCACTGTAGCAATAGAAGAACTATTGCACTAAACCATGCATGCATCTAGTGTAATGTCCCCTTTTCAATATGAGTGTTGAATGGAATTTTTGTCAAGAAGTAGTTAGGAAATAAAGGTCATGTTAGCAATTAATTTAGCTCAGGACTAAGTCTTTAGTCTTCAACTAGAATAGTGTTGTGCCAAATCAAAATGTTTGCTTCATTAAGGCATTTGTGAAAGTCTAGAAAATTTTTCGTCAAAAAGACAAAAATAGACATCAAACTAGGTTTTCTGGGTTTCTTGAGATACGGATGCTGGCAAAATTTTCTAAAAATAGAATCTCTGATTTAGGTGTCGTGCCTGATTCTAATTGGCTAATTTTGCTTCACAAACAAGGTGGTCCTAATGGAATTTGCAAAAGGTCATGTTTTCTCTACTGGGTCAATTTTGCTTTTTCATATGGCGAAGCACGAGCTCTTAAGCCATCAATGGAGTAATTTCATCTACCAGATATCAGTTTCAAGTTTTCTGGGATGTTCAGACAACGCAGAACTGTCAAGCAGTCGTGATGGATGAAGAATAGAAAACAAAGCATGGTGAATCTAGAAAGTATGGAAAAGTTAAAAACCTTCAAAAAATAGTTAAGTCTGGATTTTCCAAGTGCCCCTAGAGGCTGGGGATGCTCAATTTTAGTAGACTTAGACTTTTTTGTGTTTTTCAGAAAATGCAAAAAATGCCTCCATCAGTCAATTTTCAGGTGGAAAAAAGTAGTCATTTTGGTCAACAGGATCTGAAAAGCCAGGAATCACTTCAAATATACCCAAGTTATGTTGGCAAGAGACACTGTGTGGCTTCATGAGTGTTTTCATTGATGGCAACAAAGTCTATCCCACACATCCACGGCACATAGTATGCCTATACCAAAAGTCAGATTGAAGATTATTTTGGTCCAGTGAACAAGAACAGAGCATGCAGCAAGGTTCAACAATCAGGTACGGATCTCTCAGATGGTGTAACTCAGCAAGTTGCAGAGTTAGACATGTCAAGAGGAGTATCATGACTACTATATTCTAGAGATTGAGCCTCCAGTAATAAAACATGGAAAAGATATGAGCATCTAAGTGTTGGGTTCCTGACAGGCAGAGCAGACTGAGGAAGAACTGACCGGCGAGTATCAGACTTCAATCCAGATGAGAAATTGATGGTGATCAAGCTATTTGAGGGATCATACAATATTGGCTGACATGATTGGTGACTTCAATGTCTATGATTTTGATACACATCACATATCAAGCATGGATTCAGCCAACAGATTAATATTTTGTAAATATCTTGAGTATTTTGGTTGCCAACTAGAAAGTTGTTGAAATCCTTGATGTGGATATATATACCAGATGGATTTCGGTATGAAGGTGTGTGTGATGATATATTATGTGTGAAGAAAGGCAGAGATAAGTGTGGAAGCAGCAATACAAGTCTAGTATGTGACAGAGCAGCAGCACTAGAGCAGAGGAAGAATGAAGTGCATTAGATCAGTATATTGAGCCTGACCGGAACTGAACTTCAACATTTGTGGATGCCTCTCATTAGTTCAAACACCTTGTTATCTTCTATAAAATTTGTAGAGAGTGAGTCTCTTGTAGGCAGTGTGCCTCTTGTGAGCAGTGTGCTCGGGTAGTGAGCCCTAATTGGTAAGTGTCATTTTGTACTTCTTATTCTTTTAACAGAGAATACAATCTTGGGTTAATCACCCCGTGGTTTTTCCCTTAACAGGGTTTTCCTCGTAAAAATCCTTGTGTTATGTGTGTTGATTTTATTTCTACTCTCATAATTATGTATGCTTATATGTTTTGAGATTGCACTAATTGTTAAAGGTGAAAATAAAGTTAAGATATTTGAGATAACTGATTCACCCCCCCTCTTAGTTATCTACCTTATTTCCAACAATTGGTATAAGAGCTAAGTTCCTCTAAACAAAGCCTAACAATTTGAGGAAGATCTAGGAATCTCAATGGATATGTATGGTATGAAGGAACAACTTCAGTCTTCCCTAAATGATCTTGAGAAATCTCACTCTGAAGTCAATAACTTGAGAGAAAGACTCAAACAAGCTGATGATTTCATAAATGAGCTAAAAGAAAAATTGAGTATCTCTATGAAAAAAGAGAAAGGAACTACTTCAAAAATTAACAAGTCAAATTGAAGCCAATGATACTAATGAAGATCTGAATGAAAAAAACAAGCTATGTGAGAAGCTATCAAAAGAGGTCATTATGGTAAGACATGAGATAGAATCAGGGGTTATGAGATTCACCCAAGAAATTGAAGAGAAAACAAAAATTGAAGATAATCTAAAACAATCTCTCAAGGAGAAGACAGAGGACTGCCACAAAATGGATAGAATAATCAAGCATCTTGAATCTGATCTTGAAGAAGCTAGAGATAATGAAGAACAACTTGAGAATCAGATAGACACTCTTAAACAAGATCTTCAAACAGCAAATGAATACAAAGAGAAATTCAAGATAAGCTCAGCTCAACTTGAAGTTCTTCTTGAAAGCCAAAAGAGGGTAGATGACAAGCGTGGCTTGGGCTATGAGAAAGGTGAAAGCTTTGGATCTGGTCAGAAGAATTTTGGATCAAGAAATCAAAGAAATAGGCCTCCGGTAAGGCAACCAAATGCTCAAAGATATCCATCCTTTAATGGATACTGCTACAATTGCAACAACTTCGGTCATAAAGCAACTCAGTGCAGAAGAAGAATGAATCAGACTAATCCATCCTTCTCCAAATAGTGTTTCAACTGTAAAAGGTATGGTCACAAATCTCATAAATGCATAAATATGCAAATAAACAATTCATTCAATGGTAGATGCTTTGTATGCAATAGAATGGGACATATGGCTAATCAATGCAGAACAAGAGGATATTAGTCAAATATGCAAAGAAATGTTGTTTGCTACAATTGCAATAGATCCGGTCATATTGCCAAATTATGCAGAAGTAAGAATCAGAATAAAAAGGGTCTGGTGCATCATAATCAAAATCAAGATAAAGGAAAAGGCAAAGTGAATGTGGATGAAGTTCAAAGGGAGATGAGCAAGATTTGGGTAAAGAAGAGTACAGAAAATGTTGGTGATGGATCCGTACCAGAATCTGGTGCTGATATTCCTTCTGGAAACTAAACAGATGAGCTATGGCTCAGGGGGAGTCACAAAAGAAAATAAAATCCCCCAGCCAGTCAATTGGTGCCTAAATTTGGCACATGAAATGTTGCAGATTAAAGGGTTCTCATAAAATTATCCATACAACCCTTGGTGAAAATATGAATGATCCGCATGGAGTCTTGCAAGAGTTTAATCATCCAAGATTGATCCGGTCTGACAGCCTTCTAGTAAAAGTAGGATTTTCATAAACAGATCCGTATGATTCATGTGAGGGGGAGAATGAGTGTTAGTTCAAACTAATGAAAACATACAAAACCCAAACACCAATAGAATGTGAAGGCAAAGAGGAATCAAACCAAGATGAATAAGAACATACTTACAACCCTTTTTACCTGTCATTTTCCATTGTTGCCTATCTTTCTTTGATCTTGATTTGAGAAGCCCTCAGAAGCTTTCTTGCTTGCTTGCTTGTTTGAAGATGACAAAGAAAGAATGGCCTTGAATACCTATTTGTGTTGAATGTGATCTTCAACACACAAATATGGAGGACACTTGGAATAGAATGGATGAGAGAAAGAGAGAAATTTGTGTATAGTTATCTTACCAAATGAAGTGCTTCTCTAATGGCTTAGGAGAGGGTTCTATTTATAGATTTTCTAAAAATAGAATGGAGGGTGAGGATCCAAAGATGAGATCAATGGCTAGGAATAAAAGTGAATCTTTTATTCCTAGTGGATTATGACAATTGAATTAAGAATTCAATAGTGGAGGATAGTGGGTTATGACATTTGAATTAAGAATTCAATAGTGGAGGATAGTGGGGAACATTGAATTAAAATATTCAATGGGTGAAGGCTAGTGGGGAACATTGAATAAAATATTCAATGGGTGAAGGCTAGTGGGGAACATTGAATAAAATATTCAATGGGTGAAGGCTAGTAGGGAACATTGAATTAAATATTCAATTTGTGAAGGATAATTGATTTAAAGATTTATTTTGGAAAATGGAGGATATTAGTTAATTAAATATTAAGAATATTTAATTACATGTGTAACATTGTGAGGTGGAAGAGATGAGGTGGATTGATGAGGTGGATTTTAGGACTTGAGATATTAGAAGAAATTAGGGATTTTAATTAAATAAAATCATTTTATTTAATTATGGGATAATGAGCCAATTAAATAAATTTTATAATATTTATTTAATTGACAAAAGAAAATAGGAATTAAGATAAATATTAAAATATTTACTTAATTCGACCCGAGCCAATTTTAGGTGTATACATTTTGCCCCTCTTTGAAGCAATGTGTTTTATCACGTTGTTTCAAAGAATAAATAGTTTGATAATGATACATGCCCCAGTTTGCCCCTGGTACAGGTTATGATGATAGGATGCCCCCTTGGGAGATTGGATGGGGAGAAGGCGAAAGGCGTGAGACGGACAATCTCACGATGAGATAGGTTGACAGGAGATGAAATGGTTGGATGCAGAAGAAATGGATGAATGATATGGAATGCAAGATAAAAAGATGACACACACAAGCAAGTAAGCAAGTATGCACAAATGATACAGGAACAACCAAGGTATTGCCCCTGTCGAGCGGTAAACCAATGATATAGGTCGATGATGTCTGGTTTCAGGAATGAGATATGTCGTATAAGACTTCGGGTCTAGTTTCGACAATGCGACATCCTATCTAAGACATATGATAACAATATACAACAATGTTGTCATGGTGGGGAGTGATGTATCCCTAGAGAAACATGAAGGATAGTTATGACTGATTGATATGGTTTATGACTGGACAAGGATCAAGGCCACTGATTGTGAGAAGATCATTTGACAAGATTGACTTGACTTGATTGGCATGGATTAAGGATAGACTTGCAATTGGATATGGTATGGATATGGAAATGGGTATGAAATGAAATTGGATATGGTATGGATATGGATATTTGTCACCTTGATATAGCAAGTATTTTGAAGTGCTTTCATCATTGGGCTTTATTATGTTGTAAGAAAATACAAGCATCTAGGTATAATTAAATCGAGATGACCTGAGTATTACTTACATGGATTTTGATTTAGCAAGTTAATACAAGCATCTAGTCAAAATTGAATCTAGATGACCTGAGTATTTCTTGCATTTTTCAACAAACAAGGATTGCCCCTTTTCATGTTTATACCTCAGAGTCCTCGATGATCTTTTGCCGATCATGTCGTTAGACAGAAATTGTCACATTACTAAAGTTTAATCCACAAGCAACAGACAAAGAAAATAATCATGCCCCCATCATAGCATCTCTAGCTTTTGGCATCCTCAAGTAGCATAGAAAGGCATGATAGCATAAATCAAGAGTCTTAATCTAACCAACACAAAACATTCCTGCATTTAGATGTGTCTTTTTGCCATAATTGATATGAGATTTAGCTTGAGTGTTTCAGTATGGTGCTCTATTTTGCCTTGGACAGGTTGATGTTTTTCGTCAAGATTTTTGTTTGGAAGCGGGCTTTGTTGCTCTTGTTTGTCTAGCAGAAGGTATCACAATCCTTATTGGTGGGACAGATGACAAGACATGGGATGGACGGGAAGTGGAATGGACTTAGACGGAAGAAGGACTAGACATGGAATGGAGGGGAAAGTGGAGCCTCGGGGGCACATTGATAATGGCCTTGCCTACATGACAACGCAGAGGCAGCGTAGTTCGGGGCTTGGACCATGGATGGACTAGAGGATAGATGACAAGATATGAGATGGACAGGGAAGCGAAGCCTCAGGGGCGCATTGATAATGGCCTTGCCTACGTGATAGGTCAGAAGCGACATAGTTCGGGAAGAACCCTAATGGACCCGAGATATGGATCAGATGAGACATGATATGGAACATACATGGATCAACTATGGATCAAATAAGACACAATATGGATCAGATAAGACACGATATGGATCAGATATGGAACAAAAAGAGACATTGCATGGAATAGATATGGAACAAACAATACTGATGACAAGGAACCACCACGGATATGTAGATGGATGGAAGATAGTAGATACGGATGGTTATGAGGATGGGCAATAGTGGATAGAAGGAAACAAGGATGTGATCTCCAAGGACTATGTCGCATAAGTGTAACATGCCCCATTGTAGGTAGAGTACGTAGGATTGTTCATGACAATGCTAATGATGATAGGAGGATGAGAGGATAATGATTGATTTGCATGGTATGGAGGGATAAGGTATGTCAAGAGCCATTCAAAACATTTGTCAACATTGTGCCCCCAATCTTTATCAAGACCAAAGAATAGAGGAAAGGAAGTTTGGATGGATGGACGGGACAGGATAGGAAATGGTATGAAAGGAAACTGGTAGGAGAAGAGTGATATGCCGATAAGACAAGGTGCCCCCAAGTGTAGGTGACATAGAAGATCAACTTTACACATGACGCCTGTTTGCCAGGTTTTCATCACGATACTTATCCAAGGTGCCTGTTTGCCAAGTTTTCACCATTGGACAAAGGGATTTCTCTTTACTTTTTTCATTTTTATTTTTTTTGTTTTTGAATATTTAGATAGGAGAAGGTGGATATGGAAAGACTCAAGTATAGAGTTCCTTAAAAGGTGATAGTCCCGCTAGATAGATACTGTCGAATGGACAATGTCAAGTGTTCTCACAGATGTTGGTAGGGGATCGTATGAAGGTGAGATGGTGTAGGTAGATAGTGGATTATGATGCAGAATATGGAGGGAAGGCTTATGCAAAAGCATGGACCATAGGAATAGGATGAGGAAGATGTGTAAGATAATAGTAGAAGGAAGAGGAGATGGAGGTATATGAAAATGCTGTGGAATGGAAGGGAATCATGACCAACGGTCGCACATAACATGGTAAACATTGAAGCTAGTGATGGGAAAGTAGTGTAGGAGGCAACGAAGACTTTTGCTTGTGGATGAATGATTTAGGAATTTATGGACCCACATAGACAGTATTTTTCTAATTTTTGTTTGCCATGTGGGATGGAAGAATTTCAGACTTGTGGATGAAATGGGAGAAAGTGGATGGTTGAGATTCTTGAGAGGTGGATGCCTCATGTAACTTTAGGGCTTTTTGCTTGGGTACCCAAACCATTTTATTTTTAGATAGTACCTGTGAAGGTATGGGTTGGGGTGTATTCAACATTTGTGTAGCTTTTGGATTAATCATTTATTGCTTGGGGACCCACACCTTGTTCAGTTTGACATTGAGGTGTATGGGTGTATGCAGCTTTTGATATGGATACTTCTTTGATTCTTGGCTTTTATATCCTAGGTCATGAGGACTCTTAGGAGTTTTTACTTTATAGGTAGAGGCATCCACATATTTGTCATTGAATCCCCATGGGATGGTAGAAGTGAGGTTGGTGAAAGCTCCTTGTTGAGACAATATGTGCATTTGTCAGCCATGATTGGGATATGTAGAGGATTTATAGATGGATGGATAAGGTGTTGGAAGAAGTGGTAGTAAAAAGCATGGAGGGGTGTTAGGAGTTAGAAGTAGCGGAGGTAGAGTGGATGGTGGGATATTAGGAGTTGGAAGTAGCGGAGGGAGATTGGATGGTGGAAGGTGTATGGTCACATGCTTTTGACAATTGTAGGATAATGGAGGTGGAATGGCGACATATGTTTTGGGGATATGATAGGGTTTGCGATGGAAAGTGGTAGACTTAGGAGGAGTGGAGGAAATACCAACATCTCAAGTTTGCTCACCTTGGGGTATGTATCCAAGGCCGTATGAAGGGGGAGGAACATTGACATGGATAGTTTCCAAAATACCTTGTTCATGAAGGCCTAAGCCTTTACCTTGATAGTTCATCTTCTAGAGTATGCGGTGGACAGCGGGATTATGTGTAGGTGGAACACTAGACACAAGTTCTTTATTGGATGGAGAAGGCGAGATAGTGGATAAGGGTTGTTGGTGTTCTAAGAAAGAACATTCATGCATGAAGGTAGTAAGACCAAGGATATATGGTGTAGGATTTGCCACTTGGTCCATAACAGATGGCAGAGGAGTATTACTGGTTTGATCTTCTACGCTTGCTTGGGAGGCAAGTGTCTCATCATGACAAGTGGATGTTTGCTCATTCTGGATAGGGCTTGATGACAGATGACTAGGAGTAATTTGGATATCTCGCTCATGGATGTATAGAGGATTATGGATAGGATCAAGGTGCTCATGGATAGCTTCTTCATCATAGATATTATCTTGATCATAAAGAAGGTAAATGTTATGGATGGGTTGAATTTGGATAGCTTGCTCGTGAATGGTTGTTGGGAGATGGATAGGATCAAGTGGCTTTTGGATAGATTCATCATTATGGCTATCATCTTGATCATGGAAAAGATACATATTATGGATGGGTTGCATGAAAGTGTTTTGATCTTGAGTTGGACTAGGGCTTAATGTTTCCACATGGTTAGGATTAAACTCTTGACATACCTCTTGGGTTGCTTGAATGGAAGTGGAAGGCTCTCGGATAGGCTCTTGGTCAACAACATGAGAACATGATGACTATTGACTTGGATTCATAATAGGAGACTCTTGAATAGGCTTGATGGCTTATTGGTCACATGATGGGCTTGAAGGGCTAAGAATGTTAATTGAGGGCTCTTGGATAGGCTCTTGGTCAACAATATGAGGGTGTGATGGACCTTGACTCTGGTGCATGGTAGAAGGCTCTTTGAGAAGCTCAAGGGGTTGTGGATGACATGAAGGGGTTGGAGGATTTGACATGGTATTGGAAGAATCTTTGGTACGGTCAAGGACTGGAGTTTGGGGACATGGTTGACTCTCTGCTAGTAGTCCTTAGATCACATCCTGCATAGGTGTATGGGTAGATGGATGAAGGGATGGATGAGTGGATTTTGTTTTCGCCCTAGCTTTTCTTGCGTTGTAAAAATTTGGAAAAAAAATTTCCCACCACTCATCTGATTCTTTTTTAGTGTGCCATTTAAAATTTGAGGAACTAGATGGTGGTGTTGTTGTAGAACTAGTATGCTTTGGGATAGGTGTCTTAGGATATGGCAAAGGAGGACTAGGAGCCAAAGTGGTATATGATTTCCCTCTTAAGGTGGCGGTTGCCTTGTCATGAGTATGGGAAAAAGACATAGGAGTTTGGGGTGAGCCATAGCTAGTGTTGGCATGTTCAGCTTGCAAGCTTGTCAATTCTTGTCCTAAGATGTCGATTTGTTGAATAATTGCTATACAATCTTGGGGCGAGGGACCTAAGTTTATTTGCAATTTTAGAGATTGTAATTTTTTATTAAGATATTCTAATTTGTTTGCCATTGACACAAGACTGGAAAAGCTTACTAGCTTGGATGCGCAAAAACAAATGCTTCAGAACAGAGTGCAAATGTGTCACAAGTCGAGACAAGTGTGCTTGGTAGAATGAGTTGAATGACTTGTCTTATGTGTTTGGTGTTTAAACTTGATTTGGCAATGATCACACATGTACAAACATGATTCACTCACATAAGACACATAAGCAACATTGAATGTTGAATTTGAAGAATATGCTGATTAGTAATCAAGCACATGTGGAAGACACATCAACATGCCCTAATGTCTAGTTTGATGTAGGGTATGGCCAGTTAGGTTTGGTCAATGTTTAGACGAGGTTGACTAATGATTTGAAAGTGAAATCTTGTCACACAGCCAGGAGAAGGGGGTAACCCACCCTTCACCTTCACTTCCCAAAGGTAGAAAGTTCTTTGGGGCTTAGCCAAGAGTGACAAGATCCTAATTTCAAAGAGGGTGTCTTTCGATTCAGCCTTAGATGAGGTCATCCCTAGGGGTGATGAAATCCCCTAGCAGGCCTCCTAGGATAGGGTAAACAAAAGCGAATTAGGTGAGGTGTTTTTGATCTCCAAGGTTACCTTGCAGTGCGAGGAGAGAGCATACACACACCCACTTGACTCACACTCTCACTTGTAAATTATCCCTTAGAAAAATGAAATGTGATGAAGACACGTCAAGCAGTGATTCTTTTTAAATCCAAATTTTAAGATGTGATTAAAGACAAATTGTTCATTTTAAGCCCCATTTTGATATGTGATGAAGACAAATGTTTGTTTTATGAGCCCAAATTGAGGTATGTTTTGCAAACAAGGTTGAAGATGAAAGATTAGAATGGATGTACCCAGATTATTTTTGCTATCCAAATTGATGTAGATGCTGATCCTGATGTTTGTCCAGTCCCGAGTGACCACCTGCAAGTCACAAAAATGACAACGAAGCAAGTAGACTAGCCCAGGAGATTGTGATGCAAAAATTGATAATTTGATAAAAATCTAAGATAGATGAGCTGATATAGAAAAATAGATTGCATGAATAGAAAATTCAGGAAATTCTATGTGATTTGAAAAAAAAATTTGTGAAAATTCGATCAAAAATGCAAAAGATATGATGATTTGAAGTTTTTAAGCTTGTTTGACTTTGACTAATGAAATAGGCAGAAAAAAAGTACAGTCACCTGATAAAAACCTCACAACTGCGAAGTGCTCAGAGTCCTCTTTCTGACGACTATTCGTTTGCAAAATTTCATCTCCATTTGCTCCAGTTATGATCAAGAGAAAAAATTAGCCTCCTATGGTATGTGGGAGGCACAAGAGGTAAGTCTAACTGCTAAAAGTTAACTGCTAACTGTTTTCTTCTTGTGTTCACATGCTGGTGGTTTGTTCTGATGGTTTGTTTGGCAGTCAGTGTTCTAAGCCCCCTGGTCATCCATATGACTAGGGGTGGACCTGGAGAAAAAATAAAATGAACTTGAGGGGGCCGAGTGTAAGCCCCCACCCCTATGTACATGTGACCAAAGGCAGCAAAGTGTTTTTATGCCTTTGTGCTAATCAGTTTAGGGTTAACAAGAAGGGAAGTTTTAGGGCTTGGCAGAGGGTCTGCGGGAATTGAGAGGAGGTGGCCGTAGGGGGTGAAGCAGGTGGTCAGGAGATGCAGGCTCGGGGCGGCAATGGCGACGGTCCGATGGTGGTTAGAAGGGTCGGCGGAGGCGGGGAAGACTGGTGACGAAGGGAGGTCTGCAGGGTCGGGGCGGGAGTTTAGAGTGGTGGCGAAGGAGGTGGCTCTACGGGCAGCACACAGGTGGTTTGCGGGAGGTGGGGAGCTGCAGAGGTGGGGGGTGGCGTTAGGGTTAGCCAATGGAGGTAGACGGGGAGGCGACTAGTGGTAGACGAGGAGGTGACTGCAAGAAACGGTAGCAACAGGGTTTGTCGACTGGTGCTACGTGGTTGGTGATGGAGATATAAGGGTTTTGACTGGTGGCAGACAGGGGTTTTTGACCTGGTGGGGGGTGTTTCGACCGGCTTGACCAGGCGGAAAAAAAACCCTATGTTTTAAAACCTGCAAACAAACACAGTTACCCTGCAAACAAACGGTATTATCCTGCACACAAATGATGGCAGAAAATAGCAAATGCACCACTTAGCACAGTAGGGGGTATGGTTTCGTACTGTACAGATCTGTACGGTACAGACTATACCCTAAAAAAATTTAAATTTTTTCAAAAAAAATTTCTCAGAACCTAGGCGTGTTTACTATCAAAATTCACAGAAACAGCATCCGGAGCACAAAAATGATGTCCGTTTTTGCTCAAAATGAAACCTGTAATAGTGTATCACCAAATCTTGACAAAAACTTCCTCAAAGAGGGTTAGAAAACAAAGATTCTAACAATAAAACCTTCAAAATGTGACGACTAGATTCGAGACGGTGGGCGCCAAAATGTGAGGGGGAGAATGAGTGTTAGTTCAAACTAATGAAAACATACAAAACCCAAACACCAATAGAATGTGAATGTGAAGGCAAAGAGGAATCAAACCAAGATGAGTAAGAACATACTTACAACCATTTTTACCTGTCGTTTTCCATTGTTGCCTATCTTGTTTTGATCTTGATTTGAGAAGCCCTCAGAAGCTTTCTTGCTTGCTTGCTTGTTTGAAGATGACAAAGGAAGAATGGCCTTGAATACCTGTTTGTGTTGAATGTGATCTTCAACACACAAATATGGAGGACACTTGGAATAGAATGGATGAGAGAAGGAGAGAAATTTGTGTATAGTTATCTTACCAAATGAAGTGCCTCCCTAATGGCTTAGGAGAGGGTTCTATTTATAGATTTTCTGAAAATAGAATGGAGGGTGAGGATCCAAAGATGAGATCAATGGCTAGGAATAAAAGTGAATCTTTTATTCCTAGTGGATTATGACAATTGAATTAAGAATTCAATAGTGGAGGACAGTGAGTTATGACATTTGAATTAAGAATTCAATAATGGAGGATAATGGGGAACATTGAATTAAAATATTCAATGGGTGAAGGCTAGTGGGGAACATTGAATTAAATATTCAATGGGTGAAGGCTAGTGGGGAACATTGAATAAAATATTCAATGGGTGAAGGCTAGTGGGGAACATTGAATTAAATATTCAATTTGTGAAGGATAATTGATTTAAAGATTTATTTTGGAAAATGGAGGATATTAGTTAATTAAATATTAAGAATATTTAATTACATGTGCAACATGGTGAGGTGGAAGAGATGAGGTGGATTGATGAGGTGGATTTTAGGACTTGAGATATTAGAAGAAATTAGGGATTTTAATTAAATAAAATTATTTTATTTAATTATGGGATAATGAACCAATTAAATAAATTTTATAATATTTATTTAATTGACAGAAGAAAATAGGAATTAAGATAAATATTAAAATATTTACTTAATTCGACCCGAGCCAATTTTAGGTGTATACAATTCAAAATTGAGATATCTTGATCTACGGATTCATGGCATGATTGGAGGAAAGAAGATACATTGTCAATTATCACTAAAATGATTCTAAGTGCATCTCAGTGATTCAAAAAGATCTCTCTCAGAACAAGGTAACCGGATGACTTAAGTAGTGCATTTATTGCAAAAGGAAATTAGGGTTTGTGCAGAGATAAAAGGGTTCTTTTACTCATCATTTACACATTTGCATTTTGAGAAGAAGAAAAGAAGAGCTTTGCATGAATTTTTTACAACTTTCTCAAAGATCAACCGCAGAATCCAATTCAACCAACGATTTGTTCCAGCTCTTTTTCCTGAACCCTAAAGTGTCAAAAAGGTGCTTCTATTTTGAATATCTCTCTCTGAATCTTGTGCAAAAATGGCTACTCCAATGGTTGTTAAGATCTCTGATAGGCCGCGCCCAAAATTCAAGAAACATCCCTATAAATCCCTAGAAGTTGATCCATTAGGCACTTTTTCTAACATTCTGCATGGGGTTCTACACGTAGAATATGTTAGGGTTTACATCCATGCCAATATTGAGGAATTTGGAGAATCCAAGCTGATGGACATCTACCATAAACAATTAATAGATGAAAGTTTTGAACTTAAGCCTCAATACAAGGCCCTCCGGGATAAGCACTTTGGACATTGCATCCACTTTCCCTATTTTGTAGAAGATGAATGGGTCTAGTTTGTTCTTAGCAGAATACATGACAATTTCTTATGGTTGATGAAGCCCTTCAAGATAACAAAAGATGCCATTAGGGCAGTAACTGGACTGTACTCATCCAGTGGGTTGCCTGCACTCAAATATGTCAAGAACCAGACAGTAAGTGAAGCTACCGGATCTAAGTTTGACAAGAGAGCAATGACCATAGAAGACATCATAGATCTAGATATCAAATTTGCCTCTATGATAATTGGTTATAAAATCTATCATTCTAGCAGGGAGAATTATGTGTCCCAAACTGCAATATATATAGCATATCAGATGTTAAGAGAAAATGTTGATTATGATCTATGTGATCTTCTTCTAAACCAACTGTTAGAAAACTTGCAGAAGATCGAGAAGGATAAGAAGAACTCATTCAAGTATGGTTGTTTGATACTATGTTTGTTCTTTTACTATATGAATGAGCTACCTGGATCAAGTGGTTAGGTATGGCAAAATGATAGACCAATTGCCATACAAATCAGAGACTATATGTATAGGCTTAGTGATGCCAAGGCTCAAACCACAGTGCTCTAGGGATACTTTAAGAACTTCCAAAGTATGATGCAGGCCAGAGAAAGAATTCCTCAATCCATAGTTGAAAAATACAAGGATACAGTGTGTTTTATGGTAGACACTGATCAATGCCTAATGGAGGCAGTTGAGCCTAGAACAGTTTGGATTATGCCAATGGGATACGAAGTAGATGAGAAAATTTTGGAGCTACACGTTCAACACCTGTTGATCTAGCCAAAGGACCCTGAGGCAGAAAGGTTTGGAACCTTTCAAGAATTAAGTGTAAAGATACATGTTGAGCTGAGACAACCGGAGATAAAAAGGAAAGTTAGAAGGGAAGTAGAGGAAATTGTCAAAAGATATGGCATATCAAAAGAGGCAGTTGATGCAACAGAGATAAAATAGAAAGAGCTGAGAAAGAGAAACAAGAAGCAGAAAAAGGAAGTGTTCCAGTACAAGCCTCCTCCTGAACTAGATCCTCCAAGAGCTCTGCACCTGCCACCTCTAAGAGCTCAAGAGCCTCAAAAGCAGAAGCCAAGACATCCAGAAAGGGAGAAAAGAGAATGAAAACAAAGGTCACAAGGTCCTACATAAGACAAAAGGATGATGAAGAAACAGAGTCTGATGAGGAAGTTAAGAAAATGAAGAAGGAGAAGAAAACATCCAGGGAATCCTCTGTCGGCAAAAACAAAGAAGAAGAGGTAGAAGAATTTGTTGAAAAGCCCACTCTTTCTATTGATGATATCATCAAGGCAGTCACTGTGGATGGAAATCTGCAACCAGTAATAGAATTTTATGATGATTATAGTGATACTGACAAAAGGATCTTGGAAGAAGCTACAGTTAGGTACCTAAATATTTATAATAAACATTCATTGAATCATTTCTCTAATTCCCAAAAGTCTAGAGAAGGTACTTGAACTCAGAAAAGAGAATGCTAAGGAAAAGGACTTAGAGATCTGACAACAGATTGCTATTCATCTCTATCCTTCCATTACTCCAAAGCAAATGAAGATGATCTTTAAGGACTGCAAGGATGAATTCTAGAGCAAAGAAAGAATGAACAAAGTAATTCTTGGAGAGACTGATCAAGTAGTAAGAGAAACATAAGACATCCCCTGGAATGCCTTCAAAAGATTCAACTTTCCTATCATAGAGGAAATAGATGAAAAACCTTCTACCATGGATTTTGAAGGATTAAATGCATCAAAAGAAGAATCTACTGAGAAAAATGTAGAAGGGTCAAAAGAGATAGATGAGGGTTCCAGAAGAGGAAGTTCATGAAGAATTTAACATCTCTCCTCCAGATCCCACTGCAGACATTCCAGACTCAGTAACTGAAGGAGAAGGAAGAAAACAAGAAAAAGTGAGTCAAGAAGAGGAGGTAAAGGGAAGAGAAGAAGAACAAACAAAGAAGATCTCTGATGACAGTTCAGAGATTCCAAAAAAAAAGAAGACTCAGTCTCTGGCAAGAGAGATTGTAGAGGCAGTGAAGAAATTCTTGAACAAAGAGCTGATGGAGATAGATGAACTAAAACTTTTTCAAGGACCACTAAATTTTGATTCCCTCTCTCTAGTCCAAACAATGAAGATAGCATCTTTTGCTCAAGCCAAGGCAAAAGAAAAACATCTGAAGTCTCACATGGAAGACTGTGAGCTGTTAGAGATTGCATCCAGTATGCTAGAGAAGATCATGCCATCCTTTCAAAAGGATCCTTCGGCCTCTCCATCTGGTAACCTAAAATCTTTGGTAAACTCTGTCAGTACTCATTTTGATTCTTTAGAGAAATCGGCAGAAGAAAAGGTCCGGAAAGAATTTTTGGGAAAGAGATTCACTTAAGTACATGGACTCATTACTAATGATAGGAGGACCTTAGATATTGGGATAAAGAGCCTAGAAAATGCTCTTAAAGATGGTGGAGAAATGTATAAATTTTGTCTATCCTAGTCTAAAGTGATAGAGGATATTGAAAAGAAAGTGAAAGAACAAGAAGGTAAACTGTTAAGTTTATCTTAGAATTTTGATCCCCTCACCACATCCATAATGAATCAAAAGTGCCAGGATATCACCATTATAAATGAAATAAAGAGGCTTGAAAAGGAGAAGAAGAATATAATAAGCAGGATGAGTGAACTTAGAGGGATAATTATCCCTAAGTTAGAGGCAATGCATGAGGCCTTAACTAATGCTTAGACCACAGCCCGGACTAGTGATCCAGCAAACTTAAGAAGGGCAGAAGCTTATACATTTTTGTTGAGTGGTCACATCTCCATTTTGGACAGGATGAAGCAAAGTTGGGCAACAAAATTTGTACAATTAAATTCCACTTTTGTGAATATACTTAAGTATATGTAAGTATAACATGTATAGATACTTATGCGGCTATGTATAGGTTAATTTTTGCAAATTTTGGTGTGCAGATTCTGCCCTTTGCCATTGATGTGAAAGGGGGAGTGAGGAGTAGTGAAAAATGTGGAATCCAGTTAAGGGGGAGCTATGGTAAAATAGTATATAAGACAGAGCATTAGCCAAGGGGGAGATTGTTGCGACACTTAGTCATTTTTCACTAAGTGTTGCCATCAATGCCAAAGGGGGAGATTGTTGGCAAGAGACACTGTGTGGATTCATGAGTGTTGTCATTGATGGCAAGAAAGTCTATCCCACACATCTGTGGCACATAGTATGCCTATACTGGAAGTCAAATTGAAGATTGTTTCGGTCCGATGAACAAGAATAGAGCATGCAGCAAGGTCTGACAATCAAGTCCAGATCTCTCATATGGTGTAACTCAGTAAGTTACAGACTTAGACAAGTCAAGAGGAGTATCATGACTACTATATTCCAAAGATTGAGCCTTCGATAATAAAACATGGAAAAGATATGAGCATCTGAGTGTTGGGTTCCTGACAGGTAGAGTATCAGACTTCAATCCAGATGAGAAATTGATGGTGATCAAGCTATTTGAGGGATCATACAATATTGGCCGACATGATTGGTGACTTCAATGTCTATGATTTTGATACACATCACATATCAAGCATGGATTCAGCTGACAGATCAGTATTTTGTAAATATCTTGAGTATTCCGGTTGCCAACTAGAAAGTTGTTGAAATCTTTGGTGCGGATATATATACCAGATGGATTTCAGTATGAAGGTGTGTGTGATGATATATTATGTGCGAAGAAAGGCAGAGATAAGTGTGGAAGCAGCAATACAAGTCCGGTATGTGACAGAGCAGCAACACTAGAGTAGAGGAAGAATGAAGTCCATTAAATCAGTATATTGAGCCTAACTAGAACTGAACTTTAGCATTTGTGGATGCCTCTCATCAGTTCAAACACCTAGTTACCTTCTATAAACTTTGTAGACAGTGAGTCTCTTGTAGGCAGTGTGCCTCTTGTGAGCAGTGTGCTCGGACAGTGAGCCCTAATTGGCAAGTGCCATTTTGTACTTCTTATTCTTTTAACAAAGAATACAATCTTGGGTTAGTCACCCCGTAGTTTTTCCCTTAACAGGGTTTTCCACGTAAAAATCCTTGTGTTATGTTGTTGATTTTATTTCTACTCTCATAATTATGTATGCTTATATGTTTTGATGCTGCACTAATTGTTAAAGGTGAAAAGAAAGTTAAGATATTTGAGATAACTGATTCACCCCCCCTCTCAGTTATATGCCTTATTTCCAACAGGTTATCCAATCCATCCTTCATTCAGTGGCAGTCATCCAACAAATCATCAAAATCAGTGATAAGAAGCAACTATCGGCACAGGAAACGAGGTAAACTGCAAGCAAAAGTTAAAAATATGAAAATTGACTAAGGCACAGATTTTTAGGCACCCCTAGAGGTTGGGGGTGCCCATCTTTTCCAATTTTAGAATTTTTTCTCACATTTTTTGAGAAATGTCAAAAAGTCTTCGTCAGCCTAATTCTAGGGGTCAAAATTAGTCAAACTCAATCGAAAGGCTCGTAAAAGCTAGAAATTCATCTCAAGTATTTTAGACTACTCAGACCACCTCCCATCCTGCTTCAGCAGTCAGTTGGATGACCAGAAATGAAGATGAAATAGTAGCTGCCGACACGAAAACTGGGAAATGAAATAAAAATTCAAAAATTCAAAAAAATTTGAAGGCATGAAATTCTGGGGAGGCTAGGGGCACCCAAATTCACCAGACTTAGAATATTTTTGAGTTTTTTTTGAAAAACATGCAAATCCTCTTTCATCAGCCTGATTAGATATGTAGGAAAATAGTTTCGCTTGGTTTTTGAGGTAGGCACTGTTGGTAATCATTTATGTTTAGGGTTTCAAGCTTGAATGTTTGTAGGTTTTCTCATGCAAACCCTAAATTTTCTGAGTCATGGGATCTTGCATTGTTTTGTCTATTCTGATGTTGGCCTTCTGTGGTGGGTTCCTGGTTATTAAGTCTCATCCTCATGCTTTAGTGTTTGAAGGTTGACTAGCCCCCACGCAATGTTTCACTGCTTTTTCCTATCGCCTTGAGAAAAATGCTAAGTTCTGTATATGTAAAGGTGAATTGTATATTGGTGGACTTGTGAAATCTCTGTCGGCCTCCAAAAATGATAAAGAATTGGGTTATATGCATTTTTGAATGCATATTAGGTGAAGGAATGTGCATATACAAAGTGGGAATCTTTTGTAGATTCTCAGAATATTCTCGGTTTGTATATCGGGTCTGCATGTATATTTGGTTTGTATAACATACAAAGGTCATATACAAGGAAACATATACAAGGCAGCAGGATATACAATTGGTGGGGCCCACGGACATACAAAGGCGAATGTATGTGAAGTATACATTTGCGATATGCAAAGAGGGGCATGCATTCCAAATATGCAAGGGTCGGACCCGAAGGGCTTTGCAGTTTAGTAAATTCAAAGTTTGAAGTCTGCGGCATGTATATTTGGCACTTGTATGTGCCGATATACATTGCGATATGCAGGGAGGGCAATATACAACCCAGACGCGATGGAGTTTTCAAGCTGCTTCATAAATATTTGAGGTCCGTGGGTTGTATAAAGCGTTTGTATATGCCAATATACAAGCCGATGTGCAATGAAAGGATACAAGCCGGACTTCAAAAGGAGGTTCATTCTGATGCATAATGATTTAAAGTCTGTGGCTTGTATGTATGTGTGTGTTGTATATTGCGGATATACAAAGAAGAAAGATACATGCCGGACCTGATTGAAAATTTGAATTTGCTCTATAATGATTTAGGGTCCGCCTTGTATATGGAACAGTTTTGTATATGCATTTGGCATATATAATGGCAAAATGAAGATGGTGAAATGTCAGTGATAGGAACATGGAGTGCTTGTGTGGCACGTAATCATTGACTCCTGACTTTTCAGCAGTTTTTGGCGCCGATGATCTCAACAATGGAATCAAAATCAACGGTCAGGTTTTAAAGTTGCAGAGTTGGTCTTCCTTGCTTCCTCAGACTTGTTTTGAGTGGAAAAACTTTAGATGTGTTAATTGCTCCATCCCGCGGGTAGGTGAGCCATTATTGGCTACTTGCAGGGGCGCAATGGATTGAGTGCCGGGCCAACTACCAGTTTTATGAGGAGCATCCCCAAACGGTGGCACGGGGCTCGAGTCCAACTCCTCCTCGCCATTCTTCTGCTTCTTCCTATTTTGTCTTCTGCTGCATTGATTAATTTGGGTGCCATTCTTGGTGCATTGTATTTTGGCAGGAATTTTGGCTGCCATGTAATTAATTAGCTGAATGCACAGTTTGGCTATATAAGGGGCAAACTGTATCATTCATGGTTGTTGAAAACTGGACAAAAATTTTGGTGTTGTAATAAGATACGACTTCATTGGTGGCTCTATCTTAGCTATCTTGTGAGTTTATGAGTCTCATGTTGTATGTTTTTCTGCATAAATCTACTGATATCATGTTGATTTAAATGAGTAATGCTATATTGCATGTGTTATGTTACCTGTCTCCAAATTGAGTGTGTTCTTCTTATGAATCTAAGAATTTAAGGGGTGTTTATGATTCTAGAATATAGGTTTGCTGTGTTGAATGCTTGATTTCTTACTTCTAATCAAGGAGTAGATTAAACATTTCAGATCAAGTGTTGGGAAGAAGACATTGCAATAGGGATATTAGTAAGTAGAGATAATAGGATACTCTGTTTTGGGAAGTATATGTAAGGTAGATACTAAAAATCCCCTTGATATCCAGTCTTTGGTATGTGTTCATGATGGCCATTCACATGTGTATGTCTATTGACTCCGAGCCCTAGATAGGCACCAATCTAGTCTTGTATTGAGGTTGCAACCCAAAGTCTCAATTTTGCATCCAAACATAAAATCAAACTTAAATCTTCAAAACCAAACCTTTAGGACATTAGAAGTAGTCTAGGACCCAAATCCTATGTCTCACAACTGAACATAGGCCCAAAGCTAGCCCCTTTGCACTTATCTCACAGTTTTGGTCTGCATAAGAGAGGATTTATCTATTTTGTATCAACATCCAAGTAAGTTCATGTGCATATGCTATAGATGTTGAATAGGGAATACCCCCTTGGTTCTGCAGAGCCTAAAGAAGAGGAGGAGATATTTATAGAGTCTATCTCCTGTACTGTTGGCCCCTGGCCCGAGAGTCATGTTGATCAATGATGGCTACCTTGTAGGGATTACTGGGAATAAGCATCCAGTCTGGGAAAATAACTAACAGGTACAAGGTACAATCAGTTTAGTTTTCATCAAGCTTGCTTGACTACCTAACTATTAGACTCTATTTTGCTCTAGTAAATGAGATTCAATAGCCTAACTGGGTCCCGCAGTCACCGGAACGCACGTAGAAGATAAAAATTGAAAAAGTTGAAAATATCAAAAAATGGCTAAGGCATTGAAACCCAAGCGCCCCTTTAGGCTGGGGGCACCTGGGATCACTAGAGTTAGAAATTTTTAGGCTCTGCTAATGACATCTATCAACGGCTTCTCATTCTCTGCTCGTCGATAGTTTCCAAAAGTCATATTTGCATTCAAACATCGTTGGAACGTCAGTTTGAGGCTGGGGATGAAATCAAGACTGATAAATCTTCAAGGTGCCATGACTAGTCAGCTTTTTTCAGTCAAATGGTGACAGTTTGTCATCTTGTTGAAGTTAGAGGCAAGCCATGCAGGAGTCAAAATGAATGCAAAAGTTTCAAAACAAAAGTAAAAATTAGCTAACACTTTTGCAACCTCGCGTGTTTGATGACATCATCAAAGAAGATATTTTTAATCATCTCACACATGGAGCCATAGGCAGCTATAAAATAGGGATTCTTCTTATTCGAGTATATCCACTTGGATTTGTGCTTTAAAAGATGCTTTCTTCATGGATAAGATTCAAGCTTTATTCTTTCACAAAGAAAGCTACTTTTTTGCCCTAAAATTCTATAAAGACAAGATTTTGGCCTCTTTTATTCATTACTTTTGTAGGTTTCATCCGGAGGAAGAAGATTTTATTTTCTTTCCATGAAAATTCGAAGACCCAAATGGAGTGTTTTTTCAGCGTTCTTCATAGTTTCAGGATTAGGAAGCATAGAGGCACGCTTTTTCAAGGTCCATTTTTCTAGGGCATCATTTTTCAGAAACAAGGCCGGAGCTTTTTCATTTTTTATCAAAATGGGTCTATTTAGAATTTCATCCTTTTGAAGATTGAGAAATTTTTTTTTTTTTAGAAATCTTCTTTTTTGCTGCTTTTTCAAGAAATCCTCAACTTTTTCAAAATCTGACGATCTGGGTTGCTTCAGAATTGAATTGTCTACAAAACCCATGTGCCATCTTTTTCGCTCACATTCTACTTTTTAGAAGAAATCAGCAAGTAATTTTCAACCTTTTGTCCAAGATTTTTCTGGCATAGGCGTTTCACAATCATTCTTCAAGTCTTTCAGTATGCAGTACTCTCCAATAGAGATCAAGCCTAAAATGGTGTTGGTTCACGATTACCTAAGAACTTTTGAGACAGATTTGCATAAGGTGCTTCCAGTGTTCAATTTACATCCTTTGGAAGATACAGGAAACAGTGCTATTAGGAATCCGAATCACTCCAGGTTGCTTGCAGCAACTTCGTTCCCCATCACTGTGCAAAGTATAGAATTCGTAATTGCTTGTATGAAGCATTACAATTCAGTCACAAGAGAAATCCAATCAGCAGATGGATGGGTGCTCTGCAGCCTTAGGCCAAATGATATTGAGAAGTGTTTTTCAATACCAATATGGAAGGAAAACTTAGTCATTTCAATTGAAGAATGCAAGAGGGTGTGGCACAATGATAAAGAAAAGTATCAGAAAAAGATTGCTCAGAGATGGTTAAAAGAAAAGAAAAATATTATGCCAAAGAATGTTAGACATGGAGAGTTCAAGGAAGAACATGCAATAATGATTACTCTGCTAAGCTGAATCACAGGTCAAGCAAAAGCTAACAAGTTTCAACCTTGGATGTTTTACATCATGTCCCAGATTGTTGACAGAACTGAATACTATGATTAGGCAGCACTCATCAGTGATATTCTCCACCATCAGATAATTGATTTTCAAAAGGCCCGTGAATTCCACATGATGTCATACCTTGTATATTTAATGGCTTTTCAGGGTCAATTTAGAGGTTTGAATATTGTTGGAACTCTGGGCATTCAACATGTATATCACCATTTCCCATAGTTAGAATTTTCTCAGGTTGAGCGACATTATAGGTGGGTAAATGATGCATTCCTTATGCATACGGTGGGAGATCTGGATAATGAGTTGCATATACAATTTTCAGCTGATGCCAAATTGGCAATGACAAAATGGGCTGATTGGTTTATCCAATTTCCCACTTTCTCCTACATCAGAGTATATGGCTTCTTAGGAGAGCTAGCCATGCTGTTGGGATATCCTACAGATGAGGTAGTATTCATGGAATTTCTGAGGAAAGTCTATTAAGTTCATACATTTTTGTGTAGTAGGCAAAGGCGGCTTTTAGTTTTTGGATTGGGATGGGTATTTATAGATGCAGATCTGGAGCAAATGCCAAAGTAATTGGTAGCGAATCATCCAAGTATGGTCTTAAGTTTCTGACAGGAGGACTTCATATGATCCTCATGGTGTTTTTGCATCACACCTTGGTCATAATTGTGTACATGCACCTGCAGTTGAAGATTTCTAGGCTAATTGTGCAGATGAGTTTGAAGTACAGAAACGTAGTTACAGTAGGTTTACCCTTCGGCAGTTGGTTGATATCCTGTCAGAAGATATAGAGGGCTTGTCAGATGATGATGATGAGGTTCTACTTCCCACATATTTCAGAGATTAGGTTGAGCAGCAACCACTGTCACCAGTGAATTGGTCCACCAAAGAGAACACCTCAATTGAGGAAAGGATGAGTCGGGTTATCAAAAACAGTATGATATTCTTGAATAATACGAAGAAGAAAGAAGCCATTCCGGTTGTAGAGCCGCCAATAGTTCAACCATCAGTACCTTCCACTTCTAAGTGAAAACCAAGGGTTAAGGCTATGAGCATTCTTCCAGAAGGAACAAAAATGGCCAAGTTAAAGAGGAAAAAGGTTGAGTCTCTAGTCCATATTCAGCAGGAACAATTAACATTTACATCAGAAGTTCCCACTGAACCAACACAGCATGTTGAAAAAATGCCTTCAGTTCATGATTCTCCACCTTCATCATTGAGCTCTTCTCCCATTCATATAGATTTAGAACCAAACTTGTTGGTTCATAACGCTGAGACACATATCGGTTCATCAGGAGTTGATGAAGTTAGAACTGATTTTCCTAGAGAGGCTAGCCCGTCCTGGCTTGGGAACATCTTGGGTAGGAAAAGGAGAAAACCTTCATATCAGTTGAACTTGACAGAGCTTAATAGCATCTACCAAGACATACCAGACAGGAAACTTAAGATGCAAGTTCACTTTGAAAAGAATGTTGATGGAGAAATTGTCTTTGAAACTGCAACACCGCTAGAGGATAAGAATGTTAATGAGATCGAGGTTGATGACTTCAAGGTTGTCAAAGCTAATCTTGATAGGAGTACCTGACACAGATGTGAATCTCTTTGAGGTTCTAGCAGACAATTTAAAGGAGATGGTCTTGAAAGATGGAGAAGATAAAGTAGCCCTCAAGGCTGAAATTAGGCAACTGCAACAATATATTTCCAATCTTTTTCATGGCACTTCACAGATTGACTTACTGCTTCCTCATATTCTAGAATCACCGGCTGATCAGCAGTAGCTGAGTCAATTGATCATTTATGGGAGGCACATGAAGGATTGGGTGGAAGAATTTGTAACTAAAGGAAGAGTTTTACTTTCACAGATCTATCAATTAAAGTATAACGTTCATGATCTGTATCAAGGCATTCAGTGGTTACAACAAACTTTCACTGAAAACAGACCAGTGTTTGAGATCATAATCTCTGACTTGAAGATAGCATATAGCTCCATTGATTCAACAGAAGATAAGAAGATTGTTTCTACTTGGAAAGCACTCTATCTTTTCACAGTAAAAACCTATGATAGTATAATCTCAGAGTTGGTAGAATGGAAAGTAAAAGTGGTAAATGTTCTCAAGTTCATAAGATTTTTTGTTTCTCAGATCCCATGTTCATATGAGAAAGAAGATGGTACCCTATATGATCTCAGGGAAGTACAGACAGAATTCCATACTCTCGTCTGCAACAATTTTAATGGTGATCTCAATGCCGACAAGATGGATCATTTTGCTGCCATGACAGTAAAGTTTGACAAAGTTGTGGGCGAAGTTCATGAATTTCTCCAGATGGTTGTAGATGCTAAAGAAGTGTTGGAAAATCAGAATATCATCTTAGAGAGTATTAATGTTCCTGGCAAAGATGCGGTCACTAGCTTTTTAGAAGATATTATTTCCCAAAATATCAATGGATGACATCACCAATAAAGAAAGAATAAAGATGAGGATGTGACTCAAAAGAAAGCAGCTTTAACTCAATGCTTTTTATTTTAAAGCATTTGCTTTCATCCAAATCTTATCCATCCTTAAAATAGTAAAAAATCACTTTGTAATAGTTGGAGCTTTCTTTGCTTTAAAGAAAATTGTTTTAAAGCATTTGTTAGTTGTAATTTTTGTCTTAGAATAGAAATAAAGCTTGCAATTTGGCAAGTTAGTTAGGTTAAAAATCAAGGAGATTTTAGGGTTCCCTACTCCTTTGATTTAGTAAAAATAATTTCAGCCTTGCCCATTGTTTGGGGGATTGTAATTGTGATAGAAAAATTTGTTGTGCCTATTCTAGCCTGCAGAAATTGTTATTTCAAGTGCTTGTTCACTCTGTGTTATCTATTATCTAGTGTTTGATCGCATATTGTATGCCTGCCTTTTGCTACAATATCATTGTCATGGAGTTATAATAACTTTATGATATTGGGAATAGAAATCTCATGCATGCCATTTGCTTTGATTCTCTATCTCACGATCATCTAGTTTTGTCATCAGATGTGTGGCTTGTGTAATCTTACTTTTAGTTTTCATCTTAAAGTACAATGAATCTTCTGATGTGATCTAGAAGAAGTTTATTTGAGTTTTTATGTTAAAACAAATCATTCTCTGTTAACTTTTAATCCCTATGCTCTGAATTTACTTAGGTGATCAAAAACGTCATTTAGTTTAGGCCTAGCTGTAGTTAGAAGTTAAAAAAGAAAAAAACTTTGCTGCAGCGATAGAGTTGTATAACCTTGTGCTCACAGCTGAGAAGCAAAAAGATAGGCAAAGTTTAATTTATTTATCTTTTAAGCAAACATCAGAAAAAAGGGAACTTTCCCTCATAATAGAAGAGTATTTTATTTGTGCATAGTTGTCTGTTTCCAACTTGCATTCCAGAGGTGCGAATTGAAACGCCAACAACTATTAAATGTCTTGTTGGAAGCTAAATCAAATAAGACTAAGCCTTCAATTCTAAGTCTTCTATTAGAATAAGGCGAGTTAGTTTTAGTTAGTTGTCAGTTATATTAGAAAGTTAAGGAGGAATTAGCTTTAGTTATATACAAATAAATTAGGAGTTATGCGGTCAATTATCTCCCAAAAATTTTGGAAGTGATTGATTAGTTAATTAACAATAAACATGGGATTAATTCCCAAAATTGATGGATCACCTAAGCTGAGTGTATCATACGTAGCATTAGGAATAATTGATAAACATATTTTGGGAATAATAATTAAAAACAAACTTGCCGATGACGGCATGCTTTGGTGGTTAAGTCGCTTGGTTGTAGTGGCGGCCACCAAAGTTCAAAACCCCACTGGACCAACGAGTTTGCAAGGCTTTATGCCTTCGTTGGGCCAATGAGCTCACGAGTTTGAAGTGTTCTTACTAGGGGATGAGGTCCCCCATGTTGTGGCCTCACCGGTTCATTGCTCCAGGCAAAAGCATTTGCGTGGAGCCAAAGGGTGTGTCGCACCAGCGTCGCCAGTCACGTTAAAAAGTTTACCAGGCACATTTTAAAAAAAAAAAAATTAAAAACAAACTTTCTATTGTGAATCATGCAACAAAAGAGTTCTTCAGTGCCTAGGACGAAAATCCATAGGTACAATTAGCAATCTAGGGATGAAACACTCTAGCAGCCATCAACATTTCAAATGTATAGTATCAACAGTAAAGTAGTACATGGGAAAAGAAAATTATAGGTGTTGTGTATAAGATATTAGGGAAAATAAATCTACGCCAACAATCATTATCATTAGAAGGACAATAGGGTTGGATCTAGGTGCATAGGATTTAGTTGCATTCTGGAATTGGTTTATATGTTAAAAATGTCTAGTGAGTTATGATGAATGATACTATGTTTCTATTGATTGTCATAAGTTGTCATAAATAACAAATGACTCTTCTATTATTATATTTTTTCCATTATTTTTTGGTATGGTTTAGTTGGAATATTTTAGTGGTATTAGAGTTGGATCCTACTAGCCTATGGAAAACAAAGCAAAATTTAAAAAAAAACTCAAAATTTTATACCACATGTCAAAATATGATAGGGAACCAAGGTATCAACATAGGGAATAGCAAAAGAAAAATATGTCAAGTGAGGATAAAGAGTAGGAAATTTTTGAAGTAGTTAAGTCCTTGAGGGATATTACAATGATAATAAAGGATAGGCAGCAACAACTCATTGACATGTTCACTCACATATCAGTCTACTACAATTCCAGGGAATGGTACACAAGGAGTGTCTTCATTTACCAAAATAAACCAGAACATTCCAATGTATTCAATCATAGGTATAGGCCTGCCTAGGGTCACATTCTTGCAAAAAGAAGTTGTGACACAAGACAAAGATGTGACCAATTAGCATGAGAAAGATTTGGATGGCATTCATGCAGAATATAGGGAAAAGAGTGTAGAATTCAAGGCATATATTTATTTCACAAATTTGTGTACGCTAAAGGCAAAAACCAAAACATAGAATGCAAGTAAAACCCCTCTGAATAGGCCTCACAAAGACCTACAAAACACATTGTAAAAGGTCAATGACGTCTCATTTGATGGATCTAATAAAACTTTAGCTCAAGTTTGGATCCAAAAGTTGAACATATACCTTTCATTGAGCTTGATGTACGATGAGGCAACGAAATTTGCAATCCTTCACCTGGAAGGAACTGCACATGAATGGTGGTGCCATGACCTAGTTACATAAAGGCATAGCCATATCTTTAACTATGATATTTTTTGCAAGAAAGACCCTAAGGAGCATCTCAAAGAGCTTCCACAACTACATTGATGTAGTCACACTATGAGGGTCCAACAAAGGACTATCCAGCCATGCAGCCAACACAACAAACATGCACAAGATTTCACAACAATAGAAACAACATTCTTTTTTATTTCTTACATGCATGATTACAACCATCACAATTTTCCAGTCAGATTCTTACATGCCAAGCTGCAATTGTTTGATTATTAACTAAGATTCACAAATGGATAATCATTGTAGTGGGCTTCCTACAACACTATCATGCAATGACAAATCAAGTACAATTACATTACTAAAAACCACTTTACTATAATTATACCATGTGTCACACTATCAATCTCCTACCTTAGTGTCCACTTTCCTCAAGATTGCACTACACATCATACTCATATTCCCTCACTATGCCTCTTAGACCTCACTCCTCTCCTTCCCTCACTATCAAAACTCACTCTTTATTCTTCTACTTCATCTTATCTTCTTTTCTTGCTCTCAAACAACTCATAACCAAGTATATATAGCATTCCCAAGCTTTCCAAATGATTTGTGTCAACTCTAAGATGGCATAAAGCCCAATACCACATGAAATGTGTCATTGACCAAAAATAACAAACTTACAAATTCAAACAGTAAAATAATGGAAAAACTCTATGCAATACTCAACATTCATCCTCAATAGTACAATAAATCCTCACAAATATTCCTTTGTTGGCGCAAACTCCAAATAACTTGCCACAAATGGAAACAATCACAATTGTGCACAACCGTTAACTTGGAAGATGCTCGTGAACCAAATTACTATCTTTTACTCATCCAATTCTCCTCAAATGTTAACACAAGATCCATCTACCACAACTAGAACTACTCTCAAAACCACAAAATCCAATTTCAAACTATGGTGAAATGTGCTAACTTTCCCTATCATCGACTGGTAACCACAAACTAATAGGCAAACAAACAACTAAAATAAACCACAAAATCCACTTTTCTAGAATGATGCAAGATTTCCATATTTCCTTGAGATGCTCCTACATAAAACACTCAAGGTTAATAAAAAATGAGTCCCTCATTTTCCAAGACAACCTGCCCTTGCTTGGAGATTCCAACCTACCACTTCCTCAACTTGTTCTTTCCACCTCTTTCAGTACGCCTCAAGCGATCCACCCTAAGCATTTCTTTCTCCTTCATCATTTTCCATTTCATCTAGCTTCCTCTCCTATGGTTACAATACTTTATTCCACCAATCATCCTTTGCATCACATCATCTTGACTTGTAGTCACTCACAATCCTCTTGTTCTTTCCATCAACTAGTCCCTCATATCTGTCAGCCTCTTTCTCAACTTCCACATAACCTTATATTATGTTTTCCACTACTACATGCTCCTTGGCAAAGCTCCTCATCCTTTTACTCATTTTTCATGTCCTCTAGACTACTTCCCTTCGGTGACCTCTACTCTCACATTCTATTCTGGGTGATACCTCTTTTTTGTGGTGTTGTCAAACACTCCAGCAATGTCGTACATATTTGGGATTAATACATATCATTCCTCCCCAACGAAAACTCCAGTGTTGAACATGTAAAATTTTCTCTTGCTTTTCCTCAATAATATCAACTTATGTCTCTGCCAATCCTTACAAATTGTGTAGGTGATATCTCTTCCATCATACACATCACTTCTATTAAATTGCCACTATCTCCCCAATAGAAAATAGCACACATCCATTAGCACAATGTCACACATCAACTCTTCATAATACTCTCCTATGTTGAACCTTACCAAGCATTGTTCTTCCACCAGTATCTTGTCTCTCTACTACAACCATCCAATCCTATATGGACATAGATGCTTCATCCTCCTCAACCCCCACTTTTCAACCATTTCTTCAAACACTAAATTGTCAATAATGTTGCTATCTAAAACAACATTACAACACTTTCCTCCCACTTTACATCTAGTCTTGAACAAACTCTTCCTTTTTCCCAATTCCTCCCTTTTGTTGCATCTCAAGGCTCTCCACAAAACAATATCCACATTATGGGCCCCTCTTCGAGATAGGTTACCTCTCATCCCCAAACACAACCCATGCACTACCCTTTATCTTCTTTCCTTGGCACTTGAATGCCCTGTCCCTCTTCTCCACACCTGAAATAGGTTCCTCTAAAATATTTCTGCCTTTTCTTCTCATATCCTCCTCCACCCTACTAAAAATTCCCTCCACTTCTATGTTGAGCTTCTTTGTGGTGCATTTCCTGACCATCTCCTTCCTTGCGATAAATCTTACTAACATCTCTACCTCTATGATGGGTATTGTTGTCATCTCTCTTATTGTTATAGTAGGAATTATCATCTTCTTTCTCTCCATGGTGAGATTTTTGTTATCTTCTGTTACAATAAGGGATACCTCTCCCTTGACCCCTTGAGTATGTGCCTCTATCACCACACCTTTCTCTTCTATCATTGCATCTCTCCTCTCTTTGTTGGTTTTACCTCTCTTCCAAATTTTGATTCAACTTTCTTTCTACAGTGAGTGCCAAAATGTAGGCTTTCTCTAATATATGGATATTCCACACACCCAACTCCTATTAGATGGATTCCATCAATCCATTAACATAATTTTCCACTTTCTCAGCTCCTTATTCATAGTTTCTTGACCAAATTGTCAACCGATAATACTCCTTGGTGTATTCTTTCACAATCATGTTTCTCTGCCACAAATTTTGCAACTCCTTCAATAGTTCCAATCAATAATTTTCCAAAATGAACTTGGACTTCAACTTTTCCACCATTTGATCCCACTTTCCAATGCTTGGCTTTCCTTTCCTATTCCTCTTTAACTAAACTTCCTTCCATCATATCTTCGCATGATCTTTCATCTTGGTCTTTGTAAGTTTCACCCTATCTAAGTCCACAATGTCCTCACACTCAAAGTGCTCCTCCAAATCAGTGATCCAATCTATCAACTCCTCAAGATACAAATTCCCAAAATAGTTCATAATTTTCACTCTAGTCCTCTTACCAATGTCGGTTATGTCCTTCAACATCCTCTCTTCATTTTCCTCTTCACTTCCACTTGATTCTATAGGATCTACCTCATGTTGTTCATCACTCTCCTCAGCCCTAGGGTTAGGGTTTCTTTGGTAATCTTGCTCCAACATAGCCATCCAGTCTGCATAGCCTTCAACATCTCATACATCTCCTCCATTCTTCCTACAAAATTGATAATACCTCACCTTCTCTTCAATGGCATCTTGACATGATGAAAATTGCCTTTAGGTTGGCAATCTTCCCACAATCACCCCTTTGTAAACTACCTCATAATCGATGCTCTGTTTACAAACCTCTCATGGACTGCCATAGTTGTTCAAACTTTTTTTAATCCCTACAAATTACAAAACAAATGTGGCACACTTCCACTGCATATGCCTTAATTTACCTAAATCAGCTCCTCGATACTCATCCCATGATCAACCTTTTCTCTGATACCACTTGATGTAGTCACGATAGGAAGGCCCAACAAAGGATTGTCCAAACATGCAACTAACACAACAAACAACCATAGGATTTCACAATAATATCAACAAAATTCTCATTGATTTCATACTTACATGACTACAACCATCACAATTTGTAGCAGTGTTCTTCTTACATGCCAAGCCACAACCATTTGACTACTAACTAAGATTCAAAAATAGATATTCGTCACAATGGGCCTCCTACAACACTATCATGCATTGATAATTCAAGTACAATTACATTACTAAACACCACTTTATTCCAATAAAACCTGCACTGTCAATCTCTAGTCTTTGTGTCCACTTTCCTCAAGATTGCACTCGACATCATACTCCTATTCCCTCACTCTGCCTCTCAGACCTCACTCCTATCTTTCCTTGCTATTGAAACTCACTCTCTATTCTCCTACTTTATCATGTCTTCTTTTCTTTTTCTCAAACAACTCAACCAAGTATATATAGAATTCCCAAGTGCTATGCATCAAATCTAAGATGCCACAAAACCCCATACCACATGAAACATGTTGTCGACGAAAAATAACAAACTTATAAATTCACCTGTCAAAATAGTGGAAAACCTCCATGTGTACTCAACATTCATCCTCAACAGTATAAAAGTCCTCACAAATATTCCTCTGTTGGTGAAAACTCCAAATAACCTGTTGCAAATGGAAACAATCACAGCTATGCACAACTATCAACCTAGAAGACACTCATGAACCAAATTACTATCTTTTACTCATCCAATTCTCCTCAATCTCTAACATGAGATCCATCAAACACAACTAGAACTACTCTCAAAACTATAAAAGTTGATTTCAAACTATGGTGAAATGAGCTAACTTTCTCTATCATAGACTAGTAACCAAAAACTAACATGAAAACAAACAACGGAAATAAACCACAAAATCCACTTTTCTAGAATGATGCAAGATTTACAAGATGCCCAAGGATGCTTCTACACCATATGCTACCAAGGCTTAGTGGGTGATTATGTAGATAAATTTCAAAGTATAACAGTAATGGTACCTAATGTATCGGAGAGGCACCTAGTGTTCATTTTCATGGAAGGGTTGAGATAGCCCCTTAGATGTCTAGTTAAGGCCCTTGGCCCAAATTCATTACAAGAAACCATCAAAAGGGCCTTGACATTGGAACCATCTAACTACCTTATCTCTCCTTCCTCTAAATCATTGGCATAGGAGATTATTACACCTAGCCAATCCTTTCAAGAGTCTACCATTGAAGATGTGCATATAGGATCAATACAATAGGAGTAAAAGACCCAAAACAAATATTTTCCACAAAAATTAAGGGTTTCACTCTCTCAACCCATAGGTCATCAAGAGGTAGGAAACACCCTTAAGAGTTTGTAGCCAGTTGACATGAACTGCAATGAGATGTGGAGGAAATAGTTAGGATTTAACTATAAAGAGCTTTGGGACTAAAATATAGGTGCTTGGGAAAGACGCAAGTGTATTTGGTCGAGGTATACTTTGACAATGAAGGATAATGTGAGATGTGGATAGCGGTACAAAATGTGGAGAGGCATGACGTATCACCAGAAGGCATGGTAATAGAAGGTCCTCCATCACTAGAAGGAAGATTTCTCTTGGGATTGGACTAATATCATCAATCACCTAGTCTCATCTTTCTTGGGGACAAGCAATCTCAAGGGGAGGACCTGTAATGTCCCCTTTTCAATCCAAGCATTAAACAAAATTATTGTCAACAAATTGTTAGGAAATAAAGGTCATGTCGATAGTTAAGTCAAATTAGGACTAAGTCTTCATTCTTCAACTAGAATAATAAAGGTTCTATTCGAAATTAAGTTAGATTAAGACTAAATCTTAGTATTAAGTCTTCTAGTAGAATAAGGAAAGCTAGTTAAATTAGTTAGTTGAGGGTATGCAGAACTAGGAATAATAGAGAAACATCTATTGGAAATCATAAAAAAATAAACTTTCTTTTATGAAGCATGTAGCAACAAAGTTATTCAATGCTTGGGATGAAAATCTATAGGTATAGTCAACAGTCTGGGGACAAAACCCTCCAACAAACATCAACATTTCAGATGTACAATAGCAGAAATAAAGTAGGACATGGGAAAAGGAAATTATAGGTGGTGTGTATAATATATCAGGGAGAATAAACCTACTCTAGCAGACATTATCATCAGAAGGATAACAAGGTTGGATCTAGGTGCATAGGCTTCAATTTCATTCTAGAATTCATTTGTATGCTAAAAATGTCCAGTGTGTTATGTTGTACAATACTGCATTATTATTGACTGTCATAAGTTATCATAAATAATAAATGAGTCTTCCATTATTATATTTTGTTGCATTATTCTTCTATATGTTCTAGTTGGATATTTCATCTAGCTAAAATAGAGTGCCCATATGAACACCCTTAGCAAGCACCATAGCTCCCCTCACCATCTTGCACCCTTCTCTTGGGAAAACAATTTGCACACCCAAATTATTCAATTTACTTACAAAAAGTAGGTTTCATGCCAAACGAAGGATATTAGTAGACCATTGATCACCTTCACTCATCCATTAGGAAATCAAATCAAGACTCTTCTATGCCCAACAATCTTCAAATGAGAGTCATCTCGAAGGTAGACCTCCCTACCATCATCTTCTTCATATTTTGAAAACCAACCTTGATGTGAGGTAATGTGGAAAGAACCACCAAAATCTATCAATCACATACTGTAACAACCCAATCATTAATCCCCAAAATTAACACTATTTTTTTCCTCTTGTTTATTAATTTTTAACCAAGTTGTTAGAGTTGATTCAATCATTTACTCAGGTACTTCTATCCAACAGGATAGGCATTCATCTAATCGGGACAAGCATTCATCCTTACAGGATAGGCATCTGACCAAACGAAGTAGGTATACTTCCATCCAAATGGGACAGGCATCTATCCTAACACGATAGGCATCTACCCACAAGGGTTAGGTACATGCTTTGGCTAGAGACTTAGGCCCATCGAGATCAAACGAATCATGAGCCACTTGCTGAATACTACACTCCCTTCGAAAGTGCACTAAGGTTGTCATCTTCAGGAGTAAAACTTTTCAAATATTAGTAGCTTGAGTCCCACCATAGAATTTGGCCCTAAGCCTTAGGGAGTCAAGAAAATCCATACGAGATTCTTTCGAGTATATGTTGAATGTTTTCCTATTTTATCCATGTGTTTGTAGTTCCTCTTATGTTTTTGTTTGAGGGATTTTCTTGGTGGAATTCCTAAGTCAAAAGTTTAAATCGAACAAACAAGAATTTCAAACCTCCCAACCCCGTGCTTGAAAACCTGTGCACTAAGAACATTCTTTGTTCCCCAAGCTGCCTACATACCCACTTCCGAACGGGATCAAGGTGTAATTTGTATGTAGTTCTGGTTCTATTCTAGGTTTTATGTGAACTGTTAAGTGTGGGTACACAGTCCTTTGTAGAGGCCAGTTTCCCTGGACAGTTCCTCTGCAACTGCTACACACAAAGGGAGCAATTAAAAAGTAATTGGTCTTCTCGACTTAATACTTGTTTACTAAAATTCACTATTTCCTAAACCTATCAAGATAAACTTTGCAACTACACATTAATTGATCCCCTTTTTTTTTTCCTTTTTTGATATTATGTTCTCTTGAAATAAGAATGTTCAAGTTTTGATAAAGCTACAAGGTGATTCCAAATTCTTGAAGAACTAGGTGACGGAAGGTATTTCTCTAGGTTGGATCAATTCATTTGTTCTAGAAATTAATCTTATTAGTTTGGTGTTCGAGGGAGATTACCCATCCATCGAACTTAATCATCAATATGTTCCTTATTACTTCCTGAAAATTTATAGGGATGATGCCCAGATGTTGTTACAATAGCTAAGTTAGGCAGTATGTATAGTAGTTCAATGCAATGACATTACCCATAAATGTGACCCAGAGGCACCATAGATACCAAATGTTGCGAGGTGGTTTTTATTTCAATTTCTTGATTAAATTGTTTACCTAACTAGAAAGAAAGGAAATTTCTAAATTGTTTACATATACTAATAATATCAAAATTCAAGATCTAAAATCAAGCCATTAAACTATCATGATTTTAACTATTCATAAAATTTATCCACTATCATTTGACAATTGTTATTTTTGCTAGTATCAACCCAAAATCAAGTCAATACGAGGATAGATGAATAACTAGCACAATAAGGAGATTAGCTTTATACTCATTTATTTTTTAACTTAATTTTGACATGTCAAGGATCATAAATTATTTTATTCAATAGTAATTTCTATTGGTGATGTCATTAAAATAAGAAAGTACATGTAATGATTTACTGTAGTGCCCCTCACCTTGTTGTCGGTCAAACTGATGGTTTTCTAGTAGGATTGGACACCATGACACTTTGTTTTATGATAGCTGATAATGAATCTATGTTAGGATGATGCTTGACCACTAATACTTCATGTTATCACAGTTTGATGCACATATTAGATGTTATAGATTATTTTAATTCAGCTCCATGTGTTATTCGATCATGATTATGATGATATCTGTTGAAGTTTTAACTATTGACATTTTATGTTTTCACAGATGCATGGACATACTAGATGTGGTGGATTAATTTAATTTAGAGCTTTATGTTTTTATCTAATCTTTGTGATGATGTTACTATTGATAATTGCTTAGTAGATAGTTGTCATGTATAACGCGGTGACTCGTCAATGTGCTTTTGTGAATGGAACAGTGTCGCATTACTCATGTTTGAGTACCCTGCCACGCTGCGATTTCCATTCACTATAGGACTGCATGTGGATGTATATATATATCTTGTATGGTTAACTGTGCGTTGCTGCAGGATGCAGGTACTAGGCACCAACTCCACCTGATTACCAGGTCTGAGCGTGCCTTCGCCAATGGATTAGTTGATTGGAGTTAACGTGAGGTCCCTAGTCAGTGTTGTCTGGTCGTCAGTTTACCCTTGTGGTTATTATTTGTTATTCGATCATGACTTGTTGTCAGGTAATTTTGTGCCTTGAAGTCTTATTAGGGTCGAAGGTGTCTGGATGTGTTAGGTATCATTGTTCATTAAATAGAATCTTTTTACGAAAATTATAATGTTGATAATTAAATACATTTATAAAAGTCGATATTTGGGCACAATGTCGATAGTTGTTAATTATTGTTGTAAATAAATTATTATTTTATTAGAAGTCTTGTTGTTAAATAAAGATTGTAAGAAATGTTGTATTAATTAATATAATATTATTTATAATAAATATTTAAATTAAATAGTTGTATTCATGTTGTAAATTGTGATTTACAACTTAATTAATAAAATAAATTAAAATATAGTTGTACAATTTTATTAATATTTATTTAGTTGGTCGGCCATAAAGTAAATTAAAATAAAGTTATCTAGAGGGGGGAGATGCACGGGATCGCGTGCCGAGTTCCTCGGATGATGGAAGGGTCTGTTCTATAAAAGAGAAGCTTGTAGAGGCTAAGAGGGGGATTACAGGTGGATAAGAGAGAAGAAGGCTGGGAAAAAGAAGCTGGGAACTACAGCAACTGAAATAGACTTATCGATCCGACATCGTAGCCAGGTTTCACTGATCGCCTAATTTCTGAATCTGAACCTGTATGATTGATTGTTTCTTTAATTGCAAATGAAATTATTTTGGTTAAATGGTTTTCTGTCTGAATTTTCTGTCAATTCTGCAAGTGTTTATTTTCTATGGACAGTTTTAGATGTAAAATCATTGGGTCTAAAATAAATGGAACCTTCCTTACACCGTTCTCTAAACCCTTAACTGAAAAGTGTCTCTCAGATGAGGTTGTCTCAACTGGTCTTCCTCCCTCTGTTTAACAATGAAACTCTTGGCATTGTTATCTTCTCGCAGTCATATGTACCTGTGGCAGATTCCATCATAGGGTTGAGTGTAGTTTCCTGCATTTGTTTTTGAGGGTGTATTCGTAAACCTGTGCCTGATTTGATAGGTATTAGTATTACAGTTTTAAGACACCTCAAAAGGATCACCTCAGATCGCCCTTATGTCATCTTTAATTGATTGGTTATGTGATGTATCGTTCTATATTCCTTATCCTCCCTCAGTCATTTAACTGTTCCGGCAAACTTCAACTCTGTACTGCAATATATATATCAGTCCTCAACTATTGATAAATGACAGCAATCCCTGGATCTGAAATCACATTGGACTGATGTTGGACCTGGGATCTAGTATTTAATCCAGAATTAGCGTCTTAATAGTTGCCTCTGGGATAGCTTTTGTCGAGAGCGCCACCTCCAATCGTTTCATTTTTGCTTAAACGTTTTGATGCAGTAAATAACAGCGATGCTGTATTTACTCCTAAGCCTATATTCATATGTGATTTACAGATATCGAGATGGCAAGTGCTTTTAAAACGAGCTTAGATTTATTAGTTAATCTCATGGTAAGTTAGGGTTTCCACTGAATCGCTGCCTCCAGCTAGACGCCACCTTGTGCATACAAGTTGTTAATGCAATTATAACCTTTCTATTACCGCTGATTTAACTGAGATCTCAACAATAAAGTTACGGGTGTATTGAAAGGTTGAAACACAAACTTGGTTTAACCATCAGCTCTAGCGCATCCAGAACAGCGTATTCTTCTGTAAATTATTGTCCTCCTTCAGCGCACAGCAGGCAACAGCCTCCGTCTCCACAATCCTACATACATCTTCATATGCTTATGCCACAACTACATCATTTGGTGAGGTACATGTTATGAAGATATGAAGATCTTGAATACTCCAAAAGCAACTACATTGCTCATATGTATGAGCAGCTCAGCTCAACAAAAGAGATATTTTGCTAGATAAGGGAAGGGAATAAAACACACTGTTGCTCATACGGCGAAACTAAATAATATTCAACGCTGTGCCATCAATACATGTGGAAAAGCAACAAAATATTATTGGTGGATGTAGGGACAAAAATTACATCACAATTTAGGGCATGTTTATGTCGTTGAGTATCATCTTAGAATCACTCCCTCACCAGTGTTTTTGACGATGGCGATGGCGCTGGATCTCACATAGAAATGTATTTACAGATCTACATAAATAACGATACCTTCACCATTCATTTCATATTTCAGAGATTCCAACCCAGTTGAATTGCCATGGGCATGCCAATGCGTGATTTGAAGGTGGTGCAGCAGGTTTTAGGAAATAACATTATTACATCTGACATGGTATTTGTCACTACTCTCTCTCTCATCATTTTGTGCTCTTATCTGCCCTTCTCTGATCATGAAGATTATGGATAGAATTCTAGAATCAATTTTGGCTTGAGCTTGCCTCATGCCTCCTACCACTGTGATTACTTGATTCCAAATTGCTTTGCACTAGCAGGGAAGAGCAGCAATAGTAACACTAATATTTCAGTGGATCTTCGTATTGGAATTGATGGATCCAAAAATGGAAGCAGTTCCCAAGAGTTTGAGAAAGTTATAGCATTTGTTAAAACCGCTCAAAATTTGTTGCACGGCAATTCACCAGTGATACAGCTAAAAGAAGCCGCAGCTACTCTGGAAAGTAATCTTCCAAAGGAAGAAACAAAAGATGGATTGGCACATACAGAAACGAAGATGGCACAAATAACACAATTTTCCCAATGCGACTTATATTCAGGAAAATGGGTGTATGATGATTCGTACCCTCTTTACCCTGCTGGAGAATGCCCATATATGAGCGGGGCTTTTAACTGTCAAGCCAATGGGCGTCGGGACTCATACTATACAAAATGGAGATGGCAGCCTTCACACTGTCACCTTCCCAGGTTGAATGCCACCGACATGCTGGAGAGACTGAGGGGAAAGAGAGTGATGTTCATTGGGGACTCTCTTAATCGCAACCAGTGGGAATCCTTGCTCTGCATTCTCAGGACTGTAGTGCCTCAAAACAGAAAATATATCGGTCGTTCCAAGCATGGCGCCACCACTGCTTTTGTAGCTCAGGATTTTGCAACTAGAAGAATTCTTTTTATGTGTTGTGCAAGAAATTGCTCAACACTATCCACATACCCTATTACACATATTTGCACCTACAGTTCACTCATATTTATATTTTCTCATACATTTATACAGTCACCATATCTAATTGTTATCACACCAATGTTTGCACTAATGCATGCAACATTACCATTAGGATTTAGCACCCT
The DNA here is from genome assembly GCA_027924645.1 of Cunninghamia lanceolata. Lineage (NCBI taxonomy): Eukaryota > Viridiplantae > Streptophyta > Pinopsida > Cupressales > Cupressaceae > Cunninghamia > Cunninghamia lanceolata. The sequence goes on along the minus strand of BSBN01000918.1, from coordinate 6,580,353 downwards.
ATCTAGCTTATCCAAAAATCTAAAGACAGTCATGTGGATTGGTGGTAGTATGTTCGTATGTTGGTTAGTCAACTGGCGACACCTGAGACTTTTTAAACCACGATATCCTTCAATAATAGCTATTGCATACATCAGTGATCTTACATTTCCTGTGACATCATTTCGTTTTTCCGATCTGCGAGTAATTTCTCTGCTTCAACTATATGCTCCTTTTTTTTGCGTTTCCTCTGATCAGGTGTTCAACTTGTCTTGACCGATCTTTGTGACTTTGGTTTTATTTCTTGCGACCTAACCTCAATATTAGATGATCGCTCATCAAACAAGAACTGTGGTTGTAAATTTTCAACCTTCCTTTAACATTGGCAGCTTATTGCTTCCTTCATCAGTCCACTTTATTGCTTAGGCTCTCATGATCTCACTTGCCTGCAAACAAATGATTACTTTCAATCTGAGTGAATATTATCATCCTTAGAAGGTAATGGAGGTTACAGTGTCTAAACAGATTCATCATCTAAGTTGCTTAGTATATTTGTCATGCATCGGTTTCAATCTACACTCACAGTGTATCTGGCGGGAGTAATGCCTCAAGAAATTATGTTTCCTGCATTCGTTAGTCATTAAAATCTGAAATTTAGTCAATTTTAAATTGGATCGCTCCCTGAAATGGACACCCAGCAGGAAATGATGAATTGTATTTCTCTTGGGCTGTTTGTTTAAACCTGCAAGTGAATAGTTCATATAAAATGCTCAAACAATTAGATTTGTCAGTCAATAAAACAAAATAAAGATTATTTAGATAATTAGTTGTAAGGTGTTAATTTAATCGTTGCAGTTCAATGTTCATTTAATGTTCTTTGGATGAAAAATATTTACTATCTTATATTCCATTGAATTTATTATTATTGTTGTCATCTCCAAGCCGTCTAGAAAGGGTATGGGAGGAAGTCTAATGGGAAATTGTATAAATTTTATGGTTATTGGTTTTAAGAGTGCCAAAATCAAAAGTAGATTAATATTTTAGTTAATTTAATAGATTTAATTTGTCGAACTATAAGGAAATGTAGTTAATAGTTTAATTTAAATTGTTAGTGTTGATTAATCTTGGTAACGATCTTATTACAACATCATTATGAAGGTGTTGTTAATTAAAGCTTGATTAAATAGTCTCGATAGTGGATTTATTATCATTGTAATGAGATTATTGGTTGTAATGGGGTCCACTGTGCAAGTTGTTTGGGTGTCAGTCCAGAGGCTTAGGATAACGTGATTTGTTTTTCAAGTATAGTGTTTTATGTATTGGATTTATGATGACATGTTGTCTCTAGTTATGTCTGGGATAAAAGACAATGTGAATGATGAATGTATTTCCTTGGGGATGTATTGTTGTTCGTCTAATTATATTTATCTTGTATTGAGTTTTGTGTTAGATTTTGCAATGGGGAGACATCGAGTATTGTAACAGAGTAATGTTTATGTATTGTTATGGGTAATATTTGTGAGTTGTCCCTATGATTAAGTTGATATGCAAGAGGGATAATGCCTTGCATTATTATATTTACATGTGGATATGAGAATAATTGTTATGCAAGAGGGTTAATGCCTTGCATGGTTCATGTATCATCGTTGTCATGATGATGTTTGCTATGTTGTTGGTGAGGGTTTCTAGATGCAGGTAGGGGAGTGGCTTTCAGTGTGGGGCCGGCGCCCAAAGAGGCTATCAGGATAACCCATTGAAAGTTGTTAATTAAGTGAAAACCTAAAATGAACTGGGGAAAAGGGTAAAATACACATTAATAAGATAATTGGATTTCCTCTCCCATGCCTGTAGTGCTCGTTTAGACTAAGGATGGGTAGAGAAGGCCTGGTTGGCAAGATCAACTTCCTTGTCCTCACGAAAGGAAGATTGATTCTGCATGTGTCACCCTATGGGGCCGGCGCCTAGTGAGAGGCCGTCAGGATAACCATAGATGGGGGCCGGCGCCTAGTGAGAGGCTGTCAGGATAACCCATGTTAGGACCATGCGATGACACTCTCCCTACTACAGCCTAGCATTCCCTAGTTGTTCTCTCCCCATTTGTCTTGTGTTGCCTCTGGAAGTTCAGTCAAGTTGTGTTGTGTTGTTATGTGTAGTATTGGCATTTGGTCGTCCTTTGTTCATGTTTAGTCTTGTCTACCTGACTGTTATTGTTTGGGACCTCATGTTAACTCCTAGCTCGGGGGGGTGGACCTTAGGGTTCCACATGGTCGGGTGGAAGAGCTTTATTATCCATTGGTTACTCTCGTCGAAGTTCATGTGCAGAAAAGATTTATTCCAGTTGCAGACATTTGCACTTGTACCAGTTGATGAAGGTGTATATATATAATCTTGTACCAAATTTGTGTAACGGAACATTCATAATGTATGTGTTTCTGATGTATTCTGAAATGGCAATGTAATGATGTCCTAGTGTACTTATGTGTAATGAAAGCATTTCAGTTATGTTTCTTAATCATGTAGATTAGATTATGCGATGTCATGCAATGAGTAAGATTATGTTATTTAATTGTGCATTGGATTCAGATCAGTTACGGATGTATGTTAAATTATGTTAGCTAGTTTGAAAAGTAATGCAGCCTTGAATCCTTAGAGAATATGTCGTAATTAGTTATGTTAACATTACTTGTTATCTTAAACATTTAAAAAAAAAAAAAAATTTCCTGTTTCATATAGCATAAATGTGTATTTCTTTAAGGTGTTCAAGGCAGGCGTTACATTTACTACAATAACAACTACAAATATAAGGTTCTAATGTTAATTAACAAAGACAAATTTCAACTTGTAAAATGTTGGAATAAGGTCGTGGGCAAGATATTTAAGCACCTAAAGATGAGGTCTCTACTATAATTTATGAGATTATAAGTTAGTAATGTTGGTTTTCTTAAGTAATATAATCATTAGTTAAATTGTTTAAGAAAATCTACAAAACTTTCCTTGAATGATTATTATTATCATATTTGTTATATTTTTATCCTAAGATCGCTATACTCCAGAAACTAACTCCTTACCCATTATTAATCTAATCTAAGGGTTTCTAAAATGACCAATGTATAATAGTAGTGCCTAGGAGTGCTTATTCCCAACCTTTAGAGAAAATTGGGTGAAATGACGATATTTATATTAATTAGACACTTATCAACATTGTATAGAGAATTAACAAGACTCACATTGAATAATACCATTAGTTCTTAACATTACTATAATTTAAGAGACATAAGAACTTCAATATCTCTAATAACATCATCATGTAATATGTACTAGTGTTAATTAGGATCATCAATCCTAATAGATTCTTAACATCTTTTTGCAGTATGTATAAAAAGATAACATAGTAAGTTGATTCACTAAATTTTCCTACTTATCCCCAAACCCTTTTGAGCATATGTAATAGAATTAAAACTTAGGACAATTCTCTCTTAGGTATTACAACTCAGATTTCATGTCTAGACTATAACAATATCTTAAGTGTCAAGCCAATATCTCTACTAGCAAGAAGGGGAAAGCCCATGGGATAGTCTAATATTTTCAATAATGTCATGATACATTTCTCAAGCAAAAACCATAAAGGATTGCATTCCAAACAAAGTCCTTTAATCATATTTTAATATACTATTTAAGGGTTCGCATGAGGTGCATTTACGTCACATTATTCAGTCAGGCAATTAGATTTAGACATGGAATATTGACTATGAGAATGGCATAATTGATTATATATGAGGAACTAGGTTATAGTAATACAATTTTATAGTTAATAGATAGGATCTAATGCTAATGAGATTTGTCTACCTTCTAGGTTCTTCAAATAAGGATGATTCTACTATATAGGCCACAAGGATGACTCTAGAGGCAAGATTTGAAATATTTGCTCTAATAGACTTATTAACAATGCTCAATGTATTTGGTTTGGTTTGTGTCTTACCTTTAATTCACAAGCTATATATATGTTATAACTTGTAAAGTTGTGTAAATGTGAAATGTTTTAAGAGTGTTTTTGATGAAGGGGGTAAATCATAAAACACACAACAACAGAGATTGCACACAGAAAATAGAACTTAAATCATAAAACACACAACAACAGAAATTGCACACAGAAAATAGAACTTTCTTTATTGATTTGGACAACTTATTACATTACAGAAGCTCAAATGCAATCAAAGGAATCAATAGGCTACAACATATTATAGCTTCCTATTCCCAGACTGTAGAATCATCTTCCTTCTGTAACCCCAAATCAGCTAGGGTTTCTATTTTCTCGCCTATTCTTGACTCTACACTTCCCCCCTTAACTCTACTACTCCCAGGGTTCCCAAAAATGGTTATTAATAGCCTTTTTGGTGGCCAACAACCTAATTTCAAAATTTGCATCTCCCTCCAAAAATAGGTCAACTTCTGGGAGCCTTAACTTTTGATCTGGGTGTCTGATTGATGAACCATTTTACGTGTCAGAAAACTCGCGAAGTGTTCTATGCTCTAAGAAACCGCTTGGCTGGTTCCATCCATTTTTGGGCCCGTGCGGAGCCGTTTAGTGCCTCAAACCTAAGTTTGAATAATTTTTAGGTGTTTTTCAGGAAACTAAAATTTTAATATCTTTCATCTCGCAAATGATCTTTGCATGATTCCTTCACCAAAGGTCTTATTTTTCAGTTATGAAACTTCCTGTAAAATTTCACTTCATTCTGTGCCCAAATGGAAAAATTGAAAGTTTTACATCATTATTCAAGCGATTATGGAACCAGAACCACAAATTTTTAAAAGAAATGGAAAGAACATCAACAATTTTGAAACACATCTTTTTTTGGGTGATGCAAGATTGACCTTACACCACTGGATGCTCCTGCATCAATTTTATGATTGTATTTTGTGAACAACATTGTTGGACTTGGAAAATGAATGAATGAGCTAGTAAAAACTCCTCTCATAAGTTACAGACAATACATTATGACATCTCACTTTATTTGTTTTTAGAACCAATATGCACTCATACAAACCAATTGCATCCAATTGTGTGGCAAGGTCAAGTTCTTTTCCTTGTTTCAAAATTTAGCCATTTTCATCCTTTGCTAAGCATGATATTATTAAATATTTGAAGCAAAAATCAATAACTAATCATCCAAATGAGCCCTCTATGGATTTTTAAAAAATAGATATATATTAGGGAAAAGTCACACTATGGATTTGTCAGCAACAAATGAATATAGATGTAAATGTACATGCTAAGGAGATTTTTATTAGATTTAACAATTGATGATGCTCTGGTTGAATTGTATGTAGAAGTGGAATTCATAGACAAGGCGCAAACTATTTGACAAAATGTAGATACATAAAATAAATTGTTTGACAGAATGCCTCAAAAGGATGTTATCTCAAGGGATGTGATGATTGTAGGGTAGGAACAAAATGGATTTGTTAAAAAGGCTTTAGAACCTCTCAAGAAAATGCAATTGGCGAGTGAAAATCTAAATTCCACAACCTTTAACAATTACACCTAAAGTTGATCGTTATGTGTACATGGTTGGCCTTCTTTCCCATGTTGGATTTCTTTAGGACACCATAAACTTTATCATTAAGATGCCAATTAACCGGTGGTGGTTGTGTGGATGTGTTTTCTTGGTGCTTGTAGTTCACATATGAATATAGTCTTAGGAGTATTTATAGCGATTCTACTTTTTGATTTGGTTCCTAAAAATGTTGCACAACTTATGTTCATCTCTCAAACATCTATGTAGAAGTGGGTAGGTGAGAAGAGATTTAAATGGTAAGTAGATTGATAAAAAAATTAAAAATATTGAAGGCCATGAAATGATGCACGCTTATTGTGTAGGAGATAGATCACATACATAAACACAGGAAGTCTCTGCAAGTTAGAGAAAATGGCTTGGAAAAAGAAGGTAGCAAGTTAAGGGCGTTCATGAAATGGGGAGTTGCAGAAGATGTGAGGTGTGGTAGGAGAAAACCAATACAAAAAGACATCAACATAAAAAGATTTGAGTGTAACAATATCTGTTGGTAGTGGTGAAACTCAAACTATTCTACAGGGTTTAATGGCATGAACACAACCTGCCCTCTAGGTGGGGAAACCTACTCTTCTAGTCATCCTTGCATGTAAACCCAATTGGGTCTACATAACCTATCAACTTAATCACCTTCCTGGAAAACTGTGAGTGTCTAGAGGTCTCATTTTCTTGTAATTTGTTAGTGTGTTCCTATAAGATTAAGTGCCTGAGTTGTGTTATTTCATCCTATCGCTACCATCCTTGTCTTTCATCTCCATTTTGTCTCATGCACCATTATAGAGATATAAATATTTGAAAAGCTTTTTGAGAAATATATATATTAATTTATACATAATTTATTCATTGTTGAATAAGTATTGGCAATAAAAGAAAACATCATATGTTTGACATCAATTTTTTGAAAATGCCTTACAAACTTTTAAGAAATGCAACTGATCCTTAAGTGTAAACACCCAGGTGTTCTACTCTCGAACATTTATGTAGAAGAGGGAAAGTGTGATAAGGTTCCAATGGTAAGAAGATTGATAAAGACAGAGGAAATTAAAATAAACACTTGATGCAGCTGGATAGAAGGCCATAAAATGATATATGACATAAACATGTAAAATTTATGTAAATTTTGGAAAAGGAAGACATTAGGGTATTTTCCATATTTAAGACATTTATTTTATTCTATGAAAGAGGTGGAAAAAGAATAATTATTCTAAAAGTATCTAATTTCAAACAAGAATCAAACAATATCTTGTTCACATAATAGAAAGTAGTTCTAAATAAAAAATTATGCAGTCATATCAACACATTCAGTCAAGTTGTAAAGCAAGTTGGGTTTACATACCTGGTTTACAACTTGCCTCTCCCATCTCCCCCCTTATTCTTTTCTTGCAGTCTTCTAACCAAGAACCCATCTGGGTACTTTTGAATACCTACCCCTACTCTGCCAAAAAAAAAAAATAGAACACCCCCTGCAATCTTCTTCCACCCCACTATTTATAGATTTTATTACATTTTAATTTCTAAAATTTGAGGAGCAATTGTCTCCACTAACCAAGTACTTAATAGATCAGTCAAAGGTAGATAACTCACACTAAGGAGAAATTATCTTCCCAAGAACTCATGAAGGAACATGCAAACACCTTTTAAATTTCAGTTAACTAACTAATCAAAGGTAGTTATCTTCCCTCAACACCTTTTTTAATTTCAATTAACTAATCACTAAAAATTGTCTAACTAGTGTTTACCACTAATTCCTCATCCTAATTGAAAATTAATTTTAATTATCATATAATTATTTATTGACTTAAATTTTATATTTATTTTTTATATTTAACTTATTTTATTATAGTTTATGTTTTATAATTATGTTGTATGGTTTTAAATTTATTGTTAATTCATATTTATCCAATATTTGTTTATTTATTTATTTATTACTCATTATTTAATTTATTTGATAATTTATACTAAGCAACAATACTTTATTTTTTTCTAATTTAATAATAATTTTTTTACCATAGTAAATATTTTTCTTACCTTAATAAAAGTTTAATATGTCGAAAAGGGGTTGTGACACGTACCTTCTGATACATGTGTTACCAAGGCCACAACAAAGGCATCACCATTATTCTACAAGGACTTTTAGGACTCATCATCAAAATCATTCTTCTCCTCCTCCTTGCAGTCTCTTCTGAAATTCCCAACCTTGTCATAGTTCTAACATTTTGCCTTGGTCTTACTGAGAGATTTGGATATCCCATGGGATTTGGATCTTCTTGTTCTTCTTGTCTTTCTCTTTTGATCTTCCACAAATATCTAGGGCCTCCTTGATTAATCCTAATGTTTTTCTCTACATCTCTTCAAAAAGTAATGATGTCGCTACCTCATCCATTTCAAACTTGGTGGTAGTGTTAATGATTGCTATCACCAGGTGATCCCATGAGTCTAGAAAAGATAATAGAAAAGTCATGTAACAATCCTCCTCCATCTTCACTCCAATTATGTGCAACTAGGTAACAATCATGTTGAAAGCACTCGAGTGCTCAACCATAGAACCACCATCCTCCATCCTGAGGGTAAGCAACATTTTTTTCTTAGGAAAAGTTATTCTAAAGATTCGCAACATTGGCTTCTTCATGTACATTCAACAATACGAAGTCTACCAAACAAAGCCCAATGAGACCCTTCACTTTTCTATCCATTTTGTCCTAGTCTTCTTGTGACATAGCTACAGGTTTGGATCTAGATATTGTTGACCATAGATCTCTATCCTTGAGAATGCCCTCCATCTTGAGCTTCCAAAGATCAAATTTTGTACCATAGAACAACTCCATTTCTATCCTTGATATGCTTGTCATTTTCCTACAAGATCTTTTTTGCACAAGTTTCCACTTAATCCAAGATTAGTACAAAAACCCTTGTCCTTAACACGTAAAATTTGAGGTGATCATGCTCTAATACCAAATGAAAGGAAGCAAGGGTGTAGAATATGCTTCCTACACTAATCTGTGAAAGGAGGTATGTGCAAAAAGTCAACTAATCATATAGTTACAAGGAAATAAACACAAAAGAAATATACCATAAAACAATGGTTTATGTGGGAAAAATCCTTTCAAAAAAAAAACCCCACTTCTAAGCAACTCAATGTATTATTTAGTAATCAAAGGTTACAATACACTTGTAGAGTTTAAGAACTTACAAGAGTATCACCAACAAGAGATATGGAGTAATTCTAGCAGCATAATAGTACCTACAAAATGCACTATCAAAACCTCCATTTCAAAAACTCAATAAATAGGAGAAGCTATAATGAAACCATCAAATATTAATTAGGAAACCATGAGCTAAAATCACCCAAATCCCTAGTTAAAAATCCAACATTCAAATCCCAAGATGAGTCCACAGGCTAAAAATAGCATATTCCTTCCACTTGCCATAAGTTCGTCACAATCCACTCACCAGCTTGGGTGCTCCATTTTAGCTCCATTATCTTAATTCAAAGATGCCTTATGGAACATCATAACTCATAAGTTGATCAACAAGTGTAACTTCATCTTACAAGTCTCTTATGTCATACATTTCTTTACATTTCCAAAATGGGAGGCCCAACTTTTAAAGTCCGTAACTTTTGATCTAGGACGTCGATTGGGCCCTTTTATTTATAATTGTAGAGATCAAATATATATACATTTGGAGCATCTATGAAACTAATGCCAAACAACTTGGAAATATTTTCAAGGCCTAAAATGACCTCTATGGCCCAAAAATTGAGTTTTTCTATTCTATGACCTAAAAATTACATTTTTTGTATTATTAACATTAGGAGTAAGGTTGAGACACGTTTCCTAACATTAAAATTTATTAATAAACACTACAACAAAAGACACTCCTAATGGTGTGCAAACTCATAAAGATAACATCACATCCGAATGTAAAGATGTGTTGTGCAATTAATCAAGTGCACCTACCTTCTCAAGGTTGTAACAAATGAAATGCATAGGTGTTCACTAAAATAACATGAGTGATAGAATAGCAAAAGGTGTAGATTCATTTTTGGGAGCATTGAAGTGGATATACTCCATTCTATGTAAAATGTATTTGAACCATATTGTGCAATTCTATGTTCTATCATCTAGATGAGTTAGAGTATATATAATATAACACTTTGTGTCAAGGAAGAAAACCCTACTTTACTTCCATACTATAGGGTTCTATATTTATCTTTCTTAGGCACCAATATTCCTATTATATGACCCTTTAACGCATTGCATCCAAAAATAGATAAGTGTCAAAATCTAAACATGTATTAAATAATATATTAAATCAAAAAAATAAAAAATAAAAAATAAATATAACGAGTTTATATTAGATAAGTTTATATAGTGCAGGAGGCATAATAATTGAATTGGAGATGGCTACAATAAACATAAGATGATCCCATAAAAATCCAATTAGTGAATGGTGGTTGGATTACATGAACTAGATACAAAAAACTTACATTCATTTAAGAAGTAGTTATATTTACCAAATACTATTTTGAATTTTCAACACTACTCTAAAATGTGACACAATGAGGGTCCATTACTTCCCAAGGAAGTGCAAGCAATCTTGAATGAAATTTAATGTGGGATCCTTCTCCTTATGTATTGGTTCTAACCAAACCTTATTCTAATCTTTAAGGAAAACTTACATGCTTTGATTACCACATCCTTACACTTAAAGGCCATCAAGCCTTCCCTTCTTACCTTAAATGTTTCTATTGTCACATCTCTAGTATTTACATAGCAAGCATCATGCTCCCCTCTTCAACACATTATGCCTACCACTATTATATCTTGGCCACTTGTCCCATTACTTTGACTTTATGCCTTCTATTTCAATTTTATGTCTTGGCTTGGGCCCGTGTCCCATTCTTTTAGCTCCATGCCTTGTCCTGGGCACTTATCCTAGGCACTTGCCCCATAGTTCTAACTACATACCATCAGTTACATTTCCATCATCATTAGGGACGTATTTACTTACCTATACCTTTGTGTTCCCATTCTCTTGGATGCCATATTGGGGGCTTATGTCGCCTTAGTGACATATGTACTTACACGGGTGTTTTTGGACATTAAGGGTCACATCACCATTTTATTGCCCCTACTTGAGGAAACATTATTATTCATCAATATCATCTCCAACCCATGTGTTTACACAACGCATTCTTTATAGATATTGATTTACATGTTGATATGATGACATGATTAGATGATTATATTCTTACATACTTAGATTACATTTACTTTTCATGTAATGTTTTTCCCTCTTTTGAAAATTCCTTGTATCCTATGGATACAACCAATTGTCAAGGGGGCATATATTGTCACTAACATTTCCATGTTTAGATATGCAAATAGTTATAAGGGCCTATAGACACTCATCTTATGGAGAATATATGCACAAAAGGAAACACGCATGATCATATCCTCACATAGCCCATTACTTTATATGGACCCCACGGTGATACCCACTGAGTATCGAAGATATTTACTTTATGTGCATGTTTGTGAGTGCTTCATAGTTTGGCATACATGATAATTTTAGGATTCGCATGCGTCTCAAAGTGGGGGCAAAATGTAATGGTGAAATTTGTATACCCATTCCATTTCCCATTTTTAGGAAATGTCTTGATACATGTACATAGTGACAAATGGCATGATATTGTACAAAGTTGGTCTCATTCATCCATACTTTTATCCATTAATATGTTGGGATAAGTTGCCATTAACTTGCAATCCTAACCAATTTCATGTGTCTCCAAAGTTCTTGGAATGTGTTCCTCAACACATAAGGACTTTGAGAGATAAATTAATATTTAATTATAACACTTGGCTTATTGTAATTGACTCCTAAATGGTAGGGTCAAACTTGGGCGTCCACTTTTGGAGTGGAGTCCATGAAGACTTGTTGACAACTCCTTGAAGTCTATTTTGGGTTTTTGACAACTCCTAGTAAGTGGGAGCTAACTTGGGCACCCACTTTGGAGGTGTCTCATAGTTAGACTGGGAGTTTGCTTTTATATGTACATGAGTGGATATTGTTTATACACTTTGCATGGATATGATATGGGATTTATCATAAGTATTAGAGATGCATGATATTGGAATATTGTTTGCACGAGTTCATAAAAGCTTGCATGGACTTGCATGTTTTTGCATGTGGTTGCATGAGCTCATAAAAACTTGCATGTTGTTGCATGTCACTTGCATGTGCTTGCATGTTTTTGCATGTCACTTGCATATTCTTGCATGTTGTTTCATGTCACTTGTATGTGCTTGCATGTTTTTGCATGTTGCTTCTATGAACTTGCATGTGCTTGCATGTTCTAGCATGTTAGTTATTTTGACTTGCATGTTGTTGCATGTCAGTTATATGGACTTACATGTTGTGGCATGTCAATTATATGGAGTTGCATGTTGTTACATGTCACTTATATGGAGTTGCATGTTGTTGCATGTCATTTCTAAGAGGTTGCTTGCAAAACACTCCATCTACCAGATTCAGTTAATGGGTATATCTTGCATTGTGTTACAGGTGTTTGCATGTCACTTGCATGTACAAAACAAGTTAATTTAGAATAATATTGGGGACATCAATCATGCAGGTTGTTTAAATGAGATTGATGTGCGGTGATGCACTTTAGTTGACCGAAATAGATTGAGACAACTAGGGCGTCCAATCTAGAGACTTCCAGTTGTTGCTTTTATTTGGAAATGTTGTTTTTGTTGACAAAGTTTAAGTGGGACAGCTTGGGTGCCCATAATCAAGACTGGAAGTTAACAGGGTGCTTAGTATAGTTTGGCTTTAGTCTTCTCTATTTGGAGTGCTTGGGTTTTGCATGAGGACTTGTCTTATGTTATCAATTACAATTTATTGTAATTTGAGTTTCAAGCTTTCGAATTAAGAAGATTTGAAATTGTAATTTAAAAAAACACAATGTATTTTCCAGAGAGAAAGTTTTGAAGCTTTCTATATAGAAGCTTTGATGTTGTAGGAAAAAGAATAACAGGAATTACAGCATAATAGGTTTTAGAAGATTGAAGAAGCTTGAGGTGTGCATCAGGATCCAGAGAAGTTTAAGTATTGAATGTAATCTTTCTTGAATATATTTAATACAAGCATAAACATCTTTGGGTGTGGAGTTTTTTCCCGCAAGGGTTTCTCCACGTAAATAGCGTGTCTTCTTCTATCATTCTTTCTTCTTCTACTACACTGATTAAATTAGAGAAATACTATAACATCTAAATTAAAAATAATTTTCAGATTTACACATGCTATTAATTTCATATTTGAAAACATTTTAAAAGGCACATAGCTGAAACTTTACCTTGTTCTCTCTCCCTTTTTCCAACATGTGTATCAGACCCAATGGTTGCAGTGAGAGAGGGATGTTTTTTTCTTAACTGTTGAAGGTATTTTGGTTGCAGGGGAAGTTCTGTGTTAACATTGTTTTGCAGATCTATGAGTTTGGAAGCCATGGTATTTAACTCTTAGATGGATATTGTCAAAAGAATCTTTGTTGGGCACTTGAGGCTCAAGGTTATTGATCTTTATGGAGTTGATCCTATGGTAGTGATTTGGAGCTCTATTTTGACAATATATGTATATTCTCTTGTTTGGTGGATTTATTCCTTTACCTTGTGGTCATGTGCAGTGAAAGGGTGTTTATGTTGGATGGTTTCTTGTGCTACCCTGATCACATGGAAAAACACTCACTTTTTGGACTACAGTTTGGAGTGCTTATGTTGGGTTCATGGTTTCAGTCCATGGTTACATGAAAGCACTGGATAATTTATCACTGGTTGTATACATAAGTTGTGGAGTTGGTATTTCTATGATATGGACACTCTTGAACAACCTAGTTTCTCCTTTCTCATATTCATTTTTATTTGAATATGTAGGTTTTCATAGTTTTCTTATTTCAAAAGATTGTGGGTTTGTAGATTTGTGGTATTCCATTATTTTTAGATGACATATTTGATGGTGTTCATTGGTGTGAATGTTTGGATGTTTAAGTGGTTTGAAGATTTGCAGAGATATGGTTTGTAGGTTTTACATGTTAACCAAAATCTATGGTTTGTAGATCTGTTGAAAATTGTGTTCAGACACTTTCTGGATGGAAACAATTTAGGATTTGCAAGGCTACTTGTTGGGTTCTTATGATCTATGGTTTCTCCTATGTGGATTTATTTGGCAAATCAGATCTAGAGTTGATTCTGGTGTTTGAGTTTTGGAAATCTACATGTTATACCTGGTTACATTTGTTCTACATGTTACTGATGAGGGCTTGAATCTATGTTTTCAGTTATTAAAGGTTGAAGCATTGTTCATGTTTTTTTCTCCTGTGAGATGTTGCATGTGTGCAGATCTTGTGAATAAGCTGATGTGGGTTCTATTTGGTAGGCCTCTTCTTGGTCACCTTGATTACATTGGTATTTTTGTATTGAGACATGTAGTGCCCCTCATTTTGGCTTTCCGATTTTCTATTAGCTAGTTCCCTTATGGTTAGATTTGATGGTATATTCTGATGGTTTTATTTTGACAACTGATGATGAAATTCATTTATGTTTTCTATGATGACGTTCTGATGCTTATGTTAGTACAAAATGATTACGGTATGATTAATTATATGTTTAGTTAATTTGATAGAACTATGTTTCATGAGATTATCTGACATACGATTATTGGTTTGATGATGATGTGGTAGGAACTAATGTTGAATGCTTATGTCTTCTATGGATTTAATTGGCAAAGTAGATAATGCGTTATGTTTTGTTTGTGAAGGGACGGTGTAGCATTACTCTTGAAGAGCACCCTGCTACACTGTGATTCCCTATCACAGTGTGTGTTTTGATCATGATATATGCATATTTGCTCGACATCTAGTTTGTGCAAGTTACAGGTACCAGGCATCGACTCCACATGATTAAGAAGGTCTGAGCGTAGCATTACTCTTGAAGAGCACCCTGCTACACTGTGATTCCCTATCACAGTGTGTGTTTTGATCATGATATATGCATATTTGCTCGACATCTAGTTTGTGCAAGTTACAGGTACCAGGCATCGACTCCACCTGATTAAGAAGGTCTGAGCGTGCCTTAACCAATGGAAATCATTGTGTGGAGATAACGAAAGGCCCCCATCTGTTTTGTCACCGTCCTTGTAAAGGATATGTATCATGTCTAGGACTACCGTCCTTGTAAAGGATATGTATCATGTCTAGAGTCCTATCGTTTTGGTCGGGTTGGATGAGTGTATGTCTCTGTAGTATGATCTTGTGTGGATGTCAGTATTGTTTTGCATGTGGGTTCTTATGCTTTTGGTGTGACCTTTATTGGGAGTAATTATTTTGTTTATAGTGAAATTGTTATTTTTCCTTGTTGACAAATAATTATGATAATATAATGGTTGAGGATTGTTGTTGGAGGATATTAATATCATAGCTGATATCTTGGTGAATAAATAGATTTTATGTCATTTATGTTTTGTTGGTAGTGTGTTGTTGTGGATAATAAAGATATTGATTTTATTATATTATGGGAAAAGTTCCTGTAAATGGAGATCTTCTACATTTATGTTTGAGAAGTGGGAAATTATGACAATTAATTACTTATGTCCAAAGGTGTTTTAAGGGGGGAAATTTGTCTTTGTTTGGGAGGACCTATTCTGGAGGGTTGGAAAGAGATTTTGGGGGAAAAAGAAGGCAAAAACTGGGAAGAAGAAGGTGTAATCACGGGTATGTGTTTTGTCTCTGTTCCTTGAGATTTGTTGTTTCAGTTCTAGCTAATGCATGAATTTATTGTTGCCTTGTTATGAAAATTATCTCACTCTGTTTTCAACATCATTGTTCATCTTCTGAGAAATTTCACTGAATTTGTTTGCATGTTATTTTTTTTCTTTAAGCCCTGCAACCTTGGAATTCTATTTCTCCAAGATGTGATCCTCTTCACAACTTCTACCTTGCATCATGTATTTGAGTTATATCCTTATCAATCTTGTGTTTGAGTTGACACTGTAGGTCCTTGTTTATTCAAAGCCCTTGTGAGCAATATGGGTGTCTGCATGCCACATATTCTATCTCCTTAGACCCCTGTCTTACCCTGACTCAATCGGCTCTGTCCTTCTATCGATGCTTGCTTTGTGTTCTTTTGGTCTTTTTACCCTCAATCTTGTGCCCTGTTCGGCCCTTGTTTTCTGTTGCAAATTCTTGCATGGCTCAAAGTGATGAACCAACTTGGATGGTTTCTTTTTTTGTCTATACATTTAAACTATTTGCTGCATACCTAAGGCAAAACATTAAGCCTAACTTGCACTTAAGTCGATTCCTCAGCTTAGTGTAAGAAAAAGTAATCAACCATGCTCAATGCTATCCTTCTGGCATAAAATAGTTCATGTTACTCTTGTCAATCATGGCATTCCAATGCATTACCATTGTTGCAAATCCTTGTTGCCATCCAGGAAGTAGCAGATTTGATATGTGGCTTCAATGTTGCCATTGATAAAAGCATTGTCTCACAACAATCTACTTTCTTCTACTGTCACCCTTTATAGTTGTGTGAGATTTGGTGTTTGGGCATAGTCTCTATTCACCATTCACTCCCATTACTGTAAAAGTTCTCTTTAGATTGAATATTGTTGGCCTTCACTTTTCATTCCATTTAAACAAATTCTCAACCCATTGCAGTGCACCCTTCTTTCATCTTGTAACTTTGAATCTGTTTCCTCTAAGCCTCTGAAACATTGCAGCGAACACTCTAGCTAATTCATGTAGATGTTTCAACTCTCTACAAGCTTGAACCCTTACCAGATCGCCTATTATAAGATTTAATAGTTCTAGTTTTGTATTTTATTTCTCTCCTATGATAGATCTTTAGAAATATGAGTGTGAATTAGAAGGTTTCCTTTGGAAATGTGGCTCTAATCGTTCTCTTCATGTCGAATCTCAGTCAAGGCTCGGTAAGGTTTAGATAGCGTGGTGCAAGTTGGGATCAAAGGTCGCCCCATTAGTGTTGTTGGCATTAGTCTTTCTGTGTAGTGTGAGTCACCTTTTGTCATGGCGAGTTAAGGTGTAGTTCTGTCATTGTTATCTTATGCGAAAATAGTATTGTCGCTATGTTGTGTAGTCATGGTCGGTGATTAGTATGCTACCTTATTCTTACGATAGTTTCTAATGCCGTCTAGTCTTTCTGTGTTGGGGATGGTCGTCTGCAGCTTGGCAAGATGAGGCTCAGTTTGACGTTGTGATCTGAAGCTATGTTCCAGTTTAGTCAAGAGGATAAGTGTTGGGTCAGTTTCTCTGCAGTTGGCAGGATGTCGTCAGTGTTAGTCTAGGCCATTCGAGTAGCAACATTGCCTTAGAAGGTAATTTGTTTTGGAGCAAGTTCTAGTAGTTTAGTAACTTCAGTGCTACAAGCTTTAAGTCACATAAAAGATTTGAGTCGCTATAGTAATCATTATTACAATGATAATTTTTTTTGATAGCATCATTGTTTTAGTATGCGGTTATTGTGTTGAGGGCAGTCTGATCCTTAGGTGTAGGGAGCACTTTTCGTTATGTGTGCTAGGTTGGGTGTGGGCCTTGCTGTGAGTGTAAGGTTTTTTTTTAGTATTGAGGATTAGTTTCAGTTGGTAATAGGAATTAGGGCATTTGAAAGTTAGTCGGTCGACGGCTTTAGTTAAGAACTTGTTTGATACTTCTTTGCATAGAATAGTAGTTTATAGTATATTATTTAGGAATTGTTAATTGTTAAGAAAATCTTAGTTATAGTTAGATGCTAGTTATTAAGTTTTAAAAATATATGTTTACTTTTGCTTTATGATTAATGGGTTTATATCTTAACATGGGTAAATGTAAATCTAACTTAGTAATCTTATTGCAATCATAAGAAATCTTCTAATTTTGGGTTTGGGTTATTGTTGATTATGGTTACATTTGTTTACTTGTAAGTATTGTTCAAGTTCAAGCTTAATTTAGTAGTTACTATTACTATTATCATTTCTATTATTAGGGCTATTATTATTATTTCTACTATTTCAAGATAGATGGGTATTAGTTATCATATCTCTGTGATAGAAGTAGATTTAGAGACTTCAAAAGTTAATGACTTATAGAGGATTGCAATTGTAATCTTTTAGTATTGAATTAAATATGCTTGGTTTTAGGTATGGTTAAATGTGTACTAGTATGGTTAGGTATAAACCTTGTTTAGACTTTTGTTAATTGAATCTCAGTTGTGATTAGAGGTTAATTGTTAAGTTTGGAATAGTGTTTAATTCCTAAGTAATGGTGTAATGAGTCGATTATAGGACTCTGTGTAGGATGTCGTAAGAAGTTGAAGTTTGTGCCTTGCCTAGGTTCATCTAAATTTATCATGTTTTTAAAATTTTGGTTTGGTTAGTTTAAATATAAAGTTAGTAATTGTCTTCTATTTTGGTTCCCTCGTAAGCAATTGTTTTGAACCTTTTCTTTCAGTCTCTCTTGTTATTGTGTGTAACTTGCGTAGTCATGTCATTTGTGGTATTAGAGTCATGGTGCTTAGTTGCTTTATAGAGGCATAAGAGTTTGTTGACGTGGTCTCTTGTTGTTGTCATATTGTTAAGGTTCATGTTTGGATTCTGAGCTCTTCCTTGTTCATTTTGTGCTCATATCTATGCTATGATGGTTATGTGATTGAGTTGGTTTTAAGACTTTTTGGAGGGCTTTGGTCCATTATGACATTGATGAGGCATCGAGAAATGTGGTGTTGGTTGTCGTTATAGTATGTGATGGGAGCCATGGTTATGTGGTGTGGAAGTTGTCCTTGAGCAATTGGTGACGTAGGAGAGTCTATTGCTCTCGCGATGTTTATCTTTTCTATGTGTTTTGAGTGGGGGGTTCTAAGATGCAACTAGGGGAGTGGCTCTCGATGGGGGCTGGAGCCCAAAGTGGCGTCCAGGACAACCCATGTGAGAGCGCTTTAAATAAGTGATAACCTAATTATAAAATCTAGGGTTTTGGGTAGTTAGTTCACTCTAATTAAGATAAGTGAATGCCTCACTCATGACTCAAGTGCTCAGTTAGGCTTGAGATGAGATGGGAAGGCGTGGAATGGCAAAATCAATGACCTTGTCCCCACGAAAGGTGTGGTTGATTTCCGCATGAGTTTGCATGGAGGGCAGAAGTCGGGAGAGGCTGCCAAGACAACCCAAGATGGGGGCCGGGGCCTAGGAAGACTTGCCAGGAACACCCATGACAAGCTGTGTGATGACACTTTTCCCTCTGCAGTCTGACATCCCCAAGTTGTATTCTTTCCTCTTGTTTGGTGGTTGCCTTTGGATGTGTTGTTAAGTTGCTTGTGGTGTCGTTGTGGTCTAGGTTGTTGTAGTCGTGTGTAGTCCTCTTTTCTGCTAGTTGTCCACCTAACTTTTCAGGTTGTGGGATCTTATCGTTATCTCCTAGCACGGGGGGTGGGCCTCAGGGTTCCACATGGTTGGGTGGATGTGCTCTTTCCATTGGTCATCTTTCTGTTGTTCTTGTGCGTGGAGAACTTATCTTGTGGAAGATCGTTGATCTTGTCTCGCTTGAGGAGGCAGACAATTATGTTTCTATTTCAGCCTTGTGTATCTGTTGAACCTTGTATTATTATTTTGATGTATAACTTCAAATGTATTCAGGAAGCAATAGTGTATACATTTTATTGATGCATTTTATTGTAATGAAATCGTAAACCTATTTGTAATCTTTTATGCTTAATCCTGATGTTGCTATCTGATGTCTTATTGATGAAGGTAGTTGTGTTAATGCTCTTGGTTTCATTTCGATTCTCAAATGTTAAATTGATTTTGTTAGTTGGTAGTGATGCAGTCTCGCTTACCCTAGAGAATGGAAGCTAACTTGCATGTTAAGTGATTATTATGATTTGCAGTGTGTTGTCATCTCTTCAAAAAAAAATGTTGCCTTTTAAATACATAGTTAAGCTTTTCTCTAGGGTTTCGGGGTGGGGTATTACAAGACAAAAGGGTAGTTTGGAGTACTAGATTTAGTTATTCATTGGAATCTATAGTAGTAAAGTTATGTTGCATGAGAATCTTTTTTTACTTTTAGTGGAGTTTTGGTAATGATGTTGATCATGATACCATGCATAACTTGGTATCACTTTCAGTGGGAGTTTTTTGCAGTTTCATAATGTATCCTATCTTCTTTGTTTCAAGATATTGGTTCTAAACTATTATTGTTACAGTGTTGTGAGCCATGCATAATATTTTGATTAGAAAATGGATGATCTTTTGCAATGGTTGTTGGTGTCATAAGAAGCTCTTGGATTATGCCTTTAGTTTGCAGTAAGGGTTCATTAACATTTTTGGTTCTATTGATAGAGGATGCTAGATCTTCATGTTATTTGAAGAGGTGTTGACATCTTGGTTTTCCATGGAGGACTCTTGGAGTTTTTGGTGAGGTGTTGAGTTTATAACTTATTAGTTTTTTATATATGATCCTTGGTTTAGAGGATGTATAGTATTATGTCATGCTACACTTTTGATCAAGAGTTAGAGTTTTTTGGCATGATATAGGTGCTCTTGGGAGCAGGATATGTTCATTAGAGCATATGATCTTCTTTTAAGAAGATGTTAGATCATGATGTCATGATATGTTCCTGATTCTATAGTTGGAACTTTGATAATGGTTTGGTTAGTTCTCTTTGGTTTTGAAGTATTGATCATTTGCTTGCAGCTTCATGACTATGCAGATTGCATTTGAAGTTGACATGGATTGATTGCTGAAAACTCATGGATACTAGAGAGACTTGGGTGAGGTTTGATATGTCTTGAACTTAGAGCTGATATGTGTTGGAAAGATTTCTCATTATGAGATGTCAACAAAAGGACTGAGGAGCCTACACTTGGAAATGGATGTGAGTCCATTATAGACCTTATGAGAAATATTGTCTTTATTATAATCTTTTATTGCTTGGTGTTATAGGAAAGGACTATCTCGCATCCCACTCTTGGTCTACTCGGCAGGTAAATGATCTAATAGGTGTTTCCCACCTGATTATTAGATGCATTCTTTATATGTATCTTGTCTTCTCTTTTACACTAGTCCTAAAAAGGATTGTTGAGAAGTACATGCATGGGTTTATGGATTTCTGTTGTTCTCATTATTATTTGATCTTGAGCTAGGGAACTAGTTCTAAGGATTTGTTTTGGAGAGGTATATAAATGATTTGTGGTTTTTGGGCTTATTCCCTTTGTTGTGGAAATGTTTGGCTAGTTTGATCTACTTTCAGTGAGAGGTTAACATCTATTACTACCATGTTTTCATCATAATTTGGTTGTTAGATGTTGATACCCTTTCAATTTGGGAGTGTTGAAAGAGATCTTACTTTACATAGTTTGACATAGGTTAGTGTGGTATAAAGACATGGTATGATTTTGCAGTTTCTCTCTTTCCTGGTATATTGTCTTCTTCTTAATGGTTCTCATGTTTATGGAGTTGAGGTTTGTATTGGAGTCAAGTGTTATTGTTGTTAACAATAATTTGGTAGCTCCTTGATCTCTTTCTTCAATGGTTAAAAGGACTTGGGATAGTTATTCAGAGATTGGTAATGAGAGATGTTTTATGCATATCATTATATGTTTTGACACTATACTCCAATAATTTTCTTATACACTTGATTTCATTAGCCCTTGACTCCAATAAGACTTGACTCCACATACACTTATCCCTACATTTGAGGTTTGTATTGGAGTTTGTTATGGAGTTGAGGTTTGTATGACTCCACATACACTTATCCCTACATTTTCCTAATACACACAAGCTCTTATGCATTCACCTTATCTACCCATTTATCACAAGTATCTATGTACCTACCTCTATTTAGTCATTTACCACCTAGATTTTGACCATTAGCCCATTCTAGAAAATTTTTATAGTTGTGGGGGTGACCCTGAGATCACAAACTTGACCCCTTCATTTTCAAATTCAAAATTCAAATTTGGCTAACTAGCCCCATTCATTCTCCTACCTTGAGTCAACTAAACACATGTTTGGAACAATTTGATGTTATGTGAGTACGTAAAGACATTCAGTGCTTTCATTCTAGCAAGCCAATGGGCATCAAAATTATGAGTGATAAGTAAAGAAGTCTACTAATACTTTTTGACACACTAAAACTCAATTAGAAGAAAAGAGGAATATAGCTGGACTAAGCTTGAGGATGAGAAACTACAAGAAGAAGAGTCATGCTAAGAAGATGATGGAGTTGAAGGATTTTGTGGATTTACATGAAAGTTTCTACAAAGAAGAACCTTAGGCTGAAAAGACTCTACATAGGTTGTAATTTTTTGTTTGTTTTAGCTTTATTTAGGGTCTTTGTGTTGGTGTTTCATACTGTTATTGCAACTATGTTGTTGTTTTGTTGGCCATCTTATGTTTTGTTGACATTTCATTGTTTGTAAAAAGGTTTCAAGTCCCTTCAAAACCTATTTTACTCCTTAAATAAAACAAGCCACTGAAGCATTCAAAATTGTATAATTGTAGAGCATTAGAGTAATCAATAGCACCACGTTTTGATTTGATTTAATAAAAAGGAGTAATAAATCTACATAGTTAAGTGTTTACCTACTATTTTTTATCATCGTTCAATTTCCAAGGGTTGATATAGAAGAATTAGATTCTCTATGATGAATCAATAGCACTTAAGGTATTTCTAAATACCACAAAGTCCCTAGATATGCAAGAAGAGAAAAGTAGATTGGCATACATCAAGTGAAGTTGTAGAATAGAACACCACTAATTACCAGGACAAGTTCAAACTTACAAGACAAATCTATGGTGGAAACTTTGTCATAGATCTATAAACTTGTCCTCTAACATAGCAAAGATCCAACACAAACTTCAAGGAACTTCACTAATAGAGAGCCATTGTCTCTAGGTCTTGTTGGTGCCTAATTTTGTCAGCCCTATATTTTCTTAAAGTTTGCTTATGATCCTTCAATGTTCCCTTTGTAGTGCCCATGTATATGCCCTAGGTCTATTCACTTTGAAATTTTAAAAAAAAATTACCTCATGTTTTGTTTTTAAATAGAATAAAAGAATAATATAATAATAGAATGATAGAATAATAGAATAATATAATGAGAGAATGATAGAATGATAGAATGAAAGAATAATAGAATGATAGAATAATAGAATGGTAGAATAATAGAATGATAGAATAATAGAATGATAGAATGATAGAATGATAGAATAATAGAATCATAGAATAATAGAATAATACAATGATAGAATAATATAATGATAGAATGAGAGAATGAGAGAATGATAGATCAATATAATGATAGAATAATAGAATAATAGAATAATATAATGATAGAATGATAGAATGATAGAATGATAGAATGATAGAATAATAGAATGATTGAATGATTGAATGATAGAATGATAGAATAAGAGAATAATAAGAGAATAATAGAATAAAATGATGATAGAATAATAGAATAATAGAATGATATAATAATAGAATAATGATAGAATAATATAATAATAGAATGATAGAATGATAGAATGATAGAATGAAAGAATGAAAGAATGAAAGAATAATAGAATGATATAATGATAGAATAATAGAATAATAGACTCATAGAATAATAGAATAATAGAATGATAGAATATTCCACTCTGGACATATCAACACCACATAAAATAATATTATGTACATTATTTTTAGCATTAAAGTCTCTGTGGATGTATAGAATAAATGTGTCCCCTTTACCATAAGATGCAAATATTTTCATTGTCCAGTGCCCAACAACCTTAAATTATAGTTAGATACATGTCCACGTGTCCTACCTCCAAAACATAGTTACAAACCTTATAAATTCTATTTAATTTTTTCTTTGCCCTGTCTCATTGGATAGCCTTTTACTAATTTTTTCACAAATAGAAAATGAATTTGTTAACCAAGAAAATAGCAAACACCTAATCAGAAATCTAAGAAATACCTTTTTTCCATGTAAAAAAAAATATGTGGGAAAAAAACCTTAGCCACCTTGAAATATTTTCACTTTACACAATATTTGTGACAAAAAATAATTCAAATTAAAAATATAATATATTGGGTTTCATCTATATATTAACTACATCTGTTGTATTCACCAAAATGAAAGGATGGTTGCTACCAAAAAATCTTATCCTAAGGCTAGAGGTTTGTTTTTTATTCTCCACTCTTCTCCACTTTGGTATTGGGTCACTATTGTGTTGATAGGATCACTACTACATTGTAGTAGTCTATGTTGCACTATGCTAGTCTATATTCTAGAATTAGATCTAGCACATCTGTATGTCACCTCTCCAATATTACATCACTTTTGTCAAACTTATTCTTCTCCAATCATTAAACCAAGGATGTTCTTCCTCCCTTGCCATTTTAATAAATTAGCTAGTTTCTTTATATAAAACTCAACTCTTATATTGTTAGATTAACAATTTATTTTATTTACTTTATGTTTATGGTTCTTAATTTCTTAAATGAAAAGTGAACATATAAATTTATTCTTCTCAATATCTTAAAAAAAAATGTACTTGTTAGTTCAGCAACATAAATAAGTAGTGGCGAACTAAAGAACTACAATTTAAAATTTACACTACAACAAATAAGTTATATGATTCTATAAAAAATAATAGAATACTACCACCCAATATAAGACATATCCTAGGAAAACTCTTATAGTAAAGACCTAACCTCGAAAACAGACTCTAATTATATTATTTAACAAAAGATTACAACACAATAGAGTAGGAGTGTTATCAACAAGAGATATTCAACTCTATATTCTAAATCAATCTAGTATCATAACCTTGTGATAAAACCACAATCCAAACTCCATCCCAGTCATCTAATATATATGATAAGGGCATCCAAGAAACCACCGATGGTTTCTCAAAACTATGTGCTCAAAACCATGAGCCAAATCTAGGTCCAACAAGTCCATGTTTGATACATGCACCCCTCTCTAAGAGCAACTCCTTAATAAACTATAACCCCAACTAAGAATCTTTACCCATACATATAAGGGAGTCAAATGGTCAAGTCTATCACTCCATAGGGTTCCATTCAAACCTCTTTTGAAATTGTTGTTGGAGTACGCAAGACACTGAGAGGGGGGGTGAATCAGTGTCTTATAAAACAGAATTGTTTTTGGCAACACCTAATCAACTTTTACCACTGTGAACCTCAACCTTGAATGGTAAAGCAAGACATTCATTTAAGAATCAGGATGAACTATCAAACCAACTTGTGAGCATGAAAAGACAAAACAACTGTTTGTGAACTACGGGGAATCATTTAAACCATTCATCAAGACAAACAAAAGAGGCAGATTGTTACTTCATTGCACTAAGATGAGCATCAAAGTATTATGCATTTATAGCATCATATAATAGTTAAATTATGAAATAATGAACAAAAAAATCATGAGCAGAACAAGTAACCATAACACAGAGATTGTCCTGAGTGGAAAACCCTCTGGGGCATAAAAACCACTCAAAAAATGCTTTACTGGCTTATTTAATGAATCTCACTGATTACAGGCCTCACTGGCTACGAAATGCCTCACTAGCAAACCTCATTGGAAAAGGTCATTTCTTGTCTCGCTGACTTGACCTTTCAATACATGTTTCAATCATAAAAAAACAAATATAGAGGGACACTTTGTTTCACTGATCCTCAATCTCTGATTTAACATCAATGATAATGCATTCTCAACATTACATCAGGTGTATACACAACCACACACACAATTTTTGTTCAAAGCCCTTTTTATACATCTCATAATTTGTAACATCTCCTTCTGTATGTGCAGGAATAACCAATTCAGGAAGTTTTCTTAACTGTCAAAACAGTTAGGTCGAAAGACCTTATGAGTTCATTGAAACACCAAAGTCAAAAGTGTTTTGTTAAAACCCTAACCAGGGTCATAAACCCAAATCTTTGTCATGATATCATATGAAAATATTGCTGACTGAAAGAACATCTGGAGACAGTTATAACTATTTTTGAAACACTTTTGAAACACCATAAACCATATTCTCTGTCAAAGAAATTTCTTTCAGTTTGAAACCCTAACCGTCAATGTTATGAGTAATAACAAACAACGTGTATCATAAACCTCTTATGAAATAAATGACAGAGAAAAGAGCACATATAACCGTCACAGCAAAGCATACTCGACTAGAAACACAATCTCTATACCAGAAAAATAAAACCCATAACAATAAAGAGGAATGATAGCACCTGGAAAGGTAAAATGATGGGTTTGAGACTATTGTCAATGTCCTTGATGCACAACACTTCCTGTCACCTCACAGATTCAACAAATGAACTCCACAAACTGTCAAAATACCAGATTCTGCATACCCTTCTATGATGGCAGCCAAACCCTCGTGGAGAGGATAATAGATAGCGAAAATAAAATGATTAAACATCATTTTTGCCTTTTGAGCTGAGTGACCAAATGAGCTGGTTAACCCTAAAAGAAATATGTCTTCACCGTTTATGCTTTGTCAAAAACCTTCTTTACCAGTTACCAAATTAATCCTGAAACATCAATGATGTTCTCTTAATATTTTGCAAGGTGTTTAATTGAGCGCTAGGAAAAAGTGCTCGTAGTCATCAAAAACATATGATATACCATATATTTCAACTTAATACCAAGTCAAATGTTAGACCATCAAGTGCCAAGTCATCAAATATTCCAATGTCAAGGTGCCAAGACAAAAATCAAGACAACAATTATGATGCCAATTACAAAATATGCAAAGTCATATAATGTTTGACATCACTGCCAAATATAAATGCCAAGTGGGACAACAACTCATCACCACCAAGTAAGAAGGAATACCATATCATTATGAAACCAAACTGAACAATATCAAAAAAATGCCAAACCATGTCAACATCAAGATGTGTCTTGCATCAAGGTGCCAAACATGATAGATCCCATCGTATATGCTGAACAATAGAATGATAGCATTCTGAGATCAAGCATTCTAAGATCAAAGCTGAGATCAAGGCCAAATGAAACCAAGATGAATACAACAAGAACAAGACCAGGAGTATATGCATCATGTGTGTGCCAATTGTATGCTCACATATGATCATGCCAACTTTATGCTCATGTAGATGCCAACTGATCATGGAAGATGCCAAAAACTGATATCATATACACCAAACAAATGTCATCTTGTTTTCCATGAATATGCAAACATGCTATGAGTATGCCAAACTGAAATGAACCCACATGATATAAACACCTCATAGTACCGTGCCAAGGACCAATCTGCCTATTAGAAAACTATCTCAAGGAAACCATATCAACCATCAAGGAAACCACATGATATCAAGTTGTGGTTTGGACATCAGGGACAACAACTAAGGGTAAGTCAACAATTGTTTCTATTGAAACCCTTGCTGCTATTTTCACTTTCTCCAAAAGGACATTTAGAAGCATAATGACCAATTCTACCATATTTGAAACATTTGAAAGGTATCTTACCTTTATACTTGCTTGATCCCCTTTTCATTGTTCTCACAAAGTTTGCTTCTTTTTCCTCAGCTTCATTGCATACATTAGATGTTCCTTCATTCTTCACAACATTGAAGGCAACTTCTCTTTGGCAAGGACCTATGACTTGATTTCTCGTTTCATAGGCAATAAGGGACCCAAACAGCTCTTTCATCATGAGTGTCTTTAGATCTTTGGCTTCTTCAATTGCATAAACTTTTGAATCGAATCTGTGAGGTAGAGTTCTCAAGACATTCTTCACAACCAATGAGTCAGCTATATCTTCACCCATAATCCTAATTCCATTGACTGCTTCATCTACTCAGTGCAAGTAGCCAGCTATGTTCTCCTCTTAAGATTCATCCTTAGATTCTCAAAAACTATTTTGTAGGATTGTAGTTTTACTTCCTTTATAGTGTCATTCCCTTCATTATATTATTCTTTCATTCTATCATTCTAACAGTCTATTATTCTATCATTCTTTTATTATATCATTCTATGATTCTATCATTCTATCATTCTATTATTCTATCATTCTATCATTCTATTATTCTATCATTCTATTATTCTATTATTCTAATATTTTGTCATTCTATCATTATATTATTCTATCATTCTATTATTCTTTTATTCTAATATTCTATCATTTTATCATTCTATTATTCTATCATTCAATTATTCTATTATTCTATTATTCTTTCATTCTATCATTCTATCATGCTATTCTTCCAATGGTTATAAAAGTAATCGAGAGATGCTCTACTCAAGTATCTTCCTACTATTATGAATTTTTTAATATTTTTTGTAATATACATTATTTAAATTATATTTTCCCTATGTATTAAAATATGCAAAAGTAATATATTTAAGATATAATATGTCAAACTTAAAAGATTATAAATATTTTTTTAATTAAAATATGAATAGATCAAACAAGTATTAAGTGTGAATATTCCTCAAAGACATTTCCTTAAATACTGCTAGACTTTATGTTTACCTTTAAGTTTGAAAGCACTTGAGAATGATATATGATATGTTAATGAATGATTGTTTATGTTAATGATTGTTTTCAAAATATAATAGCAATTTATGTTAGTTGTGGTAGTTTATGATGTGAATATATTGTAGGATGAAACTAACCTTTATGCAACATGCATGTGCAAGGTAATTACCCACCCCCCTCATAAATTCCTTTATTGCCACATCTAGAGAAGAAAGCAAATAGAAGGGAATTGAGATTTTATGGTGGAAGAAAAAGTGATCAAAGACAATGAAATGGACAAGGTATTAAATCTACCTTCTAAGGTTATGTACCTCATAATTAAGCCATGATCACGATGTGGTAGGGCTCCTTAACAAAAGAAAATTTGTAACCATCTTGGTATCTCTCTAGTGATTCCCCATTCTGCATGAAGATCTTCTTAGCTTCTTCCCCCATTTTTCTATCCTTAAAAATCTACCTCCCTACAATTTCCAATCCTATAGCTTTTGCAATGAGTTCTTTAGAGATGACCATCTCCATGCCCCTAATCTTTACATCCCTACTATGTCATTTATGGGAAAATTATAATGCTAGGTTAAGATCATAACCATTCACCTATTCCATGATCATTGTTAGTCCCCGAGCCTTCAAGATCTTCCAAGATTTTTATTTCTTTTTGACCTTTCACAAGAGATTGGATCAATCCTATTCCTATAACATAATATAATAATATAGAATAATAGAATAATAGAATGATAGAATGATAGAATGATAGATTAATATAATGGTAGAGTTATAGAATAATACAATGATAGAATAATATAATAATATAATAATAAAATGATAGAATGATAGAATAATATAATGATAGAATAAAAGAACGATAGAATGAAAGAACAATAGAATGAAAGAATGAAAGAATAATATAATGGTAGAAAAATAGAATAATAGAATAAAAGAATAATAGAATGAAAGAATAATAGAATAATAGACTAATAGAATAATAGAATAATAGAATGATATAATAATAGAATGGCTACTGGGAAGCTTTTGATATAGGATCCTTAGGTGCTATAATAAATAAAGGTAATATTAAATTCATACTCATGGCAAACAATCCTGAGAAAATATGAAATTAGTGACTAATAAGTTTGTTCAATACCTCCTATAATATCATAGCTAAATCCCTTACTCTCCATGTTATTCACTGGTTTCCACTTATTATTCAATCTAAATAAGTTATCTTCAACAAAAGTAGATATATTTTGAACAATATTATTATTGTGTGTGGAGGTATGGAATGAGCTTCTCACTCTTAGAAACAAGATATTTTCATCAAGATTGACTTTTCTAAGGCTTATGATCATATCAAGTGGTTTTTCATTCTATCATTGCTTCAAGCTCTTAGATTTGGCCCTAAATTTCTCATCACATCTCACCATCAATGGTCGACAATCCTCTTCTTTTGGGTTTTTAGATCCATTTATCAAGGATGCCCTCTTTCTCTTACTCTCTATGTTCTATTATTCTATCATTCTATTATTCTATTATTTTGTCATTCTATAATTATATTATTCTATTATTCTATCATTCTTTCATTCTATTACTCTATCATTCGATTATTCTTTTATTCTATTATTCTATCATTCTATCATTCTATTATTCTATCATTCTATTATTCTCTCATTTTGTCATTCTATCATTCTATTATTCTATTAATCTATCATTATATTATTCTATCATTCTATTATTCTATCATTCTATCATTCTATTATTCTTTTATTCTATTATTCTATTATTATATTAGTATATCATTCTATCATTCTATCATTTTATCATCCTATTATTCTATCATTCTATCATTCTATTATTATATTATTATATTATTCTATCATTCTATTATTGATATGACTAAAAATTTCATATCTTATTGGATAAAAATTTTAAATCTATAAGATATTTACTTTATGTGCATGTTTGTGAGTGCTTCATACTTCGGCATACATGATAATTTTAGGATTCGCACGCGCCTCAAAGTGGGGGCAAAATGTAATGGTGGAATTTGTATACCCATGCCATTTCCCATTTTTAGGAAATGTCTTGATACATTTACATAGTGACAAATGGCATGATATTGTACAAAGTTGGTCTCATTCCTCCATATTTTTATCCATTAATACACACATCCCACATACACTTAGCCCTACCTTTTCCATATACACACAAGCTCTTATGAATTCACCTTATCTGCCCATTTATCACAATTATCTATGTACCTACCTCTATTTATTCATTTACCACCTAGATTTTGACCATTAGCCCATTCTAGAAAAATTTTATAGTTGTGGGGGTGACCCTGAGATCACAAACTTGATCCCTTCATTTTCAAATTCAAAATTCAAATTTGGATAACTAGCCCCATTCATTCTCCTACCTTGAGCCAAATAAACACATGTTTGGAACAATTTGATGCCATGTGAGTACATAAAGACATTCAATGCATTCATTCTAACAAGCCAATGGGCATCAAAATTCTAAGTGACAAGCTAAAGAAGTCTACTAATAATTTCAAACACACAAAAACTCAATTAGAAGAAAAGAGGAATATAGTTGGACCAAGCTTGAGGATGAGAAACTACAAGAAGAAGAGTCGAGCTAAGAAGATGAAGGAGTTGAAGCATTTTGTGGATTTGCATGAAAGTTTCTACAAAGAAGAACCCGAGGCTACAAAGACTCTACATAGGTTGTAATTTTATGTTTGTTTTAGCTTTATTTAGGGTCTTTGTGTTTGTGCTGGTGTTTCAAACTGTTGTTGCAGGTATGTTGTTGTTTTATTGGTCATCTTATGTTTTGTTGACATTTTATTGTTTGTAACAAGGTTTCGAGTCACTTCAAAACCTGTTTTACCCCTTAAATAAAACAAGCCACTAAAGAATTCAAAAGTATATAATTGTAGAGCATTAGAGTAATCAATAGCACCACATTTTGATTTGATTTAATAAAAAGGAGTAATAAATCTACATAGTTAAGTGTTTGCCTACTATTTTTTATCATCGTTCAATTTCCAAGGGTTGATAAAGAAGAATTGTTTTCTCTATGATGAATCAATAGTGCTTAAGGTATTTCTAAATACCACAAAGTCCCTAGATATTCAAGAAGAGCAAAGTAGATTGGCATACATCAAGTGAAGTTGTAGAATAGAACACCACTAATTACCAAGAAAAGTTCAAACTTATAGGACAAATCTATGGTGTAAACTTTGTCATAGATCCGCAAACTTGTCCTCTAACATAGCAAAGATCCAACACAAACTTCAAGGCACTTCACTAATAGAGAGTCATTGTCTCTAGGTCTTGGCCCTGGGTCTATTCACTTTGAAAATTTAAAAAAAAAATAAAAAAATTGGCTGAGTAAGAAGAATTTCGGTAAGTTCCGAATTGGTTGGAAATCGTTGATAGAGTTCCCAGAGGAGCCCAGATCGTTGATTAAGTAGAAGATAGTAAAAATGGATAAGGCATGGGTAAGTAAAGTTAAATGAGGAAGGGAAAAGAGAGAAGAAGATAGATATCAGGGAGTTCCTAATGACTAGGAAATCCTTGATATTGTTCCTCGTGATCCCAAACGCGCCGAATTTGAAAAATTAAATTTTTAAAGTATTGTAAAGGTTGTTTTGAATATGTTTTCCCACCTGTTGACTATAATGTGTCCCAATTGGTCAAAGCACCATTAGTGCCAGACTTAAAATGGATTGGGGGTAGGTAAATTGAATGATACCAAAGGAGGAGGGCGCAGGTAGTTGGGTTTGGTGTGCATGTAGATGAGTAATTATAGCTCAGTTATTTTTTGCCCTAATTTTTTCCACCCAAAGCAGAAAAAGAGAAGAAATGTGTTGCTATATGTACCTAGTGTGAAGGAATTTAGAGGGGTTCGAGCTAGGTCAAAAGGAAAAAGAGGCGTGTTGACTTTCACAATTCTTCATACATTTCCAGTATCAATTCATCAAGGAGTGGGTATTTAGATTCATATGTAGATTTAGAAGTTGCAGCTGGTTCCATTGTATGAACTTCTCTAATTTTTTTGTATTCATTTTGGAAACCTCTTAAGCCTTGTATAGGTTTCCCCTTGTAATGTTTTATTACATGAATATAACTATGATTTGAGTAGTGACAAACTCTTAAAACGTTGCAATCATTGCAGCTATTGTATCTTGAGTTATATGTTAATGAATGCAATTGAATCTTGGATAACTAAGCATATTTTTATTTTGTAATTAGTTCTAGGTCAAACCCCATATTTTTATGTTTATTTGTCCTCCTTTGGTAAATTTGTGACTCTGAAGTCTGGAATAGGCACCAATCTAACATTGCTCGACCACCCACAAAATTATAAAACAAACAAATTTCATATTGTTAAGATAAATAGGCCTGTATGCATTTTAGTCCGTCATTTCAATCAGTGAATATCTTTAGTAAAGTAGTTCAGTTTCATTATTTTTTGGCTAAAAATGCATGCTAGCATCTTGGACTTTTGAAATGATGCCCCACATCAGCTAAATAGAGGTTATAAGATGTAGTGAGCTATTATTTTAAGTCTGTGACATTAAGTGGGGTTGAAACAACATTCTAGGTATCACTATTTTATTGTTGTTCTATGTATATTTTAGTATTGTGATTAATCCCCTTTGAGGGATACCTCTAGGAATACTCTCCTTGGGTTAGTTGAGCCAAAAGTGAAGAGTTTACCCACTCCTACCAGTTTCCCTTGAATTGTCATAAACTTGTTGATGAACCCCTTACCAATCCTCTTGAAGACACCCCTGGCCTAGGTGATTCAATAATGTTCTAAGGTTTCAGAGTAGCTATTTTGGGAACAAACACATTGGTGTCATTGTCAGGATCTAGTTGATTCTGGTTAATTATTGCAGCTTTGCAACACAGTGAAAATCTTAGAAATATCTTCCAAGAGGGAAGTCGCGACTCTATTTTAAGAGCAACCCATAAATCAATTTACAATTGAGAGAAGAATTTTACAATGGATCAGAAAAGATCCCAAGGTCATTCGAGACATGATAACTCCCCAAGAAGCATAGGAAATCAAAGAAATAGATGGAGAGAAAGAAATCCTACTATGCTACCTAGACTGAATACCCAAGGTCAAGTAGGTACTTCTGGCATAAATGATGCATTCTTAGATGTGATAGATCCTTTTCAATATACGTCAGATGATTCTACTGATAACCAAGCAAGAAATAGTAGGACAAATGTGGATGAATATGAGGTTCAAAGAAATGAGAACATTATTGGCAGGAGAAGAAGAGATAGATCCTTTGATGTAAACATGAGAACATTTGGAATGCCCAGTAAAAATGAAGAGACACTTTAGGATACCTAGCATCCTACTTCACCTATTGGGTCACTCAAAAATTAGTAGGGTAACATTCCCAATAATAATGAACAACCAAGACAATATGATGCTAATGAAAGGAAAAGAACTCTTGATGATGAGTTAGATTTACTTGATCATATTAGACAAAGGCAGCAAGAAGTGCAAGCCCTACTTGATTTGCAATAGGCCCAACTTGCTCAAAATGCACATAATCAGCCTCAACATCAAAATGTTCAAAATCCTAGACCTGCAGCAAATTATCAGCCACCACAATAGTAGTATCAACATATGGGGCAGCAGGGTAGGAACCCAATCCGTGCCCCTCAAGCTCCAAATCAATCGCAACAGTTTGGTAATGTTCTGAATCCCAGACCTCCATTCAGAAGGTAGGCTCAAAGGTTTCCTCCAGTTAGGCAGCCTTTGGGAGCAGAAAGGTATAAACAATTGCATTTCTTTGGTATACCTGATTTTCCTAACCTAATTCTGAATGAAAAAAGAAGGAAATTTTCATCGAGTTATTACAAAAGCAACTTTTTAAAAATCTAGAAAAAAACACTAAATTGCTATTTTGAGGGCCAAGATAAAAGTTTCAAGCCCCGAAAAAGTGCCAAGACGGTGTCCAACCCACTAGGATCAGTTGCGAAACTACTTTCCACCTCATAACGCATCCACCCGTAAAATCTCGTAGAAAACCCACATCCAAGTCAAAAGTTATGATCTTCGGAAGTTCTTGCATCATTCTCCTCTTGTTGAAAAGAACGCAGCTCCTGCAAGTGAGTGTCTTCAAACTGCTGCCACTTGACTGGATCCAACCTTTGCACTTCATTCTTCTCTTTTTTTTCCTCTTTTTCGAGCATATTTCTAGAACAAGCTTCACTCGCCTTGAACAAATATGCACTTCATTCTTCTCTCCTCTCATGGATTTGCATCCACCAAATATTGTCTTCCTCTGCCAAATTATTTCCCTTCTCCTCTCCTTCTTCATGGGATCCAACCCACCACTAACCAACCACCTCCACCAAATCTCTCCTGTAGCTTCCTCTACAACTCTTTTATCTCACTATTTGTGCTTTCCAATAGACATGTTCCTGCTGCAAACTCATTCTTTTCTTCTTTTTCATTATTCTTGAGGACTTCCACTTCTTTGTCTTTATGTTCCTCTTTATCTGCAAACAAAATAATATTAGGTAAAATAAGGTTTTCATTATCACTCTTCTCTGTTGCAATCTCATCCATGCCTTTGAAAAGGCATGTTTCAGTTGCAACCATGTGCTTTTTCTCTTTCATGCCACTTTCATGACATTCTTTCTCACACCTTTTATTATCAACATTTCCTCTATTCATTTCAGCTTTTAATAGATCCAATATATAATGAAGTCTTATCAACTCTTCATTAAGACTATCCGTAAATTTTCTTTCCCACTTTTCTATATATGAAATCATTATAGGACTCTTCAGGACCCATCTCATCCTCTTCTTTGAAAACATTTCGGTCATTCTCAATATGCAATTTCTACAACCTGCACACATAAACACTTTAGAGCCAATGCTCTCTGCAGTTACAGGTCCTCTCTACAAAAAAAACTCACTCATAACTATCCTCTACCCAACAAAAGACTCTGGAAGATGCACCTCTCCAAGACCTCTTCTACCCACTTTCTCTCAATGGAAGAAGTCTCTACACCTTCTACCCAGCTTTATCTCTGATGGAGCACAACCAACACATCTCACACAAATTTAACTCTCCTCTACCCAACAAAGACTCTGGAAGATGCACCTCTTCAAGACCTCTTCTACCCACTTTCTCTCAGTGGAAGAAGTCTGTACACCTTCTACCCAGATTTTATCTCTGCTGGAGGACAGTGAACATATATCTCACAAAATCAATTTTTTTTTTGTAATTACAAATATTTCTCATACTTCAACACAGGAAAATAATTTGCATCACAAACTCCTCTCAGTCCTTGTGCATACTCTGCACACTCAAGATCAACCCACTCTGATCCTCATGGATTGGAAAAACAAGTAGACACTTGACAAGATCCTCTGAATCAAGAGCGAGGAAGGGGATTTCAAAGAGGTAGAGGTTATGGTAGCGGTAGAGGATGGGAAAACCAGAGAAGGCCTTTCACTTGTTTCAGATGTGGAGAAGAAGGTCATAGGGAATTTGAATGCTCAAATTATAACATGCAAGAAAGAAATCAAGGAGGACAACCTAGGGTGAACCTGATTCAAACACAACATGAAGTGGAAGGGACAGAACTAGAGGTTCCACCAGATGTGGGAGAAAGTCTCATGATGAGAAGAGCAATGGTGATTCTAGAGAAGGAGAAAACACAAGCCAAAAGCTCTGATGGTTGATGTCTTTGAACCAATATCTTCATAACCAAATGCACTTCAATTGGCAAGGTATGTCAAGTTATTGTTGATGGAGGTAGTTATGAAAATATGGTTTCTAAAGAAATGGTAGAAAAATTGAATTTACACTGAAAAACATCCTCATCCGTACCGCATTGCATGGTTTAAAAAAGGAAATGAAGTCATTGTTGATAAAAGATGCCTAATTAAGTTTAGCATAGGGAAGATCTATCAAGATGAGATATGGTGTGATGTTGTCCCAATGGATGCCTGTCATGTGTTATTGGGAAAGCCATGGCCGTATGATAGAAAATTTATGCATGATGGAGAGAAAAACACATACACCTTTTGGAAAGATGGCTCTAAGGTGATTTTGTTGCCTCTCAAGGATGAAGGAAAAGGTGAGACCATGTTGTCTGAAAGAGATCTTGTTAAATAAATGAAGGTGACATGGTGTTGCTATGCATTAGTAGTGAAAAAAGGTGAAGAGGAAGACATTTCAGTTCCCCCAGAAGTAGCAGAGCTATTGACAGAATTTGTTGAGGTTTTGCCTAATGAATTGCCTGATGGTCTACCACCAAAGAGAGATATTCTGTCATGCCCACATTTTTCCATGTGGTCACAACACACATCACACGTGTCATAGCCACATCTGTCATGTGGTTATGACACGAAATATGAAAAATTTTCTCACACTTCCCTAAAAACCCCCTCGCATGCGTAAGCATGCTCGGTGGTGTTTACTCAAGGCGAAAACACTACAGTTTTCGGCGGGGTACAAGTACAATTACGTGCAACCAGACGCAAACAGTCCAACAAGGGGGTCTCTACGACGCCGTTAACGCCATTACAAGGGTGAGATTACCAAGGTTCCTAAATCTAAATCTCAGCATATTCCGGCAGCATAACGCCTTACGGCATAAGTGGGAATTACTCAACACTATTTTACGCACGTGGTTCACTGATAGATTAACAACTTCCCACGACACCTTGTTTCGACTAAACCGACTCATGATCTCCCTATTTAGGCATTTTTCAGCAAGGCATGGTTGTCTGTCTCCTCTCTTGCTTCCTGAAACATACTCCTCCTTCGACTTAGCATTCTCAACAAGGCGGTTCGTTTGCTCTCTCTTCCCTTTTCTCTGGGTCTTAATTTTGATTGTATTTTTATCGCGCTTACCTTAACTATTTCTCTGATAATTTAGTTTGTTTATATTTTGGTCTCTCTCTCTTTCATTTTCTATGCTTTCTTTATGTTTATCCGGTCCTTTCTTCATATTTTACATCAATCAGGGTTATCACTGTATCTTTTGTTGATATTAAACCTAACTTCCAGATGGTCCAGGTCACATAGGCTGGTTTACTACTTCGCTGGACTCGGTCTCCTAGTCTTCTCCGATCTAGGTTTCTCCTCTTTGTTTGTATTAATTAAACTTGTTCCTAAGCAAATTTTGGCAGGAGGGTCCATCAACTTAGTTCTCTTATCCCATGTGGGAAATGCCACGCATTTTCTCCTCTGTGTTTTCCAATGTTACTTTTTCTTCTTCTGACTCTCTTACAGGTTTACTTATATGGACGTTTACTACAGTTGAGATTAAAATGGCCTCACATGGAATGTATGTGATGGCTTCTTAAGTTTATTTCCAGTGATCTTTTAAGCAAGGTGACGTGTAATTTTCCTCTTCATTTTCCGGGTTATTGAATCGCGTTGATAGATGAAACTTCCGAGAAACTCTTCCCGGAGTAATATAGTATATTCCTTTATGCTCTCGTTAAATTATAATTTTATTTTCTCTTATTAATGTTAAGAGAAAACGGCCTCTCTGAAAGTCGTAATCATTTAAAAAAATTTATAAATATGTAACGATATATTTCTATGTATATATATATAAGATCGTATATATATATAAACATACATATACTCAATTACATTTCTCCTATTTAAAATTACTGTTGTTATAATTACTGTTGTTTATTATAATTACTAATATTGCAATTATTAAGTTATCTTAATAAGTTACCTTTCTATTAAACTAGTATTAATCTTCTATTTGTTTTTTTTATATAATATAATTTTATATATATATATATATATATATATATATATATACAATTATATACCATAGTTGTTATTAATAAGAGGTTCTCCACTTTATAAAATAAAAGCCAACCATGGAAAATAACATAAATCCTTTGGTTGTTTTGTTCAACACATAAAATAGGGTTTTAAACCCTAAATACACATTATTGAGAAGGAAGTTTATATTGTATGCAGGGGAGGAAGAGGCATGGCGGCGGAGGCTGCAATGGACAGTGGTGGGCGGAGGTAGGCTCGGCCGAAGCGGAGAGGACCACGTTTAAGGTCGCGGGGAGCACAGATGGTGGCGGGGCTGGAGGCTCCACGGAGGTCGCAGTGCGAAGGGCGCGGCGGGGACAGCGTGGCAGCGGAGTTTTGAGCTCCGCGGGGTGTAAAGGCAGGGGGATGTGGGGAGGGGCGGAGCCCCACCCACATCCCACGATGTGGGGTGTGGGTGGGGCTCCGCCCCTCCCCACACCTCAATACATAAAAAGACACTGCGGTGGGGATTCACTCCCCACCGCCCACCATAAAATGTTTTCGACTGTGTTTTAACACACAGCGACCTCAAGTTTCGCTCCGCGAATTTCTATTTCGAATTTTCATGAGTTTAATTTGCATCATTAATATTTAATGTTAGATATATAACAATTATTATATATATATATATATAAATATATTTATATATATTTCAGTTTCATAGTATCACTTCATCTTCTCAAACTCAACAATATATTCAGTTTCTGTTTTAATGATAATTAAATAACAATTATTATATATATATATATTATTTTCATAATACCACTTCATTTTCTCAAATTAAACCATTTATTCAGTTTCTTATATTCTGTAAAATGATCATATAAGAAATGCAATAAAGACTATATATATATATATATATACACACACTTAAGAAATGAAGTTTTAATCAGTTTATTTCTGCAATTAATAAATGTCCATTTCAACTCTTGGACAACAGAAGTAAATATATAATAGACTTTCTCTAAACTTCACAAAATAACTGAAAACATTATTTATGAAGAAGAAACTTAAACATTTAAAACTGTCTTTTCCATTATAACAATGAACTATAAAACTGACCTTTCAACTAATTAATCCAATCTATCCTTATAATTACAAACTAGCTCAGATTTGATTGTAAATAAGTAAAGATCTCTTCATTTCACTAACACATTTAATACAGTAAGACTTTCTTTTTTAACTTCAAACTTTCCATATGAAATTCAAGGTAAATAATTACATCATACACAATACAATAAGAACAACTATTTCACTACCCTTAACAAGATGAAAGATAAGGATTTCCTTCTCCCAGCCAACTTACAAAAGAAGTTATGTAACAACTAAGTAACAGTCACTCCCAATAACATGATCAGGGAGGTTATTTCCTTCACTCCCAGGGTGACAATAAATTACAACAATATCAAGAGAGGTGCTCTCTCTTCAACTCTTATGAAATGAACATGATCTAATTCTCATGACAAAGAAGAATAAACTATTTCTTCATAAATATAACTTCTCCAAATCCAACCAGAAGCTCCAAGAGGAAACCTGCATATCAAAGACAAACAAAGAAGAAAACACCACTCATCTAGCTCTCCTCCCTTCCGTAGACCCGCAAGAGGGTCACCCCCGAGCTAGGGAGACCATACTCACACCTGGGTAACTCAAGCACTCCACTTCACAACAGGGACAACAACAAACCCAAAGCACACAAACACCCGTGGGTAAATTACACAACACGGAAACTCAACTACAGTGAGTTTCATAAGGGGTAGGAAAGTGGACACACTCGACTCTAGAGTGTCACCCTTACAGATATTTTAACCAACACAATTTCTCTTGGCCTCAAACCAAGTTTGATCACAAATTTTTTTAAGAAATCTATATTTGACTCTCAAGTCAAAGATACAGTCACAGATACATGCCCTCAAGGCTTTCAACATCCCAAAAGAAGGAAACAGGTATGCACCCGAGGAGGATCTCTCCTCCCCTACCCCAAACTTGATGAGCATTTCTCCCAAGTGGGAGAAGCTCTGTCAAACAACCCGACAACAAACCCCACAGAAAACAACTCTAAAAACACAAACAAATAAGCATCTTTCACACACTTTACATACACATTCAGATATACGAAAGAAAGGTAAACATCAAACCAACCTTACAAAGCCCTCCTGGAATGAAACTGTTGCAGAGCTCCACTGAGTTCTCTTCCAACCTTAGCCAACCACTCCTCTCTCTCTTTTCTCTCCTCCAAGCTAACTTTCCTATTCTCTAGCAATAATAATAAAACTCTCCCCAAAATTCAACTAACTCCCTCTCATCCCAAAATTGGAAATAAATAACCCAAATTCTTTTCAGTTTAGAGGAATGGGGAGGTGACACTTGTCACCTCCTCACTCTCCCCCAAAACCACTATTCTGTCCTGGTGGCTTATGTCACTCACCCATCCCTAGAGTACTCCTTATCCCTCTCCTCATGTCATTTCTCTTACGCATGGGAGAAATAAAAGGAGTTAAAGGAGGAAAAGACAGGTGACCCATGCCTCTTCTTCCCTCCTTCACATGGATGGCCCCACAACACATGGGGGAATCTCACTAATGGAGAAGGTGACTTCAAGTCAATCCTTCAATAATGGATGGGTTTGTAGTCATCTCTTACCTTGGGGAATGAAGAGGGATGGGTTGGGTGTTGGTACAACCCATCTTGTCCCCTCCATACCTCCAATTTTCGCCACTTAACTTCAGGGGGAAGTTAAGATGACTAGATGGAGGTTACTCAAGGGTTACCCATGCCAAATGGGCCCCTGGACCCATGGGGTATAACCCAGGGTCAACTTTAACCCATCCAGGACACCCATGGTCAAGGTAAAACACATGAAAAGGCCTCAAAGATTTAAATAAAATAAAGAAATTCAAATTCAAACTTTTTACAACACAAATCATAAAATATTGTTACAAGAGAGTAACCAAACCCACTCGACCATACGAAAGACCACATTACAACATCACATCAAACACAGAAAGATCTTGGTTCCTCGTGGAACCAGATCGGCTTAACAGGGAATAACAATAACAAGGTGCGGAATGATCTCCGAAATCTGTGGTTCGATTAGTAAACCCTGCACACTAAATTACAAGATCAGTATCCACATATAATCATCATAGCTGAAGCAACTTAAAAACATGCATTATCATGACATAGTTCTAATTATCATAAATGAAATCATATTACAATTTTCCATCATCACCTAATTAACTTTTCTGAAATGTAAACTTATCCAAACGTCACCCAATTAGTTTTTCCGAAATCATAATAAAGTTTAATAGTTTGACAATTTCCGGGAACTGCTATCCCACAAATATAAAAAGTAACAATAACAGTAATGTAAATAGTCATAACAACAGAAGTAAAAAGGGCGGTCCTCCCATATTCAGCATCATATTGATTTGATTCCAGGAGCAACTCTACCCAACCAAGAAGCTTATAGGATGAATCCAACACATGTAGAGATGAATAAGCAAGTAACAAAACTCATAAGTAAAGGTGTGGTGAGAGAGAGCATGAGCCCATGTGTTGTACCTGCATTGTTGACCCCAAAAAAAGATGGAACATGGAGGATGTGCACTAATAGCAAAGCAATTAATAAGATTACCATCAAGTATCGGTTTCCTATACCTCATATGGAGGACATGATGGATGTCCTTGCAGGGGCCAAATATTTCAGCAAGATCGACCTACGAAGTGGCTACCACCAAATCTGGATTCGAGAAGGGGATGAATGGAAGACAGCCTTTAAGACTAGAGACGGATTATATGAGTGGATGGTTATACCATTCGGGTTATCAAATCCACCTAGCACATTTATGAGATTGATGAACACTATACTACGCTCTTACATTGGTAAGTTTGTGGTAGTTTATTTTGATGATATTTTGGTTTTTAGTAACAGCAAAGAAGAGCACCTACAACACTTGAGGATCATCTTTGGTGTGTTAAGGAAGGAGAAGCTCTATGCCAATTTGAAGAAGTGTAGGTTCATGCAGGACAGTTTAGTTTTTTTAGGCTTTGTCATTTCTAAAGATGGTGTCAGAATGGATCCAGAAAAGATCAGGGCAATTCTAGAATGGCCTAGTCCAAGCAGCATCACAGAGGTAAAAAGTTTTCATGGCTTGGCCACTTTCTATCGAAAGTTCATTCAAAATTTCAGTAGTATTGTAGCTCCTATAACAGATTGCACCAAAGGAAGGGAGTTTGTATGGACCAAGGATGCTGAGGAGAGCTTTAAGTACTTGAAGCAAAAGGTAACAGAAGCACCTATACTTGCATTGCCAAATTTTGATAAGGTATTTGAAGTAGAATGTGATGCCTCCCATGTGGGAATAGGTGATGTGCTTAGCCAAGCTGGAAAACCTATAGCTTTCTTTAGTGAAAAGCTGAATGAAGTGAGAAAGAATTATTCTACTTATGAT
The DNA here is from genome assembly GCA_027924645.1 of Cunninghamia lanceolata. Lineage (NCBI taxonomy): Eukaryota > Viridiplantae > Streptophyta > Pinopsida > Cupressales > Cupressaceae > Cunninghamia > Cunninghamia lanceolata. The sequence goes on along the minus strand of BSBN01000918.1, from coordinate 6,537,932 downwards.
TTGGAATTTTATGCAATTGTTCAAGCATTGAGGTTTTGGAGACATTATCTTGTTCCCCAGGAGTTTGTATTGTTTACAGATCATATTACACTGAGATACTTGAACACACAGAAAAAGTTGAATAGTAGGCATGCCAAGTGGGTCTCTTTCTTGCAGGGTTACAATTTTGTGTTGAAACATAAGTCTGGAAAACAAAATCAAGTTGCAGATGCGTTAAGTAGGCGTGTTGCACTTTTGACCACAATGGAAACTAAGGTGATTGGTTTTGATGCCATCAAAAATTTGTATGAGTCTGATGATGATTTTTGGGAGATTGTGGAACAATTGAAGGCACCAGTATCTGGTAACTTGGATCACTTTAGGGGTGAATATTTTATGCAAGATGGGTATATATTTAAAGGAAAACAACTATGCATACCAGCTGGCTCTATGAGGGAAAACATTATCAGAGAATTTCATAGTAGTGGGTTGGCTAGACATTTTGGCAAGGACAAGACAATAGCCTTGATAGAAGATAAATATTACTGGCCAAAGATGAAAAGGGATATAACTAAGTATATCACAAGGTGTAGAATCTACCAAGTGGCTAAGGGACATTCACATAATACAGGGTTGTATATGCCATTACCAGTACCAGCTACGCCATGGACATATTTGAGCATGGACTTTGTGTTGGGACTTTCACATACTCAACGAGGTAATGACTCCATTTTTGTAGTTGTTGATAGGTTCTCCAAGATGGTTCATTTTATTGCCTGTAAGAAAACTAATGATGCAATGAGGGTAGCAGAGTTATTTTTTTCAGAAGTTGTTTGACTTCATGGTGTTCCAAAGACTATTACCTCTGCTAGGGATACCAAATTCCTTAGTCATTTCTAGAGGACTTTATGGAAGAAGATGGGGACCAAGTTATAGTTTAGTAGTGCCTATCATCCTCAAACGGATGGGCAAATAGAGGTGGTCAATCAGAGTCTAGGAAACTTGTTGAGGTGTATTGTTGGAGAAAAGCCAAAAAAATGGGACTTGGCATTACCCCAAGCTGAATTTGCCTATAATAGTTCTGTTAACAGATCAATGGGAAAGTCCCCTTTCCAGATTGTGTATGGCAGGAATCCTCAGGGTGTTCTAGATTTGGTACAACTACCAATGATAGATAGGGTCAGTGATGATGGGGAAGCATTTGCAGAACACCTTCAACAGTTGCAGCAAGAAGTGAGACAGAAGTTGCAGGATAGTAATGAGAGGTACAAGAATACAGTGGATACTAGTAGGTGACATCAGACATTTAGTGAAGGTGACTTAGTGATGGTATATTTGAGAAAAGAGTGATTTCCTACTGGAACATACCATAAGTTGAAGTATAGGAAAATTGGTCCTTGCAGAATTACAAAGAAGATCAATGATAATGCATATGAGGTCAGTTTACCAGATGATCTCGATATTTCTCCTGTGTTTAATATTTCTGATTTATATGCATTCCATGGTGAGGATGATGTTGAATATAGTCAACCAGAGGTGGCATGGCCCCACCACATTCCCCATAAGAGGAAGGAAAAGATTGCACAGGTTCTTGATAAGAAAACTATCTACACTCAACAAGGGCATTACAACAAGTATTTAGTACAGTGGGAAGGATTGCCAAGTATAGTGGGATGTGGATTACAGAGTGGGAAGTGCAGAGGTTAGATCCAATCAAATGGTAGCAGTTTGAAGACACTCACTTGCAGGAGCTACGTTCTTTTCAACCAGAGGAGAATGATGGAGGAACTTCCGGAGATCATAACTTTTGACTCGGATGTGGGTTTTCTACGCAATTTTACAGGTGGATGCATTATGAGGTGGAAAGTGGTTTCACAACCAACGCTAGTGGGTTGGACCCCATTTTGGCACTTTTTTGGGGATTGAAACTTTCATCTTGGCCCTCAAAATAGCAATTTAGTGTTTTTTTTTTCTAGATTTCTAGATTTTTAAAAAGTTGCTTTTGTAATAAATCGAAACTCATGTTTCAAATTTAGAATATTAGTTGGCATTTCATCCTACCTTAGTTTTAGGAAGCTTTTGGGAAAAAATAAGATTTTCAGGATATGATTGTAAAATTACCTAAATGGCAAAATCTGACAATTGTCGAAATCTGCCAAAAAAGGTAATTTTTTGATTTTTTTTGTTTTTCTTGGATATAAGAGAGTTTTCTCTCATTGTAGCAGCAGAGTTGATGAATAGAAGTTTTTTATGTTCTAGCTTCCAAATCTTTGTCTCTCATATGTTTAATGGCACAATTCTATTGAGTGTATGTTGTGTGCTACATCACTTTGGGAACAGAAAGGTATAAACAATTGGATTTCTTTGGTATACCTGATTTTCCTAACCTAATTCTAAATGAAATAAGGAAATTTTCAAAGTTTCAAGGAAACAATGTAGTCATAGGTGAAGAGCATATGAGGTATTTCATCAATATCACCAATGAATATGAAATAGAAGATGAAAATGTGATGATGAAATTATTTGTGCACTCACTAGAAGAGAGTGCTAAGGAATGGTACAAAGGTCTCCCAGATAACAGTGATGATTCCTAGGAGTGTTAGGAATTGCATGCAGAAGATATCAATTAAATGCAAATAAAGATTAAACAAAGGAATAAAAAATACACAGAAATAATAACAGCGAGAGACAATTTTTAACGTGGTTCACCCAAACTCGGGCTACATCCACCAACAAAGAGTCCAATATTATTATCTAGAAAATTGAACCGATTACAACCAGCAATCCTTGCAACTCAATACAGCTACAAATGCTACAATACAAAATCAACCGAAACCCTAACCCTTAGCCATTTTTATCAAGACTTATGTCGGTTACAAAATAGATTTTTTATGTAGGCCAATAGAAAAATAACTCCTAACACCTTTATAAAATAATAGGCAATTTTTTCTTCGGGGGTGCTTCCCTCAGCAACCCCCGCTGGGGGTGTTGCCCCCAGACCCCCGCCATGGGCTCCGCCCTCGAGCCTCGCAGGAGGGGCTCTACCACCCCTACACTCCCCCGTTAAATAATTTGGGGGGAAATTGCGTCGATAAAAGTGGGGAAAATTTAACCTTCGAGTCTGATTAGGCTCCATATAACAACAAGGAGTTCATGAGGGTCTTTAGGTTACAATATGGGGATATAATTGATCCCAAGTTTGCTAAACATGAGCTCACAACAATCAAGAAAAGGATAAATAAAACGGTGGTGAACTTCAACAGCAGATTCATCATGACAATAAGGAAGGTACCTCCACACCTTATACCAAATGAATCGATGTGTTTAGTGCTATATTGTGGTGCTTTTGATTTATAAATTAGGTTTTTATAAGGGACAAAAGTCCTCAAACATTAAGGGAAGCATATGTTATAGCCATTAATATAGAAAGTAATATGAGATCTTCAGGCAAGCATTCTAAGAGGTCTAATATAAAGATCTCCCAGCTAGACAGGTAGCCTTGAAAAAGCCTCTCACAATTGAGGACAAACTGGATAAACTCATGGGAGTTATAAAAGACTTGTCTTATAAAGTAGCAAGAAATTAGAAAGGATTGCCACCTCAGGGTGTTACAACACACTTCAATGAAGGTCAGAGGTTGCGTAACATGCCCTATAATATTGACTGGTCTAAAAGGCCACAACAAAATGATAGGCAAGCAGCCCCAAAGAAAGTAAGCTTCAAACAGCAAAATGAAAAGGAGACTCCCGACCCTTCAAGAAGAGATCATATAAATTTCCAAGAATCCTACTCATGGTGTAAGGTTTATTTCCTCCCACACGATCCTTCAAATTGTGTTATGGCTCTTTCAATGAACAGAGAGGAAGAGTTCCCTAATGATGAAGGTGTGGCAGAGTACTATGAAGAAGATGAATAAATCAGTTTGACACTGAAAACTATGAGCAGATGGATAGGGAAGCTCAATGTAACAAATATGAAGAAGATGATCATGTTTTCCAATATGATTATAGTGCAGGCTCTAGAAGATTTGACCTGCCAACTCATGATTTAAGAGATATAATGCATAAAAATACAAGCAATCACATCTATCTAATGAAGGCATGAGGGCCCTAACTAATGCAACCATCATGCAAGTTTAGGGTGGATATCATCTAAGGAACATACATCTCCCTATGCAAGGTAATGTTGCTACAAACTCAACTACAAATAAAGTTGAGACTAAAATGAAAAGAAAAAAAGAAAGTGGATGCTGAGAGAAAGGGTAAGGTTGTTAAAAAGAAGGCATTAGAGAATAAGAAAGTTCTGGTACAACAGTAGCACCAAAGATGAAATATGTACAAAAGGCACCAATACATATTATGAAATTAGTTGCTACGCCAATATTGGATGTTCACAAAACAAAAATTGATGCTAAGCAAGGTCAGCCCCAAATACCAAATGAACCAGAAAAAAGAAAAAAAAAAGGAATTGAAAGGTATGGACATCCCTTCTATCAATTAATGTCATTCATCCTAGATGCATGTGATGTCACTATATCCTGTGATACACCTCTACCTAGTTATCACCCTATAGATGTGGCCTAAGTCCTAAGTCAAAGTTGAATATCAGTGCCAGTAATGGAATTGTTTAGAGTTCCTAAGCATAGAGACAGGGATGTGTCATATATCACTGCCACCAATATACCCAAGCAACCTGATGTTATTCCTAGTAGTAATGATGAAAGTTATTCTCATGAAGAGACTGTAGAGGTCCATTTGGGTTACCATGGTAAACATCCAGATGGGTGTTGATCCTTTCTACACAACATTAATTATAAATGGATGGTTGTTGCATAATTGTATGCTTGATTCTAGTGCTTCCAACAATGTTATTCCACTAGAAATCATGAATAATCTGGGCCTAAAAGTATCCAAGTTTTTTGGCAAGTGATTTCCCATGGATTCTCGAGAGGCCAATGTGATTGACCTTGTAAAGGACGTTGAGGTCCAGCTTGCAGCATATCCAAACGAGTCCTTTCTGATGGATGTAATCAAATTGTAGACTACCCTGCTAAATGGGGAATGTTGTTATCTAGGAAATGGGCAGCCTCTATGGGTGGAAGTATACAAATGGATCTTTCATATGCCACCATCATGGTCCATGGAGTTGAAGTAAAACTATATAGGGAGAAGAAGGTGAAAGATGAAAATATAGAAGACCATTACAAAGCAACTGATGATGCTAATTTATTTCATACTAAAATATAGATCATTTCATTGGATTTTTTTATCAAGAAGAACATGATGATATTGTTGATCTCCCTCATTGTGCTTCTCTTATTGATGATGCATATGATTTGTGGGCAATGCATTTTGATGGTGCATATTCTAGGGATGGCTCGGGTGCATGCATTGTTTTGACATCACCAATTGGAGAACATTTTGGATTATCTTTTAGGCTTGATTTCCAATGCACCAACAAAATAGTTGAGTATGAAGCTCTTCTATTGGGCTTGAACATTGCCCACAAGCATGGAATCAAGACTTTAAGAATATTAGTGGATTTTGAATTGTTGGTGCAATGGGTCAAAAATATTTATGCAGCTAAGGACAACAGGTTGAGATCATATAGGAATGTTGTTTGGGATACTTTGGAGTTGTTTGAGGCTATTGGTATTGAATGGATTGAGAGGAATGAAAATGTAGAGGTAGATGCTCTAGTTGTAGCAGCTTCAAGATTTAATCCACAATCAGCTTCGTCTTTTTGTCATTATGTTGTTGACGTATTTACTAGGCCTACTATTCCAGGCAATATCTACATAGGGATTGAAGTTGCCCCACAAATAGTTTACATAGGTAAGAAGTTGAGACCCCATGAAAAACAAATATTGATTGCTTTGTTAAGAAAATTCAAAAAGTGTTTTGTGTCATCCTATGATGAACTCAAGGCCTATAGGGAGGACTTGTTTCAGCACACTATTCCTCTTCAACCTGATACAAATCCGTTCAGACAAAAGCAAAGACCGATTAACCCTACCATAGCTCCCAAAATGCAAAAAGAATTGATGAAGATGAAAGAGGGAGGCATAATTAAGCCTATCAAGCATTCAGAGTGGGTATCCAATTTGGTCCCAGTAAGAAAGAAAAATGGAGAAATTAGACTCTGTGTTGATTTTAGAAATTTGAATATTGAATCTATCAAGGATAACTACCCTCTCTCTAGCATGGACCATTTGTTGCAAAAGGTTACAAGTTCATGGGCTATAACCAAGTACTAGTCAAGGAGTTAAAACAATACAAAATAGCATTCACCACTCCTTGGGGTACTTATGTCTGTGAGAATGCCATTTGATTTAAAGAATGCAAGTTCAACATTTCAAAGGGCAATGGATGTTGCCTTTGCAGGCCTCGTTCATGAGATCATGGTAGTTTACCAAGATGATATAATTGCATTCTCTAAATATGAGAAAGATCATTGTATGCACTTGGAGTTGATCGTTGAAAGGTGCCTAGAGTATGGGATCTCTTTGAATCCCAAGAAATGTCATTTTCATATTGAAGAAGGCAAGTTGTTGGGACATATTGTATCTAGGTATGGGGTAAGAATAAACCCAAAATGAGTCAGATATATTGATCTTATCCCTCAACCCAAATCAGTCAAATGGATACATTCTTTCTTCGAGCAAATAAACTTTGTGAGAAGGTTTGTCCCCAACTTTGCAAAGAAGACCAAGGCCATATCCAAGATGCTCAAGAAGGGATAGTCAATCACTTGGACTAAGGAATCAGCTAAAGCATTTACTAATATAAAGAAGGCCCTTAAGGATGCACCGTTGTTGGTAAGCCCAGATTATTCTAGACTGTTTCAACTTTTTTCCTTTGCATCATTTTACACTATAGCTGTTGTATTGTTGCAACATAACAATGATGGATATGAACAGCCCATTGGATATTTTAGTAAATCCTTGCAATTTTATAAACTAAAGTACTCTACAATGGAAAAGCATGCTTATGCTTTAGTCAAAGTTGTGAAGAGCTTCAGGTCTTACCTCATGGGTGCAAGGACAATTGCATATGTGCCACACAACTATAAAGGGCATCTTCATGCAGCAGGAGGTCTTTGGGAGAAGGTGCAAATGGATCAACAGGATCCAAGAGTATGACTTAGAGGTGTAAGTCACCAATTTGGTTAGATGGCAATGCCTAGCCAGGTTGATGGTAGATGCAAACTTGGATGCATCTGAAGTAAACAATGTTGATTCAACCCCAACTGATATTCCATGTGAGTTGATGGATAACCCTTGGTATAAGGACATTATTTTTTATTTGGTATGCATGTGTTGTCCTTTAAGAATGAATAGAAACCAACAATAGACACTTAAGTTATAGGCCCAAAAGTATGTATTGATCCAAGATTATTTGATGTGGAGAAATCACGATGGGTTATTGCTCAAGTGTTTAGATCAAGATCAGTCAATAAATGTGATTGAAGAATGTCATCCAGAGATATGTGGAGGACACTTTCATGCTAGGACCACGGCACACAAGATCATCAAGGCAGGGTATTGGTGGCCAATTTTATTCATGGATGTTGCTAAAGAAATCATAAAATGTGACACTTTCCAAAGGATTTCAGGCAAACTAAAGCATGATGGCAACCTTCCTCTTGTAAATTTTGCAGTTGAGGTACCATTTCAACAATGGGGGATTGACTTCATTGGGGAGATGCAAGAGAAATCCAATAATGGATACAAGTGGATTCTTGTGGGAACTGATTACTTCACTAAATGGGTTGAGGCTATTCAAACTAGTAATGCAACATCTAAGGTGGTGATGGAGTTCTTGAAAAATAATATTATAACCAGATTTGGTATGCCACATAGAATTGTTGTCGATAATGCTATGTGTTTCAGATCCCAGGATGTGCTAAATATGTGTTTTAAGTATGGGATTAATTTGATTCACTCATCTGATTATCATCTACAAAGCAATGGACAAGCTAAGTCAAGCAATAAGAGTCTCATGAAAATCATAAAAATAACTATAGATGTGAACAAGAGGAGGTGGGATGACAAGCTGAAGTATGCAGTCTCGATTGATAGGATCACCTATAAGCACGTTGCAGGTGAGAATCCATTCAAACTTGTATATGGATTGGAAGCTAAAATGCCAATCTCCTTAGATATACCTATGTATAAACTTTTGCAATAAATTGGAGAAGATGGTGATGACACTCTAAGCATGAGATGCATGAGTTAACTGCACTAGATGAGAATAGGAGGGTTGCACATGAAAGAAATATATTACAACAAAAGGTTAAGCATTTGTTTGACAAAGGGGCATCTCAAAGGAGCTTCTAAATTGGGGACATGGTTCTTTTGTGGAAATCAAGGTCTAAAGACAAGGGTAAACATGGTAAGTTTGAGGCCTTATGGGTTGGCCCTTATCACATTGCTAAGAGAATCAGTTGGGATTCATTTTACCTTATAGGCTTGGATGGTGAAGCTATGGAGTTCCCTGTTCATGCCCAGTAATTGAAACACTACTTCTCTTAAGTAGTGAGGTGCTTCTTCTTTTTGACATGTAAATTTCTCTCTTGCGTGTTTTTCCTTGTGAATATGTTTGTGTTTTCTCCTTGCTTATTTTTTGCAGTTTTCTCCCAGAGAGTTTTCTAGGATCTCGTTATGCCATGTGTGGCACACATCTCTAACTAGAACCTGTGTGTTGGTGCCTAATTTTGTCAACCTTGGATTTGCTTAAAGTTTTCTTATGATCCTTCAGTGTGCCCTTTGTAGTTCCCCTGTATCTTCCCTGGGTATGTTCCCTTCAAAAAAAATTTAAAAAAAATTGGCTAAGAAGAATTTCAGTGAGTTCCCAATTGGTTGGAAATCGTCGATAGAGTTCCCAGAGGAGCCCAGATCATTGATTAAGCAAAAGATGGTAAAAATGGATAAGGCATGGGTAAGTAAAGTTAAACAAGGGAAAAGAGAGAATAAGATAGATATCGGGGAGTTCCTAGTGACTAGGAAATCCCTAATATTGTTCCTAGTGATCCCAATAGTGCCGAATTTGAAAAATTAAAGTTTTAAAGTATTGTAAAGGTTGTTTTGAATATGTTTTCCCGCTTGTTGACTATAAAATGTGTCCTAGTTGGTCAAAGTGGCATTACTACCATACTTAAAATGGATTGGGGGTAGGTGAATTGAATGTTACCAAAGAAGGATGGCACAGGTAGTTAAGGTTGGTGTGCAGCGAGAGTACTTACAGTAGTTGTTTTCAACCCTAATTTCTCCTGACCAGAGTAGCAAAAAAGAAGAAACACATTTCTATATGTACCCAACATGAAGGCATTTAGAGGGGTTTGAGCTAGGTCAAAAGGAAGAAGGAGGCGCAGTGACTTTCATAGTTCTTCATACATTCCTAGTATCAGTTCATCAAGGAGCAAGTATCATATTCATATGCAGATTTAGAAGTTGCAATTGTTTCCATTGTATGTACTTCTCCAAGTTTTTTTGTATTCATTTGGGAATCTCTCAAGCCTTGTGTAGGTTTTCCCCTTGTAATGTTTTATAACATGAATATAACTAGTGATTTGAGTAGCAACAGACTCTTAAAACACTGCAATCATTGCAGCTATCATTTCTTGAGTTATATGTGAATGAATGCAATTGAATCTTGGATAACTAAGCATATTCTTATTTTGTAATTAGTTCTGGGTCAAGCCCCCATATTTTTCTGTGTATTTGTCGTCTTTTGATAAATTGGTGACTTTGAAGCCTGGAATAGGCACCAATCTAACATTGCTCGACCACCCACAAAGTTATAAAACAAACAAATTTCATATTATTAAGATAAATAGGTCCCGTGTGCATTTTAGTCCATTGTTTCAATCGAGGAATACCCTTAGTAAAGTAGCCCAGTTTCATTATTTTTTGGCTAAAAATGCATGCCAGCATCTTGCACTTTTGCAATGATGCCCCCCATCAGCTAAATAGAGGTTATAAGATGCAGTGAGCCACTGTTTTAATCTTGTGACATTAAGTGGGGTTGAAACAACATTCTAGGAATCATTATTTTATTGTTGTTCTATGTATATTTTAGTATTGTGATTAATCCCCCCTTAGGGATACCTCTAGGAATATCCTCTTGGGATTAACTGAGCCAAAAGTGAAGAAGAGTTTACCCACTCCTACCATTTGCCCCTGAATTGTCCTAAACCTATTGATGAACCCTTACCAATCCTGTTGAAGACACCCCTGGCCTAGGTGATTTGGTAATGTTCTAGGGTTTTAGAGTAGCTATTTTGGGAACAAATAGATCTGACATCAAGCAAATCCTAGAATCTTCTTTTGGCACTCACTCTTCGGTCATCAACTATGTACCACTCTCCATTGTATTTACTTTCCTAACTTAGCAAGCACAACCCTATCAATTTCCATTTCCATCTACAATTAATTATTTTAGGTTAATTGTGCTTATTTGTATGCATTTTATTGGATTACCCTAAACAAAATAGAAGGAAAGATTATTTTCATTTACACTTGTATTTCAATCTTTATTATTTGGAATATTTAAACACGCGACGTAATTAAATTCTAATTTATTTAATTTAAAGAGTTAGGGATATTGTTTCATAAATTGGGGTTAGGTGTTTACAACTTCAATAACCAAGCTTAGATTGACTAACTCCACAAACTTGTGTCTAATACATCATAAACTCTAATATACCATTAGCAACATTTGTGTTATACCACAAAACTTGCATAATGAAATAACAAATGATCCAATTAAACATTTCATCATATATTAAAACACATTTACACTCTAAATTCAAGCATACAAATGAACACAATGTCAAACACATTCAATACTAACCAACCATCAATCAAGGTTTCCAAATCCACTTTCACATCAAGACAAGACAACACTACAAACCAAACAAGTCAACAAATAGGGATATTGCATTTACAAGCTTGTCGATTGAAATGCTTCTCACCTTTTGGAATGTAGGTTGTGTCTGATCATTAATTGAATATAGATGTCCAAAAATAGAAGAGAACCATGATGTATTTGACCTAAATTTATCCTCTACCACTAAATCTATAGGAGCAAATTAATTGTTCTACCTATGTCATCAAAACTAACCCTTTGTCATACTACTCCTTCAAGAAGATTTAAGTAAAAAGTGGGTGAGTGGGTGGGTTTTGGTGTCTCCACATATGTTTGGATTTAAAATGTTTAATGACAATCTATGTTGAATTTGGCATCTATTTGGTCTGATTTTAGCATCTTCTTATCAAGGTTCTCTCAATAGTCAAAAAGGTAATCTCTCTTGCAATTACATGTATCCCTTGTTTCCATTCTTAAGTATGCTTAGCTTACACTATTATTGATAAGATTAACTATATTACTCAACATATACCAGTGGTAATCATGTTATCTTTAAACCAATTATTCTCTAAATTCTTGCCATCATATTAATCATATTTGTTAACTTAAAATAAGAACTAGATTTTGGCAAAAAGTACTTGGTGTAACAGTTTCAATGGATGTGAGTTAGCATCATGTTGCTAATTGAACCTATCATGGACATAATAAATGATTGGGATTGAGATTTCATTTTAATATTTTTAAAATAATAATGAGCTGAAATGTAAGAGCAAAATTTGTAAGTGTAGCGGCAGGGTGCAATAGCAGAGCAAGGAGCAACAACAAAAGAAGAAATGCAACACAAAGGGAAATGGCTATGGAGGTTTTAATCCACTTGGGAAGCTAGGTGCCCCACCAAAGATGGTTGGCACTGCCACATGTGGCCTTGAAAGAAGCTCTTTCCATGGCATCTCCCATGGTTTGGTAGCCCCATCCTAGTAGAGCTAATGACTCATAGGATGACAAAAATTACAAAGAATGCAAAAACAAGACAAGTCCACATCATGTGTGGCAAATTTTGTAGGAAGTAAAATGTCCATGACAACCCCAATCTTTTCCCCAATTTTGGTGACAAGGAATCTAGCAAGGGATAAAAATTTGGGAGTGATGTCTTATGTGGCAGATGATATCCCCCCTTCTTCCTACCCTCACCCAGCAAACAACTCTCTTACTTTTCTTGGGTGATTCCAAGGTGGTTTAAGCAGTTGACCCATCTGACTTCGATATCTCTGATGATTATCTTCAGCCAATATCAAATGACACTAGCAATCGTTCTCTTGTCCATAGATGCATGGGGAAGTGCCCATCATTTGAGGATTTTGTGGCTTGGACTAAATCAACCTAGAATAATCTAGTGGCTCCCTTAGTGGAGATCTTGGAGCGTGGTTATTTTCCTCTACAATTCATCTTTATTGAAGACTACAATTTTGTGAAGTGAAATGACCCTTGGTTCCTTGGAAAAGTCAGTTTGTTTTTTGCACCATGGTCCCTTTTCAACCATGCAATTGTCATCATCACTAAAGTTCCAATCTAGCTACATTTGTATAACTTACCTTTGATCATGAGAAATCCAACACTAATCAAAAAAATGATCGACCAGGTGGGTGATTTTGTGAAATTGGACTCAAAATTAGAGAATTTGAATTGCAAGCTTTTAAGAGTTTGTGTCATGATTGACATCTCCAATCCCATTATCCATATGGTCATAATACATTCCTCTCAAGGGACTCAGAACTAGTTTTTAAACTTTGAGGGTTTGTCGCTAAGGTGCTTCTGTTGTAATCAAATCAATCACAAAATAGTTGGGTGCCCATACAAAAATTCTCATAGTGTTATAGTGATTAGCCTCGAGAGATGGGTAAGGAAACAAGGTTCCCCATACAAAGACTTCCTTTGGCAAAAAAAAAATTGAGATGGATTGGCCTCCTTCCTCTCGAGCTCAAGAATTTAATGGTGGCTTGTGATCCCTTCTAAGAACCATGTTGAAGCTACCAATGTTGTGATGCTTTCACTCTCTTACCCTTCTCAACAACCCTTTTCTTGGCATTAATCAGCTTTCAAAGGATAAGGAGGATTTTCAACATTATATGGAGCAGATTTTAAATGATGAGGACCATCTCCTCTAAGATTCAAATATGTTATACTTCTTGACAAAGATGATTTGTTGGTCCAACTCCCCAAAACCACCACCATCTCCTAGACTACAAGCAAAATTTCCAAACTAATTTATGGAGTCTCTAGGAAATGAAAACGTAGGAAAACAAAAGTAAAAATGCTACAATTAGAAGGTCATGACTCTACTGAAGATGGCACTCAATGGACAATGGATGTCCTCCTTACTAGAAGTAGGAGGAAGCAATCAACAAAATAATCTTGAGGAGATGTGATCTGGCAAAACTTTCTTATTTTTATTGTTTTGTTTGGTTATAGATCTTTGGGTAGTTTTTTGTAGCTTAGACCTCCAATTTCTTGGGTAGTATAGATGCTCAGGTCTCCTCTCTTTAAAGGGTTGTGTTTCCTTCTTGTAAAGAGTTGAGTTCCCTCAAACATTTTATTGTTTTTTATCTTTATTATGGTACCATAATCCCTTACTTTATTGACCCAAAAAAATGAACTAGATATTCAAGAGGAATCATCCACACACATTGCAACCATAAATAAGAGGAAAAAATTAGTAGAAATAGAGATCTCCATTACTTTCCAAATGATAGTGTGTGATCGGCTTGCCTCCATTCCTAGGATAGTAATAAGGCAGCCATGCAAAATCTCCTATGACTCTAAACTCTCCTTCCAGTACCTCCTCTCCTGCCTCCAACCCTAATACAAACACACAATATTCAACACGATGACCACATGTGCATGCCAAGAACATTCTCAAATGGGAATCATCGTATTGTTTTTTGTAAATTTACTACACCACCAAACTACTAGTTGTAGTACAAAATTATAATTGAAATCAAAGATCGAACAATGAACAACATATAGACAAAGAATAATGTTATTATTGCATAGAGATTGTTCATTACAATGATTCCTTAATATAGGGATGACCTATCATAACAACACCATTCCCTGATAGTGGACATGTTGTCATAGGACTACAGGGTAATGGTTAAGATAACTATCAATCTAACCATTCATAGCTCCCATTTGAAGTACACTATCTAAGTCAACAATTAATTAACAAAAACCTAGTGGACTACATGATAACAGTGTACATTTATTCCCCTCGAAAATGAAGTCAGAATCCCAACACAATATACAAGAAAAAGTAGAGACAAAGTCGAGGAGTTGGAGAACAAGAAGTCTCTAGAGCTACATATGCTCCAACTAAACCCAAAGAGACCACCATTGGATTGCAATTGCTTCATTGTAGTTGTTGTCTAGAACACTTTACCTTATGTCATCTCAAGTTCACCCACCCTAGCCTTCAACTAAGTTAACTCCTACTCATGCATAGAAGTCCTCTTAGCTTGGGTTTGAGTTGGTTGAGTCCACTGAAGAAGATGCTCCCAAAAGTAGGTCAGTTGCACTTCCAACTCACCATGCAAATCTTCATTTGCAAGCATGACTTTAGATGCCTCCTCTTCAAGGCAATGATGCTCAAAGAAAGTTGTTTCCAACATCAAATTCTAATAGTAGAAATGATGCCCAATAGAATGTATAGCCTCAAATATATTAGAGATGGAACAAGCAATAGTAGGATGAGTCTTCATTGGTAACCACGGTTTTGACAATTCAAAGATGTCTTGCTCTAGGCAACTATGGTTTGCAAAAACCCAAACTAACTCTTAATCAAACCTTTGCTCTACAAGATTTTGGATCCGAATAGCTTAATTTAAAATCAATGGAGCAAGAGTGTGCCAAGCAGCCAAGTCTACATCCTTCACTATGTTTGCAATATCAAAGATGATATGAACGATGGTGCCCATGCTATTTAGGAAGTAGTACAATGTACCATATGACTTAGCACTATCCAAACAAAGAAGATGAATGGAAATAGCATCCCGATAGGGGTTGAAGTGTCATTGGGTCATGCTTGTGAAGGAATTATAAAAGAGTTAAATTCTTCTTCCACCCGAATGTTGTGTTCTTGCAGTGACCCCTATGTTAGCTAACACTCTGCCTAATGCTCTTGCAAAAAGTATGCCTCACACTCTAAGATGGAAAACCAATGAACAAATAGGGTTGTGTTCATTGGTGCACTCAACTGGTCCAGTCAATCCTTAATGCAGTACGCATCATTATTAAGTGAAGGGGCGACCACCATTGCCTTGGTAGAAGAAATAGCATGCATGGCAAGCCACTCTAGAGATCATATGAAGGAATAGGAAGATCTTGAAAGGCTGACAAACCCACAACAATCTAACTAAGTTTGGTCTTCATCAATATCACTAAACTCTTCATCATTTTCACTAACAACATTCTCGTAATCAAAATCTACTTTCTCAATAATGATTAGCTTCCTCCTCCTTGTGGATTCCCAATAGTTTTTGTATGCTTGTCCTACCTATTGGGACTCCATTCAAATTTGCCAAAAATCCTAAGCTTTGCACCCCCCTTTTATCCTTTATATGTTTGCCCATGTGTGAAAACCTTCAAAATCCTCTTAAGTATGAGAATCCTCTAAGTAGATGAACTTTTCAGTAGGTTTGTCAGTTTGCAAACCCACCAAAAGCCCGAAAGGCATTGTGTTTCGGCTTTTCGACAAGTTCGCGAACTCACGAACCTACCGAAAAGGTTCATATGTTTTTATTTGCCCTGAAATGCCGAAGAGAAGGACAAACAAAAGATATTTTGGGCTTTTTGGTAGGTTCGCGAACTCATGAACCTACCGAACAGGTTCTTTGGTTCGTGAAAGGCCCAATAGGCCAAAAGAAAAGGAAAGATGAAGAGAAGTGAAATATTTCGGTAAGTTTGTCGGTTCACAAACTTGCCGAATTGACGAAAGAAGAGAAGGGAGCAAGAACAAAGAGAGAAGAAGACAAATGTTTTAGCAAGTTCATGAACTTGCCAAAACACTAAAAATGGTTCGTAAGTTTCCAAAATACCCAAAACATCAACAACAAAGATGAAATGATGATGAAGATGAAAAATAAGAATGTTTCGGCAAGTTCATTGATTCGCAGCCTTGTCAAATTTGTCAATTCGCGAACTTGTCAAATTACCGAAAAGAAGAAAAAAAGACAAGTAACATGTTTCGACGAGTTCATGGGTTCGCGAACTCGCCGAAAAGGTTATCATGTTCCCAAAGTTGTCAAAATGTTGATAGTCAAGAAGAAAAAGAGGACGAAGAGAAAAAAGCAAGGAAAAAAAATTGGTCTTTCAGTTGATTCGCGAGTTCGCAAACTCGTCGAACTACTGAAAAACAATAAAAAAGCAACTCGTCGAACTACTGAAAAACAATAAAAAAGCAAAGCAAAGTTATAAATTTTCAAACATGCCGAGGATAAAAAGGAAATGGGCACCAAATTAGGAGGTTGTCCAACATAGTGTAGTGCAAATGGACATTTAAACGCCCAACCACCCCAATACACCTCAACAACTTCTAGGAACACCATGAATGTGGTAGGTGATTCTCAACAACTTGTTGTACCTTTGTGTGATCCAAGCCACATTCTGAGCAAAAAGATTGCGGATGTAGATGATCATTCAATGCAAATTAGGGCACAACATTTGAAGGCTATAAAACACATGTATTCATTTTAAAGGGTTGGTCATTGAGCCAATTTGGGTCTACAAGTGCCTTTGGTGATTTTAGAGCATCAAGCAAAGCCAATCTAGCCTATAAACGAGGGAATGCATTTGGTACAACATTGGAAGAAGTTGAAATGCACATATATGCAATGGTAGGTCTCCATGGTCGTTTGCAATTATTCAGGAGAATGTATAGTCACGGCTATATATTTTCTTTCACCACACTTGCTAGTGTGAATGTAACAGAGATAGATAAATGTATGATAGCATTTTAATGCAATACAAAGTTTTTGTGTTGATCTTTCCTTCGTTGCATATGGGATGTTGCAGTCCAGTTCTAAATTATTAAGTATGTCCACTATATGAGATGTAATCTCTGATACGTATGTAAATACACATATGGTTATGTTGATGTTTTATTGGATGCATCTCCTTCCTCTTTGTTTTTCACGACTATTTTCAATGGAGTAGGCACCAATCTAGATTAGTGAAGGGTTAGCACTCTGCACTCTCTTTTAATCATCCTCTGTCCTGGGTAGTTGGAGTAGAGTTAGAAGTAGATTAGGTTTCTCATGTTGTTCATGATTCAGTCTTACAACCAGGGATTAATCTGAAGCAACCTAAAACCATTTAAAATCATTTATGAATCATGTTCTTGCATGCCTGCACCTCGTGAATTGTGTAAAGGAAGTTAAGTGAATTCATCTTAAGGGATATCATGTTGTTATCATTTGTTGGTGCATTTGCAAGGTGTAGTAATCAACTTAATTATAAGTCTTATGTAGCCAGTTTGTCTTGGCCCTAGTGACATATAGGGGTCAAGTGTACTTTGGGTATGGCTGTGATTGTTTATTTGTGTTTCATTTGATACCTCTAGAAAGACCCTCCTGGGTCTAGCTGAGCCCAAAGCGAAGAGGAGATTATCCGCTCCTAACAATTGGCCCTTAATCACCCTCAATATGTTGATGAGCCTATGTTCCACCATCTTGTCAACACCCCTGGCCTGGAAGGTGAAGAACATACTCTAGAGTTTTGGATCAACTATTTTGGGAACCAACACTACCCCTTTCCTTCAACCAACAAAGTGCCCAAATAATTCTAAAAATAGATGGCCATGCAAAGCCATAGCTTGTGTCAACACTCAAATTGCAATCAAGGGTTGTATGTGTGTATATTGCAACTAGGAAAAGTCCAATGGCATATTGAGTCATATAAAACCCCTTATGCTTCAAGGAGAACAACTCATCATTCTAACTATATGGTAACTCTTCCCAATTATAAATTTCACCCTGTTTTAACCCAACCTATAATTAGTCATCCCAAACAACAATATCAAAAGCCATAGTAGTACTCTCAAACTAACAATGGATCACATTAATGATACACCACCATTCTTTGATGGTCAAAAACTACTTTTTGTGCCAAATCTGCATTAGTCCAATCTACTCAGCACAAAGTCTAAACAATCAAATCTAAAAATTAAGTGTTGATTTCTTAACTGTGAACTCAAAAGAGGGTGCTCCATAGACCCTTGTAAAATCAGCTGGTATGTATGTGATTTTAAACTCCTTAATCCATGTAGCATACGATAGACTCTTACCTTTCCCCGACATAGTCGGACACCATTCAAAATTTCAAACCAAGGTTTGAATCACAAGAACTGGAGTATGGCGATTGCAAAAATTTGTCCACATTAGCCTTCAATGGACTTGGTGGAACTTGGTTTGTTGTGGCATTTTGTAGCCCTTCCGAGCAATGTCATATATGGCAAAAGCCTTATCTAGGGCCATTTTCCATACTTTTTGCTGCACAACTGAGAATGAAGTTTCTATATCTTTGGGGTGTTTAATGTTTTCTTCCATCACTACAACTGCAAACCCAGGATTCAGTTATAAGATGCTAAAACCCTCCTTGTGAATGATCAAACACCCTTAAGTTAACCCTGGAAAAGGGGTTGTGTATCCAGCTGGATATTTTTGTCTGCCAGATTGGTCAATGAAAAATTTTCTACCATGGAAAAAGATAATTAAATTATTTCAACAAACAAGGGCATTCAAACCAGTATTTTTTAAGTATAGATATCCTTCCTTGGAAGATGAGATTTTATTTAACAATTCATAGGAAGGCAATTTACCATACAAAATAGGAACCGATCAGAGCACAACAGTGGGAAGCAATCAATATACAGAACCAAGCAGTTATACAAATAAGGATCTAACGGGCATAAGACATGAAATTGTTCTGGTGACCATATAGTGTGAACACCTGTTGAGTGTCATGTAACATTAATGGGTGTTATTAGCTATATTATGTGAATTGTTGATGGCCATGCAGGAGTCAAGATACATGCAGCTACAGTCCAGACGCTATATGGTTGTACAAAGGTAGCAGACATAGGTGATCATATGCCATCAGAGAGAGGTGGTTGTATAGCAGCAAAGAATACCACTGGAGTAACATGTCATGCAGGGGTAGTAGAGCTGGGGGAATGGAAGAAGGGTTGAGGATGGTGGAGATAGGAAGGGAATAGGTATTAATTTGCTGGACTGTAGACATCAGATTCTGGGTTTGATGTTGCATTAGATTTTCAGGAAATTGACGAGCTGAGATGATTTTTTTCTCAATTCTTTTCAATTACCCTCGTTAATTGCAACCAAATTTGTTAAGAGTTGCTGGACTGTAGACATCTGATTCTGGGTTTAATGTTGCATTAGTTTTGCAGGAAATTGACAAGCTGAGATGATTTTTTTTTAATTCTTTTCAATTACCCTTGTTAATTGCAACCAAATTTGTTAAGAGTTCATACAATTTTATATATTCTGAATTTGATGTTCCATTAATTTTTCCAGGAAACTGACGAGCTTAGCTGGGTTTCATATAAAATTGTATGAAATTTGGTTGCAATTTATCATCTCAGCTCGTCAGTTTCCTGGAAAAATTAATGCAACATCAAACCCAGAATCTGACGTCTAAAGCCCAGCAAATTAATATAGATATATATTATAGATGCACACTGCCTGAATTTAATATTGGGTTAAGATGCTATAAACTTTTCTGCTACTATGCTGTAGCTTTCCTATATCTGTAATATCCATAAATATTGTTTCTTAGCAAACAGAAAAACGAATTGTAATTTTTTCAAATAATCACCCAACTGCACATTCCACTTATCATGATCTGTCGAGAGAAATTCTTGCTGCATTTATGAGCTTCCATTATTTTAAATACATATTTTAGTTAGAGGAGTCAAAGTGACATTATTTTTTAGTTATTGTCGATTTGTATGGATGCAATGGCATTATATAAGGTTATGTTAAAAACTCTTAAACTCACCAAATTCTGAATTCTCTGAATTATTAATGCCAACCTGTTTTCCCTTAAAAGGTGGGACAATTTTCCTTTTGTCATAAAAAGTGCTTAGAAGATATGATGACTTTTCCTTTGTCAAAAAAGTGCTTTTTTTAGAAATCGTTCAAATCAACCAGACCGAATGCAGTTGCCACAACATTCTACTTTCACCAAAGTCAACTCCCTGGAAAGATTGATTAGGAGTCTCTGGTAGATGAATTTGAAACCCTTCTAAATACTGCACATAACCTGGAAGGTGAAAAGATCTGCACAATAACAAAAAATTCATACAGAATTACTTCAATGAAAACCTTCAAGGAAAAATCATACAAAGACTTTTCCCCTTTCCAATACTACTAAGTAGACAAGACAGCCAAACTAAAGTACCATTAAAACTTGGACTTTTCTAGATCATGAAGAATAGCTAATGCAATAAATCTAAAGGTTTTGAATTTAGTGTGCCTGGATAAATGCAATGCTAATCAACTTACTTGCCACAAGATAACAGAGAAAGTGCTAAAATAAGGTAGCATGAAACTGCACCCTCTGCTGATGATTAAGTATATATTGGAATGCATTTTCCACTGTAAATATTCACCAAGCAAGAATTCTAAGCCCAACGCATGTTTTATAATCAAGATCAATAGAGTCACCACCATAACTTCTTGCAATGTAAAGACTTTTATTAGTTAATTTGATGGTATGTCTGGATTGATATCAGATTGATCTTAAATTTTCTCTCTAAAATCAATTGAGATGCTTGACTGAATTTTCATTCTCCAAGCATGAGGTTTAGAGATAACTAGGTTCTTCTTCTAATCTCAAAACTGGATCAGATCATTTTTCAATTGTCAAAGTCTTACAAGCCAGTCATTGGTAAGCAATTGGAGCCTTGGACTGCAGTCCACAACTATCAAGTGCAAGAACAACCACTAGTCTACCTTCCAACTAAGAGGATAAATAGGACCATTTTTAGTGTTTCTCGTGCATATTGAAAAAATATTTGATGCAAATATTTGGCAAGCATTATTACATCATACATGCATGACTGGTTTTCTGCACTAGAGAAAAGTGACTCAACCTTAGGGAGGCAGCTTTGGATTTCTTTGCAAAGTATTCTTAATCTTCAATTGCTGTGAAGTTGCAGGGCTTTTATGGTTCAATCAAATTTGGAAGCTCATGCATTGCTCAATCCAAATTATAAACATACTAAGTTGCCAGTTCAAGCTTGAGTTCAGGAATGGCAGTTTGCCAATTTGTTTTTTAGCCAGGTTTGGTAAGGATTGGGTAGAGTCATACAAAAAGATATAGCAAATATTAAAAATATAAAAAATAGTTATAATTTGCACAACATAAACAAAATTAACCACAAAACATAACTGATAACTGATTCTTCAATGCCAAATTTTAAATAAAAATCAAAATGGTTTATATTTATGGCATATGTTCGAAATGGAGCAATAGTCAATGTTCAAACTACATCAACAAGGTGCAACTATACATAGAAACTCTATAAAAATCATCATATTGCTCTTCATCAAGAGCATCAACATCATCAATTGCTTCATTTGAACCACAAGCAGAGCTAGCGGCACTCTAGCTAGCCACGCTATGCATCTCCTATCTAGCAACCTCATGCCTTTCATCACCAATCAAGACTAAAGAAAGTTATGCAACAGAAGCGTCCAAGTCAGGATAATCTAGTGCTACATCATAATGCGTCATTGCCCTCTCCTTGTACTCAACTTGTTCGTGTGAGATGAAGTGCGAGTTGGAATGCAAAGGAATGCAAAGACACTAACTACATTGTCTTTTTGTTGTCAACCAGTTGCACTTAACTAAGGGGATAAAAAAGCATGTACTCCAATTCTGCCCGACTAAAGAAGAACTAGCAACCTACTGAGAGTTGAGACAAAGTCAATACAAAATTACAATTTTTTATGATTTCTACAAATAATAAATTTATAAATTTTAAAAGTAAAGATGGTTAAATAATTAAGATTAAAAAAATAAAAAATATATGCTTGTTATTGATAATGGTGGAGCATACAGAATAATATAAAATATTATTACTTGGGATTTCAATACATACCAAATTGATTTTTCATTACATTACAATGGCTTATAAAGCCTTTGTTTTCCTGTGTACAAACTACCAAAACAACCTACAGGAGTAACTTCCCAAAAACTAACATTTATTTATTTCACTAACTATTATAAACTAACCTAACATTATTTTATTATTTTCATATGATGTAATATTTATTCCAACATTTCCACCCCCTTATTACATCAATTTGAACAAAGGACGGAACACTGCATGGGCTGGACACAGCAACCCATCTGGAAACTTGACGAAGCATCTCAACCAAATCTCCTTGCTCACCCAAGACACATCAAACTAAACTTATCAGCGGATGTCCTGACTGTCAAACCTGCAAACCCTCTTTACCACATGAGAGAATATTATCCCATCCTCCATGCACAATGAGAAAAACTCTCCTCCGAGTGTATCAAAATCCCTCCTCTAGTGCCTGCATATGAAAGAACAACTCTCCTCCGAGAGTCCACTTTCCTTCGAAAGTGTCAATATCTCTCCTCCAATGCGATGAAAACCAAATCTCTCCTCCAATGTACAAAAGGAACCAAACCAAAGTGGATACACTAACTCCACCGACAAGTACTACCAAGAATTTTCCAAGCCCCCCCCTTGCTCCATGAAGGGACACAGATTGAAACTAGTGCTTCTCATACAAAGTATCATCTTTGAGCAAGAAGCTAGCTTGAGATGATAATATACCTCTTGCCTCCGATGCCTCCAACCTCCAATGAAACCCTAATTCTTAAAAAGGATATTCCTCCTCATTGTCACTGTGGGAAGAGTCTTGATCATGTATTGCAAAATTACATCTTTCTCTCTCGGTTCCAATAGCAATCAAAGCATTATTTGTTTTTAACTTGCCGTCAATAAGATCCTTGGCACGTTGAATGCAATTTAGAAGAATGTGTCATTTTTTATTACAATAGAAGCAAGAATGAGTCAAGGGATATTGCAGATGAAAGCATTGCTCGTTGCATTTATTCCAATGGGCTTCCTTTCAACCTTGTTAGATCACCATATTGGCAGGATATGGTGACCGCAATTGTCAAGACACCTAATAATTATGTTAGTCCTGGGTATGAAAAGGTGTGCACCACCTTATCGGCCAAGGAAAAAGCTTTTGTAAAGTTGTCATTGAGAGCAATCAAGGATACATGGCCTGAAACAGGAGTGTCCATTTCTAATGGATGGAAGGATTGCAAAAATAGGCCACTAATTTTTTTGAAAGCAATTGATTGTGAGGGGAAAGTGAAGGATGCAAGCTTCATTGCCAATATCGTCATACAAGCCATTGACATGGTGGGCCCTGAAAACGTTGTCCAAGTTGTCACGGATAATGCTAAAAATTGCAGGGCAGCCAGTTCAATAGTGGAGGGTACATATGGGCATATTTTTTGGACATCATGTGTCATTCACTCTCTCAACTTGATAATGCAAAAGATTGGCATACAAATTGAGTGGCTCAAGGAAATCTGCACAGAGGCCGAGGAGATTCAAATGCTTGTGACCAATCATCATATGTCACAAGCCATCTTCAGGACCTTCTCCAAATTGAAGTTGTTGAAGGTAATTTTATTTCTATTTTTTACTTTTAGCATATTTAATATTTTTAATTTTTTCTAAGTTGCTACTTTTTATTATTTAAATTTTAGTTTATTTTTAATTTTTTTACATAATGTTAGGCTGCCGAAACTCGTTTCGCATCACACACAATCGTCTTGAGACGACTTGTTAAGGTGAAAGTAGCATTGAGTGTCATGGTCATCAACACTTGTTGGAGTCTATGGAGGCAATCACAGATAGAGAAAGCCCAAAAAATCAAAACATTGATCCTTGATGATGAGTGGTGGGCTCGTCTGCAATATGTTTTGGATTTCACCAAGCCCATCATGAGTATGATGAGGTATGTAGATACGGATCGACCATGCTCGGGTGAGATTTATGATGGCATGGACTCCATGGTTGAAAAAGTAAGGACCATAATAGAAGCCAAGGAGCAAGACCCCACAAGAAGCATTTTTTAAAAGAGTGCAAAAGATCATTTTTTAGCGTTGGAACAAAATGACCACACCCTTGCATCTCTAAGCATTTGCTTTGTCTCCAAAGTATTATAGCAAAGAGATACTTTCCCTACCGAGGTGTAATGTCCCCTTTTTCCAAGTGATCATCCATCAAAGTCGGCTAGCCTATTTTATTCCCATGGGCTAGGTCGAAGAAGCAAGGGAATATTCTGATTAGTTAAATCATATATTTAACTAATTTTGTCAGGCAAATTGATGATGAGAAATGACTTTGGATATTTTGTGAGCCATGGGAAAAAATAAAATAAATCAAAATAATTTTCCTTTGAGGTGGACGACCTAGGAAGAGGTCAAAAAAATGAAATAACAAGTGCTAAAAAGGGTTCCCCCGAGTTGAGAAAAATTAAATAAAATAAAATGATTTAATTTTTGGGCACCTAGCATGAGGTCAGCCAGGAGAAGGAAAAAGGCAAATAAAAAATAAATTTAAATGCCAAAGTGTGGTCAGCTAGGAGGATGTCGATTAGGGTTGAAGTTGGGTAAGAGTTGGCTATAAAAGCAAATCATTTTGAGGTCATTTCATCATCCATTCATTATCATTTCTTCATTGAGATTTTTTCATTTGGCTAAAACATTTGTTGGGCTTCATTCCAAGGACGAAAACCCTTGTGAATATCAGTGAGTTGGACGAAAACCTAGCTCATTTTGTGGTGGACTCATCACGGAGTTCAATTTGTACTTCATTGGAGACTTGGAGCTTGATTGCATATTCAGATTTTCAGATCAGCATTGGAGCAGCACCTTTGGTGGTATTTTGTGTTGTCATTGCATTAGGGTTTTGCCCTAATTTGGAGTACCACCTTTGGAGAAGCGCAATTTTGGCTTGTGTAAGGCGATTTCATCATTTGGAGGGTTTTGGAACCCTAACCCTAGCAGCCACCACCATCCTTGCAAGCACTGCCATTTTGGAGGGTTTGTTGTGCATCATTCTTCATCATTTGGTATATACAAACCTATGTTTTAGGTCTGATTTGGACAGCAGCATTCCGGGCCATGTTTGATCATGTTTTAAACTTTCAGCCCATGATTTGATGTAATTTCAGCCATCATATTCTGATTTGTAGCAGCAGATTTATACTTAGAAAATCAACCTTTGTGTTGCATTTGGATGGCTATATCTTGTGTATTTCATGGTGGAATTCATGTTTGATGTGATCATCATTTAGAAGTATTATTTGGCATTATTGGCACTTGTATGTTCGCTGCTATATTTTTTTATAAATCAGAATTCAAAAATTAGGGTTTGAGCAAAAATAAAAAATCAGAATTTTAGGGCAGATCCAGTTAGGGATTTTACAGTGGTATCAAAGCTTTGATCTTGCCAACCTGGAGGGTTTATACATGCATGAATCCTGAAGATAGAGAATATATCACATATAGAAGAAGGCAACAATTTGTTGGCTTAGATTCTGAAGAAGAAGCCATCATGGGAAATAGGAATCATGAGGATCCCAGCACCAGGGATATTCTCAATGATATTGCTAGAGGGCAGTGTGAACTAATGCAAGTTTTGACTCAGTTTATGAGGCAAAACTTAACAAATGATAATGGAAATCAAAATAATAACAGAGGCAATCAGCATGCAGGTGGAGGAAATGGAAGCAATGGTGAGAATAGTCATACTGGTAATGATACCCACACTCACACTCATGCATCTCATGCATCCGTGGTTAGGCCTCTTATGCCTACTTTCTTGGATCAGCAAGGAGCTCCAGAGAATAGACACCAAGTTGCAGGTGAGAGCTTCAATGATTACATGAGAGAGTGGCAATCATTAGGTGAAGAACTCCAAGCTGCCATGTCTTTGCAGGATTTTTGTCAATTGAAGTACAGAAACAGAGATAGACCTAGAGGAGAAAGAAGCAACAATAATCATGACTTGCAAAGAAAATTGGGAAAGGTGAATATCACTCCTTTTGATGGTTCGGGCAAAATCACAACACGAGCATGGATCTAAAAATTGGATAACTATTTCACATTAAACCCTATGTTCAAGAGGGATGGAAATCAATTTGCTACCTTACACTTGGAGGGAGATGCTCTTGATTGGTGGTACAATGGTATGGTGACTCAAGAACATAGCCTTGTTACTACTTATGTTGATTTCTCACAGAGGTTGATTGACAGATTTGATGAGACTAATCCTGAGCAATTCTTCAGAGAGTTGGCCCAACTCAAGCAAAACGATTCAATGGATGCCTACATTTCTGAGTTTCATAAGCTTGCTGTATTGGTTCCTAATGTGTCGGAGAGTAGATTGACCTATCTTTTCATTGAGGGTCTAGAGGAGCCACTTTGTGGATGGGTGAAAGCCCTAGATCCACCATCCTTGAGGGAAGCCATTAAGAGGGCTAGAGGTATGAAGTTTTCAGCGCCTTCCAAGCCCACGTTTCAGGGTAAACCTTTCTCTCATCAAGGAAGGACCTGAGGAAGAACTTTCAGAAGGAATGGCCCAAGAGGACAACACCAAACACAGAAGCGAAGAATGAGCTAAGGAGGAAGAAGTTGTGCTTCTCATGCAAGGAGCATTGGGAGCCTGGTCACAGATGTCGTGGGAAAGGCAAAGCACACTACATTGAGGTCACTTCCAATGACATGTGCCGAACTAGGGTTTGAACAAAATTTCTGAATTTGCAATGTTTCAATTTGAAAACCCTAGGACTGAATTCTGATTTTTATTTCTGCACCTTTCAATTTCACTTCACAAACATGAAACATAGACTAACATGTACAAAGAATTGAAGACAAAACAAGACATATATCTGCAGTCTTCTCTACAATGAATTACACCATGATTTACATAACAAAATGATAACAAAAGGATGACAAACTCAATCAGACCTTGCTGTTATGAAAATCAGATTGTTCTTTTGCTCATTACATCAATTTCATGGCTTTATGACAGCCAAGTACAAAGCATAGACTGCTGTTACAAAATCAGAGATGAGGATGTGCTACAACATACCAAGAATGATGTCAAATGGACAAGATAATGCAGGCGAACCTTTGTGATGATGGATAGGTATCAATGAATGCAAAATCGCCTCACCTAATGATGGCAAATCGACTCCTTGTGCTGATTGGCTAACCACTAATGATGAATGATGCAAAATATGTGAATCTAAGGTAGCAGCGGCTAGGGTTTAGGCCTGCAACACTTCAGATCTGCAACCTGCCATGAATCCTCCACAATAGATGTATATCAATCCTCCAAAATCGGCGCTCCAACTGAGAATGAATGCTCCCAAAGGTAGGCGATCCAATGATGCAATGAACTTCGCCTAGAAACAAATCAGATCTGTATTATAGATGTCGCTGCCATGATGTGTAATGTCCCCATTTTTGGAATGGTCGCCATTAGGGTTGATTTGGGTCTTTCACTCCGCTCTAGGACATTTGGAGGCTATCACATACAATGGAGATGACTTGTCATATTTGCATTTACCTTTGGTACACTCATCAGGGATATGGTGATTTGTCTTCTTCGGAGCCAACCAATTGGAGGACCTTTCATATGGATTTTTGATGGGAGTTTGGACTTCATCATATGTTGTATGGATGCTATCATCATATCTTGGGGATGCTTTCATATGGATACCTTGCCTTGGGTGACTTGACATAATCATGGAGATCACTATTTACTTGGGCGAAGAGCAAACATTATTCACATGCCTCTCCTAGGCGCTCATTGATAGATTGTCATTCCTTGGTTAGCGCTTGATCTGGGATAAAAACAATAATTAACTATTATCATTGGTGGCGCCCTTGCTAGTTGTCCTAACTCGTATCTTTAATTTGAATTAGGCGCTATCCTGGAGGAAGAACACACTACGCATGGGTCGGCCCTCTTGGAGGGAAAACTATATTCAAAACATGATGTTATTACCGAGGTCGACCATGTGGAAAAGATGAGGCAAGTTGTGTATATATACATATTCATTTGGCACTCCAAAGGCATCATTAAAGCATCTTATTCATTCATCTTGGAGAGTGATCTCTTGAGAAGGGTATTGGGACAAAAACCTCACTATCCTATTGGAGGATTCCATAACGGGAATTCACTTGCACTTCATTATTTGGGGCAGAATTATATATCAGATCTGAAGATCACATCTAGACACTTCTTTGGTGTTGATTATCCATCATTTGAGGAAAAGATTTCCCTATCATTGGAGCGCCATCTCTTGGAAGGAGATATCTTGCATATCTGAAGTTTATTTGCAGATTTAGGGTTGCAGCAGAGCAGATTTATAACAGCAGACTTGCATCTCCTAATTCGACCTTCATAGGAGTTCATTTATGCATAATTTTGGTATGTAATTATTGGCACTAGTATCTACTTTGTTGCTGGGCTATTGGCTGGTTGCCAACATCATATTGTGTACTCAAGACTTCATATTTTCAGTATTTATTCCAGCAAACTTCATGTTCATTGTGTTGGTGTAAATTGATGTATTCAATGTGTGATTCATGGTGAATATCATTTGCATGATTGGGCGAATCATATGGTGTGATTATATTGATGTTTGACATGATTTATGATAAATATATGCAATTGTTTCAAGTCTAATTTTTGGAGCAGAACTAGGGTTAGGGCAGAATAATAAAGTGCAGAAATTTTAGGGCAGAATTCAGAAAATTAAGTTGGAAAGCCCGGAAATCCAAACTAGGGTAAAATATCCCCATTTAGGATATTACATGATGTAGTCTGACATGAAATCTGCCATGAGTCTTCACAAGGCTGGCGCTCAAAATGCAATGAAGTCTCTACCAAATTGGCGCTCATGCAAGCAATGATGTATCTCCTTAATTCAGCGCCAAGGTGTAATGACAAGGATTCTTCAATGATGACTTCTCCATGATGCCAAAGATCTTCAATGATGAACTCAAATCTACAATGAAAGATATCTCTTGAATGCTCACTCAACTTCGAAATCTCCAATGATGCGCAAATGTGAACTCCGTATGAATCCACCTCCAAGATGTGATTGGGTTTTCGTCCAACACACCACCTCCACAAGGGTTTTCGTCCTTGGAAAGTCCTGCAATACAATTGCCAAGCAAAATGCCGAAGTTGCCAAAATGTTCGTGATGATCAAATGAGCTCTGTCAACCTTCTTTTATACTTGGATCTTCTTTTCCCTTCGATATAGCCGACAAATTCAAATTAAAGATTTGAATTACCTTTTCCCTCCAATGTCGGCCAATATTTTATTTATTTTATTTCTCCCAATGTAGCCGCCCAATTTTAAATAATATTTTATTATTTTATTTTTCTTTCTCCAATATGAGCGCCCCAAATAATAAAATATTATTATTTTCTCCAATGTTGATGTGCTCCAATAGAAATTGGCATTTTATTTATTTTTTTCCCAGTTTGAGCGCTCCAATTAAATAACAATAAAATATTACTATTTAATTATTTTCCCTCTCCAAGGTGAGCACTAGATATCCAATAAAATAATATTATTTTATTTTCCAAAACCTCCAAGTGATTTGCCCAATTCCAGAAAACCATTATTTTATTATTTTTATCCCTTTGATAATGTAAAATTACATTAATTCATTTTCCACTTTGTCGGAAATTGGCTAAGCCTTATAAAACAACTTTCCATTCTCCAAGCCTCTGAACAACGTTATCTTCTTCAAGCCATAGCTCAACCAAAATTATTCCCTTGTTTGATGAATTAGCCTACGGGAATGAGGATAGGCTAACCCAAACTCCTATTAGGTGATCATGCCGGAAATGGGGACATGTCATCTGACATCGATCACGATAAGGTCCAAGACACTACTTCGGAGAGTGATGATGAGGAGCAGCCGTTGGTGCTTGGTGCTATGGCAGATGACACAGCACAAGGTACCGTTGTTTTATTATTAGGTTTTCCTAAGTATCATCCTTTTAGAGTAAGAGGAATTGCCAAGGGGCAATGGGTCTCATGATTGGTGGACAGCGGTGCAACACAACTTCATTGATGAGGGTTTTGTGGTTAAGAGAGGATTGCAAGTAGAGGATTTTTGTAATGTCCCCATTTTCGGAGTGATCACCTAGTGATGACCTAATTGGCAAGTTTTCACACTTGGCCAATTTTGTAGGGCAAATCGATGATGGATTATGACTTGGCATAATTTTGTGGTAATTTTGATGAAGTCAACACTAGTCAAATAATTTGCCCTAATGTAGAGCGCCCCATTTGGAGGATGGAAAAATGGAGAAAATATGGAGATTGCCTTGGGAAAAATAAAGAATAAATTATAACGTTTTTTCTTGGAGGACGACTTCATTTGAGGTCAAAAATGTGCTATGACATGTGCCTATTTGGTTCGCCCTTGGAGAAGGGAAAGATGGAAAAATAATAAAAATAAAATAAAATGTTTTTTATGATGATTGGGCGCAAAAGGGAGGTCGGCCTAGGAGAAGGCATAAAAAGAAAGACAAATATTTAATTTGTAACTTGAGCGCCAATCTTGCCTAGAAGAGGTCGGCCAAGTTTGAGAAGGATAAATGAAATAAAACATGATTCTAGAGGGTCGTCGGCCAGCTAGAGGAAATAAGGAGAATCATGTATAAATACAAGTTGTTTGGAGGCATTTTCATCATAGCATCCATTCATATTTTCATGGAGTTTATCTCTCTTGGCTGCAACGAAAGTTGGACTTGAATCCAAGGACGAAAACCCTTGCGATTCTAGGTGAACTGGACGAAAACCTAATTCATCTTTGTGGAGGTTTCATCACGGAAACCTACTTGCACTTCATTGGAGATCTATGGAGACTTGGAGCTGATTTGCATATTCAAAATTCTAGATCAGATTGGAGCAGCATTCCTTTGGTGGCATTTGATGTTCGTTTTGCATTGGGCATTGCCCTAACTTGGAGCGCCATCTTTGTGAAGGGTGATTTGGTTGTTTGGAGGCTACTTCTTCATTGTCTAGGGTTTCCTTAACCCTAATTCCTAGCAGCATTTGAAGCAGATCTGAGCGCCACATTTGGAGCAGCATTCTTGTTGGTTGAGTTCTCATTACATTAGAGTTTCATGCCCTAGGATTGGCGCCACTTCCCTAGGAGGGCGATTTTACTATTTGATCTTCATTTTGCCATATTTTGGTATGTATCAACCTATCATTAGGTCTGAATTGTAACAGCAGAAATCTATGATGTATTTGGGCATGTTTGGCCTATGTACTTGGATGTAATTTGCATATTCAGAATTCTGATTTTATAGCAGCAGACTGGATAATCTCAAAAATCAGATTTGTTCCATGTTTATGATTGCAACTTGATGATATGTTTGGTTGGATAAGTTCATGCTTGAAGATATAGTCATAAGGGTTCATGATTGCTTTATTATATGAGCATTTGGTTGTATATATGTTCACTCTCCCTGCTTAACTGAAATCAGAAAATCAGAGCAGAATTCTAGGGTTTCAGCAGAAAACTCAAAGTGCAGAAATTTAGGGCAGAAATCAGAATTTAAAATCAGGATTTTAGGGCAGATCCCATTGGGGATATTACAATTTTCCTGGATTTAGCGTCCTATTGGCTGATGGATTCAAAATGAGTTGCACTAGGAAGATCTCACAATTGAGCATTCAGTTGGATAATTACACATTTATTGATGAATTCTATGTCATGGGAATTGGTGAGACCGAAATTGGGTTGGGAATCCAATGGCTACATTCACTTGGCAGATATATCCAAGATTTCCAAAAGATGGAGTTAGAGTTCACATCAAAGGGAAAGCAAATAGTGTTGAAAGCTATAGATAATGGTACACCAAGGGATGTGACAACCAAGAGGATGGAGGTTCGGATTAGCCTTGGGACAAATATTATAACTAGTGAGGCATGTGATTTTCAGCAGGATACACTTCTTGGACCAGCACCTAATGATGAGCATCCAATAATTGAAGATGTGCATGAGATCTATGAAGTCACCACCAAAAGGTATGAAGAAATTGTAGATTCTATGACTGTGAAAAGCAGTCCATTATCTTCACATGATTTTGTTAATCATAAGGTGATAGATAAGTTCTATGAGGATGACATTGGTAAGAAGCACTATCTTGTTGATAATCAAGAATTGATAGCTAAGCATGAGATAACGTTTGAGGATCCAAGATACATACAAGCTGATTTTGTAAATCAAGGCATAGAAGATGTGGCGAGGACCCAAAACATGTGTGATGAATGGCTAAGGAGGGCTAAGGAGGCCAAGTTGTTAGCAACTCAAGCAAAACAGCACTTACAAGAGATTAAGGAAAAATTTGTTCACATGAATCATGATAAGAAACAGTTAGGTGCATTTCTTCATCAACCTTCAGTACTCCAAAGGGAAGAAACTATGATGGTTGAACATGAAGAAAAATTAGGTTTGCAGGATGAACTTTTTGAGAGGTATGACCTTGAAGACAAATCAGAAAATTCATTTTATGCAGATGATCTTAATCATAGGCCCCATGTGTCACATCATTTGGAGAGCCAATTGAAAGTTCAATTCATGGTGAAGGAAGAGGAAGTTGTGCATACACTTTGTGGACCAGCAAATAATGATAGGTATGCATGTGTGGAGAAGAACATTCTTGATTCAGATTTGATGAAGAACATGACCATTCAAGGAGAGCTCAATGAGTCTACTTGTGTTTTGACACTCTACCATTATGATGATGATCCTTTGATTGGGCATAATGCTGTCCTAGCTTCAAAACTTCAAGAGGATTTCATGGAGGTATCCGATTTGGAGAGGTATATGCATATGGATTTTGGGTTTCAGCTGAACTATAATCCAAGGCATGGAGGAGATCATGAGAGCATAAAATTTTCAGATTTGGTTCAATGGTTTTCAGCTTACACCTTGATGATTAGTGGCTGTTCTACATTGTTGACCAAGAAGTTTTCAGACTATGCTTTAATGTTTGCAGCTGATTGGATGAATTTGTGTGCACGGGATTGTCACTACAGCACTTGGAGGTTGAATGATGTCGAGATCTTATCAATTTATGACAGCAGAAGCATTCCCAAGATGATTATAGGTCTAATTTTCAGTTTTACTAGTGCTGTCCTGATTTGTACCAGCACTCTAGAGTGGAGATGCATGCTTGGTTATGCACATATGATGGACACCTTTCAAGTCCATATGCAACAATCTAGATTTAGATGGATAGCTTGTGACGATGACTTGATGAGAGACACTTATTCTTTCATTTTCAATTTATATGATGGTGCAATAATTTGGGATCCAAGCATTTATATGATTGGTACATTGCTTCACAGTAACTTGCTGAATGACAGTTGTATCAAAGTGGAGCAGCAGAAACTTGGTGAGTTGCTTCACAGTATTTGGTTGGGTGATATTTGTATCAATGGCGCAGTGGAAGGTTTGGATCAGGTGGTTGTATTCCAAAGGGCATTGTTATAATACCACCTATCACATGTCGATAGGCATGTCACCTTTCAGAGCCTTGGATAGGTATGACGCTTTGTCTTTTGTAGACTTAGCATTTGAGGTCAGAAAAGTTCCTGGAGTGAAAGAGTTGATGCAGGACGTGCACAAGACCTTTGAGTTTGGTGATTTGGTTTTCTTGCTCTTACACCCAAATAGACAGATTACATTGAGGAGTGGTGCAGGGAAGCTGAAGCCTCGCTTCTACAGCCCTTACAGGATTGAGAGTGGAGTGCGAGAGGATGTGTATGAGTTGGAGTTGCCCGAGGGTAGCCAAATTCATAGTCTATTTCATGCATCTTGCCTCAAGAGGGCAATTGAGCAGCATATTACATCTTCTCCTAAGCTTCCTCCTTTGGCTGAAGAAGGGAAATTGATACTTGTACTTGATACTATTCTAGATGTTAGGAGAGCACCAACCTTGAGGAGCAGAATTTTAGGGTTTGAAGGATGGGGCAGATCTGAGTTTGAGTGTGTATGGCTGGTATTGTCTCTTTACTGGCCACCGAAACTCACTTTGCATGCCATTCTTCATATTCATTGTGGAGAGTGTTGCCACAAGTTGAGGAGCAAGGTGATCAAGAAGTACTTGATTAGAGGGAGAGACTTGTCGCTTGAGGATGCTCTGCAGCATCCAGGTTTACAATTGCTTGAGGGCAAGCAATTTTGGGAAGGGAGAATTGTAATGTCCCCTTTTTCCGGGTGATCACCCAGCAGAGTCGGCTATCCTATTTTATTCCCATGGACTACGTTGAAGAAGCAAGGGAATATTCTAATTAGTTAAATCATATATTTAACTAATTTTGTCAAGCAAATTGATGATGAGAAATGACTTTGGATATTTATGTAGCCATTGGAAAAAAATAAAATAAATCAAAATAATTTTCTTTTGAGGTGGACAACCTAGGAAGAGGTCAAAAAAATGAAATAAGTGCTAAAAGGGTTCGCCCAAGTTGAGAAAAATTAAATAAAATAAAATTATTTAATTTTTGGGCGCCTAATGAGGTCAGGCAGGAGAAGGAAAAGGCAAATAAAAAATAAATTTAAATGCCAAAGTGTGGTCGGCTAGGGTTGAAGTTGGGCAAGAGTTGGCTATAAAAGCAAGTCACTTTGAGGTCATTTCATCATCCATTCATTATCATTTCTTCATTGAGATTTTTTCATTTGGTTGCAACATTTGTTGGGCTTTATTCCAAGGATGAAAACCCTTGTGAATATCGGTGAGTTGGACGAAAACCTAGCTCATCTTGTGGTGGACTCATCATGGAGTTCAATTTGTACTTCATTGGAGACTTGGAGCTTGATTGCATATTCAGATTTTTAGATCAGCATTAGAGCAGCACCTTTGGTGGTATTTTGTGTTGTCATTGCATTAGGGTTTTGCCCTAATTTGGAACGCCAACTTTGGAGAAGGGCGATTTTGGCTTGTGTGAGGTGATTTCATCATTTGGAGGGTTTTGGAACCCTAACCCTAGCAACCGCCATCATCCTTGCAAGCGCCGCCATTTTCGAGGGTTTGTTGTGCATCATTCTTCGTCATTTGGTATGTACAAACCTAGGTTTTAGGTTTGATTTGGACAGCGGCATTCTAGGCCATGTTTGATCATGTTTTAGCCCCATGATTTGATGTAATTTCCAGTCATCATATTCTGATTTGTAGCAGCAGATTTATACTCTGAAAATCAGACTTTTGTGTTGCATTTGGATGGCTATATCTTGTGTATTTCATGGTGGACTTCATGTTTGATGTGATCATCATTTAGAAGTGTGATTTGGCATATTTACTTGGCATTATTGGCACTTGTATGTTTGCTGCTATATTTGTTTATAAATCAGAAATAAAAATCAAAATTCAGAAATTAGGGTTTGATCAGAAATAAAAATCAGAATTTTAGGGCAGATCCAGTTAGGGATTTTACAGGAGGGTGGCACCATATAGAGATAAAAAGGTTGTTGATGGGTACAAAACTGCATTCAAAAGACTATGTCCAGATGGAGATTTAGAGAGAATTGTCTCAGGTAAGTTTGGTGAGTTCATATCTTTAAGGAATCAAGATGCTTTCGCTCTTCGAGACAAGTACAAGAAAGATGCTCAAGAATGGTGGTACCTACATGGCCAAGACTATTTCAACCTTCAACCTCTTGCAATAAAAATTTCATCTCAAGTATGCATCTTTTTATTTTTTTAAATTAACTTCCTCATTTTTCTTTCCCTACTATATATTAATTTTATTAATTTATAATTTATGTTTTAGAATTTTATAATTGTAAATGTTGTAAGTTTGTAACTTGCATGGTATGCAAATTTAACAGGTTGCAAGTTCATCTTCAGCTGAATGGAATTGGAGTACATACTCCTTTATCCACTTAGTTAAACGGAACTGATTGGGTGCAAAAAAGGCCGAGGATTTGGTCTTTGTGCACTCCAACTTGCGTCTCTTATCACATAAGAAACCTGATTACAATGAGGAGGTGACAAGAAATTGGGATCTAACTCCTGAGTGTGCCGATGTAGATGCTACTACTACACAACTTGCAGAAGTCTCTATCCATGAGGTCCATGAGGACCATGATACAACTACACATGACACAGACATGGCTAGTGGGAGCAGTGTTCCAGCTGATTGTGGTTCAAATGAAGTTGAACCAAATGTTAACTATAATGCTTTTGATGAAGACCCATATGATGCTTATAGAACAATGAATATTGATTGTAATTTTCATTTTGTATTGACATTTGACTCTTTGAGAAATCACTAAATTATGAATTTCAATTCATGAGTATTTTCCTTATTGCAAGTTATGAAGTATTTAGATATTTTATTATTTTGTTTATTGGCAATTATGAGTATTACTGTTTTTAAGTTTTAGTCTTAGAGTTTTAAACATATATATATATATATATTCATGAGTATTTTCCTTATTGCAAGTTATGAAGTATTTAGATATTTTATTATTTTGTTTATTGGCAATTATGAGTATTACTGTTTTTAAGTTTTAGTCTTAGAGTTTTAAATATATATATATATGTGTGTGTGTGTGTGTGTGTGTGTGTGTGTGTGTGTTTCCGTACCATACCCGGGCCAAAAAAAAATTGTTGTATCCACATACCTGAACCCCGTATCCGTACCCAAACCCATACCAGGACCAGCAACTTGGGGGCCCAAACTTCATATAGTGCGGCCCACAAAGGGACAGAACTGCAGATGGTGTCAAAATGTGTCTCCCCAATATGAACCGCCACTTCATATGTATGTATATATAAGCTAAAATAGCTGCGGCTGGACCCACCTTATATTAGGCTGCATTAATATCAATTTAAACCCATGTGATTTCTTATATGTATGGCATTATATGGCAATACATTTGGTGTCTATGATTCAGAAATTATGTGAAGTGGCTGCTTTAAAAATATTCAGTAACAATAAACTATGTTGCAGCTGCTTAAAAGTGTTACACATTGGAATATATAATGAAGAATCTCCAAGATAATTATAATCTAAACACTAAAATTGCATAGACATCTGAAACACTTCACCAAATAATAATATGAAATGCACCACAAATTAGATCCAAACCAGCAACATTGATTAATCTGGGAAGTATGGGCAAAATCCCAATACAATCTCAAACTTCTCTAACACACTTAAAAATTGTGACAATTTGAATATCACCAAAACCAAACTGAAAATCTGCAATCTTCAGCGATATGAAAATTTGCTTGCAAATCCAAACGCTTCAGCACAATTGCGATTCCTGAGTGGAACTGTGTAATGTCCCCTTTTCCGAGTGATCACCTAATGGAGTCGGTTAGCCTATCCTATTCCCGTAGGCTAGGCCGGAAGGGCTAGGGAATGACCTAATTGATTAAATACTATATTTAACCAATTTATTTGGACAAATTGAAGATGTGAAATGACTTTCTATATTTTTGTAAGCCATTTGGAAAAATAAAATAAATTAAATAAAATAGCCATGAAGGTGGACAACCAAGGAAGAGCCCTAAAAATGAAATATCAAGTGCCAAAAGAGGTTCGCTCCTCTTGGAGAAAATTAAAAAAATATATTTTTTATTTTATTTTTGGTGCCTAGCATGAGGTCGGCCAAGTTGGAGGAGATAAAACAAATAAAATAAAATATATTTGCCAAGAGGAGGTAGACTAGGAGGTGGTCAGCCAAGGTTAAGTTGGGAGGAAAGAATGGCTATAAATAAGGGTTCATTTGGAGTCATTTCATCGTCCATTCATTATCATATTTTCTTCATTGAGTTTTCTCAATTGGCGGCAACATTTGTTGGGCTATATTCCAAGGACAAAAACCCTTGTGAATATCGGTGAGTTGGACGAAAACCTAGCTCATCTTGTGG
Source organism: Cunninghamia lanceolata (assembly GCA_027924645.1). Lineage (NCBI taxonomy): Eukaryota > Viridiplantae > Streptophyta > Pinopsida > Cupressales > Cupressaceae > Cunninghamia > Cunninghamia lanceolata. The sequence continues at coordinate 6,500,012 of BSBN01000918.1, read as the reverse complement.
TGGACTCATAACGGAGTTCAATTGCACTTCATTGGAGACTTGGAGCATATTTGCATATTCAAATTTTTAGATCAGAATTGGAGCAGCATTCTTTGGTGGTATTTGTGTTGTCATTGCATTAGGGTTTTGTAATGTCCCTTTTTTGGCGCATAGATTTTTGTGTGCATTATGCTTGTTCCTAGTCTCTCGGAGGCTATCCAGCATGTTTGGGAGAACTCCAATGTTCTTGAAGTGGTCGTGGTTCAGTCTGCAAAACAGTTGTGTCTCAAGTCTTCGATTTCACCAAGGGATAATCAAAGTTGTTTAATCAATGCATTTCTATTGCTTTATATGGCTTGGGACCATTATTCAGATAATTAATTAATATTTCACTAAGGTTGCCTAAGGTTATGTTTAATTATAGCAACTCAGTGTAATATTAACTATAAAAATAGTTTTTCTTTTGGAAATGGACTATTTTTCTATGGCATTGAGCTCAGTGGATGTCCAGGGTTACAGTGATGGTTTCAGAAGTTTGATCGAGCTCCTGGATTGCTCTCCAAGATTCTTGGAGGAGCTGTCTATTTTTGGAAAGTCACCCGGAAAACATCGTTTCACATCCCAAACCTTACAAAACATATTGGTTCAATTTATTTGGCAGTTGGATGCAGTTTGGGATTTTCCACAAAAAAATGATATTTAATGAGCTATTTTAATTATTATTTTCCCTTAAGCTCCTAAGGGTGAAAATAATTAAAAAGTGATTAAGTGTTATAGCTCATTGGAAAAAAGAAAATATATTCTTTTATTTAGGCACTTAAAAGTGAGCATTTACGTGGAGAAAAAGAAATTATTTAAGTCGGAGGGAAAAGGTTATTATTTTCAAGAAATAATTCATTTCCTTTGTAACTCCTAAAGTGCCTTAATAAAGAGAATGAGAGCTCATTTGGAGGGGCTTTTGGATTTTGATAAGGTTGCAGATGGATCGAACCTGTGAGTTCTTCCATATTCTCTTGAGGACGAAAACCCTCTTGTAGAATTCTCTTCAAAATGAAAACCCTCTTGTAGATTGGGTGTGGTTTCATACAGGAATCACCATTGTACTGAAGGTGGATTTTGGAGCAAGCTTATACAGGGTTTGCCATTGTGCTATCAATGAGTTGTGCTACTAGGACTTAGCGATATTATATTTGCAAATGTTTTGGTAGTATTTTCTTGTGAAGATTTGATATGATTAATGAAGTGCGAAGCTGATGTTTACCCATAGGCCATACATTTTGTGGGCCATACATGTTGGCCATACCATGGAAGGGTGGACGATTTGTTGGAGTGATTGTTTTATGTGTTTGCTATAGTTTTTGATTGGGATTCAGTTCCATATGATGGCGCTATTGTCTAATGACATTGCATTTAATTTAATGCTGTTGTAACAGTTTTATGGCAGGCCGTACCTTGAAACCCTGGCCGTACCATACAAGAGGATATTAATGCTCTTTGCAAATATGCCTAAGATGGTTTGTGGAATAGCAATTCATTATTTCAGCGCTCAAAAACTGATCAATATAGCTGTTCACTATTATCTGTTTGTGTGATGATTTCTTCAAACTATGGCCGTACCTTTAGGAGGGGTGGCCGTACCTTTAGGAGGGCCGTACAGGGTGTATGAGTCATTTCCTGTTCATTGAATGTCTTTAGCAACAGGGATTGGAAATCTGAGACTATGATTATCTTGTTGGAGTGATTCCTCAGGATTATTTTAAGAGTTTTAGAGTGCATTTTTCTGACCTCCATAACTTGTACCTTTCCCAGGCCGTACCAGCAAAGAGCTGTTCAACATCAGTCCGTACCAGCACTGGGGTGGAGTGAGGAGTCCAAGGAGAAATCATTTATGATGGTTGAGTGAAGTGTTAGGTTTTGTGGGATCCTTTCTAAGTTGGAAGTATCTCCATGAGAGTGAATGCGGATGAAGGGAGTTGGAGTTGATATGAAGAGATTATTTGTGGCTGTCATAGGGAGTTCCAAACCTATGAACAGCTACAGCACTAATTAATAAACTTCAAACTAAACGCTCTCTATTTGGTTTATATTCATGGTGATCCTATTGCCTAATCAGCATGTTTCCTTCATTATTTATTGAAATTTCCTAAGCTCGAGTTAATTGCAGCTGTAACTTTGGTGCAAAGTCAAGATTACTGATTTAGTAGCAGCTGTGATTTCTTCATATCAGGAAATTGTTATTCTGTATTGCAGATTATATATTTTGATGAAATACATTCATTCCTTGGGGTTTTATCATAGATTATTCCTTAGGGGGCAACATAATCTTTCATAATAATATTTCTTTATTTTGTTGCAAACATATTGTAACCCCTAGATGGTTTAACCCCAGTGTGGAGGAATAGACATTTAATCTTTAATCTTTCTTTATCACCCACTGAATAAGTGGAGTATTCCCACTGAATAAGTGGATGCCTGCTAATTAGCAAAAGATTGTATTTAGTTTCATTTGCAAACATTGATTGTTAGCCAAAACACTATATGCTCTCACCTCGCCCATCCTGGGAACTTGGTGATCAGATGTGGAGGTATTCTATTTGATTGCATTATTGTGCTAACATTGTGATATCATTGTACAAACTTTAAAAAAAAAAAAATTGTGGTAGCATATTACATGTTTCACCCTAAATTGGAGCGCCACCTTTGGAGGAGGGTGATTTTGCTTGTGGGAGGCGATTTCACCATTTGGAGGGTTTCCAAACCCTAAACCTAACAGCCGCTTCATCCTTGCATGCCCCGCCATTTTTGGAGGGATTGTGGAGCATCATTCTTCATCATTTGGTATGTACAAACCTAGGGTTTATGTCTAATTTGGACAGCAGCATTCCAGGCCATGTTTGATCATGTTTTAGCCCATGATTTGATGTAATTTATAGTCTACATATTCAGATTTGTAACAGTAGAGTTATATTCACAATATCAGACTTTTGTGTTGCATTTAGATGGCTATATCTTGTGTATTTCATGGGGGAATTCATGTTTGATGTGATCAACATTTAGTAGTATCATTTGGCATGTTTATTTTGCATTATTGGCACTTGTATGTTCACTGCTACATTTGTTTTGTAAATCAGAATTCAGAAATTAGGGCTTCAGCAGAAAAATAAATCAGAATTTTAGGGCAGATCCAATTAGGGATTTTACAAACCGCCTCCAATGAGCAAAAGGGTTCTCATCCTCAAGCTCACTATGAGAACCGAAGGGTTTTCGTCCTTCGATCATTGCACCAAGGGTTTTCATCCTTGAATGTTCAAAACTCCAAATTGGAAGAAAAAGGCAAAAATGACATAATCAAATAATCAGATGATTTGCTTGTGTGGCTTTGCCTCTTTTATATAATTGTCTTTTTCGGACCCTCCAATTATTTTATTTTTTATTTTTATTTTATTTTCCCTCCATGTATTTAAACTACTTTTAAAATTACATCCATAGGTCCCCTTTTAGAATTACATTTGAATAAAGTGTTAAAAACACTTTTTGAAACATTACATAGGACCAAGGTAGCAGTGACACACGTACCCTGCTACCTAGGACGCACCTCCGAGACGGGGACACAACTCCCGTCTCCGAGACGTGGGAGAGACGTCCCGTCGTCTGAGGAGACAGCAAGTCGCGGACCCTGCCACATCTCCGAGTACCGAATGCATATTTTAGGGGGCATAAAAGTTTTAAAGCAAAAAACAAAGGTTATTTTGACTTGTTTCTTCACGCCGCGACTCGAGAGGAAGGTTTTGATGCTCCCTACAACACCCACGACGCCCTACAACTCCCTTCAACGCCACCATTAAAGGTAAATACGAAATATTTTAACTGTTTTTTTTTCTTCATTTTCGAGTTTATCTTTGCAGTTGTTGCACGTTTTTTTGTTTTGTTAGGGCTTCCAAACATTTTAATGGAAGATGCCAAATGCATTCACCATGGCAGCCACATAACCTAGGGTTTCTAAACTTTTTTTATATTTTTTTCACAGTTAAAATTAAAAAACTTAAATACTAAATATTTCAAGTCCCTCTATGTGCTTAGATGCCTACCTCTAGGGCATTTTTGATTTCTCATTTATGCTTAATTAAACTGTGAATTCAGTCTTCAAGACTATGCATAAAACATGCTTAAAAAATTTAAAATCTGTCCTAAAAAATGACTGAATTGTTTGACTGTAATAATTTTTTTTAACTGTTTTAATTTTAAATTTTAATGTTTGCCTTTGTCTTTCTTATTTTGTTGCAGATTGAGATATGTCAGGTGGGGGAAAACAAGGCCTCTACCCACTATGGAAGTATTGTGATCGCATTCCAGAGCCGAAGGGGTCGGGTGGAACAGCAACCATCACATGTAAGCTTTGTGCTATTAAGCCATATCAAGGTACTTACATGAGGGTGAGGGCTCATTTCCTTCACATACCTGGAAAAGGTGTTGATCCTTGTAAAATGAAGTAGAACAATATGACGTTAGGGATCAAGAAAGGGATGATGGGAAAGTGTCTCATTTGAGCTCTCATGCTTCAAAAACAGGGGCAACTACTGCAACTCAAAATCAGAATAGAGAGTCAAAGGTGGTTGTGTCTTCTAGAGATGTGACAACAGAAGATTTAGCAGGGGAATATTCTCACAATAGATCACACATTGGCAGCTCAAACCCAATTGGAAGATTATTTGATGTGCAAGGTCGACAAGTAGTTGATGGAGCGATTGCATGCTTCTTTTATGCAAATGGAATACCATTTAATGTTGCTCACTCACCTTTCTACACCGAGATGGTCCAAGCCATCAACAATGGACCACCTGGATATAAACCACCTAGGTATGAAAAGCTTTGCACTACTCTAATTGATAAAGAAAAAATTCGATTAGAGCAACAAACCGCACCAATGAAAAGAGTGTGGTCTACAGATGTAATATCCCAAATGGGGATATTTTCTACAATTTTGGATTTACGGGCTTTCTAAACTTCTAAACTTTGGATTTCTGCTTAAACCCTAATTTCTAAATTTTCTGAACTTCAAATCAGACTCAAACAAACACTTATAACAGCCCATAAACCATGTCAATTCATCATATAAACATCGCCAATATGTTTTCCAACAAGATACTTGAAATCCACAACGAATTACACAATGAAGGCACTTCAATTTGCAACCATAAAGGACTGAAATATAAATCAGAAGTCTGCTGCTACAATTTCTGAATCAAACAAGTCTTCAAATACATATAGATATGATGGGCACGCAAGCCAACAAGTCCAATACAAATCAGTCATAAATCCTATGGGCTGTACATACCAAAATATAATCAAAATGACCTTCAAATGATGGCAAATGTCCTCCAAGGTGTAGCGCTCCAACTAGGGCATGAAACCCTTGATCCTTGAATCTTCAAACAACAAAAAGTCTGCTCCAAATCAGGGCGCACAGGTCTGCTAGGTCTGTTGCTCCGTAAAATGATAACAATGGTGTCAAAGATACAACAAAACCTTCCAAAACTCTCCTCCAACAATGGCGCTCCACAATGAGGGCCAAACCCTAGGCAAATGATGACAAACCACCAATGAAAACTCCTCCAAAGAAGGGCGAATCTGATCTGCACTTCTGCTGCTCCAAATCAGCAAACCCTAATCCCAAAATCGCCTTCAACAATCCACAGATGTGATCCTCCAAAGTGGAGCTCAATCGCTCCTTCAAAAGATGATTTATTTCTTCTCAACGTGATGATAAATTGCTGCTCCAATCTGCCCACTAAGATCTTCAAGGCTGCTTCGAAATTTTGCTCTAAAGATGTTTGATTTCTGCTCCAAATGACCTTAGAATTCTTCTCCAAAAGATATAGAATTCTGCTCCAAACTTTGTGAATCTCCAATGAAGTGCAAGTAGACCTCCATTATGAAGTCTTCCCAAGATGAATTAGGTTTTCGTCCAATTCACCTTATATTCTCAAGGGTTTCCGTCCTTGGAATATGATGCAAACAAGTGCAGTCCAAAAGGAATAAATGACAAGCTGAATGATGATGAAATGCTCTCTAGATACCTTGTATTTATACATACTTTCCTTGTCCTCTTCAATCTGGCTGACCTAGGCCAATTAAACATTTTTTATTTTATTTATTTTCTAGAGGGCCGACCCACCCTGTCTTCTCCTTGGCTGACCTATAAAGGAATATACTTTTTATTTTATTCTTTTCTTCTCCTCCTATTTGGGCGCTCAAACCAAGGAATAATATTATTTTATTGTCCTCTTTTCTCCAAGGGCGAACATAAGGAAATATATCCACTTATTCCACAACATGTCTTCCTTTGATCCCTTAATCTTATTTGACCCATTTTCCACACTTTACCATCCCAAGATGGTTCGCTCCACATGAAGGTAAATTAATTTATTCAAAGTGAACACATCATAATCATTACAAAAATATGATAATTCAAGCTCCATATTCAAATCGCCCACCAAAAATCCTGAAGTGTGGAAATGACCCTCTTAGGCCTCCTTCGGTGATCACTCTGAAAAAGGGGAAATTGCACTCCTCCCTTCCCGAGATTGCTTGTCCTCAAGCAATGACAAACCTGTATTCTGCAAAATACCATCAAGTGACAAGTATCTCCATCCAATCAAATGTCCCGTGATCACACAACTCCTCAACCTGTGGCTGCCTCTCCCAAGAAGAATATGAAGAATGCTATGCAGAGTGAGCTCCGGTGGCAAAAGCCATACACACTCGAACTCGACTCCGCCCCATCCTCCAAAGAATGCAATGCTCTCAACCACAAGCGCCAATACCTCCAAGTCTCCAAAGGCTCCATCCTCTGTGAATGCAAAATCCATCAAGGACCAAACACTAGACCAATCCGAAGCCCTGAAGAAAGCCATGCCTGTCAACAAGTGATGAAGAGTATGAACTTTGAAACACAACCACATGTCTCCATGCTTCCGCTAAGCCACTCTGATACAATCATCATTACTGCTCCATGAGTTGTGAAGCAACTCATCACGATCTCAAGGAAGTGATGTGCCAAGCATGCCACCACCTGGATCCCAAATCACCATGTCCTTACATCCGACGAACATGAGGAAATGGAAGTATCTGTCATGTCCCCATTTCCGAAGTGACTTCACATGGAGTTGATGATTAGCCTATCATCCATTCCCGTAGGCTAATGCATGAGTAAGGGAATGAATTTCTAGTTTGAGCTTATTTCTATACATGGAGAACCGGAAAGTTGGTATATGTCTATACATGGAGAACCGGAATGTTAGCTCAACTAGTATTTGGTTAATTGGAAAATGCAATATTGAAATTGTATTTTCATTTCATTTGATAGATTATAGAAAATGGAATCTTTCATTGCATTTTCTCTAATCGATTTCTATGGAGTTGTAAATATGAATAAGGTGATGTGTTCGCCCATGAAGCAATAGGTCCAAGCTAATGCCCAACGGTCATCATTGAAGATGATCGACTTGCATGAGATGGTTTTGTATTGTTTGAAGAGCAAAAAAAACATTGGATCGTGGTCCCACATGAAGCCAACGGCTAAGTATTCGTCCATGTTTTGTGTTGAGCGATTTGCATTGAAGGAGGTATGTTGGTGATTTTTAATGATTGCAAATGAGTTGTAGTTGGCCGCCGATCATGAAGAAGAATATTTTTAAATGCAAAGTTTATTTATTAAATGATTGCATTTGGATCGCTAGGTGTTATATGATGAGGGTGATTGGAATTGAAAAATGCAAATGCTTTCCTTGGGATCAAATTTGCTCTTTGAAAGGTTTTAAATGCTAAACGCCACTATTGAGGAGGATCGCCCCAAGTCTATGAAGGATATTCAATGCCAAATGAAAGCTTTAAATGTTTGATAGCTCTCACTACTAGCCACCACCCAAGATAGAGAGGAGCTCCAATGCTAAAGGATCGATCCACTTGAAGAATAGATGAATTTCATTTAAAACAATTAAAGATTGGTCTTAAATGATTGAGTTCATTGATGTCATTCATTTAAAATTGTTCAAAACTCTCAATTTTGATTGATGGATTCCAAGCTTCATTCCAAAATGACAAAGAGAAAGAACGCCTATCCTTGGAGAGGATAAATAGAGCTCTTGAACTTCAATTTGCAACTTTTGATCATATGGTAAGCTTTTACATATTTTGTTCTTTGGCTGGAAATTGCATTTTCTAGTTATTTTTCAAGGTGATGTTCCCTTAAGTGTTGTGGTGATGTTCCCATGACAATTTGTGAGATGTTATCATTCGGATTTCATCATTGGAGTTGAATTTGCAAGTTATTTGAGAAGATTTGAAGAGTATTTGACATCACATTGGAACCCTTGATGTATTGGAGTGACTACCCAGATAGTTGATTAGATTTATAGTGAGAATTGAGTGACTTTTGCATATTTTTCAAGGTCTGATTTCATAACAGCGAAGACTGATTTTTATGACAGCGGATTATTGATGCAATTACAGGGTTTTTAAAGTGGATTTGACAAGGGCTTTGATACTTGAAGAGTTGCATATGATAGAAGACCAAACTAGGCAACCATCGCTTGAGTTTGGAGGTGGTTTTCATGAGTTTTCATTGCCAAAACTTTGACTGGGCAAAATCATCACTTTCAATAGTCATATCAGCCTACAAAACTTTCATATCAGTCAATTGTTCATATACTTTCAGGGCTGTTATAGCATCATTTGATAGCTAGTTTCATTCTATAGTGTTTGGACACTATTTCTATGCAAGATATGATGAATTTGGGCACTTTATATGTATGTAATTATGTCTGATATAAAATCAGACTGTGACTGAAATAAACTCCAGCGACTTATCATTTATGTATCTTTCATTTGAAGGTTTCAAATAAGCAAGCATGATGTGGGTTTGATGTTCTACTATTTCATTGTTCATTGGTGATGTTTATTTGTTGATTTGTGCAAGAAATCTTATCTAAAAATTGGCAAAACATTTTAGTCATTTAAGAAGGGTATTTTACAGTATCTCAAAGTGCTAGCAACACAAAACAACTCTCCAACAACTGTAGATCTCCCATGGATGTGCATAGTACCCATCACAGGTGCAAGAAAGTGCATGAAAGCTCCTCCTAGGTTGCTGATGTAGAACAAAACAACAACCTCCCAACTGAAAATAAGAACTATGTGGATGCAGTTAATGATGCCAATGGCATATGATGATAGAGTGTCATCTATATGCCACCCTCCAATGATAAAGAGATGGTCCAACTCTCTAACCGACACCCAAACAGCCGCTGTCCTCCAAGAGTTCTGTAGGAAATCCATGTGCCATGAAGTAGAGCAGCCATCTCCTATCAAAGTATGGAGTAGAACCTCATGAACTTGGGCTAGAACATCAAGGTCTTCATGCTCACCTCCAAACCCTAAGCCATAGCCCAGCTGAAACACAAATATTAGTGACTCAAAATCAAACATCACAGCAATACCTTCATACCTTGTGTCATAGCTCAACTGAAACTCCATTCGTCCAAGCGTATGCCATACAAAACCAAGTGCCCCCAAGACATGTGTCTCAAATTCCAAAGCTAGGGCAGCTACATACTCCACCCAAGAGTCATCAATATGATGGAACTCATCACAAGCAAACTCCTCAAGTGCTCCGTGAATGATCAAAGGCCCAACCAAATCTGCATTACTCATACCTTCATCTACATATGTAGTCAAAACACTAGTGGCTGATCCACAAGGTGTATGCTCCATAATGCCCTCGAAATCTATGATGTGAGCCTTCAAATGGCTCTCCAAAAGAGGTGACACCAACTCCTCATGAAGCAAGCTATGTGAACAATCAAAGAATTTTGAATCACTTGCTTGGCCACCATACAATGCTCATCCCTCATATGCCACATGCTTTGAATCTTCTTTGCCTCTCTCATGTCATGGTGTACTAGCTCAGTCCTCTTGTGTCTTGGACACACAACAAAGACCTCATGTTTGACTCCCAATTGAGTGCCAACAATAAAAGGAGTCTTCCCACTATCTTCCTTATGTGTCGGGACTGCCAACTCATGATTATGCAAAAACAAAAGAGTGTTGTTCCAAATCAGAAAATCAGAACTACTGTCATACCTTTTCATAGTGTCTTCATCCGCCTCAAACACCTTCCTCTTTATTGTTGCATGCTCTCCATCAAGTGCCGATCCAACATGAGACTCCCAATGAAAATTACATGCCTCAAGGCTGATCCTCTTAGCTGTCATATTATGATAATGTGAAGATAAGGGACTGCTATTACACATCGGAAAATCTGTCCTTACCTCTTGCCTTTGAGTGATGTCCTTGTAGACCTTAACCTCCTCTTCTTCCATGAGTGGATGATCATCAACTAGAGCAAGTCCAAGGGATGTCTTCAATGGAAAATCAAGTGTGTCATGTGCCACAACTTCTATCCCATGGTTGCAAGCGGAATCTTCATGTGTATATGTCTCTTCTATCTTCATGACTTCATCATAGGATCCTTCAAGTCCTTACTCCATGTCTCCACTTTTTTCCATCTTCATGTTACATTGTTTTTCATCGGATGTGGCTGCCATAGAAGTTTGAAATTCTGCTGGGTATGATGAAGAGTGTGCCATGCTCAACTCCCAACAAAGCTTCTCGCCATGATCTTCTGATTCTTGAAGGACCTCTTGAGTGCTCTTCAAAGAATCCACCGTAGCCTTAAGCTCAAAGGTGAGCTTATCTACCTCATCTTCTTTTCTTCTCACAGCATCAAAGTTTATCTGACCAAGTTTGAGGAGATGATCTCTATCCACAAATAGGTGTAGGTAGTTTGACTTCACCACAACCAAAGCCTCCTTGAGTTCTTGAAAGTCGGCAAGGTAAAGATCTCCTTCAAAGTCTTCATGCTTTCCAACACAAACCTGCCATCACCTTATGAACATGGTCAAAATGAGTTAGGGCTGCCACAATCTTACCTTCATTTGCATTCAATTGTCCTTCCAAGTTATGTGACTTGTGAGATCCTATGCCTTCATAATCTTCCCTTTCCAAATCAGCTTCTTCCTTGACATCTTCTCCATAATCATCATGCTCAAATAAGGGATCACCATCAAAGTAGTGAGTAGAATCTTCTACATCATGCTTTTCCTCAATGGTTGATCTAGAAAAAGTGTGTACCGCTATGACCTCCTTAACCACCAAGTGATCCTTCCCATCTTGCAATGTCAAATCAGTCTTATCCAAACCTCTTTGTTCACTACATACTGAAATTTCTGAATTGCCATCATATGTAAAAATGGATTCCTTGCCAACATGGTGTAAAAATGGTGAAGCTATGCTATGCTCAAGCAACAGAATATCAAAAGAACCCATACCTTCATGTAGCTGATCCAACATGGTTGGTTTGGCAATCCCCATGGCGACATCTTCTTCAACCTTGTAGTCATCATGAAGTCCCATGTCCTCCTCACTTGTAGCCTCAATAGGTGACTCTCCTTCGTCCTTATCCTCATAGGGTTGAAGTGAACTTGTGTCTTCACCTTCTTTAGGGCTTCCGCATGTATGAGTAGGTGTCCAATCCTCAAGGCATATGAAGCAAAGTTGTTCTCTCCTTAACTGATTTTTGCTCTTCTTGTGATCACCAACCAATACTTCTTTTTCTATCCTCTCGTCCAACTTCTTTTATGTTTCCTTGTGATCATCAAAGTGTGGGGTTGCCTCTTGTGCTCTTGGCTGATCCAAGATGTGAAAGTTGCAATTTCTTTCCGGGTAGCCATTGTTGCTCATGTCAAGCTCCATGTATTGAGATAGGAACAACTCAATGCTTCTTCTACTTCTTTCAATCTCATCTAGAAGATCCCTCGTGCTAGGTTCCTTGTTGCTTCTACTACCCATCCTGACTTCTTCCTCTTCAATGATGTATGATCAAACCCTCTAGGCCGGCAAGATCATAACTCCGATACCACTGTAATATCCCAAATGGGGATATTTTCTACAATTTTGGATTTATAGGCTTCCTAAACTTCTAAACTTTGGATTTCTGCTTAAACCCTAATTTCTGAATTTTCTGAACTTCAAATCAGACTCAAACACTTATAACAACCCATAAACCATGCCAATTCATCATATAAACATCGCCAATGTGTTTTCCAACAAGATACTTGAAATCCACAATGAATTACACAATGAAAGCACTTCAATTTGCAACCACAAAGGACTGAAATATAAATCAGAAGTTTGCTGCTACAATTTCTGAATCAAACAAGTCTTCAAATACATATAGATATGATGGGCACGCAAGCCAACAAGCCCAATACAAATCAATCATAAACCCTATGGGTTGTACATACTAAAATATAATCAAAACGACCTTCAAATGATGGCAAATGTCCTACAAGACGTGGCACTCCGATTAGGGCATGAAACACTAGATCCTTGAATCTTCAAACACCAAGAAGTCTGCGCCAAATCAGGACACACAGGTATGCTAGGTCTGCTGCTACGTAAAATGATAACAATGGTGCCAAAGATGCAACAAAACCTCCCAAAACTCTCCTCCAATGATGGTGCTCCACAATGAGGGAGAAACCCTAGAAAAATGATGACAAACCACCAATGAAAACTCCTCCAAAGAAGGGCGAATCTGATCTGCACTTCTGCTGCTCCAAATTTGCAAACCCTAATCCCAAAATCGCCTTCAACAATCCACAGATGTGATCCTCCAAAGTGGCGCTCAATCACTCCTTCAAAAGATGATTTATTTCTTCTCAAAGGTGATGATATATTGCTGCTCCAATCTGCCCAATAAAATTTTCAAGGCTGTTCCAAAATTCTGCTCTAAAGATGTTTGATTTCTGCTCCAAATGACCTTAGAATTCTGCTCCAAAAGACATTAGAATTCTGCTCCAAACTTTGTGAATCTCCAATGAAGTACAAGTAGACCTCCGTTATGAAGTCTTCCCAAGATGAATTAGGTTTTCGTCCAATTCACCTTATATTCTCAAGGGTTTTCGTCCTTGGAATATGATCCAAACAAGTGCAATCCAAAAGGAATAAATGACACGCTGAATGATGATGAAATGCTCTCAAGATGTGATGTTCCTTCTTCAGATAAGCATTAAGAAAAGACAAGTTCGATGGGAAGATTCCCTATAAACACCACCGGTTGGAAATGACTAAGAGATATGCCAACCGAAGGAGTTATGAGTTGAAGAAATAAGAGATGAATCAGCGCTTAGGTGGTAGATAAGACAAAATAAACAAAAGACAAAGCTGTTCGACTTGGCCGATCTCCCCCTAATCGGCGATCTCCTCTAAACTAGTGATTAACTAATCAATGGTAATCGGCGCCACCAGCAATAAGACAACGAAGGTGAATAAGACAAAATTCAATAAAAGACAAATTAGACTATAGACAAAGTGCCGCTACCAAAGAATCGATTATATTAAAAGGAACAAAGGATTTGCTTAACGCCAATCCTAACCAAAGGGTGCTTGCCAAAAGATGCGAACCATCACACAAAGGTGCCTCTTGAAAGATAAGGTAGGAAGATCGGTCAAAGGCCATTCAACCACTCAACTTACAATCACAAAATATCCTCATTACCAGTGATCAGCAAAAAGACATTGAGCTAGCATCGGAACATAAGGAGAAGCATCCCATATATATATTCAATCTTCACCATAAATCAATTATAATATATTTGCCTTGCAATTCAGAACATCAGCGACTAAGGAGAATTACTATCTTGCATCAACAAGTGGTCATCGAACTAACATCAGCATATCAACATTCAACCAGCCAATAAGGTATTCTCTCATTATTGCAAAACATTGTTATTTTCAGCCATCCAATCAAGAGGATTGTGCATAGTCACACAATGATAAATATGATATATAAGGGGTAAAATGAATGCCTTATACTCATCCATCCATAAGTGATGGTACAATATCTACTTCCCATAGAGGAACACTATTCATAAGAAGGAATTAACTTCGTGATCCATAGATCACTAGATCGAGAAGATGAGCTCCTTATTGGTTTGAATTCTCTAACCTTGCTCATGATATACTAGGGATAAGCATATCGTGCCACATCCTTAATCTTATCTATTACCCCTAGGAGGATGGTTGAGAAGTTAAGTGTGGGATTTATTATTATTATTATTACTAAATCTCATAGGGTAGGTGACTCTCAAGTGGGTGAAGTATTGTTGGGTGTGCAATGAAGTCCCTTGAGCCAAGTAATGAAGTATTGTCGGGTGTGCAATGAAGCTCTTGGGCCTATACCTGTGGAGATAACTTACACGGTAGGTGATTCTCAAGTGGGTGAAGTATTGTCGGGTGTGCAATGAAGTCCCTTGAGCTAAGTGGTGAAGTATTGTCGGGTGTGCAATGAAACCCTTGGGCCTATGGCAGTGGAGCAATGTTATCCAGCGCCTTAACGGGTATGTACCTATCCTCCGCTAGGGTTACCAATTAGGTTAGATTAACGACCGGGCACAATGAACACCATTCCCAAAATCATGAGGCCTAAATAGGGTAAAAGAATAAATATGAGAAAATATATGTATTGATTACATAGTTGTTCATTATTATCAATTGTTGTTCATGATGTTACTAACCCTAATTAATGATATTGTGTAACATGCCACTTGTTCTACCAACTAAGATTTACCAATTTTAACTTGAAAGTAAATCAATCGTGAATTCATAACAGGAATAATAAAAAAAAATTCCTCTGAACATTTGAAATATATTTCAAACTTCTATTGCATAACCAAATTACATTTCTCAATAAAAGAATTCAATATTCAACTTTTACAACCTTTTTCATAAATTACATAGAAGCTTCAAGAGCTTAACTGATAAATAGAATCACATGTGTGTATACTTGTCTGTCTTCAATACTCCCAGCCACCAACTGCATGAGAGGAAGCATCACTCAGGTGATTTACCTCCAACCACGGACTATCTGCGGTCCCTCGCACATTTACCAAACAGGTAAATGGCCCTACCCTTCAACAAAGGGATTGGTATAGCAACCTCAAAGTTAAGCCTAATTTGAGTAGGTGTTGTGTCCTACATTAACTAGTCCTATCATACTATGGCTACAACCATCAAAATATGACATCTCTACTTAGTAATGCAAACTTGGAACATAGTGAAGCTAGACAGTGTAAACGTTGGCTATTTACACCACTTTGGCCAAAGTTTTCTTTGTCTCATATTCACCCACCCTTCTATCTCATCTGGGAAAGACGACAATCTCTATACTAGGTTATCTACCTCTTCCATGGATCACATATCCCAAGGTTAACCTATTACATGCTTTACTAGGATACATATATCGAAGTAATACCACTTAAATCTTATTCTTACTATCTTTCCCCTTGTACAATTTTCCTATATAAATACCAATCAATGATTGATTCACGAAACTATCTAGGCAAAAACCAAACCATAGACACTATCTCACATTCACAATACAAGTTTACTATCTAGAAAAATATATATATCCATACATACATAAACTATTATACAATCAGAAGATATTAACAACGATAATTCAATATTGCAATCACTTAACAATAATACATCACATAATATTTTGAAAACATGAAAATCATAAAGAAGGAGAAATAATTCCCATGCCTGAGAATATAGCTCCAAATGGATCAGATACTCTTCTACTAACGACCTTCCAATACTTTAGATCGCTCTTCCAAATAAAACCACTTAACAAAACGACAAATTTTTGACACAAATGCAAAACTCAAATTTGAAAAGGAAAAGCTCTTGATTAGAAAATGGTGCAATTGAAAATGAGGGAGATTACCCCCTTTTATACCATAACCAATTTAAAAATGTCGACGTGCTTAACCAACTCAACAATGTTGACACTATGGAGACATGCTTATCAAAATCTAAATTTAGTTCATAAATCCAAACAACCTTCTAAAAAAAAGGTGTTAAATAAAAATTAAAAATAAAATATATAAAAATTAACATTATTAACTATTCACAAGTTTTAAGGGGCCCGCATGCCTAAATAGTTGTAAAGCTTTACAAACGAAACTTAAAAACTTAAGGTGGGGAGCCGCGTGCCTCAAAGTTTAAAAACATGCCCATTCGTTTAAACATAAGAAACATTTCCCTTATTTAAAAAGCACTTAAAAAACCTTAAACACCATTCCTTTAAAAAAAAAGATACATATCCCTTTTCTAAAAAGAACTTTAAAGCTTAGATTTATTAGATACGTATCTTTTTTTTTAGAGGAATGGTGTTTAAGGTTTTTTAAGTGCTTTTTAAATAAGGGAAATGTTTCTTATGTTTAAATGAATGAGCATGTTTTTAAACTTTGAGGCACGCGGCCCCCCACCTTAAGTTTTTAAGTTTCGTTTGTAAAGCTTTACAACTATTTAGGCATGCGGGCCCCTTAAAACTTGTGAATAGTTAATAATGTTAATTTTTATATATTTTATTTTATTTTATTTTTAATTTTTATCTAACACCTTTTTTTTAGAAGGTTGTTTGGATTTATGAACTAAATTTAGATTTTGATAAGCATGTCTCCATAGTGTCAACATTGTTGAGTTGGTTAAGCACATCGACATTATATCGACATTTTTAAATTGGTTGTGGTATAAAAGGGGGTACTCTCCCTCATTTTCAATTGCACCATTTTCTAATCAAGAGTTTTTCCTTTTCAAATTTGAGTTTTGCATTTGTGTCGAAAATTTGTCGTTTTGTTAAGTGGTTTTATTTGGAAGAGCGATCTAGAGTATTGGAAGGTCGTTAGCAGAAGAGTATCTGATCCATTTGGAGCTATATTCTCAGGCATGGGAATTATTTCTCCTTCTTTATGATTTTCATGTTTTCAAAATATTATGTGATGTATTATTGTTAAGTGATTGCAATATTGAATTATCGTTGTTAATATCTTTTGATTGTATAATAGTTTATGTATATATGGATATATATATTTTTCTAGATAGTAAACTTGTATTGCGAATGTGAGATAGTGTCTATGGTTTGGTTTTTGCTTAGATAGTTTCGTGAATCAATCATTGATTGGTATTTATATAGGAAAATTGTACAAGGGGAAAGATAGTGAGAATAGGATTCAAGTGGTATTATTTCAATATATGTATCCTAGTAAAGCATGTAATAGGTTAACCTTGGGATATGTGATCCATGGAAGAGGTAGATAACCTAGTATAGAGATTGTCATCTTTCCCAGATGAAATAGAAGGGTGGGTGAATATGAGACAGAAAACTTTGGCCAAAGTGGTGTAAATAGCCAACGTTTACACTGTCTAGCTTCACTATGTTCCAGGTTTGCATTACTAAGTAGAGATGTCATATTTTGATGGTTGTAGCCATAGTATGATAGTACTAGTTAATGTAGGACACAACACCTGCTCAAATTAAGCTTAACTTTGAGGTTGCTATACCAATCCCTTTGTTGAAGGGTAGGGCCATTTACCTGTTTGGTAAATGTGCGGGGGACCACAGATAGTCCGTGGTTGGAGGTAAATCACCTGAGTGATGCTTCCTCTCATGCAGTTGGTGGCCGGGAGTATTGAAGACAGACAAGTATACACACATGATTCTATTTATCAGTTAAGCTCTTGAAGCTTCTATGTAATTTATGAAAAAGGTTGTAAAAGTTGAATATTGAATTCTTTTATTGAGAAATGTAATTTGGTTATGCAATAGAAGTTTGAAATATGTTTCAAACGTGCATTATATCAAATGTTCAGAGGAAATTTTTTTTATTATTCCTGTTATGAATTCACGATTGATTTACTTTCAAGTTAAAATTGGTAAATCTTAGTTGGTAGAACAAGTGGCATGTTACATATTGGTTTTATTATTGATCTATTAATTACTAATGTTCTCTTTAAGAAGCTATAATTGTGTGCAAGGTGAAGAAATCTAGAACTTCCTAAAAAGGGACATTACACAAGATACCTTGTATTTATACATACTTTCCTTGCCCTCTTCAAGCTGGCCGACCTATGCCAATTAAACATTTTTTATTTTATTTATTTTCTAGAGGGCCGACCCACCCTGTCTTCTCCTTGGCCGACCTATAAAGGAATATACTTTTTATTTTATTCTTTTCTTCTCCTATTTGGGCGCTCAAACCAAGGAATAAATATTATTTTACTGTCCTCTTTTCTCCAAGGGCGAACATAAGGAAATATATCCACTTATTCCATAACATGTCTTCCTTTAATCCCTTAATCTTATTTGACCCATTTTCCACACTTTACCATCCCAAGATGGTTCGCTCCACATGAAGGTAAATTAATTTATTCAAAGTGAACATCATAATCATTAGAAAAATATGATAATTTAAGTTCCATACAAAAATCGCCCACCAAAAATCCTTAAGTGTGGAAATGACCCTCTTAGGCCTCCTTCGGTGATCACTCCGAAAAAGGGGACATTACAACAGAAGGATGCAGTATTGTGATGGATGGGTGGACAGATGCTAGAAATCGTTTACTACTTAATATCATGGTAACATGCAACAAAGGGCCTTATTTTTTGAAGGCAATAGATTGTTCAGGGTAAGAAAAAAATATAGAGTTCCTTCATAACCAGCTATGTGAGGGCATTGAGGACATTACAACAGAAGGATGCAGTATTGTGATGGATGGGTGGACAGATGCTAGAAATCGTTTACTACTTAATATCATGGTAACATGCAACAAAGGGCCTTATTTTTTGAAGGCAATAGATTGTTCAGGGTAAGAAAAAAATATAGAGTTCCTTCATAACCAGCTATGTGAGGGCATTGAGGAGGTGGGGGCATCACATGTAGTCCAAGTTACAGATGCTGCCCCTATTTGTAAGGCAGCAAGCATGTTGGTGCAGAAAAAGTATAGGCATTTATTTTGGACACCATGTTGTGTGCATTCGTTGAGTGATGCACTCAAAGATATTGGCAAGTTCCAATGGATCTCAGATCTCATTGAAAAGGGCAGAAAAATATAGATTTCATATGTAACCATCACCACACACAAGCCATTTATCGAAAATTTGCCAAGGTGGAACTTCTCAAACCTGCTGATACACAGTTTGCTTCTTATTTTATTCTTCTTGAGCATCTTTGTGAAGTCAAAGGAGCTTTGTGTTCCACAGTAGTTAGTGATGCATGGGCAGCTTGGAGACAATCTACATTGGATACTGCAATTGAGGTGAAAGGTATGATCCTTGATGACCATTTTTGGGCTGATGTTAGATTTGTTGTGGACTTTATTAAACCCATATGTGAGGTGATCAAATTTGTAGATTCAAACAAGCCATGTTTGGGAGAAATTTATGAAGAAATAGATTCCATGTGTGAAAGAATTAAGAAAATAACAGATGCAAGAGATCTTTCTCTTTATCCCTTGCTAGAAGAAAAGATACATGGAAGATGGAACAAACTTAACACACCCCTTCATTGTACTGCCTTTGCCTTAAATCCTAAATGGTATGATCTACAAGGGACCAATAAGAGGGCTCCATATGAGGATAGAGAGGTAATGAAGGGATTTTGGGCTACAATAAAAAATATTTATGGCCGAGGTGAGGATGCTTCAATTATGAGGACTCAATGGAATAAGTTTTCACGTGGGCATGATGATTTTTCTTCCATGGAAGCCATATATGATATGCATGCAAAAAAAGACAGTATAGAGTGGTGGTGGAACCATGGAGGTGAAACCCCTAAATTGCAATCATTTGCAATAAGATTACTCTCACAAGTAGCCAACTCTTCATCTTGTGAGAGGAATTGGAGTACTTATGGTTTTATTCATTTACTAAAGAGGAACCGGTTAGGATCAAAGAAAGCGGAGAAACTAGTGTACATTCATAGCTCACTTCACCTTCTCTCTCATGTAGAACCTGGGTACAAGGAGGGTCCTTCAGCAAAATGGGACCAAAGTTCACTTGATGGAGAAGTTGCAACCTTGGTTGATGAAGTGGTTGAAGCAGATGGCCTCAGTGATTTACCCACAAAACTACTACCATCAAAGGAACCTGAGCTTGAGAGTGATGAGTATTTGGAGAGCATCATAGATGAGGACCTAGAGATGGATGACATAGAAGTGTAGAGTCTAGACAATAGATTTAAGATTTTTGCTTTCTGATATTTGTTTTCTATATGCATATCAGCCTACCAGGCTATCAACATTTTTGAATTTCAATATGTAATATCAATATAGTATGAACTCTTTGACATTTGTGTGTTTATACTTCAAAGTTAATGTTAAACTTTACTAGTTCTCTTGTTTTGAAAATTCAATGTCATGATATTTTCAATTTTAATGTTAGCATATTAATATATTTTTAAAATTATTAAATTATATTAAAAAAATGGTGTCTCCAAGTAACCCCCGTCTCCTATTTTTCAAAAATAGACGTACCGGTACCAGTACTGGTCTCCATGCAACCTTGCATAGGACGTATAATAATATAAGGTGATCAGGCACAATAATATTAATTTTTAGTTCAAAAAAGGGGACATGACAGTCCACCCTTCCTAGAATTTGCTTGCCCTTAAGCAAATGCAAACCCAAATGCTCAAGTATCACCATGCCAATGTGATGAGTCATGTTGTAATGCCCATAGAGCCTAGATCCTTTACCTGTCAAATGACGCATCTCCTACCACAAAGTATTGTGAGATCTGCTATCTCCAATTTAAAACTCATGTAATTAAATCACCTCTTTGAAAAACAACTTGACCTCATGACTCACAACATCATAACTGCAAACCTTAGGGAGATCCGTCAGGCGATGCACGATTATACTTTTCCTCCTTCAACTTGGATCAAACAATGAAGGCAACCAACTCTTCATATGCCCCTCTTCGACATGATGACAAATGATGCCTTCTCCCCAATGTTTGGAAACTCCCATGCACCTGTAGAGTCTAGATCCAATGCCTATCAAGTGAAGCAACTTGGGCCAAGTACATCTCCCAACTCCATTACCCACAACGATTGTGCAACTTATGAAACAATTTGGCTACCAAGTGTGCATGATCCACAATACAAACCTCTCAAAATCTTGTGATGAGATCCCGAAGGGTCTTCCAAATAGTGTAAGACAAAGAATGCAACTCACTCTCTGTAATGTCCCCATTTCTGGCATGATCACCTAGCAGGGATTGAGTTAGCCTATTCATCATTCCCGTAGGCTAATTCATTTGGAAAGGGAGTGTTTTGGTTGAGCTATGGGTTTTGAATGTCATAGATATTTGGAAAGTTGGTCTAACATAGATATTTGGAAAATTGTTTTTATATGGCTCAACTATTTTTTCCTTGGCATGGCGAACTTGGGAAAAGACGATATATTTTTCTATTAATTTTGGATGAGTCAAAAAAAATTTAAATATTTTTCCTTGAAGGTGGGCGACCCATTTGGAGGTTTAAAGGTGGTCAAAAATAAATAAAAAATAATATTATTTTATTATTTGTTTGGTGTGCTCAAGGAGGAGAATAAAATTAATATTTAAATCAAATCTTTAATTTGATTTTGGGTGCCCGAGGCTAAGAGGAAGTGGTCAGCCTACTTGGAGGGAAAATATTTTGAAAACAAAAAGAAAATATCACTCCTAGGTCAGCTATGGGAAAGAGTTGGCTATGGTATAAATCATAGTTTTAAAACTCCCCCAAATCTCGCCAAAACTCGCCGGACTCGCGAGTCCTATGGTGAGCCGAGTCGACTCACCACGGACTTGCGAGTCGAGTCCTGGAGAGTCCTGGGTCGAGACTCGCGAGTCCTACCCTGGGACTCGCACGAGTCCCAGGGTTGAACTCGTAAGTCCCGACCCAGGACTCTTGGGTTGCCTGTTAGACGCCCAGCAAAGTTAAAAACTTAGTGTTTTTTGTTTTTGTTTTTCATTTCAACACTAGTTGAAGCACAAAACAGTTCTGCATAATGGATTAAAGGCTAGAGAAGAGGAGATTATGAGCTTATGAGATTTATAAACTTATGATGCTATTATACATTTGAAAGTTTGAAACTATGAGTATGAATCATATGATTATGGTTCATGAATGATGAAATTTCAAATATTGGGTGTTTGAAGATCATATGACGTGTAATGTTTGAATTATGGCTCTTATGTTGTCTAAATGCATTAATTTCTTTTTTTTTTTGTAAAACTACGGTTTTCTTCTTTGCCGAGTCCTAGCCGAGTTTTTTGCTGAGTCCCGAGTCCGAGTCCTATTTTGGGCTGCCGGGTCCACGGCGAGCCCGAGTTTTCAAACTATGTTATAAATACAAGTTGCTTGGAACATTGTTGAAAAACCCGCCAAAAACTCACTGGACTCGCGAGTAATCGCGGGGCATTCTCTGAGGCGAGTTTTACTGTAAAAAACTCGGGCTGAGTTTTTTCAAAAATTCGCAGCGAGTTTTTGGTCAAACACTTGCAGGACTCGCATAAAACTCGCGTGCCCTAACCACAAAACTCGGCGGCAGCGAAAGCGAATGTTATAAAAACCTAAAAAAGCATTTTG
This sequence comes from Cunninghamia lanceolata, assembly GCA_027924645.1. NCBI lineage: Eukaryota > Viridiplantae > Streptophyta > Pinopsida > Cupressales > Cupressaceae > Cunninghamia > Cunninghamia lanceolata. The sequence goes on along the minus strand of BSBN01000918.1, from coordinate 6,477,495 downwards.
AACTTTTTATTTTGTTTTCTTCAGCGGCAACGACGGACGGCGACCCTGACGACAAGACGCCTGCGACCCCAGTGCCCACGAAACCCTAGCCCGACGACAGCTCCAGGACAGGTAGATTTTCGATATAGTTTGAAGGAGAGATTTTGGACGAACTGTAGATTTTCGAAAGGTAGATTTTTCGATATAGTTTATAGGAGAGATTTTGGACGAATTGTCCATCGTGCTCACCGACCCTCTCTGCAGACTCTCCCCATTGATCGGTCGACACACACTATACATTGCTTAAGGTTTAGTCATATTACCGTGTTTAGCATTAGATTTAGGTATTAGATTTCGTATTAGGTCTTTACCTTGTTTAGTATTAGATTTAGGTTTTTATTTAGTTTTAAATTTAGATTCTAATTTTCATTTCAATTTAGTATTAGATTTACATATTAATATTAGATTTAGGTTTTTTATTTAGGTTCTAATTTAGATTTTAATTTTAATTTTACTTTAGTCTTAAATTTAGATTTTAATTTTAGTATTAAATTTTAATTAGAATTAGATTTAAATTTAAATTTAGTATTAAACTTTATTTTAGTATTAAATTTAGATATTAATCTAGATTTATATTTTAATTTAGAATTTAATTAGATTTAAAATTTTAATTTTTAATTTAGTATTAGATTGTCATTTAGTATTATATGAAGGAAATCAACAATGCATTCTACAATTTCAGAAATGTGTGTTTTTAAGAATAATTTTAAAAAATTATGCATTTTTAAATGTTCGATAAATTTGCCGAGTTTTTCCCCGAGTTTTTGCCGAGTCCCGAGTTTTTAAAAATTTTGGGTCTGCCGAGTTTTTGCTGAGTCCGAGTTTTTCAACTATGGCTTGGAAGACATTTGGATATATCAAGCATTATACATTTGATTTGAGTTTTACTCTCTTTGGCTACAATGAAAGTTGAGCAATAGACCAAGGTCAAAAACCCTTGTGTTCACAATGAGTTGGACGAAAACCTAGCTCATCCATCGAGGATTCCGTGACGGGGATTAAGTTGTGCTTCATTGTTGTTTGTTGGTGAAGAGGAGCAGATTTTCATATCAGATTTGTATAAGGGTTTTTGGCGAGCTTTGGAGGCATTTTGGCCTAGGGTTTTGACCTAGGGTTTGAGCGCCACCTTCTAGGAGTGGAGCGACCTCATCCTTGAGGCGATTTGTGATGATATTTGGCTGCTAGAGTTTGGAAAGTGCAATCAGATTTGTACAGCAGCATATCAGTCCTCCTTCGGCATTGATTGAAGAGTGAAGATTGGTGCTTTTGATGTTATTTTGCTAGGGTTTCATTATTCCATTGGAGTGGCTACCATTGAAGGAGATTTTGGTGACTTCATTGCATGCATTTGGCATCTTTGGCATCATTCTTGGAGCAGCGATTTATTGCAGACCTGAGCGCCCACTTTGGATTGGCCTTTGGTGTGTTGGAGTTGCATTGCCTTGGGGTTTCAAACCCCAAATCTGAGCGCCACACTTTGAGGTCCAATTTCATCATTCGAGATCGAATTTGCATGTAATTGGTATGTATAAACCCTAGGGTTTATAGCATGTGATAGCTGGGCATTGTTTGGCATGCTTGCCCATTGCATTTGATGTACTTGAAGACATTATATCTCTGATTTATGACATCAGACTTCTGTTTTGAGTTTCCCATCATTTTGGTGCTGGATCCATGTGTATTTCATTGTGTAATTAATCTAGGGTTTTGGCACATACTTTGGCATGATGATTATGATGTATTTGGCATGTTAAGTAGCTGTTATAAGTATCTATTTAATTCTGAAACAGAAAAATCAGAATTGGCGAATTAGGGTTTTGAATCAGATTTGAAAATCAGAAAACCAGGGCAGAAATCAGAACCCTAAAATCAGAAAATTAGTAACTATCCTATGTGGGATATTTCACTCTCAAGATGATCCTCTTCAATGTGATGATGCATGAAAATATCCATAAACTCCCACAAGACCAAGGGCTGCCACATGTACTCACCATCATGATTTTGTTGCTCCACTTGGCTCCTTCTATGTGATGAACAATTCGGAATGCTTATTAGAGCTTCATAACCAAAACCTCGAGTTCCAATGGACCCTTCAATGATGTAGCAACCTGTAACTTCCAAAGTATGGTCCAAATCAGACTATGAATAGGCTGGAAACAAGTTACAACAGTCACAAACCACTTAGAATCTCACCCAAATCAGAACTATGGTGGCTGAAATGATTGTTCCCTTCAATTGAACACTTCTACCGACACCATCCAGCAATGAAACCTCCATAAAATGTGCAAACTTGCAGCTGTTCACGACTGATGACAGCAGCTCATTATCTAAAATTAGCAAAACTAGCAACATGACAATGGAACAGCAGCTGCAAAACTGAAACCTACTTGCAAAAATCAAAAATGTGAGCAATGTAAAGGCTGAAAACATCCCTATAAGGACTAAAGATACTTCATCAGTAGTCACAAACTGAAAAACACTCCTTCCCATGACCGAAAACACCTGCATATCCACTTGTATGAGTGCAACTAAAATAATGTGGTACTGATAAAAGTGATAGCAGCAGCATCAAGGCTGAAAATTTGACTTGTAACTATCCTAAGTGTGTTCCCTCTATCACCACTCGCTTCCTTCATATTTTGTTGATGATCCTTTACACAAATGCCCACTCCTAGAGTTACGTCATCATGTTCATGCTACGCTACTCTGATATTCATGTGAATCCTCCCTGAGATCTTCTTGTGGTGCCCATAACTTCCTTAATAGGAAGGATATATTCATTACAACTCCTGCTTAGCTCTTGATGGTACTCTTTACTCTGACAATCTTGGAAGTGCAAACATCATGCTAAGCTGATCCAAAGTAAACTGTATGGCAATACATTTGGTGTTTGCGATTCAGAAATTGTGTGAAGCGACTACTTCAAAAATATTTAGCAACAATAAACTATGTTGCAGCTGCTTAAAAGTGTTACACATTGGAATATATAATGAGGAATCTCCAAGACAATTATAATCTAATCACTGAAATTACATAGACATCTAAAACACTTTGCCAAATAATAATATGAAATGCACCATAAATTAGATCCAAACCAGCAACATTGATTATTCTGGGAAATATGGGCAAAGCCCTAGTACAATCTGAAACTTCTCTAGCAAACCTAAAAATTGTGACAATCTGAATATCACCAAGACCAAACTGAAAATCTGCAATCTTCAACAATATGAAAATTTGCTTGCAAATCCAAATTGCTTCAACGCAATTGCAATTCCTATGTGGAACCGCCTCCAATGAACAAGAGGGTTTTCATCTTCAAGCTTGCTATGGGAACCGAAGGGTTTTCGTCCTCTGATCACCTACACCAAGGATTTTCATCCTTGAATGCTAAAAACTCCAAATTAGAAGAAAAAGGTGAAAATGACCTAATCAGATAATCAGATGATTTGCTTGTGTGCCTTTGCCTCTTTTTTATAGTTGTCTTTTTCAGACCCTCCAATTATTTTTTTTTTAATTGTATTCTCCCCCCAAGTATTTTAAAATTACATCCATAGGTCCCCTTTTTTGAATTACAATTGAATAAAGTGTTAAAAACACTTTTTAAAACATTACATAGGACCTATAATAATATAAGGTAATCGGGCCCAATAATATTAATTTTTAATTCAAAAAAGAGAACATGACACAATTACAAGTACTAAACATTATGTTCACCAAGTGACCACTTTGAAACTACATAAAATAATTTAACACGTAGAAGCTGACCATAGAAGCAGATATCTTTAAAATATCCTGATATATTCCGATATATCTTTTCTCGGCAGGGTTCCCGACATTTTCTTGAAAATATCGCGAGTTTTTTAAAATATCTTTGACCATGACTTGACCGAAATTTTCACCAATATATTGCAAAATTATCAGTGATATACCACTAGTAATATCACAATAAATTAGTTTTTTATCTATAGAAGCATCAAACATGCAATTTTTGGATCATTCTTCTCTTGAAATTTTATAAACGGGTTATACACCTTGAATGGTGTAAGTAGCTGTTAAGATTTCAAGGTGTCATTACTGTATAGCAGTTAGATTTGTTGCAAAGGGGCAATAGCAAATAATGTTGTTATTTCAAAAATGAACGTAGTTATCTACAATTGTGAAGACACTTGATATGATCATGTTTGAAAACCTTGTGAATAGGGAATGTGACTCACTATTGTTATTGTGATTAGTGATAATCATTGTTGCCTTTGATAACAGCAAACACTTATGTCATTATTTATGATTCATGGGCATAGTCACTGGACAAAACTATCAAATGATTATGCTATCTTTTGACTTGTCATTATTATTGCATCACAGATGTTAGTGCTGTCATTTGTACTTATCAATCAATATTGTTGTCGTTATTTCGTTTGTAAAATAGTTGTATTATTGAGGCAAGTGTTTGGCAATTTTCATAATTACATTGTTGCTGTTAATAATGTTGTACCAGTTATGATTGTTGTCATCATCATTGTCTTTTGACATAACTATCCTTTTGCGATTAGTAATCTTCTTATGATCACTGATTAGTAGCATTCTGTCATTATTGTGACCTATACATTCTTGATCAGTATGGTGTTTAGTAGCATCCTTATTAGTACTCTGGTCAATTAATATGGGCATCAATGCTGAAGTCAACATTATAGGAAATATTACTGATGAAAATGATTAATATGAAACGTTGTTGAGATAGGACATTGCTGTCCTGAAATGCTTGCCGCTGCTGTAAATTTAAGAGGTATTTGAAGAGGTTAGGGAGACTGTTGTTGTGAACTGTGCTTAGGTTTCCTGTTAGTTCTGCTACTTGTTTTTGGTTATGGTTTTTGTTGTTTATTTGAACTTTATCGTGGCTATTGGCTGTTAATGTGTTGTTTGTCTGCTGTTGGTGGCCTGTTTGTGGCCTGGTTTTCTCTGCCCTAGTGGCTTTTTGTTTAACTTTTAAGGGATTAGAACCCTTGTTTGCTGCTTACCATAATCAAAAACATTGGTAAAGAGATTTATATTACATTATCTGTAATCAGCGATCTCAAAATTAATGAGAAAAATCCATATTTCAAAATCCATGTTGTACACTCTTGTTTACTTTCATGCTCACTTTCTATGCAATTAGTATGACTTTAAATGTAAAAGACATCAACTATTTCTCTTTTTTTTTTAAATTTACTGCATTTTTTGGGTTTCCCAATTTTTTCCCAGTTTTTTTCCGATAACATCCCGAGAAATTGAAATTATCTTTATCTTTTGGAATGCCGAGAAATTCCCGAGAACAATAGTTGCTTCTATGCGTAGAACAATATAACACATTTGAACACTAAGTGCAATACAGGGCTAACCATTCAATCAAAGATCCAGATTATTGTTCAATTGAACTTTGAAGTGTGTCCATCACAAGTAGTTCCCAATTACAAATTCTACCTAGTCCAATGCAGTTATCTTTAGTTGCAAGTTTCTTGCCAAAATTGTGAATATCGGATGTAAATCCATCTATATTTTCCATGAAATCCAAAAATGCCTGGCAGTTGGTACAATGCTTAGTTATACATTAAAAATAGTGTTGGTAATATTGGTTTTGTTTTGCAGTTCATAATGACCCACTGGAATTGACAAATGGAATAACGAGTATATTATATACACTACAGGTAAGATTTTAGGAGATAACATATATATAACATTATTCATAAGCTATACTCAACTGCAGCTAATTAGTTTCCTGTCCTTTCTAAAAGTTTATAGACAAAAAAATTGAAGTTAAAAGGAAATATTTACAAATAAATACTTGCTAGATGTCAATCTACACAAACAATAAGTTGACAAACAGACCATGAATCAGCAACCGATATTATCATGTTTAGGATCCAAACAATGTGCATACCTTGGCTTTAAACATGAAATTTGGGGGCACATTTATAATTGCATATTTATCGCAATCCAAATATTTCTCAAATTCCTGAAATGGTAAAGTCAAAGCATGTGAAGCATATTAGATTTATAAATCATTTTCTGTAATGTAAAGTGGTCCTCTGGGTAATATCAAACTGAAAAAACAAAACAGGCGATATTATTTCTGATGGTCATTACCATTAAAAAAATCTCATGGTTAAACATAATCACAGAGATAGCACTTCACTTAAACAAAATTCCTTGCACATTTCTCTTCATAAAATTAATGTTTCATTCAAACTTCATCATCTAACAACAAAGTTTTCAGAAATAAGAAACTGAGAATGGGAAAAGGAGAGAGAAAACATTTAATGTTCAAAGAAATAAATAACAATGCAATTATTGAAAACTTGCATGCTAATGGATCATGACAACAAAAAACATAAGATAAGAGCAATTTTATTGTATTCAAATCAACTTATTTATACAACTGTGAAGGCATCTAAGTATGCAGTTGATTTGAAAATTTTCAAGCATTTACTCAGATACAGTTGGACTTGCTAGTAGCATGAAAATGCAACTTTGTTGCAAGGTCAAAAATAGCATATGGGAGTTATCTTAGTTGGACTTGCTAGTAGCATGAAAATGCAACTTTGTGGCAAGGTCAAAAATAGCATATGGGAGGTGTGATATTTTTAAATATTTGGATTCTCCCAAAAAGTTATGCAATTTTAAAAAGTACATGACCTCATTTCGAGTCCATATGCAAAATTTATTACCTCTGCAAGTTGCATGACTAAGTATTACTGAAAAGTTCAAGTGCTATCAAAGTTGTCTCTGATGGGACAAGGTGAGAGGTTCAACTTCTGTCAAACTCATCCAATACAGAACAATGACAACTGAAAGGTCATCCAGGAACTTGAAATGGTTCTCCTTGATCGAAACAAGGCATTACTTTCCTCATTGGTCAAATCATGTACTCATCTTCTAGTATAAATACTCCCATTTGGGTATGTACTAGTAAATTCTTTCCTGTTGGAACTTCTTCCTTTTTAGGAATTTCTTCCTTCTTTGGAAGGGAAGGAGAAAGTAATAGAGTGAGAGTTTGTAATGAGAGCTGTATTTAAGTCATGCTAAGTTTTAGAGTTATTGGCAATTAAAGGAAGAAGTCCACTGCCATGTTTCTTGAGAGAGTGTGATTGCATATAAGCCATGAAGATCTTCCTTTTTAGAGGCAATGAAGGAATGTGAGAGATAGGATTCTCTCAAGAGGGAGTTGCATTTCAGTCATGTTAAATCTTAAGGTCCTTGACAATTAAAGGTAGAAGTCTATTGCCATGTTTCTTGAGAGAGTATGATTGCATGTAGTCATTGGAGTTTACTAAATTAGGTGCAAAGTGATAATGCGAGTGAAGAGGTGTCTTTGGAAGGCCCTGAAAAGAGCAAGCTTGTACAAACTGATTTTTATAGTGGATTCTTGTTGCTGAAATTTTTCCCACTTTGGATTTTAACAAAGTAATTCTCTTGAGTTATCTTGTGCTTGTGTTTGTTGTATTTCAATTACTTGTTGAGGCCAAGATGCTATAAGTTTCTAACAACTAAGACACAATGGTTTTGAATAGCAAGAATGTCTTCATCTCTGTTGATTTCATTACTCCATGTTGCTCTATTTGAGCTTAGAACTAGTGAGCAACAACATATTGTTTTGATTAAAATTCCTATGGAATATCCATGGAGTTTATGTTTCAAATATCAAAGCCTATTTTCCATGTGCCTATAGGGGCTGCTAAAACATTTCAAATTTTTGTTTGTTGCATTTTGTAGTCAACGTACAATGCCTATTATTATGTTTTGATAATATGGTTATCTGACTATGTATTAATTGTTTGACGGCTTTTGGGTAGTTATAGGAGCCAATTGGTAGACAATTGTGTTTTTCTTGGCAACCGTCGGGTTATTTATATAGACTCTGTATCATCAAAGGAGGAGTTTGATCCTTGGCTAACTATCTCTAGTCTACTTCTGTAATAACTTCATGTGCGAATAAAGATATGCTTCAAATCCTCTATTAGGTATGCATTGTTATTTTAGTCATTCATTCAAGTATTAGTTTTATCAGATAGAAGAGTAAACGTTGGCATTGTTGCCTTAAAAGAAATTGGGTCCGATTTAAGATATTCATGCCCTTAGACCCTAATAAAGGTGGGAAAAGACCACAACGTGGTTAGGATCAAGAGATCAGACGATCTCTAAGGTTGGTGAAGCAAAGAGAATGTAGAAGAAGACTAAGAGAGATCACTGAAGCTGTCTGAAGTTGAAGTCCATCCTGAAATAGAAGTCAAAGTCACAACGTGAGTAGGAGTCGTAGTCAAGAAAGACAAAACATTTTCACTACAAATAATCATGTGAAGAAAGAGTGGAAGGAGACAAGGCACCTACCACTACCAGGCGAAGCATGGGTTGATCTTTCAAACCAAATTGAAAAGTCAATTGTGATATCCCGATGTTAAGGCATTGTTTAAATTAAAGATTTAAACCATGATGATAAAACGGTGAAGTTGCTTTCTTGTAATGTGGTTTTTGTCACGGCCCCACCATGATCAAATTACAACACTAAAGTATAAATACCAAACGTTGAAATGCAATAAATAACAAATATAAATATTAAAAATATAAATATAAATATTAACAATTTAAATATTATTATAATCATAATCATTATAATATAATATATAAATACTATAAATATATCAAACTAATATAAAAATAAATATATTTACAATAAATTATATTACAAAAAGTCAACCTCCTTCTAAGAGCAGCGCTATGTATTAAAGAAAATGTCTTATTAATAGAGAATGAAGAGGTGCGATGAGAAATATAAAAACAATTAAGAATTAGTTATAAGGCAACAAATATAGTTTTAAGGCAAGGCTGACTTACATAGGATTGGAGCGCTGCCTACACAATAAGACAAAATGTCTTATGTTTTAAATGAATTTAAATGATGCAAGATGGTCGACCTCTCAAATGGAGCGCCCTTATCATACAAGACAAAAGAATAATATTAATAAATGTAAGAAGTGCGTTCAAAGAAAAATACATTGGAGGCAGCGTTTCATTTTAAATGGTACGATTAATATCACAAAGGATGTGATCTGCATAATTAAAAGAAAGGGAGCAGCAACTAATAGTTAAGAGGTGTGATTAATACTTGAAAGTGCAGAGATTTATTTATGAGGTGCATTGATAAATAAAGGGTTGTCTTTATGGAATAAGACATAGTTGTTCATTAAAGACACCTCTCTTGAGAGGATATAAAGAAGGGAAGAAGGAGTGTTTAGAGGAGAAGCAATGGAATGAATAATATTTCTGATTTGTGAGCAGATCCAAAGGAAGTAATGATATATTTCTGATATATATATATTTAGAATATCCAAGCAAGGAAAATAATAAAATTCATTCAAGCAAGCAGCATCATCTCCTAGACAGCAAGGCAGAAAGACATCCTCCAGAAGTACATTCGCACCCAGGCATAGAAGATCAGATCTGGGCATCAATAGCAGGGAAAACCTACGCCATTGCACCAGAACAATAAAGTAACCTATCCCTGTGGTATGCAATGATAAGTGTGTCTATGCTTATTTAATAGATGAATATAGATGTGAACAAATATATATATACAGACACTCACAATTATACCAATTAAAACACTGATAGTTGATGCCAATATAGCCTATATTATTGATGTTATGAATAGTGATCTGATTCTGGAAATGATTGGTCAAGAAGGGATGAGGCAGGACTACAAGGAGGGGGAACGGCGAATGATTCCTCACTAGGAGTGGCATCTCATGATGATGGTTAAGGACCACATGAGACCACCTCATGATGATGGTTAAGGACCACATGAGGCCAAGGAGGATAAGGTCCTATCCTTGGGCCTAGAGTTGAGGATCTAGGACATCCTATTGCATCCTCCCGAACTATCCCCACTTGAATCAATTGTTGAAATAAATAAAAGGGGATCTTCAATCATAAGAGGAAGGTTTGGCGTGAAGGAGGGGAACGGTGTAAAGCCCTCACTAGGTAGCCCACCCCATGATGATGGTTAAGGACCATCGGTTAAGGACCACATGATGCCAACGGAGGATAAGGTCCTGTTGTTGGGCCTAGGGTGGAGGATACTTGGGGCACCTCATCACGTCCCTCTCTTTATGGTTGAGCCCACATAGTCCTTGAGACTTGTTACATTGTTATATATAATCTTTCTTAGGCTTAGAATTTAATGTATTTCATATCATATTCATCTAACATGGTTGCAAGTCTCCATAATCAGATTTAATTACAAGTATACAGTAAAACAACAAATAGGATCTGGACCTAAACCAAGATTTATCTTGCTTACAACATTTAATTGGTAAGTTGTAACCCTAACTCATCAAACTTGTGATTCTAGGGAAAGATTTAGGGCAATCCCAAAAAGGGGACATTACATCTATACAACCTCTCCTAGATTAGGGAGGTTGGGAGACAGAGTCTAAAGATTCCTTCACAGAAGCGTAAGAGCAACCTTTGAGGCATCAAAGGGTTGTCAATTGAAGGAGAAGAAGCTAAGCCAAGGGTGTATAAAAGAAAACCTAAAGGCAAAGCAAGTGCACAAAATGCTAAAGCTACAAGAAGAGTGAAGGATTCTCACATGGCCAAGAGTGCGAGAGGAGCAACAAAACGTCCAAATCTAAGCTCCTTGGTGAGTAGGTTGCAGGCACCAAGTTTACATCAGAACAAAACCATGGTAAGCCCTAGTGTAGAAAGGCAAAAGTTGCCCAAGTTTACAAGCAATGGATTAGAGGATCACATGAGGCACTGTAAGACTTGTGAAATAATTTGGACAACAAACAAACAGGATGATAGAGCATATTGGCTACAGTCTTTCCCAACTACTCTAAGAGGTATAGCTAACCAGCCTCAAACACATGGAAAAGATTAAAGAAAGCCTTTCGAGAAGAGTTCAAGCTGTTGCGAGATGATAATGAAATAGTAGCAGAAATCTTTAATACAAAACAAGGTAAGCATTAGAATGCAAAATCTTACAATCGTAGGCTTAAAGAACTATTGGTAAAACTAGAGAAAGAACCAGCCAATGATCTAAAGAAAAGATGGTTTATTGAGGGACTTATTCTATCACTAAGGAAAAAATGGAAGTGGTACCACCCTCATCCTATGCAGAAGCCTATAATAGGGCAATGGATATAGAGAGTGAAGATAAGATGTCCTCTTGGACAAAAAGAAAAACTGATGAAGATGATAGTTCGGACGAGAGTAGTGACAATGAATCCGAAGTACAAGCACTAAGGGACATGGTCTGAATGATGAAAAAATTGAAGGCAAAGAAAGAGACCAATAGAGAAACCAACAAACTATAGTGTACTAAGTGCAAAAGTGAACGTCACACCAAAGGTAACTGTCCTAGAAAAATGTTTTGTAATATTTGCCAGTTTATGCGCCATTCAATAAAAGAATGTCCATACAACCTGAACACCAAAAGCACACAAGGAGAGCAATCCACTCCACCAAGCATTACACCAAAGCCATAGAATAACATGAACGCATCTTCAAGCAGCTATCAAAATTAGAGAAGGGGAGGTCGGAGTCAGATACAATAGAACCCCAAAGGATGCCCTATCATACAATGTTGGCAATGTAGCGAATGGAAACACTTTGTGAGAAAATGCCAAAAGAACAAGGACAAATTGGGATTATTATGCAAATGATGCGGACCTGGAGACCATGAAGACGCCAGATGTCCAAAGCAAAAGGCCAACATCAACATGATTAATGTAGAGAGGCATAATGAAGTATTGGCTATTGCTCGAGCACAAGCAAAGATGACTGTGTACTCGAACACACGTACAAAGAAAGAAAGACTTCATGAAGCAACAGCCGAAGTGGAGCATGCTATGGATAATGAACACCGCCACTCAAATGCAAATGCAAGGTAACAAATCAATTACAATCTGATAAAAATATTTCAAGGCAAGTACTTCAAACTACCATACCAATTAAAGCAATGGATTTATTACAAAGGATTCCCGAACTACGAAATGCTATGACTAATATTGTATTTGGGAAGAATGAGACGGTGCATGCTACAACCCATTTAGAATCAAAGAATGAAGACCCAATAATTGAACCTCTGTTGTCAAGAGACCAAGTGACCAATCCCATGTTACTAACAGTTAACATGGCAAAGAAACCAACGGTGGTGCATATGGAGATCCTTGGAAGGAATCTCACTAATACAATTGTTGATGGTAAGTCTGGTGTGAATGTACTTCCAGAAGACACTTGGAGAAGTCTAGACAAGCCGACCATTTGGTCCCCAACTTTTCAACTGGTGGGTGCAGATCAACAAGGAATTAAGGTACTTGGAGTTTTAATGGGCCAAAAGGTACTTATTGGAACCCAAGCATTTTTGTTGAATTTTGTGGTCATCTCATTATAGAAGAAAGCCTACAACGCATTGTTGGGTTAGGGCTGGATGGTAGTACCCAAAGCCCACCACAATTGGAAAAGGAACACACTCTCCATTGAAAACAAGGGCAAGAAATACATAATCAATTTAAAGAACCAAGCAGTAGGTGAGGAAGCAGCTTCCTTAGATTCCTCAAATTTGAAGTCTAAAGAAGAGTGGATAGAGAAGCAGGATCAAGGTCCGCTGGAGCTAAACGATGAAGGAATTTTGGAATTATAGTCGTGTTTGGAAGATGAAACAAATTCTCTCTATGGCATGTTTCATTAGCAAATGGAGGACTATAAAGTAATTTCGTCAAACTATAATTTTATCGAAGCTACAGAGATCAATGAAGAGGAACAAGGATTGTGGGATGACAAGCAGCCAATGAAGAACGACTTTGAAAAGATGGAAAAATTATGTGTCGAATGTAGTACAAGGTTCACAAAAGCCAACAGTTCTGGTTCCAGCAGAGGTACTTAACTTTTTTTAAGATTGCAAAATTAATAAAGGTACGTCTTAGAGTAATAATATGAAAAAATATTTGATTTGAAGCGTACAGATACTTGTCCTAATGAATGTTACAAGGGACCGTACTCGTGTTGTATATTTCGACACAACATCAAAGTCAGAGCAACTTCACACAAAAATTACTGAAAAAAAAAGTATCGTACAATGGGTCAGACAGAAAAATAAAATGATTATTGAAGTTAGAGAGGAGAATAATAAGTGGGCCCCACATGAAAAAAGGGAAAAATAATAAAAGTTCAAGTTTGGAAAAGGTAAATATTAAAAACTTAAATAATAAATGTCCTCCTTTTACCACCATATAGAAATTATTAAAAAAAGCAAATGTAAATTACTAAGGGAGTTCTTCAATTTTCCATCATACGGCCATATAGGAAGGCAAGAATTAAAAGGATAAAAGAAATTAAAAAATTTAATGCCTCAAATTCAACCGTACAAGTTGGATAAGGCTCCACTGACGACAATTGAGGGACCAATACATTAGACTTTGTAATTATGAAATTCTACCTATATGCCCCTCTTCCTCTTCTGTCATATGGTTGTAGAATCTCACTGTACGCCTTGCTCACACATTTGTCGTACGTCCAACACTGGCTTCCTTTCATTGTACGATCAATACAATAGCTTTCCATCGCATGACTGCTACAAAAAACTCTTATGGGTACCGTACGACACTTGCAAACAATGTATATTGTGCAGCTTCAAAAAATTATCAAGGTATAGTGACTTCCATTTTTTGTTGTACCTGCTATTGTAGCATGACCATCCTCTTCCCTGCCTACACCATATGACCACATTTTCTGTAGCAAATCACTTGCTCATTGTATGACCTGCTCATTGTACGACCTAATATGCAACTAGACTGTACGACCATCACCAACAATTCATTTTGCTACAAACACTTCACCATACATCTACTCGATTTTCTACCATACAGGATGATTAGGATGCTAATACTACTTCAGTGGTACAATCATTATGGGTTGATGATATGCTATCTAATTTTCCTAGTGATGTTGTACGTATTAGTATTTTTTCATACTCATCTTTGTCGGCATGACTATTTTTAGTTAATGCTCATCTATGTCGGCAGTTTTCTATTTTTAGAAAACTTGCTTTTTGTACATTGTATATATTGAGCGTTTTTGCTCATTTGTAAATCATCTCAATTCATAATCAATTCATTCATATTTGTTCAAATTCTTTATGGTATCAAAGCAATTCGATTTTGGGCGCCGAGAATTTTGAATTCGAGTTTTTGGTTCATGGTTTTCGCTTCTGAAGACTCTTGCAAATTCGAGCTCTCTCCTTCATTCCTGTATGTGTGCCTTGTGTTCCTGTGTTGGGCGAAAGGCATTCCAAAGGCTGCGGTTTTTTTTCCTCTGTGTATTCCGCTCGTGTAAGGGCCGCGATTTTCCTTGGCCGAAACTCGTTTTTCTCTATGTGGAGGCATCTGTTTGAGCCACGGGTGCCGTCCTTTGGCCGCGTCTCCATCTCACGGCACAGGGTCTTCTTTCCAGATCGCGCCGCGTTTGGCGTGCTACCCTGCCGAAATCTCCATTTTTTTTGGCCGCGATTTTCAGAGGCCGTGATTTGTTCTTACACAGGCCACGATTTTTTGGCATTTTTTTGACATCTAATCTACACGATTTCGAGGCCGTGAATTCGTGGTTTGGAGGTCAAAATACCTCTGAATTTTTCTGCAACTATATTGCTCGGACTTCGCTGAAAACCATGATGTGTCAAGTACTTATCTATTTTCATGTACCAAGCCCGAGGGGCTTGTTTCAGACCATAGAGAGCTTTGACTAGTCTACAGCTGGGTATGTGTTTAGTTTGGGATCTGGTGTTGTCACATGGACTAGTAAGAAGCAGCAGGCAGTGGCTCTCTCCTCGACAAAAGCAGAGTATTGGGGAGCAATTAAAGCAGGTTGTGAGGCAGTTTGGCTTCGACGGATGCTTGCGGATATGCATGTTCCTCAGGTAGGTCCAACTCCCTTGTTCTGTGATAATCAAGGAGTGCTCAACCTGGCCAAGAATCCAGTCTTCCATGAACGAAGCAAGCATGTGGAAACTCATTGTCATTACATACGACAGTTGGTTGAAGACGGATCCATTCAGTTGCTATATGTTCCTACTTCGGAGCAGCCAACAGATATCTTCACCAAGCCCCTCGGTTCTGATAAATTTGTAAACTTCAGGGGGTCTATAGGTGTTGTTGATAGATTGAGCATTAAGGGAGGGTATTAGTATTTTTTCATACTCATCTTTGTCGGCATGACTATTTTTAGTTAATGCTCATCTATGTCGGCAGTTTTCTATTTTTAGAAAACTTGCTTTTTGTACATTGTATATATTGAGCGTTTTTGCTCATTTGTAAATCATCTCAATTCATAATCAATTCATTCGTATTTGTTCAAATTCTTTAGTACGGCCTGCTCAAGAAAATTGTACCGCATACTTATCACATGTTGCTCACACTATTGATGTTCAGGATGCAAATGATTCACTTGTACAGCCCTTGCTGCATGATCCTAATATATTGACCAACCTTCTATCATTGGCTCTTCCTCAAACTATATAATAGATAGAAATATAGAATCATTCCTACAGGTTGGTGAATTGGACAAAAGCAAATTCATGGAATATGGGGATCTTGAACAAAGTTTTTCTAATGAGACTATCTCTCCAATGCTTACAATACCATCTGGGTTTAGTGATCGATTGGGTGTCGCATTTTCAGACTCTAGTGTCTAGTCAGATTGGGTTCCTTGTTTGTTTAGTCCTCAACCACAGTTCCTCCGTCAATTTTCCTTTCTACTCCCAGCTAAAACCAACATTGCAAATCTTTGTTCATCTTTCATCATGGAACATTCACTAGTTGTGGAAAGATCGACTTATGATGAGATTGTTTTGGCTGCTAGTTGGAAGCGTCAACATATAGGTTCTCCTTTGTCTACAGCATTGTCACAAGTTTGGAAAACCTTACGTAATGTTACTTGATGCTTATTTGTTTTCTTTGTTGTCATGGAAGACGACTTTTATTTTCAAGGGGATGATGTAGTCAGCATATAATGCCTATTATTATGTTTTGATAATATGGTTATCCAACTATGTATTAATTGTTTGTTGACTTCCAGCTAGTTATAGGAGTCAACTGATAGACGGTTGTGTTTTTGTTTTGGCAACCATCAAGTTCTTTAAATAGACTTTGTATCATCAAGAAAGGAGTCTAATCCTTGGTTGACCATCTCTGGTCTACTTTTGTAATAATTTCATGTACGAATAAAGATATACTTTCACTCCTCTATTTGGTATGCATTGTTATTTCAGCATTAATTCAAGTATTAGTTTTATCAAATAGAAGAGTAAACAAAATTTTATTTCTTTACAACATGTTGTGATTGGCAAATAGGTGGAAGAGTGACACTCAGGGAAGTAGCACTCATGCAGCAAGTTTGCAGAAGAGACTTGCAAGAAGCAATCTACAAAAGGTTGCAGAGAGAGGCAATCAGATTAAAAAAAACAGATGACAAGTTTGACCATTGTTGAGCTAGTCATACTAGTTCAACTGCTACCAAACTCACTCTCCTAATTCACATCAAACAGTTTCAACTGCTGCCAAACTTGTTCAAATGAAAGTATTTTGCATTCACAAGTTTTGTCAACTCAAAGCTTGAGATCCATATCAAAGTATTTGGTTTTTCGCATTTTTACATGAATGTTGAGGGTTGATGTGGACTAACAACTAGAATAGATAGGTCAAAGGGGTTGAACCCAATTGGTTAAATCAAAGGGTTCTCATTGTGGAGACCCAAGATCAAATCCCTAAAGTAACATTAAGTTGGGTCTGTTGACTCTAGGTTGAATAAATTGTTTCTGTTGTGGCGTACCCTAGCGATCGAGGCTAGGCATAAATCCCAAGTGAATTTGATGGAAGAGATACATCTCACTCATCGCATCTAAGCCGAAGGACTCCCCCGCAAGGGGACTAACCAATCAAAAAAAAAAAGAATAGACATGTTTTGGGCATTTGCAATATGGCATGTTCATTTTCATTTTCAGTTTTAAAATCATGAGAGCATTGATGAATTCACTAAGCACAAACTAGTTTTTATATTGGATTCTCATTGCTAGAGCTTTTCCTGCTATGGGATTCTATAAGAAAAATCTCAAGTTGTTATCTTGTGCTTGTGGTTGTTTTTCAAATTACTTGTTTGTGCCAAGATGCTACAATTTTCTAACAACTAAGACACAATGGTTTTAGATAACAAGAATGTCTCTATTAGTATTTCGATTGATTTCAGTCCTCCATATTTCTCTTTTGAGCTTAAAACTAGTGAGCAACAACATAATTATTAATAAATGAAAGATTTGTTTTAATAAAATTTTCTATGGAATAGCCATGGAATTTATGTTTCAGATTGGTATCAAAGCCTATTTTCCATGTGCCTATAGGGGCTGCTAACACATTTCAAATTTATGTTTGTTGCATGTTATTCCTTTACAACTTGTTGTGATTGGCAAATAGGTAGAAGATTGATGCTCAGATAAGTAGAACTTGTGCAGTGAGTTTGCAGAAGAAGAGATATACGAGAAGCAATCTACAGAAAGTTGCAAAGGGGGACAATAAGATAAAAAAAACCAGATGACAGGTTCAACCTCTGTCAAACTCATCACACTAGTTCAACCGCTGCTGAACTCATTTAACTCAACTGTTGATGGGGATAGTCACATCAGATGGGTCCGACCATCCGAATGAGGGTTAACTGCATTCACAAGTTTTGTCAACTCAAAGCCTGGGATCTAAATCAGTGAGATCTGACAATATGTTGCAGAGTTCATATTTGGTGGTTCTCATTTTTACCTGGATCAACAACTAGAATATATGCATTTTGGGCATTTGTAATATGGCATTTTCATTCTGATTTTCAGTTTTAAAATCATTAGTCTTGATGAATTCACTAAGCACAGGAGAAAGAATATTCACTAAGTTGAGGTGAATTCTAGACTAGTATGCATTGAGATAATGTATGCTTTAAGCCACAGTTACAATTGAGAGAATTTTAAAAGACTCCAAGAGAGTAGAACAAGCTTTCCATAGAAGTAGCCATGAAGGAGGAGCAACCCAGGAAGGCAGTTCCATCACAAGCCCAAGAAGGCAAACATGGTAAGAATTCATTCCTTAAAAGGATAGCTACAAAGTTCAGACTCTGAGTGACCCACAGACTCAAAACAGAGCTGCAGAAGAGGAAGCAGATCAAGGGTCAAAGAATCAGTCACAGTAGGCAGGTTTGACCACAGTCGAATCCCTGGAACATGTTCCAATGGAGCCAAACTCAGTAGTCTAAAAATGAACAGTAGACAGGTGCAGAATTGCAGAGATGTAGAGTAGCAGAGGACAGATGGTTCCTGTTCAATAGGGTGGAGATATTGGTAGCCATGTTCAAAGACTAGTTCAGATTCTTGGTTTTGGGACTTGATGGTTATAACTTCTAAGCTTTTGTGGGACAAAAAACCTTCTAATTGGGAAGGTGTGATCTGGAATCTGTCGGACATTTACTTAGATACAATTGGACTGCTAGTAGCATAAAATGCAGTTTTGTTGCAGGGTCGAAAATAGCAATAGGGGGCTATCATATGTGTGATAATTTTACAGATTCAGATTCCTTTCAAAAAGTTATGCAATTTCAAAAAATAGTATCTCGTTTTGAGGCCATAAACAAAATTTATGCCTCTGCAAGTTGCAGAACCAAGTATCAATGACAGGTTCAGCCACAGCCAAATTCATCTTACAGTTTCAAATTTGTCTCTAATGGGACAGAGAGACAAGGTGACAGATGACAGGTTCAACAGTTGTCGAACTCATCCCATACAGGACAAAATGGCAGAACTGAAAGGTCAGCCAGGGACTTGAAACAGTTCTCCTTGCTCAATGCATGGAAGGTGCTACTTTTCCTTAGTCAAATCGTGTACTCATCTTCTGGCACAAATACACCCATTGGAATATGGATTGGTAACATGTTTCTTTTTGAAACTTCTTCCTCTTGGGAATTTCTTCCTTCTTTAGAAAGGAAGGAAGAAAGTAGAAAAGGGAGAGTTCATAATGAGAGTTGCATTTCAGTTATGATAAGTTTTATTGGTAATTAAAGATAGAAGTCTTTCGCCATGTTTCTTGAGAGAGTGTGATTGCATGTAAGCCATGAAGAAGTTCTTTTCTGGAGAAATGAAGGAATGTGAGAGAATCGAATTTCGATCATGCTAAGTCTTAGGGTTATTGGTAATTAAAGGTAGAAGTCCATTGCAATGTTTCTTGAGAAAGTGTGATTGCATATAATCATTGTAGTTCACTAAATTAAGTGTAAAGAGAATTTTATTAGAGAGGTGTCCTTGGAAGGTCCTTGAAGGGAGCAAGCTTTGTAGAAATTAATTTTTATAGTGTATTCTTGTTGCTGGAGATTTTCCCACTTTGGGTTTCTCTAGGGTAATTCTCTGGATTTGTCTTGTGCTTGTGTTTGTTGTTTTTGAAATTGATTGTTGAGGCCAAGATGCTACAAATTTCTAACAACTAAGACACAATGGTTTTGGATATAGCAAGAATGTCTCTATCTTTGTTGATGTCAGTCCTCCATGTTGCTCTATTTCAGTTTAGAACTAGGGAGCAAAACATAATGAATGAAAGATTCATTTTGATAAAACATCCCATGAAAAATCCATGACTTTATGGATCAGCAGTTGTAACCATTTATACCTGTCATCCAACCAACCTACCCCTAACAACTAACCATGCCAGGTTAATATCCAACATCCTTCCATTCCCCCACTCCTTCTCCTTCCCCCATTATGTGAGCATGGGACGTTAAGTAACCACCAACAGTATGGTGACAAGGTTAGCCTCAATGATATATACTTGGAGATAATAATATGGTCAATAGTGGAGACTATATCGACACTAGAGACTCCCTCTACAATGGAAGAACTTGTCCTCAACATATATTGTCTGAGAATTGCCTCAACTGATAACAACTTGAAGAATCTGTCTCTAAACTACGCATTTGTTTTGTTCGTCATTGAAGAAATTGTGAGTTCATTTTGCTTAATTGTCTTCAAATTCAAGGATTGATAAGGAAACTCAAAAATACAATGGTTCTCTTATGACAACAATGCATCCTGATTTCCATTTGCTCTAGCACATGTATAGTTACACCTGATCTTGGCACAACAAAAATATATGCAAAGGTTTCCACCATAAACAAACAATGTAGCTCTTCAAAAACTACAACAGAATTTTTAATCTTAACAATAACCACGTTAGTATTATATATATATATATATATATATAGAAAGAGAGAGAGAGAGATGGAGATGTACACACACATATATATATATGTATTGTACACATGTACGTGTAAACATACATGTGTACAATACATATACATGTGTATGTATACATACACATATGTATATGTATGTATTGTACACGTGTACATTTACGTACACATACATATATTTATGTAAATGTACACGTGTACAATACTTATATATACATATATGTGTATGTATACATACACATGTATATGTATTGTACACATGTATATACACATATACAAAACACATGTATGTATACATCTACATGTGTACATATACATCCACATATCACATATGTGTACACATACATGTGTACGATACATATCAGTGTTACAAGACTGGCCAAGTCTTGAGGCGAGCGGGTCTGGTCAAACTCGCCAAAACCAATGAGTCTTGCTAGGAAAACTCGGCAAAGTAAACGAAAATCTAGGAAAAAAGAATAAAAAATGGAAAACGGTTAAACGTAAAAGCATGAAAGTCAAGCATTTTTTTAAGGGTTTGGAGGACTTTTGAAGGCTATTTAAAAGCACTAAAATTATGAAAAATGACATGTGTCATGAAGGTCTATGTGGTCTCAAAGGCTTTAATTTGGTCTTGGTGGTGGGGGCTCTGCCCCTCGACCCCGCCTTGTATCACGACAAGGAGCACACCCGGGGCATTGCCCCCAAACCCCGGGAGGGGCGTTGCCCCTCAACCCCACTGGGGACGCTACCCCCAAATCCCTACAAGGGGCACTACTCCTCGACCCTGCTAGGGGTGCTACCCCCACACTAGTTTTAAAAAGCGAAAAATAAAAATCATTTTGGGCCATGCCAAATGGAAAAGCAACATTTTTTTTATTCTTTTGAATTTTTTCCAATTAAATCCCAAGTAATTGAATTACATTTATACTTCTGGTTTGCTAAGTCAATCCCTATCCTATGTAATGCTCCTATGGCTGTAGCAACATTTGTAGATTTGTTTGAGATACAAACACATGACTCCACATAGAGCTAGCAATGTTGGGCCGAGTGATACAAGCTCCTTTCTACCATAGTTCATGACTTCATATTGTGATTTTTGTTTTTGATGCCATGGATATCATAATCCATGAGTTTTGTACACCTAAAACACTTGACAATATTTATATATCTAACAATGTTGTTTCCTTTAGCTAAAATCCATTTTATACTCATGTGATAGATGTATACTTGTGTATGTGATCAAAGTAGCTTCAATTTGATTAGTTTATTGTGTCTTTAAGGTTTATTTATCAAAGGGTGCATGAAACAAGTTTTAAATCATTAAAAATCTTTGTTTTTCATGGGTTTTTCAATTTACCGATTCTACGCCGAGTCTAGGTGCCAAGTCCGAATCCGGGTCAAAAATCAGCTTGTCGAGTCTGAGTCTTGTAACTATGATACATATATATGTGTATGTATACAGTATGTGTACACATAAATGTGTATGTATAACTCAACAGAAACTCGGTAACTTGAAAAATTATTTAAATTTCTTTAAAAAACAAATTTTATGCAAAATCCAATTAAAAATGTATTAAATGAATCTATAAAACGTTGGAGGGGTGTTTTCTATTAGATTTGAATACAAATAAAGTACAAAATTGCACCATCATGTGAATACAATAGCTAGCTGATAACTATTATGAATTTATGACAATTGTCTTTGAAAATTATTATCATAAATTGCATTCTAGGCAAATTATAGATTACAAGATTTTACAATTTTCTCTTCCCCATTCTAGTGAAAAATTGGGGAGAGGATCTAGTCCATGCACTCGGTTGTGGCTCCTCACTCAACCTAGAAGACTACACTTGTGGCTCCACCCTGCTACTAGATGGCAGTGACTCCTCTGTCTCATGTTCGACATCACCTACATTGATGTCATCCAATCCAACCTCTCCTACTACTACTGCATCTACATCCTCCATAGCCTGCCTCTCGAAATTAGCAACCATGTCCTCTATAAACGAGGAGGCTCCTCATCCTATGCAGTCCAGTCACTATAGGGATCAATCTCATCCAAATCAATAAGCTCCTATGATTTATCCTCCAACTTTCTTGTGCAAAGCTGAAGGTTGTACTACACAAAACTAGGTCATTAAGGCATTGTTTAGTCAATCTATTGCACTTCTTCACATGAATGGCATCGAACAAACTCCAATTGCGCTCACAACTAGAAGCGCTACAAAGTTGAGACAAAATTTAGTGGGCTAGCTTTTGAAAATTTGGGGAGTTTCTACCCTAATCTTCCCACCAAGAACTTACAAATAAGATATTCAAAAGTTTGTAAGCAAGCAATATTTTATTAATAATTATAGTTTGTAACTTGTAAGGTATAAGTAAAAACTCCAATTTTTGTTACCTAGTGTCTATGTGAATCTCCCTCGAATAGCTAGTGGCAAAGAAAAAAGCCTCCCCTAGCTTGCTTGTAATTCTACAACTTTGAAATAATGAGGTCTCTCACTTCAACATTAGGTGTCATCCTTAATGCATGTTGAAAGGCCCTCCATAACCTCCCCATTAGCATCTATGAAGCTATCAAAGAAGAAAAACTTAAAGTTGAGATAGTACCCCACTGCGCAAATGGGTTGATGGAGTTGATTGTTCCACCTCTGATCAATGATCTCCCAAATGAAATCAAATCTACCCATATCCCCCTGATGAGTCTAGTTTATGACTCAATTTTGTTAGAATTTATTATCCAATTGTTGTAGTTATCTTGGACTTTGGTACCTAGATCTTGATCTTTTCATGACATTTCCTCAAAACCATAAGATATTGGGCGCATAGGTTATTTCCTCTAATCTTTAATGACATTGACATGCTATATGAACTATCTATGTTAGTTTTACATGTGGTTACTCTAAGATAGTTACAGATATGCAATTATTGTGCATATTAATATTGTTATGCAGATATAATTAGCAGCCTATAAAGTCGAGGAAGATTCTGTCAGTTGGTTACTCGCCATCAAAGTCAAACAAGGTGGTCGTTCAAATGTCATATGGAGGGAAGATAACCACCTTGTAATTGGTCTTAATTACTTGTTAAGCAAATATAGGAGTTACTATTGTGCTAGATCTGCATTGAAGCGACCATGCTTGACCAAATTCCATGCATGCATAACCTCCTCTCCACTTTCTATGCTTTCCCTAAAGTGGCGTCCTCCTATTCTGTTGGAGTTGACCGCCTTGCTAGGTAGTTGGTTTGTAGTTTTCTTTCTATAAATAAGACTCAGATGCTCCTTCTGAGGGGTTGATTAATCGGAGGTTGTACTCGCACTATTAAGTTTTTCAGCAATACAGTTATGTTGCTCGTTTGTACTCATGTTTTCCAATGAATAAAATGAAGTTATAAGTTCGCATCTCTGAGTTTACATTTGTCTTGAGGGATACTCATCCAAGGGGGCCCACTTGATGAGCATTCCATCCTTTAGTTTAGTTGTCATTTTCTGTTAAGCAGTTAGTTAGAATCTAGCATCGAATGTTCCTGCAACCACTAGAATTCCATTCTGTGTCTGTTCCTACAGCCAAAGCAAACAAAGTAGTTTCTTGTTTGTTTGCCCAGATTTTCATTTTTTGTCATGCACTTCAACTTAGTATAGTTGTTGGTTGATGTTCAGCATTTATGTTATTTCTTTCCAAGCAATTTACTTTCAGCATTATGTCTTTTTTAGCTGTAGAATGAATGTGGCTACTTTGGAGTTCCTAGTGCTCATACTGTGCTAACCCATTTCAAGTTCACGTCCCTGGGTTGACAAGTTAAATGCATCTTCATAGTGATTAAGACAGCTATTCAAGTTAGATGTCCAATCTCTGAGTCACAGCTTTATGGGCTTAGTTGTTAAATCATTGTAGCAGACCAACATTTTTGGCGTCGTTGCCGGGGATGGTGTCAAACTAAGATCTTTGAAGTCATTTTTAGTATTATTTCTTGCAGAAGTATTTTTGAAGTGTGCTCTTAGTATATTTCTCATTTAGGAAGTAACGACCCACAATCCATTCACAACATTCTTTGTGTGAGTTGGCTAATACTGAGTATATATTGCATGCATAGAGGCAAAAGAAGAGATGCCTTAGGGAGATTCCTTCCTAATGATCCAAATTATCCAGCAGAAGAAGCAGAAGTGAATCCTTTTCTTGATGCATTCCCTGATTTGAATAGTTCTGAAACATCCTCTGAAGAACAAGCTGCCCAAAACTTGATTGACAATCCATTTGCCTTGATAATCAGCCAAGCGGCTATGGCTGCCCAAAATGGACCCAATCAACCAACCTTTCCATTTCCTATTGCTCATCAAAATGAAGTGGATAACCTCAAAAACATCCCTGCTTTAGCTCTCCCCAAGTTTTATGGACTTGCAACAGAGGACCCAGACACATTCTTGTTTGAATTTGATATCCTCTGCAGGAGCTATGACTACACCACTGATGCTCATAGGCTTAAGCTATTTCCTACTACCATGAAAGATGCTGCATTGAGGTGGTTTATGGGTCTAGGTTATGATATTGTCAATATTTGGGATGAGATGAAAGAGAAATTTCTTGAGAAGTATAAAGACTACTGTAGGGGTAGAGATATGAGAGGAAATGATATTTTCATAATGCAGCAAAAAGAAGATGAAAGTTTGGAGGATTACATCTCAAGGTTCCTGTTTTGTTTACAAAAATCTCCCCATCATACACTCAATGAGGAGTCTCAGAAACTACTCTTCCTCAGAGGAATAAGTGAACATTGCACAGATGCCTTGGATTTAATGGGAGGAGGAGATATTACCCAAGTGCCTTGAGAGGATATTAAGAAGTTGTGCCAGAATTATTCCAAAGCAGCCATGAAGAAAGGAAGAGGTTACCATTCCCTTATGGGCAAAACCCCTACCAATGGAGTTTCAAGGATGGAGATAAGTCACTTGTTGTCTGACTTTAAGCAAGATATTATAAATAATATGGCTACCCAGCTGGACACACTTCAGGCAGAGAAGAAACAAGATGAGGTAGAGGCAATGTTAGTAGAATATTGTCCTCATTGCAGACAAAAGAAGAGGGACTGCAGATGCAAAATGGTAGCTAATATTGACAGTAAGCAAATTCCACCTGAGTTCAAGCCAATCCATGTTGAAGAAGATCAAGTCTACTATGTTGCACAAAAGAGGCCATGGGCTCCAAGACAAGGTATGCCACCAAATCCATTATCATTTGCTGGACCATATTTTAATACTTATGCATCTGGTAACCAATGGCAACAGCTATCTCCATTTAACTATGAAGGATATTCACCTCAGCCTTGGAACAACCCTCTAAACACTTGGCAAAATTACCAAAACCCTGCACCCCAGTGGCAACAACCTCAGGGGAATTGGCAGTCACCTCCAAGAAACTGGCAGCAAACATCTCAATGGAGGGGAGGACAGCAATGGCCAAACCAGACAACTAATTACATGCAGCCACCTTCTCAGCCCCAGTAGCCTGTTATAATGCCTCCTCCTGCTAGTTCCAATTCAAATACACCTAAACCTACTCAGTTACCAGCTCAGCCCTCACCTAACCCAAATAATAGACCACAGCAGCAGCTAGTATACTCTGTTGATCCAAATCAATTCCCTGCATATGCTGTGAGTGTAAGTGACATCCACCTGCATTCAGGAACTACCTTGGCAGTTCCTTCCAAACCCATCATTACTGAGCTTCCTGAGGAAGAGGAGCCTTTAAATGCCCCCATTCAGCCGAATGCACCTGAAAATCCTGAACCAGTCCCAGTCAAGCAGACTGCACAAGAACCACCATTTCCACAAAGGTTGGAAACTGTGAAACAAAAGGAAGAGAAAGAGGAACCCACCTTTGACATACTAGAGCAATTGAAACATGTAAGTGTCAAGATCCCTCTATTTCAGGCCATAAAAGATGTTCCTATACATGGCAAAGCAATCAAGGAAGCATGCCTTAAGAAGCCAGGCAGAAAGAGGAAAGATCCCACTATGGTTCACGTGGTGAGACAGTTGGCTGACATCATGCTTGGGAAAGTGACTATTCCCAAATATAATGATCCAGGGAGTCCTGTGGTAGGAGTTGTTATAAATGGGATCCAAATCAGAAATGCTCTGATTGATCTGGGAGCAGCCATAAATGTAATGACCAAGGATATCCTACAGCAACTAAATGTTGCAAACATGAGACCTACTCTTACGGTCCTGCAGCTTGTTGATAGTTCTACTGTTAAACCTAATGGGATAGTAGAGGACCTTGTGGTATCCCTAGACTCATGGGAATATCCAGCTGATTTCATGATACTTTCTCCTAAAGCTACATTGGGAGGGTATCCCATCATTTTAGGAAGGCCATGGTTAGCCACAGCTGATGCTCATATTGGATGTCGGTCAGGAGATATGACCATCTCTTATGGGAGAAGCACTAAAAAACTTGTTCTTTACCCACCTGCACAGCCATCTCATGATATGGATAATCCTATTTGGCCACATGTTGGTGAAGAGGCCGAGAAAGCTAATTCTGTGGAATAGCTTATGATGTTAGGTAGAAGTTCTTTCATGCAGCTTCAAGAGGAAGATGAGGTATTGTCTAACATAATTCAGAATCATTGTGAAGTAGAGGAAGCATCATCCTCTCATTCTGCTAATCCAGTGAAGACACTTATTCCCAATTTTCTTGCAGCAACAAGTATGTCTCATACATTGCTTTCACAAGAAATCAAGGTACCAAGCATTAGTGAAGCAACTATGGTTGAGATAACAACTCAAGTGGAGATTTCAGAAGACAGATATCCAAATATTAACAACAAATTGACTCAAGAACAGCAGTTGTCTTTGACAAACTTATTAAAGAAACACAAGAATGCCTTTGCATGGGATTACCATGACATGAAAGGACTAGATCCCACATTATGCACCCATAGGATTTACATAAAGGAAGATTGTACACCAGTAAGACTACCACAAAGGAGAATCAACCCTGCATTAAGAGAAGTTGTCAAAGAAGAATTACAGAAGCTATTAGATGTAGGATTTATCTACCCAATCTCAGATAGCCAGTGGGTGTCTCCTCTGGTTCTCATGCCCAAAAAGGGAGGAAAATGGAGAGTCTGTATTAATTACAGAGAATTAAACTCTACCACCAAAAAGGATCATTTTCCCCTTCCTTTCATAGACCAGGTATTGGACTCACTTGCAGGAAAGCAGTACTTTTCCTTTTTGGATGGGTTCAGTGGTTACAATCAAATACAGATTGCACCGGAGGACCAAAAGAAAACAACATTTACCTATCCTTGGGGGACATATGCCTACTCAGTGCTTCTATTTGGCTTATGCAATGCACCTGCAACTTTTCAAAGGGCAGTCATTAGCATATTTTCTAATATCTCACATGATTGCATGGAAATTTATATGGACGATTTCACTACTTATGGTGCTACTTTTGAAGAGGCATTGGAAAACTTAGGGAAGGTGTTGGAGAGATGTCAAGATCACAATCTGTCCCTAAACAGTGCAAAGTGCTTCATGATGATGCAGGAAGGAGTAGTGCTTGCCCACTATATCTCTCCAAAAGGAATTTAGGTAGACCCAACAAAGATTGAAGTCATAATCCATTTGCCCATTCCTGCAAAGTAAAAAGATGTCAGAAGCTTCTTGGGTCATGCAAGGTACTATAGATGTTTCATCAAGGATTTCAGCAAAATGGCAGCCCCATTGTCTACTCTTCTCACTAAAGATGCCGAATTTCAGTGGAATGAAGACTGTAACAAGGCATTTTCTGATTTAAAGGCTACATTAACTCATGCTCCTGTAATCAAAGGGCCCAATTGGGAGCTCCCTTTCCACATTCATACTGATGCATCAGATTATGCCATAGGAGCAGTCTTAGGGCAGAAAGGAGCCATTGAACATGCTATTTATTTTGTCAGCAAAAACTTGCAGGGAGCTGAGTTCAATTATACAGTGACAGAAAAGGAAATGTTGGCAGTAATTTATGCCCTCAACAAATTCAGGCACTACATACATAACAAGCTATCAAATCTTTGTGCACACAGATCATGCAGCCATTAGGTATCTTATGAACAAACCCTTGATATCAGGTAGATTAGCAAGATGGGTATTGCTAATGCAAGAATTTGACATCACTATTGTGGATAAGCTAGGGAAGGCCAATGTTGTTGCAGACTTTCTTTCAAGGCTGACTACATCAGAGGACAACCAAGTCATTGATGACTTCTTCCCTGATGAACACTTGTTTTCAATCACTGTGCAAACACCCTGGTATGCTGACACAACCAATTATCTAGTCACAGGGAGAGTCCCTCCTCATTTCCCTCTAAAGGAGAGAAGGGTGCTCATTGAAAAGTCGTTTCCTTTTTCATGGATTGTGGGATGTTTGTTCTACACTAGACCAGACCATGTCATGAGGAGATGTGTGAGAGAAGATGAAACATATGACATTTTGCATGCATGCCACAATGAACCATGTGGAGGGTATTTTGCAGCTAAGAGGACAGCAATGAAGATTTTGAATACAGGTTATTACTGGCCCACACTCCACAAGGATGCAGGGAGATATACAAAGAAATGTGACAGATGCCAGAGGATGGGACGACCAACCAAATCTGATGAGATGCCCCTTTACCCTCAGCTTGTGATCACTCCATTTGATAAGTGGGGATTAGATTTTGTAGGACCCATTGATCCTCCATCCAATGGTAAATCCTATATCTTAGTATGCACTGATTATGTAACCAAATGGGTAGGAGTTAAGGCCATGAAGCATGCAAGAGATAACAAGGTTGCAGAATTTCTTTATGAGGAAATTTTCACATGATATGGGGTTCCCAGAGAGATAGTGACTGATCAAGGAGCTCAATTCACCTCAACCCTAGTTGCAGCACTAGCCAATGAGTACAACAGAAGGCACAAGAAATCTACTCCTTATTACCCTCAGGCCAATGGCCAAGTAGAGGTGACTAACAAGGAAATTGAAGCCATTCTGACCAAAACTGTGGCTGTCCACAAGAAGGATTGGGCAAATAGGCTGCCAGAAGCTGTCTGGGCTTATAGGACAACCTGGAAAACAACCACAGGCTTCACCCCTTTTGAGTTGTTGTATGGAAAGACAGCTATGATGCCCATTGAATTTGAACATAAGACTCTTCGAACTGCAATAGACTTGGGGATGAATATCTCTGAGGCACAAAAGGACAGAATCATGCAGCTCAATGCTTTGGATGAGATGAGGAAAGTAGCCTTGCATCACACAAAAGTAGTGCAGAATCAGAGAATAAAGTGGCATGACAAATTCATCAAAGACAAGAAATTCTAGCCAGGTGACTGTAATGTCCCCTTTTTGGAAAGATCAAATTTCTTAACCTTGTATAATTGATTGGCTAGCTATGATGCTATAATCAGTTGCTCCTCAAAAGGTATAACCAGTTTCTAAAGATAGTAGTTGCTGATACAATTATTAGAGATTGATGGCTCACACACAACTGCTACACAATATCTGATATTTGGAATATTAGAATGATCTTCTTAGCTACTTCTTAATGCTGGACGCTGTTCTTGTGATATATCTGCTATCCTTTCCTTTAAATGGAAGGTCTGCTACTTGATTGCTATTGATTGGTGATGTATTTGTCTTGATGATCGAGGGATGCTTTGACGTGGTTGTATAGTATGACACTTTCCCTGAGATCTGCTGATAAATCAGTGTCCAAGTGCTGATACAAAGAATGATATTCTGTATTTACTGCTGCTCAGAATTGTAAGAAAAGATATATGTATTTGTTATTGAATGGTGCTTTGGATTGGTCTTGTATGAGATATTCCCTCTTGAGGTGTTCGATGGTGATGAGTTGAGTGATGAATGATAATATCAAGTGCTTGCTGGCTGGTCTCTTTTATTAAGATGGGTTATTGTTTATTTCCTCTGATGAGATTGTTTATTGAATAGCCATCTGTATCGCTCATTGCCGAAAATGATAGATTTATCTCCATCGATGCCCACTTCTTATATCTTGGAACCATTGCATCTTATGACTATTCGTATCCCTTCATGGAATCGCCACCTTTATTAACTAACATTAACAATGTTCCTTAATCATTGTTGCTTAATTCACATAGTCGGTTGTTTGCTGTTTTGACTTATGAATTCATTGCTGCCTATATCATATCATTAATAGTTCTAAATACGATTGCACCTTTAAAGACTTGTCTTTTTCGCTGCATAAAGACTTTCTTTTAAGTCTTAACATTATTTAAACTACTTTATAGTAGTTCGCTGCCCCTTTAGAAATATTAATCACAGCTTTAGGACATATAAATATTTATGTTATATTATATATTATATTTAATATTTATATTTATATAATATATATTATATTATATTTAATAAGTTATTAATAATATTGATATTTATATCAATATTTATGTTTATTTATATTTATCCTTACATGTAATATAATAATATTATATATTATTAATATTACTATTTATCATTGTCATAGATATATTATATTTTAATTATAAAGAATATTAATATAATATTATTTAATATTATTTATTGGATATTATATATCAATAATATATATTTACTTAAATATACATAATTATCTCTATCATTTAAATTGACTAAATACCGTATTTACGAAAGCAATTACATTGACTTTTATCATATTGTTTAAATCTTTGATTTAAACAATGCCTTAATACCAGGACATGACAGTGACTGGGCACTGCTCTATGACTCAAGGTATCAGGATAATGCAGGGAAGTTGCAAACAAGGTGGCTAGGGCCATATGAGGTTGCTGAAGTTTTCTCCAATGGTGCTGTTCAACTTACCACCATTGACCCTGCCAGATTTAAGCTGTTAGTCAATGGTCATCGCCTCAGGTTATATCACAAGCCAACTTCGAAGGATGAGTTCCTGCAACAATTCACTCAGCATGCAACTCCTGAACTTCCTGCAGCCGAAGGCAGCGGACCTAGTGTCCCTCCTTCTGGCTAACCAAGGTTCGACACTTGCCATAATAAAGACTTCCACTTTCGTGGGGGTCCACTTCTTCATCCATTCACCTATCCGCCCATCCATATCCATCATTCTCTCTTCCATCACGTTGCCATGATCTCACTTCATTCCACCTCACTTTCTTCCGATCCACTTTCATTCATTACTCAATGAATCTCTTAAAAGGTGACCGGTACTTTCTCCATCATTTTTGCAACTGATCTTCCAAACATTAAGGTACGTGCGCATTAATTTGTTATATCTTACTTATCTTTTAGTACATTCATTTAATTATTGTAAAATAATGTTGATGTTCTCCATAGCATGTCATTGTTCCCTGCCCCGTCAAATCAAGCATCACCATTCCGCATGTGAGGACACATGCTAAAATTTAGGTTGAAGCGGGACTGTGAATACCATGTCCATGTGTCAGTCCATGTGCTTTACGCCAGCATGTCAGCAAAGTTTAAATTGAGTTGATTTGAATTTTGAGTGAGATGACGGCTCGCAAGTGTGAGGTGATAGCCTTCATTGATTACTCCTTACTTCCTGTACCAATCATAATCTTGAGTTCCCAAATAAGGAAAATTCAGACGACATTGGTGATTGAAAATTTAGCAGTATTGCAGCAAGCCGAAGTTTAGTTTTCAGATAAAGATTGCAGGAAGAAAAACTTTGCAGAGTGATTGTTTTCAGACAGCTAAACAATGGGAGGTGGATTAATTCGAAATGAACCCACGGTTCATGAGGTATTACTGCAGGATGCACCCAGCCAGGCCAAGTTTAGAAATTGCAGGTGGTTAGATTATTTCTTGAAGCTGAATGGTTTTAGTGAAGATGTTGCATTGGAATTTGTCCAGACATTGTCTGAAGGTAAGGCCACGGTAAAAGGGTTAGAGGTATTGGCT
Source organism: Cunninghamia lanceolata (assembly GCA_027924645.1). Taxonomy (NCBI): domain Eukaryota; kingdom Viridiplantae; phylum Streptophyta; class Pinopsida; order Cupressales; family Cupressaceae; genus Cunninghamia; species Cunninghamia lanceolata. Next base: position 6,445,209 of record BSBN01000918.1, on the reverse strand, counting down.
ACTAAAGAAAGGATTGTAGAAGTTATAGGGTTGCCTGCCGACGGTGAGAATTATCCCATTACCAGAGACGCCAGGTCAGCTAGGGCCGAAATTATAGAACCTGGTGACCCTCCAATAATTGTAGACAAACAGGGAGCCAAGAGAACCTCTCTGCCTGAGCCATGGAAGCAAGTAGCTGTTCATGTTGTGAGGTACATTACTTGTGAAGGTCATCAGTCGAATCTTCATTCTGTGCATTTCGAACTGTTGAATCATATGAGGCATGGGAGAAGAATGAATGTGCCAAACGTGCTATACCACCTCTCAATCATGGCGGCCGAGACCCAAAAAGGTAGGGCTAATTCTGTTTCCCACCATTGTTTGATCAAATTGTTAGTTGAAAAGTCTCTGCATGATGTGTCTGATATGACTTTGGAAGAATTCTTAAATATTGATCAAATTAAACCAAAGCATTTGCGACCTACGGTTGTGCCTCAACCTCGTAGGAACTAGGAGGAGAGTAAGTTTTGTTGAAGCTACTCCTGGAACCTCAACTTCTGGTATAAACCCTCCTGCAACTGAACAAACTATAGAGATTAGTTCTTCCGAGGCAGAGCATTCAGGTAAAAAGAGTTCTTCAGATTCTGATGATGATGTTCCTCCAAGCAATCTAATTCGAACTAGGGCATAGAAGAAAAAGACAGAAATAAGAAAGGGTAAAGCTAAAAAGCAAACTGTAGGAAAGGGAGTGCCAAGCTCTAAGAAACGGAAGGCTAACACTGTTCTTCCTGCAGCCGAAGAAAAACATGAGAGCCCTCCTAGGAAATCAAGAACTACTGAGCCAGCCTTTGGTGTGCCTCCACAAAGAAGCCCTAGGGCTGAAGAAACGTCACCAGAAGATACAGAGGCTCCAATGGGGCATGAGAACGTTGAAGAAAAGGACATATTTGAGGAAGCAACAAATGTAACATTAGCAGACCTTGCTGCTGCTGCTGAACAAATTGAGAGTCAGGGACATGAAGACAACTAGGAGTTCCTACAACAAGAGGCCCTACAACCCGAATTGGCTGAACATTCAGGAACCATGCAATTAGTGCTATATGAAGGGCAACCATCAGTGCCAGGAAAACTTTGGTAGGAATACACAAGCCCTCTGATTTTTCAATGCATATGGTAGCTATGAATTTATGGAATGAGATGCAGAGGAGAGAAGAATGGAAAAAGGAGAAGCACAGGTTGAAGAAAGAAATTCAAAAGAAAGATGAAGAACTTGAAGATAAGAACGCACAAATTGCGACTTTAAAGGAGAGAGTGGATAATATGGCAGCATAGTGCCTCAGGTATTAGAGTGTAGGACTCCTCCAAGGGTCTATGCTCTGTATTTAAAGGAGAAGTGTCTTTCTTTTAAAATAGCAAGGATTGTTTCAGGTTTGAATCCTTCCATTGAGTCTCCTCTTGAATTTTTCAATGCTTAACGGATTGCTCCTGAAATGAAGAATTTGTTGTGTGAATTCTATTTACATAATTATGTTGTGTCCCAAGATCATGAGTGGAATCCCTTGTTGTATGTTGGGGATATTCAATTAAGGGCATTTATGTCCTGGTTACAAAATGAGATTAGTTGGGGACAACAGTTCAGGGCTTATAGACAAACAGAATTCAACACTCCCCTGTCGATCAAAGCTGAATCTAGAAACCCAGGGAGCATTTTCAATGATTGGCACAGAATGCTTTATAGACTAAGCTATGGCAGTAGAATCCTGGCTGAGAGAAGCAATTTACAGAGAATATGAGAAGGTAGCAAACACTATAGGGGAATCTGTAAAGGGACATTTGGCACAAAGGTGGAACAGTTTGTCTGATGAACTAAAACAAGCAGAGCCTCACTCTCTACAAAACTATGCTGCAGCATGTAAAAGAGCGGACAGATATATACAGATTGGGAGGACAAAGGGCCAATTCTGGCTTTCCGTAATTTTTCAACCACCTATCCTATTGTGGCCTATGCCAAATTTCAGGTTTTACCAGTATGATATTGTTGAAGAGAGGCAGAGATGGAACAGATTGGATAGACAGCAAGGGTTCTATTGGGATCCTAACTCACGCACTACAGAAACTGATATAGGACAGCTGGCAATTGCTAACTTCAGGGCTTTGACCAAACAAAAGAACAATCCTTCCTCTGTTGGAGGACCAACAAAGTCTTAGGTTGGGGAGAGTGATGAGTCTAGTTTATGACTCAATTTTGTTAGAATTTATTATCCAATTGTTGTAGTTATCTTGGACTTTGGTACCTAGATCTTGATATTTTCATAACATTTCCTCAAAACCATAAGATATTGGGCATAGGTTATTTCCTCTAATCTTTAATGACATTGACATGCTATATGAACTATCTATGTTAATTTTACATGTGGTTAATGAATGTTACTCTAAGATAGTTACAAATATGCAATTATTGTGCATACTAATATTGTTATGCAGATATAATTAGCAACCTATAAAGTCGAGGAAGATTCTGTCAATTGGTTACTCGCCATCAAAGTCAAACAAGGTGGTCGTTCAAATGTCATATGGAGGGAAGATAACCGCCTTGTAACTGGTCTTAATTACTTGTTGAGCAAATATAGGAGTTACTGTTGTGCTAGATCTGCGTTGAAGCGACCATGCTTGACCAGATTCCACGCATGCATAACCTCCTCTCCACTTTCTATGCTTTCTCTAAAGTGGTGTCCTCCTATTCTGTTGGAGTTGACCGCCTTGCTAGGTAGTTGGTTTGTAGTTTTCTTTCTATAAATAAGACTCAGATGCTCCTTCTGAGGGGGTTGATTAATCGGAGGTTGTACTCGCACTATTAAGTTTTTCAGCAATACAGTTATGTTGCTCGTTTGTACTCATGTTTTCCAATGAATAAAATGAAGTTATAAGTTCGCATCTCTGAGTTTACATTTGTCTTAAGGGATACTCATCCAAGGGGGCCCACTTGGTGAGCATTCCATCCTTTAGTTTAGTTGTCATTTTTTTGTTAAGCAGTTAGTTAGAATCTAGCATCGAATGTGTGTCTGTTCATGCAGCCAAAGCAGACAGAGTAGTTTCCTGTTTGTTTGCCCAGATTTTCATTTTCTGTCATGCACTTCAGCTTAGTATAGTTGTTGGTTGATATTCAACATTTATGTTATCTCTTTCCAAGCAATTTACTTTCAGCATTATGTCTTTCTTAGTTGTAGAATGAATGTGGCTACTTTGGAATTCCTAGTGCACATACTGTGCTAACCCATTTCAAGTTCACGTCCTTGGGTTGACAAGTTAAATGCATCTTCATAGTGATTAAGACAACTATTCAGGTTAGATGTCCAATCTCTGAGTCACAGCTTTATGGGCTTAGTTGTTAAATCATTGTAGGAGACCAACACCCCCCATAATAGTTTTGGATGGCCTCTTTGGCCCTATCCATGGCCTCATAAATGTATCCCATTGGGTTTTGCTCCCCATCCACCAAGTGCAAAACCCTCACCAAAGGCTTCAATACCTGCAAAGTACAAACAAATTAAAGTTACAAACTTACAAGCTACAATTAAAGTAAATGCTTTTAAAAATTGAAAATAAAGAATTTAATTTGAAATTTAAATTGAAGTTTGAAGTTACCTTGACAGTCTTAGCAACTCTCTTTGTAAAAGCATCATCAAAAACTGTCTTTGTGGTCCTCTCTCCATCAACCTTCTTTGAATATGTTGAGTCTAGCCATGCTTGACACAAACATCTGCTTCAACGATGTCAATGAACTACAAATGTTTTGTAACATTAGAAAGTTGCAAACCTTGTGACACCCAATTGTACAAGCTCTTTCCCCTTGGTTTGATCTCTCATCAAGTTGAGAACCCAAAGGTGATTATAAATATATTTTGTGATGCTCCTTGCATCTTCTACAACCGTTCTCACCCAATCAATTTTGCATGTATCCTCCAAATGAAGGTCAAGGTGATGGATTGCACAAAGGGTCCAAAAGAGTGACAAATGCCTCTCTTGAAGCATTCTCCCAACTGTCACACGTGTCGTTGTATTGTCAATGACAACTTGCACCACATTCATTATGCCCACCTCTAAGACAATCTCCTCGAAAATCAGACTCAAAGTTTTTGCATTCTTTATTTTGTTAGAAGCATCAACTGACTTCAAGAAAATCAGCTCACAATTTGAAGCAACCAAAAATTTGATGAGGGTGTGATTCCTCCCATCCATCCACCCATCTGAAAGAATGGTGCATCCTAACTTTTGTCACTACTTCTTTAGATCTTCCACAATTGTCTTTGCATCTACAGTAGCAGCTTGGAGCAACCTCCCACTTAACTCTTTTGGAGATTTGAAGTCAACATGTGTTGGGAGACTAGAAATCAACCAGTGTGATAAATTAGGACCATGAGATAAATCACTTGGTCTCCCAATAATGGAGGTTCAACTATTGGTTCAATATGTTGACTTCCAATTTTCCCCCACATAGTGCGTCACAGCATGCTCCACTTCCCAACCATTGTTGAGTGCAAGTATCATGGTCGCTATAGCATTCCTAAGTTCTTGAATGTGTTGCAATAAGTCTACCAGTTTCACCAACATAGTAGTTTTAAGTACTTCCCTTGCAATAGCTTTGTCCAACTCTAGTCTACTCATTACCATACATGCATGCTCATGAGAGTCACATCATTCATCAACCAAGCATGCTCCACTTTAGCCCTAACCTCAAAGAGTCTTTCTTTTTCTATACATGGGTCTAAATAAGTAGCCTTCTTTGCTTGAGCTTGTGTGATGGCCCATACTTTATTAGGACCTGTTGTCCTATTTTGCCTTCAAGCCAAATAGCCCAAGGATCCCCAAACTTGTTGAAAATATCGCCAAAATCCTAAAATTTTCTAAGTGTTTTTGCCCTAGATGATTTGCCTTTTTGGAACTTCGAAGTTTCGGGGTTCTCTCTTCCATCATGCCATTCCCGTCGGCTCCAAAATCCAAGCTTCGCTAACTTGTAAATTACCTAAGTCTTTCGGGCGCTGGAGGTCGGAGCGGAGGCCTTCCTTCTTCCAAGCAGCCAGTTAGCGAGAACTCCGATTGTTGAAGCCCAACGAGCTCTAAAAGTTCTAAGTCTATCGGGCGTCGGAGGTCGAGAGGTTCCTTTTCCTCTTTCCTGTTCACAGGTGGAAAGCAAAAGGTCCGATCGCCGAAGCTTCACATTCTTTTAAGTGTTTCAGGCGTCGGAGGTCAGGAGCTTCCTCTTCCTCTTTCCTTTTTGCAGGCAGCAAGCAGAAGGCCCGATTGCTGAAGCCCGATGAGCTCCAATGTTTCTAAGTCATTTGGACGTCGGTGATCGGGGGTTTTCCCTTCCCCTTTCCTATTTGAAGTCGGAAGGGAGAAGGTTCGAGGCTCGATCCCCGATCATTTTCCCTAAGGTGCCAAGTTAGCCTAGATTCCCCAAAATCCTGCATTCCTTCCATCAAAAATATTTGATCTAAGAAAGCCTAAATGGGAGAAAATCCCCCCAAAAATCCCAAAAGTTCCAAGTGTTTTCCTTTAGGGATTTGCCTTATCGGCAAATTGGGCGGTTCGCGAACCTTTCGGTTTGCCAATCGGTAAGTTCGCCGACAGGTAAACTTGCCAATAATGAAAAAAAAGGTTTCAAGCTAAAGGGCAAGGCAAAAATGGAATAATTGAAGTGCTCGTCAGCAAAAGGGAAAGCTTGCGAACCTCTTGGTTCGCCAATCGGCCGGTTCACCGACGGGTCAAATCGTCGATTAGGCGAAGGGAAAAAGAAGAAAGAAGAGAACAAGGCAAGGCACAAAGAGAAAAGAGTAAAGTTATCGGAAACCTTAGAAGTTCGCAAACTGCCAAGTTTGCTAACCAAGAGTTTTGCCGATAGGCGAAAGAGCCGACAATGAAGGGAAAGATAAAGAAAAGCAATAAAAGCAGGAAAACGAGCTAAGTCGAGGTGAGCATTTCATGGACCTCTTGGTTCGCCGATTGGCAAGTTCACCGACTGGCAAACTCGCCAATAAAGGAAAGAAGCAGAAGATAAGAAAGAAATGGTTCGCAAAAGGAAAAACTTGCTGACAAAGGAAGATAAGGAAGAAAGATTAAAGTCAGCCAAAAGGATAGTTCGCGAACCTGATGGTTCGCCGACTGGGGAGTTCGCTGACAGGTGAAGTAGGCGATGAAGGAGAAAAGCTCAATGTAGAAAGGAGATAATATCAAATGGCCCGATAAATCAAAAGATGAAAGATTAAAATCGGCCAGGCAGAAGTTCAAATTCTCAAAGGGTGCTAGAAGGGAAGCTTCAAAATATGAAACACTTTTAAAGTGTCGTAAAAGCTTCTAAGAGGCATGATTCCTAAGTGCCTAAAATCACGCCATGATTGCAGTATGATGCAGGTGGATAGGTACCCAGCATTTAATGTTGCAAGCCGAAGCATATAGGTGGTTGAAACAGTGAAGATCTTCAATGCACCAGTACACAAAGGAGGGACAAAGTGGATGAAACAAGTATTGCAAGTGCCAAGAAAAGGACTCACGCCTTCCCTCATTAATGCTCCAGGTACCTAAGACGTGTGGGCAATCTTCCTCTGCAAATTTTCAGACACGCCAGGGCATGGATGCCCTCCCAATTTGTAGGCCTTCTAACAGGGCCCTGAGGCCGAATTTAATGCAGCATGAGCATACGTGTTGACTAAGTTTCAGTGCTCAAGGTTGCACAATGATGAAAAAGCTATATATGCATATGTTGAAGATGTATTTATCTTGGTTAGCTGTTCTCTAGGTCATTACACGGGTAGAGGAATTTGTTGTAGTTGCAGACCTTGTATGTTTTACAGGAACCGATTGGCTTTGATGCATTGTGCTTGATTCTAAGCCTTGGATGTCTCCAGTTATTGTTCACCTATGAATGTAAATCGTTATTTTGTCTATTTCCTCTGCAATGAATTTTTCTTCTTTTGTAATGGCTATTTAGCCTCTATGATTAATATAAACTAATACTTTTGTCTCTCTCATTGTTCTTACACTGCTTTTATTTGATAGATGCAAGCTATGTATTGTGGATAAAGCGGTCCCTTTCATAGTTTTATCTTTCTGCCTTAACCTCTGTTTGAACCTGCATGAGTCTGTGTGAGTCCCCTTTAGCCTTTGAGATCATCACTGTGCTAGGTCGGTTTCAGCTAAACACCCTAAATCCAGTGCATCACCTCCCTTTTAATTTTAGTTTCTCTCTCTCTGCTTTTCCCTGTGACCAGTAGCATTAGATTTAGCTATTTTCTCTTAACCTTAAGTTCAAAATGAGGAACCAGCATTCTCTCGAGGTCTAATCTCATCTGCAAGGTCCCACACCTTGAGATCAGTCCCATTGTGTCATTGGAATGCTTGAACAGGCTTAAAGCAGGGTGCAATTCCAGGTGATAACAGGACCCTTATGTCCTAACCCTTTTCTATTAAGAACATTGTAATAATCATAGTTTAGTTATTTAGTTTGATTGCATTGCGTGGAATTATCCCACAATGGTTGTACCTCATAAGTCACTATTTGTGAGGACTTTATATATTGATGTTGTAATAAAGAGAAGATCATCTTGGAATCGTAGTTTGTATTGGAGCTTTGTTCTTAAGGGGGTTGCTCTCTCGAAGATAATTGTGATACTTGTTCTCCATTGTCAATATAAGTATATTGCAACTATTTTCTAAGCACCATGTTATTTTTCACATATTATTGTTTTGTTGCTAATATTTTGTAAGTGAGATCCTAACAAGTGGCGTCAGAGCTCTTTCCAGGTTTGTATTCCACAATAGCAGCAATAGTGTATTGGCTTACTACAAATACCCACCATATGCTCTCACCACGCCCTTGCAGGATCTTGGTGATTAGAAAGCGGTGAACATAGGGGTATTAACCATTTTTAACCCAAATTTTCTACAATAGTGGTCTAAATAGAAACCCTATGCTAGGAGTTTTTAAATATCCTCAAAACAATTGTCATTTTTGGTTAAGCATGTTGAATCAATGTGTGAAATGAGGTGGGATTCGACCAACCAATACCCAAGCTTCAAACAACATCTATATATAGCCTTGAGCTTCCACATACCTTTGGGTATATCAAAAGACTCTCTAGATTTAGAAGAAGCCTCGCCATAGGAAGCTAGTGGTCTTCTACAATCTGTAGTGCGCTAGTTAGCAATTAGTGTCAAGAAGTTACTCTCTTCATACCTCAGAGACAAAATAGTGCAGTTATGGGAAGGTAGAATCCTCCATAGTTGAGCTCTAAAATAAAGAATCGGTTCACTATTTACAAACAAGACAAGAATACCAAGAGCCTACAAACCAGACACACCCAAGTCTAGCAATTCCCCTTTTAAACCCTAGTTGTGATTGGGAAAAGATTGATTGATCCAAGCAATGCTACACCAATCCACACAAATCTTATTTGATTCGCCCAAATTAAAAAATTTGTCTAGGAATATAGTGGATCAATGGCTTATTGCCTTTAGGACGTAGGAATTGCACTGGATTTTGGCTCATATACAGTCCAACGGTCAAAAACTTCAAAGGCCGATTTCTTTCAAACCTAGAGGAATTTGACAGTTCTATCTAGAAATATCCGCTCGTAGGGTATTATTTCAAAAAAAAAAGTCTAGGCAATTTTTTTTCCTCATCTAAGCGATTGCCCTAATGTGTTCATCTTGTCAAGCTAATCGTTTTGATATATACTCCGGTACACCATCTGGTAGTTGTGGGCATTTTTTCCCCATTTGGGCGATTGCCCCACTGTAATCCTCTCATTGAGCTAATCGTTTTGGTATATAACTCTAATACACCTTCCAATAATCCTTGGTGTCCACTATGGCTGGTGGTTGTAGATCTGAGGACCAAACAAAGCCATCTTTGGAGACATTGGCAAAAGAATTTAGAATATTGTAGTGTACTCTACAAGTGCATTATCCAAGATAAAAGTGCTAGATGATATTGATTCTAAGGTGGACGTCCTTAATGTCAAATATGACTCCATCAATGCACAAATCCAACAAAGTATGCATTCACATATGGGGTCAAAACTCACACTCAACACAATGGTTTTTCCAACCAACAAAATTTTGACAAGACTCAACATGCAATTAAACTGGACTTCCAAGAATTCAATGGTTATGACACTACAAGTTGGTTATGTAAAGCAAAAGAGTATTTTATAGTCCATCAAATTCACATGGCTCAAAAACTACATAGCATCTTTCCACCTAGACATGAAGTTATCTAATGGTATCAATAGTTGGAAAATTCGCGTCCTTTTCTCACATGGGGAGAATTTTGTAAGGAGGTACTTGGCCACTTTGGTCCAAGCGAGTACAAAGACTTCATAGGAACCTTAACCAAATTACACCAAACACACCCAATCCATGACCACCAAATGCAATTTGAGAAATTAGCCAATCAAACAAGTGGACTTGATAACAAAAAATTGAAAGTTGTTTTATTAGCGGTCTAAAAGACATCCATGCCAAAGTCCAAATGTAAAGGCAAATGTAGGAATGCCTAAATTTTTGTGGGCAACTATAATTTACAATATATGTTCTTTCTCCCACTAGGAGGCCACAATGTGGTTCTAGAAGCACTATGATTACACACACTCAAACCCATCCTTTGGGACCTCTCAAAAATGTGAATGCAATTTATGGCCAATGACCAGAAATACACTCTCACAAGGCTCAAAGCAAGTTCCACACACCTCACTAGCTCCCATCATATGGAGAAGTTACTAAAAAGCGGTCTTATGGGGTAATATCCTAGCCTTGTTCTATGCATCTCACAAAATCTGATACCTCAATTCACTCGTCAAAATTGTAGGCATTTCTAGCCAAACATGCCTCAATATTCACAAAACCTTGTGGATTACCCCTTGACATTCCCATGATTATGCAATCTAGTTGATTGTAGGTATTATGCCACCTAATATTTGGTCATACCAATCCTTGTGATATAGAAAACTAAGATTGAATAGATAGTGCACAACTTGCCCTAGGCAAGGGTCATTAGACCTAGTGTCAGGCCATACTCTTCCTAGTACTTTTTTTTTAGACTGCAAGAATCGAGTAGCCCCCCTATAAACTGCAGTGCACCTGGTAAACTTTTTTCACGTGTCCGATGACGCTGGCACGACACACCCTCCGGTACCACGTGGACGGGGGGATTGGACCTCGGGACCTTCTTGCTTGCAACAGGAATTTTTAGCCAATCGAGCTAGGGCCCCCGCCCAACTCTTCCTAGTACTCCTTGTTCGAAAAAAGGATAGTTCCTAGCATTTATGTGTATATTCTCGAGATTAAACAAATTGATTAAGGATAAGTTCCCAATTCTTGTGATTGATGCGTTGCTCAATGAATTGCATGGAGCTCATTTCTTTTCCAAAATAGACTTATGGCCTAGCTATCATCAAATCCGCTTGGGCGAAGAGGATATTCCTACGATTACCTTCCAAACTCACAAGGGCCACCACAATTTTTTGGTGATTCCATGTGGCCTTACTAATGCCCCATCTACATTTCAAAGCTTGATGAATCAAATTTTTCAACCCCTTCTCTAAAAACTCATTTTGGTATTCTTTGATGACATACTCATCTATAGCCAAACATGGGAAGAGCACCTCCTTCACCTAGATCAAACCTCCAATTGCAAACCAATTATGTGCAAATCCTTCTAGGTGTTCTTTTAGCCAAAAAGCTATTGAATATCTCAGGCATATTGTATCTACCAAGGGAGTTAAGGTCAACCCTAAATAAAATGAAGATATAAAGAATTGACACAAACCTAAAACTCTCAAAAGCCTTTGAGGATTTTAGGTTTCACCAGCTATTACAGGAAATTGGTCAAGGACTATGGTAAAATTGTAGTCCCATTGACCATCATGTTAAAGAAAAATCCATTCATGTGGTCAAAAGTGGTAGAGAAGGCTTTTGATTTCCTCAAACATGCTATGTGCACTACATCATACTTGCTCTACCGAACTTTTCCAAACCATTTACCGTTGAAAGTGATGCTTCGAGCAGTGGCATTAGGGCCATGTTAATGCAGGAAGGGCAACCATAGCTTTTACTTGTTCAGCATAATCTTGCCAAATCAACTTATGAGAAGAAGATGCCTATCATTCTTCATGTTGTCGATAAATGGAGGCCATATATTGTGGGAAGACACTTTTATATCAAAACAGATCATCATAGCCTCAAATACTTCTTAGAACAACAAAAGTGGGTTTCCAAATTATTAGGCTATGACTATGAAATTATCTACAAAAAGGGTAAGGAGAATGTGGTGGCAGATCCCCTTTCTCAGAAATTTGAGGACCAAGGAACATTGTGCTCTTTCTCCTTACCAACTCTAGATTGATTACAAACAGTCCAACAAGAATGGCAGCAAGATGCGAAGATTCAACAATTTATTCATCAGCTAGCCATGATACCACACCCAAGCCTGGCTACATTTGGGATGGCAGCTAGTTGCATTATAAAGGGCAAATTGTTCTTTCTACAAATTCTACTCTTCAAGCCTAGCTGCTCCAAGAATTACATGCATTCCCTTCTGCAGGGCATTCAAGGTTCTTAAAGACATATGAAAGAATCAAATGAACATTTTTCTAGGTTGGCATAAAAAATGACATCAAGGAAGGTGGTCAAATGTGATATGTGCCAATGACAAAAAGGTAAAACTATTCAAACTTCAGGTGATCCAAGAGCAGCCTCCCTCATACACTTCACCAGTGCACACGTTGCTAAATGCACACCACACGGTGCTCGTACATCTATGCGGAAAACCGTTCACACCACTCTATGTACAATTCTCACATGTAATTGCACGACCCTGCTGACACGCATTGTGTGGCCCTATGTATGGTTGCACATATCAGCATCCAATCAGATCATATGTGTGCGACACATGGAACATCAACATCCAAATATTATGCTTCCATATGCGTGCACCACCTAGCGGCCTCTACGCCACAAAACATGATCATACAACTAGCACCATATATATCCAACCCATATCAACAGCCACACCACATGTCACAACAATACAATTGGCACCATAAGGGTTTGACACTTGGCGTCCTCCCATCCACATGAGTCACACACCATACATGTTGGACATTTGTCAACATCTACGTGGAGCCTAGCTAACAGCCTACCTATATCATTGTGTATAAATACCTACTTTGTACATTCTGTGGGGTAGGAGAGGAACACCTAGATTCTCATATGAACCCTTTGTACATTTCCCCTATTCTTTCTAAATAGAAATTGCATATCTGCCAAAAGTCTTCTGTATTTCAAAAGTGTTTTGGTATGCATATTTTTTTCTTTTGTGCATTCTATGATCTTGTTTCATTACTACCTAATCTACAGGATCATCCACCAATTCACCTTGGAAATCAAATCATTGGTATTAGAGCTAAAGCTCCTCTTTTATGCCAACACAAACACGCACACAACAACTAAGGGAACTCAGATACCTAGTTCAAATTCTGAATGTTCAGCTGAACATTCAAGAAAAATGGCTGATGAATGCGTACCAAAGGTCTCGGTAGACATTCAATGAATGCTCAACACTGTCTTGGAAATATAGCAACAAGAACTCTTCAAACAGTTTCATGACTTCATAGATCACCTCAAACCAACATCGCAAAACTCCACACAGCTCATACAACATTGAAATACCTTTAGAGTTCAAGTTAATCTGGATATTCCTACGTTCAAAGGCAAAATTGACGCCTCAACACTAGATAGCTAGATTTGATAGCTTGAAGCATACTTCTCTATCAACAACTTCACTGATGTCAAGAAGATTTCATTTGCAATGCTAAAAATGTCCATTTCAGTGTCTAACTGGTGACAAGCACTCAGCATGCAATGCTTACAAGTTAACCAACCAATTCTTGCCTAGGTAGCCTTTGTCAACGCTCTGCAGAAGGAATTTTACCCACTCAAACATTATGAGGATGAATACATGAAGTTCTAGCAATTGTCCCAATGAAAGGAGTAGTCTATGGAAGAATACACCAACAAATATCCCAACTTCTCTATGCACTTGCATGAGAACCTTCTAGAGCAAGACAAGGTGCTCAAATACATCAGCAAATCATCACCTTCTACCCATGCTAAGATGGATTTTTTAACCTCAAACACCTTAGGACAAGCATTTTGCAATACATCCAAGATTGAGGGCAAGGCAAAGCTTATGCAAAAGTTCTCCCAACATAGAAGACTAGACACAAGCCTTTCGTACAAAGACAATATCCTCATGCAAAAAAATAGCCCACAATACTCCAAATCTGTCGCACAACGCCCTAGGACATTTCCACCTACTTCTCTAGGCCGAGACAAGGGTAAGAAACCACAAGGTGATATGTGGTGTCATCATCACCACACCAGCTCTCACAACAACGTTGAATGCCACATGGAATAGTACCTAGCCACGCAAGCCACGTCAATTTCTGACTCTGTCAAGGATACTAATCAAGAGACTTAATGCCTCAACACCAACATCGTGACCACTAAGACTTCGGAGGAATATGAGCATCTATTCCACACAAAGTGTAACCTATCCACATCAGCATCAACAACAGCAATCAAAAGAACATCATCAGCATAATGTAATATAACAACCAAGTCTCTCTACCACTGCACATTTGAATCTCTACTCTCTAGGATAATTGTAGCACAATAAGGACATTCAAGTAGCTAAATAATGTAGTTTCAAGTATGTAGTCAAGCCTATGCAAGACACTATCACCTATGACATCATGCCTTAAGAAATCTACAACATACGACTTGGAAGACCATATATGTATGATCAGATGGCATTTACCACTTCAAACCTCAAAGGTGGATAATATACCTCGGCAAATGATACTTGAACCTTCACAAGATTAACTCACTAGCCAAACTATCCTTGGACTTTACTAAACAATGCCACACAATCATTGCCCACACAAAAGATTTTGTGTTTCTCTTGGTCCACCTAGAGGCACTTGCCAAGGCAAGCTCACAAGAGCTATTAGTGCACACAAACATGCCAACCCCATTGCAGAAACAAAAGCTCCACAACGTATTGCAGCAGTATGAAGACATCTTCAAGGAACGCAAGGGTCTTCCGACACATTGTGCAATACAACACCAAATCAATTTGGTTCTTGGATGCCCTCTCCCAAATAGCTCTCTATATCTGAAGTCTGCTTGGAAGAATGATGAAGTTCAACACCAAATCCAAGAGCTACTCAATCAAGGCAAGATCCAACCTAGCTCTTCACCATGTGGTAGCCTAATAGTTCTTGAACCTAAAAGGATGACACTCAACAAGATCACAATGAAAAACAAATATCCTTTGTCATGTATCGATGACTTGTTGGACTAGCTTTGGGGTGCACAATATCTCACCAAGATCGACCTCAAATCAAGATATCATCAAGTACCAATTCAAACTGAAAATATCTAGAAGATAGTTTTCAAGACTAAGGAGGGATTGTACAAATGGATGGTTGTGCCCTTCATCTTAACCAATGCTCTAGCCACATTCATGCGCATGATGAATGTCATCCTCCGGTGCTTCACTAACTCTATCATTGTCTACTTGGATGGCATCCAAATCTACAAAAAAAATTGAGAAGAGCACGTGGAGTAGGTCTCTAATGTATTCGATACACTACACCAACACAATGTACCAACCAACCTCAACAAATGCACTTTTGGCACCACACAAATCCAATGCTTGGGTACATCATTGACCAACCCAATATACACGTAGCCCTCGACAAAATCAAGGCAATTTGAGATTGGCCAACATCACACAATCTCATTGACTTGCACAATTTCCTTGGACTTCCAACTTTCATTGTATATTCGTACTTGGCTTCTCACATTGTGTGTTCAATCAATCAGATCTTGTGTGCCAAAACACCATTTTCATAGACATCTACACAACAACATGCTTTTGAGGAACTAAAGCAATGTCTTTGCACAACACCTATTCTTGCAATGCCTAACATTGCACATCCCTTTGAAATACAAACCAATGCATCTGACTATGCACTCAGTGCTATACTCACACAACATGGACATCTAGTTGCATATCATTCCAAGACTTTCAGCAACACGATTCAACCCTACTCAACCTATGCAAAGTAGTTGTACACTATTGTGCAAGCTATCAAGTAACGATGTCACTACATCCTAGGTAAGGAGACAATCATTCACTCTAATCATAAGCCACTCTAGCTCTTGCACATTCAAAGCAAACTACAAAACACATGCCACATGAAGTGAAAGACTCAACTATAGAAATTCTATTTGGTGATCAAGCATTAAAAGTGCAAATACAACAAGGTAGTCGACTGTCTCAACCGACTGCCATTTCATGCGCTCATCACAGTGTTGGACTCATGCAATCACAACTTCTCTGACTGGGAATCTCTTTACCCATCAAACACAAACTTCATGTAGACCTATGTTGAGCTCTCCCAAGAAAAATAGGTTGGAGAATTCTATTTGTCTAACAAGCTTCTCTACAAGCTTGGACATCTTTGTGTCCCCAACAAAATGCCATGCTAGAGACTCATTTAGGAGGTGCATGACATTGTATTTCTCTTTCAATTGATCTCATTCTACATATTTTGTTGTCTTGATTAATCTGAATAGCATTATTTAGCCTATTTTATGGTCTTGAATAGTGTTGTGGCAATCGCTATGGCATTAGGTCTTGGTTGATTTCTTACTTATTGCAAAATCCAATGATAAGATCCACATATATAATAATGGCAATAAGACAATGTAGATTAGAGATCACATACCACACAAGAGATGTTTGTAGGCCAAGATGCCCTAATATCCAATATATGCAAAAACAAAATAAACCCTTGAGGTAGGATAACACTGTACAATACTCCTTAAGAAAGAAGCCACTCCATGCTATCTCTCCAAGAGATACGAAACACAATATCATACTCAACACATATCCTTACAATGATAATCACCTCCTTTATATAGACCTCCTCCTAATAACATAATGGAGGGGTAATCCCAATGAAGGCCTACTCATCACCTAATATAATTAATTACACAAGTTGCCCACATGACCCAATATAACTAACTTAAGGGATGTGTGCCACATGTCGGCATCTCCATCCAACTAAATACATTATAATATCATATCCCTAGGTACATAACATCCAACAAGACAAAATTAGGAGGAAAAATAAAACCTTTGGATAGAGGGAATTTGCATGTTTATGTAGGTACCCTGTGAAAACTTGGTCGAAGTGCAGTGTCAAAACTACTCTTGGAGGTCCTTAGGCCTTGTAGATATCCATGAATTTTCAAGAAAGGCACCACCTTACTTTTAAGTATAGTCTAAATTATTGCTTTAATGATGTTGAGGTTATGTAAAATGGTTTTAAATAGTTTACTGTTGTCCTACAATGTTCTTGAGCATGATAAAATATATTCACCTAAATCCCATACTGAATTAAAAAGGACCAAAGACCCAAAAAAAAATCAAAGTCCAGTTTTTAGTGAAATTTCTCAGCTGTTGAAGATCTAGTTCATGTCAAGTATTATTCTTGATTTTCGAACTGTGTAGACATGTTCAAGATTTCAGATTCCCGTCTTGACAAAAGAACAGTTTTTTTCAAGTTTCAACAGCAGATTTTCGAGGAGTATCAACAGATCTACATTGGACCTCAGTTTGCCAGAAGTGTAAATAGATTTATATGCTGGACCTCAGCTACTCGGAATATTCCAGAAGTTTCCTGCATTGGACCTCGGATTTTCAGATTATTCTAGCAGTTTCCTACATTGGACCTCAGCTTTTCAGAATATTCCAGAAGTTTACTAAGCTTTCAAGAATATTCCTCAAATTTCCCATGTCATGTTTAAGAGTATCTGAAACTTGTGATATTGTTTCTAAGAATATCCCAAAACACCTGCATTTACAAGTCTGTCAAGTGATTCACACCAAAATGAAACCAAAAGTAAACAGCCAACAGGTTGTTTGATATTTGAGGCTTTGATGCCCAAATAAAGTCCCAAATAACAAACAACATGTCGGCTGTTTCAGCTTTACAAAGCTTCCGCCTTTTCCTAATCTAGTCTGTAACATGATTTTTGATACTCTGGACTCTAGTAGCAACGGTAGAAATATTGTACTGAATTGGGAGGCAAAAATATATTAAAATATATAGTTTGAGTAAATTTGTTACCTGAGGCATGCCATGCTTTGTGGTGGCACTCCATGGCACTGGTTTGAAAAGCTCTCCGGTGAATTCAAAGGACGAATCCTCGCATTTCGATTGTTGCGCTACCTGTCAATCCAACGGCAACAGATCAAAAGGGAATGCTCAACCACAATCAGAAGCAGAATGTAGTTAGTCATTCACATACCTGATTGCAGAAGACCTCAGATGACAGCAGCATTCGCAACGCCTCCTCAGACTGCACATGGAAATAAGCACAAAGTCAAGTGGTTGAAGGGTGAGATATAGATAGAGATAGAGATATAGTTTGCACTTGTGGCTCCAGGTGAAAAGATCCATCATAGCTTTCAACCAGCTTAATCGCCTGAGTGACATGTAAGGGATGCAGACACCCACTCCACCAAATGGCTGTTCTTCTTTGGTTGCGCAGGTGAAGAAGAGAAGAGGGGCTAGACAACAGAGGAAGACGCTGCGAGGGTGTAACAGGGGAGTGAAGTCTAAAACTAGACCTTGTAAAGGAAGCAGCCATGGCTCAGGATTTTAATTTTGCGGATAAGGCATATATGAATTTGCAGAACCGTAGTATTTTCCCGTCACATTCGTCTGCTCAAACAGAGATTTTGCTTTGCACTACCGAGGAATATGTAGTTGTGTATGGCAAATTAACACCCCCTATACAAATAAGCCAGGATAATGATATACAATTTCTTGGATATATGAGTTAGTATTTAGTTTTATGTTTAATGTCAATTTTGTTGTTGTCAAATGTGGTTTGTTAGTATGTGAGAAAATTAAGATATGTTAGATGAAAAGTTTTGAGATTGAGAAAACGATTATTTTGTTCTAGTTTATTTCACGAGTGTAGAATTGATCTCCACCAATATAGAATTGAACCTTACTATTGAAACTAGGGTTTGTTATTCACCTACAGAGTTTTTGAATAAAGTTTATCTATAGACTAGTAGAACAACTTTAATTAGCTATGTGACAGATTGTAATGAGTTATACGTGTTGCGGTTTGGTATGGGGGCTTGTCTTAGTCCACTAGAGCTATGTTTCCAACCACAAGTCATTTGGAGGAGAATTACAACCATATAATTAGCTGATAGGCTTTTATATGTGAGCATTATAGTGCTCGAAATTGTCTCACGCCGTAAAAAAAATTCACGTTGGAAAATTTTATAAAATCGTCGATTGTTCCTATCGGCATATTCCTTGAATCTCCTATGCGTGCAAGTGTTCTAAACTCGTCGGTTGTTCCTATCGGCGTATTCCTTGAATCTCATATGGGTGCAAGTGCTAGTTGTAGATATGTCACTACAAATGTATATGACAATATAGATGCACTTATGGCACTGTTGGAATACATGCAGTGATAGTTAAGAGCATGGTGATGTTCTGCTAGATGCCTAGAGGTGCTACAAGCAATTATGTTTCATTAGGAGTTTGTCTATGCTACCGCAAGCCATGGGTAGTGTGTTATTGTAGTGCAAGAAGACAAAGACATAGTTCAAGTAATGCAGGTCAACAACCTTTGATCAAATGTAAGTGGCACTAGCTTATTATATGCAATGATTATTTATATGGAGGAGTCATGTTACATGTAATGTGTGACATACTAATGTCATGATGTAATCATGAAATGGTTGTGTGATTGTTGGTATTCTACATAGCAATTAGACAATTAGACATTTGAAATTCCTTGTTAGACAATCTTGTGACCAAAACTGTAAGTGCATGAATCTATTAAAGTTAGATGGTTAGAGTGTTAGTGCTTGAACGTGGCACCTAAATCAAATGAAGGTTGATATGATTACAAAAGAAGGGTATGTTGTATTCGAATAGATTGAGACTTTGTAAAGAGGCGTGTTTTATTAAATCTTGTGATTCTAAATAATATAACTATGATGGTCCTTTTAGTAGCGAGTTTTTTTCCCGTAAGGGTCTCCCACATATATTTGGTATCTCTTGTGGTTTGCATACAATTTCGCATGCTTCCTTTAATGTTGTTAAATAGATTATAATTCTATTATAACTATTTTGGTTCTCATAATCTTAAGTTACTTCTTTATTCCAGTATATCAATCAACTGTAAAAGGGATCTAAATCTCAACTTTTGGTATCAAAGCATAGGATTTTGAAATGTGGTGTTTTGTCATAGTACATGTTTAACTGGTCATAAAGGAAAACTTTGAAGGATTTTGTGAAAAGATAGTATGGTGTTCAATCTATGGCTAGCACATCAAGGTCTAAGAATAAACAATTCAATGAGCAAAACTCGTTTTTGACACCACAAAATTTAAACTTTTTGCATCAAATCAGCAAGTGTCATCATGTGTCAAGCACCTTTGTTGAGTCTCTATTAGTTGCAAAATGTTAGTGTCACATGTTCACAACGGTCATCGTAGGCATCCATCTTTGAAATGTCGCAGTTGATTTGGTTCATGTGGAAAGCTATGCCAGTTTGAATGAAAATCGTCCATCATTTTAGCCAAAACCCTCAAAGTAGTTACGCAATGCGATGAGTTACGAAAACAATTAAATTCAAAAATACATAAGCTAGAATGAAATTATTTTATAGTGGTATTCTTGAGTTCATTAAAGACAATGTGGCAAATTTTTGAAGTGAAACTCCTTTCGATTTGGGAGATATTAAACTAGTGAGTTTTCATTGACAGTTTACAAAAATAATTAAATCTAAAGTTTCGTAAAAGAGGAGCGAAACAATCTAACAGGGAATTTTATGGGGTTATTTTTTATAATGTGACCAAGTTTCAAGTGAAAATATCGTGCCAGTCAAAAGTTATGAATTGATTCTCTTTCCACCATGTTCGTAGATTGACTGAAAAAATTTCTAAGGTTTTTATGAAGCAAAGTTGGACACTTTTCAATGTTTTGAACTCATAGGTGAGTTCATGAGCTCAAAAACCCATCAAAATCTTAGCACTACACTTTGACGGCATTTCTCCATTTTAAAAACTCGTGAATAGCCTGAAATACATTCAAAATTCCTGATTGTGGGAGCTTTCTTTGGTTTAAAAACTTGACATTATCCTTGGCAGAACTCTATAGGTTCAAAAACTATTAAAATTCTTGAAAATTCATTTTGGTCTGAACTTTTTGGGTCCCAGGAACTCCCAACAATTCCTAATAGCCCCTTTACCTCTGAGAATTCCCAAAGGTGCTCAAAGTCCCAACACTTCCCAAAGATCTCCCAAGCCGTGACATTTCCCATTTGTAGGCATTTTAAGAATTATGTTGAATTTGTCGGAGGTTTTTAAACAATATGGAACTAGTTAGAGGTTCCACGGGTTTCGAGAACCCCAAGAACCCCCAACACTCACTAATATGCAGTTTAATAATTCCAAAGAACCCTCGCACCTCTGGCATGATGAAATTGTTAAGCAGGCATTAAAAACCCTCAAGAAAATTGTGGTCTGTAGGTATAAAGTAGGATTTCACAACCTTAACCAGCATCCTCGTTGATCACGCCAAAAAGGAATGGTCTAGTAAACATTTATGTAGAATGTGGAAGCATTTACAGGCATCTGAACTTCTTAACAAAACACCTCGAAGAAATGTGGTGTGATGGCTGCCATTATGTAGGTTGTGGCATAAAAATGGAGTCTTTAGAAAGTTTTATGCAAATGCAAATGGTAGGTGTAAAGCTAAATGTGGCAACCTCTTCCAACATCATCACATTTGACATCTCTAACTTAAACAGTTTACATTTGACATGGGATCCATTGACCAGAGTATAGACATCCATCAAAGATACAATTGATGATAGACATGCATGCAAAGCATGGAATTATAGACAAGTCAATAGTGTATTGTTTAACAAAATGCCTCAAAGAAGCAGAGTCTCATGGAACGCCTTGATCACTGGATTAGCACAAAATGGTTTCTTTTCAAAATATTTGAAACTACCTATGCAAATGTAATGGTGGCCTATGCAAAGTACAGGAAGATATTAATGTCATCAAATGGAATGCGAAAATTGTAGGTTACCCCCCAATAATTCTTGAATCAGTTTTAGAAACTTTAAAAGCAAATACAATCAGCAAGTATAAAGTATGATTCCACAAACCTCACCACTGCAGGCCTGGAATTTGATGGTCTATTTGACAGTTTTTGCCATTTTAGACAGTATTTTACAACTTTAAAATTTATTCTTGCTAAATATATATATATATATATATATGACACTCTAAATTATTGGTAAATTGTAAAATTTTATTATAGGATA
Organism: Cunninghamia lanceolata; assembly: GCA_027924645.1. Taxonomy (NCBI): domain Eukaryota; kingdom Viridiplantae; phylum Streptophyta; class Pinopsida; order Cupressales; family Cupressaceae; genus Cunninghamia; species Cunninghamia lanceolata. The sequence goes on along the minus strand of BSBN01000918.1, from coordinate 6,423,726 downwards.
ATATAATATAATATTCTTATTTATAATACATATTATTTTATAATAATTTGTTAGGAAAATATAAATGATTTTCTTTTACAATGTTTATCTTCCACATTTTTCTAAATTGATATAAAAATATATATTAAATTAGAATATGTTAAAGACAATTGTAAATGATATTTTAGAATGTTTATCTTCAATTAATTTTAAAAATCAATTTAGAAACAAATCTTTGCTTTGTTTTATTATTTTTTATTTTTAAAAATCAATTTAGAAGCAAATCTTTGCTTTGTCTATACTTATTATTTATTATTTTTAAAAATTTTAAAAATCAATTTAGAAACAAATCTTTGCTTTCTCTATACTTGTTAATATGGTATTGATGCAGTGGCATCCCGTTTCATATTCCTGCTAATTTTGGAGAGGACATGGCTTACAGACATGTCCAGTTTGAAAAGGCAAAAAGGCCACAAATCGTGGGTGGACCACCTGGCAAAGTAATCTTTTATGATTTTCCTTCTTATTCGGAGGAACGACCCAAATTGGAAACAACAATAAATCTCCTTAGCAATCGTGCTCCTTAACAAACAGTTTCATTATTTGCATGTTCGATTGATGATCAATCCTTTACTTGGCGTTTTGTTTCATTGTGCCATTTCTGCATTGTCATGGGCCTTTCATAGCATCATGGCATAATCTATTCTCGACGACTGTTATTTTCTGATGCAGTCTTCAATGAGGAAGATAGTGGACATCGTGGCAGTTGAGTTTGAATCATTCCTTGTAGAATTGAAAACCAATGAAGATATAGCTATATATGTGATGGTCGACGGTTGGGATGAGGGAGATGGAGAGGCCGATTACCATCAAAGGCTGTCTATAAAAGGAAGGTCGATAGAGTAGGAGGGAGAGTTTTGGAGGAAGATTTGATTTCTACCCATAATAAGGCCGATCATAGCAGGCCATTGGAAATGTATTTCTTGTTTGGTTGAAGAGGGATGGAAAACAAAATATAATAGTCTGAGTTAGAGAGAGTCTAAGGAGGTTGATAGGATAAAGAGTCTATTAGAGTTTTATGTTCTTGCTGATCTAAGAGGCTGATTGTATGAGGCCATACTTCTGATGTATGCAAGTCTATGATTTCATAATGATCATAGGAATTTTGAAAAATCCCTTCTGTCATACGTAATTGTCCATTAAAATCTATAATTGATGATATTGTTACCTTCTGTCATATATATTGGTTGTTTAGAGTCGGTGTCAATGATCTTGTTCTTTCCTATCACTATTTCTAAGTTATGGCATTGAGTTTGATATCTGAAAAAAAAGGGGTTTTGGGTCTGATTCGTAATTCTGTTCCATCAAGTGGTATCAGAGCCCTAAAAGATCTGGGCAATAAAAGTTTGATGTGGGTTTTGATAGTTTGATTTTTTTTAAGGAAACCTGGAGTGTTATGTGTGTTTGGAGAGTTAATGGGTTGTAGAAGAAACCTAGATTCCCAAAAGATCTGGGCAGCTTACTGATTTTGATGGGTGTTGTGTATGAGTGTTGCAGTCTAATGAACGTTGCAGAGGCAGAAGATCACTAGCATGGTGGAAAATATGGACATGAGAGTTGCTGATTAATACAGTAACAAAAAGAAGAAGCATCAAAAGACTGGGAAGAGAGAAAAGAGAGAAGTCCTAGGTGAGGTGCAGAGGTGTGTTGTTGTGTGTGAATAGATCACCGAAGGAGAGGCAGTTTGCACTTGGAGATTGAATAAGAGAAATGGGTTTTTGTGTAACAAAACCTGTGATAATCCCATATTGGAATAGATATTGGGATGAAGTAGAAAGCAAAAGGTACCGAGAGGGATTGGAAGAGATCTCGAGAAGAATGGAAATCTTGGAAAAGATTTATTTTCCTGACAAGGTTGTGACTGTACAAAGCAGACAAGGAGGGAAGAAGAAAGTTCTCATGGCGGAGGACTTGAATAAAAGTGAGAAAAAGATAAAAGAGGAGGTGCAGCAAGGAGCACTAGAAAAAGAAGAAAAGAAAGTGTCCAGGAAGGAAACACCAGAGGAGACATCTTGGTCTCTTGATTTATTTTCTAATGATTTGTTTGAAGTTGTGAATACAGGTGTGAAGAAGACTAAGGACAAGCCTTTGGAGGCAAAGAAAGAAAGGGCAATAAGAGAGCCCGTTAATGGGGTTGGAGATAAGAGCAAAATAAGCCAAATTGCAGCAATAGATGATAAAATACAGTTTGTACCTGAAGGTGGAAAGAGGGCTGATCAAGAAAAGAAGAAAGCCTATGAAGAAACAGAGTTGGCAAGACATGCAACCAAGAATATTTGCAAATTGAGGCAGCAGACCAATGACAAGGTAAAAGTTCATTTTGATTGTGTAAGTGGTAATGGAAATGTAGATGTGCAAGTTCAAAAGGAAAAGGGTAAATTAGTAGATCATGGGTATATAATCCCATCTTGGCAAAAGAAATCAATTGTTGATGTGCAACAAAGAGGAGTGGTTTGTATTAACTTTTGTGATAGAAAAATAACATCAAGGGTAGAAGAAATTGACAGCAAGAAAGCTAAGGATGTTGATGAGGACTGCGGACAGTTTGTAGATTTTTAGAAATGTGAAGTTGATCTTGTTGATGTTCAAGGTAATTCTAAGTTCAATGCTATAGTTCATGTCGCTAAAGATGATAAATATAATGAAGATGAAAAGAACACCATGTCTGCAAAAGAGGATGAGCAACTGGATGTGCAGAACAGTTCGAAGGCAAATTTGGAAGGTGAAAAGGTGATTACAATAGAGAAAGAAAGTGTAGAAGGTTCAATGAAAGAACCAGATGATGTAGAAGAGGCAAAAGACTTATTGTTACTTGATCACATTGCGGTCGTAAAGATTCCAGAGGTAAATTCATTTGCACAGAGCAAAGATAAGGTTTTATTTTCATTTGAGATGATGTCCGTAGATGATTATGAGGATGAGTCAGCATGGTGGAGATTTGGAGTTGATAAGGAGAATCAAAGGTGGAAGCATGCACAGAGGGAAGGAAGCCGACAAAGTCAGATAACAAAATTTCAAAGGCAACAATACAAGCGTGGAAGTGCAGAATTAATGAATTGGAAAGTGAGGAAAAAGAAAAGAGGAATTGTGGACCTCATGAGTAGGAGCTCATGAATTTTTCTGCCTGAGGAGTCTAATGCAGTGGCATCCCGTTTCATATTCCTGCTAATTTTGGAGAGGACATGGCTTACAGACATGTCCAGTTTGAAAAGGCAAAAAGGCCACAAATCGTGGGTGGACCAACTGGCAAAGTAATCTTTTATAATTTTCCTTCTTATTCGGAGGAACGACCCAAATTGGAAACAACAATAAATCTCCTTAGCAATCGTGCTCCTTAACAAACAGTTTCATTATTTGCATGTTCGATTGATGATCAATCCTTTGCTTGGCGTTTTGTTTCATTGTGCCACTTCTGCATTGTCATGGGCCTTTCATAGCATCATGGCATAATCTATTCTCGACGACTGTTATTTTCTGCTGCAGTCTTCAATGAGGAAGATAGTGGACATCGTGGCGGTTGAGTTTGAATCATTCCCTGTAGAATTGAAAACCAATGAAGATATAGCTATATATGTGATGGTCGACGGTTGGGATGAGGGAGATGGAGAGGCTGATTACCATCAAAGGCTGTCTATAAAAGGAAGGTCGATAGAGTAGGAGGGAGAGTTTTGAAGGAAGATTTGATTTCTACCCATAATAAGGCAAATCATAGCAGGCCATTGGAAATGTATTTCTTGTTTGGTTGAAGAGGGATGGAAAACAAAATATAATAGTCTGAGTTAGAGAGAGTCTAAGGAGGTTGATAGGATAAAGAGTCTATTAGAGTTTTATGTTCTTGCTGATCTAAGAGGCTGATTGTATGAGGCCATACTTCTGATGTATGCAAGTCTATGATTTCATAATGATCATAGGAATTTTGAAAAATCCCTTCTGTCATACGTAATTGTCCATTAAAATCTATAATTGATGATATTGTTACCTTCTGTCATATATATTGGTTGTTTAGAATCTGTGTCAATGATCTTGTTCTTTCCTATCACTATTTCTGAGTTATGGCATTGAGTTTGATATCTGAAAAAAAAAGGGGTTTTGGGTCTGATTCGTAATTCCGTTCCATCAGGTATTCATTGTTTATTATATATGGAATAAGTACAACTTTGTAAATTACAATTTCTAGTTAAAAAGATATGGAAAGTTTGATTTGGAAGTTAAAATGTTTGTATTTTGTATTATGCACATATTGTTTTTTCTTATGTAACCTTCCATTTATTCTCATCCAATATCACCAAAAATTGATACTTAGAATGATCCTAGCAATCCATTGTTTATTCTTTATTTTACTGTAACAACATCAAATTTCAATGATTAGCTTTAAGAATCCTCTGTAGCCAAGGGAAGATTAGTATAGTTTTGAATGTCAAGGTGAACCGCTTCAAACAATTGATATGAGATAATCACTGTGAAGTTTCTCTAAAAGAAGAGATCTTTATGTTTGTAGTTTTGTTTGTGACAGTGATGTTGATTGTTGCTTTTTTTCACAGTCTTTATACTGCTTTTTTGTAACTTGCATTCTTTCAATATAAAAAATCACTCAATATTTTTTTGACAAGTTATAATTTCCTTAAAACACCAATTGAAAGGTAGTTAAATGACCAAACTGTCATAGAAATTTTATATGACAGGGAGGGGTGACCGTCAAATTCCAGGCCTGCTCACCAACCACCTCCCTACCCGTTGTTAGAAATAAAGTGCTTTAAAAATAAAAACAAAAAATATATAATAAAAAAAGTGTCTCAACCTTGCATGGAAATAAAAGCAGAGCGAGCTAAGAAAAGAAGATTTTGTGATAGGTGCAAAGCGGCTATTTTAAGAAGTATCTTTTGCATATAGATAGAGCTAAGTTGTCTGTGAGATTTATGATGGGTGTCATTATCTATTTTATTAGATGTTTCTAAAATGGAATGCCTTATCTCTAGAAGGTTTTCATATGCAATGTAATATTATATATTGGTACTTTGAGATAGTAATTGGTGACAATTGAGTTTGCAATATGTATGCTTCCAGAATGTTGTCGAAATTCCTCTAGATTGAGTTCAAGTGAAGACTCCTGTAAGAACTTGCATTGCAAGTAATCTATTTCAAAATTTGATAATACATTGTGCAGGTTTTGGAGTGTGGGGTTTTTTTCCCGAAAGGGTTTTCCCTACGTAAATCACTGAGTTATGGTTTACTGTTGTTTTGTTTATGTTATTTCATGTGTTTCTTGAAATCTCTGTAATAGTTGATTTGAAATTTTCATAATACTTCTCTCAAGGTTAGCGTAGGAAGCGTTTCTACACACCTTTGCCTCCTTACACCCACGACTTATGTGGAGTTAGCACATTAGTCAATGATAGTATTTCATAGTCTGAAGACACCTTAATTCCAAATAATTCTAAGGATGATTTGGATAAACAGACAAATCAACAATTGTTATCTAGAGAAATCCCATGTTGGCTTGCAATGTATTATACAGGGGGAATCAGATGTAAGAAAGATATGAGTTTTTTATAAGCAAGGGAATTAAGGAGATACACCATTTGGAGGGAGGAATTCTCAAATACTTGGAAGAAGATTCACCATCTAAGAGCCTTTGGGGGAGTGAATTCTTTGTCTTTGACAAATGAGTTTCAATTGAACATGGACTGAAGCAAGGCACATAAAAATTTGTTATACTTGCAAGGAACCAGTAAATGATATGGATATGCAGTTAGCTGAGTGGGAGTATGGAGTTGCTTATCCTCATTGCTACTATATAAAATCAGAAGAAGAGAAGGCAAGGGCAAGAGCTAGGCAACAACGATCTCAAAAGTTTGAATTTCTACATTTTGGGAACTCCTTGAAAATTTAATTTGACCACATACTCTCGTGATCATTGTAGCCCAAAAAGCTTCATCTCATTAGGGTATTTTATCGAACGCATAGCATGCACCTATAGGATAATCATATCGTGGAGGAAGCGGTTAAGGGAACCTCAACAAAGTTGATTCATGAGCTTATACTTGAGCATTCTAGGAAGCAAATCTCATGACTATCAATGATTATATACATGCATTTATTAAGATACCATTGAAATCTAGTACAGATGTATGGGAACCTTACATAGTGCCTACAAAATACACCTCATTGTAGATGGAGCAGAACGTATGGTGAAATATATTTCTGAGTTAAAACTCAAAAATTCTAATCCCTTCATACTATTGTCAAATATATATGTTGGAGCATTTGGCTTTGTAGATTGGAAAGGTAGGGTATGTGTTGAATTCAAGCAAAATAGCACTAATAACTTAGTTTGATGCAATTTATGGAGAGTGTTATTCAACCACAAGATATGAAGAAGACTATAAAATAATATTGGATTCTAACTATGGTTTTTCAATTGCTAGAAACCTTCAAGTATAAGGTTCAAAATATTTATTTGGAGACCTTTGCTAATAAGTCAAGATCACAATGTGAACAATAATGATAGTGGAAGAAGCAAATTATTTTAGAAACCTTCATTTATGACATTCACATGTGAATTGTTCGACAGAATGCCATGACAACCATTAGTTCATCAGTTTTACACAATGAGCTAATATTTTATTATAAAGTCATTATCTCAATGTTGTAACAAAAGTTATTATAAAGTGTGTTCTCAAGAGTTAATTGTATTTTATAAATCTTTATAAACTCCCAAAGTGAAAAAGAAATGATTATTAGTTAGTTATGGAATGGGGGGCTATAAACACAATGATTTTCCAATGTAAAGGGGTTCTTTTTCTATTTTTCAGCCTAGTTGGAGAAAATAAGAGACTTTTGGATCCTCTCATTTTGACAAAGAAAAGAAAATATGTGTATTTTCCTTTTGAAAATCAATGAAGGGATAATAGTGTTGGTCAGTGAGCGTGTGTATTGTCTCCTTTATGTTATTTTTATTTCTAATGTTAGAATAATAGTCATTATTCTTAAGATTCTTTGTTATATGCCTAGAAATATTTGTCATCCTTCATTATAAAACTATTTTTGTGTAATCTGGGTTGATATAGAATATTTTTTCTCAATTTATGTGTTGTGAAACTATCAAGATTTGTTCTTTCTTAAGTCAAATCATTTCCTTGCATACAAAACCCTCTTTACACCATTTCATCCAAATAAATATGGGAGTTTATCTTTGTGTATATTTTGAATTATTTTCTAGGGAAATATGAAAGTTGTATCTTCTTATCAATCAACCTAGGGTCTTCCCTTTCTTTTTAATATTTTAAGTTTTAATTTAGTTGCTTTTCCTGCTTTCCGATCAAAAGCATACCCCGAAAAAACCCAAATTTTATCATACAAAAGAGCTGCCCCTTTCAAATGTAGAGAAAAGTTGTTAATCCATAACAATTTCTCCAACTATTGGTACATTTGCCACCGCCTATTGGGTGAGTCAGGGCTAGTTTTTAAGGCAATAACTATAATGACAAATTTGTTTACCAACAAAAGTAAAAGATCTTCTAATTTAGAAAGAGATTAATGGATTGCAGTGTCATTTTTTACTAAACCCTCTGATATGTCTAATGAGGACTAGAGTATACTAGACAAGAAAGCTATAAGTACATTTCATTTTTATCTTTCAGATTCTTTGTTGATGAATGTGTCTGAAAAACAAATTGCTCATTCATTATGGACAAAGATAGGGACATTGTATCACTCCAAAAGTCTTGTAAATAAACTTGTCTTGAAAAAAGAAATTATATTCTTTGAACAAAGAGGGAGACTCTGTAAATGATCATCTTAATACATTTAATATTATTTTAAGTCAACTTATATCAATAGAAGTCATATTGGATGAAAAGGATAACTACATTTTTTTACTTTGTTATTTCCCTGATTCATGGGAAAACTTGGTCATGACAATCTACAATAATACTTGACCTAAACTGAAAAATGTCTCGGACATTTTGTTAAGTGAAGAAATTAGAAGGAAATCCATGGATGAAACCCTTTCTAATGCTCTAGTTGTAAGGGATAGGTATAAGAATAGAAGGGGTAAGAAGAAGAGTGGATACAAGAAGTCCAAGGGAAAGGACAAGTCAAAGTCTCCTAAGAAATCAAAAGTAAAATGTTGAAATTGTGGCAAAAGATGTCACATTAAGAAGGATTGTAAATCCAAGAAGAGTGATGATTCTTTTGATAGATCATCAGACAATGGTGAATACAATTGTAGTGTTTTGGCATGCATCTTTTCACATGACACCTCATAGAAAATGGCATTCTAACTACAAGGAATGTGATGGAAGACATGCTTTACAAAGATGTAACATCTCTTTAAAGATAGTTGGTGAGGAGATGTTCTAGAGGATGAAGGAATGGCTTTAGACATATTATTGAGGAGATATTCTGAAGGATGAAGGAATGACTCTAAACACATCAATAAGGAGATGTGTCCTGGAGGATGAAGGAAATGTATTTGATGACTCCCAAGACATTGTTGCAAGGATCTTCTGGAACCAATAAAGATACGAACAAGACCGAAGTCATCATTGAAAGGATGCTCCATAAAAACTTAAGAGCATGAATGGGTCTAAAGACATCATTAAGAGGATGCTCTAGAAAGGAATGACAAATAGAAACGACTCTAGAGACACCATTGGGAGGATGCTTTAGAATAGAAGATTAGGAGAAACTCTAGAGACATCATTGAAAGGACGTTGCAAAGAAAAGTGAACACAAACATCCTTGGAAAAATCATCAAAAGAAGGTTTCAAAGAATGAATGGGATGATTTATTCAAGGACTACTTCTAAGTTTCTATAGTGCTCAACTTTAGAATTGGTTTTTGGAGCTTTTATATATTTATATATACAGTAGTCCTAAAAATCTAGTGTGAGAGGGGAAGGCCCCTTTACACAACAGATGTTTGGCCTAGACTTTATTATTTTGATGAACTCCTTATTGGTTGGTTTCTAATACAAATGCAATACATGACCATTCACCAAGAGAGTCTTGGTGTCTTCATCAATGAGAACCAATCTCACAACTCTGTTATCAAAAAAATTATTTCATAAGAACCTAAACATCTGGTACAAAGCTTTTTTTTGAGATCCTTGTACTTGGAGTCAAACAACAGTGCTCAGTCACCATTCTAGAATTCTTTCTTTTTAATGTGCTAACCATGCTAAGACTTCCTCTACTACTACACTAATTCAATCTGCTAAATACACTCCAATCTTAGCTTGTCTAACTCATTGAGTTGCGACATCTTTTCCTAATGTGCACAGTTGAAATCAAGACCTACATCCATGGTTATTTGGAGTGTTTGCAATTCAAATTCAATAGGTATAATTAGTTTTTTACCAAAAACCAATTCATAAGGTATAAATCCTATAGTTGATTTCTAGGTAGTGTTATAGGCCCAAACTGCTTCATGTAGTTTCCTTGCCCAATCCTTTCTACTAGATGAGATTATTTTTGTCAAGATGTTCTCCAACTCCCTATTGGTGACTTCCACTTGACAATTTTCCTGTGGGTGGTATGGTGTAGATTTATTATGGAAAGCTTGGTAATGGTTTGTAAAGGTCAATAACACCTTGGACATGAATTGGAGTCCTTAATCTGTCACAATGGATCTTGGAGCTCCAAACCACATAAATATTTTGTTGTAGAGGAAGTCAACAACTCGTTCCTCTCTTACAACTTTTAATGCCTACACTTCTACTCACTTTGTGACATAATCTGTGCATACTAAGATATAATGCTTTCCTTGGGATGGTGAGTCAATAGGACCAATGAAATCCATCCCTCATTTATCGAATGGTTCTAAAACCACTTGAAGATGGAGGGGTATTTCACCAGATGATGTTGGCCATCCTATCCTTCGACATTTGTCACATTGTTTAACATATCCTTTCATATATTTATGCATAGAAGGCCAATAATAGCCAACCCCAAGAATTTTGTGTGTCATCCTCTTAGCTAAATAATGTCCTCTAGTAGGTTCATCATGACAGGCTTTTGGAATGTTTTAAACCTCATGTCTTCTCATACAGATCCGTGCAATACACAATCAAGTCCATGTTTAAATAAGATACCATTAAACTATTTAAAAGTCACACTACTTTTAACAAGCTTTTTTCTTTCTTTAGTAGAAAAATAGGATGGAAACTCCCTTGTAGCTAGGTAATTAGCTATACCAGCAAACCAAGGTGTGTGAACGGAAACAATAAAGAGTTTTTTGTCTAGGAAATCATCTTTAACAGGTTCCCGTTCATCACCTACACAATGAATTTTGGACAAGAAATCAACAACTACATTAAATTTCCCAAGTTTGAGAAATATTTTAATTGCTTATTAAAAAGATTTTTACTCTTCCGTGAACTATTTCATAGTGGGGCTTAATTTAGTGTTTAGTCTGAAAATGTAGAAGCAAGATAGATGATACAAGTCCTACACTTTCATAAACAAAACATTAGGGAAGCAAAGGGTGAGTTTAGAGATAAACTACAGGTTTCCAATGTTCCCTTTTCTGTTAGTTGTGTATATGTGGCTCTTCAATCAAGTTTTACAAGCTAGTTTTCCTTTCTAATCATAAAACCCTAATTTGCATATTAGACTAAAATAACTCAATTTTAGACACAGATATTGATGAAATGAACATAGAAATGTAGAGCAAATAGTTCAGAGACAGTGTACCCATAAATTAAGGAGCTGTTGGACTAGGGCGCTAGTCACCGTGTCCCGAAAGTTTTTGAATGTCAAAATCTTCTGCACCAGCTGCTTCACAATCTCCAAAGGTTCTCAAATCCTAGAAAAATCACCCATTTGGACTAGGGCGCGAGTCACTGTGTCCTGAAACTCTCAAAATCCCAAAATTCAAATTTTGTCATGATTGTGTTTGCAACATGAACCTTCTTGCAACTCCTTTCCACCAGATCTCGACAAATGTAATCTATACATGCAAAAGGAGGAGAAAAATGTTTGCAGCTATATAGGAGCTTGCCTCAGTCAAGCCTCGTTTTGGTGTTCCCACCTCAACAATAGCTAGAGATAAAGATTTGCAGATGTGTGTGCAAACCCTAACAATGTGTATGCAGAAATATCAAACCCTAGATGTCTCAATCAAGGGAAGATCAACAACTTGCATTAACTCAATGAATAAACACAACTTCACCTCAAGGAGATTAAAGCAATGAAGACTTGCATGAACAAGAAGGCAAATCAGCAATGTCCACGGAGGATCTCCAAGCTCAATGTTGGAGGCTTCAACCCTTCTCCCGATCATGCAAAAGGTGTACAAACCCTAGGAAGAGCAAGATAGTCTCAAGATCTTGATTCCTAATCTCCATCCATTGTCTCCATAAAAGCAAATTCAAATGACTTCAAGAGCTTCAACAAATTACTGATCTTCAATGGCAAATTCAGCAGAGTTTTGGCATCAAGCTTGCATAAAAATTGTATATCATAAAATGATTTTAAAATATCTCTTTATATCCAACCTTTGGAATTTTAAATTTCAAAATAAGGTGTCAACATCACGTGAAAAATGAAAATTTGAAAGTGGAATCCTGGAATGCACGACAAGGGTCGACATCCCTCTAAAACTCAAGACCCCAAGAAATAGGACAGGACAAGGGTGCTAGCACCCAAGTCCAAGCCTTGATTTCCCGCTCAGGACTGCTTTAAGGAGGTTAGGGGGTCCCAAATCCAAGTTTACTTTTCTCATTCAGTCTTCAGTTATTCCAAAATGTGAGATTCTTCTAGTTAGACCTAGGTCAGTCAAGTTTTGGGAAGGTCTTTAAAAACTAGGTTGAAAGGTCACCAAAGGGAAGGAGCTAAACCATGGGGAAATTGTACTATTCCATATAAGAGGACAATTTTTGACATAACATTTAGCCCCCACTTTAGTGGCCATATGACACTACGTGCATATGCAACTAAAGGAAAGTAAATACATCGATCATGAAAAAGATACCCAAAAGGATACTGTAGAGGAAGCCAAATTGTTGTCGCAAAAGAGGAATAAGCCCCCAAGTCTATAATCCTACAAGACCACAAAGTTAGGAACTGCAACCTGCAAAGGAACACTTGTCAAAGAATCCAAAATCAAAACACGTCAACCTGCAACTACCACCAATGAGTCAGTTCATAAATATTAAGGGGGTTGAGTGGTGAGACAAGACAAGGGAGGAAATTGAGGGAGATATATGCCCCCCTTGTTTCTGCTTGCTTAGTCTGAAAAGGAGAAACAAGGAGATATCTACACACATCGATTTCAAGGGAAACTTGATGAGAAATGCATTGTGAGGATTGTTTAAAGAAATAATGCCCTTGAACATAACACATTGGGGAAGATGGAGAGTGTAACGAGGATTCTGACACAACAAACGACGCAAAAATCTAAGTTCGACATCTCAAGATAGAGGCTCAAGAGTAAAACTTGCTAATTTCTTTATTTTTTTGCACCTAGATAGTGATAGGATTTCTCACTTACTTTACTATATATAAAGGGAGTCATCTCTTTTCACTATTCATTTGTTACTTGGCATTGTGTAGAGGAGTGAAGGAGAAGGAAGGGGAGATCAACGATGCCAACCCAACGTCCATACCAACTTCCATGACCGGAGATGCTCTGAGTCTAGGTGGCAAAGAGATGACTCAAGGCTAAGGTAGGTCCCTGATCCTTGCTTGTTCTGTCTTATGCTCCTTATTTGTTAGAATTTTGTCATTTTTTGTGCCTTGTGGGTGAGAATGGACAAGGGTCCCAATCAGGGGTGCCCAAGTCCAAAAAGGACAAGGGCCCCAGGGACCAGGCACTATTCCTTATGTTGATCATGGAGTTACATTTTGTTGTGCAGAAACTGATTGAATCTCTATCTATTTGTGTCATACAAGTTGTTTCGGGGATGTGAGAGCACACATGAGGTCACCTAATGTCACTTCTTCGCGATCACATTACCACCATGTCTGATGTGGGGAGAGAGCATTTGTAGGCGGTGGGCCTCTGTGGGTATTTTACATGCCCAAAATTAGATTCCATGCTAGCATGTTGATGGCATTGATGGAGATATGGAATGCAAATACATTGACATTCCATCTACCTACAGGAGAGATGACCATTACACTAGAGGATATCTTTCGGATCCTACAACTACCCATACGAGGAGAGACAGTGAGGATTAGAAATCGTCACTCGGTAGAGTACACTTGACAGAGTCAGATGTATTGCCTGGGCCGCATCATCTCTCAAGAAGAGCATGGGCACATTCCACTTCATTTGTTAGAGAAGGGGTGCACTGACATTCCACTAATTTGGCGGATTATGATTGTCACGATAGCACTAGCAATCACACCTGATGGCCGAGGCACTCACCTTCACGGGGGCCTTGTTCACACGATCAGGGCGATGGAGGAGCATCAGATTGTGTACTCATGGGGGTGCAGTATGCTTGCGCATCTCTACCATGAGTTAGATCGGTATGTCCACTATAAGGCTCACATCCTAATGTGTTGTACACTACTACAGGTCTAGGCCTTTGAGCATATCAGTTGTACGCGGCCTATAGGTTTTCCTATAGAGCCGATGTTGTCTTATCCACGAGTCCACGCCCACGACAATCTACTGTACTAGAGGGTTATCTTTGATAGATTACAGCCTGGTGATATCATCTGGAGACCATATCGCGACTGCATATCATGGCCAGACAAGCGGAAGCAGCTAGCAAGGATGCAGAGGGATCGATTGATGGACGGTTGCCTCGATCATGTTGTCTCATGCTTTTATTTTGATCAGGTAGCACGAAAGTTTGGATGCTGACAGGATGTTCCTATGATGCGTCTGAGCTATCCGCACTCTGTATGCAGTGCAATCAGGGCAAATAGTGCCCGACGGTCGACAATAGTAGATGTGATAGTCAGTGATGATGATGGTCCAGAGGATACAGAGCTGATATCTGATGTAGATGACGTCGGAGTGACCCGAGCATATCAAACCTGGTGGTAGACAGCTCAACCTGCTCCTATCTATCCACCTGGTCACCACATAGTCAATCCTTGACCTTAGGTCGGTCATGGGATAGACATAGAGATGGAGGATGACATTAGTGATCTGGCTGGGCATTATGACATAGATGATGATGAGGATGACAACGAGGGAGAGATCGAGTTGTGGTACGTCTTTAGGGCGAGACTGCCGCGAGACCTGCAGTAGCCAAACATCAATGAGGAGAGTGATACCCAGTCTCAGTCGAGTGCTCGAGTTCCCACATCTGTGGATGTGAGGAGATCAGGTCAACTCAAGGAGGGTGAGTCCAATAGGTGCATGCCTCCACCTTTAGCAACAATCACAGAGCTTGTCACACCATCGGCTATCTAAGAGCCATCCTAGCGAGATGGAGATCCTGGTAGGATAATTTATGTATTTTGATGTAGTTATTTATGATTATTTGATTGTTTTATTGTTTATGATGTCTACATGAGATACAGATATGTATTTTGTTTCTATTTTACAATTGGGACAGATGCATGGCTCAACTTTGTGGGTCACATCATAGCAGAGATAGTACCATCTAATACAGCCGAGCAGTAAGTGTGGGCGGGGTATTCGCCACAGCCTTCTGCAAGACGACATGCAGAGATCTTCATGCCACTTATCTGATACAATTTGTTAGTAAAGGAGATTTTGGATTAGTCTACCTAGAGATTTGAGCGTATGGAGGCGGAGGTCCATGCACTACGGGAGCAGGTTGTAGAAGCATCAGCACCTACGAGAGATCTTATCATCTGTGAGACCTCATCGGCAAAGTTACGTCAGTTGAGAGCAGACAGGGACAAGATCCATGCAGAGCTAGAGTGAACTATCTCAGAGAGAAACCGTTATCAGCAGATGTACTAGGATACCTGTGACGAGGTGATGTGACTTAGAGGAGAGGTCAGAGGGTTACGAGCACGGAGTGCCTCTAGGAGTTACTCACGGTCCATAGCCACACATGGTCAACCATCCGTCACACGTGTACCATGAGGTTCCGAGGGTACGGGAGACAAGGGTTCAGCTATGTGATGTATCTATTTTGTACCACGACATCCCATTTTGTTATATAGGACAGTCGGCTTGGATGTATAAAAATGATGATGATGTATATATATATATATATATATATATGTATGTATGTATGTGTGTATGTATGTATGTATGTATGTATGTGTGTGTATGTATATATATATGTATGTACATACATACATACATATGATGTTTTCTTGTTATTGTTTCTAGCGGTTGTATAATCTATCACATGTGATTTATGTAAAATGCAACTAGGTATAAATGTTAAAATACTTATGTGGAAGTATGATTAATGCAAATGTGATACTAAACAATTCTTTGTAGAACATATAGTAAAAGCACAATAACTAATGGATCTCACACATAACTAATATTCTATGCTCAAATCAGTTAACGCAAAAATGATCTTTCAAGAAAATATATTTAAGCAAGATACAACAATGATCAACTAAAAAAGGAAGATTGTATGTTAAATGAATCATGACAAAATAATCATATCTTGTCAAAATTGAAGCTAAACTAACTAAGATTTTTTCTTTAAAGTAACATTTAACATATAATCTTAAGCATAAAACTTTTTGAGGTGCACAACATTAATAGGCTCTTTAAGCGGAGTACCTTGTTCATCGGCTAACTTATACACTCCTGATCCAAAGGCTTCAATAACCACATAGGGTCTGAGCCATTTAGGGCTGAACTTTCCTTTTTCTCTAGGAGGTGCATTTATATTGCATTGATTTTCATAAGGTACCAAATCTCTAACATTGAATGAGCGGTGTATAACACATTCATTATACAATCATTGTATACTTTTCTAATGGGCCTTAAGATGTTCGAGAGCATTAATACGTTGTTCATCCAACATCTCAAGTTGTTGTAACCTCTTTTCTCTTTCCATATTATCATCTATAACATCTCTCAAGGAGACTCTTACAGAAGGAATTTTGAGTTCTAAGGGCATTACTGCGTCAGCACCATAAACAAGATTGTACGGGGTGTTCCAATAGCCATATGAATACTTGTTTGATAAGCCCATAACACATAGGACAGTTGAGTATGCCAGTCTTTCTGATGCTTGTTAATAGTTTTACGTAAGATTTGTTCTATAACCTTGTTTGAAGCTTCTGCTTGGTCGTTCGATTGAGGGTAATAAGGCATAGAGAAGCAATGTTGAATATGAGACTTTTCCAGAAATTTCTTGACATCCTTGTTCTTGAATGGCATGCCATTGTTAGAAAATGAAGGAGGAAGGAATGCCAAATCAAGAGATAATGTTATCTTGTATGAACCGACAAATTACTTCGGTTGTTGTGGATCGTAAGGGGACAACTTCGACCCACTTCGTAAAGTAATCAGTAGCCGTTATTATGAAGATGTGTCCTTGAGAAGAAGGTGGAGATATTTTTCCAATTAGATCTAAGCCCCAAATAGAAAATGGCCAAGGTGAGACTTGGGCACGAAGTTTCTGGGCAAGTGCTCGGATTAAGTTTTGATGGTGTTGACATTGCAGGCATTTTTTGACATAAGCGAAGGAATCTTGTTCCACACGCTGCCAATAATATCCCATATGTATTAACTTTTGTACCAGTGATTTGCCTCCAAAATGCCCTCCACAAGCTCCAAAGTGAGCTTCTTCTAAAGCTATCAGAATCTTTGAATTACTTAGGCATCGTAGCAAAACACCATTATAGCTTCATCTATACAGAACGTTCAACAATATGATATAACGTGTTGCAATCTTACGTAGGCGAATTCAAACATTCTTAGATGTCAAATTAGGCATAATTCCATCACGCAGATAATTGAATAAATGGGAGAACCATTCATCTTGATTTATATTACCGTATAGATCTGAATTCACGATTACAGAATCATCTACAACTGGTGTTTTGAGATTATGGATAATAAAGCTAAATTCATCAAGAGAATCATCAGGGGAGATAAGAGAAGTTGCACTTGCCATTGCATCCGCATGTCGATTATCTTTCTTGGGAATAGTATCTATTGAAAATGATGTGAACTGTTTGAATAGAGATAGAGCAAGATCATGATATTGAGATAGCTTGTCTTGTTTAGCTTGATATGATCCATTTATTTGTTGCACTATAAGATGTGAATCACCATATATAGTGAGATTTTTTATGTTTAAAGCCAGAGCGGCATGAAGTCTGGCGATGAGAGCTTTGTACTCAGTGATATTGTTTGTGGATGAGAAGTTTAGATGATAAGACATAGGAATCAACTTACCTGAAGGAGGTACCAATACGATACCAACACCGGAGCCGGTTTGACATTTTGATCCATCAAAATACAATTCCCATTCACCTTCTTTATCAATGTCTAGGATTTGGTCATTAGGAAATGCATCCTCACTTTGTATAGTAAAAGGAGAGGGTGCTTCGACTAAATGGTCGGCTAATGCTTGTCCTTTAATGGCCTTCTGAGAGATAAACTTAAGATCAAATTTAGTTAACAACATAACCCATTTAGCAAGACGTCCTGACAAATCAGTTTTAGCGAAAAGATGTTTCAAAGGGTTAAATCTCACCATGACATGTGTTTCAGCATTTAAAAGGTATTGTCTAAGCGTTTGCATTGCAAACACTAAATCTAAGCAATGCTTCTCAATAATAGTGTATCGCACTTCATAATCAAGTAATGTTTGGCTGATATAATATACAACACATTATTTGCCTTCAATGTTATGTTGTGCTAACAAAACTGCCAGAGCATAATTAGATGCCGAGATGTAAAGGATAAAAAGGTTTACCAGACACAGCGAGCTGTAAAACAGGAGGTTTAGTGAGATCACTTTTTAAGTCCTCAAAAGCCTTCTGACAATCCAAGTTCCATTGAAATTTTGAATCATTTTTCAATAGTTGAATAAAAGGGTGAGTCCTATCCACGAGTTGTGAAACAAATCGACAGATGGCCTGTATCTTCCCTTGCAAACTACGAAGTTGAGATACATTCGTAGGTGCTGGCATATTAACAATTGCATCAATCTTTTTTGTGTCTACCTCAATACCACGATTTGAAACTATAAACCCCAATAGTCTGCCATTGTCTACACCGAATACACATTTACGGGGATTTAATCGCATGTTATACTTCTTTATTCATTCAAAGATATGCTAGAGGGTCATGGCGTGATCCCGACAATGAATAGATTTCGCCAAGATGTCATCGACATAATCCTCTAAGATATTGTGCATGTAGTCATGAAATATAAGCGTCATGGCATGTTGATAAGTAGCTCTTGCATTCTTAAATCCAAACGGCATGACCACCCAACAAAATGTTCCCCAAGGTGTTATGAAAGTTGTTTTATATTGATCTTGGAGGTTTATAAGGATTTGATTATATCCTGAAAATCTATCCATGAAGGAAAGTAACTCATGGTCGGCTATAGAATCAACAATCATATCAATGTTTAGGAGTGGAAAATCATCTTTCAAAGATGCTAGATTCAAATCTCTAAAGTCAGTACACATTCAGAGGCAGCCATCAAGTTTAGTGACAACCACTATATTCAAAATCCAAGGTGAATAATCAATAGAGCGAATGAAACTGGCTTGCAAGAGCTTTTCTATCTCAGCTTTTACAAGCAATGCAACTTTAGGATTCATTTTATGAATCTCTTTGATTAAATGACTTAGCGTCTGGTTTCAAGATGATGTTATGTGTCACAATCTAAGGATCAATACTAGGCATATCCGAATAATTCCAAACAAATAATTTAGAAAATTCATGTAATAACTTAGTCATTTCTTCTTTCTCTTTTGTATTTAAACAATCACCAATGGGAATAACTTTTTCAGTGTTGTCTTTCTCCATGAAGACATCAACTGCCTTTCTATTATGTAAAGTATTATGGTCTGGGAGATCAATTGATTGTGGTAACTCTTTAGATATCAAAGCATTACTTATCATGCTAGCAGATTTTCCAAAATATGCTTCGTTATTCAGATAATAAGGGAATCCACGCTTATGATGGTAACAGGGAATATTGTCATAAGCACCCATGAATTCGATTATCGCTTCATCAATTGAAAACACATCTAAAGGGATTTCTCCTGGAGGACAATTAGCATCAATCATCTTAGGGAAGATCAAATTGAGCGTTGATATTGTATTCACATTAAGATTAGGACACCAATGGTCTTTAGATTCCCTAAAAGGGTTATATCCAATGTTGCTTGAGTAATGTTGCGAAGCAGATTCTATAGGGACTTTAATTCCTTGTTGATTAATACCGCAACCCATATCTACATAGTCACAGTTCTTATAAAGGATCTGAAATCCTCAAGCATAAAGAGAAGCCATTTCTTTGGAAGAAGGTGGAGCTTCATCAGTCTCATAATCTATTGTATAATTAAGAGTGTTATCTAAATTTGTAAC
This sequence comes from Cunninghamia lanceolata, assembly GCA_027924645.1. Classification (NCBI taxonomy): domain Eukaryota; kingdom Viridiplantae; phylum Streptophyta; class Pinopsida; order Cupressales; family Cupressaceae; genus Cunninghamia; species Cunninghamia lanceolata. The sequence goes on along the minus strand of BSBN01000918.1, from coordinate 6,404,226 downwards.
CAAAGAGACCTAGGTTTCATGGTAGAACTTTGAGATAATATCGATGCAACTTTTTATGTTTTAAGGACATGATCATTTATTTTGTATTCACCCATGGAGGGAGATGTAAAATCCAATGATCCCCATTCGTCACCAAGGAATGCATTTGATTGTGTGGACTCTAGAACAACCTTGTTTGTGGCAGGGGAAGCTGATGATTCAACTTTAAAATTGATTAAGATTTTGTGTTGAACAACTTGTTTCTATGATTCAATTTGTAAACAAAGATCGAGTTCAGGATCAACATGAATGTATGGAGTTTATCTTTACGAATAAATTTAATTGAACGGTAAAGGGCAGAAGGAACTACCCCCAGTGCATGAATCCATGGTCTACCCATAATCATGTTGTAAGACAAAGAACAAGGCATGCATGACATGAATCAAGGTAGGCAAAGTGACATGCCCAACTAGTATAGGTAGAGTTATGGTGCCTACGGATTGTCTTCCAACATTGTCAAAGCCACGAATGCTTAACTTATCTGGTTTAATCAAAGACGTGTCAACTTTAATCTTATGCAATAAGCTAATACCACAAACATTAAGAGCTGACCCATTGTCAACCATAACTCGTTTAATCAATTTCTTGTTTATTGTAACAAAAATAATCAGAGGATCATACTGATTTTGAACTTCAAGAGATGGCAACTCATGTTGAAATAAAATATATGTTTTTGTCATATGCATACAATCCAGAAGAGCTACTACATCATTAAGTTTAACAGTAGCTGGCACAATCACATTTTGTAAAGCTTCTCGAAGCATTCCATGGTATGTAGGTGAAGTTTGAATAAGTTCCCAAAGCGATATCTTAGCAGGAGTAGCATGAAGTTGCTCGACAAGATCATAATCTTGACCAACTTTATGTGTTAAATGAGGTGATTGAGGAAGCATCGATTGAGAAGTTGGTAAAGATATCAGAATGCTTGATTATTGTTTGCTTTGTTTGTTATTCCAAGTATTGTATGTATGAGCAACCACAGTAGAACTAGGTTGTTGTGAAGTTGGATATGATATCTTTTTAGCATAATTGTAATTGTAATCAGGAGAATGAGAAGAAGTTGAAGGACCTCTGATAGTGAGCATCGGTTTAGAAGGGGATTGAGGTACATCTGAGCACAAAGTGACCACTATTTTTAGTTTCATAGTTTCTTCTCTAGCTTTAGGAACATAAATTGCATTTACAAATCTTTGAAACAATGATGGTTTAAGAGTTGTAGCGGACTGTTCAATTGAGATAAAGTCATCAAGGGCTTCATCCAACATATTGAAGTCATCACAACTATATGGCTCATCATACACATGAAAGTCTTGTAAAAAGTAATCTGACATTTTAACATGCTCAAATTCACCCAAGACTTAAATGTAAAATTCTATAACATGAACTTTGTGAAAAGTATAAAATAACACTATGCAACACACAAAGTTGTAATTTTCAAATTCTTTTCAATGAAAGGATAAGAGAATCATTCAATCTTTTAAGGCATGCACTTTCATGAAAAATGGTTTGCAATCTAAAAGTGTTTTAGTACAACAAACTAAATCAAATCTGAATTGTAAAATTATGCAAATTCTTTTAGAGTTCAGGTTCACCGAAATGTTTAGTCTGAAAATGTAGAAGCAAGATAGATGATACAAGTCCTACACTTTCATAAACAAAACATTAGGGAAGCAAAGGGTGAGATTAGGGATAAACTATAGGTTTCCAATGTTCCCTTTTCATGTTAATTGTGTATATGTGGCTCTTGAATCAGGTTTTACAAGCTAGTTTTCCTTTCTAATCATAAAACCCTAATTTGCATATCAGACTGCAATAAATCAATTTCAGACTTAGATATTGATGAAATGAACACATAAATGCAGAGTAAACAGTTCAGAGATAGTGTACCTGGAAATTGAGGAGTTGTTGGACTAGGGCGCTAGTCACCGTGTCTTGAAAGTTTTTGAATGTCAGAATCTTCTGCACAAGCTACTTCACAATCTCCAGAGGTTCCCAAATCCTAGAAAAATCACCCAGTTAGACTAGGGCATGAGTCACCATGTCCTGGAACTCTTGGAATCCTAAAATTCAAATTCTATCACGACTGTGTCTGCAACATGAACCTTCCTACAACTCCTTTTTGCCAGATCTTAACAAATGTAATCTGTACATGCAAAAGGAGGAGAAAATAATTTGCGGCTATATAGGAGCTTGCCTCAATCAATCCTTGTTTTGGTGTTCCCACCTCAACAATAGCTAGAGATAAAGATTTACAGATGTTTGTGCAAACGCTAACAATGTGTATGCAGAAATATCAAACCCTAGATGTCTCAATCAAGGGAAGATCAACAACTTGCATTAACTCAATGAATAAACACAACTTCACCTCAAGGAGATGAAAGCAATGAAGACTTGCATGAACAAGAAGGTGAATCAGCAATGTCTGCAGAGGATCTCCAAGCTCGATGTTGGAGGCTTCAACCCTTCTCGCGATCATGTAAAAGGTGTACAAACCTTAGGAAGAGAAAGATAGTCTCAAGATCTTGATTCCTAATCTCCATCCATTGTCTCCATGAAAGCAAATTCAAATAACTTCAAGAGCTTCAACAAATTACTAATCTTCAATGGCAACTTTGGCAGAGTTTTGGCATTAAGCTTGCATAAAAATTGTATATCATAAAATGATTTTAAAATATCTCTTTATATCCAACCTTAGGAATTTCAAATTTCAAAATAAGGTGTCGACATCACACGAAAAATAAAAATTTGAAAGTGGAATCCCATAATGCATGTCAAGGGCCGACATCCCTCCAAAACTCAAGACCCCAAGAAATAGGATAGGACAAGGGTAATAGCATCCAAGTCCAGGCCCTAATTTCCCACTCCAGACTGCTTTAAGGAGGTTAGTGGGTCCCAAATCCAAGTTTAGTTTTCCCGTTCAGTCTTCAGTTATTCCAAAATGTGTGATTCTTCCAGTTAGACCTAGGTCAGTCGGTTTCAGGATCAAGGTCTGTAAAAACTAGGTTGAAAGCTCACTAAAGGGAAGGAGCTAAACCATGGGAAAATTGTACCATTCCATACATAAGGACAATTTCTGACATAACATTTAGTAAATGAAGAAATGAATGGAAAGGAATTATGACACTTTCATTTCTTTCTAATTTCATGAATTTTGCATGTGAGGATTATGGAAGGTGAAAAACATTTCGAGAATTTGATGGCAATAAAAATAAGAAGAAAAAGAAAAATAAGGGAAACATTTATTTGGAAAGGTGTTTTTTTTGGAATTCATTTTCTAATTATTCTCAATGCAATTATTGATGATTGAGAAGGTTAAAAAAGAAAAGAAAACAGGGAGACTTATAGAGAGTGGCTATGTTTGCTTTGGAGAATTGGAATTTCAAGTCCTTCACCGAATTGAAAATTATACAAGATTTCTTTCAAGGTAAGATTCTTACCATAAAAAGATGTAGATAATATTTAGCTTTCCTATTAATTAATGAATTTAAGTTTTCCTTGAGAAAGAATGAAAATTTGATTCTATTATTTATGAATCAAAAGCTAGCTCTCTTGAAAAGAAAATAGGAAACTATGGGAAATTGGTTATATTTTCTAAATGTTAAACTAGGTACCTCAGAATTTAGGATATGTAGTTTTGAAATATGGGATCTAGACATTCCCTATAATTTTTATAATTTCATCTTTCATTATACTTGTTTTTTGAATTAAACAAGTTCACTGATTTTTAGGAAGTTGGTAAAATTTCTATAGAAAAAAAATAGTTGTTTCATCTTTAATAAAATTATTTTTAGAAATTGAGTTTTCGAGAAGATATTAGGAATAACACACAACTAAGTTTTCTAAAAAATATAATTTTTTTTAGAAATACCCAGATTCTAGATGTCAAGATATAAAATTATTTGTGACTGTATGTCTGTACTGTTATAACTATTTTGAGAAATATCAGCCTGTTGTGCCTTCAATAAGTTTCATTTTAAGAATTGGGTTTCCTGTAAATATTTATTGTAGATGAAAAACATAGTTTACTAAATTCTCAAAAGAATTCAGCCATACCCAGATTCCCAATTATGAGATATGTGTAAATGATCGACTATCTATCTATGTTGTTATTATGAGAATTATTATTATATTTTCATCATATGATTTAAAAATATATTTTAAAGGAAATTATTATTAAAATATTTATGAGATTTTCAGATATCTATGTTACTTTTCTAACACATCTTAAAAATTAGAAAGTTATTTTATTTTAAGAAAGTTATGGCTTTCTTAGTGGAAGTTGTTTTTATGCAAATCATATACAAATTTCTAACATAAAAGTAATCTTTGATAGTTTAATGCATAACTTCTTAAATTATATAAAATTTCCTTAACTCCTAAATAGAAATGAAAATCTGCATTATATTTAAATTTGAATCAAGAATAGAAAGTAAAGTATTTATATCTTAGTTGATTGTTTTCTTACTTTCTTAACTTATACCAAATTTCCAAGTCATGGGATAGCAAGGAAGATTAGTATTTTATTTGAGTTTGAATCCAAAATAGTTAGTAAATGATCTATTTTAGACTTGAATACTTATGATCTTAGATATTGACACTTTAAATTTGTATAATAGAGGGCTATTGACTTTGTATTGAGTTGAATTACATAATTGATGAAATTAATATCTTAATAGCTATGATTAAGTTATAACTTTATTTTAAATTGAGAGAACTTATAGATCTCTAAGGATGTTTCTTGGATGGGTGTGTATTTAATTTGTCATGTAGACATAGAGGTTGATTTTATAAACTATGAATTGTCTTTAGTTTCAAATAGACTTGATATAATTTAAATACAGAGATCTTGATACTTATAGTTTTAGACATATTCAATGATTCTAACTTTCATATCCTTCTATGCACTATTAGGTATATTTATGCATTTAAGGTGTCTAAAATACATAACCCTCCCTTTTATAGGTGAGTTTAGTTGATAGAAGAAGATAAATCATTACAACTAATTAAGGTGTTAGTCACTTATATAATTTGCTTGTTCCTATGGAAACTTTTACATGTTATTAACTAGAATGGTTTAGTTTGCTATAACCTCTCTGTTATTTCCTTTAATGAATTATATATATATGGATTATTTGAAGTCATTCTGCATGGCCCTTAGAGTACATGTGTGGCATAGTTAATGCATGGAGTATTTAGCCTTGAGAACCAAGGTTTGGGTTTGATAGTTAGCTAGCTATCCATAGAAAATGTTGTGGTAACCTAATTTCAGATCATCCCAATTTAACTGATGTTGTATCCTTCTTATGGCTCGGATAAGAGAGCCTAGATTCTTGTCATGGATATTGGTTGGAATTAAATATTGTTTCAATTTAAATAAAAGTATTTGAGTCAACCTAATCAGGTTGAATGTTTAGTAGGTGAACTACGGAGCCTCTGATCTTGTTACATAGGCAATGCCATCTTATATGAGCCCCCGAGGTCTAGGTTTGGCCCATAGGTCCTATTTTATTTTATCATGCTTCCATAAAATTCACAATGATTGAATTTATTTATTGGGAGGGACTAATCCTTCCATCTAGTTTTTACAGAAGATACTATTTTCAAGGGCACAGGTTACCAAAGCAAGGCAAGTTGTTTTGGGAATGTTGCAACGTAAAAGCGTAAGGTTGATGGCAAGGGTAGATCAATTATTCATTTTGATGCAAAGCTTTGTGAGAAATTATATTTTTATCCTTGTTGATATGAACTATGTTTTAGACCTTACATCGTATTAATAGACTTCTTATATTCTAGTGCAAGTGCTTTATTGCTTGAAATTATGATCTTATCTAGATTAAGTTTTATTTTGCTATATGATTGAGTTGTCATTTTAGAATAAGATTTGACCTACAAATTCATTTGGAAAATTACATTCCTTTGTGATACTAGAGAGTTGTATTTTAGATGCTATCAGGAATTTAATAATGTTTATTTTGTGTAATCTCTTCTTCACATTAACTTACAGGTTTGATTATTGTTTGGTCTATTTGAATAGTATTCATTAACCTTGGAAACCATGATTCAATTTGGATGGATAGAAGGTGAAGGTTTTAAATAAAGCAAAGATAACTAATTTTCTATTCTATTCCTATGAATGAAAAACAAATTTTAAACTCTTGTATTGATATTATTAAATTTTGTTGTCAAATTATTTGCGTTGCAAACTAATTACTATGAAGTGGTTACTTATTTAGACTTAGTGGTTATTTCTAGTTATGTTCAAATGGGGTCAATATTGGGCATGATAATATCAAAATGTTGAGACTAATAAATGCTGACAATAAAAGTTAGGGGTCGTAGTCTAAAATTTTATAGGTCATGATTTAAGGTTTCAACACTTATGAGAAATAGTTAAGAAAACTATTGATTATCATCTCTATCACTAGCTAGGACATCTACCATGGATTATAGTTGCAAGTCCACAACTATTGTAAAGTTAAGACATCTATGTCACGGCTTGACTCAACAATGTTTTCTCACAACAAAGACTTGATAATAAATGCTAAACGGTCAATGTCAATAGTAGTACATGCTAACATTAAAACAATTGGCAAGGATAACACTAAGTGTTAACAACAAATATTAAGGGTTGATAATAGGTACTAACAAAGACCATCAACCAAAGATTAATGTCTAACATTAACATCCGATGATTAAAGCAAACATTATTGTTAAAGTTTAATGCCACATTAAAGTTTAACACAATTAACACTTGTGACTAACGCTTGCATCACAGAGCTATCTCAAATATTTATCATTAGAAGTGAATTAACATTAACAAATAACAAAAATAACAACAAAATGATATTTATTTAAAATCAAACAAATGGTTAGGGTTAGTTGTTTAGGGAGGGTCTGACGATTATTAAGCTAATGATTACAATGCAAATTGATGGTCCAAACCTGCATCCAAAGAACAATAACATCAATGTTAGTGCTGAGCCAGTGGATGAACAAAACATGCCTTCCTACAAAATAAAAAAAAAATCCTTTAGATAAAAGCTCTACACAAAAGACAAAGCATAAACAAACAAAGGAGAATACACAGTGAACCGAAAGAATGCATAGTGAACTAAAAATGCAGAACCTAAGGAGAACAACACTTAATATGCCATACAGTATGATCGTACTAGAGGCTAGGCCCAAAACCAAAATATTTTTAAAATGTTTTTGTTAGAAAAATATAGTGTTATATGTCGATCTTTGCCTACAAGTTGCTTTGGACATAACGATGAGGTCATTTTTAGCCCAGGAGGACTCCTACAAAAGTTGACCTCCAAGACTTGTCTGAAAATGCACCGAAAACCCGCACAAACTCAACACAAAGCACTTGCAGAGAAAAAGGTTAACAAGAACGCCCCACCGAGCATGTCAAAAATGTCAACATAAAATACAGATCCAAAATAAAGATTTCAACCACAAACTTAAACCTTTAATCTACATTCAATGTAATCTTCGATTAAGCAAGGAAATCAACAATAAATACATGAAAATAACACATGTTACCCAAGATGATCTCCTATTGCACTGCGAGGGTGGTTTTGCTCAAAACGACAAGGATGTGGTTACTCGATTTGATAACATGACATTATAATTTTTTCATGATTCCTTGAAAATGCCTCATGATAGGCCAATTTATAGACTTTCGAAGAAGCAGATCAACGGCGAGGATCTGATTTTAGATGAATGACTGAGATTGAATTGGGTGAGTTGGTTGCATGATCAATGCTGGAGGATAATTCAATATTTTAATTGATTTTGGATATTTTTGGTAGATGGTTATGGAGTGGTTATAAGGTGAGTGGATGAGAACTAAAGAAATATTTAATTTCTTTAATTCAATTTTAGGTAGTTGAGAGGGATGATTTAATTAATAAATTAATTAAATCATTTGTGGAAAGAGGATTTTAGGACTTAGGAAAATGATTTAGGAATAAGGGAAAATGATGATTAGGATTTAGGAAAAATCATGAATAATGATGGAACCAAGTCCTGATAATTGGGCTAATTAAGAAAACGCAATAAATCAAGACAATCAGGGGATAATTGATCAAGATTAGGCTAATTAGGATGGTTTAAGGATAAACAACAGATTTGAGGAATAAAGACTTGATTGGGAGTGAAATAGGTCTTGGGAGATTTTTAGGTTTCTATAGTTTGTTCTTTTTTACAACACCTTAACATTTGAAAAGCTTTTCCATTATAAACATAAATTTTATATGAAAATATGTCCAAGTGGAACGAGGGCTCTGAGAGGGACGAGGGTTTCACGAAAACCTTCCATGTCCTTCATTGGAGTGTAATAATTCCTTTCCTTCCCTATGACGTTCCATTGCTTGCTACATTAGGTTCTTGTTTGCCAGTCTAGTTGTTAAAGTGTCTTTCATGTTTGGTTGTTTATTGTATTTTTTCATTGACTATGTTGTTTAATTCAAATTTAATTCTTGGTGGGGAGACCTCCTGCCCTGCCAAGATGCGAGATGATGTCATGTGGAGTTAATGCGGGCAAGGATCGAGGAGCTACATGGCAATACCGGTCGTAGTCTTTATGGCGCGTCCGGCAGAATTAATGAAGGAAGTTAATGAGATTCAGGGAGATGTAAGGAAAGAGCATAATACAGATAATGAAAGAAATAAATACAGTGAAATCTTAACAACAGATGATGACACGACACTACCCAAATATGGGCGTTTCAAGAAGTTCAAGGGATTTGAAGGGCTCGGAGCCGACCATCGAGTCACCGAAAGAAGAAGAAGAGAGACAGAGGGAGGAAAAGAAGCTCCGGGTAAGGATTTTTTCCCCTCCCTTGGGTTATTTCTAGTTCCTAATGAAGAAATGTTAACCACTGTTAAAAATTAAGAAACTCAGTTAATAAATGTTGCAGTCTTCTTAGTTTGCTTGAATTTGAATAGGCTCCCATCGAGAGCATTCTTTGATAAATGGGTTATTTAGTATGGGGGAGGAAAATGGGGATTCAGGTTATGTTCTGCAGAATGATTCAAAAAGGGCTTTTTGTAGTTTTTTTTTTAAACCATGAAATGCAAGAAAAGGTTGTTAAAACGAATTTATGGAATATTAGGGAAACCTTGTTTAAGGCTCACCCCTAGACAACTGAGACCTCCAATGATGAATTATTTTTTGTGCGACACCCAAATGATAGCTTTGCCCAATAATGAATCATTTTTGAACATCCAATTTGATGATGACACAACCTTATTCCCCATAATTGAAGAGAATAATTTGGAATGTTTAGAGCAAAGGTTAACTATTTTCTGCCAAGCCTTGGGTGCAAAAGTCTTACTTGAAATCTATATTATTAACCTGGAATGAAAACCCACCAGAATGGTTTAATCCCAATCAATGGCAATCGGGAGGTCCAGAAAAGCAAGTAAGATTTCTTGGCATTCCTTTCTCTATCAATCCACCCTTGAAGAATATGTGGGATTGGATGTATGGAAAAGTTAATAAAAATTTGAATATGTGGGATAGACAATATCTTTCCTTGACAGGTAGAATACAGGTCTGTCAAAAAATTCTACCTGCTTATTCCGTATACTATGCATCATCTTGGATGTTTGCCAACTAACAAGTGAATATCATTCAGAAGAGAATAAGGGCATTTCTATGGTCTAATGGAAAAGAAAAAAAAGAAACATGCTATGGCTTGGGAATGGTGTTGCCTGAGTAAAAAAAATGGAGGGCTATGACTCAAAGATTTAAAAATCCAGGATGCAACACTTGTTGCAAAATGAATTGTTAAATCTCTAGTAGGTAGTGAGCCCTAGAAAGTGTTGGTCATGAACAATCCGAGGAAGGCAATCCCAAAGAAAGATAAAGATTGGACTAGGTTGAATCTTCTAGACATTGTGTTAGGGGACTTCAGAACTAAACTAGCTAGATTTGTTGTATTTGTCTCTATCTAGAAAGCATAGGAAATGGTCAAGTCCTTTATCTAGAATAGGGAAGTATTTGATAGTAGTAAGAATGTCCTACATGAAGCTAGATTTGTCTGGTGGAACTTAAAACATAATGACAAGGTGTTAGCCTTGCTTCAGGGATGCTCAGCAAAAAAGTGGTATAAGTTGGGCATTGAATCATTTAGTGATGTATTAATGGGCAACTCTGTCAAGAGTTGGATGCAACTAAGGAATGAATACAACATTCCAGAAACCCAGAAAAGAACATATGCAATTATGTGTAAGTCCATCAACAGATACATTAAGCAAGGCATAACATTGAAGGAAATTGAGTGGAAAGAAATAAGATGGAAAGATGACATAGAATTTAGGAAAATGAAACCCAAGAAGCTATATGAATTGATGATAGAAACACAAGTGTTCCTTGAACGTATTAAATCTACATGGAATGTCAATCTAGAAGCCACATTTTTTTATAGAAGCATGTATGTTATATGGTCTAAAGTTGTTGATCCAAAAAAAGTTGTTTTAGATGGCTACTACTCCTTAAAAGACTAGCACTAGGGCCTGAAAACAAAGTGTGTCTATAATGTAACAATCCTGAAACCTATGACCATGCTTTTTTATTGTGACTTTGCTAAAGAGGTCCTAAATTATTTTCTTAATACTTTAAAAGGAGTCTTGTTTGAAGTCTCTATTTCCTAGCTAAATGTTATGTGTGGTTTCTTTACTAAAGTTGATATCAATGTTAATTTATTTTGGATTATTTTTTCTACTAAAATTTTGTGGTCTTTGTAGAAAGCAAGGAATGAGAATGAATATTAGGGAAGCGAAAGAATTCTTACTGGGTCTTTGCTTAGACTCATATCTTGAGTGATCTGTGAATAGACTACAACCACTATGGGGATCCCCACGGATAGATTCATGGAAATATTAGATGGAGGCTCTAGATCAGTATATAGATTAGACATTCAGATTGCAGAATTCTAGCCACATGACTACAAGAAAGTTGATCCTAGTTTCCACAGGGACTATATGAAGATGCACAACAGATATTATAGTAACCATACATTAGAAGATGGCAAAGAGGATCGTGAAATGGAGCCAATGGAATACACGTGCCAGAACTTTGATGTTGCAGCAACCTTTTGAGGGTCTCTCTAAGGATTAGTACATTCCAAGGGTGGGATTCCTTTATAAGCAACGACAACAGGAATCGTTGCGAGCAGACAGTAGCTATGATGGAGAATCAACAAATCAAGAATACTCCAATGAAACAGGGAAGAAGAGTACAAGGCAGTCAGGAAAGGACAACAAAATTAGAAACAAACATGGCAGATAATACAACAAAGGCAATGGAATAGTTAAAGATGATATATAAGGATATAACGACAATTATGTTAATATTGTTACTTTAACTTGCAAGACTCGGTACTATATATGATATGATGTAATTTTGTGTGAAGTGCCTCCCTTGGCCACTATATGTACTTTCATGCTTATTAGTAATATATATGCAAGTTAAAGCAAAAAAACACCTTAATACTTAATTAAAATATTTTTTGTGCTTTAGTTGTCTCACAACAACTAGTTAGGAAAGGGTCAACATAAGCCTAATTTAAATTTTGAATATAAAAGTTTTTAGGGTTGAATCCAACCTATAAATATGAATTGGTTTCATTTTTGTATCACAAAATCGATCCAAAATAATAGAAAACTAAAATAACATATTAAATCTCAATCCTTAAAATGCGAAAAGATAAAACTAAGATAAAATTATTTACCCAAATCCACACAAAAATATCCTTTCTATGATAATCCTTATGTTGAATACAAACAGACCATGGTGAGTCCCAAAACGAAGGGGAAAATTAGCGCAGGGTGTACAATTTTCACCATTACATGATTTGAGAGAACACTTGAGAGCTCTAGAATTGTTTTGTCAAGTAGGAATGCAAGTGAATATCGATAAAAGCAAGGTATTGTTACTTTAAGAAAAAAAAAAAGAAACAAATAGACTTCATTTTTTGAGGCAACCCTTTGTAAGTGGTAAATGAATATAAATATGTTGGCATTGGTTTTCACAACAAACTTAGTTGGGAGACTTGTAGGACAAAAAGCACATAAGGGGGTACAAAAGCTCTATACTTATTACAAAATAGATACACAAACACTAAATTGTGCAATTGGAAAACTAAGAAGACTCTTTTTCGGTGGCTTGTCATGTTAGTGGTGTTATATGGGTGTGATGTCTGGGGTAGCAACACATCAGCGATGAAATGGAGGCATATAAAGAGGTTACAAAAGCATCTAATCACAAGTAGTTTCAAAATGAAAACTTCAATTCTCTATGAGATCATTTTAGTTGAAGTTGATACCTTTCCTTTGGACGCATCGACTTTGATCTGAATGTTAAATTACTTAAAGAGAATAGAGAACATGGAGTTGCACCGTTGGCTCAAAATAGTAGCGGAGGAAAAGTTAAATAGAAGTAAAATCATGTGGATGAAACAAAATTTTATAGATCATGATTTAAGGTTTCAACACTTATGAGAAACGGTTAAGAAAACTATTGATTATCATCTCCGTCACTAGCTAGGATATCTACCACAGATTATAGTTGCAAGTCCACAACTATTATAAAGTTAAGACATCTATGTCACAGCTTGACTTGACAATGTTTGCTCACAACAAAGACCTGATAATAAATGCTAAACAAACAATGTCAGTAGCAGTAAATGCTAACTTTAAAACAACTAGCAAGGCTAAAATTAAGTGTTAACAACAAATATTAAGGGTTGATAATAGGCATTAGCAAAGACCGCCAGCCAAAGATTAACATCCCATTAACATTAACATTAGCATCCATTGGTTAAAGCAAACATTATTGTTAAAATTTAACGTCACATTAAAGTTTAACACGATCAACACTTGCGACTAATACTTGCATCACATAGCTATCTCGAATGTTTATCATTAGAAACCAGATTAACCTTAACAAATAACAAAACTAACAACAAAATGATATTCAATTAAAATCAAACAATTGGTTAGGGCTAGCCATTTAGGGAGGGTCTAACGGTTATTAAGCTGACAATTACAATGCAAACCGATGGTCTAAACCTGCATCCAAATACCGATAACAACAATGTTAGCAATGAACTAGTGGATGAACAAAACAAGCCTGCATACAAAATCAAAAAAATCCTTCAGATAAAAGATCTACACAAAAGACAAAGTGTAGACAAACAAAGGAGAATGCACAGTGAATGAAAAGAATGCATAGTGAACCAAAAATGCAGAACCCAAGGAGAACAACACTATATATGTCGTACGGTATGACTGTACTAGAGGCTAAGCCCAAAACCAAAAAAATTGATCTTTTTTGTTAGAAAAATATAGTGTTATATGTCGATCTTCACTTACGAGCTGCTTTGGACACAACGTCAAGGTCAGTTTTAGTCTAGGAGGAATCCTGCAAAAGTTGACCTCCAAGACTTGTCTAAAAATGCACCAAAAATCTGTACAAACTCAACACAAAACACTTGTAGAGAAAAATGTTAATAGGGACGTGGGTCCCACTAGGCATGCAAAAAATGTCAACATAAAATACAAATCCAAAATAAAGATTTCAAACACAAATGTAAATCTTTAATCTACATTCAATGTAACCTCCGAATGAACAAGGAAATCAACAATAAATGCATGGAAATAACACATGTCACCCAAGATGATCTCCTATTGCACTATGAGGGTGGTTTTTCTCAAAATGATAAGGATGTGGTTGCTCTATTCGACAGCATGACATTGTAATTTTTTATGATTCCTTGAAAATGCCTCTTGATAGGCCAATTTATAGACTTTTGAAGAAGTAGATCAACAACGAGGATATGATTTCAGATGAATGGTTGAGATTGAATTGGTTGAGTTGGTTGCATGATCAATGGTGGAGGATTATTGAAAATTTTAATTGATTTTTGATAATTTGGGAGATGGTTATGGAGTGGTTATAAGATGAGTGGATGAGAACTAAGTAAATATTTAATTTCTTTATTCAGTTTTAGGTAGTTAAGAGGGATGATTTAATTAAAACATTAATTATTGTGGAAAGGGGATTTAACTACTTAGGAAAAGGATTTAGGATTAGGGGGAAATGATGATTAGCATTTAGGAAAAATTAAGGATAATGATGGAACCAGATCCTGATAATTGGGCTAATTAAGAAAATGCGATAAATCAAGACAATCAGGGGATAATTGATCAAGATTAGGCTAATTAGGATGGTTTAAGGATAAATGGTCAATTTAAGGAATTGAGACTTGATTGGGAGCGAAATAGGTCCTGGGAGTTTTTTAGGTGTCTACAATTTGTTCTTTTTTACAACACCTTAACACTTAATTCAAATATTTTTGGTGCTTTAGTTGTCTCACAACTGGTTAAGAAGGGGTCAGCATAAGTCTAATTTAAAATTTGAATATAAAATTTTTTAGGGTTGAATCCAACCTATAAATATGAATAAATATGAACTGGTTTCATTTTTATATCACAAAATTGATCCAAAATAACAGAAAACTAAAATAACATATTAAATCTAAATCCTTAAAATGTGAAAAGATAAAATTATTTACCTAAATCCACACAAAAATATCTTTTATATGATAATCCTAATGTTGAATACAAACAGACCATGCTGAGTCCCAAAATGAAAGGGAAACTTAGCACAGGGTGTATAATTTTCACCATTACATGATTTGAGAGAACACTTGAGAGCTCTAAAATTGTTTCGTCAGGAAGTAGGGATGCAATTTAATATCGATAAAAATAAGGTATCATTACTTTAAGAAGAATAAAGAAACAAATAAACTTCATTTTTGAAGGCAAGTTCCCTTCGCAAGTGGTAAATGAATATAAATATATTGGCATTGGTTTTCACAACAAACTCAGTTGGGAGACTTGTAGGACAAAAAGGACATAAGGGGGTACAAAAGCTCTATACTTATTGCAAAATAGTGTAATAAACCACCCCTAAATTTTTTTGAAGCTGCAAAAAATAATAGACAATGTCCTCAACACTTTATGATCACCCAATTCCCAGTGTGGGCAAGGTGAGAGCATACAGTGTTTTTGAATCTTCACAGGTAGACTATTGCAACAAAATACAACATCCACTTATTCAATGGGAATTCACCACTTAATCAGTGGGTGTATTGGAAAGAAATCATAGGCACGTCGACTTATGCAGCGGAAAGCCTTGACAATCTAACCACTTATTTAGCGGGGTAAATAACATAAGAAAGCAATTAACTCCCACTGGCGGTAAAACCATCTAGGGTTACAAATCAATAATATTGCATCATTACTGAACATAATCAATGAATTAGATGGTTGCAATTTTAAATTTCATTAATCTGATTGCAAAGAATTATCACTGCTGAAGCATACCACATAAATAATAGGTTGTCATAACACTGTTGTAGCATCAAGGTCATGAAGTATTGTGTTAGATTTTTAAATGGAGATAGAAACCCAAAATCTAGAAAGCTAAAGGCAAGCACAAACAGAAGATCAAAATGGAGGAAACAGAGAGATCATATCAGAATAGTATGAATAGATTTCTCACAAAATAGAATGGAATGGAATTACAAGCTAGGTAGTGAGTTTATATAGACCAGGGAGAGGGTGGTGGTAAAATCGACCAATAGGGAGAGACCACCAAATGGTCTAAACATAGTAAATGCAACTCCCTCATAGGATGGTGACACCTCAAATGATCCACTCATCTAATTAAACTCACTTTATTAACCTAAGTAAGCTTAATAATATGTGTAGGAGAAACCTTATGAAAAGGAATAAAAAACCTACATTAACACTTAAGCGTAGCTTAGGTGGGTGAAAAGATGGTTCCCGACAAATGAAGCCTGATGAGGTACTCATGTACAAAGATTTCCCCCCCAAAAGAGAAGAAGCCCCCCCACAAATAGAGAGACAAGAGAAGGATGAAGAAGCCCCCCCTGAAAGTAAGTAACTATGCCAATGGTTAATGCTCGAAACTAGATGTAGAAGATGGTCCACAATCGTCAAACAACATTCTTCCCCTTGGGAAGAAACAAAACCAAAGGTGTCTGCAGAATGTCTTCCCATAGCTGAAAGAAATATGAAGGAAGAAAGCTCAAAATATATGAAGTCTCTAAAAATTGCTCATGTGTCTCCATGTCGATGCCGAAAGATGTCACGACCAAATCAAGAGTCCCTGGCCTAACAGATGAAAGTGACAAACCAGAACCAAGTGGAAACTAAAATAGAACAAGATCCAAAGATGAAGATATCACCTATGAAGATAAAGATGCCTCCTCCAAATGTTGCTCAAGAATCTCTAAGCCAATGCCAAACTATGACAAATACTGATATAGATTAGGTACCATAGAAGATGCTAGTATTTATGCAAAGGATGTCAACATGAATGATGACTGAGTCAGATATGTGGACTCATGAATGTCTACAGATACTGTCACTATAGAAGCAAATCTAGGAAAAGAAGGAATAAGAGTGTCTAAATGTGCCCTTAAAACATTTCAAGAAGAATCAACTCCATCAAAGAGAAGATGGATGCAATCAATAGTGTCTCCCAAATCTGCAATGTGGGACTCTACAAATAAGGATGAGATGTCTGGTAGGAATATGTCCCAAGCAACTATCTCTGGAAGACCAATATGTGCCTCCTGTATCATTGCAATGCTGACATCTGAAGAAATAGGAGGAGGAGAAGGAATACAAGGCTCAAGAACTGGATCAGATGTGAGAACACCCCAGTTCAAGTGACCAAATTTCTCCTTGAAATTGAATGACACACAAGGAGTGTGGTCAACAACCAAAGGATCAGAGCCATCATCAGGTGCAAAGTCTAAAAAAGTATAATTGAGATGCATGATCAACCATCCCAGTAGAAATAATCTCTCCAGTCTCCAAGTTTCAAATGACAACTGAATCAGGTGTAAATTCCATAGTCTTCCCTGCTCCACCGTGGGTGATCTAATAAATGGAAAGAAGATTGTTTGTCAAATGAGGTACATACAAAACATCATTGAAAGTACCATCCCCAATACCAACAGGTCCCCTCCCAATTACATTCATGTGAGTATTATTGCCCATTAGATTAGGTGGCATAACACAAGGCTTAAAAGAAGAGAACATGGACTGTGAAGAAGCCATATGGTGAGAAGCTCCAGAATCGAGAAGCCATCTCCCTGAAACAAGACCTGTAGAAGCACAAAGACCTTTACCCTTATTTTTCTGTGACTCGTAAGCAAAACTTGCACGGCCTTTTTCCCTATTAGATCCTGATTATTTAGAATGTGAAGAAGAAGAGGCAAACTCAGACATTCTAGAAGGTAGACTAATATTGTTCTTCTTAAGAAGATGTTTCAGTTCATCAATATCCTTCTTGTAACAAGAATGTTCTTCATGTCTAGTCCGCTTGCAATATGCACAAGTAGACTTCTCCTTCTTAGATGAGTCCTCTTTTGAAGAGGATTTGTTTTGTGCTTGATTTGTGTGTGGATTTTTGTTTGATTTCTTTTGTTTCTTGTCAAAATAACCTGGCTCTTTTTGTCACTTAGGTTGACTAGCCAACAAGGCCTAAGTCTGTGATGGCTTATGATACCCATAGAGAGAAGCTTCTGTTGTTCATGCATTAACATCTTAGAAAATGATGCAAATGAAGGCATAGTGTATGTAGATCCCATAGTTAGCTTGTGAGCGTGAAAGCTAGAAACAAAAGGAGCAAATTTAGGACCAAGTTTGTTCAATACATTATAGATTAATTGAATGTCCTTTTTCTCAACACCACATGCTTTACATTGTGCTCTCAAATCATTAACCTTAGTTATATAATCCTGGATGTTGCCAAAATTCTTAAGATCAAGGCTCATCAAATCATTGTCAATTTGATAGCCTCTAACTTCATTAGTTGTACCTACAATGTTTTCAATTTTTCCCAAGCATCATGTGAATTTGTACATGCTTCAATTTGAAACAAAAGATCAAGGGAAACAAGGCTACGAAGACATCCAAGGGCTTTTGTATATTCAAGCATCTATTTTATCTTTTCCCTATTATCTGTGGGTTTAGTTACCTTTTGTTCAACATATGGAGTATACCCAAGTTGCATTAGGAAATTCCATGCATGTTGATGCCATGTTGCATAATTGTAAGGTGTAAGCAATGGAACCTTATAATGATCCATGTGAAGGAAAAGAAGAGCACAAGTAAACAAATCAAAAATCACACCAAGAGACCCCCCCTTTTCACTCAATCAATAATCCCCCCAACAAAAAATGATTTGGCACTTTATAGATCAGTGCGTTTACAATGCTGGAGTTGAGTTTTCTAGAGTTCTACAATGTCGAAAATGGAGCCAAATACTGAAAAATAGAGAAATATTTCAAAATAAGAACCTCAAAATAGCATTAATATGTAGTGCTTGGGAAAACATCAACTTTCAAAAAACGAACCACCTCAATCCGAGGTCGTATGTGAAAGTTACATCCGTTTGAAGTTCAAAAAAATGAGATTGTCCTTCAGATCTAATGAGGAAACTAAATTTCTGGAAAAACAAGATCACTTGAGGAAAAACTGGTCACTCCACTACGAAGAGCTTGAAATTCTACCCCTTTTCAAAGTAAAATTGCACCAAAAAATACCTCCGTATGACTGAGAACGAGCCTCCCGAAGTTTAGGTGCAAAAGGGAAAATTGCAATGGTGAGGGGTCCAAAAATGCAAAATTGTTACTCCACCAATTTTGGCGAAACTGACGCCAACTTTAACAAAAACGCCAAAAATAATACCCTGTTAGATGAACTGAAACCTCTGCCGAAAACAGAGGACCTTTGCCAAATATAGGCTCTGCCAAAACTAGTGGAACTGCCAAAGGAATCTCCAAAAATAGAAATAGGCATCAAAATAGAGAAGTGCTACTAAAACATAGAGGCATAGAGTTCAAGGCAAAAAACACCAACTATGAGGTGGGTCAGCTCAAAGGTTGAATGCAGGTATAGGTGAAGTTGGAGTTTTTGAAAAAAGAAATAAATTATAGTGGGGGGGGGGGGGGGGTGGGGGGGGCAAAGGCTCCACGACCCCACACCCCTTAAGAGGGGTGAGCGACCTCCTTAGGAGGTTCATAGCCCTTTAAGAAGAGGCTACGGCTCACTAATGAGTCACTCCCCTTATTAAGGGGGGCCAAAGTCCAAAAAACTCTACGTAGGGTACAATACCCTGCGTACCTCCTACACAGGGTTATTATATATTTTTTTATTTTTTTGACAATAAAAAAACTTGCTAAAATATATTCTTTTTGAATTTTTTTTAAAAACAAAGCATGATATATATATATGTATGTATTTCACCTTTGCCTCGAATTGCATGAAAGGGGCCAAAGAGATCCCTGAACAAATTTTGTTTGCCTCTCTGAGTAACTTTGTCGAAAATTGATGAATAGATAGGCGATCTTAGGGTTTTCAACCCTTCTAAGTGCAATGGCGAGGTCTGTTTCAATCCAAAATGCTTCGAAATGGTGGCTCCTTGTTGGATATGATAACGAACCTTTGGCTTCAAACCCTCATAAAAATAGCTTCCGATGTCTGATCTGGATGAAACAAAGGGCTATTATGAATTTTTTGAAAGATCTAAACTCAATGGTGAGCTCAGATTTACTCAAGGAATTTGTCAAAGTTACCTGTAACGCAAAACCACATACAAAACGCTTCTAAAAACTAGTATTTCTGTCAAGTTTTTTTGATTCTCCAAGTCATCATTGGATGCAAGAGAAGAGCATACTCAACTTTCAAGAGCAACCAGGATCTCAAATCCTAGATCTTCTAAATGACTAGCTCTAGGCATTCACCTGCTTTGATACCATGTTAGATTTTGAAATGGAGATAGAAACCCAAAATCTAGAAAGCAAAAGGCAAGCACAAATAAAATATCAAAATGGAGGAAACAAAGAGATCATATTAGAATAGTCTGAATAGATCTCTCACAAAATAGAATGGAATGGAATTACAAGATAGGTAGCGAGTTTAAATAGACCAGGGAGGGGGTGGAGGTGGTAAAACTGACCAATAGGGAGAGACCACCAAATGGTCTAAACATAGTAAATGCAGCTCCCTGATAGGACGGTGACACCTCAAATGACCCACTCACCTAATTAAACTCACTTTATTAACCTAAGCAAGCTTAATAATATATGTAGGAAAAACCTTATGAAAAGGAATAAAAAACCTACACTAACATATTGGCTATATAAACCACTCAAACAACATAAAATGTCATACCCACAAAATACTGATGCTAAGAATGATGCAAGTTGCTCAAACTTCCTCTGCAATCCCTCAGAAATTTATTGTAACAACAAGTATACAAATCTAATATGCATGAACAACACTGAAAAAGCATAGAAAAATAACTCAATAATCAACTCCAAGCTCCTCGCCACAAGAATATTCCACTTCAAAAACTCCTGCATAGTAATTGTAAGGGCTAGGTGCCACCAAACAACCCAAGAAACCCTAGAAAATGGAGGCGATTCAACCTCAATCTCCCATGCAACCCTCAAAGAATGGTACAACCTGCCTGTGATGTACGACCTGCATTTAAAACCCTTAAATCTACAAACACAATCAAATTTTTATCCAAAATGAAGGTGTCTAGAAAATTTTGAACTAGGCATCACTAATGGAATGATATTTATTACCAAATAGATAGCTTTATCCTTTAAACCCTACACCCTCCTTTTAAAACTGTACGACAACAACCAGATCAAAACAAGCCAATCCAAAAATGATCGTTACCAAAATAAATTCTATCCAAAAAAAATTAATTACTCAAAACACATCAAACTCTATTTCAGCTCCCATGTGATCTCTGTGTGAAATCACCATAACTAGCTAGGGTGGATCTTTCACCACCGAAACTAATATTCTCCAATAGAATTTTCATCCTCAAGAAGGAATGGAAGAACTCAAAGGTTCATTTTGGTAGCACGACAATATCAATTCAATAGCATAACCTCAATAATGAGCTCTTAATCCCCTTACATAGGCACTTTTAAGTTACATAGGAATATAATTATTTCTTGCAAATTATTTACTTTTTCCTCTAACTTCAATAATTCCTTTTTCCCATGTCTTGGCACTCACTTTTATGTGCCTAACCAAATAATAAAATATTTTACCTTTCCAATGAGCTATAACACTTAAGTCACCTTTAAATATTTCCAACCTTAGGAGACTCAAGTGAAATTAACAATTAAATAGCTCAATTAACCATTCAACTTACAGAAAATCCCGAACTAAAGCAAAATGCAAAATAAACCATACCAACACGATCCTGAAGGTTTGGGAAGAAAAACGACACCAACTGGGTGACTTACTAAAAATAGATGGCTTCTCCAAAAAGTTTGGAGAGCAAACCGGGAAGTGAGAAATACTTCTGAAAGCATCATCGTGATTTTGAACATCAACCGAGCTCAATGCCATAGAAAAAAATAAAAAAGAACTAAACTTGTGCACTCCAAGAAGGGAACACCACTTTATAATTAATATTACACTAAGTTGCTAATACTTATTCCAAACCTTAGGCAACCTTAGTGAAATATTAATTATACTGCCAAATAGTAGTCCCAAGCTATGGAAAGCATAGAAATGCAGTGATCGAACAACTTTGACCATACCAAAGTGTAACAAAAGACTTGGGATGAAAATCGGAGGCCATCGAATGACTGTCTAAAAATAACATGTTTCTCCAAGAAAGTTGGAGAACACCCGAGAGGTTAGAACTGCATTCCGAGAGTATCTATGATCTCCAAATGACTAGTTGAACTCAAAACCATGAAAACCTACTTTGGAAGGCTGAGCCACGACCACTCCAAGAATGTTGGAGTTCTCCCAAACATGACAAATAGCCTTCGGAAGACTAGGAATAAGCATAATGCACACAAAAGGTCTATGCACTAAAAAGGGACATTACAAATAGATACAAAAACACTGAATTGTGTAATTGGAAAACTAAGAATACTATTTTTGGGTGGCTTGTCACGTTAGTGGTGTTATATGGGTGTGATGTTTGGGGTAGCAACACATCAACGATGAAATGGAGGCAGATAGAGAGGTTACAAAAGCATCTAATCACAATTAGTTTCAAAATGAAAACTTCCATTCCCTATAAGATCATTTTAGTTGAAGTTGATGCCTTTCCTTTGGAGGCATCGACTTTGATCTGAATGTTAAATAACTTAAAGAAAATAGAGAACATGGAGTTGCACTGTTGGCTCAAAATAGTAGCGAATGTAAAGTTAAATAGAAGTAAGAGCATGTGGATGAAACAAAATGGCAAGTGGATGAGTAAGTGGGATATTAGCCTACAAAATTGTTTAAAGACCAATGTAAAAATTAGAAGATATGTGAGAGCAAAAGTCAAGGCAACTATGTGGACAAAGCAACTTAGGAGGAAAAGAGAATACTACGTCAGAAACTTCAATCCTACATGTGAGTAGCAAAATGATTATACAGGGGCAGAAATAAAGTGGAAAGTGAAAATGTTAATAGCTCAACTAAGGACTAGTTTGCATCATTTTAAATGTGAGATCGAAAGATGGACAGATAGAATATATTATTTTTGTACTTTGGGGTTAGTTGAAATAAAACGACACTACATCATAGAATGTTCCAACATTCAAAGATATTCGAATCAATTATATTGATATTTTAAATGTTAGATCCTTGACTAAGGGAGAGGGCCCGATCGTGGGTATAGGACCAATCGTGGGTATAGTATGTGACAGCCTGGGGTCCACTTTTGGGCAATAAAAGAGCCAACAAAAAATTCAAATATCCTTTTTAATATGATAGGATAGGTTCATATAAAATTCACAATAGGGTATTTTTTTACCACTTTCTCAATATTAAGTGAATGCAATCGCTCCAAATGCAAATTGTTCTCATGAATGGAGTTTTCCTGAAGCTAAAGCAAGACTAAGCGAATGGTGTGCATACCGAGGTGGTAGGCATTAAGACCGTTGCGGTAGGATGTTGCGCAGTTAATGTGCATTAACTGGGATTAAAATGAACCATTATTGGCGTGGCACCAACCCACGAAGGGACCCTACTATTGTCCAGTATCGGTCGATGACACTTTTTAATATTTTTTTGACGTGTTTTTGAAAAACGTACTGAAAACATTGATAAATGTGCTTA
Organism: Cunninghamia lanceolata; assembly: GCA_027924645.1. Taxonomy (NCBI): domain Eukaryota; kingdom Viridiplantae; phylum Streptophyta; class Pinopsida; order Cupressales; family Cupressaceae; genus Cunninghamia; species Cunninghamia lanceolata. Next base: position 6,380,982 of record BSBN01000918.1, on the reverse strand, counting down.
AAAAACGTCAAGAAAAAAATGGGGGGGGGGTGCCAACTTGACTGTCAAGGGACGTGGCAAAAAAAAAAAATGCCGTGGACCCCTCACTCAATATTTACCCTACCCACGATCAGGCCCTCGTAAGTCTCATAAAATTCCACACCATTTGAGATTTGGGACTTATGTGCATGATCGGATAGGCTGCTTGATCTCGTCGACGTTATTAAAAAACTTTCATTTCATTTCATTGTCTCATTTGATGTGATGTGCAATATAGTCGAGTAGCGCGCCGAGATCTCAACATTAGGAGCAGAGCATCTGCGGAAGCCATTGGGTATTTAAGACGTCAGACTAACTTGTTTGAAGCTCCGAGCTGAGCTTGAACTAGAATCCGAGCGTATTTTAAAGGACTAATGATGACTCAAAGATAAGATTGCTGCTGGATGAGATTAATTAGACGGCAAACCAAATGGCGCTGAGGGTTCCCTTCCTCTTTGTCCCGTGTTCAATAGGGACGCTTGCTTTTGTTGCCTACGTTGTGTATCTCTCCACTTCATCTGTATATGTTGTCCCAAAGCTACAATCTCAATTACAATGTGGGCCAGTGGAGGACTTCCCCAAGAGAGTGAGAGTATACATTGCAGATCTGGAGAGAGAAATGAACTACGGGCTGCTGGAAGATTACTGGTCGAAACAGGATTCGAGGAATGGTGATCACGAAGAGGAACCGAGAAATAGGTATGCAAAGATGGAATACCCACCATACCCAAGAAACCCTTTGATAAAACAGTATAGCGCAGAATATTGGCTTCTGGCAGACCTGTTGAGCCCTTCAAATGGGTTGGCGCAACGGGTGGGGAGGCCTGAGGATGCAGATGTCATCTTTGTCCCATTCTTTGCTACACTCAGTGCAGAGATGCAGCTGGACAGGGGTAAGGCCAAGTTTCGACATAAAACCCACCAAAATGCAGATTATGTAAGACAGCGAAAAGTTGTGGATCTCATCAAGTCCTCGCCTGCCTGGAAAGCATCCCATGGCCGGGATCATGTATTTGTTCTCACTGGTACGCATCTTTACAAACTTTTTTTTTTGGGAAATACTTCATAGACATATATTAATTAAAAAAAATACAGAGATCAATTACATATATCAAGGTTTACAATAGAACATGGTTGTTTTATGCACGGCCCACCAAAACACAATCAAAAACCATAAAATGCTTTAGCTATTAGCTTCTTTTTTGTTTCCTAGCATCTTGAAGAGTTTTAATAATGTTTATTGATTCTCTAGCTTTTAGTGCTTTAATCGTACTTAGGCGTATGCAAAACCTTTTTCAGCTTATTCAATTTGTATTTCACCTAAGTTTCAGAACCTTACAATCTCAAAGTTGTTTGTGTCTTGGGTCACAAATTGTATTGGTAAGATTTTGTCACTTGATCATGCTTGCGTCACAATTTGCATTCCTAAGATTTTGTCATTGAACATCCTTTTAAGTGATAGTGCATGATTCGCAGGGCTAAGTTAGACCCTTTGCTTATTAATAGGCAATTCATTAGGTAAAGGTTTATTTTTAGGCTACAGCCCAGCTAGACACTAAGGCCCCCCTTATGGAAGCTCTCAAGGGTATTTGTTTCCGCATATCTTACAAAGTTTGAACTTTGTACCGTTGGGTTTGAACCTGATGACCAGGCTTGGAAGTAAATCGAACCTTGCTAATTAACCTACAGCCGGAGTAATAGATGGGGCTAGCTTTAGATCCATTATTTATTATCTGTTTCCAACTATAGGTGCTTTGCATTCCATGTATGAGTACTAACCATAGCTATGCACAAAACTATTTTTACCACAAGCAGAAGCTATTTAGCAACAGCATAAAGTTTGAAATAATTGACTTTTAAAAGGTAACATGACGCAAAATAGTCAAATTGTCCATGGAAATAACTGCATGAAATGAGTCGATACCTGGAGAAGTTAGCAAGAGTTGTCTTGTTTAGTGATCTTGTTCTATCTCAAGACTAGGGCAGGAACATTCTATTCTTTAAATGTGCATGTGGGGTTGCACCTAATTCCTAAATATAGGTTCTGAAAGTCAGATTCCTGATGTATGTCATGCTTCGCCGCTTTATGATACTCTTCTAACCTTGATATACAGATTTTATGCTTTAGCTCCTTTTGGTCTGTCATATCCATCCAGATCTTTTCCATCTTATTATTGACCTGCACAACAATATATACTGTGAGAATCATGGTGGAGACCTTGTTAGGGAGCTTAATGTCTCCTCCATCGCAAGCTCTTTTGCATCAATGTATAACATATTGCAAAGAGTTCAATTTCAACATGGTAAGCTTTATCATCCCATGTTATTAGGAATGTGAAATTTGGAGTAATAATTGTAGGAGGAACAGGGTTTTGACAGTTTTAGGCATAAGAATCAGTAACTAATAGGACCTTAGGTGTCACAACTCTCCAAAGGACCAAGGCATATGCAAGAACAAGTACATGAATATAACTAAGCTACAGAAACTTCCATTACTTGCAAGTACATGAACAACTGAACAATTACAAATAACTTATTAAAACTGCTGTGTTCATGGTGCCAAGTTCTGAAACTCTACAAAATGCCAATAAAAATATTTATATTTATAACTTGTTTCATTACATGTCACATGTTCAGTTTAAGAACCCAAACACCAGAAACTATAGTAAAAGCTCAAAGGCCAAAGTCTAGAGTCTAGACAGAATATAGAATCTAAAAGCACATCAAATAAAATTCAAATAGACAAGGACTAGTGATCTAAATTAGGATATTAATTTGTCCTGTCTCGAGTTATATGATGTTTGTAGAGTGAGGGCTGAGCTGAAGCTGCTACTCTGACCATGGCCAATTAGCCTATGGCTGAAAACTTCTAGCATTTCCTTTGCATTCTTTTGCAACACCTCAAATGGGAGCTTACGTGCATGTTCTCTTGTGAGCCACCATAATCCCAAGAGCATTATGAACCTTCTGTTAGAATATGCACAAGTTCTTCTGTCTATTGGTAACAGTCTCAAAATATAACAAAAATAGAAGAAATGCATATAACAGACCCATAATTGATCAAATATGCTTTGATAAGAACTTCTGGGTAAGGAAGGGAGAAGCCTTACATTAATCTTTAAGGATTAACTCCACAGCTCCTCCAGCAGAACAATACAATTATACAAGCGAAGAACATGACACTGAATTTCAGGTTATGAGATAATTTTAGCCTTATAAATTACCTTATTTTACAATGTTATTGCACGTGAGTTAGTTTTCACTAGGTCCAACATATATAAAGGGCCTATTATATCATCTATAGTATATTTTTCATCTAGTCCCTAACCAATTTTTCATCTAGTCCATGACCAATTTGAACTTTTGAAAATACTATTTCCTCCACTTTCAACTTGAAATCAACGGTAATTGTAGCCCAAGAACAATTGTCATGAATCTCATCACCTCAGCATTTGGGCAGGAGAGCATGTTGCAAAACCTTTTGTCTTGAGCTTGCCCTTGTGTGCAATGCATAGAAATGACTGCAAAAATCCCCACTAAAAAAACCAAGTTGCAGCTGCAAACAACAACCACATGCCCAGCCTGTTTATGAACTGTTATTGTGCTGTTTCTGGCCAGGTTTGGACCTGTTTTGTTTAGCCTTGGGGGCTGATTTTGTATAGGGATCAGGATCCTTGTTTCCTGCTTACTTAATAAAAAATAACCACATGCCCAGATTAAGAAATCCAGGGCAACAAAAAAACCCAGCATGACAAATAAAAACAGAGATGCTGCTAATCCTTTTGCATGCTCCAGAGAAATCATTACCCAGCCCCCTGTACCTGTCTAGGGAAGCAAGATATTATTGCTCGCTTCACCATGAGATAGGCATTAAGCAAACAAAAAACAATTATCCCTCTTTTTCCAAATTCAAACTATTGTAGCTGGGGGTGGGAATGGCTGGCCCAGATCAAGGGGGTTTATCTAAACACAAAAGAGGGCCTAAGGTCACCTAGGCATCAACATGATTGTTGCCAATGATTGAGAAGGAGGCCTGCTCAATCCCAGCATTGGTAAGAGGTTGGTTGCTTTGTTGCATTTTTTGAAGCAATGGCAGAGGAAGATATTGTTGAATCCCTTGCAAAGGTTAAGAGCTTTTTGCAAGAGACTTCTGCACTTCCAACTTGGACAAAACATTTTGTTCAATCTTGCTAACGCCACCGAGGAGTCACCTTCCAATATCAATTTCTTGCAGTCGGCCGAGACAGCCAGGGAAAGACCTACCACAGTCAACCACTTCACCTCATTATTAGTCTTGGATCCAGTAAAGAATGATCCACCCTTAACCAATTGTCCCTGGGAATCCTGTAAAACAAAGCCAGCCCCAACTAGGCGAGGGATCCCCTGCGAAGCTCCATCAAATTTGAGCTTGAGAAACTTGTTAGGAGGTTGTTATGTCCCGTTTTCAAAGCAATCACCACCGCAATTGAGCAGAACGATTTGGATTTGCAAGCAAATTGTTGAAGGCACTGAAGATCTAGGGTTTTGGTGCATTCCAGTTTTCGGAGTGTGTTTGGCGATATCCTATTTATATTATTGTGACATTTTCTGATTTATCATACCCTTGGAGATCAATACTAGCTGCTGCGCTATATTTAAAGGTTTCATATCTTATTTGATCTTTGATACCATACCAATAATGGTTGTAACCCTGATTGGATGAATTTATAGTTGCTGCCGTACAGAATTGAAGGGATTATCTGCTGTTATTTAATTGATATAATTTAATATGCAATTTGGAAGAGATTGCAGTTTGTGATAAAGACAAAATAGCTGTTGAAAGGTGCCGTACAGGAGATGGAGACAAAAAACACTGCCATACTTGAAGGGGACAGGTCTAAGGGTGGTGGAGGTCACCAGTATATTCTTTTTATGCCTTACCTTTATGAGTTTTCAGCGTGCTATAAAGGACCAAAAGGAGACCAGTTATGAATCTGTGGGACCCATATTTATATTTGGATATAAAAAATATTGATATTATATTGAATCGCAGCCTATTAAAGAAAATAAAGTAAGTGTTGATTGCTGAACGTCCAAAGCAGAATTAAATAAACATTAAAATAATCGCCTAAAGGAAGTCGCAGGATATAGAGAGTCGATTCAAGGAAATAAGAGTAGCGCTTAAGACATAATGGCGATTGGGAATAAACATTTGTTAAATTAAAATTAAATCATAATTAATTAAGGGCAGCGGTGGTGTAAGAAAAGTTGTGACTCCTCCAAAGGGCAGCAAAGAAAGGTTGCGACTTCTTCAAAAATAAGATATAAAAGGAAGGACATTCAATGATAGGAAGGCATCAATTTGAAAAGAAATAATATGACTTATTACAAGTAAATACTACAGCTAAAGAGGATGAAGCCCCTCAAAGGTAAATTGAGAGATTTAAGGACGAAAACCCTTAACTTCTCTTAGCAAGTTGGTTGACGAAAACCCCTAACTTGGATAGACATTAGAAACAATTATTCAAGGAGAATAGCTGCAAATTTGAAGGAAAATCATAGCAGAAAATAAAGATAAGTTCTATTTTCAAAATTATTTCATAAGTCATAAATCTGAATATTATAATAAAATTCATCATTTTAGATAAAGTAATCTTAATAAATATAATGCAATTATGTTGAGTTAGGATTAATGATATAAGGCAAAAATAAGAAATGTTCTAGAAAGGGACATTACAGAGGTTTCATCGATTTCTGAGTATTCTGAATGTTCTTCTTGTCAATTACCCCATGAACAAGGTTCCACATATCAAATATTTTATGGCATAAATTAAGTATCTAAAGAAAGCAGATGTCACAGTTGTAGGGAGCGTGGAGAATACAGAGAATGTTTTGAAGGAATAGGGGCTTTCGAATTGTGGTATTATTTAATATTTTTTATGGGATTTTTCATTACATTGAATATTTTCATAGTCAAGCCATCATCTCGATAACAATTTTCCATGAGTATTCTTATCTTAATGACATTTTACTCTTAGATATTTGCCAATAATCACAAGACAAGAGTCTCATAAAGCACACAAGCATTTCAAAGCATTTCTTGGCAGGGGGAGGAACAAGTAATATAAACTATTGCTTTGGGATTTTCAACCTCTAGCCTCTTTCCCTATTAACATTGGTAAATATACAGAATGTTTTAGGAGCATCCTCTTAACAATTTGAATGCTCATGCAAAAGATGGAAGAGATTGCACAGGGAAAGATAACATGGGTGGACAGTTAATGCATAAATCTTGCCAAGGACACTTAAAGAAAGAATTCCCAAGTTTGGCTAGAATTGTTAGTGTGCCTAGGCTGGTACTACATAATCACTCAACAGTTGTGTAGAGCCACATAACAGGAATAAAATGACATATATAGAGTGTGTGGGTCATCATGTGTTCACAAGGATATGGACTACTAAATGGATCGAGCCACATGACAGGAATAAAATGACATATATAGAGTATGTGGGTCATCATGTGTTCACTAGGATATGGGCTACTAAATGGATCTCAAAATAGGAATCAAGGAGGCTACTAAGTAGGCAACAAGTAGACAATGTGTATAGATAGTAAAACACGCAATGAAGTAATTGAAAGATTGTGCAAGGCAATAAGTAAGACAAATGTACAACAATAGATAAGGTAATAAGGGAGGGACTCATCTATGCAATTATGTAAATAAGGCAGTATGTCGACCGATGTGATTGACAAACATGCAAGAGGTGGAGAGAAAAGATCTACTTAGCTGTGGGGAACTTGTTGGCGCAATGATCTCCCCCTTTGAGTAGAGCTTCCATGTTGCAAGGTTTGATAGCTTTGGTTGAAACTTTGGAAGGGAAGAGGAAGCCAAGCAAGTCCAATAGGTCCTTGTTCCCATGGTTTTCATCTTGGTTTGCATCGAGTCTTTCTGCATTGAGTTCGCTTGGGTGAAGTCCTTTTTGTTCTTAGAAGAAGGGAATTTAGAAGTCGTTAGGTAGGTTTTCGTAATTCTCAAAGATGTAGATGATTTGATGATTTTTTATTGAAGAAATGGCCTAAAGGATTGATGTATAAATAGGTTTACCAAGCCTCATTTCATAACTCCAAAACATTGATGCCATTGGCTATGGTGCAGTGAAGTTGGCTTTGTCCAAGTGAGAGACCAATAGAAATGTGCTTCATTGTCCATGGTTGGTGATGTCAGTCAGAGATGGACAATGAAATACAAGGTGCATAAAGGGGTTAATGAGTCTAGGAGGGACAGGGATGAAAAACCATTAAGGAATCAAAGTATGTTATCATGATGTCAATAGGTGATTAAGTGAGATGTACGAATAAAGAAATCTAAGGCATGCTGAGACCACCTAAATCATGTTAACATTACATGGTAGCTCTAGCTAAGCCCACCCCAATCTTGCGATGTATCAATGATTGGAGATGCAAAGCCCCAACAAATTCTTTTATAAAAGAAATGTTGGTAAAGCCCTCACAAAGCTCATCACTTGTCACATATTGTAGCTAGGGGGGTGTCTTGTAAAAAAACATATGCTGAAATGAGAAGGAAATAATGATGAAAATGAAATATATGAATCTTATCTTCTCTAAAGAGGATGATGCATGCACATGCCTAAGTCTTCTTGTAGCGGTCACAACTAATGTTCACTTCATCATCATAAGTTGCCTATGGTAACCCCAATGATGCAATACTACATGGCCAATTGCAATGCACACATATGCAAGTAAGCTTAAGTGTAACTCTTTGTGAATGTAAGTAATAGCTCTCGAAGAAGTGGTACTAGGATGGGTTCAAATAGTTGTTAGCTAAATGCCAGATCTCTTCACAATGACCAAGGTTATAGGGTGCTAGGATGGGTTTGAATAGTCAATAATTAAAGGACTAGGTTCTGTCCAAATGGCTTAGAAAGGAAGTATAGGAAAATGATCCTAGGGGATATATGATGGTGATTGGGATGCCCTAGCTGAAATGTTTAAAGAGTTGTTGAGACAATGATGGACATGCTCGAAACTTAGTTTGGAGAGGCGGAATTATGGATGAGAAGCAAGAAAAGACGATTGTGATGCTATTGCTACAAGAATATGATATGCATTGGGATGAAAAGAGACACTTTTAGCCATTGTTGAATGGGGAATATGCTCTAGGTCAACATGAGGACTGGCGTAGAGTAAAGTAGAGAAAATGCTTTTAAAGCATGGAGTGCCATGCAAGGTGATCTAAGAGTCATTCAAAACGCTTCAAATTTGATGTTCTAAATGGACCATGGGCTGCTCCAAATGCATCGTTGGCTGCTTCAAATCTGTACATGCACACTTTAATTACCATTTGCTGCCCAAATCTGGTGGCTGCGTTTTGTTACCAAGACTAGTAGTTGAGTCTATAGGCCTTGGATGACTTGGCTAGGTTGGGGACTTGGTGAGTCTGGTTACTCTAGAAAAGAACAACAATGAACAAGTGTAAATACAAAATGACAAGATTTGTTTGTGTATGGGTAATGCTGTCACAAAGTTGTCAATGTGGCAAAAACACAATGCATGTAGTACAAGAAGAAAATATACGAGTGAAAGAGACAAGTTGGAAGGTAGAAAAGATAGTCAGATCTTTGAAACATGATTTGGATGCAAACAATGCTAGGGGAATGAGAAGAGTGCTAGTTTGTCAAAAAAACAACTAACTAAATGTGAAAACACAAGATCTTGAACCTGAAAAAGCAAGAAGATGATAGAAGATGGTAATCATGTATTCAAACAAGTCTTAGCTCAACTAAGAATGCTTAACAATAGGAATCGATACATCAAATGAAAAAACAGAGTTTTGGATAAGAAATGAGATTCTAGAATTTCATCATATAATTTCTATACAACAGTTTGAGGTTGTAAATTACAAATGGGAAGAGACTTAAACTGCTCTTTGTTAGTGTTTTAATTTGTTTGTTGCGAGACAATACAAAATGGAACTACACATATGGTAGAATTGTTCTTCAAATTATAAGGGGAAGCTACCTAAGACCAAACTAAACCTAAAACAAAACCTAGACTAAAACTGTAGACATAATAATTCACAAGTATGCACATTGTAAAAGATTTCAAAGGGGTTTTTCATTAAATGTAAATTGCTAATTGACTATATTGTTGTCCTAAATGCAAGTGTTGGATTGTCAACAGTCAAGTCTTGTAGCAAGATTTTCAGATATTAAGAAGGATAAACAATCAAGCATAAATGATAAAACTCAACTTCTACAAGCTAAAGTAGAAACTAGTATTTGGTTGCAACAAGATTTGAATGAAACACAGAGACATGCTCAGTGTTGGCTAAAGTAGAGACTGGCAGGTTAGCATTAATAGGAAAGATTAAGTAAATTAAACATCACACAATTTCATAAAGCAAACAACTAAACTACATTCAAAGTTACAATTTAGAAAGATTGGCTTTGCCAATACAAATCTTGACTAAATGCAATCTCCTTTCAATTTACTTGATGAAATTACAAACATGCAATCACTGAATAACTTCAACTGAATAATAGCTGCTGCTGTATAGGCTTAGCATCAAATAACATTTCCAGTTTATGTGTTCAAAGCTCTTATTTATAAGCTCTCAAGGGTAGCTTTTAGGGATTAAAATAATAATAGAATATTCCTAAAAAGTACTGCTTTAAAGCTATCTTCCCCCTATCTGTAGAAAAAGAGGAAATAAATCATCTTTAAAGCAAACTAATCCTAAAACAATTAATAAAATAAAAGGTCTAATAATAGGCTCACATCCAACGCCCAAAAATAGCCATTGCTGATGATGACAACTACTAGATGCGTTTGTGCTGAAAAATAGAAACTTGGCACTTCAGTGACTTTTGAAAATCTGAAGTAATTTAAGTCTTTGAAACTTGTTAAATCTTTTGGAGTCTTTGAAATATGACAAACTCTTTTTGGAGCCTCTGAAAATTGTTGACAACCCTATGCGCCTGAATCTGATGACTACCCTGGCAATATCAACTTGATGAATTGAAACTAGAATCCTGATCATAATGAATTTATTGATACTCCATCAGGCTGATATGCCAATCTTTCTGAATTTGGAACCCTCAACCTCGGAAACACTCCAATCTTTCCAAGGATCTCAATGAAAGCCAAGCTAGTATGCCAATCCTTTGCACTTGAAACCTTTCTTCAGCAAACATTTGAATGCTTCCTCCGTGAAGACAATTTGAGATCTTGAAAGAAGACTTCCTCTTTGCTTCACAAGCTTGTCCCATGGTTTTAGAGTATACATCTTGATCAATTCAGTTGATATCTTTGGAAACACTATAGCTGCTCCAGAAACCTTCACAAATGGTACTGAAAGCTCCTTGAAAGACCTGCAAAAATAATGAAAAAGCAGCCTTATTTCTGCGTGAAGTATAGGGACGAGTTGCCTTGAGTTTGAATGACAAAAAATGAACTGCCTTCATACAAGCACTTGATCTTTTTGTGCATGCAAACTGTTCCTTTTTGCTTTAAAGTCATGGTGGAGAAAGTAAATGGCTGAGCCACCCAATATGCCTGGTCTGTCTTAGCGGCAATATGGATATTGGGCAGAGTTTTAAGGTGTTAGGGCCAAGGGAAAAGCACGCCTTAAGTTGTGTTTTCAATTTGACCTTTAACTTGGGTGCTTTTCCTTAGTGGTTATGCCATTTTAAAATGGTGCTGGGGAGAAGAAGGTTTGGCAATGCCCTGCCAAAAATGCCCCTAACTTAAGTTTCAAATTGTTTTTTAACTGCCTTTAAATTTAGGCGCTATTTTATGATGGCTATGCCACTCCAAAAACACATTTGGGAATAAAACATGGTAAACAGTCCTCAAAAACTGACTAACCTTTCTTATCGGGCGCAATTTCATAATGAGAATGCCACATCTTAGCACTGAATTCGAACTTTTAGGTGGCAATGCCACTCTCAAAATGTGCCTAAAACCTGACTTCCAAGTGTTTTTACTTTGGGTGCGGATCACTAAAGGAGCTGCCACTTCGGGCGCTAAATTCATTTGGCTTTGCCAAGCCAAAGCATACCTAACTGATTGTTTAACACAATTTCTTACTTGGTGGAGATTCATAATGCATTTGCCACTTCTAAGATCATTGGCAGAGATTTCACTTGACTTTGCCTCCTTGAAATCGCGCCACTTTGACTGATTTCTTACCCTTCATCATTAGGTTCAGTTTATGAATGGCATTACCAGCTTGTTGGGCGTGAGTTTGTATTGGCTTCGCCATCAAAATTGTGTGCCAATTTTGACAATTTGAACACCCAAGCCTAGGCATGTTTCCTTGATCGCTTTGCCACTTATCCCTCATATTACGCGAAACTCTGAGGTGGCTGCCACTTGAAAGTTTTAGTTGCATTTTGCCTTGGTGTGGATTTGTGCTGACTCTGCCACTTGAATGGCATGCTAGAGGAGTTTACAGCCATTTGCCCATCTCCATGATTTTTGACCCTAGTCTTTGCCATTTGCATCTCTCCTTTCCACTGCTAGAGCCATCATCAGTCAAGAACCTCTTCATCTTCAAATGGCTAAAGGTGAAGAAAAGAGCCTCCCTTCCACACCCTTAGACACCTCCATGTCTTCGAGGCCTTCATTTGGTGTCATCCTCTCTATGCATTTAGTAAGGCTCATCATGACCTCCTCACCAACCTTAAACATATTTGAGAAGTAAAATTTTGGGTTTAGGTAGTATGCCGTTCATCCATCTACAACCAATGATGTGCCAAATGATTTCATATTTTCTTGTTACCACCATAATAATGTAAAGTGGCCTCCTTAGCCCTATCCATGGCCTCATAGAGATAACCATCAACATGCCATCCTCATCAAACAAATGTAGAACCTTGACCAAAGGCTCTGTCACCAAAATAATTGAAACTTAAATTTTAAATCAATGGAAAATTAAAAAACAATAATAAAAAGAAACAGCAAATACAAAATTTCCTATAAAACTTAAGTTTGTAATTGTTACTTACCTTCAGTATTTCCTTTGCATTCTTGAGGAGCACCTCATCAAAAACTGTCTTTGCAGCCATTCCCCCTTCTATTTTTTGGAATATGGAGAGTCCATCTAGGCATTGCTCACAAACATTTGCATGACTATCTATTGACCCTACAATGTTTTACAAAGTGAAGTCGTGTCACCCTTGATCACACAAGCTCCTTGCCTTTTGTGTGCTCTCTCATCAAACTAAGGACTCTGTGTGCTTCAGGCGCACACTTGGCTATGTGGTAACAATGGGAAGCGTACAGAGAATTCAGAAGGTAACAATTACAGAGAATTCAGAAGGTAACAATTACACAGGTGTGACCATTGCTATGTATATGGTTTCCACAGGGCAACTTGCCTTGCTATATACATGAATAGTAGAATAGTATCCATAGGCAAAAACTTGCTAGTGACTTTTGGGCAGAAGCAGTCATTACTATAGTATACCTTCTCAAAAGAAGTCCTATAAAGGCAGTGAGGAATATGCACCTGAGGTAAAAAATTAAAATCCTAGAGCATTAATAGTTATCTATGTTACCGGTTCTTCCCTGGGAACCCCTGGGTACCAGTCCGGATCCTGGTCTGGTCCTCCCGGGGATTTGGCCAGGGTCCTGCATTCGGACTGTGGGTCTGTCTGGGAAGAGCCCGGACATAATTTATGGGACATGCGGCTTTTTTCGCTTTTTTAAAGTTTTTCATTAATATATTTTGTTCATATAAACTGGATGTACATTTTGTAAAAAGAAATAACTACGCAATACATATAAAGACAAAATATAATAAAGGAAAACCAGCTATAATAGGGATATCAAGTCTTAAAGTAGGGACTATTTTGGTGGAAGCAGTTCTTCTGAACAAGTATCAAGACTTTGTACTCACATATCTGGCACACCATAAGTAACAAAGCATAAGTTCATTCTCTAGCCTTCCAAATATTCTAGGCTACCCATGCCTTATAGATATCAGGACACATATCTGGCAAGACTAATAGTAATACTAATAGGAATAAGAAAATTATGATTCTATGGTATTCTGAACTTAATTACTGCTGCAAATATGAATATATTTCTGATTTTTATATGTTTTTGTATGGACGAACCCAAAATGAACCCACACCCAAATTTTTTTTTGACTGAATCCGCGAACCGAACCCCCGAACCTGAACCCAAACCAGTACCAGGATCGGTAACTTAGATAGTTATGATTATGTATATTTACCAAAACGAGGACTACATAACTTGGAAGAGTAGTAGAAAAAGTATCTTCATTGGATATACTGAAGTTGCTTATCAATGTACAGACTTCTTGATCTGGAAAATGGCAACATATTTATATCAAGAGTTAAATTTTTAATAAAATAGTAAGGCTAAAGAACCTTGAGCTGGTAAGAGAAAGTCCAAGGTCATGTGATTGTGCGTGCTACAAATGACTTGTACCTACAATGATGCCATCAGAAATTCATAAAGAGTGTTTGGCACAAAAGGTCATTTTAGAGTTAGGGGGTTGAAAAAGTGAGAATTGAATGAACTGCTGATAAATATCTGCTCTAGCTGTAATTTTCTTGCTCTTGGTGGCAGAACATGAGGAGGAGCGTTTAGAGATAATCTAAGAGGCACCATCGACTGCAAATTGCTAAAAGTTTAATGTACCAACACGATCTCTACCCCCATAGCTTTAAGAAAGATGAGTGGATTGCTCTTTAAAGGAGGGAAGATCTGAAGAAGGATCAAATACTTTGAATAAATGAGGTAGAGAATATTATTAAGAGATTTTTATTAGCGCTAGGTATATGGTTTCCATAGGCAACTTACCTTGCCATATACATGAACAGTAAAATGGTATCTGTAGGCAAAAATCTTGCTAATAACTTTTGGGCAGAAGCAGTCAATACCATAATATACCTTCTCAAAATAAGTCCTACAAAGGCAGTGAGGAATATGCACCTGAAGTAAAGCATCCTAGAGCATTAAGTAGTTATGATTATGTATATTTACCAAAGCAAAGACAACATAATTTGGAAGACGAGTAGAAAAAGTATCTTTATTGGGTATACTGAAGTTGCTTATCATCGTACAGGCTTCTTGATCTGGAAAATACTGACATACTTATATCAAGAGAGATAAATTTTGATAAAGATAGTAAGACTAAAGAACCAGATTGGTTTGCTATACAACAACTCATCTAAGACCAGGCAAGGAGATTGTAGAAATACAGAGATAAAGCTATTGTAAAGGAAGAAATGTTGGGAATAGGGGTGATGAATTCAAATTGACAGTAGGAATTCATTACACGGTTTAAGTATGCCATCAATGTTTTGTACTAAATATGGCTTGTACTTATAACATCAAATACAAAAAGCACATTTGAGTCTTTTGACTTTTCTCTACAATTTTGCTTGCATTATTTTTTTGGGGAAATATTAGACATGTAAGAAAGTTGTAAAATACTAAAATTCATTGGGAGTCGAAACAAATCAAGTAGTCTAAATTTGTTTGGTTGAGAGTAGTTTGCTGGAAGTAATGATAAGAATGATAAAGAATATACGCCTTTTGCATCCAATGATGATGATAACAAGTCCATCGTGTGTGTACTGTCTTGGTGCATAGTGAGAATTTATGCTTATTCCATCTCATGATGGTAATAAGTCTATTGATATGTAGTAGTTTGGTTCTGTTACACCAAAACATACAGTGATAAAAAAGGAGTGGATTATTAGTTTGGCAGAAATAAATCAGACACAGAGGTGAATGTTTGGGGAAGATGATAGAGCACATGTAATTCAAGGATGAGAAAATATTTCAATGAAGTTGCTGAATGATAGGCGTACAGAGAATTCAGAAGGTAACAATTACAACTACTCAAGTTCAATCTGGTTTTGGTTCACTTGTGTTATATTTGCTTTTTGTCTCCTATTGAGCCTCGAGGCCTGTCTCAAATGGCTCTTTTTTTCTGGAATGAATTGGCTATAGGTACTGCCCTAGAATAATCTGGATATACGAGTTGTCCATGCAGATAGTTTCAAGAAATAACAAGGCATGTGTTTGTGTGTATACTTGCTTTTTGTTTCTGTAGAAAGTTCCTGGATGAATAAGGAAAAAATTATAGGCTGAAGTAATAAGTGGAAGGATATTGGACAACCAAGCAACATATATCTAATTTGTTCTCTAAACGTAAGTTACCGATCTTGGTTCGGGTTCGGGTTCGGGGGTTCGGTCAAAATTTTTTTGGGTGTGGGTGTGGGTTTGTTTTGGGTTGGTCTGTACAAAAACATATAAAAATCATAAATATATACATATTTGCAGTAGTAATTAAGTTCAGAATAGCATAGCATCATGAATATGATCATATAATAAACAAAACTTTTATAAAATAATAGATATTAAAAATTAAAAATACTACAATGTCAATTACTCAAACACGAATGTCATGATATATATTAAAATTCAAAATTATAATGTCAAGTGTCAACAATCAGCCATCACTAATCAGGCATCATCGTCATATGGGTCTTCAAACATATCATCATCACCATCCATATTAGATGATGCGGGTATTGATATATTAGAATAACCACAAACAGTGGCACTGGCACTGGCACTCACACTGGCACTAGCATGGGCACTCTCATGCTCACTACCAAGCTTGTCCTCAACATCAACTTCAAGTGCAGTAAGGTGGGAAATGGTAACATCCAAGTCAGTATACTCTGGCTCGATATCCCACTTCCTTGTAGGAACTTTGTTTGTGTGAAAGGAGGCACAAGTTGGAATGCATATGCACTAAGTCTTCCGCCTATTTTGAGTGCAGCCGGTTACGCTTTACTGAGTGGATGAAGGGCTATGTGCTCCAATTCCTCTCAGATGCAGATGAACTAGCAACCTATTAAGACAAATTTAGAGCATTAAGACAAAATTAGAGCAAACATGATGGATCTGAACCCACTTCTGGATTAAATTAGAGATTCTTCCAGAAAGAAGATGGTTTTTGACAGCATGTTGTATGTTTCAGGACAGTTCTGAACATTCTGTGCTATGTCTCTGGATTTTTGGCAGTTGACTTTGTTTTAACTTTGACTTTTTGCAACAAGATGGCATAGCCTGTTGTACTCTTTCATACTTCTTCTGAGTTTCAATAGAAGAAGGGTAAAACTTATAGAACTATAGACCGCTTCATGCACGCATTCCCATTATATGTTTTTATTTAATCCCAGTTCATGATTGTCACATGTGAATTTATTTTGCTGTTTTGAAATGATGTTGGGTACTATCTCAGTAGCAGCCTTTAATTTGAACAACATTCTTCATGTGTCTTCCCAAGGCCCGTGGTGTTAATGTATAATTGAATGGATTCTATAAGTTGTACTGCCATTATCACAATACTTTTATTTTTGTTTTTTGCAACATGCAATGATAATCTGGCAATGTCCATAGAGTATTGCTTGACATGTCTTGTGCGGAAAATTTCTGAGTTGGTAAGAGTTGGCAGCTTATTTGGCACATTTTGCTTTCTCAGGCACTGAGTTAAATGATGAAGCACTGTTTGGCAGACCCAGTTGCAATGTGGCATGTCCGAGAAGAGATATCTTCAGCATTGCTGCTTGTGGTTGACTTTGGAGGATGGTACATGGAAGATTCAAAAGCTTCGAGTGACAATGCAACAGGGATGATTCAACACACTCAGGTGTCCTTACTGAAAGATGTCATTGTACCTTACACACATCTGCTTCCCACGCTAAACATCTCTGAGGATCACCCACGAGATACTTTGCTTTACTTCAAAGGAGCAAGACACAGGCATAGGGTACTCAACAATTTTTTCTATGAGGTTTTGAATTGTGGAATATTTCAAAAGATAACGTAGATTGTTTGATTGGCAGGGTGGTCTGGTACGGGATAAGCTATGGAGCCTACTGGATAAGGAACCACATTTTGTCATTGAAGAAGGATTTCCTAATAGCACAGGCCGTGAGCAATCTATAGAAGGTATGCGAAATGCAGAATTTTGCTTGCATCCAGCTGGAGATACCCCGTCTTCTTGTCGCCTTTTTGATGCAATTGCCAGCTTGTGCATTCCAGTTATTATCAGTGACAACATTGAGCTTCCATTTGAGGGCATGATCGAATATACAGAATTTTCTGTTTTTGTTTCAGTGCATGATGCATTGCAACCAAAATGGCTTGTTAATTATCTTAAAGCTATAAGTGCAACACAACGAAGGAAAATGCGTAAGAATATGGCTCAAGTTCAGCACATGTTTGAATATGAGAATGGTCCTCCTGGGGGCATTAGCCCTGCTGTCAGAGATGGTGCAGTCAGTCATATCTGGAAAAAGATTCTATTTAAGGTACCAGCAATCAAGGAAATGATTGTTCGAGAGCGGAGAAAGCCAAATGGATCTCATATTCCCATTCGATGTCATTGCATGTGATTTGAAAATGATTGCATAGAAACCACAGTGACATGCGTGGTAGAACACCTTGCATGATTCCTCATTAATGATAATTTGTCTTAATTATTCCTGCCATGCCAAAAATGTGAAATGTTTTGCAGCTACACTCTGGGATCACTGGTTATTACGTCTTGTAATATTATAGAAATGTTGAAGTATGACATGATTATTTCTCTAGTTGCTATAATGCATTTTTAGATTAAAATTTTTTTAACAGATATTGACGATACATTTTTTAGCCTGGCACATATGTTTGTTCCATCAGATGAAGGGTATTTTTTAAGGTGCTCTTGGTTGGCTTATGTTAGACATGGCTTTCATGTCATTCCTTTTTCACCCGTGTGGATTCCTATAAAAAATGACATTTGTGTGTGGAATGTTGAAATGTTTATAAGTTTTGCATGGAAGCAGTTCATGGCTTCCACATCCATTTTTTTAGTCTTGTTAAATCTGGAGCCAAATCAAGTGAGTCCCATACAGTGAACCCCCAAAACGTAATTCCAAGGCATGTGAATCACCTTTCCTTGTGGGGAAAGGAGACGTCTTTTTGCATATATCTAAAAGATGGTGGGTCCCTTTGGATTTTCAGAACTGTTTGCTATGTTGTGTAGATTATCTCCATCGCTTCGCTACAAATATTGAGATATATGGAGAAAGCTGCTTTGAGCAGATGATGTGCTTAGGTTGAAATTAGTGGATCAAGGAACATGATACGATAGTTCAAAAACTTACAACCAAGTCTGTACACCTCTGATGGTAATTGCTCTTTTGCCATAGTTATCTGGAGACTTGTATACCATGAGACGTTGTATTCGTCTCTAGTACGGGTTTTGGAGACATTGGGATGTCTTCAAATGTTTGGAGACTTGAGATGAACTTTCTTAGCATCTTTATATGACTCCTTGAGGAATCTCTTTTAAATTGGGAAACGTAGTATAGAAATTTCTGATATATATCATATAAATTACATAGGTTTTTTTCTTGAAGATGATATCTGGCTGACAAGAGCTAAAAGAAATATACAAATAGAATAATAGATTTGTAATTTTCAATTTTTTGCATTAAAATTTATGGGGTGTTTTATAGATCTTATTTTTCAAAGCCCAAGTGAGACTATTAAGAAAATAAACAATAAAAAGGCTTAGGGTTTTTATGTGCACTAAAGTTTTATCAATTGATTGAAATGGGGAAGAGGGGCACTCCATGATAGTGATAATTATTTAGAGAGCATTCTGATAAGGAACCAAGAGTTGATCACATTGCTGATGTCAGAGTTGGTCCTGTATGGGATGATATATGATTCACATTTCTGAATTTTGTCTTTTGCATACCTATTTGCCAACATTTCAATATATAATATGTACTTTAAGTGCCATTGTATGTGTTGGGATAAATACACCTTATAAATATATCTAGGGGATAATTAATATATAATGCAAAAAAATTTAAAACTTTAGCTATGCAAGAGTTAAAGGATGAAATAACTTAGATTAGTTAAGAGTGAATTGCTAAAATGACATTGAGAGAGATTAGGGCTTACCTTGAAATCAATGAGATTGGACTTTGGCTGCTATGAAGCTGTGACAAAGAGACATAAGCTGAATTTTGACATAAAAATTATACAAGGGTATTGATGTTTTATGTTAGAATGTTAGGACTTTGGTTGGTTTACTTACAATCTTATCTACTTTCTCTCTCTCAGCCTACTGTACCTTGGGTCATACTAAAATGCCTTAATAATACAATATCATAGAAACATGTCTTATAGACATGCCCATTCCTTATCCTTGCTTCCTTTTGTGCTATGAAGTTGTAAGAGGTACAAGATAATTTCTGTTCATTTTGTTATCATTATGTGTTTGCACACCATATTAACTTTTGTGGTACCACTAGGGCATGTACAATGCAAAAAAAAATATCACTTCACATTGATGAAGAACCTTGCCAACATTATCTTTGGACTTTAATGTTGTCTTGTCCTTGAGACAAACTTGATGAAGAACTCTTGAAGATTGATGTTGGCAGTCAACTTGCAAAATTTTCTAAGAACTTGTGCTAAATCCTGAATCTTGAAGTGGTGTTAGTCTCATGATGGGAGAATGTCATGTCCCCATATCAAGACATTGTTAAAGTAAAGATTTGAACACGATAAAGATGGTTTCTAAAATATTATTTCCGATGATAGAAATAATTACATACATTATATATTATTTAATA
Source organism: Cunninghamia lanceolata (assembly GCA_027924645.1). Classification (NCBI taxonomy): domain Eukaryota; kingdom Viridiplantae; phylum Streptophyta; class Pinopsida; order Cupressales; family Cupressaceae; genus Cunninghamia; species Cunninghamia lanceolata. Next base: position 6,361,275 of record BSBN01000918.1, on the reverse strand, counting down.
AATAATATTATTTTATGAATATTTTATTATAATTAAATATAATATCCATATTATAAATAACAATATATATAAATATAATATATTATAAATATATCTAATAATATAAATAACAAATATAATTATTAATATATAAATATAAACATTAAATTAAATATTATTATAATCATATATTTGATTATTAATATAAATATTAATAATATAACTATAAATATTATCAGTTTAATTATTATTATCAATATAATAGTAATTATAATATATATATATATATATATATATAATAAGAATATATAATAGTAAATATATATTTATTCATTGTATAATATAAAGGCATTCATATATGGAATTGGGTCTCTTGAGAAGATGTCATCTCTAATGACGAGAGGTTAACTAATTCAAACATCAAGTATCATCAAAGTTTAATAATATTTATTTATTAAGGGTGGTGACCCGTGGTAAATTGCATCCCTTCAAACTTATAAATATTAACCGACCCCTCTAACAAAAGTAGGAATCAATCGGAAGAAAAGAAAAGAAAATAGCCAATATAAATCAAGAGCTCCATAATAAATGAGATCTACACAAAGAACAAGAATAAGAGGTAAATAAAAGTTGCAGCAGGTAAGTATATTTAACATGCTTATCTTATAATTATTAAATGTAAGATTTGTAAGTTTGGTTTGGTGTCAAAAAAATAAAATAACCATAAGTATTATATGGTAGGCATATATCTATATTTATAGATGTGTAAAAATAGATTTAAATTATAATATAATCTGTATGTATGTGATTCAAATTTTGGTTAAGTAAGTGAATAAATTTCTATGTTAAAATAGCAAAAATCCTTAGACAATTAAGCAAATAAAATTGTGAAAGATATGGAACCATGAGGCACATGAATAAACATGAAAACTATGAAAGAAGGCATATGGAAAGCCTCATTATGAAATCATGGCATCTTGTGATCCATGGTGGATCACAAGATGAGAAACATTGGACAACCTTAGGACACAACTCATGATCCATCCAAGAGAGGTGTTCGAACCTCCTTATTAATCACCTTTTCGTCCATCATAGTAGGATGAATTAGGGATGTATATGGAACGTAGGTGAACCCCAAGTGGATGAAGAACACCGCGTGTTGTGTGAAGTCCCTTGGGCCAAGAGACGAAGAACACCGCATGTAGTGTGAAGCTCTTGGGCCTATGATAATTTATGAGCTCATAATAGTTGTGCCCGACGTGAGGTGACTCTTGATGGAATGAAGAATGCCGCGTGTTGCATGAAGTTCCATCAAGCCAAATGGTGAAGAACACCGCATGTAGTGTGAAGCCTTTGGGCCTCCGTAGGGATGAAATGTGCCCTAATACATCCGTACTTAGGTGGAAGACGAGGATGATTAATGAGAAGGCAACCAAGAACCCAATCAAGGTGGAGTATGGGAGGTGTATGTACAAATGATAAGATTGGAAACATTATATAAGGACATGAATATACAACTTGAATATGGATGAATAATGATTATATTGTTAATATGATGAAATGAAAAGAAAATGGAACTCTAATGTTCTCTTTTGTGAGTTGAATTGTGCAAGGTCAAAGGAAAAATTTGGACTCACCAGAAGGGGACATTACAGTGGTATCAGAGCAGTCATCCTGCCATCCTGTGAATAATAGTTAAATAAAATAAAAATTTAAAATACTAATAATAATAATAATAATAATAATAAAATTTATAAAAAAAACAAGTGAATTTCATGAATTGCTGGAATAATGGTGTTTAATACATTGATAAAATATTTTAAATATATATATATATGTAACATTAAAAAAAATTAAAATTTACTCAATATGTTATCATGCAACATAAAAAAGAAAAGTTTAAAATTTACTTACAAATATGTAATAAGTAATGAGTAAATAAGGTAAAAAATAAATAAGAATGAAATAACTCTTAAAATTACATTAAGTAAATATACTAAATGAAATAGTAAAATAAAATAATTAAAATATCTCTATGGGTAACCCACTGCTTGAAATGACACGAGAAAAACAAATTAAAAAAATGTAAACAACTAGATCAAAATATTTATTATTGTGTACATAAACCTCAATAAAATATAATCTTATAAAATATTATAGGATACCTAATTATATTGCTTGAGGACAAGCAATCTTGAGTGGGGAGGGTTGTCATGTCCCCATATCAAGACATTGTTAAAGTAAAGATTTGAACACGATAAAGATGGTTTCTAAAATATTATTTCCGATGATAGAAATAATTACATACATTATATATTATTTAATAAATAATATTATTTTATGAATATTTTATTATAATTAAATATAATATCCATATTATAAATAACAATATATATAAATATAATATATTATAAATATATCTAATAATATAAATAACAAATATAATTATTAATATATAAATATAAACATTAAATTAAATATTATTATAATCATATATTTGATTATTAATATAAATATTAATAATATAACTATAAATATTATCAGTTTAATTATTATTATCAATATAATAGTAATTATAATATATATATATATATATATATATATATATATATATATATATATATATATAATAAGAATATATAATAGTAAATATATATTTATTCATTGTATAATATAAAGGCATTCATATATGGAATTGGGTCTCTTGAGAAGATGTCATCTCTAATGACGAGAGGTTAACTAATTCAAACATCAAGTATCATCAAAGTTTAATAATATTTATTTATTAAGGGTGGTGACCCGTGGTAAATTGCATCCCTTCAAACTTATAAATATTAACCGACCCCTCTAACAAAAGTAGGAATCAATCGGAAGAAAAGAAAAGAAAATAGCCAATATAAATCAAGAGCTCCATAATAAATGAGATCTACACAAAGAACAAGAATAAGAGGTAAATAAAAGTTGCAGCAGGTAAGTATATTTAACATGCTTATCTTATAATTATTAAATGTAAGATTTGTAAGTTTGGTTTGGTGTCAAAAAAATAAAATAACCATAAGTATTATATGGTAGGCATATATCTATATTTATAGATGTGTAAAAATAGATTTAAATTATAATATAATCTGTATGTATGTGATTCAAATTTTGGTTAAGTAAGTGAATAAATTTCTATGTTAAAATAGCAAAAATCCTTAGACAATTAAGCAAATAAAATTGTGAAAGATATGGAACCATGAGGCACATGAATAAACATGAAAACTATGAAAGAAGGCATATGGAAAGCCTCATTATGAAATCATGGCATCTTGTGATCCATGGTGGATCACAAGATGAGAAACATTGGACAACCTTAGGACACAACTCATGATCCATCCAAGAGAGGTGTTCGAACCTCCTTATTAATCACCTTTTCGTCCATCATAGTAGGATGAATTAGGGATGTATATGGAACGTAGGTGAACCCCAAGTGGATGAAGAACACCGCGTGTTGTGTGAAGTCCCTTGGGCCAAGAGACGAAGAACACCGCATGTAGTGTGAAGCTCTTGGGCCTATGATAATTTATGAGCTCATAATAGTTGTGCCCGACGTGAGGTGACTCTTGATGGAATGAAGAATGCCGCGTGTTGCATGAAGTTCCATCAAGCCAAATGGTGAAGAACACCGCATGTAGTGTGAAGCCTTTGGGCCTCCGTAGGGATGAAATGTGCCCTAATACATCCGTACTTAGGTGGAAGACGAGGATGATTAATGAGAAGGCAACCAAGAACCCAATCAAGGTGGAGTATGGGAGGTGTATGTACAAATGATAAGATTGGAAACATTATATAAGGACATGAATATACAACTTGAATATGGATGAATAATGATTATATTGTTAATATGATGAAATGAAAAGAAAATGGAACTCTAATGTTCTCTTTTGTGAGTTGAATTGTGCAAGGTCAAAGGAAAAATTTGGACTCACCAGAAGGGGACATTACAGTGGTATCAGAGCAGTCATCCTGCCATCCTGTGAATAATAGTTAAATAAAATAAAAATTTAAAATACTAATAATAATAATAATAATAATAATAAAATTTATAAAAAAAACAAGTGAATTTCATGAATTGCTGGAATAATGGTGTTTAATACATTGATAAAATATTTTAAATATATATATATATGTAACATTAAAAAAAATTAAAATTTACTCAATATGTTATCATAAAATTTACTTACAAATATGTAATAAGTAATGAGTAAATAAGGTAAAAAATAAATAAGAATGAAATAACTCTTAAAATTACATTAAGTAAATATACTAAATGAAATAGTAAAATAAAATAATTAAAATATCTCTATGGGTAACCCACTGCTTGAAATGACACGAGAAAAACAAATTAAAAAAATGTAAACAACTAGATCAAAATATTTATTATTGTGTACATAAACCTCAATAAAATATAATCTTATAAAATATTATAGGATACCTAATTATATTGCTTGAGGACAAGCAATCTTGAGTGGGGAGGGTTGTCATGTCCCCATATCAAGACATTGTTAAAGTAAAGATTTGAACACGATAAAGATGGTTTCTAAAATATTATTTCCGATGATAGAAATAATTACATACATTATATATTATTTAATAAATAATATTATTTTATGAATATTTTATTATAATTAAATATAATATCCATATTATAAATAACAATATATATAAATATAATATATTATAAATATATCTAATAATATAAATAACAAATATAATTATTAATATATAAATATAAACATTAAATTAAATATTATTATAATCATATATTTGATTATTAATATAAATATTAATAATATAACTATAAATATTATCAGTTTAATTATTATTATCAATATAATAGTAATTATAATATATATATATATATATATATATATATAATAAGAATATATAATAGTAAATATATATTTATTCATTGTATAATATAAAGGCATTTATATATGGAATTGGGTCTCTTGAGAAGATGTCATCTCTAATGACGAGAGGTTAACTAATTCAAACATCAAGTATCATCAAAGTTTAATAATATTTATTTATTAAGGGTGGTGACCCGTGGTAAATTGCATCCCTTCAAACTTATAAATATTAACCGACCCCTCTAACAAAAGTAGGAATCAATCGGAAGAAAAGAAAAGAAAATAGCCAATATAAATCAAGAGCTCCATAATAAATGAGATCTACACAAAGAACAAGAATAAGAGGTAAATAAAAGTTGCAGCAGGTAAGTATATTTAACATGCTTATCTTATAATTATTAAATGTAAGATTTGTAAGTTTGGTTTGGTGTCAAAAAAATAAAATAACCATAAGTATTATATGGTAGGCATATATCTATATTTATAGATGTGTAAAAATAGATTTAAATTATAATATAATCTGTATGTATGTGATTCAAATTTTGGTTAAGTAAGTGAATAAATTTCTATGTTAAAATAGCAAAAATCCTTAGACAATTAAGCAAATAAAATTGTGAAAGATATGGAACCATGAGGCACATGAATAAACATGAAAACTATGAAAGAAGGCATATGGAAAGCCTCATTATGAAATCATGGCATCTTGTGATCCATGGTGGATCACAAGATGAGAAACATTGGACAACCTTAGGACACAACTCATGATCCATCCAAGAGAGGTGTTCGAACCTCCTTATTAATCACCTTTTCGTCCATCATAGTAGGATGAATTAGGGATGTATATGGAACGTAGGTGAACCCCAAGTGGATGAAGAACACCGCGTGTTGTGTGAAGTCCCTTGGGCCAAGAGACGAAGAACACCGCATGTAGTGTGAAGCTCTTGGGCCTATGATAATTTATGAGCTCATAATAGTTGTGCCCGACGTGAGGTGACTCTTGATGGAATGAAGAATGCCGCGTGTTGCATGAAGTTCCATCAAGCCAAATGGTGAAGAACACCGCATGTAGTGTGAAGCCTTTGGGCCTCCGTAGGGATGAAATGTGCCCTAATACATCCGTACTTAGGTGGAAGACGAGGATGATTAATGAGAAGGCAACCAAGAACCCAATCAAGGTGGAGTATGGGAGGTGTATGTACAAATGATAAGATTGGAAACATTATATAAGGACATGAATATACAACTTGAATATGGATGAATAATGATTATATTGTTAATATGATGAAATGAAAAGAAAATGGAACTCTAATGTTCTCTTTTGTGAGTTGAATTGTGCAAGGTCAAAGGAAAAATTTGGACTCACCAGAAGGGGACATTACAGTGGTATCAGAGCAGTCATCCTGCCATCCTGTGAATAATAGTTAAATAAAATAAAAATTTAAAATACTAATAATAATAATAATAATAATAATAAAATTTATAAAAAAAACAAGTGAATTTCATGAATTGCTGGAATAATGGTGTTTAATACATTGATAAAATATTTTAAATATATATATATATATGTAACATTAAAAAAAATTAAAATTTACTCAATATGTTATCATGCAACATAAAAAAGAAAAGTTTAAAATTTACTTACAAATATGTAATAAGTAATGAGTAAATAAGGTAAAAAATAAATAAGAATGAAATAACTCTTAAAATTACATTAAGTAAATATACTAAATGAAATAGTAAAATAAAATAATTAAAATATCTCTATGGGTAACCCACTGCTTGAAATGACACGAGAAAAACAAATTAAAAAAATGTAAACAACTAGATCAAAATATTTATTATTGTGTACATAAACCTCAATAAAATATAATCTTATAAAATATTATAGGATACCTAATTATATTGCTTGAGGACAAGCAATCTTGAGTGGGGAGGGTTGTCATGTCCCCATATCAAGACATTGTTAAAGTAAAGATTTGAACACGATAAAGATGGTTTCTAAAATATTATTTCCGATGATAGAAATAATTACATACATTATATATTATTTAATAAATAATATTATTTTATGAATATTTTATTATAATTAAATATAATATCCATATTATAAATAACAATATATATAAATATAATATATTATAAATATATCTAATAATATAAATAACAAATATAATTATTAATATATAAATATAAACATTAAATTAAATATTATTATAATCATATATTTGATTATTAATATAAATATTAATAATATAACTATAAATATTATCAGTTTAATTATTATTATCAATATAATAGTAATTATAATATATATATATATATATATATATATATATATATATATATATATATATAATAAGAATATATAATAGTAAATATATATTTATTCATTGTATAATATAAAGGCATTCATATATGGAATTGGGTCTCTTGAGAAGATGTCATCTCTAATGACGAGAGGTTAACTAATTCAAACATCAAGTATCATCAAAGTTTAATAATATTTATTTATTAAGGGTGGTGACCCGTGGTAAATTGCATCCCTTCAAACTTATAAATATTAACCGACCCCTCTAACAAAAGTAGGAATCAATCGGAAGAAAAGAAAAGAAAATAGCCAATATAAATCAAGAGCTCCATAATAAATGAGATCTACACAAAGAACAAGAATAAGAGGTAAATAAAAGTTGCAGCAGGTAAGTATATTTAACATGCTTATCTTATAATTATTAAATGTAAGATTTGTAAGTTTGGTTTGGTGTCAAAAAAATAAAATAACCATAAGTATTATATGGTAGGCATATATCTATATTTATAGATGTGTAAAAATAGATTTAAATTATAATATAATCTGTATGTATGTGATTCAAATTTTGGTTAAGTAAGTGAATAAATTTCTATGTTAAAATAGCAAAAATCCTTAGACAATTAAGCAAATAAAATTGTGAAAGATATGGAACCATGAGGCACATGAATAAACATGAAAACTATGAAAGAAGGCATATGGAAAGCCTCATTATGAAATCATGGCATCTTGTGATCCATGGTGGATCACAAGATGAGAAACATTGGACAACCTTAGGACACAACTCATGATCCATCCAAGAGAGGTGTTCGAACCTCCTTATTAATCACCTTTTCGTCCATCATAGTAGGATGAATTAGGGATGTATATGGAACGTAGGTGAACCCCAAGTGGATGAAGAACACCGCGTGTTGTGTGAAGTCCCTTGGGCCAAGAGACGAAGAACACCGCATGTAGTGTGAAGCTCTTGGGCCTATGATAATTTATGAGCTCATAATAGTTGTGCCCGACGTGAGGTGACTCTTGATGGAATGAAGAATGCCGCGTGTTGCATGAAGTTCCATCAAGCCAAATGGTGAAGAACACCGCATGTAGTGTGAAGCCTTTGGGCCTCCGTAGGGATGAAATGTGCCCTAATACATCCGTACTTAGGTGGAAGACGAGGATGATTAATGAGAAGGCAACCAAGAACCCAATCAAGGTGGAGTATGGGAGGTGTATGTACAAATGATAAGATTGGAAACATTATATAAGGACATGAATATACAACTTGAATATGGATGAATAATGATTATATTGTTAATATGATGAAATGAAAAGAAAATGGAACTCTAATGTTCTCTTTTGTGAGTTGAATTGTGCAAGGTCAAAGGAAAAATTTGGACTCACCAGAAGGGGACATTACAGTGGTATCAGAGCAGTCATCCTGCCATCCTGTGAATAATAGTTAAATAAAATAAAAATTTAAAATACTAATAATAATAATAATAATAATAATAAAATTTATAAAAAAAACAAGTGAATTTCATGAATTGCTGGAATAATGGTGTTTAATACATTGATAAAATATTTTAAATATATATATATATATGTAACATTAAAAAAAATTAAAATTTACTCAATATGTTATCATGCAACATAAAAAAGAAAAGTTTAAAATTTACTTACAAATATGTAATAAGTAATGAGTAAATAAGGTAAAAAATAAATAAGAATGAAATAACTCTTAAAATTACATTAAGTAAATATACTAAATGAAATAGTAAAATAAAATAATTAAAATATCTCTATGGGTAACCCACTGCTTGAAATGACACGAGAAAAACAAATTAAAAAAATGTAAACAACTAGATCAAAATATTTATTATTGTGTACATAAACCTCAATAAAATATAATCTTATAAAATATTATAGGATACCTAATTATATTGCTTGAGGACAAGCAATCTTGAGTGGGGAGGGTTGTCATGTCCCCATATCAAGACATTGTTAAAGTAAAGATTTGAACACGATAAAGATGGTTTCTAAAATATTATTTCCGATGATAGAAATAATTACATACATTATATATTATTTAATAAATAATATTATTTTATGAATATTTTATTATAATTAAATATAATATCCATATTATAAATAACAATATATATAAATATAATATATTATAAATATATCTAATAATATAAATAACAAATATAATTATTAATATATAAATATAAACATTAAATTAAATATTATTATAATCATATATTTGATTATTAATATAAATATTAATAATATAACTATAAATATTATCAGTTTAATTATTATTATCAATATAATAGTAATTATAATATATATATATATATATATATATATATATATATATAATAAGAATATATAATAGTAAATATATATTTATTCATTGTATAATATAAAGGCATTCATATATGGAATTGGGTCTCTTGAGAAGATGTCATCTCTAATGACGAGAGGTTAACTAATTCAAACATCAAGTATCATCAAAGTTTAATAATATTTATTTATTAAGGGTGGTGACCCGTGGTAAATTGCATCCCTTCAAACTTATAAATATTAACCGACCCCTCTAACAAAAGTAGGAATCAATCGGAAGAAAAGAAAAGAAAATAGCCAATATAAATCAAGAGCTCCATAATAAATGAGATCTACACAAAGAACAAGAATAAGAGGTAAATAAAAGTTGCAGCAGGTAAGTATATTTAACATGCTTATCTTATAATTATTAAATGTAAGATTTGTAAGTTTGGTTTGGTGTCAAAAAAATAAAATAACCATAAGTATTATATGGTAGGCATATATCTATATTTATAGATGTGTAAAAATAGATTTAAATTATAATATAATCTGTATGTATGTGATTCAAATTTTGGTTAAGTAAGTGAATAAATTTCTATGTTAAAATAGCAAAAATCCTTAGACAATTAAGCAAATAAAATTGTGAAAGATATGGAACCATGAGGCACATGAATAAACATGAAAACTATGAAAGAAGGCATATGGAAAGCCTCATTATGAAATCATGGCATCTTGTGATCCATGGTGGATCACAAGATGAGAAACATTGGACAACCTTAGGACACAACTCATGATCCATCCAAGAGAGGTGTTCGAACCTCCTTATTAATCACCTTTTCGTCCATCATAGTAGGATGAATTAGGGATGTATATGGAACGTAGGTGAACCCCAAGTGGATGAAGAACACCGCGTGTTGTGTGAAGTCCCTTGGGCCAAGAGACGAAGAACACCGCATGTAGTGTGAAGCTCTTGGGCCTATGATAATTTATGAGCTCATAATAGTTGTGCCCGACGTGAGGTGACTCTTGATGGAATGAAGAATGCCGCGTGTTGCATGAAGTTCCATCAAGCCAAATGGTGAAGAACACCGCATGTAGTGTGAAGCCTTTGGGCCTCCGTAGGGATGAAATGTGCCCTAATACATCCGTACTTAGGTGGAAGACGAGGATGATTAATGAGAAGGCAACCAAGAACCCAATCAAGGTGGAGTATGGGAGGTGTATGTACAAATGATAAGATTGGAAACATTATATAAGGACATGAATATACAACTTGAATATGGATGAATAATGATTATATTGTTAATATGATGAAATGAAAAGAAAATGGAACTCTAATGTTCTCTTTTGTGAGTTGAATTGTGCAAGGTCAAAGGAAAAATTTGGACTCACCAGAAGGGGACATTACAGTGGTATCAGAGCAGTCATCCTGCCATCCTGTGAATAATAGTTAAATAAAATAAAAATTTAAAATACTAATAATAATAATAATAATAATAATAAAATTTATAAAAAAAACAAGTGAATTTCATGAATTGCTGGAATAATGGTGTTTAATACATTGATAAAATATTTTAAATATATATATATATGTAACATTAAAAAAAATTAAAATTTACTCAATATGTTATCATAAAATTTACTTACAAATATGTAATAAGTAATGAGTAAATAAGGTAAAAAATAAATAAGAATGAAATAACTCTTAAAATTACATTAAGTAAATATACTAAATGAAATAGTAAAATAAAATAATTAAAATATCTCTATGGGTAACCCACTGCTTGAAATGACACGAGAAAAACAAATTAAAAAAATGTAAACAACTAGATCAAAATATTTATTATTGTGTACATAAACCTCAATAAAATATAATCTTATAAAATATTATAGGATACCTAATTATATTGCTTGAGGACAAGCAATCTTGAGTGGGGAGGGTTGTCATGTCCCCATATCAAGACATTGTTAAAGTAAAGATTTGAACACGATAAAGATGGTTTCTAAAATATTATTTCCGATGATAGAAATAATTACATACATTATATATTATTTAATAAATAATATTATTTTATGAATATTTTATTATAATTAAATATAATATCCATATTATAAATAACAATATATATAAATATAATATATTATAAATATATCTAATAATATAAATAACAAATATAATTATTAATATATAAATATAAACATTAAATTAAATATTATTATAATCATATATTTGATTATTAATATAAATATTAATAATATAACTATAAATATTATCAGTTTAATTATTATTATCAATATAATAGTAATTATAATATATATATATATATATATATATATATATATATATATATATATATATATAATAAGAATATATAATAGTAAATATATATTTATTCATTGTATAATATAAAGGCATTCATATATGGAATTGGGTCTCTTGAGAAGATGTCATCTCTAATGACGAGAGGTTAACTAATTCAAACATCAAGTATCATCAAAGTTTAATAATATTTATTTATTAAGGGTGGTGACCCGTGGTAAATTGCATCCCTTCAAACTTATAAATATTAACCGACCCCTCTAACAAAAGTAGGAATCAATCGGAAGAAAAGAAAAGAAAATAGCCAATATAAATCAAGAGCTCCATAATAAATGAGATCTACACAAAGAACAAGAATAAGAGGTAAATAAAAGTTGCAGCAGGTAAGTATATTTAACATGCTTATCTTATAATTATTAAATGTAAGATTTGTAAGTTTGGTTTGGTGTCAAAAAAATAAAATAACCATAAGTATTATATGGTAGGCATATATCTATATTTATAGATGTGTAAAAATAGATTTAAATTATAATATAATCTGTATGTATGTGATTCAAATTTTGGTTAAGTAAGTGAATAAATTTCTATGTTAAAATAGCAAAAATCCTTAGACAATTAAGCAAATAAAATTGTGAAAGATATGGAACCATGAGGCACATGAATAAACATGAAAACTATGAAAGAAGGCATATGGAAAGCCTCATTATGAAATCATGGCATCTTGTGATCCATGGTGGATCACAAGATGAGAAACATTGGACAACCTTAGGACACAACTCATGATCCATCCAAGAGAGGTGTTCGAACCTCCTTATTAATCACCTTTTCGTCCATCATAGTAGGATGAATTAGGGATGTATATGGAACGTAGGTGAACCCCAAGTGGATGAAGAACACCGCGTGTTGTGTGAAGTCCCTTGGGCCAAGAGACGAAGAACACCGCATGTAGTGTGAAGCTCTTGGGCCTATGATAATTTATGAGCTCATAATAGTTGTGCCCGACGTGAGGTGACTCTTGATGGAATGAAGAATGCCGCGTGTTGCATGAAGTTCCATCAAGCCAAATGGTGAAGAACACCGCATGTAGTGTGAAGCCTTTGGGCCTCCGTAGGGATGAAATGTGCCCTAATACATCCGTACTTAGGTGGAAGACGAGGATGATTAATGAGAAGGCAACCAAGAACCCAATCAAGGTGGAGTATGGGAGGTGTATGTACAAATGATAAGATTGGAAACATTATATAAGGACATGAATATACAACTTGAATATGGATGAATAATGATTATATTGTTAATATGATGAAATGAAAAGAAAATGGAACTCTAATGTTCTCTTTTGTGAGTTGAATTGTGCAAGGTCAAAGGAAAAATTTGGACTCACCAGAAGGGGACATTACAGTGGTATCAGAGCAGTCATCCTGCCATCCTGTGAATAATAGTTAAATAAAATAAAAATTTAAAATACTAATAATAATAATAATAATAATAATAAAATTTATAAAAAAAACAAGTGAATTTCATGAATTGCTGGAATAATGGTGTTTAATACATTGATAAAATATTTTAAATATATATATATATGTAACATTAAAAAAAATTAAAATTTACTCAATATGTTATCATGCAACATAAAAAAGAAAAGTTTAAAATTTACTTACAAATATGTAATAAGTAATGAGTAAATAAGGTAAAAAATAAATAAGAATGAAATAACTCTTAAAATTACATTAAGTAAATATACTAAATGAAATAGTAAAATAAAATAATTAAAATATCTCTATGGGTAACCCACTGCTTGAAATGACACGAGAAAAACAAATTAAAAAAATGTAAACAACTAGATCAAAATATTTATTATTGTGTACATAAACCTCAATAAAATATAATCTTATAAAATATTATAGGATACCTAATTATATTGCTTGAGGACAAGCAATCTTGAGTGGGGAGGGTTGTCATGTCCCCATATCAAGACATTGTTAAAGTAAAGATTTGAACACGATAAAGATGGTTTCTAAAATATTATTTCCGATGATAGAAATAATTACATACATTATATATTATTTAATAAATAATATTATTTTATGAATATTTTATTATAATTAAATATAATATCCATATTATAAATAACAATATATATAAATATAATATATTATAAATATATCTAATAATATAAATAACAAATATAATTATTAATATATAAATATAAACATTAAATTAAATATTATTATAATCATATATTTGATTATTAATATAAATATTAATAATATAACTATAAATATTATCAGTTTAATTATTATTATCAATATAATAGTAATTATAATATATATATATATATATATATATAATAAGAATATATAATAGTAAATATATATTTATTCATTGTATAATATAAAGGCATTCATATATGGAATTGGGTCTCTTGAGAAGATGTCATCTCTAATGACGAGAGGTTAACTAATTCAAACATCAAGTATCATCAAAGTTTAATAATATTTATTTATTAAGGGTGGTGACCCGTGGTAAATTGCATCCCTTCAAACTTATAAATATTAACCGACCCCTCTAACAAAAGTAGGAATCAATCGGAAGAAAAGAAAAGAAAATAGCCAATATAAATCAAGAGCTCCATAATAAATGAGATCTACACAAAGAACAAGAATAAGAGGTAAATAAAAGTTGCAGCAGGTAAGTATATTTAACATGCTTATCTTATAATTATTAAATGTAAGATTTGTAAGTTTGGTTTGGTGTCAAAAAAATAAAATAACCATAAGTATTATATGGTAGGCATATATCTATATTTATAGATGTGTAAAAATAGATTTAAATTATAATATAATCTGTATGTATGTGATTCAAATTTTGGTTAAGTAAGTGAATAAATTTCTATGTTAAAATAGCAAAAATCCTTAGACAATTAAGCAAATAAAATTGTGAAAGATATGGAACCATGAGGCACATGAATAAACATGAAAACTATGAAAGAAGGCATATGGAAAGCCTCATTATGAAATCATGGCATCTTGTGATCCATGGTGGATCACAAGATGAGAAACATTGGACAACCTTAGGACACAACTCATGATCCATCCAAGAGAGGTGTTCGAACCTCCTTATTAATCACCTTTTCGTCCATCATAGTAGGATGAATTAGGGATGTATATGGAACGTAGGTGAACCCCAAGTGGATGAAGAACACCGCGTGTTGTGTGAAGTCCCTTGGGCCAAGAGACGAAGAACACCGCATGTAGTGTGAAGCTCTTGGGCCTATGATAATTTATGAGCTCATAATAGTTGTGCCCGACGTGAGGTGACTCTTGATGGAATGAAGAATGCCGCGTGTTGCATGAAGTTCCATCAAGCCAAATGGTGAAGAACACCGCATGTAGTGTGAAGCCTTTGGGCCTCCGTAGGGATGAAATGTGCCCTAATACATCCGTACTTAGGTGGAAGACGAGGATGATTAATGAGAAGGCAACCAAGAACCCAATCAAGGTGGAGTATGGGAGGTGTATGTACAAATGATAAGATTGGAAACATTATATAAGGACATGAATATACAACTTGAATATGGATGAATAATGATTATATTGTTAATATGATGAAATGAAAAGAAAATGGAACTCTAATGTTCTCTTTTGTGAGTTGAATTGTGCAAGGTCAAAGGAAAAATTTGGACTCACCAGAAGGGGACATTACAGTGGTATCAGAGCAGTCATCCTGCCATCCTGTGAATAATAGTTAAATAAAATAAAAATTTAAAATACTAATAATAATAATAATAATAATAATAAAATTTATAAAAAAAACAAGTGAATTTCATGAATTGCTGGAATAATGGTGTTTAATACATTGATAAAATATTTTAAATATATATATATATATGTAACATTAAAAAAAATTAAAATTTACTCAATATGTTATCATGCAACATAAAAAAGAAAAGTTTAAAATTTACTTACAAATATGTAATAAGTAATGAGTAAATAAGGTAAAAAATAAATAAGAATGAAATAACTCTTAAAATTACATTAAGTAAATATACTAAATGAAATAGTAAAATAAAATAATTAAAATATCTCTATGGGTAACCCACTGCTTGAAATGACACGAGAAAAACAAATTAAAAAAATGTAAACAACTAGATCAAAATATTTATTATTGTGTACATAAACCTCAATAAAATATAATCTTATAAAATATTATAGGATACCTAATTATATTGCTTGAGGACAAGCAATCTTGAGTGGGGAGGGTTGTCATGTCCCCATATCAAGACATTGTTAAAGTAAAGATTTGAACACGATAAAGATGGTTTCTAAAATATTATTTCCGATGATAGAAATAATTACATACATTATATATTATTTAATAAATAATATTATTTTATGAATATTTTATTATAATTAAATATAATATCCATATTATAAATAACAATATATATAAATATAATATATTATAAATATATCTAATAATATAAATAACAAATATAATTATTAATATATAAATATAAACATTAAATTAAATATTATTATAATCATATATTTGATTATTAATATAAATATTAATAATATAACTATAAATATTATCAGTTTAATTATTATTATCAATATAATAGTAATTATAATATATATATATATATATATATATATATATATATATATATATATATATAATAAGAATATATAATAGTAAATATATATTTATTCATTGTATAATATAAAGGCATTCATATATGGAATTGGGTCTCTTGAGAAGATGTCATCTCTAATGACGAGAGGTTAACTAATTCAAACATCAAGTATCATCAAAGTTTAATAATATTTATTTATTAAGGGTGGTGACCCGTGGTAAATTGCATCCCTTCAAACTTATAAATATTAACCGACCCCTCTAACAAAAGTAGGAATCAATCGGAAGAAAAGAAAAGAAAATAGCCAATATAAATCAAGAGCTCCATAATAAATGAGATCTACACAAAGAACAAGAATAAGAGGTAAATAAAAGTTGCAGCAGGTAAGTATATTTAACATGCTTATCTTATAATTATTAAATGTAAGATTTGTAAGTTTGGTTTGGTGTCAAAAAAATAAAATAACCATAAGTATTATATGGTAGGCATATATCTATATTTATAGATGTGTAAAAATAGATTTAAATTATAATATAATCTGTATGTATGTGATTCAAATTTTGGTTAAGTAAGTGAATAAATTTCTATGTTAAAATAGCAAAAATCCTTAGACAATTAAGCAAATAAAATTGTGAAAGATATGGAACCATGAGGCACATGAATAAACATGAAAACTATGAAAGAAGGCATATGGAAAGCCTCATTATGAAATCATGGCATCTTGTGATCCATGGTGGATCACAAGATGAGAAACATTGGACAACCTTAGGACACAACTCATGATCCATCCAAGAGAGGTGTTCGAACCTCCTTATTAATCACCTTTTCGTCCATCATAGTAGGATGAATTAGGGATGTATATGGAACGTAGGTGAACCCCAAGTGGATGAAGAACACCGCGTGTTGTGTGAAGTCCCTTGGGCCAAGAGACGAAGAACACCGCATGTAGTGTGAAGCTCTTGGGCCTATGATAATTTATGAGCTCATAATAGTTGTGCCCGACGTGAGGTGACTCTTGATGGAATGAAGAATGCCGCGTGTTGCATGAAGTTCCATCAAGCCAAATGGTGAAGAACACCGCATGTAGTGTGAAGCCTTTGGGCCTCCGTAGGGATGAAATGTGCCCTAATACATCCGTACTTAGGTGGAAGACGAGGATGATTAATGAGAAGGCAACCAAGAACCCAATCAAGGTGGAGTATGGGAGGTGTATGTACAAATGATAAGATTGGAAACATTATATAAGGACATGAATATACAACTTGAATATGGATGAATAATGATTATATTGTTAATATGATGAAATGAAAAGAAAATGGAACTCTAATGTTCTCTTTTGTGAGTTGAATTGTGCAAGGTCAAAGGAAAAATTTGGACTCACCAGAAGGGGACATTACAGTGGTATCAGAGCAGTCATCCTGCCATCCTGTGAATAATAGTTAAATAAAATAAAAATTTAAAATACTAATAATAATAATAATAATAATAATAAAATTTATTAAAAAAACAAGTGAATTTCATGAATTGCTGGAATAATGGTGTTTAATACATTGATAAAATATTTTAAATATATATATATATGTAACATTAAAAAAAATTAAAATTTACTCAATATGTTATCATGCAACATAAAAAAGAAAAGTTTAAAATTTACTTACAAATATGTAATAAGTAATGAGTAAATAAGGTAAAAAATAAATAAGAATGAAATAACTCTTAAAATTACATTAAGTAAATATACTAAATGAAATAGTAAAATAAAATAATTAAAATATCTCTATGGGTAACCCACTGCTTGAAATGACACGAGAAAAACAAATTAAAAAAATGTAAACAACTAGATCAAAATATTTATTATTGTGTACATAAACCTCAATAAAATATAATCTTATAAAATATTATAGGATACCTAATTATATTGCTTGAGGACAAGCAATCTTGAGTGGGGAGGGTTGTCATGTCCCCATATCAAGACATTGTTAAAGTAAAGATTTGAACACGATAAAGATGGTTTCTAAAATATTATTTCCGATGATAGAAATAATTACATACATTATATATTATTTAATAAATAATATTATTTTATGAATATTTTATTATAATTAAATATAATATCCATATTATAAATAACAATATATATAAATATAATATATTATAAATATATCTAATAATATAAATAACAAATATAATTATTAATATATAAATATAAACATTAAATTAAATATTATTATAATCATATATTTGATTATTAATATAAATATTAATAATATAACTATAAATATTATCAGTTTAATTATTATTATCAATATAATAGTAATTATAATATATATATATATATATATATATATATATATATATATATATATATATATATATATAATAAGAATATATAATAGTAAATATATATTTATTCATTGTATAATATAAAGGCATTCATATATGGAATTGGGTCTCTTGAGAAGATGTCATCTCTAATGACGAGAGGTTAACTAATTCAAACATCAAGTATCATCAAAGTTTAATAATATTTATTTATTAAGGGTGGTGACCCGTGGTAAATTGCATCCCTTCAAACTTATAAATATTAACCGACCCCTCTAACAAAAGTAGGAATCAATCGGAAGAAAAGAAAAGAAAAT
This sequence comes from Cunninghamia lanceolata, assembly GCA_027924645.1. Classification (NCBI taxonomy): domain Eukaryota; kingdom Viridiplantae; phylum Streptophyta; class Pinopsida; order Cupressales; family Cupressaceae; genus Cunninghamia; species Cunninghamia lanceolata. Next base: position 6,342,188 of record BSBN01000918.1, on the reverse strand, counting down.
AGCCAATATAAATCAAGAGCTCCATAATAAATGAGATCTACACAAAGAACAAGAATAAGAGGTAAATAAAAGTTGCAGCAGGTAAGTATATTTAACATGCTTATCTTATAATTATTAAATGTAAGATTTGTAAGTTTGGTTTGGTGTCAAAAAAATAAAATAACCATAAGTATTATATGGTAGGCATATATCTATATTTATAGATGTGTAAAAATAGATTTAAATTATAATATAATCTGTATGTATGTGATTCAAATTTTGGTTAAGTAAGTGAATAAATTTCTATGTTAAAATAGCAAAAATCCTTAGACAATTAAGCAAATAAAATTGTGAAAGATATGGAACCATGAGGCACATGAATAAACATGAAAACTATGAAAGAAGGCATATGGAAAGCCTCATTATGAAATCATGGCATCTTGTGATCCATGGTGGATCACAAGATGAGAAACATTGGACAACCTTAGGACACAACTCATGATCCATCCAAGAGAGGTGTTCGAACCTCCTTATTAATCACCTTTTCGTCCATCATAGTAGGATGAATTAGGGATGTATATGGAACGTAGGTGAACCCCAAGTGGATGAAGAACACCGCGTGTTGTGTGAAGTCCCTTGGGCCAAGAGACGAAGAACACCGCATGTAGTGTGAAGCTCTTGGGCCTATGATAATTTATGAGCTCATAATAGTTGTGCCCGACGTGAGGTGACTCTTGATGGAATGAAGAATGCCGCGTGTTGCATGAAGTTCCATCAAGCCAAATGGTGAAGAACACCGCATGTAGTGTGAAGCCTTTGGGCCTCCGTAGGGATGAAATGTGCCCTAATACATCCGTACTTAGGTGGAAGACGAGGATGATTAATGAGAAGGCAACCAAGAACCCAATCAAGGTGGAGTATGGGAGGTGTATGTACAAATGATAAGATTGGAAACATTATATAAGGACATGAATATACAACTTGAATATGGATGAATAATGATTATATTGTTAATATGATGAAATGAAAAGAAAATGGAACTCTAATGTTCTCTTTTGTGAGTTGAATTGTGCAAGGTCAAAGGAAAAATTTGGACTCACCAGAAGGGGACATTACAGTGGTATCAGAGCAGTCATCCTGCCATCCTGTGAATAATAGTTAAATAAAATAAAAATTTAAAATACTAATAATAATAATAATAATAATAATAAAATTTATAAAAAAAACAAGTGAATTTCATGAATTGCTGGAATAATGGTGTTTAATACATTGATAAAATATTTTAAATATATATATATATATGTAACATTAAAAAAAATTAAAATTTACTCAATATGTTATCATGCAACATAAAAAAGAAAAGTTTAAAATTTACTTACAAATATGTAATAAGTAATGAGTAAATAAGGTAAAAAATAAATAAGAATGAAATAACTCTTAAAATTACATTAAGTAAATATACTAAATGAAATAGTAAAATAAAATAATTAAAATATCTCTATGGGTAACCCACTGCTTGAAATGACACGAGAAAAACAAATTAAAAAAATGTAAACAACTAGATCAAAATATTTATTATTGTGTACATAAACCTCAATAAAATATAATCTTATAAAATATTATAGGATACCTAATTATATTGCTTGAGGACAAGCAATCTTGAGTGGGGAGGGTTGTCATGTCCCCATATCAAGACATTGTTAAAGTAAAGATTTGAACACGATAAAGATGGTTTCTAAAATATTATTTCCGATGATAGAAATAATTACATACATTATATATTATTTAATAAATAATATTATTTTATGAATATTTTATTATAATTAAATATAATATCCATATTATAAATAACAATATATATAAATATAATATATTATAAATATATCTAATAATATAAATAACAAATATAATTATTAATATATAAATATAAACATTAAATTAAATATTATTATAATCATATATTTGATTATTAATATAAATATTAATAATATAACTATAAATATTATCAGTTTAATTATTATTATCAATATAATAGTAATTATAATATATATATATATATATATATATATATATATATATATATATATATATATATATATATATAATAAGAATATATAATAGTAAATATATATTTATTCATTGTATAATATAAAGGCATTCATATATGGAATTGGGTCTCTTGAGAAGATGTCATCTCTAATGACGAGAGGTTAACTAATTCAAACATCAAGTATCATCAAAGTTTAATAATATTTATTTATTAAGGGTGGTGACCCGTGGTAAATTGCATCCCTTCAAACTTATAAATATTAACCGACCCCTCTAACAAAAGTAGGAATCAATCGGAAGAAAAGAAAAGAAAATAGCCAATATAAATCAAGAGCTCCATAATAAATGAGATCTACACAAAGAACAAGAATAAGAGGTAAATAAAAGTTGCAGCAGGTAAGTATATTTAACATGCTTATCTTATAATTATTAAATGTAAGATTTGTAAGTTTGGTTTGGTGTCAAAAAAATAAAATAACCATAAGTATTATATGGTAGGCATATATCTATATTTATAGATGTGTAAAAATAGATTTAAATTATAATATAATCTGTATGTATGTGATTCAAATTTTGGTTAAGTAAGTGAATAAATTTCTATGTTAAAATAGCAAAAATCCTTAGACAATTAAGCAAATAAAATTGTGAAAGATATGGAACCATGAGGCACATGAATAAACATGAAAACTATGAAAGAAGGCATATGGAAAGCCTCATTATGAAATCATGGCATCTTGTGATCCATGGTGGATCACAAGATGAGAAACATTGGACAACCTTAGGACACAACTCATGATCCATCCAAGAGAGGTGTTCGAACCTCCTTATTAATCACCTTTTCGTCCATCATAGTAGGATGAATTAGGGATGTATATGGAACGTAGGTGAACCCCAAGTGGATGAAGAACACCGCGTGTTGTGTGAAGTCCCTTGGGCCAAGAGACGAAGAACACCGCATGTAGTGTGAAGCTCTTGGGCCTATGATAATTTATGAGCTCATAATAGTTGTGCCCGACGTGAGGTGACTCTTGATGGAATGAAGAATGCCGCGTGTTGCATGAAGTTCCATCAAGCCAAATGGTGAAGAACACCGCATGTAGTGTGAAGCCTTTGGGCCTCCGTAGGGATGAAATGTGCCCTAATACATCCGTACTTAGGTGGAAGACGAGGATGATTAATGAGAAGGCAACCAAGAACCCAATCAAGGTGGAGTATGGGAGGTGTATGTACAAATGATAAGATTGGAAACATTATATAAGGACATGAATATACAACTTGAATATGGATGAATAATGATTATATTGTTAATATGATGAAATGAAAAGAAAATGGAACTCTAATGTTCTCTTTTGTGAGTTGAATTGTGCAAGGTCAAAGGAAAAATTTGGACTCACCAGAAGGGGACATTACAGAGAATCACCTAATACTTAATGTGGAGCATTAAGAGTGAATTGTTTAAATTTTGAATTGTAGCATTGGATTGCCTCAACTATAGTTTTGATTCCACCTCTTGTTCAACATTTGCTAAGGAGGCAGGCAGTTTCATCTTCACCAAACCTTGGATGTATGTTTGATATGGTTGTCCAACATGTTCCAACCTATCAAACTATTGGTTGACCACATTATTGTATCCATTCATTTGATCCATTATGGTTGCCTCCTATATTTGTTTCTTCCTATATGAATCTGCAAGGACAAGTAACTATTGCCTTTTGTACTTGTGAGATCCATCTTCACATCATCTCACATAGGCCACATTTAGTTGTTCTACCTAATCTAATTTTGCCTTCAATTGAGCATTTCTTGCCACTCTTTTTGGAATAGAGGCATGCTAGATTTTCCTTCAATCTAATGTGGTGAGTTTGTTTGTGTTGATGCAATTGTGCCAACTATTTCGCCTAATATTCCTTAACAACGTCCTTAGTTTTCTTCTTTTGTTCCTCAATTGGACCCTTAGTGTTTCTTTGTTGGCAATGTCACATCTTGATCATATTGCGACCTTCCTTGATGGATTGAGTCACCTTGTTGATGGCATCTACCATCTCCAAACATCTCTTCACACAACTAATACAAATGCTTTGATTTAGTACATCTTCCAATATTTGTTCTTTAGGGGGTGAGCTTCCTCAAATATACTTGCTATCCTAGTTCAATTTGATGAATTGTTCCTAGGGAAATGGTCAAAATTAGAATTTGTTGACATTGTAGGGCGAGAATTTGTTGTCATTGTTCCTAGGACTTTCTCTAGTGGATCCCATGACACCTCTTTGGATGTAGTAGCCAATGTAAGTGGTTATGTCATGTTGCAATTGTTCTAAGGTCCCCTCCTTTGCCTTGCCCTTTTGTATTGTATCCCCTTTTTCTATTGCCTCCTTAATCTATTGAGTTGGTCCTTCATTTTCTTTCTCCATTCTCTCCTCATATTTCTCCTTTTCTTCCTTCCTATTTCCTCCCTTTGTTTCTATTTTTCTTCTTCTAATTTTGCTTTGTTAGCAACGTTCTTTCTCAATGGTTTGTCAGACAAGCGAAGTAACAACTTTAGTTTCATGCCTTAATTTTTCTTGTTGTTTGAGTTGCTCCTCTGTTTCTTTCCTCTCTCTCAATTCCAACCCTTGTTTGCCCTGTCTATTCTAACAACTTATGTTGCTAGGCAATTTGTAGGAGGATTTCACTTCTCTGCTTAGTTCTCAACTCCTTTTCCTATTGCATTCTTAAAGCCTCCAAATTTCAGAGACAATTGTTTATCCACAAATTTTTGTAACGCTTCTTCTTTGTAGGCTCTTGTGGCATCCAATGCTTTCCTCCTTTGTATTTGTATTTTTATGACATGTTTTTTGGTTGTGGGAGGTAAGTTGGCTAATATATCACAATAAGAATGAGGGGAGTTTTCATTGAAGAGTAGGATGGCTTCTAGTATCCTCTCTTTACTTTGTGTGTTGGCACTATCATATCTCATTGATACTTCAGGTATTGCCCCTTGTTCTCAACTCCTACAACAATATTTCTATTGGGAGTTTCACAATTCCCACATTTGCTACAAAGACTTCCTCTTTTGACTAAAACTCTTGTTATGCTAGCTCCTAATGAAGTTTCACTTTTAGAGTAACTTACGAAACCCTTAGGTTCTAGTGGTTTCTTTGTTTATGTCCTTATGCGTTTTGTGCATCACGGGTAGGAGGCTGCTCTCTTGTGTTTACGTGCACTCATTTGTAGCAACTACAAGGGTGTTAATTTCTTCATTTGGCACTTTATAGGGAAATGAGGGAATTTTAGCTTTCCATGCTTCTAGACAATGGGCATAGATATAGTCCTAGGCTATTGCAAGTAACTCATACTTTTCTGTAGTCCTATTTAAGATATGGATCTTTGTTGTGAGTACTATTTTTAGTTGTTCTCCCCAAATTTTGAGTGTAGTCTTATTGAAGATATGGTTCTTTGTTGTGAGTACTATTTTTAGTTGTTCTCCCCAATTTTTGAGTGCATTGATAGATTACATTTTAGTCTCAAAACTCTCTAGATATTCCTTTATTTATTAACCACAACTTTCCCTAGTTCTCACATTATGTTTTCCTCTCTCCCAGGGAAGACATTCATAAAGTAAAGGGTCAAACATATAAAAAACTCATGCTTATCTCTCTTATTTTTCTTTAGATTGTCTATCATTTGTGTTGACCATTGATTTGAGACAATTTTATTGTGTCTGTATATTGTTTTTATCGACTTCTATTTCTTTGGTCTTTAATTTGCTTAGCTTATGTGTGCCCTTGTTACTATTGCCTTGGTCGTATTTCTTAGTAATGCTTTAATGGTGACCGAGTTTGTAGAAGTTTAAAATGAAAATTGAAAGCTTGCTTTGTTTCATGCCTTTGTCATTGTGTTTAAACATTCAATTGCTAAAGTAGTCACACTTTGCCTTAAGTCTTTTGTTTCTTTTTGTCAATTGATCGATTACCAATTTCTATAGTATCTATAGACTGTCTGTATTGGTACAATGCTTGTCTTTTGATCTACTGCAATGGTACATGTCATCAACATAAGTGCATTTATCATGGAATATCTTTGCTAGGGCATGATGACATGTATGCTGATTGGGCCATAGTGAAATTGGCCTCGAATAAGAAGTACATTTGGTAGTGGAAGGGCTCCTTTTCAACAGCAAAACTCAAGGTAACATGGCAGATTTTAAGTGGTTTCTATGGATATAGAAATAGTTGAGTGGGTCCCTGCACTATTCTCGATCTTTCGCAAGCGTTGATCTATGCAATAGATGGTAACAAATGGAACAATTTGGTCAACTCTTGTAGATTAGTGAATCAACTTGCATCACATTTTTGACATCTATAAATATGCTGACGTCGTTGATCTTGGAGAGAGGTAAATCTAAGCTGTTGATCAAGTATGAAGTTAGAATTCATCTAGTGTTGTAGTCAAAATGAAGACACGTGGCATAATCTAATTAACTTCTGTAGATTGGTGGATCAAAGGGTGTGCATATTGATGGTCCATAGATCTTCCACAATCGTTGATCTCGAGAGCAAAAGCATATCGACTATTAATTATTGTTTTTAATGAGTTAAAATAACATGGTCGAAGGAATGTATGAAGGGCACTTGGTATAGTGTGATTCATTTCTATAGATCAATGGATGAGACCTTCACAAGATTTTAAATCTTTAGAAGCAAATGGAATGATGCCATGTGGAATCTAGTGGGAAAGATAGTGGCGGGTCCGTTATGATTTTTCAACACTGCGACCTGGTGATCGTAATAAATCCATCTGCATCTTTATATCTACAAATGTTCCAAAATTGATATAGACCATAGATTTCTTAGATACTAATAAATTTATATAGATTTGAAGATTGGTGAGGCGAACACTCTCCAATCACTAGATCTTTTGCAAATGTAGGTTTGGGAAAATTATAATTTGGGCTGTTGATCTTGGTCAAAGTTCAAACTAATTAATTTGATGTGATTGCTTTTTGAATTTCAAAGGGAAAGGGTAGCATATTGTGAGCAATAAACATAGAGTGCCATTAATTAGCCCTCACATTGTATGAGCTTTGGTGCTATAGAATTCAATCAAGGCTATATTGTATTTGGTATTTTGGGAGCCTCTATCTATAGCAAGAGCATGCTCTAGTTGTATAAAGAGCTCTTGCAAATTAAATTTTCATACTTGCAATTGATAATTTTCAAGCTTGTAGTGCTAGGCAGGCCTGGAATTTGACGATCACCCCTACCTATCATATAAAAATTTTCTGACGGTTTGGTCATTTAACTACTTTTCAATTGACGTTTTATGAAAATTACAAGTTGTCAAAAAAATGTTGAGTGAATTTTTTTTATTTTAAAAGAATGCAATTTACAAAAAAAAAGTCTAAAGACTGCCAAAAAACAGTAATCAACAACACAGTCACAAAAAAAACTACAAACAACAAGACCAACAACTCTCAACTGTTTCAACAACTGAAAAGATAAAAATGCCATAAAAAAATTATAGCCACCTATTGTCATTTCAAGGTAGAATGTTTTTTTTTTGTGGACATTCAATGCTATCAAAAGGGACATAAAGGCATATAAATTCATTTCTATTGTGTAAATTGAAGTCCTAAAAAAATCAATAACTATAAATTGAAAAGAAACACAAAAGATTTTTTTTCTTGAAGCAAACACTCCAATATAATTCCCACTTGCAAATTGCAATCATTCAAATGAAATTTCAAAAAGATTAAAAGCAATAAGTTTCACACAATATTGGTTGTACCTTAAGAGCAGCCCATCCACTCCATAAACCAACTTACCCTCCTTTTGAACTTTGAAAGAACTTTCAATCGCCACACTATACTTAGGAATTGACTTGTCCAGTTGTATCACTGCTAAGAACATTTCCAATTTGGCTCTAACGTAGGCATCTTGGTGCACTGATAAAATGGTGACCTTGACAAATGGAATGACAATGGAGGAAGTAGCAACAATTCTTTTTTATCCTTCTATTTGTAAATCAACTCTTAATTACAGCTCTTCTTAATGTGTGTAATTGTAATTTGTAAAGTTGTACTTATTCCTTATATAATAAACAATGAATAACATATTAACAAGTATAGACAAAGCAAATATTTGTTTCTAAAATGATTTTTAAAAATAAATAACAAGTATACACAAAGCAAATATTAGTTTCTAAATTGATTTTTAAAAATAAAAAAACAATAAAACAAAGCAAAGATTTATTTCTAAATTAATTTTTAAAATTTATTGAAAATAAACATTATTTGAAAATATTCTAATTTAATAGATATCTCTATATCAATTTTAAAAGGTGTTCAAGATAAACATTATTAAAGAAAACATCACTTATATTTCTATGACAAATTATTATAAAATAATATATATTATAAATAAGAATCTTATATTATATTACCCTATAATAAAATTTTACGGTTTACGAATAATTTAAAGTGTCATATATACGGTTATGTAAAAATTTAGCAAGTCAAGTTATACGGTCTAATAAATTTGAAGGTTGTAAAACACGGTCTAAAATGCCAAAAACGGTCAAATAGACCATCAAATTCCAGGCATGGTGCCAGGTAAGTGTAAATGTTGTTCTCCGTGACAATATTATTTTTAGCAACGTTGAGTTTGTGATTACTCTAGGTTGTGAAATTTAGATAATATATAATTATGGTAATCAACTTAGTTGAAGATAAATTTTGATTATATTATTCTAGGCATACTATAATAATTGTGATATAGAAATTGTGTTCTTGATCTGAATCTCGTTGGAGATCCAGAGGACAACACTTGGTAAGCAGGTCACCTACAGTGTTGTAGGAATAATAGCGACTAGTTGGAGTCTTCTGGCAATCTCGTTGAGAGACGTGTCCCTAATTTTCCCCGCCTTCTTCATTGTGAGGGAAGTAATATTTATTTGTATCCAAAGGTTACGTTCAAGGGTCATCATAACTGTTGAAACAAAATAAGTAATTAACAATTAGTTAATGTTAGTTCGGATCATTCCTCCCCCCTTGAGAGGCAATGGGCCCCATTACATCAATGTTCGGTAACAAATTAGGAAAGTGTGGTACAATGTGCTCCTTGGTAAACCACTTGCCCTGACGAGGTAATTGACCTGCCTGAACCACATGATAGAGAGGAATCGATTGTTGTTTTAGTGTCTTCACAAGAACATCAATAATCTTGTCATCGATAAATGGAATAATAGTCTTAGGATTCAAGTCAAAAGTCTGAATATGTTTGAGGGGGTTGTGTGGCCTAGATCGAAGAGGACGAAGTTTTTCTATTAGTTCTTGAAAAGTGCTCATTTTGGAGATGAAGCCAAACTTTTTCATCAATTGAAAAGTGATGAGACGTACGATGCTGGTCATGTCAGTTTTGAATTAATGCTTGAGTTGGTTGCTTGATCTTGTCATTCTCTAAAATTAATTTTCTACACAACGGCCCATTTCAGAATGGTGTTTATGAGATTATATCAATTGAATGTTTGTTTTGACAATATAATGGAACCTTTGTTGGCGAGGTGAATACATTCTGATATTTTGTCAATATTTGATCCATCAGCTTCTACTGAATGGTGGTGGTGACTGTTTTGGTATGAGTGCGGGCTACGACTGACCTTGCCTCCTCAAGTTGAATTGTTAGTGTTGACCTATTTTCCTCTGTCCAGAGTCAAATAGTTCACCTTGAAAATCTTCTGGATATCCTTTGGAATATGGCTCTGCAAGCCTTGATCCCTCCAAATCCTCATGCTCTACCTGCCCAAAATCGCAAAATCCCGTTTGGAGAATCCTTGCAAAAAACCCCAAAAAACCCAGAAATCCTTAATCTTTAAATGCCTTCCTTTGCAGGGATTTCCCATCTTCATACTTAGTCATTTTGGTATGAATATCCTAATGACATCATTTGGATCTTAGCTAACATCCCGGATATTATCTTAATATCTCAAACCTTAACTAAAGTCCCAATATCCCCTTGATATTTAGACCTTAGTTAATATCCGGGTCCTTTGCGAATGTGCAGACCCTTGTGAATATGACGATGATGTCATCCGAATATTTCCTAACATTCTAGATCCTTCTTAATATCCATGACCTTTGCGAATCTCCCAATGACGTCATCCAGACATTCCGCCACTGGTATATTATCCTACAGTGCTAATATCCTAATGACGTCATCCAGATCCCCTCTTCAACAAAGTTCTTCATGCCGATGACATCATTAGGATATTCAAAGGGTGGTGCATAAAGTGACATCCAGATATTAAGTTAATATTCGGATATCAAGTTAATGTCCTAACATCAGATATCCATGCGGATGACGGCCCCTCCATGCTGCAAAGGAAAATTTGACTGGTGCATCCGAATATCGCATAACCCGCAGACTGCTGACGCTGACATCACATTCCTTTTGCGCGGCTACGCAATGAAGACAAGTGTAAAGCATATCGTGGCCTATGGCCATAATATCGATGATCCAGTTGAACGAAGGAAATGGCGCCAAGTGTCGAGGGATTGAACAGTGGGGTCACAACAATTGAAGATCAGACAGTAGCGTAACATCGCAGGAAGGTCCTGTCTGCTGGGAAGATTCTCTGCGCTACTGCGGGATGATGACATGTGGACATCCATATGCCTATTGACCACAACTTTGACCGTGGATATCTCTCTCATCCTGAGGAATTTCTACGTGATCTAAAAGGCAAAAGTGTTTAGAATTTCCTCCTCTATCATTTGGCATGCTTTTTTTTTTGGGGGGGATATTCTCATTTCAAAATATGATCCAAATTTCATGATCCAGATTTGTGCAATCGGATATTAGGATGGTCGCCGACTGAGGATGAATTTGCAGTCTCAGCCGACAAGACATCTCAGCGACTGATTTAATGTGTTGCGAGGACTTTTCAGATACAGATATTTGTTGCATTTATGGTTGCAGATCGATGATTCAACAACTCGCATTAAAGGCCCAAAATATCTCCCATCTGCCCAGGGTCCAGATATTTTTTGCAATGAATTCTTGTAGGCCGACATTTCTTTTAGTGGAGATATTTTCTGACAGAGCCCATGGGGCAATTTATTGTAACCTAATTAGGTCATTTGGAATTAGATGCTATATATGCATGAATGTAAGATGTAAAAAAGGTTGGAAAATAGTTAGTCTTATGCTTCTGTATTCCAAATAGAACTTTCCTCTGCTGTAACTGTACCTCTTGATCAATACATATGGTGTTTTACTTTTTCATGCTTTTAACTCTCTGTAGCCTTAGAATTGGCCATTGTTTGTGAATGTTTAATTCTTGGCAATCCATTCTTTATCTCTGTTAAAATCTTCATGATCTATGTAAGTTATCAGCTGTATTTTTTTATTTGTGCATCTTAGCTCTGTGAATGTTCTTTATTCAAACTTGGTGTATCACCTCCCTTTACTTTCAGTTTTACTCCCTCTTCCTCTTTTCCTATCAGGTGGATAGATTAGGTTTAGTCGTAGGATCACTGAATTCTTCTCATTCAACAAAGGAACCAGCCTCTCTATGGAGATTTGGCCTCCCTGTAGGGTCCCACACTTGGAGGTCATCTCAATGTTTCACTAGATTGTTGGAGCCCTAAAAGCCTTCAACACTAGGTGCAAATCTATGTGACAATAGTTAGCATTGATACAAGAGCTCTAGTTGGACCAATCAAATGCATGCACTATTTTGTACTAAATAGAGATGCAGATTTTGTAGTGCTTACCTCGGGTATCCAATGCTTTCATTCACCTAATTTAATAATAACATTGCGAGGTCTAGACTCATAGATTCCATGATGCTTGTACATGTATGGCTGCCCTAATAGTACATCACATACATCCAAAGGTGCCACATCATAGATCACCTCATTTTGAATGGCTTGATGGAATAGGATAAACAACATTACTTGCTTACCTGAATATCTCTCCCTTGACTCACCCAACCCATAGAGTATGGTTGTGGATGGGTCATTGTCGGTAAGTTCAACCTCTTGATAGTCTCAATAGAGATCAAATTCTTTTGACTTCCACTATCAACAATGAAATGTAAGGCTTTCCCATTCACCCACATTTGTGAATGGAACAAACATTCCTCATCTTCGCGAGGTAAGATTTTAGTAGTGGCAACCATGGCATAAGGGTCTGCCTCAATGATCTGCTCATCATCCTTTTGTTCAAAAGGGTTTGTAGGTAACAAATTAGCTTCTTTCTCTACTTCATGTGTTTTTGCCATTAATGTCTTAGCAATTCGACAATCTTTAGTGTTATGCGAAGGACCTTTATGAATTTCACACCACATGCTTGTGTCTTTTTGTATCTTTTTAGCACCCCTGTCTGATGTTGGTGATTGTGAGGAGACTCCCTTGGTGGTCTGTCTTCCTGCAAACTCATTATTGCTTTCCCTTTTTGATTTGTTGTTTGCTTGATAATCCTTTTTTCCCCTTTGTTTGAATTTCTCTTCAATTTTTGTTGCATATTTGAAAGCGGTTCCTAGTGTCTCAACATTCAGGAAGGCCATCTCAGTTTGAACATATTGATGCAGTCCACTATGATACTTCAAAACCCGATGTTTCTCTGTATCTTGGATGCCAAGCTTTGTTGATAAAGCACGGAATGTGTTGGTGTAGTCTTGAACAAATTGATCATTTTTCTGTCGAAGCAATTGCCACCGTATATTTGTTTCTTCATATGCATCTTCAAGAAAATATTCTTCCTTGAAGTATTCCACAAAATCTTCCCATGTGGGGATTTCATCCAAATCAGGGAGTTCTCTAGATGCCCACTTAGTCTCCCATGATTGTTTCACATCACGTTCAGCTTTGAGGAGGGTGAAGGTTACCTTCTTAGCATTAGAGAAGTTGTTCATGGAAAAGTATTTTTCTAATTTTGATAACCAATCATTTACAACATCTGCATCGATTTTTCCTTCAAAGTTTGGGATACCAAATTCAGTTGTACTTTGAAAGGAGTGTAACCACCGAATGGAATTTCTGTTTTGTTTATTTGTTGATTTCCTCTATTCTGTTGGAGCAACTGAGAAAATTCGCTCATCATCTCCTCACATTCTTTTCTTAAAGCATCTTTGGCCATCACTTTTATGGTAGTGGATGAATCTCCATGTTCTTCCACCATCTTTGTTTGTGTACATCTCAAAGGAAGATAGTCTGAAGGATTTCATGTTTCTAATCCCAATCTTCGATAGCCTAACCTCATGCGATGTGACATACAAGAGCGAACAGGCTTTGGATACAAGAAACCAACTTTCAGCAGAACCACATGTGATGTTTATAAGAGTTTATGTATCTTACTCAAACCAAAGATGGCAAGAAACAAAGTCATCCTGAGAGCATGAGTGAAAGGCGACAGTGACAGGAAATTTGAACAGTTAACAGCGGCAGGGAAATCACGATCAACTCAGGCAGTCACACGAACAATGACAATGGCGGGAAACCACATGTCAATTGAGAATCCACGGGTCGTCTAGAAATTATGAAAGATAAGCAACAATTCTTGTATAGAGATTCATGACTGCAGGAATCCATGTTGCAGAGCCTTATCAAGTCTCGATATGTCTTTGATAGATTTTGCGTGGACAAGATTCAAAAAGTTTTAACTACCTTGCTAGTTTTTGGCAATTGGAACTTTTTCAAAATGTCTTTCTCATTATACAGAGTTTTGTAACCAATCAAAACTATCATTCATCTTTATCAGATAGGGCAGCCATGCAAAGCAAACGCAATGAGTATACAAATACTTTGGCGGATCAGATACCAAGCTTTGGGTAAAATCTCCCACTGCACCCGCGAGCATCATGTGCTCATCTTTTCCATCGGAGATTATTTCGAATGCATGCCAGTCTGAGAGGGGAGATCTGCTAATGTGACCGAGAATGGTGATGATAGGGTCGAGGCACAGGTTAGTAATGGATCGAGGCGTGTTAGTCTTCTGGCAATCTCGTTGAGAGATGTGTGCTTGATTCTGCCTGCCTTCTTCATTGTGAGGGAAGTAATATTTATCTGTATCCAAAGGTTACGTTCAAGGATCATCGTAACTGTTGAAACGGAATAAGTAATTAACAATTAGTTAATGTTAGTTCAAATCAGCTCTTGCTATAACACCCTAGAAGACCCCCTTTGTCCTGAATTACATCAATGGCCCCCAAATGAGCTTCCAATAATGACACTTCTATATCTATCCCATATAAGAAATCCATTGGGAAAGGTGAATCTTCTATTGATATTTTTGTGGACACAAAAAGTAAATTTAGAGATCTCATAACTATGATGTAACAACTGCCATTTTTCAACCACAATTTTTTTCTTAACTTCAACAAGTAATACAATAATATTCCATTCTATGAATATACACATATAACAAGATATCATGTAGTGATATCCGTTAATAATACAATCTCAAAAGCACACCATTACACATATCAATAAGAATGATACAACCATCCAATAAGCACAATATCCAACAGTACAATGGGTCACAACTATAACCTTCCAATAGTACACATCAAATACATAGGCCAATATGCCAATCTTCCACATATGCAATAGTAATTCAATAGTAACGATACAATACACAAGTGAAGTCACTAATCCAACTATGGCCAACTCCCTCCAAGTTGTTGCTCTATATGGGGAAGATATATTGAACCTACACATTAAGGGAACCTGATCTTCTCTAATCATCACTTTGGCCTGGAGCAAACAAATGGATAATTTGATAGTAATGAAGTATATAATACAAGTATAATGATTATCTTATTAAGTTCTTTTCTATTTCTACACATAACATAGATTCACAAACAAAGGTCATACACACTAACCATTCCATTCCAATTTCGCAACACACCAACATCATAAAGAACATCCAAATACATCTTAATCATAAACCCAATCCATTACAACATTTCACAACACACATGATCTATTAGCAACAATGCTACATAACATAAAAGAATACTCAACACATAACTAACTAAGAAACTATAATCATCAAAGACCAAATGCAATGGCCTCAAATGATGATTATTCATAGCTTACAATTCATACCTTCTCATAGAACCAATTTACTAATCAAACATGAAATACAAGAACACATTTAGTAGCAAAATATGACACAAAATACATGCCAAACAAGTCAAACATATCACATATGACATATCAATCAAGACATAACATAATCAAGAGTAGACGACAAGCATAGAGAAGGACAAATAAGACACAACTTAGGACAAGATAGCACAAGAAAAGACATAAGAATATATAACAATACAAGACACAAGGGTACCTTGACCAATGCTAAGATTCATTTCCCAAATACAAGAATGATGGCAAACTATATGTTACAAGAACATGCTACCTCTTTGGGTAGCCATTGAAATGCATTCCTAAGAATAGGCTAGGACTTTTAGTTTTGTAGATCTACTACCCATAGCGGTGTAAGGTGTATGCATAAATATATATTTTCTAATATATTGCTTGCAACCTTACCACCAACCAAAGCACTATGGACTAGGTGTGCCAAGTGACGAGACTATAGTGAGAAGATTAATCTCCATTCTTTGGCCATACCTAGTTCTTGGGAGACATTGACCCCTTAGGACCGTTAAGGTACACAACTAATGTACTTAAATGTAAAGGTAGCATTGGGAGTAAGGTCCAACTCATGCTTACACACTACCACCTAGTATACTCAAAATACTCAGGTGTTGTTGAAGCACAAGATTGAGTTCCCGTTAGGTGTATCACTAACCACCAAGTATAACAATTGGTCACAACTCACTAACAAGTTAAAAACTCACCAAACCATGTTAGGAGACCACTTAGACCAATTAGGACTTTTAACTTAGCAATTTTGACAAAGATAGCATACAAAATATACATTGTTCCATGATAGTAAAAACATTAAAAACACAACCTATAGATCATATTAATCCTACACAACATTTGAGACTCAAAACATAAATGACACTACGATAAACCTTGTATAGATTATCCAATTGTGGTACTATTCAGTTTTCAACACTTTTCCAAAACTAATTTACCATGATTGTAACACAAGATTTGCATTCTTGGTTTCCATGTTCACTTTTCCAAAATAACATAGGGAATTCTAGATATCAGAAAAACAAGATTGCATTAAGCCAAGAAGCATATTTCCCAAGAAAACCATAAACTCATCTTTTTACTAGATGCAAGTATAGGTCTTCACAACACTAAAAAATCATAAAATTCACATTCCAATTCATTAAAATCCCTAAAACCCATTTTTCCAATAAAATTAGATCATAGTTTTCATAAAGCCTAAATCTTAAGAATCTCTTTCACAAATCAATAAGGCATATTGCACCTAGCAACAAATTCTCATAAGAATACATTTGGTAACATTTCTAATCCATTAATAATCATAAATTGTCCAAACACACTCTTAAATTTCCAAAATTCATTATAATGCCCCTCGCTTTTGCTTGTGATAGATGTTATTTTCATGTTTCCTATGACCGTTCTGGTAGAAAGGATAGTCTTATAGTGCATGTTTACAGTTTCGAGATATTTTGACTTCTATGTTATGGTTTATGCTCTCCTTGATCTTGATGGCCACTTTGTTATTATGCGAACTGATTATGGATCTATGTTAGGATGATACTTGATTACTTGTACTTTGTGCTTTCACAGTTCGATGGACATGATTATAGATTAATGTTATTTTAGGTTTAATGTGTTATTCGATCATGATTATGATGTATAACTAGTAATGAATGTAGTTATCTAATGATGTGTTTACATGAACGGAACAATGTTGCTTTACTCGTGTTCGAGTACCCTGCCACGCTACGACTTCCGTTCAATGTGTCGATGATTACATGATTATATATGGATATATGCACAACCTTGTTGTTTGTTGCAGGATGCAGGTACCGGGCATCGACTCCACCTGAATTACCAGGTCTGAGCGTGCCCTAGCCAATGGAATTGTGGATTGGAGTTGACATGAGGTTCCCTATTTAGCCAACATCCTCAAGGAGGATGAGTTTCCAGTGTTGTACCCTATCGTCACCGTCAGTGGGACTGATGTCGTCATTTTGTCGTCATGTCCTGTGGCTTCACTTGGGATCAGGTATCATCTTGTAAGTTAGGGTATATCCAATTTAAGTGTCAATTTATGCATGGTTAGTATTTCATTAAAATAAGGTTATAATTAAGCTAACGTGAGATAAATAGGTGCTATGGGAATTATGTGTTGTGATTATGTAAAAATGATTTAATTGTGTGGTAATTGGTAAAATTAACTGGAATTAGTAAATAAATAAATTAAATTAGATAAATAATTAAATGAAATATTAAATTGCAAATTGTAAGCAGATTAAATTAAACAGAAAACAAAAATGCATATGTAAAAGTGAATAAACAACTACATTGTTGATAAAGTAAATTTATAATAACAAAGATATTATCTCAGGGTTAAAAATTTTGTCTAGGGTTGTCGCTTAACACCACATATTCATTATTTTGGGATGAGCAAACTTAATGCCGTGTGCCGGCAATTACAAATTGGAGGTTCAGAATTTTTTATAGGGTAAACTTTTGAACATTTCAAGATGGTGGGTTGTGGAAAAAGAGAGGAATGTCTCTGCATTCACTCGAGGAGTCCAACCCGTATTTTGAGAAAGTGGGTGTTGGGAAGAGAGGATGTCTCTTGCTTTTATGGGAGGGAGTTGAGTCCTGTTGGGAGAGCAGGAAGAACAGAGAAAAAATAGTGGCAAGAACTGGGAAGGGGCTGAGGAATTTTGGAGGAGGCTGAAGTTGCAAGCTGGGGTTCGAAAGAAACAGTAATCCATTAGCAGTCCAGGTTCCATTGTCCTTCGATCCCTCTCTTTCTTCTTGTATATGTAAATGGTTTTAGATAGATAAATGTTGCTTCTTCTGTGTCGTGTGTTTTTTCCCCTTGTTTGAGCCTTCAACATATTGGCATTAAAATCTGTATTTTTCTTTCATTTTATACTTGCCATTTTTGGCGTTAAAATCTGAATTTTATTTTATGTTATATTTGCTATTATTTCACATTAAAATATGTAGTTTTCTTTTATGATATACTTCACATTACTGGCGTTAAAATCTGAATTTTATTTTGTGATTGTACTTGCCTCTATTGACATTAAAATCTGCATTTTTCCTTCATTTTATACTTGCCATTTCCGGCGTTAAAATCTGGATTTTATTTTATGTATATTTGCCATTATTTCACATTTAATCTGTATTTTCTTGTATGTTATACTTGCTTATATAGAACTGAATGTCAGAGAGAAACGAACATCTATTTCTTTTAAAATGTGGCATCATGTATGCAGCTACCACCACTACCACTGAGATCATATTAAATTTGTGCTACTCAATCAGTTACTCAACGTGTTGTAAATATTGTTGCTCTCTTCTCCGTGATTTTTTTAATCTGATTTTTGTTTCGTTTCCAGCCATCTCATATTTTAGGCGTTGATGGTTATAGTTGTAGGAGAAATGCTTATGGTTGAAAATTATAAGCTGTTTTAATAATTTTATTTGAGAACATATTAAACCGCCTTCAGTATAATTTGCTATCATTGACAACAATGACATATGCTATGGTATGTACAACTTTTAAACTAATCCATAATCATACAGACGTCTGTCATAAATTTTATTCCCAAGATTTCTAGTGGCTGTAATGAGGATTGTATTCTATTTTTTGTGTTTTATTTCAGGAAGTTAAAGCACATTAATACCTTAATATATATATATATATATATATATATATATATATATATTTGTTGTGCTTAATGGACATTAAAATCTAAAAATTAGTCAATTAAAATAAAATTGTATAGTCTCATATAAATGCTCAAAAATTAGATTTGTCAGCTAATTAGATTTCAGCATATACCTTATAGTTGTAATTAGTCATTTTAGCTATAAATCAAAACTGAAGGTTAAAATAAATGAGTGTATTATATGAACGGAGAGATTTAAACAATTTGTCAAATTTACATAGTTATAATGATATGCACATTAGGTTTTTATGTGAATTACTTATATTAAAGTAGGTCAAAGTGTTTTGAAGGCACTATTGAATGGATAATTGTTAAATAAAAAGAAATTAAATGGAGGCAAGGGATTAATATAATTACTTCTCATGGGATGAAAATATTGCTATTGAATGATTCAAGGTTATTATTATTATTATTATTATTAATCCTCAACCAACTAAATATGTACATTAAGAAACATAATCCATATTGTAATATAAAAATTACCTTTCATACTTGAGTAGAATTGCTGGTAAATAAAGAAATATATATAATTGATATTTCTAGTATTTAAATTTAATTTAGCAACCATTATTGGCATCATTTACTTGCTATTGTTTTAATTTTGTGACTTATAGTAAGGATGCCTCTCGTGTTGATTAGTTGTATTAAAAGAATGTTAATATTATTACTTGAGGGTAAATGAAGTGTCAGGAATGATGAATTACATGCCTTAGGTTAAGATGGAAAAATATGTTTTTTTCTTAAGAGTAAATATTAACACTTTTGCTGTAAATAAGATGTAAATTGTTATTGGTTGTTTTACCACAGAAGAAATGATGTTTATGTAGAGTAATTAAAGTTGTTTCTTTTTTTTTACTTTTAAGTTAAATATGTTTATAAAATAAATAGGAACCCTCAAATTTATCCTCAAGAGCTGAATTTAAATTATATTGTAATTATTTAATTAACTTGCTTTATGCAAATAATTAATAGTGGCTTACTTTAGTTATGTTAATAATATATATAAATAAATTTATGTCTCTTAAAATTAATTAAATAATTGTTTTTATAAATATTTACATGTAGTTAACTTTTATTGTAGTTGCAGATTTATTCCTTAATAAGAATATAATCAAATGATAGGCTATGTTTTAATGTTAATAGACTAGTAATAACTTAGTCAATTGTGATCAGCTATAGTGGATTAACTAGCTGTAAAGTAGGCCTAATTTAATTATCAGTGTGTTGATTTTGGGAAAATGGAAATTGCTAGTAATAGGCTTAGGAAATTCAATATGTGGGTCATGAACTAGTTCATATAGCCTTTCAATTTTGCATCTACTGGTTTGGTTAGTTGTTCCAGAGGCATAGGATAAAATGGTTTAATTTCAAGTGTAGAGTTGTTATCTGTTTTGGATTTACGACATTATAAGAAACATGTTGTCTCTAGTTGTGTTGAGTTATAAGATCTTGTGAGTGATGCATAATCTAAGTTGTGAATGATAAATGTATTGCTCTGTGTATATAATGTTGTCCATTTAGTTGTATTTGTCGTATATCCAGTTTTGTGGTGAGTTATGGAATGGGGAGACATGGAAATCATAGAGATGTAATGAATGTGTGTTGTTATGGGCAATGGTTTAGGAGTTCTACCCTTATGATTATGTTTGAAGGGTCATCACCTTGCATTGTTATATATATACATGTTGATATAAGGATAATTGTTATGCAAGATGGTTAATGCCTTGCATGGTTCATGTATCCTCGTTGTCATGATGTCATTTGCTATGCTTGTTGAGCAGGGTCTACTAGTTGTAGGTAGGGGAGTGGCTTCCAATGTGGGGCCGGTGCTCAAAGTGGCTGCCAGGGTAACCCATTGGCAGTTGGTAATCAAGTGATAACCTAATAATAAATCTAGGGGTTGGGTAGTTTTCACACTAATCAAGATAATTGGATGCCTCACTCATGCCTATAGTGCTCGTTCAGGCTAAGGATGAGATGAGAAGGCCGTGGTTGGCAAAATCAACTTCCTTGTCCTCACAAAAGGAAGGTTGATTCCGCATGTGTCACCCTATGGGGCCGGTGCCTAGAGAGAGGCCACCAGGGTAACCATAGATGGGGGCTGGTTTCTAGTGAGAGATAGCCTGGGTAACCCATGCTAGGACCATGCGATGACACTCTTCCTACTACAGCCTAGCATTCCCTAGTTGTACTCTCCCCATTCATTATGTGTTTGCCTCTAGAAGTACTATTGTGTTGTTGTGATATTGACTTGTGATGTTGGAGTCATGTGTTGTCTTATAGCCACTGTCCACCTATCTGTATGTTGTAGTGGGAACCTTATGTTAACTCCTAAGCTCGGGGGTGGACCTCAGGGTTCCACATGGTCAGGTGGAAGAGCTTTATCCATTAGTTTTTTCTCTTTCTTGCCGTTGTTCGAGAGCGAGGAGGATATACCTTGTGTATCAGACATCAAATCTTGTACCTGGTTATGAAGATAGTCATTATGCTCATGTACTAGCCTGTGTATCAATTGATTTATAATGTATGTATTCAGATGTATTCAGAAGGTGATAATGTATCAATGTATTGATGTACTCTTATGTATGGACCTAAATATGTACATGTAATCTTGATCAAGTTGATTATCTAACTGATGTCAGGAAATGGAGATGTATATGTATAATCATCAGTGTAATAGTTTCAGAATGTTCTACCGATGTTAGTTAGTAATGCATGTTAAATATGTTGATTAAAATGTCAAGTAATACAACCATGAGACCTTGGAAGACAAGTTGTTAGTTAATGATGTGCATAGATTTGTTCAACTTTACCCTGTTATTCTATACAAAAAAAAATATTTCTATCTTGCATAGCACAAATGTGTTGTTTTCTAAGGTTATCTTAGCGGGGTATTACATTCATTCTTAAGTTTCTAATTTAACATTGAGTTTTCTAATTCAATAATAATCACCCTAGGGTTTAGATTTCCAACTTCAAATTTCAGATCTAATCTCCATAAATCCATAAATTCACTCAAGATCAATCTCCATAAATCCAATTTCTCTTAAATTATTTCTTCTATCTTTTCCTAGGTTTTTCATAGTTTCAAAGACTTTCTTCCTAGACAAGCAACAAGCAACTGAAGGTTTCAGCTATAAAATTTATTTTTCAGATTTGATACATTCAAAAATCAGATATAACAAATTTCCTCTTTTATTCAAATCCATTCCCTGAGATTCCAAGTTCTCATAAATTGGTTCCTACAGTAAATTCTAAGGTTTCCATCTTTCAAAATCTAGTTTCTTCCATTGCAAGCAATCATAATTTTTACACAGAATCTATGTAATGTCCCATTTTAATTAGTTTATGTTTTTGGACTAAAAGTCCATTCCAATATTTTAAGTTGGCTAAAGGGAAATTCTAGGAACCAATTATTAATTTTTGGCCTCCATTATTAATTATATTTTTGCATATTTTGGAAAATGTGTCAAATAAATATTAAATTATTGTTTAATTGCCCAAATGGGGTGTGGAAATTCATAAATGGAGCATATAGAACTGCCAAATCCTTTGACATCTTTATTCATGACAATTTTTATGATAGGTTTATGACAAATTCTATTGCAACTCATAATTGGGGAGTTACAATTGGTAATTTGATGCAGTCATGGATAAGATATCCAATGAAGGATTGTTTAACCATGCAACCAAAACAAAACAACTAACATAAAATAGCAATAACTCAATGAAATAGTAACATGATTCTTATTGATTTCCACATAATTGAATGATTACAACTTGCCACAATGGGGCATATTACATGATAGGCCACACCTGTTTGATTGCTACAAAATGAAATTAAACTATTTGGATAAAACTCCATACATTCCTACATTATGTGCTATCAGTATCTTCATTATCATTATCAATACTAGTCTCCATTTCAAACCCTTATCCTTACGCTCGCACTATTTCTTCTAACTTCTTCCTTCACTTATTGATTTTCTCTTCCTAATCCTTCAAATGATTGTGACTAGTGTATATATAGCAATCCCAAGCCTTAGAATGACAAGGTGGCACAAAGCTCAATGAAATGTGTAGTCAACTAGGTGTGAAAATGGACCGTTCCAATTAAGTCCTCATGGGTCCCATGTATCTATATATATATATTCTTTTGATGGTACAAACTTCTGGAAACCTGATGCAAGTCATGGATAGTGAATTGTGTAAACCTATAAGCTTAGTAAGGATTCGAAACCAAGTTATGCACGTGTGGTGCTCCAAATCTCTAGAAACATGGATATGGCATAGATGTATCCTATTATAACATATGATCCAAACCACAAGACCAAGTATGTAAATGCGGTGACATCTCCAATGACTGATGACTGGAAGCCTGAAAGAATAATATTTTTGGTGGATGCAGGATTGCCCTTACACCCTGGGATGCTCCTACATTAGACGCCTGGGGTAGGATTTGTGAGCATAGTGATCACAAATAAGGATTTTGGAATCAACTCGACATGATTTCTTCTCAAATGTTCCTTCATCTTCCACTTCATTTTTCTGGAACTGAATCTCTCCCACTAGTCTAATCTCTTTCTTATGTAGCTTTCAACTTCTATCTCTCCTAATTCAAACCATCCCATGCTTTCCTCTATTCTATTCCATTCTTTACCTTCTATCATAATCTTCATCTGTGGTATCCAATCCTCAAATTCATCTTTGCTCTCATGTTGTATACTACTCTAAAATTTGCCCGTGGTTGTTACTTCCATGCTCATGTCAAAATTCTCTGTTGCAAACTCCCAACTACTACTTTCTAAACTTACACTTCCTATTGATATTCCAATCACAACTACTTCTAACTGTCCATTATCATCCTTCTAAAATTTCACAACCATAGTGTCTTCTACTATAATGCCCCAAAACAATTATTTGCAATTATAAGGTGATAACAAGAACCACACAACACTCTAACATGCCTAAGGTGTTATAATAATCTATGATGGCACACTTGGCATGCACACTAATGCAGAATGCAAGGTAGCACAAGTGGAAGGCTTAAAAGCACCATGGAATGGAACACCATGGTTGGCATGCAAAACAAGGCACAAAGGAGTGTCAGAAATTCCAAAACCACTAAAAAATCCTCAAAATATCTCTACTAGACCACCCCTATAATATCTCAAAGTTTTGATAAGAAAAAGTGCCAAAAATGCCAAAGTTTAGGAAAGTAGGAACTTTTTGCAATTTGCAACTGTAATTCTGATAAATGGAAACTTTTTGCAACTTGCAACTACAAATATAGAAAATGGAAACCTTTTGCAACTTGCAACTAAAAATTCAAAAAGTGGAAAGCTTTCACAACTTCCAACTACAGATCTAGAAAATGGAAACTTTTCACAACTTGCAACTCCAGAAAGTGGAAACTTTTTGCAACTTGCAACTTCAAAGAGTGGAAACCTTTTTGCAACTTACAACTTCAGACTTGTTGCACTTTGGACCCCAAAGTGGAAACCTTTCGTAACTTCTGAGAGTGGAAACCTTTTTGCAACTTACAACTTTAGACTTGTTGCACTTTGGGGTTTGGACCCCAACTACAAATTGCAACTTTAGACTGGTAACCCTAATTTGCAGTGTAGTTCAGGTTATGTGTCTGAACTACAAAATATAATGTTAAAAAGGATCTAAAGTAGAGGAACAACAAATTGGTTTCCCTTCACTCTTCTAGGCATAACCTCTTCATTTTTTGAGTTGTTTACGAACTGTAATAGAGATACATTTGTGAGGATGTGGGCTCCAACTTGGCCACACAAAAACATTTAGAAATACATGGATCCCAAGATAATGGAAGATTAGAAAATTCCACTATAAAATCTAATAAAATGTAAGGTAAAGACCAAATCACAACTAAAGTAAATATAGCAATACTACATACTGACCAAACCATCAAGATAGATAGGTTCTCAACATGCTATCCAAATCTCAAAGATCTCTGAATCACAAATTGTGGTACAATGCCACCGAACCATGTGGTACCCTTAGGCCCACCCCACTATACTAAGAGATGGACACAAGGATACAAGCACACTCATGCAATACAAGAATGTGGATACACTCAAACCAAGCAACATTGCTATAACATCTGAATACTCCAAATGTAATAATCACAAAGCAATAGTATAACATTCAAGATCATGTTGAATAAAAAATTTGATTGCATGGAAGGAAAAGAATCCTAGACCTTAGATGGGAAGTGTCATCACAGTGGCTTGACAATAATGTATGATTTGGGAGTTGACTATTGGGAATTAAGTTGTTTCAACCTTGGTAATTCCTTGCATTATTTATGTTTGTATATATTAATTCAATGCCTATGCTGTAAATTAATTGTAAATTCCATATTGTCATTTTGTGGGATGTGGCACAGTGATGTGTCATCCTACATGGAAGATGACAACTTGTAATTTTGTCCTCACATGAAGAGATAGGCATCCCACTTTGTGGTAGGAGCATTTTGCCATGTGTCGGCATCTTTCTATAATGCCCCGTCATGTAACCCTAGAGAGTTAGGCTAACAAAAGCAAAATTCCAGGAATAATTTTTTTTTTAAAAGCAAGATAGTGCAAAAACATAAACCAAATATACCTTAATACACAACATAAAGGAAATTGCTCTTTTAACAACTCTAGGGAAGCACAACTGCATTAGTGAATAGAAAATTAAAACCACACAAGTGAAATACATTATACTTCTTCTACAGATAAGATCAACTTTTACATTTGCAAGATAACTTAATTACAAGGTTACAAGACCGATCACATCGGTTTACAAATGAATACATAAGAAGTATACAACAACTCTGAAGGAGGAAAGAAACTGGAACTGGAGCACCACTGCACAGGACCCAACCCGAATCTCCAAGAAGACCAATGGATAGCTCTGCCTCCCAACCATGTGGAACCCTGAGGTCCACCCCTCCGAGCTAGGAGATAACGACGAGGATTCCACTAAGCCAAGAAATAACATCCAAAAATAAAAGAACGACAACTGACATGACACATTCGACCAAAACAACAAAACTGCAAAAGACAAGACATCACTCCAGATGTACAACCAAAAAGAAACAACTGAACTGCGTAAGGAGAGTGTCATCGCATGGTCCTAGTGTAGACACCCTAAAATGACCAAGTCACCGCACCACTTGCTTTTCGTAATCTGTCGAATCACCTGCATTTCACACATTAATTAAATAATCTAATTATTTAATTAAAATCATCAAATTCTTCTAAATCTCCTAAATTGCGACATTAATTAAATAAATCCTCTTTATTTAATTAATTAAATCAAATTCCTCTATTATTCTTCCACAATTAAATAATTTTAATTATTTAATTAGATCATTATCCTCTTTCTAAAATTCACATCCACATTAATTAAATAAATCTAATTACTTAATTAATTCAACAAATTCCCTCTTGTCTATAATTAAATAATTCTTAATTATTTAATTAAATCAAAATCATTCTTCCAAAATCATGCCCAACAATTAAATAAATTTATTTATTTAATTTGCTTTCAAATCTTCTAAATTAAATAATTCTAATTATTTAATTATTTCTTCCAATAATATCTTCTCTAAAAATTAAATAAGTCAATTATTTATTTTAATTGCTTTTTCTTCTAAATTTGAGTTATCTCTAAAATAACTCAAGCTTTCTATATTTAATAAAGCAAAATGTCTTCTTTTCTCATGCAAATCTCTTCTTCTTGTTTTAAATCACTTAACTGATCATTACATTCTGTTAATTGCTTTAACTCATTCTTCTATTCTTGATAACTCCTCTCATGCAAAAGAAAACAAGACACTTGTCTTCTTCTTATTCGTTGCACGTTCCTCAACTGTTCTCCTCCATTGATTCTTCTGAATTATCTGGACTGTTGATCGATCTCTGTTGAAACCTATATAAACCCCCTCATCTCCTTCATTACCTCTCTCTTTGATCGTATTCTCAGACATACTTAACAGAGCTTTGAGCATACAAAACGCGTCGATTGAGCAATCTTACGATCTCTTAACATTGATCTTTGAGCACATTAAGCACACTACTTTCTTGTTGTAGCTATGGTTTCGCAACTTGATTGAGCAATCCACACATCTCCAAAGGGAACAATACAGGTTTTGGTAAGAGCTTTCATTTTGTCTTTGATTTTATGATAATGGCTTTTACTTAGATTGGTTCACTTTATGTGATTGGTTTTTGGTTTTATTAGTTTAGATTTAATCAATTTTTCCTCATACACATTCTGGCACGCCCGGTGGGACCCACTAATCCCTTTGTTTCTTTGAGAAATTATTTTTTTGAAGTCACAGTACGGTATAGTGCAAATGACATTACAAAGCGCTTCTGGCAGATCATTAAGCGCTATTGAAGGCACAGTTCAATGCCCTTGGGGGCATTGTGGCACTTCTGGTAGCACATAGTGGCGCTTTCAGTATCACAGAACAGCACTACCGACAGCATCGTTAAGCGCTTTTGGCTAAATTAGGTTTTTGACTTCATTTTGTGTTTTTGCAGGGTTTTCTCGTTGCATATCTTGTGGATTTGTCTGACAATTTGTTGTATTTGTCTTTCAAACCTGCTTTTTGATACTTCCTAAGCTGATTTATTTAGGGGTATCTTCGGTATTTACGTTAATCTATTGTGTTGCTACACTTTCTAAGTTTTCTGGATTTCACGATTCAGATCTATCAGATATTATTTCTCAGAACAATAGATCAATCATGAAATCCCATTTTGATCTAGTTATTTTGATAAGAGCTAATCTTTTTGTGATATGAGATCGTGTAGCGCATTTGGTATAAGGTTATCGCGCTTTCGGATACACAGTAAAGCACTTCTGGACTTTTTTTAGCGCTTTTAGTATTATCCGTCGACGCTTCTGGTAAAAATTGCAGCGCTTTTGGCATAACAGTATCGCGCTTCTGGATGCACAGTACAACGCTTCTGGATATTGTTCAGCGCTTCTAGTAATATTCTCTGACGCTTCTGGTCTATGTCACAGGGCTTTTGAAAATACAGTAAGTCGCCTCCGGTAAGATAGTGCAGTGCTTTTGGTCAAGTTGATTTGTCTTTCGCTAACTTGTGAATTTTTGGTGGAATTGATTGACTTGTTGCAGCTTCTTATTACTCACACAGAGCAAATAGGTGTTTTTAACATGTTCATGCAGGACGAGCATTGAAGAACTTTTGATTTATCTCACTAAGTCTTAGAAACATATTGCATGCTTAAAAGGATAATTGAACAAATCATTTTTTCTTGCAATCTAAGTCTTAGGAACATACTGCTTTTCTTAAGGGACAATGGACATGTATGCACAAACACCTCAATTTTCTAAGGGACAATGGACATGAATGCCAAACACTTCATTTTCATAAGGGACAATTGAAAACTACAAACGTGTGTGTGCCTAGTTTAGTTGCACCTTATTTTTCTTATAACGAGACAATTGAACCTTTGTTTGACGTGCTTGCTCTTACATTTCTGTACTTCCTTTAGAAGGGCCTACTTTTGGATTGCGCTTCATCCAAAAGGGACGACCCTAAGCGGAGTTTTCCTTTGAACCGCTATATAAGAGGGATAAGGTGAAAACCAAGTCCTAACCGACGTCAGCCTTACCTTGTGGTGCCAAACCGAAAAGAGGTGTACTAGCTCTTTGTGGAAATGATTTTCACATTGAGCGAAGTGTTTGATACTCTTAGTAGGATTGGTTAAAGCTTTTAGTAGCTTGTCACATTGCTCGTAAGGCGTTGGTCCCTCAAAGTCACTAAGAACCATTTTAGATAGAGACTACCCAACCTACCTCCGAACATTGCGGTAATCATCAGTGCAAGGGAAATCAATTTAAGCCCTTAAGATACTCACCATTGGCTCCCTTGAGAAGAGATAGTATTCCCTTGGCCATAAAGCTCTTGTGACCTACTTGAGCTTTCCAAGGGGAGGGTGAGATATCCCTACCTATCGTCTATCGCAAAGATACTAAATATCTGACACCTTTATGGAATGATATTTTTATCGACGGAGTATTAAGCTGTGAGCTGATCTACTGCAATGAAACCTTGTCTCTAGGGATAAAAAGTGCTTGTTATTGATTGCAATTGTCTTATACCTGTGGAAACATTGGGCTTGTTTGGAGCCTCGAACATACACTATCTGTTGTGTCAGTCCCTTGTGTGTGCCAACATTGTTTGCTGTGTTTTCTCTTGCCAACAAATCCAATCAGAAATAGAAATAATCCATCAAAAAAATTGCCTTTACAAACATTAGACACTACTTCAGCGCCCCTGGTATTACAACAGCTCACCTTTGGTAGCACAGTAGATCACCTTTGGTATAACAGTACCTCGCCTTTGGCAAAACTCTACTTCAGCGCCCTTGGTATAATAGTAGCTCGCTTTTGGTCACAGTAGCTCACCTTTGGTATAGCAGTATCTCGCCTTTGGTAGCTCAGTCCATTTCCTTTGGTATTATAGTAGCACGCTTTTGGTTGCACAGTCCTGCGCCTCTGGTCAAACAGTATAGCGCCTTTGGTCCAGTAAATTGTGTAGCAAGAGTTTTGTCCGTTTCTCAAAGCACCTCACAGAATCTCAGCATTACCTTTTATCCTAGTGTATCCCATGGTAACCACTAGGCTCCAGCAAACTATGAAGTCCAAGCAAGTTGGCCCTAGGAAGCACAAATCGTCTCAACATTACTCCCAAGGTTACTCCTAGTACACCCGCGGCAAAACCAATCAGCTCTCTGAACATGCCGCACATTGACCACTCTAGCACTCCTCAAGAAGGTAGGGTCCCTTTGGTAAGTACACCCCAATACACCACCGGCTTGCCTCCGGATTTTGTCCCACAAGGTTATACTGTAGAGGTCCCCCTATCTCAAGAAGAGCGACACTTTGAAATAGGTCAATCCTCTCAAGTAGATGAGCAAGATCTTGACAAATTCATACAGGAGCCTAGAGTCGTGGCCACCTTTGACAAAATCCTTAGTGAGAACCAGGATCATTTCTTTTTCTTACTTGCAGAGCAAGGAGCCAAGTTACCTCAGGATTTTGATTTATCCTCTCTCAAGGAGACAAACAACACATTGAGTGCCATACAAGCGGTGCAAACCATGTCCACGGTGACTACGCCCTTACCTGCACAAGGCTCGCAGTATCAGAATCCCCTTTTTCAAAACTCAACAGGAGAGAGGGCTGTATCACCGCTTCTAACTCCTATGGAGATCTATAACAACCAACAAGAAACTCTCCAACGTCAAGCAGAGTTAGCTAAGCAAGCCACCTTAGCTCGATCGAATATTCAACCACCTCCTCAAGTGTCCACCCCAATCGCAAGTGGAATCTTGGTTACCCCATCACGGATAGGTTTCCCACCAAATTACAATCCGGGGAACAATTATGTAGCCATGCAACAAGGGTCTCAACAAATACCACCTCCTATATCATCACACCTTCATGTCTCTCAACCAATTAGAGGCATGCAACCCCAACCACAACATTCTTCTACTCTCATCCTCAATCAACCCCAACCACAACATTCTTCTACTCTCATCCTCAATAAACCCCAACCGTCGCAAATCACTTCTACCTATGCCCCTCCTCCACAACATTCATCCTCGCTCAACTTCTTTCACACATTGCCTAGCCACTCTCAACATTCCCAACATCAAGTTTCCCAAAGCTATGTGCCGCCATCACAACCTAATCAAACGCACTTTAGCTTTCCTCCACCCAACTCTTTTCTTCAACCATCACAAAGCCAACATTCTTACCTAGCGCCACCTCCACCTCTGCCAAATCAAAACCTCCAATTCCAACCCAATCTGAACCAAACGTACAACCCATATGATCCTAATCAATCTTACGACCCTTATAACACCAGTGTACATGGCTTACATTACAATCTTCCGTATGGGCAACACCAACCACTTTTTGGACAACAGGAGATGTTACCAACCCCTCCCACGACTATGGAGCTAAAGATCGCAGAAGTTCAATAGCAGCTATCTGATCTTACGTTTGGCCACACCAAAAAGACCTTCTCTTTAGAGGAAGTGTGTCCTTATCCTTTTGATCGGTCATTACCAATGATCCCTTTTCCTCAAAATTTCACTATTCCCAAGTTCGATAAATACAAAGGAAAAGGTGACCCAAAAGACCATCTTAGGGAATTCTATCTTGCTTGCTTCGAGGTCTCACATAACGACACATATCTTATGCATCTCTTTCCTCGCAGTCTTGGAGGTCAAGCAATAGAATGGTTCTCACACTTACCCACGGGTATCAAGTCTTTCAACGAGCTAGCAGAGAAGTTTGCCACCCACTTTTCTTACAACACGGAGCATGAGATTTCCATGACCGATCTATGCAACAATAAACAGAAAAATGGTGAAACTTTCATTTCTTTCCTTCAACGATGGAGACAAATGGCTAGCAAATTCCCTTTCAAGATTCCAGAGAAACAACTTGTTAGCATATTTGTGCAGAACCTCAACCAAGAGTTAGGTTTCCATTTGCAAATTCTTAGTGCTACAACCTTCGATGAAATCACATACAAGGGAATCAACATAGAGAAGGCCCTCATTGCTAAGGGTGTGGTCAAAATCTTCAAAGAAATGAAAGACAACGCTCCTCATCAACAATCGAATGATAAACCCAAATATTGGAACAAAAACAAAAACGTGGTCAACGATGGGGTGGTCGATACTAAACATGTCCAAACGTTGCAAACACCGCTGCAGCTCTCCAAACCAAGTCAAGCTCCACGTCAACAACAGCAGCAACAAAGGCAACCTTATCAAAACCAACAACAACGACAACAAGAGCGGCCTCAACAAGATTACCCTCCGCTGCGTCAATTCACTCCCTTGGGAGTGCCCATCGAATCAGTCTTACAGCAAGCTTTGCAGAAAGGGCTCATCACCTTACCTGATGCTCCCCCATATGGCGAGCCTGTTTACAAAACTGCACGTTACAGAGACAATGAATATTGTGAGTTCCATAGGAGCAAAGGGCATCGAACCGCATCTTGCATGAAACTCAAGCACCTCATCCAAAACCTCATCGACGGTAATCAAATCACTTTTGAGAATGAATCACCAGTTCAACACACGAACAAAGACCTAGATATGTACAAGGAACTATTCCCTCATCATGGTCCACCTCCTCCTCAGGATAGAGGTAAAGGTATCAATCATGCTTCCATGTCCTTCAATTCCATTGTAGGTCGTTTTGAAGAGAGTCAAGTGTCTACACTCACAATCAAAGGCAAATCTACGGATTGTGCTGTTACTACTCATCGTGGTCATGTCACCATTCGTGGTCCTACACCTAGGCTTCTGGTTCAATCTGATTATAATCTTGTCAAAAATCTAGGGAGAACACCAGCACAAATCTCTATTTTGGACCTTCTACGGTCATCACCTACACATAGAGTGGTGCTAGAAAAAGCCCTCCAAGAGTCTTCTGTTCCTAACGACATAGCGGTCGCGGATTTCCAAGCTATAGTAGGTAACATTGCTTCACCCTACAATGTGGTCTTCTTTGAGAAAGACCTCCCCTCCCATGATCCTTGTCACAATGATTCCCTGCATATTGAAGTTCTCATCCATAAGCGCAAAATCAAACCTATACTCATAGACGGTGGTACTGGTCTCAACATATGTTCTTTAAAGTTACTAAAGCAATTGGGATATTATGAGGATCGTGTCAACACTGATCATAGTATTACAATGAAGGGGTATGATGATGTAGAACACCGATCAGAAGGTGTTATTCACTTGCCTATACAACTGGGCCTTGTCATGCTTGAAACTCGGTGTCAAGTTCTTGATATTGAGTTGCCTTACAACATTATCCTAGGTCGCCCACGGATCCATGCAATGAAAGCTGCTCCCTCCACGTACCATCAGTCCCTAAAATTCCCATTCAATGGTATGGAGATCACCATCCCAGGAGACCCTAATCCTTTTGAATTCTGTCGTGTCTTACACGGAAGCTATAAGAATTGCAACCAAGTGCCTAAAAATGACAAAGCCCTTGAATCCCCACTATATGTCGATCCTGAAACTCTGACGCAAGCCTCTACAAGTGAATCTACACCCCTCCCCAAAATCACAGCTCGCATCTGAGATATAGGCTTTGGCACTTACGATATCTCAGAATCTTGTTGTGTAGGGCGGATGCCTCTATCTCCAAAATCTTATGGCCAACCACCCATTGCCAAAGTAACCAAAAAAGCAGCTATTCCTCCCCCAACATTCCTAACCCAATTCCAACATGGACGGTTATTGGAAGAGGAAACTATTGAGGATATTTCTTCTTGGCTCTATAAGGAGAAAGAACCAGTCACAATACCAGTCAAGCAATACGGAAATGGCTTAAGAATAGTAAAAAACATGGGCTATAAAGGCAAAGGTGGCCTTGGGAAACAGAATCAAGGAACTATGGAACCCCTTATGGTGACAAAAAAGCTAGACAAGAAGGGATTAGGATTTGGTAAGAAGGTACCACACGCCTTGGACATTGAGTATATCCTCGATGAGGTAGCTGACACTTTTCCTGCCGATTCAACGTCTACAGAGGATATCATCGATGACTCATCCCTCCATATGACCAACCTATTCGCAGAATCCTCCATTTTTACGCTATCCTTCGTATCCTTAACTTCCACCACCAGCACCCAGAATGTCACACTTGTCTACCCTAAACTTATCGATTGGGACCAACAAGGGTCCCCCGTTATAGATGTATTTCAGAATGACGAAGCTTTAGCTGAGTTCATGGGACTTCAAGAAGGTATCCCTCTTGGCGATCATAAAGCAGGTTTTGTAATGGAACTAGAGCCAACAGCTTATTTTGGTGAGAATGCCAAATCCCCCAGTCGCAAAAGTAAAAATAAAGAAAGATCTCTAGGTGAAAACCACACTGTGGCACCTCCTGATCACAAAATAGTAAAAACAAAGGATGTATCCAAAGGTGAAAACCCAACTGTGGCACCTGAGGATGGAGGATTTGAC
Source organism: Cunninghamia lanceolata (assembly GCA_027924645.1). Classification (NCBI taxonomy): domain Eukaryota; kingdom Viridiplantae; phylum Streptophyta; class Pinopsida; order Cupressales; family Cupressaceae; genus Cunninghamia; species Cunninghamia lanceolata. The sequence continues at coordinate 6,308,255 of BSBN01000918.1, read as the reverse complement.
CTTCCCCTACCATCTAAGTATCAAGAGAAATCAGCTCTCCTAGTGGAAGATTCTACAGAGATAAACCTTGGCATAGAACAAAATCCAAAGACCACATTCCTAGCAGCATCATTATCTGAAAAAGAGCACAGAAATCTTAACAACTTCTTCTTGCAACGAACCATCAACTTTGCATGGACCTATGCCGATATGCCAGGGTTAGACCCTAAGCTAGTAGTTCATTATCTCACAGTTGATCCCAAAGTGAAACCAGTCAAACAAAAGTTGAGAAAGATGCACCCGCAGATCGCTCTCTTGGTAAAAGTGGAAATACAAAAACTGTTAGATGCCAAGTTTATACGACCAATCGACTATTTAGACTGGGTCTCAAACATTGTACCTGTGTCTAAACCCAATGGGCGCATCCGCATGTGTAATGATTTCAGAGATCTCAACAAGGCATGTCCCAAAGATGACTTTCCACTACCAAACATTGACATTATAGTGGACTTGACAGCAGGTCACGAGATGCTTTCTCTCATGGACGGATTCTCTGGCTACAATCAGATAAGGATAGCAGAGGAAGATCAACATAAAACAACCTTTACTTGTCCTTGGGGCAATTATTGTTGGTGTTTCATGCCGTTTGGTCTGAAGAATGTAGGAGCAACCTATCAGAGAGCAATGACAGTGATCTTCCTGATCTCTTTCATCACATCATGGAAGACTATGTTGATGATATACTGGCTAAATCTTCTAGGGCGGATCACATACAGGTTCTAGGACAGATCTTCAACAGGCTCAAAAAATACCAAGTAAGACTCAATCCAAAGAAGTGTGTATTCGGTGTAACATCAGGGAAGTTGTTGGGATATATTGTATCTCGTAGAGGCATCGAAGTAGATCCAGCAAAAGTAAAAGCTATAGTGGAGATGCCTCCACCCAAGAACCTTAAAGCACTAAGGAGCCTTCAAGGAAGGTTGCAGTCCATTCGGCGTTTCATATCACAGCTAGCAGATAAATGTAAACCCTTTCAACACTTGCTCCGAAAGGATGTCTCATTTCGATGGGACAACAAGTGTCAGGTAGCGTTTGATCAACTTAAAGAGTATCTAGCTACACCTCCTGTATTGGTTCCACCAGTCGCAGACAAACCTTTGATATTATATATCTTTACCACAAACTCAGCCCTAGGGGCCCTGCTAGCACAAAATGATGAATCAGGAAAGGAGCATCCAATTTATTACATTAGTAGAACCTTGGTGGGATATGAGCTCAATTATTCACCAATGGAAAGGGCTTGTTTAGCAGTAGTGTTCACCTCCCAAAAGTTGCGGCATTACATGCTGAACCAACATACAAATCTGATAGCAAAGATTGATCCCTTGAAATATCTACTAGCAAAAGCAGCTCTCACAAGCAGACTAGCTAAATGGGTCATGATCCTTAGTGAGTTCGACATTGAGTACACGGATCGTAAAACAATCAAAGGGCAGGACCTCGCTGATCAACTAGCAAAAGCACTTATGAAAGATACACATCCTATGGTAGCAGACTTTCCGGATGAAAATCTCTTCACTCTGGCTAACTCCATAATGTGTAAGTTGTATTTTGATGGTTCTTACACACATCATGGATCAGGAGCCGGCATCTTATTTGTTACACCTCAGAATGACTATATTCCTAAGTCATATCGGCTTGCATTCCCTTGCACCAATAACATTGCCGAGTATGAAGCACTCCTCATAGGTCTCAATACAGCAGTTCAATGGGACATCACAGAATTACAAGTATATGAAAACTCACAGCTAGTCATTCGACAAGTCACAGATGAGTACCAAACAAAAGATAAAAAGTTGGTCCCCTACAAGCAACTAGTGGATGCCTACAAACCACATTTTTCTAGCATCACATTTGAGCAAATTCCAAGAGAACATAACAAAGCTGCAGATTCTATGGCTTCTGTAGGGTCACTGATTGACATGCCTACTAATACACAGAAATGTGAATTCTTGATCGAGCAATTGTTGATACGAGCCGTCGATGTTCCTGTTACTGAAATCATCTACGAACATGTTGGTCCCAATTCCCCATGGTATGAAGATATCTATGAATACCTCAAGAACAAAACCTTTCCCCCTGACCTATCATCCACCCAACGCAAAACCTTTATCCGTCGATCCTCCCGTTACATCATTCTGGGTGATACACTATATCGCTAGAGTCTCGATGGTATCCTCTTATGATGTCTTAACGCGGAAGAAGCCGAAGCTACCCTACGAGACATACACGAAGGTGTCTGTGGCGCACATTCTACTGGTCCTAATCTTGCTAAGAAGATACTCAGAACAGGTTATTACTGGCCTACAATAGAGCAAGATGCTGCATAGTTTGCTAAGAAGTGTCTACAATGCCAGCAGCATGGAGATCTGATTCACGCACCAGCTCATGAATTACAACCTGTGACAACTCCATGGCCTTTTTCTCAATGGGGTCTCGACCTCATAGGACAAATCCACCCTTCCTCCTCCAATGGCCACAAGTTTATCATTACCGCCACTGAGTATTTCACGAAGTGAGTGGAAGCCATTCCTATGACCTATATCACTGGTAAGCAAATAGCCAAGTTTATTCTAAACTACCTCATATGCCGGTATGGTATTCCCCAAGCCATTGTCACTGATAATGGGAGACCATTCAAGAATCAAGATGTTCGTGCCTTGTGCACACAATACAGTATCCAACATTGCTTTTCAACTCCCTACTATCCGCAGAGTAACGACCAAGTTGAGGCTTCCAATAAAACCATTCTCAAAATCCTCAAGAAAACAGTCAATGAAGCTGGTCGTGATTGGCACTTGCAACTCAATCCCTCCCTATGGGCCTACCACACCAGTATCAGAACACCAACTGGTGCCACACCATATGCCTTGGTCTTTGGCTCTGAAGCCATCCTACCTATAGAGGTCGAGATCCCATCCCTCAGAGTATCCATGCAGGACTTGATCGGCGGAGAGGAGTATCGCACTTCTAGATTAGCTGAGCTTGAACTACTAGATGAGAGGTGCCTTGCCGCACTTAATCATCTCCATGTCTATCAAAACCGCCTCCGGCGTAATTACAACAAAAAGATCAAAGAAAGACAGTTTCAAGTTGGTGATCTTGTACTTAGGGAGAATCAGAGAAATCAAGCAGATCGAGAGAAGAAGGGAAAGTTTGAGCCTAATTGGTTAGGTCCCTTCATTGTCACCGCAGAATATGGATCAGGAGCTTATACTTTAGCTACACCTGACGGCATTCCTCTAGATGAGCCACTTAACAGTGTCCATCTCAAGAAGTTCTATACCTGATCCTCAGAGTATTCCAAAAAAAAAAAAAAATCCAAAAAAATCCGTCCTCTGGTGAAAACCTGGCAAACAGGCACCTTGGATAAGTACCATAGTGAAAACCTGGCAAACAGGCGCTATGTGTAGAGTCAGCATCCATCGTTTATCAAGTCCTGTCCACTCCTTGTCCAGTTCGCAGCGCACTTTCCATTCATCCATAATAAAACCATTGACCTTGTTTGCATTTCCATCTCCCTATCTAGTATAGCTTGGAAATTTGTCAATGTCCATCATCGTCATCCCACATCTTGATCTGTGTCTACAGTTAACACTGTCTTGTCCTAGGTCAAAGCTTTCGGTGTCTTCTTCGGCAGTCACCCATATAGTTTCCTCTACCTGAATGGGGGCAACTCTTTCCTTAACTTAGGGCTAGGATTGGTTCCTTGTTCGTGGTTCGCAACGCATACTTCAATCTCTTTCTCCTTTTTGTAGATAACACCCTTTAGCGGACACATCGCTCCCACGATAAGGCTGTTATCTTCCCAACGCTTTTTTTACATCATCACACTTACCAGAACTACATATTATCTCTTCTCAGTCTTAAGGTACCTTGATCCCATGGATATGGGTATGTAGGCAGTCTGGAATACGAAGGAAGTATCCAGTACTCAGGTACATAAGCTCCCCCCCCTTTTTTTCACCTCGATCCATTTCATCACACCAACCAGAACTACATATCATCTCTTCTCAATCTTAAGGTACCTTGATCCCATGGATATGGGTATGTAGGCAGTCTGGAATACGAAGGAAGTTTCTAGTACTTAGGTACATAAGATCCCCTCCTCTTCATCTTGACCCATCTCATCACTCTATCCAGAACTACATATTTATCACTTTCATCTTTCATCGTCGTGTGCCTTGATCCCGTGGATACAGGGTATGTAGGCAGTCTGGAATACGAAGGATGTATCCAGTACTCAGGCACACACGATCCATCATTCTCCACCCGCCCCAATCCATTAGCACTGTCATCCTTCTAGTCTTCCGTTTGTCGAAATCCATTCGCCTCAACTTGACTAACTCAAGCAACCAGCTAGTGCATCCTTTCAAAGCAAAAGTCCTTAACAAACCTGAAGCAAAGCAGCTTCCTTCCAGAGTCTTCTACTGTCCTGCATACTGATTGCCAACATCAGCTAAGTCCCGCTTAACCAAAGCCCTAGATCAACAAGCTTGTCTTCTGTAAAGTGTTCCATGATCGAGACCAACACACGCGTCTTCTGCGACATGTGGCATTTCCTGCAGCAAGATATTGTCTTTTTAGGTAGATAGCACCCTTTAATGGACATAGATTTCCTATGATAAGGCTGTTATCTTCCCTATCCAATCTATCCTAAGCAACCTCTTTGGCAAGAGAATATGTTGGCTGTATGTTTACTTTGTAAGTCAGTCAATTTGTTTTATGGTTTATCTTTTGTTCCTTATCCTTACCTATTCAAGGCTACCTTGATTTATCTATAATCTTGGTATGTTGCGATGCAGTACGGATTGGGGGCATAGTCATTACTTTTTTTGTGTGCCATGTTTGAGGAATGATCTTTAGTATCTTTCTTAACATTATATTTATCTTGTGTGTGTTACGACCTAGCATCTTACATATTTAATACTCTTCTTGCATTTGCATGTATTGAAGTTTATTTTATGTTCAAGACTATGGCTTATTCACATGTTCCAACAAGGTTATATTATGTCTAAAGGGGTCTAAGTTCAAACCGCTTGCTTGCAGAGTCAACGTCTACGCACTCAGATATTACTGCACCTTGGTCTTTTATACCTTGGTGGCGAACTATCCACGTGCTATATCAAAATAAGGATTGCTCTTTATATACAAATGCGAAACTATTGCAACAACCTCATTCATCCATTCCCACAACCTTTATATCGTTTTCACTGCAAAGATCGATCAACAGTCTCTGTCTCCATCTCCTCCTGTTCTCTCTGGTGCATATCTGCAAAACCCACATGTCAGATATCACTAGTCATCACATCTATATAATCATATATCTCTATCATCATACATCTATAAGCATCATATAAGCAACATATGTCATCACCTGAATCCATAATCATACATACATATCATCACATCCATGACATCAAGGAATGCGTACACAAAAGCATGAACAACAGTGAGCCGAATAGATCATCATATATATCATGTAATGGTCATCATAATACAAAATGTCTGTGTCTACATCAATAATACAAAATGTGTATACATCCAAATATACATCAAAATAGTACATCAAGGCTATCAAGAGCCCGCAAAATATACATCAGAATGCACGCAGGCATCTGTCCAAAATGATACAAATGGTACAATGTACAAGTGTCCATCGTGATACGAGTATGATACAAATGTGCATGCCCTAGTGGGTAGAGCTGCCCTCCTGCTGTGGCCTCTGTCCTCCCCCTGCTGCTCCTCCTCCTCCCCCTGGTGGCAAAAATGGTCCTCTCACTGAGGACACTGACTGCCCTATCCTATGGGATCTGGATGCCCCAGATTTGCTCCTATCTCTTTAACTCGGCTCTCGCTGTGCCGCTGGCACCGCGCCCACATACAAACCCCTGTAGTACTTTGCCTCCCTGCCGGCAGATACTAGCTCTCCCTGCACTCGGACGAGCTCGCTGTATAGAGTCCTCTGATCCGCACCTAGTGCACGGCGTGCCTCATCTCTCTCTCGCCTCACTCTAAACAGTGTGGCCTCTGCTATCAACCGCAGCTGTACCTCGGCGTCTCCCTCTCCTGGCCTGTGCTAGCTGCTCGGCGTCTGCTGCTGGTGCTGCTGGCGGCTGCACCTGCACCTATGCCTGTGCCTGTACCTGGGCCTATAGCTATGTGTATGCCTGCACCTGGGCCTGTAGCTGTGCCTGTACCTGTGCCAGGGCTGTCTGTGCTGTGGAGCCCGTGTGTTTCTGTGCCTGGGCTGTGGCCTTAGCCTGTCTCGCCTCGACCCGTGCTGCATCCCTATCCCTCCTCAATCGTACCATCCAGAGCTCTAATCAAGTCCTCCAGGCTATCTCCTCCTGAAGCAGTTGCTCGGCTCTTTGCAACTTGGTCTCTACGACTAGGCCCACTGCCTCCGCCATCTCCACATCGACCTATTGGCCATTGCCCTCTCCACCTGCCTGCTGCCTGGCTGCTCGGGATTGCCGTCTCATCCTAGCCTCCCCTCCAAGGACTAGTACCTCCCCCACTGCCCCTGCTACACCTGGTGTAGTCAATCTAATCAGCCTGTGTGTCTGCCAATACTGATCGTACTCTGGCAGCGTCCCTGGGTCTGCTAGCCCAGAGTCCTAATCCCATCTCACGGGGACAAGTCCCCATATCTCTGCCAAAGCTGTAGCCATTGGGATCTCTGCGTCCCAGTCTCCAACCTCCCTCCGCATCCTGGCATGTGTGGCCTCCCCCACTGGTAGTCCCTGTGGCAATCTGAACTGCCTGAGTACTCGCTCTGGTAGGTACCTCTCTATCATATCTGTCCGTCTCCCGAACAGATAACGAGCCTGTCTACAAAACATGAGCTGCTCATGCTCATCATCCCACTCCTCACATAGTAGCCAGGGCCTCCATATGAACAGGTCCATCTCATCAATCTGCCGCCTCCAATGGCTAACCGACCCCATCCTCCGGTGTGTGATCACTCCATCATATAAGAACTCATAGGGCTCGCCTCTGTCTTGATGGCGCTGTGCCATGGGTCGGATCTCTGGTATATGCTCCCACGCCTATACCTGTAATAAGGTCACCCCTGCTGAGAGGCTCCTGCCTCTCCTGTACACGCAATAGTGCATGTCATGATACAACTGTCCTAGTACACAGGGGCCCCACACATACTGTCTGCCATGTGTGAACATCCCTGATAGCACTGTCCCCCAACCAACTGATGATCCCCTGGATCTCCTATCAGGGCACAGGAAGCCGCCAATCAGTGACGCCACTGTCCATCTGATCCTGTCACAGAGTCTCAGGACGTCTGCCCATCGAATCTCCCCGTCATCTATCCAAAGGTCATCTGTGCAGAAGACGTCCACCAAGCCTGCCTCGCCCCATGCCGGGTCAAAGTCCACTATATCGCCATCAATCTGAATCCGCAGGATCCGGTACACGTCCTCCAGTGTCACTGTCGCCTCTCCCATCGGAAAGTGGAAAGACAAGGTCTCGCTATGGTATCGCTCCACAACTGCTATCACTAGGGCGAGATTCGCCCTAATTTGTGTCAAATGCGCAACGTGCCATAGTCCCGCGTGCTCCAGGAATGCATCCTCCTCCCATGTCAACTGTACTACCTCATGTGCAATCGCGTGGTGTCGCTCTCGCGACATCAGCGGTGGCAGTATCCTCTGCATCCATAACAACTCACTTGTTAGTTTTTCATTACCAAATCCCTCACATCCTATCTACCCATGGGCTATGTTATGCAACCCCCAACCATCCCTTTCCCCTCTTGTCACCTAGGATAGGCATCCTTTTTCTCAACCCCCTATTCTACTTAACCCCTAATTTTCTTCTACTTAACCAAAAGCGCTTTGTTCTATACAAAAGCGCTGTCCCTCCCTGCCAAAAGTGCGACACTGTTTATCCATCCGCGCTGTGCTTTTTCTACCAACTGCACCTTGTTTTCACACGCGCTGCACCCATCTACCAACCACGTCGTTTTGCACTACTAGAAGCGACGCGATTTTCCCACTTCCCCACCAATCGCGCTAACTTTCCCTACCCACCGCGCTACACTACCTAGCCAAACGCGCTGCGGCATTTTGCCAACCGCGCTGCGGTGCTAATCCAAACCACCAAAAGCGCCTTGATTTTACCAACCGCGCTGCACCCGCCTACCATATGCGCTGCGGCGCGCCAAAAGCACCTAAACTGACTACCAAACGCGCCGCGCAATGCTAAAGCACTTTTGGCTGACATGCAAACTCTCCCTAGACCTAGCCCTAATCTACCCTCCAACAACAAATTCAAAGGGGGTTTTCGATCACTTACTGCTACCGGAGCTCCTGCTGGCCTCCTGTACGTCCGCACGAGCTCCGCCTGATGTCTGTGCGCTGGAATCGGCATCTCTCCTCGCTGTCTGCTCCTTCCACTCAACCTAGTGTGGAAGCTCTCCTCTCTAAATTTAGCAACTCCTAGGGTGCGAATGAGGATTGTGGTCCCCATGGGACCTATTTATAGTGTCCCACTCTCAGTTTTTCTTCCCACCCCTTCTACTGTTCCTCCTACCTGGTCGCGTAATCTTCTAGTTGAGCGTCAACACAGTTCTTCTACCGCTTCCCTGTTTTCCCACTCGAGGGGGCATACGCTGGGGCAACTAGCTACACTGGGGCATAAAAAAAATTGTATCACATCTTCGACAATTAATTTCTTTGACGCAACGCTATAAACTGCATCGCATCAAAGAGGGGCAAAATGTAGACACCCTAAAATGACCAAGTCGCCGCACCACTTGCTTTTCGTAATCTGTCAAATCACCTGCATTTCACACATTAATTAAATAATCTAATGATTTAATTAAAATCATCAAATTCTTCTAAATCTCCTAAATTGCGACATTAATTAAATAAATCCTCTTTATTTAATTAATTAAATCAAATTCCTCTATTATTCTTCCACAATTAAATAATTTTAATTATTTAATTAGATCATTATCCTCTTTCCAAAATTCACATCCACATTAATTAAATAAATCTAATTATTTAATTAATTCAACAAATTCCTTCTTGTCTATAATTAAATAATTCTTAATTATTTAATTAAATCAAAATCATTCTTCCAAAATCATGCCCAACAATTAAATAAATTTATTTATTTAATTTGCTTTCAAATCTTCTAAATTAAGTAATTCTAATTATTTAATTATTTCTTCCAATAATATCTTCTCTAAAAATTAAATAAATCAATTATTTATTTTAATTGCTTTTTCTTCTAAATTTGAGTTATTTCTAAAATAACTCAAGCTTTCTATATTTAATAAAGCAAAATATCTTCTTTTCTCATACAAATCTCTTCTTCTTGTTTTAAATCACTTAACTGATCATTACATTCTGTTAATTGCTTTAACTCATTCTTCTATTCTTGATAACTCCTCTCATGCAAAAGAAAGCAAGACACTTGTCTTCTTATTCGTTACACGTTCCTCAACTATTCTCCTCCATTGATTCTTCTAAATTATCTGGACCGTTGATCGATCTCTGTTGAAACCTATATAAACCCCCTCATCTCCTTCATTACCTCTCTCTTCGATCGTATTCTCAGGCATACTTAACAGAGCTTTGAGCATACAAAACGCGTCGATTGAGCAACCTTACGATCTCTTAACATTGATCTTTGAGCACATTAAGCACACTACTTGCTTGTTGCAGCTATGGTTTCGCAACTTGATTGAACAATCCACAAATCTCCAAAGGGAACAATATAGGTTTTGGTAAGAGCTTTCATTTTGTCTTTGATTTTATGATAATGGCTTTTACTTAGATTGGTTTGCTTTATGTGATTGGTTTTTAGTTTTATTAGTTTAGATTTAATCGATTTTTCCTCATACACGCCTAGCATGGGTTACCCAGGCTATCAATCACCAGAAGCCATCCCCCATCTATGGTTACCCTGGCAGCCCCTCTCTAGGCATCGGTCCCATAGGGTGACACATGTGGAGCTGACAGGTCCTCTCATGGAGACAAGGAGGTTGGCCTTGCCAACCAGGCCTTCTCATCCCATCCTTAGCTTGTGAGAGCACTCAAGGCATGGGTGAGGTCTCTTACTTATCTTGTTAAGTGTTTTGATACCCCAACCCTCTTGATTAAGTTATTAAGTTTTCCACATGCTTATAACTTCCATGGGGTTACCCAGGCGGCCTCTCACTAGGCACCGGCCCCACCATGAAAGCCACTCCCTTAGCGTTCTTTGATCAATCCCACATATCACCGCAAACAGGTATAAAAGTCACCAATCAGATCTGAGCCACAACTTACACCATTCACTAGGCCACAACAAGGAGTCCTTATAATCTCTTCAAATTTGCAGCAATACCATCAAGAACCAAGTTCTGTATCCAAGAGACCATTCCCATTCATGAAAATCCAGAGAACCCAACACATTGACTTACCATAATTTAAATCCAAAACCAAGAACTACACCTCTGGAGTAAGGAAAATAATAAGGTGACCATTATCCGACAAGAATAATGCTTTCGCGTCTTAGCACCAAGTACACATGACACCCTTCAAGATTCCCACATCATAATTAACCAAAACATAAACCAAACTCCACCCCAAGGTAACATAATGCTCCAATACAAACATAAGATAAGACCAAGGAGAAGATCGAGCAAAGAGGTTCAATGGACTCCCAATTCAAACAAGAAATCAGCTTATACTAAAACTTTGAACTTCAATACTCTTAGGAAGTAATAAGGCAAGGAAGGTAATCCATAAACTGAACATCCTTACTTAAACAAAAGTGAAGGAAAGCTCATACAATAATTCCATTAATAACACAAACCCAAGTTAAAGACACTCCAATTTCCCGTAATAAAATCAAAACACAATTCCTTGTTTTCCAAAATAAAAGAATCTAAAATGGAGCAAATACCTATACAATGACACTCACCGATTTACGAGCACGGCAAGGAATATTACAAGCCCGAAACAAGTTAATATTTAACAAGGTAATTAATATCCGCAGCACAATATTGTTACCTCATGAAACAAGATCATTAATGCAAATTATTCTAAAATTTCCAAAGACAACTACAAACATGAGTCACTAGAAACAACTTCTAAACGAAATCTTCACAAGGATATTAAATCTTTTCCCATAAGAAAATTAACTACCTATCATGTTAAACTTTTAAATCAAACCTTAATAGTTTTCTATAGGCTAACTAGCATGTTTCTCAAGGAACAAAAGACGGAGAGTCATAATATGGACATCTTAACTAAAACAAAACCCACATAAGGCTATAATTTAAGTCCATTAGTAAACTATCACACACTTTAATTCTTCATGAGATAATCCGGAACACGATTCCATGTTTTATGAAATATAAGTATCTAAATTTATATGATTAAATCTACTCTCACTAAACCACATTTGATCTAAAACACTATTATAGAAAGAACCTATTTCTATATTCCAATAACTATCAACCAAACAAAATAACTATAACTAATTACATCTTTCGCTACAACCGTTTGCTTCTATTTTACCATCCATATCATCTATTGAACTAACTACAAGAAATTATGATCCTTCTAAAAGCGTAAGTCACTTGCTATCGTATTAAGATCTTAAATTAAACATGATCACTCTAGTAGTCTTAACTTACTTATAGCAACAAAATACGTAAATTTCTAACCATCTTCTAATAACATATAACAACTACAATTCCTAAAGAAGATGCTACTAACATACCATTTACTAAAATTCAAATACCTCGGCAATAAATAATACATTTTTCCTATTTGCAAAAATTACCATCTGACAATTCCGATACTCCAAATTATTTCCTAACCTATCACCACTACCAACTTCAAATCAAACATTAAATTTCTAACTAACAAGTTACCATAAAGAGTCACCAAATAAGCATAAGAATAAGGAATGTGAGCACATTTACTTTCCATCGAAAGAGACTCCTTTGCGAATCAACTACCTTCGACGGCTACCACCAAGGGTTGAAATAACCTACAAAGAAAGATGAAGTCTTTTCCTAGAGGCGTGGGTCCCATCGACTCTTCTAACAAGAGGCCTAAACAATAACATTCGAAACAAATAACAAAGAAACAGATTGCCGACTACAGAGTCAATTCGACAGCAGAACACTATGAGTCCTATACAGTCCTCTAACCTACTATCGCTCCAAACCTTAACTCAAGCAAGGATTACTGACAAACATGAAACCACGTCGACCAACAAACTTCCTACGACTGAAGTGTTTAGTTAACGTGACTACCAAACATAAGCTTGAACGCTGACTACAAAGTAAAAAGAAAGCGACTAACGTATACAACAATATGGCTACCGACCAAACTCTGTGCTCCAGTGACATCAGTTGAAAAAAGTGATACAACCAACAAAAATGGTGCAACTATTTCTAATTACACGCCACTGAGCTCGCTATCAAACTGGCAGACACAAAATGGAGGTTGAACGTCTTACTAAGACCTTGAAAGATTACCATGACACCACAGATAACGGCCTATTGCTATCAAGCTATGAAATGAGCCAAAAATAGCGACAATATAAATGGATAGCACCTGGAGAGTTAAATGACATAAGCAAATTAAGTATGATGCAGATTTGAGCGGAAAACTATCTCTAATCTGGTCGACGATTACCGAAAGGGCCTAACTCAATGATAATGACCCTCTAATATGGGTTGGTAACAATCAGAAGACAAAAACTATCATTTAGAAACTTTCTCATATGGTCAACATTGTAAATGGTATTATTATCAATTAAGAACCTTCCAGAATGGGTCGAGGCAAAACTATCATTTCTAAAATACAGAAGTATTCCTTTACAAGTTCTTAGCAAAAGGCATACAAGGATAATTTAATCTTTCGTGCAGAGGTTGGGTGATACAATATAGATCGGAGATGAAGGAGTGCATTAGACTTTGCTTGGAAACAAGGGTTCGGTGCAAGATCCACTATTAGGTGCAAGAAGATCCAGACATTATCTACATGTTGGATTTAAAATGAGGAGGGGTTTGAAAATAAGACTGCCAGAAAGGGTAGAGATTCAATGCAGAAATTGTTTGGAAAACCACCATAATACATATAGCAGTGCCATGTTTGGTGGTTATAGAGAATAGTTCCATGTCGATTAAACTCAGACAATAGACCAGTACCAACCAAACAATCATTGTACCCAAGACTCATATTCACTTCTCTACATGCTTCAAGATGGTTAATACTCCTAGTGCAAATGAAAAATTACACGGTATCTTTCAACCAACAGGAAGATTTATGATGCAGAAATTGTGAAGAAACTTCACCAGAATTTGGTCAGATACCTAGAGATGCTTGTAGGGTAGCTTCCTAGAGGAAGTAGTGTTGGAGACACCAAATTCATCAGGGTTTCACAGATAAAAACAAGGTATTGCAAGGTGACATGGAAAATGTGTGAAAGGACCTTCTGAGGAATGGTGGAGCATCTACAATAATCTCATATGAAATCAACTTATTCAATTTGCCACTGAATATGAGCAGTAGCTATTTATAAAAAGGAAAAGGCACATTGATGTGCATAAGGGTTGCTCCTTCTCACTCGGAAAACCACTTCTGTCTGAGAGGTAGATAAGTGAGATAAATATGCCAGAATGACAGGGACAAGAGATTTATAAAGGATTAAAATGGAGTCATTTGCATTTCACAGGATTAAGATCATGATGCAGGGTTACAAATGATTCAACTTATAAGCTACAACGATTGCAATTTTACAAAGAAAGACAAAGCACATACCTGCATTTCAGTTCCTCTTCAAATTTTCTCCCAATTTCTGTAACAAAATTCTTTCTTTTTCTTCCAATTTCTATCTTCCTCCTTCCAACCATCTCCTCTGAATATAATTTTTTTCATATAAAAATGGTTCAGCTCATAAAATAAATGCAGACATGCATCCGTTACCCAACAACCCACTCCCCAACAATTTTAAATTCTTACTAATAATAGAGATTCCACAAATCCGAGAATTCATAGTCGACAACTCAAGGGATTTATTTCATTTGCCAGAAATCATTCTTAAACCAAGAACATATACTAATTACCTTAAACCACAAATTATGAAACACTTACTCTTGCAAAGCAGATACTTAATTCTAGACTATTATAAAGTTTAACCAAGGTGTCCACAAAATTCTAGGCTAAAACAAATATCATCCAATAACCATAATAGGAGCATAATTAGTTACTGAATCATTAAAGTATTTTCCAACTATACATGAACATTATTAACACAACTCAACTCTACACAACAACACAAGATTACCCACATACAAGGCAAGGACCAAGCAACACAACACGACTTGAGACCACAACAGAAGACGAGGACCGACCTAGTGGAATAGACCTCGCGTTATCTCCCATCACTGATACCCATTGGTGTAAGAACCCGCTCAAACCTACTATATCAGGTGGAGTTGAGGTTTGGTACCTGCAACCTACATTCCAAACAGTTGGTTGTATACGATCAATACATATATGTCTACACATAGAGAGTCAGAGAATCGCGGTGTAGTAGGGTACTCGAAGCGAGTAGTACTACACCGCTCTGCTCTTGAAACAATATCATAACTTTTATCTGAATTCAACCACCCCAATTCAAATGACACATGATGATATTAATTCGCATCATAATTGAAATAATAGTAGTGCCATCAAAAACTCATAACACCTGTCTAATTATATCAGTCAAACATAGTTCATCAAAATAAACATAAACCATAACCTACTAATCAACTGTCTCAGAATTGAATCAATGCAATGAACGACTAACAACTGTCTCTGATTGACAGAGAGCAATGCAGAACCACCGCTATCACAAGCCAAGGACGAGGGGGGAACTACATCCTCTCCCCCTAAAACTTGACTTACTCCTGGAAGTCATAGATTAGGGTAGAAACATAATATGATAATATTGCCATATTCCATTGTCAACATTCTCATTTATATACGACAATTGTTCACAACACAAGCACAAATGTTCAATGAAAGATAAGAAGAACATCTATTCTTTACCTTTATGGCGCATCCTGTGATCTTCTTATAACTAATTTCACTTTTTTGGCAATCTCCTACAATCAAAATAATTGCAGCCACATACAACTACTGAAAGATTCATCTTATATCTTATTTCCACTAATTACCAACCATGTAAAGTGCAATTCCCCGCAGAGCCCTCCCTTGAACATACTATCAGAGGTTCGAAATGAACATGATAGAAACAACACTTACCACAAAATGAGGCCAACAAAATCAAACATTCATAATTTCTACCATAGAAAATTTTTAAAAAATACAAATCCACATGGTAAAACAATCAAATCCAACTTTACGTCACAAAGTGCCGTAAAATTTCAATAAATCAAGAATAAAGAAAAGAGTCTTGGTGGCCATTCCTGACATAAGAAGGTCCAAAGAAAGAAAACTCATTGTTAACACCTCGTACTACGCATGAAGCGACTGTCAAAATTTCAAAACAACCAAATTACAACAAATTTACATCACGATATGACTAATTTTAGCCACAAAAAGGGAATATCCGCTACACAACACTCAAGGACACAAGGTCCAAAATGTGTTGGAGAATGTACATCAATACTCAAATAATTATGTTAACTACATTCTCTTATCTAAACAACTTCTATCTTTATTACAACACCATTTCTTTCTTCGAAACTACGGAAATATGCAATTGCTTCCTTATGCAAGAAGACATAAAGGAATATATGATATCACATACAGGAATATTTTAAACTATAATAGACTAACATTATCACATACCTGATCTCATAAGCCCAACACAAGCTCTCATTTGATCTCCTGCATATAGTTTTTGCACGAGCATATACGATGATAATTTCCATAAATTACAACAATTCTTCCATAAGAGGTCATGACCATCTAGGGGTTAGATATAGATTTTCAAGTAACCATATAATGATGTCAACATCACATAACCACATAACTCATGATGCATGATGCCACCAGATGATTAGATGCACCAACGTACAGGGGAACATATTGTTAGATGTAACCTCATGTTTCCAGAGAAGAAAGAGAAAGAACATAGCAGACACATAAGCAACATAAAGCATTCATTTCACAAAGAGCAAGTCTATAAACTTATCAACCTTTATACTAATGCATACAGGTGGAAGATACTATTACCAACTCGCTACAATGAGAAAATCGTTTAACCTAGGGCAACAACAACAATCCAGAGGTCTCAGTGTTGCAACCTAGGATACAGTTAATCTACAGAGTTTACGCACTAGGTCACATAATGGGTTCAATTATAACGAGAGTACCCAGTGTTTAAACCTGGCTCTGATACCAAATGTAATGCCCCGTCATGTAACCCTAGAGAGTTAGGCTAACAAAAGCAAAATTCTAGGAATATATATTTTTTTAAAGCAAGATAGTGCAAGAACAGAAACCAAATATACCTTAATACACAACATAAAGGAAATTGCTCTTTTAACAACTCTAGGGAAACACAACTGCATTAGTGAATAGAAAATTAAAACCGCACAAGTGAAATACATTATACTTCTTCTACAGATAAGATCAACTTTTACATTTGCAAGATAACGTAATTACAAGGTTACAAGACCGATCACATCGGTTTTCAAATGAATACATAAGAAGTATACAACAACTCTGAAGGAGGAAAGAAACTGGAACTGGAGCACCACTGCACAAGACTCGACCCAAATCTCCAAGAAGACCAATGGAGAGCTCTACCTCCCAACCATGTGGAACCCTGAGGTCCACCCCTCCGAGCTAGGAGATAATGACGAGGATTCCACTAAGCCAAGAAACAACATCCAAGAATAAAAGAAGGACAACTGAAATGACAGATTCGACCAAAACAACAAAACTGCACAAGACAAGACATCACTCCAGAGGCACAACCAAAAAGAAACAAATGAACTACGTAAGGAGAGTGTCATCGCATGGTCCTAGCATGGGTTACCCAGGCTATTAATCACCAGAAGCCGGCCCCCATCTACGGTTACCCTGGGAGCCCCTCTCTAGGCACCAGCCCCATAGGGTGACACATGCGGAGCTGACAGGTCCTCTCATGGAGACAAGGAGGTCGGCCTTGCCAACCAGGCCTTCTCATCCCATCCTTAGCCTATGAGAGCCCTCAAGGCATGGGTGAGGTCTCTTACTTATCTTGTTAAGTGTTTTGATACCCCAACCCTCTTGATTAAGTTATTAAGTTTTCCACATGCTTATAACTTCCATGGGTTTACCCAGGTGGCCTCTCACTAGGCACGGGCCCCACCATGAAAGCCACTCCCTTAGCTTTCTCTGGTCAATCCCACATATCACCGCAAATAGGTATAAAAGTCACCAATCAGATCTGAGCCACAACTTACACCATTCACAAGGCCACAACAAGGAGTCCTTATAATCTCTTCAAATTTACAGCAATACCATCAACAACCAAGTTCTGTATCCAAGAGACCATTCCCATTCATGAAAATCCAGAGAACCCAACAAATTGACTTACCATAATTTAAATCCAAAACCAAGAACTACACCTCTGGAGTAAGGAAAATAATAAGGTGACCATTATCCGACAAGAATAACACTTTCGCGTATTAGCACCAAGTACACATGACACCCTTCAAGATTCCCACATCATAATTAACCAAAACATAAACCAAACTCCTCCCCAAGGTAACATAATGCTCCAATACAAACATAAGATAAGACCAAGGAGAAGATCAAGCAAAGAGGTTCAATGGACTCCCAATTCAAACAAGAAATCAGCTTATACTAAAATTCTGAACTTTAATACTCTTAGGAAGTAATACGGCAAGGAAGGTAATCCATAAACCGAACATCCTTACTTAAACAAAAGTCAAGGAAAGCTCATAAAATAATTCCATTAATAACACAAACTCAATTTAAAGACACTCCAATTTCCCGTAATAAAATCAAAACACAATTCGTTGTTTTCCAAAATAAAAGAATCTAAAATGGAGCAAATACCTATACAATGACACTCACCGATTAATGAGCACGGCAAGGAATATTACAAGCCCGAAACAAGTTAATATTTAAAAAGGTAATTAATATCCGCGGCACAATATTGTTACCTCATGAAACAAGATCATTAAAGCAAATTATTCTAAAATGTCCAAAGACAACTACAAACATGAGTCACTAGAAACAACTTCTAAACAAAATCTTCACAAGGATATTAAAAGATCATTAATGCAAATTATTCTAAAATTTCCAAAGACAATTACAAACATGAGTCACTAGAAACAACTTCTAAACAAAATCTTCACAAGGATATTAAATCTTTTCCCATAAGAAAATTAACTACCTATCATGTTAACTTTTAAATCAAACCTTAATAGTTTTCTATAGGCTAACTAGCATGTTTCTCAAGGAACAAAAGACGGAGAGTCATAATATGGACATCTTAACTAAAACAAAACCCACGTAAGGCTATAATTTAAATTCATTAGTAAACTATCACACACTTTAATTCTTCATGACATAATCTGGAACATGATTCCATGTTTTATGAAATATAAGTATCTAAATTTATATGATTAAATCTACTCTCACTAAACCACATTTGATCTAAAACACTATTATAGAAAGAACCTATTTCTATATTCCAATAACTATCAACCAAACAAAATAACTATAACTAATTACATCTTTCACAACCGTTTGCTTCTATTTTACCATCCATATCATCTATTGAACTAACTACAAGAAATTATGATCCTTCTAAAAGCGCAAGTCACTTGCTATCGTATTAAGATCTTAAATTAAACATGATCACTCTAGTAGTCTTTTATAGTATTAACTTACTTACTTATAGCAACAAAATACATAAATTTCTAACCACCTTCTATTAACATATAACAACTACAATTCCTAAAGAAGATGCTACTAACATACCATTTACTAAAATTCAAATACCTCGGCAATAAATAATACATTTTCCTATTTGCAAAAATTACCATCTGACAATTCCGATACTCCAAATTATTTCCTAACCTATCACCACTACCAACTTCAAATCAAACATTAAATTTCTAACTAACAAGTTTCCATAAAGAGTCACCAAATAAGCATAAGAATAAGGAATGTGAGCACATTTACTTTCCATCGAAAGAGACTCCTTTGCGAATCAACTACCTTCGACGGCTACCACCAAGGGTTGAAATAACCTACAAAGAAAGATGAAGTCTTTTCCTAGAGGCGTGGGTCCCATCAACCCTTCTAACAAGAGGCCTAAACAATGACATTCGAAACAAATAACAAAGAATTGGATTGCCGACTACAGAGTCAATTCGATAGCAGAACACTATGATTCCTATATAGTCCTCTAACCTACTACCGCTCCAAACCTTGACTCAAGCAAGGATTACCGACAAACATGAAACCACGTCGACCAACAAACTTCCTCCGACTAATGTGTTTAGTTAACGTGACTACCAAACATAAGCTTGAACACCGACTACACAGTAAAAAGAAAGCAACTAACCTATACAACAATATGGCTACCAACCAAACTCTGTGCTCCAGCGACAGCAGTGGAAAAAAGTGATACAACCAACAAAAATGGTGCAACTATTTCTAATTACACGCCACTGACCTCGCTGTCAAACTGGTAGACACAAAATGGAGGTTGAACGTCTTACTAAAACCTTGAAAGATTACCATGACACCACAGATAATGACCTATTGCTATCAAGCTATGAAATGAGCCAAAAATAGTGACAATATAAATGGATAGCACCTGGAGAGTTAAATGACATAAGCAAATTAAATGACAATAGACCAGTACCAACCAAACCGTCACTGTACCCAAGGCTCATATTCACTTCTCTACATGCTTCAAGATGGTTAATACTCCTAGTGCAAATGAAGAATTACACGGTATCTTTCAACCAACAGGAAGATTTATGATGCAGAAATTGTGAAGAAACTTCACCAGAATTTGGTCAGATACCTAGAGATGCTTGTAGGGTAGCTTCCTAGAGGAAGTAGTGTTGGAGACACCAAATTCATCAGGGTTTCACAGATAAAAAACAAGGTATTGCAAGGTGACATGGAAAATGTGTGAAAGGACCTTCTGAGGAATGGTGGAGCATCTACAATAATCTCATATGAAATCAACTTATTCAAGTTGCCACTGAATATGAGCAGTAGCTATTTATAAAAAGGAAAAGGCACATTGATGTGCATAAGGGTTACTCCTTCTCACTGGGAAAACCACTTCTGTCTGAGAGGTAGATAAGTGAGATAAATATGCCAGAATGATAGGGACAAGAGATTTATAAAGGATTAAAATGGAGTCATTTGCATTTCACAGGATTAAGATCATGATGTAGGGTTATAGATGATTCAACTTACAAGCTACAACTATTGCAATTTTACAAAGAGAGACAAAGCACATACCTGCATTTTAGTTCCTCTTCGAATTTTCTCCCAATTCTTGTAACAAAATTCTTTCTTTTTCTTCCAATTTCTGTCTTCCTCCTTCCAACCATCCCCTCCAAATAGAATTTTTTTCATATAAAAATGGTTCAGCTCATAAAATAAATGCAGACATGCATCCGTTACCCAACAACCCACTCCCCAACAATTTTAAATTCTTACTAATAATAGAGATTCCACAAATCTGAGAATTCATAGTCGACAACTCAAGGCATTTATTTCATTTGCCAGAAATCATTCTTAAACCAAAAACATATACTAATTACCTTAAACCACAAATTATGAAACACTTACTCTTGCAAAGCAGATACTTAATTCTAGACTATTATAAAGTTTAACCAAGGTGTCCACAAAATTCTAGGCTAAAACAAATATCATCCAATAACCATAATAGGAGCATAATTAGTTACTGAATCATTAAAGTATTTTCCAACTATACATGAACATTATTAACACAACTCAACTCTACACAACAACACAAGATTACCCACATACAAGGCAAGGACCAAGCGACACAACACGACTTGAGACCACAACAGAAGACAAGGACCGACCTAGTGGAATAGACCTCGCGTTATCTCCCATCACTGATACCCATTGGTGTAAGAACTCGCTCAAACCTGCTATATTAGGTGGAGTCGAGGTTCGGTACTTGTAGCCTGCATTCCAAACAGTTGGTTGTATATGATCAATACATATATGTCTACACACAGAGAGTCATAGAATTGCGGCGTAGTAGGGTACTCGAAGCAAGTAGTACTACACCATCTCTGCTGTTGAAACAATATCATAACTTTTATCTGAATTCAACCACCCCAATTCAAATGACACATGATGATATTAATTCGCATCATAATTGAAATAATAGTAGTGCCATCATAAACTCATAACACCTGTCTAATTATATCAGTCAAACATAGTTCATCAAAATAAACATAAACCATAACCTACTAATCAACTGTCTCAGAATTGAATCAATGCAATGAACGACTAACAACTGTCTCCGATTGACAGAGAGTAATGCAGAACCACTGCTATCACAAGCCAACGATGAGGGGGGAACTACATCCTCCCCCCCTAAAACTTGACTTACTCCTAGAAGTCATAGATTAGGGTAGAAACATAATATGATAATATTGCCATATTCCATTGTCAACATTCTAATCTATATACAACAATTGTTCACAACACAAGCACAAATGTTCAATGAAAGATAAGAAGAACATCTATTCTTTACCTTTATGGCGCATCCTGTGATCTTCTTATAACTAATTTCACTTTTTTGGCAATCTCCTACAATCAAAATAATTGCAGCCACATACAACTACTGAAAGATTCATCTTATATCTTATTTCCACTAATTACCAACCATGTAAAGTGCAATTCCCCACAGAGTCCTCCCTTGAACATACTATCAGAGGTTTGAAATGAACATGATAGAAAAAACACTTACCACAAAATGAGGCCAACAAAATCAAACATTCAAAATTTCCACCATAGAAAATTAAAAAAAAAATACAAATCCACATGGTAAAATAGTCAATTCCAACTTTACGTCAGAAAGTGTTGGCAAATTTCAATAAATCAAGAATAAAGAAAAGAGTCTTGGTGGCCATTCCTAACAGAAGAAGGTCCAAAGAAAGAAAACTAATTGTTAACACCTTGTACTACGCATGAAGCGATTGTCAAAAATTTCAAAACAACCAAATTACAATAAATTTACATCATGATGTGACTAATTTTAGCCACAAAAAGGGAATATCCGCTACACAACACTCAAGGACACAAGGTCCAGAATGTGTTGGAGAATGTACATCAATACTCAAATAATTATGTTAACTACATTCTCTTATCTAAACAATTTCTATCTTTATTACAACACCATTTCTTTCTTCGAAACTACGGAAATATGCAATTGCTTCCTTATGCAAGAAGACATAAAGGAATATATGATATCACATACATGAATATTTCAAACTATAATAGACTAACATTATCACATACCTAATCTCATAAGCCCAACACAAGCTCTCATTTGATCTCCTACATACAGTTCTTGCACGAGCATATACGCTGATAATTTCCATAAATTACAACAATTCTTCCATAAGAGGTCATGACCATCTAGGGGTTAGATATAGATTTTCAAGTAACCATATAACGATGTCAACATCACATAACCACATAACTCATGATGCATGATGCCACCAGATGATTAGATGCACCAACGTGCAGGGGAACATATTGTTAGATGTAACCTCATGTTTCCAGAGAAGAAGGAGAAAGAACATAGCAGACACATAAGCAACATAAAGCATTCATTTCACAAAGAGCAAGTCTATAAACTTATCAACCTTTATACTAATGCATACAGGTGGAAGATACTATTACCAACTCGCTACAATGAGAAAATCGTTTAACCTAGGGCAACAACAACAATCCAGAGGTCTCAGTGTTGCAACCTAGGATACAGCTAATCTACAGAGTTTACGCACTAGGTCACATAATGGGTTCAATTATAACCAGAGTACCCAGTGTTTAAACCTGGCTCTGATACCAAATGTAATGCCTCGTCATGTAAGCCTTGAGAGTTAGGCTAACAAAAGCAAAATTCCAGGAATATTTTTTTTTTAAAGCAAGATAGTGCAAAAATAGAAACCAAATATAGCTTAATACACAACATAAAGGAAATTGCTCTTTTAACAAATCTTGGGAAACACAATTACATTAGTGAATAGAAAATTAAAACCACACAAGTGAAATACATTATACTTCTTCTACAGATAAGATCAACTTTTACATTTGCAAGATAACTTAATTACAAGGTTACAAGACCGATCACGTCAGTTTTCAAATGAATACATAAGAAGTATACAACAACTCTGAAGGAGGAAAGAAACTGGAACTGGAGCACCACTGCACAGGACCCGACTCGAATCTCCAAGAAGACCAATGGATAGCTCTGCCTCCCAACCATGTGGATCCCTGAGGTCCACCCCTCCGAGCTAGGAGATAACGACAAGGATTCCACTAAGCCAAGAAACAACATCCAAGAATAAAAGAACGACAACTGACATGACACATTTGACAAAAACAACAAAACTGCACAAGACAAGACATCACTCCAGAGGCACAACCAAAAAGAAACAACTGAACTGCGTAAGGAGAGTGTCATCGCATGGTCCTAGCATGGGTTACCCAGGCTATCAATCACCAGAAGCCGGCCACCACCTATGGTTACCCTGGCAGCCCCACTCTAGGCACCGGCCCCATAGGGTGACACATGCGGAGCCAACAAGTCATCTCATGGAGACAAGGAGGTCGGCCTTGCCAACCAGGCCTTCTCATCCCATCCTTAGCCTGTGAGAGCACTCAAGGCATGGGTGAGGTCTCTTACTTATCTTGTTAAGTGTTTTGATACCCCAACCCTCTTGATTAAGTTATTAATTTTTCCACATTCTTATAACTTCCATGGGGTTACCCAGGCAGCCTCTCACTAGGCACGGGCCCCACCATGAAAGCCACTCCCTTAGTGTTCTCTGATCAATCCCACATATCACCACAAACAGGTATAAAAGTCACCAATCAGATTTGAGCCACAACTTATGCCATTCACTAGGCCACAACAAGGAGTCCGAATAGAATTTTTTTCATATAAAAATGGTTCAGCTCATAAAATAAATGCAGACATGCATCCGTTACCCAACAACCCACTCCCCAACAATTTTAAATTCTTACTAATAATAGAGATTCCACAAATCTGAGAATTCATAGTCGACAACTCAAGGGATTTATTTCATTTGCCAGAAATCATTCTTAAACCAAAAACATATACTAATTACCTTAAACCACAAATTATGAAACACTTACTCTTGCAAAGCAGATACTTAATTCTAGACTATTATAAAGTTTAACCAAGGTGTCCACAAAATTCTAGGCTAAAACAAATATCATCCAATAACCATAATAGGAGCATAATTAGTTACTGAATCATTAAAGTATTTTCCAACTATACATGAACATTATTAACACAACTCAACTCTACACAACAACATAAGATTACCCACATACAAGGCAAGGACCAAGCGACACAACACGACTTGAGACCACAACAGAAGACGAGGACCGACCTAGTGGAATAGACCTCGCGTTATCTCCCATCACTGATACCCATTGGTGTAAGAACCCGCTCAAACCTGCTATATCAGGTGGAGTTGAGGTTTGGTACCTGCAACCTGCATTCCAAACAGTTGGTTGTATACGATCAATACATATATGTCTACACATAGAGAGTCAGAGAATCGCGGTGTAGTAGGGTACTCGAAGCGAGTAGTACTACACCGTCTCTGCTCTTGAAACAATATCATAACTTTTATCTGAATTCAACCACCCCAATTCAAATGACACATGACGATATTAATTCGCATCATAATTGAAATAATAGTAGTGCCATCATAAACTCATAACACCTGTCTAATTATATCAGTCAAACATAGTTCATCAAAATAAACATAAACCATAACCTACTAATCAACTGTCTCAGAATTGAATCAATGCAATGAACGACTAACAACTATCTCCGATTGACAGAGAGCAATGTATAACCACCGCTATCACAAGCCAATGATGAGGGGGGGCACTACACTTTCTGTAAGGGAATGTTTGACTGAAACAGTTATGACATATTCCTATGACAAAGTTATGACATGTAAGAGTTAGAAATAGAAGCTTGTAAGTCAGGTGAAGACATTTGTCATGAAGCATCTTTGAAAAAGGCTTATTTGGGTGCCCCAAGGTGGACTATGACATGTTCTAAGAGAATATGCTATTTATAGCCTGTGTATGACAGATTCTCTTACAACTGTAAGTTGTAACCGCTATGATAGATTCTATGACGATCGTAAGTGTCGTAAGAGCATCTGTCATAGCCCATTTTGGAAATTGGTGGCCTCTTTGGGATGGGAGCTGTGGACAAGTGTTAGGAACATTCTACAATGTTGACCAAGTGTCCTTAGGTGTGGGTTTTGGGCCATGAGGCCAAATTGGACGCCCATCCCAAGATAGGACCAATATTGCCTTGTATATTCTATATAAATAGGTGCTTGGAGGTGGAGAAGTATTTTGTGATTTACAGGTATTGTTACTCTATCAGATTGACTCTAGATATGAGTATTGAAGACCATTGAAGCTTGCATTGCAAGTGTATTGTAAACAACATTCAGTTTTGATAATACATTGTGCAGGTTTCTGAGTGTGGGGTTTTTCAGCCGATAAGGGTTTCCCCATGTTATATCTTTGTCTCTCTTCTTCTGTCTTCTTTCTGGTTCATGTGTATTGTTGTAATATCTCTTTTAGATGTTCTATGTTGCTGTAGTTGTAAGGATTAAATTGAATTTGCATAGCCCTCTCCTCATTAGATTAGCGTAGAAAGTGATTTCCACACACATAGCTTCCTTTTAGTTGGTATCAGAGCCTGACCAGTTTTGGTCTTAGCTATTGGGTAGGGGATTTTTGAGCTGATCTTAAGTTGAGTGGGAGTTTGTGCAAAGTATTCTGAATTCTATTGCAGCAAAGAGATGGCAAGCACATCTGGAAGATTTGAAGTGGAGAAATTCAATGGCACTAATTTCGAGCTGTGGAAGCTCAAGATGGAATACATGCTTGTTGATCGAGACCTTTGGGAAAGTGTTAATGGAAATAAACCAGCTGCAATGTTACAAGATGATTGGGATCTCAAGGATCGGAAGGCTAAGGGTCTCATAAGACTTAGTCTTGCTGATTCTGTCTTGTTAAATGTCCATGAGGAGAAAACTACAAACTTGCTTTGGAAGAAGTTGGGAGATGTGTATCAAGACAAATCCCTGGTTAACAAACTTTTTCTGTGAAAGAAGTTGTATTCCCTTCGAATGGAGGACGGAGGATCCTTTGTTGAACATTTGAATGCTTTTAACATGCTGGTTGCACAATTGACATCTATTGGTGTGAAGATGGAGGAGGAGGATTGCTGTATGACCTTGCTTTGTTCTTTACCAAACTTGTGGGATCACCTTGTCATGGCTATTGGAAGCACCACATCCACATTCAAAATGGATGAAGTGGTTTCTTCATTGTTATCCGAAGAGATGCAGAGAAAGTCTTCTGATGCAGCCAAAGAGGCTCTTGCAGTTTTTGGAAGACCCAAGGAGAAAGGGAAAAAGAAGGACAAGAAAGATGAGAAGGGTAGATCCAAATCCCATCGGAGATCCAAATCTCCTGGAAAGTCCAAGGTTATTTGTTGGAACTGTGGTCAGGGCTTAAATTTGACAGTTGTATAACAATATTTAAAGATTTTAATTGTAAAATACAATAAAAATAAATATTTGACTGTATTGATATACAAGTAATTTATTTTAAAAATTGTAAAAAAAACAATTAATATAAAAATTTGATTGTGTGTATATATATATATATATCTCAAATTTTTAGATTTGTTTTTTATAATCCCAAATTTTTAGATTGTTTTTTGAGTATAATTATATATTCATTCTAAATATATATCTTAGATTTGTTTTTCAATACGGTAATATATCCCAAATTTTTAGTTTAGTTTTTATGAATATAATTATATATTCATTCTAAATATATATCTTTTAGATTTATTTTTTAATAGAATATATCTTTAGATTTTTTTTTTATGAGTCTTTTAGATTTATTTTTTAATAAGATAATATATCCCAAATTTTTAGATTTGTTTTTTAATAGAATATATCCCAATTCCAAATTTTTAGATTTGTTTTTTTATGAATATAATTATATATTCATTCTAAATTATATAATATATATATTTTTTCCATTCATTTTTATATTTTTTTATAGTAACTTCTATTATTCAAGAAAAATTTCTCAAATAGATTTATTTTTTATAGAATATATTCATTCTAAATTTCTAGTTTTTTGCTTTTATTTTTAAATTTTTAAATAAAAACTTCTATTATTTTTAAAAAATTCCCTTAAATTTGTTTTTTATAAAATATTTTATTTATCAGGCTTTTTCAATAGAGCTTTATATATAGGCTTTTTCAATAGAGCTTTATATATAAAATTTTGACTTGCATTTAAAAAAAATAATTGTCACGTGACAGGCAATATTGAAGACTAAACTGTAGGAAAAAAATTCCTTGACAGGCAAGGTGGATTGTCAAATTTAATCCCTGACTGTGGTAAATCTGGGTATTTCCAAAAGGAATGCAAAGAAGAAAAGAAAAAGAAGAAGAAGACCCTAGATTTAGATTCTGACAAGTCACAAGATGATGGTGATGCTTTCATCGTAGCCCTGGAAACCCATACATCTAATTATGTGTGGCTGATTGACTCTGGTGCATCTTCCACATGACCTCGCATTGAGACTGGTTCACTAAATATGAGAAGTTCGATGGTGGAAAGGTGTACTTGGGTGACGACTCTCATCTAAGGATTGTTGGTCGTGGAAGAGTCTCTATCTGATTCCCTGATGGACGAGTGAAGGGGATCTCTAGGGTTATACACATCCCAGGCTTAGCACGGAACCTGCTTTCTATAAGTATGTTGAATGATGCAGGTGTGCAGGTTGTCTTTTTGAAAGAAGGACGCAAGATGACTAGAGGAGCTATGGTGCTTGCTAAGGGTACTATGAGAGGTACTCTGTTTCAGCTGGAGGCATGCATTTTACAATGTAATATTTCTTCTGACTCAAGGAAGAGGGCAGCAGTCACTTCATCCCCACCATCTGAACGAGCAGTTAATAAATCTGTTGTTTCTAGTTCTGATGTTTGTAATCATGCCTTGGAAGTTAAGCTTCTTGCTGAAAAGACAATGTTATGGCATAAGAGATTTGGCCACATTGGTGAGAAGGGTCTGCGTACCCTAAAAAAAAAAACCTCGTTGAGGGGTTAGAGGATTGTAATCTTGAGTTCAACTTTTGCGAGCATTGCATATATGGCAAACAAAACCGTGTTCAATTTTATTCAAGTTCTCATAAGTCTTTTGGTGTGTTGGACCTTGTTCATTCTGATGTATTTGGTCCTGTTAATGTTCATTCGTTATCAAAATCTATATATTTTGTATCTTTCATAGATGACTACAGTAGAAGGACATGGATTTATTTTCTCAGAAGCAAATCTGAAGTCTATAGTAAGTTTAAGGAGTTTAAGGCCTTTGCTAAAAATCAGACTAGTAAAAAGATTAAGTGTTTGAGAACTGACAACGATGGTGAGTTCTGTTCTATAGAATTCGATAAATATTGCAAGGAACTTGGGATTGAAAGACATAAGACAACTCCATACACCTTGCAGCAAAATGGAGTTGTAGAGAGGATGAATAGGACATTGATGGAGAAGGCTAGGAGTATGCTTAGTGGAGTTGGCCTAGAACAAAAGTTTTGGCTTGAAGCTGTTGCCACTGCTTGCTATCTTGTAAATAGATCTCCTACATCAGCGCTTGTTGGAAAGACACCCATGGAGGTGTGGTCTGGTAGAAATCCTTCAATAAGGCATCTTCGTGTTTTTGGTTGTGAGGCATATGCACATGTGCCTAGGGAGAAGTGGTCAAAATTGGAGAACAAGGCTGTTAAGTGTATCTTCATTGGCTATGGTGTCGGTGTGAAAGGATACAAGCTTTGGGACCCTGTGGCTAAAAAAGTGTTGTATAGTAGAAGTGTCATCTTCAGAGAGCTTACACCTTCTTCCACTATTTTACAGCCAGAAGAAAAAGAAAAGAAAGAGGATGTTGTTTAGTTTCCTGCTACCCCTAAGAAGACTGAACAGAAAGAAAATGTTGGACTTGATGATGAGGAGAGCTCTTGTAGCTCTGAAAGCTTAGATGAAGAAGCTGAACCTCAACCTCAGCTCTTGGGGAGGTCTACATGGATAAGAAAGCAACATGAAAGGTTTGGTTTTACATTGCTTGATTCTAGTTGTGCTTTTGCTTTGCTTACTAACAGTGACGAACCTAGAACTGTATCAGAGGCTATGGACATGAAAGATGCAGGTTCCTGGAAGGAGGCCATGGAGAATGAAATGGCTTCTTTGGCAAAGAATCAAACTTGGGACTTGGTGCCTTTGCCTCTTGGACGAAAACCCGTTGGATGCAAATGGGTGTTCAATAAGAAATTTGGTGCAGATGGCAGTGTTGAGAAGTATAAGGCCAGATTGGTTGCGAAGGGGTATTCACAAGTGGAGGGTATAGATTATGGTGAGATCTTCTCTCCCGTTGCAAAGCTGACATCCATTCAATTCCTGTTGTCTCTTGCAGAAACTTATGACTTAGAGGTAGAACAGATGGATGTGAAGACAACTTTCCTTCATGGTGATTTGGAGGAAGAAATCTACATGTCACAGCCAGAGCATTACATGGTGAAAGGTAAAGAAAATTTGGTTTGCAAGCTTAAGAAGTCTTTGTATGGTTTGAAACAGTCCCCTAGGAGATGGTACTTGAAGTTTGATACCTTTGTGTTGTCTATTGGATTTGTGAGATTGAAATCGGATCACTGTGTGTATTATAAGTTTGATGGTGATCGTATTTTCATTGTTGCAATGTATGTTGATGATATGTTGCTCATTGGGAAGGGTAAGAATATGATTTCTGATTTCAAATCTCAGTTGTCAGCACAATTTGAAATGAAATATTTAGGGGCAACTAGGTACATTCTAGGAATGGAAATTAGAAGAGACAGAACCAATAGAAAACTTTGGTTAAGCCAGAGTAAGTATGTGAAGACCGTGTTGGATAGGTTCAACATGACAGATTGTAGACCATTGTGTGTTCCTGTTTCTTTAGGGACAAAGTTTTCTATTGAGGATTGTCCAAAATCTCCTAGTGAGGTGGAGGACATGAGTAGAGTACCTTATGCTAGTGTTGTTGGCAGCTTGATGTATGCTATGGTCTGCACAAGACCAGACATTTCCCAAGTAGTGGGAGTCCTTAGTTGATTTATGGCTAATCCTAGATGGGTTCATTAGGATGTAGTTAAGCGAGTGTTCAAATATTTGAGGGGTACTTTCGAGTATTCCATATGCTATCATGGTAATGTTACAGGACCTCCACATTCTATTGATATTCATGGATTTGTGGATTCAGATTGGGCAGGTGACATTGACAGTAGGAGATCCACTAGTGCTTATGTGTTTACATTGTTTGGTGGTGCTATTAGTTGGATGAGTAAGCGACAACCTGTGGTTGCTTTGTCCACGATAGAAGCTGAGTATATGGCAGCAACTCATGCTTGTAAGGAATCCATTTGGCTTAAGAGATTGTGTTCAAATATTGGTGTTGATGTAGGTTAGATCACGATCAGCTGTGACAGTCAGAGTGCAATTTGCCTTGCGAAGAATCCAACTTTCCATGCTAGAACAAAGCACATTAATGTTCAATTTCACTTCGTATGAGACATGGTTGAGGATGGAAAGGTAAATTTGGAGAGGTTAGATCATTTCATGGCTTGGTTAGTTTCTACCAGAAGTTCATCAAAAATTTTAGTTCAGTTTGTAACCCTATGACAGAGACAATGAGAGGTGACATAAAAGATTTCAAGTGGACATCTGGAGCAGATAAAAGTTTTGAGTTGTTGAAGCAGAAAGTGACAAAGCAACCTGTTTTGGCGTTATCAAATTTCAATAAGGTATTTCAAGTTGAGTACAAAGTGAAACTGAACATCAATGTGCTTTGTTCTAGCATGGAAAGTTGGATTCTTCGCAAGGCAAATTGCACTATGACTGTCACAACTGATCATGATCTGACCTGCATCAACACCAATATCTAAACACAATCTCTTAAGCCAAATGGATTCCTTACAAGCATGAGTTGCTTCCATATACTCAGCTTCTATCATGGACAAAGCAACCACAGGTTGTCGCTTACTCATCCAACTAATAGCACCACCAAACAGTGTAAACACATAAGTACTGGTGGATCTCCTACTGTCAATGTCACTTGCCCAATCTGAATCCACAAATCCATGAATATCAACAAAATGTGGAGGTCCTGTAGCATATTTCAGTGAGAAGTTGAATGACACAAGGAGGAGATATTTAGTTTATGATCAATAGTTCTATACATTAATTTAAGCCTTGAAGAAGTGGAGACAATACTTGTTCCCTAAGGAGTTTGTGTTGTATATAGATCATCAAGCTTTGCAGTATTTGAACAGTCAAGGTAAGTTGAATCAGAGACATATGAGATGGGTAGAGTTCATGTAGAGTTATACTTTTGTGTTGAAGCATAGGAGTGGAAAATCAAACAAAGTTGCTAATGCATTGAGTAGAAGAAGAAACTTGTTGACAGAAATGAGAGTTGCAGTATTGGGTTTTGATGAGTTGAAGAACATGTATGAGGGAGACACTGATTTTGTAGAACCTTGGAAAGCATGTAAGGAACCTGTTGTAACAGATAGGAGTAAGTGGTTAGATTATTTTATTCAGGAAGATATGTTGTTCAAAGGAAGTCAGTTGTGCATACCTAGAAGTTCAATGAGAGATAATTTGATCAAGGAGAAGCATAGTGGTAGATTAGCAGGTCATTTTTGCATTGACAAGACAGTGGCCTTGGTGAGTGAAAACTACTTTTGGCCTCAGATACATAAGGATGTTCAAAGATTTGTGTAGAGTTGTAGAGTTTGTCAAGTTGCAAAAGGGAGTAGTCAGAACATTGGATTGTATAAACCTTTGACAGTATTAGAGAGACCTTGGGAAGACATAAGCATGGATTTTGTAATGGGATTACCTAAGACAGAGAGGATGTGATTCAATATTTGTAGTGGTTGACAGGTTTTCAAAGATGGCTCATTTCATACCTTGTAAGAAGACGACTGATGCAGTGCATGTCGCTGACCTATTTTTCAAGGAGATTGTGAGATTGCATGGATTACCTAGGAGTATAGTTTCAGACAGAGATACAAAATTTGTTGGATAGTTTTGGAAGACACTTTGGAAGAAGATGAAGACATGCTTGAAGTTTAGTTCAAATTTTCATCCACAAACTAATGGACAAACAAAGGTAGTGAATAGGAGTTTGGGAAACTTGTTGAGATGTTTGGTTGGAGAGAAGGCAGGATGTTGGGATTTGATTCTTTCACAATTAGAGTTTGCATACAATAATTTAGTAAATAGGAGTACCGGAAGAACACCTTTTGAGATTGTGATTGGAGTGAATCCTAGAGGAGTAGCAGAATTAAGAGATATCAACATGGAAGAAAAGAGGAGTGCAGAAGAAGAAGAATTTGCAAATCATATGAAGACAATGCATAATCAGGTGAAGAATCATTTAGAGGACATGAACAACAAGTACAAGGAAAAGGTAGATGAGAAGAGAAGACATAAGGAATTTGAAGTAGGAGATGAAGTAATGGTATACTTTAGAAAAGAAAGATTTCCAGTTGGGACATATAACAAGTTGAAGATGAAGAAGTTTGGACCTTGTAAGATACTCAGGAAATTTTATTCAGGAAATGCATATAAAGTGGAATTACCAGAGACATTGGGTATATCACCTATTTTCAATATTGCAGACCTTTATCAGTATCATGAAGTAGAGTTCAGTGATAGCATGGAAGAAGACTTGAAGAAGTAGTTACCACAACAAGCACTGGAACAGATTGAAGACATTTTGAACATCAGAGTTGGACGCAGCACTAGAGGAAGACAATACAAAGAATACCTTGTGAAGTGGAAAGGCAGACCAGAAGAAGATTCATCATGGATTTCTCAGGCTGAGGTGGGTCATCTTGGTTCTCCCTTAGCCCCAACAAAGTGAGGGACTCACTTTTCAATAACCCCGGATGTCTGATGTAGGAGCATCCCTAGTTCAAGAGAAATCTTGCATCATCCAAAAACATTACATTTCAGTTTGTTTGCAGTTTGTTTCTTTTCATTTTTTTTTCCAATTCAGTCGGAAGCAGTTTTCAGCTTGTGGTCTGAAATTGGCATTCCACATCTTGCGGATCTAGATTTAGCATCTACATTCATTCATCAACATCATATCCAGAATTCAGAGATCTAAACGTCGTTACCAGAAAGATATTGCTATAAGAAGATTAACTGTTTCTCAGAGCAGAGCATTCTAACAGTTCCTGATAATCAGCGGAGGAGAAACCTGCGGAAGCATTTCCTGATCTTTGGAGCCTAATGTCACATCATTCTATGATCTTTGGTTCGTGGCCGACCTTCCCCATAGATCTGCACTTCATTTCATTCATTTTCTGGAAGTGTTCTATGCATTTAGGTCTGACCTATCCATGTTGCACGTTACATCTCTTCATTGGAGTTTGTGACTTTCTTTGGCCGACGCAGAGGAATCTATTAGTTTGGAAAGGATATCTATTGATGTAATAGACCCTTAGGAAAGTATCTATACACATAAGAAAGATCTGATAGTTTAGATTTTGTTCGAAGGAGCTTTAAAGCTTTATCTTGCGGATGTATGTAATCAGGCATGTGAGCCCTAATTGTAATCCCGCATTTTGCCGGGCGATCTCTATTTGAATTCTATGATATACTGAATGACTGAATCTGCATTTGCTTCATTTCTTTGAGTTGTTTCCATTGTGTTTAGTCTAGCTGTACGGTCCGGATAGTTCATTCTGTGAACCCTCCTACCATGACTACACTAGTAGCATTGAAAGATCCAACAATATCACAACATATACATCCATAGGAAAACACCTAAAAGACAATACAAAACTCCATCATAAAACACCTCAATGGCATAACATAACGTCATTGATTATAAAAGTATTGAAATTAAAACAAAAGCCAACAAATGACAAGGTGCAAGCACCAGAGGCATTACATCTACCTTCATACATCCTTCATATCCATCTTTCCTACTACTGTGGTACAATTCAACACATGTATTCCTTACCCAATCACTTTTGAAACTCATTCAATTACCTTGTTTGAGAAACTTTCTTTCTGCAATATTTTCTTGACTAGCACATATCTTCCAATTACCTCCTCTACTACCGTATCCTCCACTACTTTGTTCTTTGCCTTCATGTCTCCTTCCTGTTGCATCGTTCCATTCATATTCTTCATTCACTTCAAGCAACTGTGCTAACCACTTCCTATCACAAAATAAGTATTCACATTTTCAGTCCTACCCATATCTTTGTATGCATCCTTCTCTCCAATTTCCTCTTGTACCTTTATCTGTTCCAAGTTCTTGTATTAAGTACAGCGACTTCATATCTAGATCCAACTTCATTTTTCCTTTATTACCTCCATACAACCATTCTTTTCCTCTACAATATAAACTATTTCCTACCTCTTCACCCATATCCTCTCTATGATCATTCCTTCACAATTTGGAATGAAATATATTATCCTCCCATTGGAACCTAAAATCTTCATCTCTTGAAGTGTTAAACATTCTCAATACATCTAATTTTTATATTCCACCTTTCTGGCCATCCTTCAAGTACTCATTTCTCTTCAATAGCCATCCACAATCCTTTATGATCATCCCAAAGCATGCTTCACTTGCTCTACACTGACTGCACTCTAACTCCAATCCTCTGTAAATTCTTAAATTTGGCCTAACTCCATCACACAACGTCTAACTCTTATAGTTCTCTCTCTTGACATTTCATTCTCAACAACACTATACAATGCCTTCTGGCCTGTATTAAACTCATTTTCTTTTACTGCAATCTTCATTACTTTTCTCATTGTACTCCCTATCTACATTATTTCTTTCATAATGTCTTAAATTTTGGATTTAGACTCCTCATACCCTACCACAACTTCATATTTTCCCTTTGTGTGATCACACTGTCTTTGGTCTTCAACTTCCATCATTGGTACATCCTTAATCTTGTCTTCCACATTGCCACATTTACTTGTTTCCTCTTGTATCACCATATTTTTCATTAGTCTCACTTAGGATCATTCCTGTATTCTATTTTGGTCATATGGCTCCACTTGTTTTATCTTTTTCACTTCCAATGTCATCATATTATCTATTTATGTCACCTGTCACTAACTTTGTACCTCTCGCAAGTGTTCTTTCTGCCTTGTTGTCATTATCATCAATCTTTAGATCTTCAAATCTATCTTCAAAAGCATTACTAACATGTTAACAATTCATACCTCTCACATCTTCTTCACTTATTGTATCTTCCACATATATATCTTGGTCCTCCCAATCCTCCAATTCCTTACATTCCTTTGGGAAATTGTCTTCCATTTTTAATCCTCTGTATATTCTCTTCCTTCATCTAAAGTGATATTTGGTTTTTTATTCTCCTTCACTTCAAATCTTACCATCATTTTCCCAAGATTCTTTGTCATGTGGGATATCATTGCCAACCTTTCTGTAGCTTCATCTTCCCAAAGCTTATCTATATCTTATTCTAGAGCATCATCCTCCCAAAACTCTTCTTGACCTTCTTCTAGTTTCACAAACTCCTAAATCAACATTTCAAGATCTCTTGCCACATATCTGCATTCTTTTATCCTTTCTTTCTCCCTTTTTCACATCCAAAACTAGTTTTCTCTTCTCATCTCTCTGCAAACTTTCAATTCTACTTGCTAATTTGACCAACCTCAAATCAAACAATAAAAATTTCTTTTCTAGAGGTCCTTTCTTCATATTAGCAACCTTAAATCTAAGGCTTGCATCTATTCCTTTCGTCTTCAAATCAAATCACAAAATACTTAGTTGGAAATTGCCTTAAATCTCGGTGCTTTATCTACTCACCTTGCACATCCATTGAACTCTTCAATAGATTGCTTCTCCATCGGTGATCTATCCACCTTGCTAAGCTTTCTTTAAGTAATCCATTACTAGATTGTCTCACTGTTAGTGCTCTATTTGAATGGAGATCTTCTTTCTCTCACTTAATTGCCTTGCATAAATTACCTTACAGTTGCCAATCTATTTGCTCTAGCTTCTCAACCTTTCTCTTTCATAGATTTGTTGCTAATTACCTGAGATTCAATGATCTACTTACAAACCCTTGCGATTGCCTCACACTTGGCAATATGTCCACAAGTTACCTTGCATGATGCCTCAATTTACAAAAAAAACTTCATCTCTCAGGGTTCCAATCTCCACTCTCTTTCACACTCAAGACTTTAAACCTTCCCTCTCATACCATTTGATGCAGTCATGGATGGAGGATCCAATGAAGGATTGTCCAACCATGTAGCCAAAACAAAACAACTAACAAAAAATAACAACAATTCAATGAAACAACGACATGATTCTTATTGATTTACATAGAATTGAATGATTGCAACTTGCCACAATGGGGGCTTATTACATGCTATGTCACAACCGTATGATTACTAAAGATGAAATTAAACTATTCGGATAAAACTCCACAAATCCCTACATTTTGTGCTATAAGTATTTTCATTTTCATTATTAATATTTGTCTCCATTTCAAACCCTCATCCTTACACTTACACTAATTTTTTTGACTTCTTCATTCACTTCTTGATTTCCTCTTCCTGACCCTTCAAATGATTGAGTATTGTATATATAGCAATCCCAAGCCTTAGAATGATTCTGCATCGGCTCCAAGGTGGCACAAAGCTCAATGACTACGTAGTTGGCCAGATGTGAAGATGGACCTTTCCAATTAAGTCCTCCTAGGTCCTTTGATGGCATGACCTTCTAGAAACCTATCACAAGTCATGAATAGTGAACTATATAAACTTGTCAGCCCTGTAAAGGTTCAGAAACCAAATTATGCATGTGTTGTGCTCCAAATCTCTAGAAACATGGATATGACGCAGATGTATCCTGTTATAACATATGATCCAAACCATGAGACCATGTATGCAAATGCAGTGGTATGTGGTGACATCTCCTATGACTAACTAATAACTAGAAGCTTGAAAGCATAATATTTTTGGTGGATGTAGGATTGCCCTTACACCCTGGGATGCTCCTGCATGATAATTTTAGAAAACAAGACGAATTAATGACTTAGAAATTAATGGGGGTTTACAAAAAGTTAATTTGGAAAGAGAATATCAATTATGATGCATTCTATGACAAAATATTTATGACAATTGTAAGTGGGTGTAAGTGGAGCATCTTTACTACCTAAAAATAGTAAAAAATTAAGTAGAGGTCATTTAATAGACTTAAGTGGAGAGAATATTTAATGTTTTATTATTTTTAATAATTTTGGGAATAGTGGGACATTGGGATTTGAGTCCCAACTTCTATATAAGCCAGACAACTTCTTCAGTTGATATCTTTTGCCAATTTATCAAATTTCCTTATAGTTTGAAAACTTGTGTTCAACTATAGTATTTGAGGATGAATCTCACAAAAAAAATTGTTGGCAAGAGACACTGCTATGATGAATGAATGAATGTTGTCATTGATGGAAACAAGACAAAGGGATTCCACCTACAAGGAAAAGAGACTTTACTCCGGTAGATCATTTTGGTTTGAAAAAGGATTTTGGTTCGGAAGGCTCAAATGGATAAGTATGGGCAGTGTACAGAGCAAGTGACAAACATTGGGTTAGTATGCCTCCGCAGTTGAAGATAATTATATGTGGTTTAGGTATGTCAATCATAGATACTTTGTGATCACATGCTCTAGTGATCAAGTTCTGACTTCCTCTGGAAGTCATATGATGAAGTAGCTAAGTCTGGGTAAACAAAGTAAAAATAGGAATAGTGCACATCACCAAAGTAAAAGGGTCCGCATTCCTCCGCTGTGGTATATTTTGGTTTGTGGTTCTGAAGGTATGCTAAGAGGACAATGATGAATATTGGATATGATTTTTAGAGTCTCATATGGTTCGTAGTAGAAGTTATGATGTGACAGTTGAATTGGTCAAGTGTGTTCTTAAGGGACAAGCCAACAAGATCAAGTCGACTAGGTACAACACTTGTATACATGTTTCATGTCTGGGTTGCCAACCTGATTATGAGATGAATCCTATTATATATATATATTTGATGGATTGCTATGTTGGGTGGTGTGTATGTGAATTGGATATGTGTATGATCTAAAGTAGTTTGTAGAGTAGAAAAGGATTATAAGGGCAGAAAAATAGAAGCAGATGTAAAGCAGGGCAGAGAAATAGGGCAGACAGTATGAAGTTGTTTGAATCTGTATATTGAGCTAATTGGTACTGCACCTTAGTATTTTGTAGATACACCTATAGAATTCAACTCTTGGCAGTGAGCCAATCTTTTCTTCTACCTACTATCTTTCTTTCTCTGTGGATAGTGAGTCCACTTGGACAGTGAGTCCACCTGCAGTGAGCATTTCTTTGGGCAGTGAGCCTTATGTAATCCAGTATTGCTATCATAATATATTGTGAGCTAACACTCACCGTGGTTTTTCCCTTTTTGGGTTTTCCACATAAAATCTTGGTGTCCATGTGTTATGAATTTGTGGCTGCTCTTTTTGTGTTTACTTTGCTTTCATGTTATTGAAATTGGTAAATGGATTAATGAATGTGTGATAGAAAAGGTTTTAAGAATATTGATTCACCCCCATCTCAGTATTCTTTGCATTCAATAATTAGTATCAGAGAAAGGTTCCTTGGATAAAGCTTAACAACTTGAGGAAGATCTGGGAAGGTGTACTCATGGTAGCTAGAAGACTTGGAAATCTCTCATATGAGAACAATGTTGAACTGGAAGCGGCTCTTATTGATCTTGAAAAATATGAAGCAGAAATCAAGGATCTGAAGGATAATATTCAAGAAGCTGATGAATGTATTCTAAAGCTAAAAGAACAAGTGAAGAAGTTCAAAGAAAAATACAAAGACGTTAGTGAACAATTGATATCAGCAAATGAAACCCTGGATGATTTGAAAATGGAAGTTGTAGGAAGAGCTAAAGAAGAAGAAGATCTAAAAATGTTGGTAAAAAGCAAATAAGAAGAATGTGAAAAACTTGAAAAAGAAGTTGTAAGCCTGAAACCAGATTTGGAGAAAGCTAAGAGCTATGAAGAAAAGTTCAAGATAAGCTCTGGAAAGCTTGAGGAGTTTATTGCAAGCTAGAAGAGTTCAGATGACAAGCAAGCCTTGGGATTTGAGAAAGGAGAAAGTTCAAAATCGGGTCAAGAAAACACTAAGTTGAAGCAAAACAAAGGCAACCAGTTTAGGAATCAAAGAAGAAGATCTAGAAGACCTCTGGTCAAGCAGCCAAATGCTCAAAGGTACCCATATTTCAATGGCCATTGTTTCAATTGCAATAAGTTTGGCCATAAGGCTACTCAGTGTAGGAGTAGAATAAATCAAAATGTTCCATCATTTTCTGGTCAATGTTTCAATTGCAAGAAAATTGGTCATAGATCAAATGAATGCATAAGTCTAGTAAGGAATAGTTTTTACAATGCAAGGAACACTCAATCATTCAATGGAAATTGTTTTGCATGAAATATATTTGGACATATGGCTAATCAATGCAGATCAAGAACAAATCCAATCAATAGACGGAATCAAGGACAAAGGAATGTGGTATGCTACAATTGCAATAAGTTTGGACATGTTGCAAGATTCTACAAAAGCAAGAATGAGAAGAGAGACTATCCTATAGAGAAGAGGAAAATAGAATAGAGAGAAGATAAAGGCAAGAACAAGATTGATCCAGCGGAAATCAAGAAGGAAATGAGAAAAGTCTAGATTAAGAAGGATATAAATGAGGTCAGGAATGAATCCACACCGGTTTCTGGTGTAGATACTTCCTCAGGGAAGTAGATGGTGAGCTTTGCCTCAGGGGGAGCTACAATGTAAATCTTAATCCCCTAGCCAGATTGTCAGTGTTAGGATCTGGCACGCAAATATGTTGAAAAGATGCATACGATAGATCTTTTGAAAGAAATTCTAGTGAAAAAGGTTCAAGTGCGAAGCAGTATGGAGCAATCCTAATAGACTGTATTATACAAAAATGTGTTTGACAACCTTTTCAATAGGGGCATTTATGGCGATTAGGTCAAGATAGATAAAGGATTAAAAAGGTGCTCATTCGACGGAAAATTCATTCTGCATTCAAACTTTCAAGTGTCTAAGGCAAACTGAAGTGAAATTCCAAGCGACTTAGTGATTTCCAAAGCATATCAAGACAAGATCAAAGAAAACCCTAATTCGATGAAAAGAGGTATTTTTCAGATTCGAAACCCTACTGTGAATTTGTTTGAATCTTTCCAAAAAATGGCAACTCCACATGTGATTGATATAACCAAAAGAGCATGGCCAAAATTCAAGAAGCATCCATTCAAATCAACAGAGGTCGATCCAAATGGTGCATTTTCAGAGATTTCATTCGGTGTGATGCATGCAGAAGATGTTAGGGCCTATATTCATGTTGCCCTAGAAGAACATAGAGATAGTTAGTTCTCATATCAAATATAAAACATTTAAGTGGAGATAAATTTGATTTGAAGGAAGAATATAAGGTATTGGAAAAGAAGAAATTCATTAAGTATATAGAGTTTCCAGTTTTTGCAGAAGATGAATGGGTCCGATATGTCTTAAGCTGAATTCATGATGAGTTTATATGGCTCAACTCTACATTCAAGATCACCAAAGATGCCATAAGGGAGGTCACAAGACTAAACTCTACCGGTACAGTGCCTATATTGAAGGCTATGAAAAATGATATACTGATGAAAGCCACCAGAGCCAAATTTGACAAAAGAGCATTGACAATTGATTACATTGAGAAAGTAGTGAAGGAGATTGAGGAAATCACTTTAAGATTGTTAAAGAAATTTCATCTTCCAACAATATATGACAATGAATAAATAAGTGTTGGAGATGACACATCTATTCTGGATGTGAACATGGACCAAGGATCAGACAAAGAGCCAAAGGAGAAAGAATGTCAAGTTCCTACTACTGATACAACTTTGAAGGACAAAATTGAGATAAATCTTCCTCTAGAACAACAAACTGATGATCAAACACTCAAAGAAAGTGAGGAACAGAACAAAGCAGATGAACAACAAGTTGGGTTAAGCCCTACTTCAGAGCAAAATGCTGATGAAAATAAAGATATGGATTTAGATCCTCCAGAACAAAACCAAGGTGAAGTCTCTGATATAGCAAGAGACATTGCAGAGTCTGTCAAGGTGGTGCAATCACGGTAGGAGGGATCACATAATGAATTGTCTAGACCGTGCAGCAAGAGTAAACACAACGGAAACAATCACAAGAATATATAACATATGCTTATTTAGTCATTCGGTATATCATAGAATTCAAAATAGAGATTTGCCGGTAACATGCAGGCTTACAAATTTGGCTCACAGGCCTAATTACATACATGCACAAGATAAAGCTTTGAAGTCCTCTCGCATAAAATCGAAAGTATCAGATCTTTCTTATGTGAATAGATATCTTCCTAAGGATCTATTACATCAATATATATCATTTCTAGACCATTAGATTTCTCTGCGTCAGCTAAGGAAGGTCACAAACTCCAATGAAGAGCTGTAACATGTTCATAGATAGGTCAGACCTAAATGCATAGAACACTTCCTCAGATGAATGTAACAACATGCGGACCTCTGGGAAAGGTCAGCCATGAACCAAGGATCATTGAATGATGTGTCATTAGGATCCGCAAGTCAAGGAATGATCTTCAATCCTTCTCCTTTAGCTGATTGTCAGGAACAGTTAGAATGCTCTGCTCTGAGAAAATAGTTGATCTTCTAATAGGGATATCTTTTTGGTAACTGATCCAAGTGCTCTAAATTCTTGATATGATGTAGATGAATGAATGTAGATGCTAAGTCTAGATCTGCAAGATGTGAAATGCTAAAATTGGACCACAAGTTGAAACTGCCTCTGACTGAACTACCTAGACTGGACTGGAAAAATGAAAAAACTGAAATGCAAACAAACTGAAATGCAAATGTTTTTGGTTGATGCAAGATTGCTCTTGAACCAGGGATGCTCCTACATCACAAGGAATTCTTGGAGAAAGAAAAACAAGTCTTGGATGAGCTTGAGTTTCTGCAGGGACCAATAAACTTGGACTCAATGTCCCTGATACAAAAATTTAAATTGGTATCAATTGTGTAAGCAAAGGCACATGAAGAAATTTTGAAGTCACACATACAGGGCAGTGAACTAATTGGTGAGCTAGCCAACATTTTGGAGAAGCTGATGCCATCATATCAAAAGGACACTTCAATTTCTTCAATAAATCAACTCAAGGGACTCATAAACTCTGTAAGTATGCATTTTGAATCTTTTGAAAAGTCCGCTGAAACAAAAGTGAAGAAATATTTTGATGAGAAAAGATTAGCTGAGTTGAAGTCCATGTTAGTAAATGATAAAACTCTGTTGGACATGTAAATAAAAAATATACAGAGTACCATCAAAGAAGCCTGTGACTTATACAAATTTTGTGTATCATGGCTGGAAGTCACAGAGAAGTTAGGAGAAAAGATCAAGGATCTGGAACTGCAATTGACAAATATCTCTAAGACATCCAACAGTTGAGTCAATAAGTTGTAAAGAGATGCAAGTTATCAAAATTCACAATGATTTAAGTGATTTAATGCTTAAGAGGGACCCAATGAAAAAAAGAATGTGTCAATTAAGAGGATTGATAAGCCCCCAAATAGATTCAATGAATAATCTTGTAGAAGAAGCCTTGAAAGCAAAAGCATTAATTGATACACCTTCAGACGTGCAAAAGGCAGAAAAATTAGTTTTTTG
Source organism: Cunninghamia lanceolata (assembly GCA_027924645.1). Classification (NCBI taxonomy): domain Eukaryota; kingdom Viridiplantae; phylum Streptophyta; class Pinopsida; order Cupressales; family Cupressaceae; genus Cunninghamia; species Cunninghamia lanceolata. The sequence goes on along the minus strand of BSBN01000918.1, from coordinate 6,265,031 downwards.
GTAAATGGTCACAGTCAAATTTTGGAAAGAGCTAAGAAATGATGGGATGAAGATATTACATAATTAAAGATTGTATACAAGGATATTCTTCCACCTACAACTACTTAAGTTAAAGATTGTATGTATACATATGCGACAGAGTATGACAGTTTTGACCCTTGTACATTCAGTCATTCATCATACCATTGAAAAATGGGAAAACACCTAAGGAGGAGAAGAAAAATAGAGTGCATATTGTAAGGGGGAGCAGACAAGCATTTTCACTAAGTGTTGCCATCAATGCCAAAGGGGGAGATTGTTGGCAAGAGACACTACTATGATGAATGACTGAATGTTGTCATTGATGGCAACATGACAAAGGGATTCCACCTACAAGGCAAAGAGACTTTACTCCGGTAGATCATTTTGGTATGACAAAGGATGGTCCAGAAGGCTCAAATGGTTAAGTATGGGTAGTATACAAAGCAAGCGACAAAGAATGGGTCAGTATGCCTCCACAGTTGAAGATAATTTTATGCAGTTCAGGTATGTCAGTCATAGATACTTTGTGATCACATTCTCTAGTGATCAAGTTCTGACTTCCTCTGGAAGTCATATGATGAAGTAGCTAAGTCCGGGTAAATAGAGTAAAGACAGGAACAGTGCACAACACCATAGTAAAAGGGTCCGCATTCCTTCGCTGTGGCATATTTTGGTTTGTGGTTCTGGAGGTATGCTAAGAGGACAATGATGAATGTTGGATATGATTTTTAGAGTCTCATATGGTCCATAGTAGAAGTTATGATGTGATAGTTGAATTGGTCAAGTCTATTCTTAAGGGACAAGCCGAAAGGCTTGTTAGATCCATATGCGGAGAAGATATATTGTTTGAATATTTAATCTAAGTGGTTGAATGATTGGTGCCGACCTATATGAAGATATGTGAATATTTATTTAGGGTCCACATTGTTGTTTGTACACAAGATCAAGCCGACTAGGTACAACACTTGTATACACGTTTCATGTCTGGGTTGCCGACCTGATTATGAGATGAATCTTATTGCGGATATATATATTCGATGGATTTCTGTGTTGGGTGGGGTGTGTGTGGTGTGTATGCAAATTTGATATGTGTATGATCTAAAGTAGTTTGCAGAGCAGAAAAGGATTATAAGGGCATAAAAATAGAAGCAAATGTAAAGCAGGGTAGACAGTATGAAGTCGTTTGAATCTGTATATTGAGCTAATTGGTATTGCACCTCAGCATTTTGTAGATGCACCTGTAGTAGTCAACTCTTGCTAGTGACCCAATCTTTTCTTCTATCTTCTATCTTTCTTTCTCTGTGGATAGTGAGTCCACCTGCAGTTAGCATTTCTTTGGGCAGTGAGCCTTATGTAATCTAGTATTGCTATCATAATATATTGTGAGATAACACTCACTATGGTTTTTCCCTTTTTGGGTTTTCCATGTAAAATCCTGGTGTCCATGTGTTATGAATTTGTGGCTGCTCTTTTTGTGTTTACTTTGCTTTCATGTTATTGAAATTGGTAAATGGATTAATGGATGTGTGATAGAAAAGGTTTTAAGAATATTGATTCACCCCCCCTCTCAGTATTCTTTGCATTCAACAAGATTGTATTTGCACTTCAAAGCATTGTTTAAATTTCAACATAATTTTTTAGTATTTTGTAATTACAGGATTGTGAAGAAGGGGGCTACAAAAATCGTAGTTTAATTTTAGATTTCATTATCACTTGTATTGCTGTAATTTCTATTATATTCTAGCATGTTACTATACATTTCATGAATATAAATCAGCTCCAACATTTTGGTGAAGTTCTATCTCATGTGTGCAAATATTGATTGATTTTCTAGCATAGTTGTGTAAAATCAACATTTTATGTTATAGTATTTGACATGTAATTTGGATGGATGATATTTCAATATACTTTATGTTATATTTGTTGAGTATATTATAGATTTGAAAATATTTACAAAATATTTGGTTGAGGACATTACAGTGGTATCAAAGCTTTGTCTTGCTAGTTTGAAGGGTGAATTTGTAATGTCAAAAATTGCATACTCTTGCTATTTCATGCTACATTTTTACTCATTTTAGTGTCCATTCCCTTAACATGTTTTAAGTTCATTTTTAGCATTGCCTCAACCTTTTCCTACCTAAAGGTGCCATGTTTGTTTTTGTTTTGTCTTATGTACTTGTTTATATGTAATTTTGTTTTAGTCTCTCAATTTAATTATTGTCCTAAGGTGTTCTAAAGCTTCATGAACCAAAGTCACTTGAACGTGAGTGCAATGTGTAAATATCTACATGATGTGCTAGTGTCCCATGACTGTTTGTTGCCTAATGATCATTTCTAAGCCTTCCTTGTCACCTTCTGTTGCATGTGTAATTTTGAGTAACACCTCTATCATGTCTGAACAACTTGTTTTGACCCACATTTCCTTTTTCTTCCCTCCAACTCCTGCATTTTGAATTTCTTCTTAGAAATTATGGCAATCTTGCTAATCTTGTGAATCTCTTGGCAACTCCATTGTTCTCTATTGGCACTTATCTCCTATTTTGAGGCATTCTACAACATTCTTGGCAATCCTTCTTAGTATTCTGCAACATACAATGATGTTGTGTTGTTATTACAAACTTCATGTGATCAATCTTCAAGTTCTTGTCATCTTCATAGGGTTTGTAGAACCACTATCTACTGCTAGGCTCTTGCTTGGGCCTTGTTCTTGGCTAGGTAGCATTCATCTTTCTTTGTTTAGGTGATAGAGTTCCATTCTCACTCTCTTTGTTATTCTTTTGGTGTTAATCCAGTTTTGTGTAGAAGTACTTTGTGTGTTCTCTCCATTCCCCTTCATTTCTTCATACACTAGTTTGCTTAGCTTGAATACACTATAACTTGAGCATTCATAGTTTTATCATTGTGATCGTTGTTTTGTGTATTAGATACACTTAAGATAGAGGACACACATTCATTTTTCTCCATTATTATCATATTGGTTGTCCGTGAAGGTTGGAAAACCTACATAGGGGCTTGACCTAAAGGAAACCACCCAAACAACATTTCTTTGTTTCCTTGTGGCTCACAAGTTTTTATGGAGAAGTCCAACTACATGAGGTTTCATAGATTTCTTCTTTCTCTTGTTATTTTCATCTTTTTTTTTGAACAAATAGATAAAATCCATTTATTTTGTTTCCTATTATCACCTGGAGATCCCCTTGGTTTTTCTATTGCTTGTTTCTATGTAGACTATGTGTGATAATCAAGGACAAATTTTAGATTTCTAGTTTTTCATGCTGTTTAGACTAAAATACGACACACAAAAATCTACCCAACACACTGGCATCCTAGGCAGTCAACTCCAGACTTCTGTAATAGGTTATTTTCTCATTCACATATACATTCCTACTCCCACTTCATAACATTTGTACTATAAATCTTATAAATTTCATTTTCTTTCAGTTTGCATAGCGTTTTGGCTTGATTAGAAAACTTAGTTTTTCTCAAGGGTGAGACACATGGGAACAACTAGTTGAATATGCTCTTATGTTAAGATAAAACCAGATTAAATTTATTCTAGGTGAGTTAGTTGTTCCTCGTATAGTCATTGAAATTATTTGGTAAGGAGAAGCACACTTTTCTTTACTGAATCAAATTTCATACACTACATTGGTGAACTTAACACTCTAAGAACTTTTAAAAATTTAAACAATAATCTATCATTCTATACATCACTCTCAATTGTGTGTTGTGAAGCTTGCTTTAGTTTATGAGCTTCACAACCCGATCCCTTTATTTTGATAACATTGTTAAAATAAGTTTGTGAAACACCAGAATGACTCAATCTCGTGCCTCTACCACTCCTATTCGATTGACACCAGATTTCTCAAACTTCTTCTATGACCATATTGCTACAACTCTCCCTTTTTTAACAAATTTTCAACTCCTCTGGTGACAAGCTTCCATGATGCAGAAGTAGCCTTTGACCACGAAGGTGCATTAGGCAGTGTTTCTCAACCGAGGTGTGTGAGTTAGATCAACACCTAGCCAACTATTAGGAATTCCTAATGAGTGAAAGCATGACTAGTGTCATTGCTCCTCTCATTGAGGCCCTCCTTGTAATGTTAACTAGTCACTTTGATGGTCTTGACTTCCTCTGTGGAAAGCTACCACGAGGGCACTCAAGACTCATATTCTAATATCACTAGTTAGCAACTTTTTCTTCCAATGGCTACTTCTAGTGCTCAAAAATACACATCTTCTAATATGGTTACTAGTGTTGTCCAACATAGGTAGGTAGACCTTGGTTCATTAGGAACAACGAGGAACTCCATTAATCAATATGGGTTTGTTCGTCCTACACCTTTACAATTTACTTTTCCTGGTGGGCACCTTAAAGTCTCTCAACATATCACATTGCCCTTAAGAAATCCTATTGTTTCTACTCCTACTTCCACTCCATTGCATACCATTGATCCTATTATAAACCAAATTGTACAAATTATGGGGACTCTCCAATAGAATCTTGTCGTGCTCTCTATGTCTTCTCATAATCGCTCATTTTGCCATACTATTGACTCGGTCCCTTATCTCTTACCATTCTACTTGTGCAATTCCCTACTAGTTTTGAGGTGCCCCAATTTGAAAAAAAATCTAGTAAAGGAGATCCACAAACACATGTGTCTTCCTTTATCTCTCTGCACTGATTTAATTTTTTAGGATCATTTGTTATCCAAAATATTCTCGTGGTTGTTAAATTAGTTCCTAAAAAATTAGTTCCTACAACATTTTATTTTGAACAAATGTTAAATTAGTTCCTACAACATTTTAAAGAAAACATTGGGCCCCATGTCAAATTCACAGACTTGGTGTACCATTGCCAAGGTGCTCAGGTGAAAGTAACTGACTTTATCTTTCATTATCAGTCTTTGTTTTCACAAATTTCGTATACCTTACTTGATTTAGATGTGCAACAAGTTTTTATTAGAAAACTATAGCCAATGATTTGGGATAATATTCTTTTAATGAAATATCTTTCATTTTCTCATCATTGAATTGTGCTACGTGACTACCAACAAACAATTAGCTAGTTTGAGGTACCAATCTTACAGGCTCTTGCTGGGTCGTCCAGACCTTCATCTTCTTCCTTCAATAATTACAAAAAGAACAAAAATTTCTTTAAAAACAACACATCAACAATTGTTAATAATGTAGTGTCCACAACACCCTCATTTGTTGCCATGGCCCTCTCTTCATCAAAGCAACAAAGAAATAGGTAATTTACTCCTTTATCTAAATCTAGAAACTAATGCTAGAAACTAACACTAATCAATCTATTTATCCCTTCTCAAAAATGATAGGAATGGTGGACACCCACCCCTAAGTCCCTTGAGAGTGGCCTATTATTGAACTAGTCATTTCTTTCTCCTTTGTCGACGAGCCCATGAACATACATGATGGGCCTCTATACATTACAACTCAGGTCAATGGAAAACCCATTAGGGGTTTTCTAATTGACCCTGTTAGCATGATAAATGTAATCAGAGAGGAATTATTATATGTTCATGAGCTATATAAATACTAGTATGACAAGTCAAAAGTCTTTATATGGATGCTTAACAACCTCTCTAGACCAACCTTGGGTTCAATCACCCTTCTTCTCTAGGTGGGGCCAAAAAGGTTGGATGCCTTATTCTCTGTGATCTCCACCTTCGATCATTTTCAACTAAAGCTAGGTCATCCATGGCTCACATAAAAACTAGCGAATATGAAATTAGGGATCTTGTGCTCAAATAAAATAAGAAGAATACAAATCAAGACCATGAGATAAAAGGAAAATTTGAGCCAAATTGGATGGGTCCCTATGTCATCATCACCAAATACGGCTCAGAGGCATACAAGCTAGCAACACCTGAAGGTCAAGAGTTAGAGGAGCCTATGAATATTGTGTATCTCAAGTGGTTCCATGTGTAATCTAGCAACAGTGGTTTCATAACACCATAAAAGTCTAGAAGAAAAAGAAAAAGAAAAAAAATGCAAAAAAAGAGAAAAATTGCCCTCTAGTGAAAACCATGCTTATGGCACCTTGGGCAAGTACCACAATGAAAACTTGCTTGCAGGCCTCATGAGTAAACACCTATGTTCCATTACCCATGGACATATTTGCACTTGGGAGAAAATATTGATATTCCATATAGTTTCACTCATGTCCATTATCCTAATCTTTTAAACATTCATCCACCCATTTCACCTTGTTTGACTTTATCTAGACCTTGCATTGCATTTTGTCTCATTATTTGGATAGGCACATTGATTACTCATAATTAGAAATTTTGACATTATGACATGTGCCCTATTATCACTTTATCCCTAATAGTCTCAAAACACAAACATGTGTGCCCTAGAAAGCCTTCCCATGCATTCACTCTTAGAAAATAACCACTTTGTGCACACACACTTGTTGGAATAAGGTTTGTCATTGATGTCAAAAGGTCATCTGTTGTTTGAGTTGATTGATGATGGTTCATGTTTCAGGAGTTGCAGAGTGTGAAAAAGTTTGCCATTGATGGTTTGGTAATTGATTCATCCATGATGTATGCAAAAGGTTGTATGGAGCTTGTAATTTGATAGATGAATAGATGTCTAAAGTTGGTTTGATCATCATGTTGGATTGATATTGTTCCATGTCATGGTTGTTATACGTCATGTTATTGATGTGAAGAAGGTTTGATTTGTCATCTTCAGGGGTTATTGCTTCATGATGCTCATGGTCTCATTTCAGGAGTTCACAAGAGTTCACTTGGTTTAGGATCAGGATGGTTGATGGAGTTGCTTTATGTTTTCTTCAGATGGAGTTCATATCTTGATGATGCCTTGAGTTCATATTAGTGTTGGAGATTGTTGGAAAGTGCACATGTTACAGATTGATACAAGTTGATGGTGCTTTATCCCTCATGTCTTTTAAAGTGATGCTCTTCATAATGAGGTTATGATTCACATTGTTAGTTGATGAAAAAGATCACTTGGTGCTTCATGTCAAAACTCATGAGAGTTACTTTATGGCTTTGTGATAAGTTCATATGGTAAATGTGTGACTCACATGGAGATCAAGATGTTATGTCTCTATATGGTTAAGCAATGTGATCCTTGGTAATGGTGTTTGGATTGTTGGGTTGTTGTTCTTACCTCAGTTGTCATGCTATCTTCATACATATCCTATCTTCACAGTGGTAGTGTTGAACAATGGCATTATAGTTTCATGTTATTGTCTTCAAGTCAGGATGACACTTAATGCCAAAATGTGTCAAGTGTTACAATACGAATGTGGATAGTACACCAAACAAGTGTGTTTTGATGTTCCTTTATTGCTCAAGGCTTCATCCATATACATTTAGATCTACAACATTTGGTTCATAGAAGTCTCTTTCATAAAACTAGGGTTTGGAACATAATGGTCTTCATAAAATGCTAGTATTGGTTTACCATTATATGACCACTTTGTGTATTCTCTGCATCAAATATTGTGTTATGCAAATGTCTTAAGGACTATTGACATATTGATGTGCTTGGAAGAAAATTAGGGTTTTAATATATTTGTCTTTTGAGATACTAATCTCTAAACTCTACTAGTCTAAGTCCTATGATTTAAACCCTAATTCATGTGCTTCAATCACCTAACCCTAACCGTCACATATGGAAGCACTTTTTGTTTTGTTTAGCAGTTGACCTGATATCGAAGGTCATTTCACTTAAGATTACCTGCTGGAGGGGTGTTAATACATCATGGTGACTAGCCTCATCAAACCTCTTTACCATCGGCATCGGTCTCTTTCCAAGTGAGCGAGCACCAAAAAGCTAATCGATGGCCTTATTTAAAACTTTGATGGGCGCACAAACTATAATTGATGCTCTGATTTAAATTTTGAAACCTCTTTCTTGAGCTTGACCTTTGACGTGCTTTTGGCTGTCATATTTGCATGACTGCTTAGGATTTGCTTTTTAAAGTCTATTTTTAGTCACTTTCAAAAGGCAGCCTTTGGAGTTTTAAAAGCTCTATTTTTCAGGAGATTTTTTCAAATTCTATTCTTCACTCTCATGCATTGAAGATAAAAAGGAGAGAAGTTTATTTGTTTTTTCTAAAAATGAGAAAATTACTTTGGAGACTTTATTTTTTTATAAGTGGTGATTATGGACTTCATGCAGATGAATTGGTATGTGGGTCTGAAGATGATAGAGAGATATTATTTTTTAATCAGGGAAGATTGATTAAATATTATTGAAGATTTTTATTTGCAAGAGATGGATGCCATTTTATGATTTCTAATTTTTGAATGGGAAATGGTAAATGTAGAGAGAAGAGGAAAATGAAGGATTTTTATGATTTTATTTTTCCTCATACAGATGAGTGAGTGGCTCTGAAGATGGGAGAATTATTTTATTATTTCTTTGACAGGGCTTAATGTATTTTTTTTATTTGAAGCGATGAAATCCTTTTATGGTTTTTATTCTTGAAATGGGTGAAGATATATGCAGAGAACGGGAATATGAAAGGTCATTTTTAAAAAATAACATTGTAGGGTCATTGTGAATTAGATTTTGAGGAGTAATATGCAGCATTGAATTCATATTTTTGTGAGGTTTTGAAGAGAGAATGCAGGTGAATCAGGAGATTAAAAAGATGAATATTTTGTTTGAGTATTGAGAGATGAATGAGATGTTTTTGTAGGGGTGAATCAAGCACAAGATGAAGATATTATGCAGCAAATTTACAAAGTAAATAATGTCCAATATGAAGACAATATGTATGATTTTGCAGAAATACTGAGAAGGAAATACAAATTGAGTTTAGTGTGATTGCAAGGGGATATGCATGTTCAGGGGTTTGTATTGAAACAAAGAAACCCTCTATATTCTTTGTATTATTCTGAGATTGTATATTTTGCTAGTGAGACACAATGTAGCCAGTGAGGCCTGCTTGTTGCCAGTGAGGCATGTGTGTCAGTGAGACATCTGTTGTAATCAGTGAGATTTTCCTAGCCTGTGAGGCACAATAAAGTGGAAGGATTCAAGAGTGGTTTTTTTATCCCTATGAGGGTTTTCCACTCATCAAAACCTATGTCATGTCTTGTCTTTATGGTTCATTATGTTGTACCTATTTGGTCATCTTTATTTAAGTTTTGTATTCTAGTTTGCATATCATGATGACTATGTTTTCAATGAGTTCTTTTACACAAGATCTTTGAGTTAAGTTTTGAAATAGTAAAGTTTATAGACCACTGATTCACCCCCACTCTCAGTGCTCCTATACTCCAACAAGTGGTATCAGAGCATAGGTTCCCTATAGAAGTCTAACAGACTTGGGTAGGTCCTGATTGTGGAGTACCATGGGAAAGTGTAGAAGAAATAAGGGTAGGAGAAATGTCAAGTCACATACTCGTCAAAAGGCACCATCTATATCAAACTCTAATGTTGATCTACAATTGGTTGATAGAAATGTCTCATAGGTTGAGTCAGGTATTAAATTAGAGGAAGAGTTTTCTGGAGTTCCTTTCTTTGATGGTTCAGATTTCTCTATTTGGTATATTAGAATGCAAGTCTATCTATCTTCTTTAGGGTATGGTGTGTGGATGTCAGTTGAGAATGGGTATTTTATTTCCTCTCATTCACCTAATACTACAAGTAACAAAGAAGCTTATAAATGTAATCATATAGCAAAGAGGTTATTCTATCTGGATTATCTAATGAAGTTTCTTGTGAAGTTATGCATTGTGAAACTGCTCAGGATGTGTGGAAGGAGTTGTTTAGAATCTATCAGGGTGATACACTTGAAGGAGAGGACAACTTAGTGTCTGAAGAAATTGACAATGAAAGGAGACATTCACATGAAGGAGATGAGATTCATTCTGATCTAGAAGAAGGAGATCACATTATGAGTGATTATGAACATGATATGATGAACATGAGTGTGAGGTTGATATAGAAGGTGAACTCTTGTGTGCCTTGGATACAATCAAGCAACCCAGAAAAGAAAATCAAAAATTAAAAGACCAGCTTCAACAAGAAAAAGCTTTCAAAGACAAAACACTTACATACCTTGAAAGAGTATCTTCAAATCTTGAAGAGATAAGAAATCAAATTGTGAATTTAAGGACACAAGTTGATGAATTAGACAAATTGATTATCAGCCTAAAGACTGAGATTGAAGAGGCCAAGAGAATAATAGATGTTACTAAGTCTGAATATGAAGTAAAATCTATTGAATGTCTAAAACTAGAGGCTTAAATTGTCACCTTGAGAAAAGATATTGAAAATCTCAAGAGTATGTCAAAGACAAATCATGAGTCTGAAGAGAGCACCACCAAGTTATATGAGATGCTGGGTAAACAAAAAAAACATAGGGACACTACTAGATTAGGATATGAAAAGGGGTAGACATCTAAGGTTAGAGAGACTCCTAGAAAGAAAATTATCTAAGTCATCATGCTGGTGCTCCTGAAGGCAAAAAAGAAGATTGAATTCACTGTTGGAACATCAAAGTTGATTGCTAAAGATTCAGAAGAAAAACTCAAGCAAGTTATGAAGAATGAAGTTGAGATAAAAACCAAAGACGAATCTGTCAAAATGCACAAACAAAGGAGAAGTCTAAGAAGAACTAATCTAGCAAGGCAATCATATATGTATAGGTATAATTACGCATTTTTTGGTTATTGTTATACCTGTATTCATTTTGGACACAAAGCGGTTGATTGCAGAAGAAGTCAATCTAATGCTGATCCAGTGTGTTACAAGTGCAATAATGTTGGTCAAATATAAAGAAACTACAGAATGCATGGAAGAATAACATCATCTGGTTTGAAAAATTAGAAAAGCAAAGAGGCTAAAAAGGTTTGGAAGAAGAAACCTGAACAAAAGAAAGAACCTGTGAAAGTTTGGAGACTGAAACAAAGGCAAGAAAAGATAGATCATAAACTTGTGCATCTATTACAAGTCACATCATCAGTTGCATAAGATATAGCATAAAGTAAGGGGGAGTTGTCCAATGTCCTATCAATTACTCCCAAGAAGTTTCAGGAGGTGATCATTTGGTGCTTGTTAATATGGTGATCTTGTCTTGTTTATCATGCTATTGAATTCATGCTTGATAATGTTTGATAGAATGTTTCATGTCAAGAAGTTTTATGATAGGATGTACTCAAGGATCTCACATCAAATGTTAGTGATGTAGTGCTAGGTGGGTCCTCAATTGGTTTGAATAGGGTTTCACATCTTGACTCTTGATTTGCTTCTCACACTCTCACAATGACCCTTCAATGAATTAGGCCTCCTAGGCCACCAACTTGCACTCAAGGGTTCAAACCTTCACATGGGCTTGAAGAGGCATCTAAGAAGATTAAGTTCACCAACCAAACACAACTAAACCACTCTCAAGTCACAATGATCCCTTCTTGACAACAAGTCTGCCCCAAGCCTTCAAATCCTAGTAGCCCTACTTAAGGGTATGTCAGACCACAACTTTCACTATGGACATGATACCAATGAAACAAAATCATTTTAGAGTACCCAATATCATGTTTGTCAACATATCCCACAATGGGTATAAGGTGTTTTGGAACAAAAGCTTGAAAATCGCTGACAGTCCTATTGGCAACTAGGCCTATTAGGCCTCCTTTACAAAGGAAGTACCCTCAAAAACCTTAGACCAGTTACCAAACTTCCAAATCCACACTCATACTCAAGTGTCATGACCATTTAGATAGGAAACCAAGAAACCCTCACTTTTAGGCTAAGTACCCAAGGGTTTATTGAAAATCCATATTCCAGGCCTCCACCACCATGGCCAATGCTTCAAACACATTCAAATACACATGCACATGCTCACAAAACCATTAAATAAGAAGTTCCATAGACATATTTCAAAATCCCCTCTTTAGTTCCTCATTTTCACATGGAAAACACTCTAAAATACCCTAGGGCATCACACTAAACCCCACAAACAATCTTATCTACCTTTGAACCTTTAATGGAACTTAAAATATGCTTAAATGGGTCATTCCACTAAGCCACAAAGATTTACAATAGGTGGAATGCCCTAATATATCTTTTTATGCCCTCAAACCCTTGTTTTCATAGTTAAATAGGCAATTTCAGAAAAAAACAATGAGAACTCACTCAAAATTTAATAAAAAAACCTCAAACCAAGTGCAAAAGAATGTTAGTTCATTCCTATTTCAAATGCAAGAGGTTTCAGGTCATGGGGAATCCGTACAGACTTGTGGTACGGTTGGGAGTAGTAAGTTTTATGGAAAATAACAGAAAAAAATAGAGTTTATATTGAATTTTGTTATTCAAAACCTTTCTACTACCTCTCCTCGATTTGGAAGAAGGTATTTATACATGTTTGGAGTAGTTTTCATTGGTTCACAACTAGAAACCAACCCATTTGACCATTTTATCCCTCTCTTAAAACATTCTTAGATGAGTTGATGAGACAACCCTTACAAACTCATACAATATTTGAACATAACATGACTTAAGACATACACATATGACTCAAAACATATGAGATGGTCATTATTGATCTTATTACATAAATTAGGTGATAGAACACCTCACAAAGACTCTTGAACATTCACAAAGACTCTTGAACATCATTTGATTAATCAACAAACTAAGATTGGCTTAGGTGCTCTTGCACCACACACCTGGCCATGAAATCTTTCCAAGTCCCTTGGAAGTCTCCAACACTCTGACCTGCAGAACCCTTTGATCTCCAACTCTTTGAGGCTCCTCCTTATTCTTGCAACAGCTCCATTGATCTTCATCTTCACCCTTGGCTTGAACTTGTCCATGTAAAGTAGTCCTTCTCTTGCATTGTCCTTTTGGATCTGCATCTTTATGCTCTGATTTGTCATCAACTGCTTTATCCAACTACTTCCACTTTGTCCTTCAGCTTCATTCATTGCAAAATAGTCCACACTTTGTCTTTCCTCTTTCTTCTTGACCCTTGGTCTAACTTCCATCAAAATAATTATCAAAATAAGGAAGTAATAAAGGACTTCCTTCACTCCTTGCCTCTTACTCTTTCACTTGACAATCATCTTTAGGTTCTCCATTTTTGGAACCTCTATCATGGTAGCATATGACTGCCTATCAACCACTCTTGACACCCAAAGACAATTCACTGTCCTTACCACAACACTATCCCTCTGCTCCACCTCCTTTGGAGACTTCACAAACATTTTCTCCTTGGCCTTCTCTTAGCCTATCACAACCTTGGTCCCTTTTATCATTGAGACCTTCTTCAAACTCAATGTTCTGACCTCTTCACCACTTAGGGTGACTGCAACTTTCCTCTCAACTCTTTGCGTGTGCTCAAATCTAGTCACACTTTCTTGCTTCTTACCTTGCATTTCTTTATGCTTCCATGAAGAAATTTTGAAATTTGATTCAATTTTGGTGTCTCAACCTTGTAACAAGGTCTTTGAGGTCATTTGCATATGATTAAGAGGTCAATGTTTAATTTTTTGTGTCAAAATTGAAAAGAATGTAAAAGTTGTCCTACAACTTGTAAAATTTCTAAAATTGCAAAATTGCAAAAGTGCAATGTATGGAAGATGAAGGGTCATTTTGGCTCTAGGGCGTTAGAAGGTAGTTAGAAGTTGATCATTCAGGTTTGAAATGACTATAAAATGCCTTGTAATCATTTTGTAAGGCGTGGGTGATTGAGTTTAATGATTTGATCAATAGAAGTCACTGTTTTATTACATTTTTCTACAGAAATTCATTGTTTATAGGCCTTGTATGGCTCTGTATGGGCATGAAAGCCTGTTTGAATGTTTGTAAGTGAAAGCTTAATCAATCACCTTCTGTTTCCATTTTTTTCCATGCATTTTAGTTCTAATTTGAGTTAGTTATTGTAATCTTTCAAGAATTTATCAATACCCTGTCCTAGGGTAAACAGAGCCAAAGAAGATTCTGTTTCTTTCATTTGAACCGTTGAAAGTCTCTAATTTTTGGTGAAAAGAATTCTGTTGGCATGTATTTTCATATTTCTGAAGCTTCAGACCAAATGGCTAAGATTCAAGGTGTGGAAAGTAAAGTTTTGGATTAAAAATTCTGTGTACAGTCAGAAAACAAAGCAGTCAATTGAGTAAAGCCTTAGGGTTTGTGTAAACATCTTTGTAAATGGAATTTTGTTGTTGTTAAAAGCATGTATAGGTCTAATCTAACATGTTCCAAATGTTGGTTGAGTGGGTTTAAATTTGGAGATATCAAAAACCAATAAGCCCTCATGTGGTCTTGGCCTAATTAGGCCTAAGTTGGAATGGTAACAGTCTTGTTGAGCCTGTTTTCTCAAAACAACCTATACTAGGTTTAAGACATGTTTTAAAACCTTTAAATGGGTATCCAAAATGTCAATTACAATCTGGAGATAAGGTTTGTAGCAGGAGTTATGTCTGGCAATTTCAATTTGTATGGCTACTAGGAATTGAGTAGTCAATCAAGGAATTGTTGTTCAAGTGGAGAGGCAAACATTAGTAAGTGTTTATTTTGTTTAAGTTGAGGTTCTTAAGGAGTGAGAAGGGCTTGAGAAGACTTGTTTGGGTCAGAAGAGTTAGAAACTCGAAATGGTGCCTTTGTGGAGGTCCTTGTCTTGAGAAGTTTTTGTGAAACTTGAAGTATCTGAGTGATTGAAGCCCATTGTTGTGAAGTATGTCTCCATGAAAGTGAGTCGTGAGTCCTTTGCAATGCATCAGTTAGCATATGTTGGTTTAGGATGTTGCAAATGGAAGAAGTCAATTCATAGCACATGTCTCTGCATTTGGTTTTACATAGGTATTGACAGTGGTTTCATATTTGACATAACAATATTTCATCATTGGTGTGTTGTGATTATGTAGTAGTCTTTATAACAGTGGCATGACAATGCTTAGTTGCTGACATGAGACATATGGACTGTGAAAGAAGACTTCTAAATGAGCATTTGAAACATTTTAATCCTGCATATTGTTGAAAGCATGGCAAAGGCTATTTCATAGTGGGTCAACGTTTAATGTATGTTGGATCTGATATCAGAGTTGTTATTTGCAAGTAGAGTAATTTCTGTAGATCAGTGCAAGGACATCATTGAATTCATGTGTTGTAGTTTCAAGTGCTTTAGTTGACAAGACTTGAAGTATATCAGAGACATTCACAACATACGTAAATAGCATTAGTGCACTTCAACACACGGGGAGTTGTATTGAGATGTTTTGAGCATATTGTTCAGTCATGGTATGTTGCAATAATTTTTGACAGAGAAAGGAAGTGTTTGCAGAGTTTAAGACAACCTTGATCAAGTTAAAGTATCATGTCATTAATGCATTCGGTAGTGTATGTGTTCTTTGATGTCATTTTCATGACATAAGCTTAACGTTTTCACAGTGGGAGCTTATATGCTGCAATTTGTCATTAGATGTCAAAGGGGGAGAAAGAAAGAGAGTGCTGAATATTTTTCCATCAATGACAAAGGGGGAGTTTGTTGGAATAAGGGTTGTCATTGATGTCAAAAGGTCATCTGTTGTTTGAGTTGATTGATGATGGTTCATGTTTCAGGGGTTGCATAGTGTGACAAAGTTTGCCATTGATGGTTTGGTAATTGATTCATCCATGATGTATGCAAAGGTTGTATGGAGCTTGTAATTTGATAGATGAATAGATGTCTAAAGTTGGTTTGATCTTCATGTTGGCTTGATATTGTTCCATGTCATGGTTGTTATCCTTCATGTTCTTGATGTGAAGAAGGTTTGATTTGTCATCTTTAGGAGTTGTTGCTTCATGATGCTCATGGTCTCATTTCAAGAGTTCACAAGAGTTCACTTGGTTCAGGATCAGGATGCTTGATGGATTTGCTTTATGTTTGCTTCAGATGGAGTTTATATCTTGATGATGCCTTGAGTTCATATTAGTGTTGGAGATTGTTGGAAAGTGCACATGTTGCAGATTGATACAAGTTGGTGGTGATTTATCCCTCATGTCTTGTAAAGTGATGCTCTTCATAATGAGGTTATGATTCACATTGTTAGTTGATGAAAAAGATCACTTGGTGCTTCATGTCAAAAGTCATGAGAGTTACTTTATGGCTTTGTGATAAGTTCATATGGTAAATGTGTGACTCACATGGGGATCAGGATGTTATGTCTTTATATGGTTCAGTGATGTGATCCTTGGTAATGGTGTTTGGATTGTTGAGTTGTTATTCTTACCTTACTTGTCATGCTATCTTCATACTTATCCTATCTTCACAATGGCAGTGTTGAATAGTGGCATTATAGTTTCATGTTATTGTCTTCAAGTTAGGATGGCACTTCATGTTAAAATGTGTTGTGTTACAAGATGAATGTGGATAGTACACCAGACAAGTGTGTTTTGCTATTCCTTTGTTTCTCAGGGCTTCATCAGTATAAATTTAGATCTACAACATTTCATTCATAGAAGTCTCTTTCATAAAACCAGGGTTTGGAACATAATGGTCTTCATAAAATCCTAGTATTGGTTTACCATTATATGACCACTTTGTGTATTCTCTACATCAAAAATTGTGTTCTGTAGATGTCTTAAGGACTGTTGACATATTGATGTGCTTGGAAGATAATTAGGGTTTTAATATATTTGTCTTTTGAGATACTAATCTCTAAGCTCTACTAGTCTAAGTCCTATGATTCAAACCCTAATTCATTTTCTTCAATCACCTAAACCTAACCGTCACATATGGAAGCACTTTTTTGTTTTTTTTAGCAGTTGACCTGATATCGAAGGTCATTTCAATTAAGATTACCTACTGGAGAGGTGTTAATACATCATGGTGACTAGCCTCATCAAACCTCTTTACCATCGGCATCGGTCTCTTTCTAAGTAAGCGGGTGGCAAAAAGCTAATCGATGGCCTTCTTTAAAACTTTGATGGGCGCACGAACTATAATCGATGGCTTTGATTTAAATTTTGAAACCTCTCTCTTGAACCCGACCTTTGACATGCTTTTAGCTGTCATATCTGCATGACTGCATAGGATTTGCTTTTTAAAGACTATTTTTAGTCACTTTCAAAAGGCAATCTTTTGGAGTTTTAAAAGCTCTATTTTTCAGGAGATTCTTTCTAATTCTATTCTTCACTCTCATGCATTGAAGATAAAAAGGAGAGAAGTTTATTTGTTTTTTTTCTAAAAATGAGAAAATTACTTTGGAGACTTTATTTTTTTTATAAGTGGTGATTATGGACTTCATGCAGATGAATTGGTATGTGGGTCCAATTATGATAGAGAGATTATTTTTATCAGGGCAGATTGATTACATATTATTGAAGATTTTTATTTGCAAGAGATGGATGCCATTTTATGATTTCTAATTTTTAAATGGGAAATGGTAAATGCAGAGAGAAGAGGATTTAAATGAAGGGTTTTTATAATTTTATTTTTCCTCATACAGATGAGTGAGTGGCTCTGAAGATGGGAGAATTATTTTATTATTTCTCTAACAGGGCTTAATGTCTTTTTTTTATTTGAAGTGATGAAAGCCTTTTATGGTTTTTATTCTTGAAATGGGTGAAGATATATGCAGAGAAGAGGAATATGAAAGGTCATTTTTTTAATAACATTGTAGGGTCATTGTGAATTAGATTTTGAGGACTAATATGTAGCATTGAAGACATATTTTTGTGAGGTTTTGAAGAGAAAATGCAGGTGAATCAAGTGATTAAAAAGATGCATATTTTGTCTGAGTATTGAGAGATGAATGAGATGTTTTTGAGGGGTGAATCAAGCACGAGATGAAGACATTATGCAGAAAATTTACAAAGTAAATCATGTCCAATATGAAGACAATATGTATGATTTTCAGAAATACTGAGAAGGAAACATAGATTGAGTTGAGTGTGATTGCAAGGGGATATGCATGTTCAGGGGTTTGTATTGAAATAGAGAAACCCTTTGTATTCTTTGTATTATTCTGAGATTGTATATTTTGCCAGTGATGCACATTGTAGCCAGTGAGGCTTGCTTGGTCAGTGAGGCCTATTTGTTGCCAGTGAGGCATGCGTGTTAGTGAGACATCTATTGTAATCATTGAGATTTTCCTAGCCAGTGAGGCACAATAAAGTGGAAGGATTCAAGAGTGGTTTTTTTATCCCTATGAGGGTTTTCCACTCATCAAAACCCATGTCATGTCTTCTCTTTATGGTTGATTATGTTGTACCTATTTGGTCATCTTTATTTAAGTTTTGTATTCTAGTTTGCATATCATGATGACTATGTTATCAATGAGTTCTTTTGCACAAGATATTTGAGTTAAGTTTTGAAATAGTAAAGTTTATAGACCACTGATTCACCCCCCCTCTCATTGGTCCTGTACTCCAACAAGTGGTATCATAGCATAGGTTCCCTATAGAAGTCTAGCAGACTTGGGTATGTCCTGATTGTGGAGTACCATGGGAAAGTGTAGAAGAAATAAGGGCAGTAGAAATGTCAAGTCACATACTGGTCAAAAGGCACCATCTATAACAAACTCTAATGTTGATCTACAATTGGTTGATAGAAATGTCTCACAGGTTGAGTCAGGTATTAAATTAGAGGAAGCGTTTTTTGTAGTTCTTTTCTTTGATGGTTCAAATTTCTCTATTTGGTATATTAGAATGCAAGTATATCTATCTTCTTTAGGGTATGGTGTGTGGATGTCAGTTGAGAATGGGTATTTTATTTCCTCTCAATAACCTAATACTACAAGTAACAAAGAAGCTTATAAATGTAATCATATAGCAAAGAGGGCTATTATGTCTGGATTATCTAAAGAAGTTTCTTGTGAAGTTATGCATTGTGAAACTGCTTAGGATGTGTGGAAGGAGTTGTTTAGAATCTATCAAGGTGATGCACTTGAAGGAGAGGACAGCTTAGTGTTTGAAGAAACTGACAATGAAAGGAGACATTCACATGAAGGAGATGAGATTCATTCTGATCCAGAAGAAGGGGATCACATTATGAGTGACTATGAAGAGGAGTATGATGAACATGAGTGTGAGGTTGATATAGAAAGTGAACTCTTGTGTGCTTTGGATACAATCAAGCAACTCAGAAAATAAAATTAGAAATTAAAATACTGACTTCAATAAGAAAAAGATTTCAAAGACAAAGCACTTACAGACCTTGAAAGAGTATCTTCAAATCTTGAAGAGGCAAAAAATCAAATTGTGAATTTAAGGACACAAGTTGATGAATCAGACAAATTGATTATCAGCCTAAAGACTGAGATTGAAGAGGCCAAGAGAATAATAGATGTTACTAAGTCTGAATATGAAGTAAAATCTATTGAATGTCTAAAACTAGAGGCTAAAATTGTCACCTTGAGAAAATATATTGAAAATCTCAAGAGTATGTCAAAGACAAATCAGGAGTTTGAAGAGAGCACCACCAAGTTATATGAGATGCTGGGTAAACAAAAACAACATAGGGACACTACTGGAATAGGCTATGAAAAGGGGCAGGCATCTAAGGTTAGAGAGACTCCTAGAAAGAAAATTGATTTGAGTCATCATGCTGCTACTCCTGAAGGCAAAAAGAAGATTGAATTCACTATTGGAACATCAAAGTTGAATGGTAAAGTTTCAGAAGAAAAACTCAAGAAAGTTGTGAAGAATGAAGTTGAGATGAAAACCAAAGATGAGTCTATCAAAATGTACAAACAAAAGAGAAGTCTCAGAAGAACTGCTCTAGCAAGGCAAGCATATATGTATAGGTATAATTACTCATTGTTTGGTTATTGTTATGCCTGTAATCATTTTGGACACAAAGCAGTTGATTGCAGAAGAAGTCAATCTAATGTTGATCCAGTGTTTTACAAGTGCAATAATGTTGGTCACATACAAAGAAACTGCAGAATGCATGGAAGAATAACATCATCTAGTTTGAAAATTTGGAAAAGGAAAGAGGCTGAAAAGGTTTGGAAGAAGAAACCTAAACAGAAGAAAGAACCTGTGAAAGTTTGGAGATTGAAACAAAGCTAAGAAAAGATAGATCATAAACTTGTGCATCTTGCTCAAGTCACATCATCAGTTGCAAAAGATATAGCATAAAGTATGGGGGAGTTGTCCAATGTCCTATCAATTACTCCCAAGAAGTTTCAGAAGGAGATCATTTGGTGCTTGTCAATATGGTGATCTTGTCTTGTTTATCATGCTATTGAATTCATGCTTGATAATGTTTGATAGAATGTTTCATGTCAAGAAGTTTTATGACAGGATGTACTCAAGGATCTCACATCAGATGTTAGCATATGTTGGTTGAGAAGGTTGCAAATGGAAGAAGTCAATTCATAGCACATGTCTCTGCATTTGGTTTTGCATAGGTATTGATAGTGGTTTCATATTTGACATAACAATATTTCATCATTGGTGTGTTGTGATTATGTAGTAGTCTTTATAACAATGATATGACAATGCTTAGTTGTTGACATGAGACATATGGACTGTGAAAGAAGACTTCTAAATGAGCATTTGAAACATTTTAATCCTGCATATTGTTGAAAGCATGGCAAAGGCTATTTCATAGTGGGTCAGTGTTTAATGTATGTTAGATCTGATATCAGAGTTTTTTTTGCAAGTAGAGTAATTTCTGTAGATCAGTGCAAGGACATCATTGAAGTCATGTGTTGTAGTTGCAAGTGCTTTAGTTGACAAGACTTGAAGTATATCAGAGACATTCACAACATACGTAAATAGCATTAGTGCACTTCAACACACGGGGAGTTGTATTGAGATGTTTTGAGCATATTGTTTAGTCATGGTATGTTACAATAATTTTTGATAGAGAAAGGAAGTGTTTGCAGAGTTTAAGACAACTTTGATCAAGTTAAAGTATCATGTCATTAATGGATTTAGTAGTGTATGTGTTCTTTGATGTCATTTTCATGACAGAAGCATAACTTTTTCACAAGGGGAGCTTATTTGTTGTACTTTATCATTAGATGTCAAAGGGGGAGAAAGAAAGAGAGTGCTAAAGATTTTGCCATCAATGACAAAGGGGGAGTTTGCTGGAATAAGGTTTGTCATTGATGTTAAAAGGTCATCTGTTGTTTGAGTTGATTGATGATGGTTCATGTTTCAGGAGTTGCATAGTGTGACAAAGTTTGCCATTTATGGTTTGGTAATTGATTCATCCATGATGTATGCAAAGGTTGTATGGAGCTTGTAATTTGATAGATGAATAGATGTCTAAAGGTGGTTTGATATTCATGTTGGCCTGATATTTTTCCATGTCATGGTTGGTATCCTTCACGTTTTTTATGTGAAGAAGGTTTGATTTTTCATCTTCAGGAGTTGTTGCTTCATGATGCTCATGGTCTCATTTCAGGAGTTCACAAGAGTTCACTTGGTTCAAGATCATGATGCTTGATGGATTTGCTTTATGTTTTCTTCAGATGGAGTTTATATCTTGATGATTCCTTGAGTTCATATTAGTGTTGGAGATTGTTGGAAAGTGCACATGTTGCAGATTGATACAAGTTAATGGTGCTTTATCCCTCATGTCTTGTAAAGTGATGCTCTTCATAATGAGGTTATGACTCACATGGTAATGGTGTTTAGATTGTTGGGTTGTTGTTCTTACCTCAGTTGTCATGCTATCTTCATACTTATCCTATCTTCATAGTGGCAGTGTTTAACAATGGCATTATAGTTTCATGTTATTGTCTTCAAGTCAGGATGGCACTTAATGTTAAAATGTGTTGTGTTACAAGATGAATGTGGACAATACATCAGACAAGTGTGTTTTGTTGTTCCTTTGTTTCTCAGGTTTTCATCAATATACATTTAGATTTGTATCATTTGGTTCATAGAAGTCTCTTTCATAAAACTAGGGTTTGGAACATAATGGTCTTCATAAAATCCTAGTATTGTCTTACCATTATATGACCACTTTGTGTATTCTCTGCATCAAAGATTGTGTTTTGCAGATGTCTTAAGGACTCTTGACATATTGATGTGCTTGGAAGAAAATTAGGGTTTTAATATATTTGTCTTTTGAGATACTAATATCTAAACTCTACTAGTCTAAGTCCTATGATTTAAACCTTGATTCATGTGCTTCAATCACCTAACCCTAACCGTCACATATGGGAGCACTTTTTGTTTTGTTTAGCAGTTGACCTAATATCAAAGATCATTTCACTTAAGATTACCTATTAGAGGGGTGTTAATACATCATGGTGACCATCCTCATCAAACCTCTTTACCATTGGCATCAATCTCTTTCCAAGTGAGTGGACGCCAAAAAGCTAATTGATGGCCTTCTTTAAAAATTTGATGGGCGCGCGAACTATAATCAATGGCTCTGATTTAAATTTGAAACTCTCTCTTGAGCCCGACCTTTGACATGCTTTTGGCCGTCATATCTGCATGACTACATAGGATTTGCTTTTTAAAGGCTATTTTTAGTCACTTTCAAAAGGCGGTCTTTTGGAGTTTTAAAAGTTCTATTTTTTAGGAGATTCTTTCTAATTCTATTGTTCACTCTCGTGCATTGAAGATAAAAAGGAGAGAAGTTTATTTATTTATTTCTAAAAATGAGAAAATTACTTTGGAGACTTTATTTTTTTATAATTGGTGATTATGGACTTCATGCAGATGAATTGGTATGTGGGCCTGAAGATGATAGAGAGATATTATTTTTTATCAGGGCAAATTGATTAAATATTATTGAAGATTTTTATTTGCAAGAGATGGATGCCATTTTATGATTTCTAATTTTTAAATGGGAAATGGTAAATGCAGAGAGAAGAGGATTTAAATGAAGGGTTTTTATGATTTTATTTTTCCTCATACAGATGAGTGAGTGGCTCTGAAGATGGGAGAATTATTTTATTATTTCTCTGACAGGGTTTAATGTATTTTTTTTATTTGAAGTGATGAAAGCCTTTTATGGTTTTTATTCTTGAAATGGGTGAAGATATATGCAGAGAAGAGGAATATGAAAGGTCATTTTATTTATTTTTAATAACATTGCAGGTTCATTGTGAATTGGATTTTGAGGACTGATATACAAAATTGAAGACATATTTTTGTGAGGTTTTGAACAGAAAATGCAAGTGAATCAGGTGATTAAAAAGATGAATATTTTGTCTGAGTATTGAGAGATGAATGAGATGTTTTTGCAGGGGTGAATCAAGCACAAGTAGAAGACATTATGCAACAAATTTACAAAGTAAATCATGTCCAATATGAAGACAATATGTATGATTGTGTAGAAATACTGAGAAGGAAATACAAATTGAGTTGAGTGTGATTGCAAGGGGATATGCATGTTCAGGGGTTTGTATTAAAACAAAGAAACCCTCTATATTCTTTGTATTATTTTGAGATTGTATATATTGCTAGTGAGGCACATTGTAGCCAGTAAGGATTGCATGGTCAATGAGGCCTGTTTGTTGCCAGTGAGGCATGTGTGTCAGTGGAAGGATTTAAGAGTGGTTTTTTATCCCTATGAGGGTTTTCCACTCATCAAAATCTGTGTCATGTCTTCTCTTTATGTTTGATTATGTTGTACCTATTTATTCATCTTTATTTAAGTCTTGTATTCTAGTTTGCATATCATGATAACTATGTTTTTAATGAGTTGTTTTGCACAAGATCTTTGAGTTAAGTTTTGAAATAGTAAAGTTTATAGACCACTGATTCACCCCCCCTAAGTGGTCCTGTACTCCAACAACACTCACTTGACCTCACATAGAAAAATGCCTTTCCCTCTTGGTGAAATCATTGTTCAAAGTTCCATTATATCATTTGGTGGGCTATATCGCTCCCAAATCTGACATCACTACTCACTATCATGACAATTTTTAACTTCTTTTTTCACTTGATGAGAGGCAAACTTGTGTCTTTTTGTCTACTTTTTATTTCTTCTTTGTATATTTATTTTTATTTTTATTTCACAACATACTCTACCAAGGTTATCATGGTCCATCATATCATGATGTGTCTTATTGATATGTTTTTTGGGGCATCTTTTTATGCTTTTTTTCTTTCATGCATGAGTTAGTCCTTGTAACATATGATAAATTGTCATCAAGGTTCCTTATACCTTTGGTGCATATCATCATATGCTATAGAAAAACTTAAGTTGCTCAATTTATGATTGAAGTCTCTTTGAAATAAGTAGCACATGTTCATTCAACCTTAATCACATCCACCCTCACAATCCTTCTTATTCACCCTCTTAATCATCACATTAATTCATCTATATTCTTCTATTACTTTTCCTCCATCAACTAACATTCTTCCAATTCTCTACTTTCCTCATTACACATTTCTATTCCTTTCAAGAGCACACCCATGTTCTCCTAACCTACCTAACCTCTCAAGGGGGATTCCCATTATCCAATCTGAATTTTATCCAAGTGGAAAATCATCCTTTGAATCCAATCAATCAATTGATCAATCAACCCAAATCAACGGATCCTTAACCTTTGAAACTTGGGGCATCATTTATCATTCATATCCTACCACCAAGTGCCTATATCTATGTTCTTTGAAACAACATTACTTCTTCTAAACGTGACACTACTTCAAAGAGAGGCAATTGTATATACCTAAATTTCATCTTACATTTTCAACACCAAAATTCACCACTTCTAATCTCTACGACACTAATATTTCTTATTCATCAATTAATTAAATTATCATATTTAATTAATCTATTTTCATTCTTCAATTAATTAAATAATATTATTTTTTAATTAATTAATTTCATTCACTTCCCATTCACAATTAAATAATTTTATTATTTAATTCTCCAATTAAATAATTTTATTATTTAATTCTCCAATTATCCTCCATGCATAATTAAATAATTCTATTATTTAATTATCTAATTATTCTTTCACCACTAATTAAATAATTAATTTATTTAATTATCTCCTCAAATGCCACCTCACCAATTGCTAAATTAATTGATATTTTTAACTAATTACCCACTCATCATGCACTTAAAGGCTATTAAATTAAATTAATTTAATAGAGTAATGAGGAGTTAACTACCTCATTACATCTAACCACCCACCTCCAGCTCAACCACAAATCCAAAGACTACTTCAACAATCCATTAATATTTGCTACCAAAAATATTTATGGAACTTTAATAACTTAACCATTTTCTCGCTCATTTGATCACTATTGTTGATCTTGTCTTTTAATCTTGACCATTGATTTCAAAAATAAAAAAAATCTATAGATTAATATTATTTATTTGAAGTAAACTTATGCTGTAGAATTTTCAAAGAGATTTATCGTGAGCTTCTACATTTATTGGAGCACATTCACTTTGCAATGGAGTTTCATTTGGTAACATTGTTTCATTTATTTTACACATTTGTTTGAACTTCATTATTGCTCATCTAAAGGTTGCATGTTTTTAGAATAATGGAAAGTTTTGTTTTCTAGTTTTAAAATTATAATTTTTATGTAATGCTACATTAAGGATTTATCCTATAGGGAGGCTAGAAATAAAAAGAGCTTCCTCCTTTTGGTTCTAGACAACATAACCTTGATAGGCCTCATCTTGTAGATAGACCATATAAACTAGATAGATTACCAGATAGATTACTAATCAGTTTCAGGGCAAAATTCTTATCTGATACCACTTGGAAACAATGACAGAGGCTGACGACCAAATGGTTACGGCTTGTGATATTATTGAATCAAAACTTCATACATGTATAATAAATGTCTATATGCAAGAATCTTTCTGATATCCCAGATCGCACTAAGCACATAGATAAAGCATACTCAATCTTGCAAATCCAAGAAACTCTTAAGGAACTCTAAGACTAAGACTTCTAAGACTCCATGACTCGATGCCCATAATGCTTCCTCATTAGCTTATTTATAGCAAAACTTAGAATGAAAGAAGAGGTAGAAAAGAATCTAACCGACAATACCGGGTAAACTGGTTAACCAAAAAGGAGGTTTATTGTGCCAAAATGGCCGACAATGACAATCCTTTACAACCTTATTTTGTCAGAGAATCTTATCTTTAATGTCTATTTCCATCTCCAATGTGATAAGCAGCTCCATCCCAACTACCACCAGAGCTAGAGCTGGGAGTTGATGGTTCAACATGCTTAGCAAATCTGTAATCATAGATTTGTTGCCATCCAACTGGTTTCCATCGAGCATGGATTTGAAAATGATGGTGTATAAGATTAAAGAACATGTTCAATGGAAAATGATACAACACAAAGGTGCCTTGATCATAGACATCATGGTAAAGAAATCTCAAATCAATTGAAAGGGGTGACATAAACATGCATGAATATTTCCCATGGTGTGAGTCTTGCTATATGCCACATGCCCATTGTGTAGTACAGTACATTAATAGAAGAAAATTAAGATTATTAAGAGGAAGAAGGTTATCAACAAGAATATGAATCTGAATAATGTAATGAAGAAGTCTAAACTTGTGACTACATAAATATAGTGAAACTGTATGAATTGGCAACACATGACTTTTATCATCTCAAGGAAATGATGCGACAAAAGTACAAGAGAGTAAATCCATGTGATGAGTACATAATATATTTGACTATAGCTACAATAACTCAAAATTAAGAGTGATTATAACTTTAGAAATAAATAACAAGTTATTCACAACACTCTTGATCCTATAACCATGCCTTTTGTTGATAGTGCTAGACAAGGTATTGTTCATAACATTGACGGAGGGAAACAAAATATTAAAGCTAATGTCGAGGCTAAAATACCAATAGTAAGGTTTCTACATAAGAAAAGAGATCCTATACAATATCCCATTGTATAAAATAAGTATTCACCTAAGTGAAAGAATATGGCCCCACATATGAGCAGTGTAGATATATCAAAAGGAAAATTTCCTATTTCAGAGGGAAGTGAAGAATTATATTCACAAGGGACTAATGAACTAGAAGAAGACTGAAGTCCCTAACCTGATAGAGAATGATCATGTGATACCCCAAGGGATGGTTCAATATATCCCCAAAATAAATGACAATATAACACTCTCTTCCACTCCATTCCCCAATTACATTGTATGTGATATAACCTATTTCTTGAGTTA
Organism: Cunninghamia lanceolata; assembly: GCA_027924645.1. Lineage (NCBI taxonomy): Eukaryota > Viridiplantae > Streptophyta > Pinopsida > Cupressales > Cupressaceae > Cunninghamia > Cunninghamia lanceolata. The sequence continues at coordinate 6,237,925 of BSBN01000918.1, read as the reverse complement.
GTTGAAAATACAAGTGCTAATGATAGAGATACTTAGAATCCTTGGACATAGAAATATGGCGTTAACTTATCTAAAAAACTCTTCTAGTCATGGTGGGTATATTAATGAATGCACAACCAATCTAAAAATTAAAGTAGAGGCAAAATAAACCCTTGATATTTTCTTGGGTACATCACCAGTAGACAGCTAGATGGATGTGGACCCATTTTACACTTCTCTACTGATAAATGGATTGATAATGCACAATTGTATGCTTGATTTAGGTGCATCTAGAAATTTTATGCCTCTTGAAATCATGACCCAGCTAGGATTGAAAATATCTAAATCTTTTGGTAAGTATTTTTCCATGGATTCCAAAGAGGTTCATGCGATTTGAGTGGTTAGGATAGTAGAGGTGCAATTAGCAACATACCTTGAGAAGACATTGTTAATGAGCATTGTTATGGTAAATTATTATGACAAATGGGGAGGCAACATACTTTGGAGGAAGTATTCAAATGGACTTATCTTATGCTACCATTCCCCTCCATAAGAAAACTATTGAACTATGTAGAGAAAAGTAAATTTTACACGTTGTAGAAGATCCATAGAGAGATTTAAATGAGATTCTATATGTGGACAATGGACCTGGCTAACTTTTTGGCTACTATGATGCCAACGAGAATTTTGTTGATCCAATTATACATCCACATACTTCAAATTATTTGGTTGGTGATTTAGGAATATGTTCTTTGATGGTTCTTATTTAAAGGATGGTTAAGATGTTGAGCTTGTGCTAACTTCCCTTAATGGTAAGAATTTTAAATTCTCTTTCAAATTAACATTTTAGTGTACTAACAACATGACAGAGTATGAAGCATTATTGTTAGGCTTGAATTTTGCTCAAAGACATGAGATTAAATGTATAAAAGTCTTTGGAGATTTAGAATTGGTAGTCTCCCAAATTAGAAGTGTTTATACAGCTAAGAACATCTAAAATAATACTAAAGTGTAGCATGTGATACCATTGAAATGGTTGATGCTTTTGGCATTGATTGGGTGGAAAGATCTGAAAAAATTATGGTTGATGATCTTGCTATGTTAGCCTCATATTTTGAGGAAGGATGGGTCTCTCGTTTATGAACTTATGGAGTTGAAGCGTTGTCTAGTCCCATAGTCCCTAATAATATTTACAACTAGCAAGTTTTTTAAAATAATGATCAAATTTATAGTTTCTCAATTGCCCAAGAGAATATGATGAGAAATTAATTAATTGGGAACTAATGATTGATAAAGAAGATGGAAGAGAAACTTTGTTTAGGGATAAACTGTTAGGGATTGCATGTAGAAGATATTAATTAAATGTAAATAAAGATTAAACAAAGGAATGAAAATACACAGAAATAATAAAAGCGAGAGACAAGTTTTAACGTGGTTCACCCAAACTCAGGCTACATCCACCAATAGAGAGTCTAATATTATTATCTAGTAAATCAAAACTGATTACAACCAACAATCCTTGCAACTAAATACTATTGCAAAATGCTACAATACATCAATGGAAACCCTAACCCTTAGCTGCTTTTATCAAGCCTTATGTTTGTTACAAAAATAGGGTTTTTATGTCGGCCAATAGAAAAAAAAATTCCCGATGCCTTTATAAAATAATAAAAAAATGTTGGAGGTTTCGGGGGCGCTGCCCCTCGACCTCACCCTATATCACGATAGGGAGCGCGCCAAGGGTGCTGCCCCTGGACCTGCAAGGGACACTAACCCCAAACCCCCGCAAGGGGCATTGCCCCTTGACCTCGTTAAATAATTTGGGGGGAAACCGCACCGATAAAAGTGGGGTAAATTTAACCTCCGAGTCTAATTAGGCTCCATATAACAACATAAACATCATCTAGTTGAAGTATATCACCACCCCAAATGGATTAGTTTCTATAGAAAGAGCCTTTGATGGATTCAAAATTAGAAACAAACCAATGAGTGACTTAGATGTTGAGGAAGTTGTTCTAGGAAGTGAGTTGGCACCATGGATAATATACATAGGTGGTAAGCTGAAGCCTACTAAAAAAACATTTCTTATTACCTTGTTAAGGAAATTCAATAAATGTTTTTCTTGGTCTTATGATGAATTAAAGGCATGCATGGAGGACTTGTTCAAACATGCAATTTGATTGCAACCTAGAGAAAAGCCTTTAAGACAAAATCAAAGGCCTATTAACCCCACACCTACCCATCAAATGCAAAACAAACTCACCAAACTAAGGGATGGGGTATTATCAAGCCTCTAAGACATTCCTCATGGGAGCTACTTTGATCCATACAGGGAAAAAGAAAGAGATATAAGACTGTGTGTTGATTTCATAAATCTAAACATGTTATCACTCCAAGATAATTATCTATTGCCCAACATGGAAAATATTTTTCCAAAGGTGTCTAAATCTAAGTTATTACCTATAATGGATGGTTTCTCTGGCTATAATCATGTGGTTGTTAAGGAGTTAGAATAATATAAGACATCCTTTTACTACCACATAGGGAACCTATGTAAATGTCAAAATATTATTTAGATTGATGAATGCTAAGGTCATATGTAGAGAGAAATGGATAAATAGCCTTTGCAAGATGAATTAATAGAATCATGGTTAAATAAAATATGACCTCACTGCATTTTTAAAACACATAAATGATCATTGTAAACATCTTGAGACCATCTTTATTAGATGCCTAGAATATGGATTATCTCTTAATCCCAAAACGTGTGTGTTTATGGTAGAAGAAGGGAAGTTGTTTGGGCACATAACTTATCATAAAGGAGTTAGGATAGGCCTTGAAAGAGTAAAAGCTATAGAATTGACTCCTCAACCTAAAACTATTAAGGGGATCTAGTCCTCCTTTGGGTAGATCAACTTTGTAAGAAGATTTGTCTCTAACTTTGCTAAGAAAACAAAATCCATTTCTTACATATTTAAAAAGGGCCAAATTATATAATGGGAAGGTGAAGTTACAAAATCTTTCAAAGGAATTAAAGATGCATTAAATAAAGCATTGATATTATCTATCCCTAACTATTCCAAGCCTTTCCAATTATTCTATTTTACATATTTCCACACTATAGCAACAATTCTTATACAAGAAAAGATGGTTCTGAACAACCTATAGTATTCTTTAGCAAGTCCCTTCAGAATGTAAAGGTAAAGATATAAATTATGGAGAAATAGGTATATGCTCTTGTCAAAGATATAAAATATTAGACCATATCTTATAGGATCTAATGTTGCAGCCTATGTACCACTTTCAATAGTTAGAAATACCTTTATCAATTAGGAAACTTCTGGTAAGAGGTGTACTTGGATCAATAAGATCCAAGAGTTTGATTTAGATATATCCTAATTACAAATTTGGTTAGACATTGGGGGCATCCAAATTACTGATTGAAATAAATTTAGAGTCTAGACATATTAACTCTACAAGTGACAAGTGTGTATCAAGCCTTTGTCTTTTGGAGAATGACCCATGCTATGTTGATATCATAATTTACATGGTAAATATGACTTGTCCATCTTATCTATATGCTAAAAGCATAGGACAATCAAACTTGCCACTCAAAAGTACATTGTAGTGGAAGTTGAACTAATATTGAAAAATATTGAAGGGGTGTTACTCAATAATGAAACATAATTTTAAAGGATTGTAAATGAATGTCATCAAGGAGTATGTGGTGGTCATTTCATGGAAAATGGAATTAATCACAAATTTTTACTAGTAGGATATTGGCGGCTATCTTTGTTTAAGGATGTGGCTAAAATGATCATGAAGTGTGATAGTGATGCAATCATGGATGAAGGATCCAATGAAGGATTGTCCAACCATGCAACAATAACCAAACACAAAATACATAGTAGAGACTCAATAGAACAACAACAATAAATTTATTGATTTCATAGTTACGAATGATTACAACCTACCACAATGGGATTCCTACATTCTAGGTTGTAGCTATTTGATTACTAAACATGAAATTATACTATTTAGGTAAAACTCAATACATTCCTACATGTCATGCTATCAACATCTTCATTATCAATATCATACTCTATTTTAGACCCTTATCCTCATCCTCACACTCTTTCTCTCTAACTTTTTTCTCTTTCTCATTTACTCACTCGATGATATTTTAAAATTATCATAAGCCATGTATATATAACAATCCGAATCCTCAAAGATGATTTGTGTTGGCTACAAGGTGGCTTAAATCTCCAGGCCACATGAAATGTGTAGTTGACCAAGTGTGATAAATAAGTCCCTTAATCAAATGTGGTTATAACAGAATGAAATATATTTGTGCAGTGCTCATCATAAGCTCTCTTGGGTCTAATATATCTTCATATGCATTCCTTTATTGGCACCAACTCCTAGAAACCTAACACAAGTGAAGAATAGTGAAATCGTGTGAGCCTACTAGCTCGATGATAGTTTAATAACCAATTTACACCTTTTTGGTGATCCAAATCTCCTAAAATGTGGATATATCATGGATGAATCATTATAAAACATGTGGTACAAACCACAAGACCTAATATGCATTTGTGGTGATGTGTAATATATTATTCTATGACCGACTGGAGATTGGAAACCTATAAAAAAACAAAGTGAAAACAAATATTTTTGGTTGATGCAAGATTGCTCTTACACCATAGGATGCTCTTACATCAGACACCTGGGATTATTTGAAAAGTGATTTCCCCACTTTCCAATGACTATAGGAAAACCCAGATGGTCTACCTCAGTCTTGGAAATCCAACTTGAGTCTTCTTCTAGCCTTCTTCTCCATTTCACCAAATACTCCTCATACTACCCAGTCCTTCTTCTCCTTCCAATTACTATTATCTAATATTTCCTAAATCTTCTCCTTTTGATATTGTAGTATCTAGATTTTCCATTGTATTTTTGGTCTACTATCTGTTGACTCTCCTTCATGATACTAATATAAATATGCAATGTTGAATACATAAGATATGCCCAAGAATTCTAGTAGCTCTACTTCATATGCATTTCCTAAATCAAATCTCGTCACAATTCTACAAGGGCCAAACTTCCTCATATTAAATTTATTATATGTTCCAACTAGAAATCTTTCCTTCCTGAGATATACCATTACTTCATTCCTAATCACAAATTATTTGTATCTTCTTGTATTATCACCCTTCTTGTATTTGTCATTCATCTTCTCCAAGTGATTATTTACTTTTGCATGTACTTATTTCATGTGCTTTGTAAATTATTTTGCCTCCACACTCCTCTTTTCTTCCTTGTTGATGTAACTTTGATACATTCCTTGGGATACTAATGCACACAATCTAAATGGTGTTTTCCCCATAATCCTATTTACTGAATTGTTATATGAAAATTCTGCATGTTATAGAACCATGTCCCAATTTTTTGCCTTCTCTCCAACTAGACATCTTAGTAAATTTCCTAAACTCTTCTTCACCACCTTTATTTGTCCATCAACCTGTGGGTGGAACTAAATTTTAAATCTATCCTCATCTTCTCCCATAATGTCTTTCAAAAGTACCCACCAAATTTTGTATCCCTGTTTGAAACTATACTCCTTGGCAAATCATGCAATCACAACTTCTCTAAAAATAGGTCAGCTATATGTATTGCATTATTACTCTTCTTGCATGTCATTAAATGTGCCATCTTAGAGAATATATACACAACCATAAATATTGAATCATTTTCACTTTGTGTTCTTAGAAATCCCAATAAAAAATCCATACATCCTCCCAAGGTCTCTCCGATACTAGAAAAAGTTGATATAAACCAACATTTTGATGCTCCCCCTTGGCAAGTCCTGCAACCTTGAAAAAATTTCCTTACATCCTTGTATATATATAGCCAAAAATAGTTCTCACTTACCAATGCAATTACCTTATCTACCCCAAAATGTCCAGCTAAATTGCCACAATGATTCTCCTTAATTAGATTTTCCCTCATTGAACTCCTTGGTACACATAATTGGCTACCCTTGAACACCATCTCATTGTGGATCAAATAATCCAACCATCTACTCTTATCCATGATTACTAGTTCATTACAAGCATTTTCTGTCTCCACAAAATTAGGATCAACTTCATACAAATGCTTTAGTTTTTTAAAACCTACTACTTTCGTTCTCGTCTTTATTAGCAAGTTATGTCTCCTACTCAACACATCAAAAAACTTGTTTGACTTCCCACTCCTATGTTTTAGCACAAAGGTATAGAGTTGCATGAATTCAACCCCACATATGTCTCTGGTTCAACTTACCTTGATTGTTCAAATATTGTAATGCTTGGTGATTAGTGTACACCACAAACTCCTTGGGAAACATGTAATGCTTCCATTTCTTCAATGCTCAAATCGTGACATAAAACTTTTGGTCATAGACTGAATATCTCCTAGAACCATTCAATTTCTTACTAAAATAGGCTACTAGTCTCCCTTCTTGGCTTAGAACTTCTCCATTTACATTTCCACTTTCTTCACAATCAACTTGGAATATCTTATTGAAATTTGGTAAAGCTAGCATTGGTTGTTTTGTCACCTTCTTTCTAAGCAGTTCTCAAAGCTCTAGTCTACTCCTGTCATCCACTTAAATTTTTCCTATCTTCCCTCATTATCTCAGTCATTGGTGCACAAATACTACTAAAATTCTTGATGAACTTCCTATAGAAACTTTCCAATCCATGAAAATATCTCACCTCTTCAACACTTGCTAGTGTAGGCCACTCCACAATTTCTCTAACTTTCTTTGGGTCCATCTTCAAACCTTCTGCTGAGATCATAAATCCCATATATACTAACTCCTTCTTCATGAAGCTACATTTATTCAAATTGATAAATAATTTCTTCTCTCTTAATCTCTGTAACACTAGTTGATATGTTCTAGTTTTTCTTCCATAGTCTTACTAAAAATTAGAATATCATCCAAGTAAACAATCACAAACTTACCCAAAAATTTCTTTAGTGCCTTATCCATCAACCTCATAAATGTACTTGGTGAATTAGTTAGTCCAAAAGGCATAACCAACCACTCATATAATCCCTCATTAGTCTGAATTCTATCTTCCACTCATCTCCTTCCCTTATCCTTATTTGATGATAACCACTCTTCAAATCAATCTTTGCAAAGTACCTTGCTTTGCTCAAATCGTCCATTATGTCACCCATCCTTGGAAATGGGAATCTATACCTCACTATGATTTTATTGATTGATCTCAGAGAATCAATACACATCCTCCACTCACCATCCTTCTTGGGTGCTAGTACCTCAGGTATTGCACATGGGCTCAAAAACTCTCTAATTAAACCTTTCCTCAACAACTCTCACACTTGCATGTTGAATTCTTCATTCTCTGCTTGTAACATCCTATGTGGTGCCATATTTGACAAGCTAGCTCCTAAAATTAAGTCCATATGATGACTGATACTCCTTACTCATGGAAATCCCTCTGGCATATTGTCTAATATGATGTCATTGTATTCTATTAGTGATTCTAATATTTCCTTTGGTAGTGTCTCCTCATCACTTACAGTGGTGTTCTTGGTATTTGTGGTGCCACATATCTTAGGAATTAATGCATAACATACATTCTCATGCCTCAGCCTATCCAAGAACCTTCTCCCATCAACCAAACATATTCTAGCACTACTACAAACTTGAATATCTCTATCTTTTAGTGGCATTAACCTATGTCTCTTACCATTCCTTGCTATAGTGTAAGTGTTTTCCCACCTATTGTGTATAGATATCCTATCAAATTTCCATGGTCTCCCCAACAATAGATGGCATACATCCATCAACATTATACCGCACAAGACTTCATCATGATATCCTCATATCTTGAATTTTACCCAACATTGTTTATTTACCCTCACCCTATGTCCCTTCTATAGCCAAGAAATCACATATGGTTTTGGATGTTTCAATATCTTCAAGTTCAATTTATGAACCATTTCCTTAGATACTAGGTTATCTATAATACCACTATTAATGACAACTTTACAACAATTACATCCTACTTTGCATCTAGTTCTAAACAAATTCTTTCTATATACTAGTTCTTCTGCATTACAGTATTTTTGCAAGGCCCTCCTCATGGAAAGTGATTCTCCATGTTCAAGGTCGTCCTCTATTTCATATGATCTTTGGGGTTCTTCATCTACAAATGCATCTCGTGTTACTTTTTTCTCTCTTCCCTTGACCTTGAGAAAATTCAAATTATCGGTGCCCTTCCTCTCTACACCTAAAACATGTTCCTCTAAATGATCTTCCCTCATTTCTCTCATATCTTCCTCTACTCCTTTTATATCCATAACTACAGTGCATATTTATGTCTTCCCTACCTTTGTGGTAGAAATCACCATCATTCTTATATTTGTGGTACGTATCACTACTCCCTCTTGCATTATGGTACATATTATTATCCCTACGGTATATGTCATCAATATCTCTTTCTTTCTTATATGATCTTCTATCACCATAATATGACCTCTCTCTTTGGGGTCTATCTTCTCTTCCTCTCTGCCACTTCTACTTGCTTTCAAACCTCTTATTCAACTTTTCTTCCACCTTGAGTGCAAATTGATACGTTTCCTCTATGATACAATTAACCTAACAAGACTTAGATCATCTTGGATTCTTTTTCTCAATCTATTTATATATCTTGCAACCTTCTCTTTAATTGCTTCACTATGCCCTATCCTAATGATCAACTTATATAATTATTTAGTATATCCCTTCACAGTCCTGTTGATGGGTGTTTTAGCACACAACAACGCAGGTGTGATTATTGGTTTCACACCTCTCTTGAAAAGTATCCTACCCTAGGTAAGACTACTCCAAGGATAATACAACTAGGTCTTAGCGTGCTTGGAATGACTCAATAGTATGTCTAGTTGTGCCAATAAGGGGTCATACATAAAATGTAGGGTTTATGGAAAGATGGTAGCAGTGCAAGTGCAGAAACCCTAGGTGGTTCAGACTGTGAAGTCTGAAATTTCAGCAGATTTGAGATTTGTTTGCTACTATGAAACCTAAATCTAACAACTTGATATAAATAAAATGCAAAAGGAAAAGGAGAGAGAAGGGATAAGAGATCCTATAGACAATTGCAGAAATGATCAATAACCAGATAGATAGATTCCCAACAATAAACAAATATCTTCTTAACCAGGCAACCCACAATGCCACAGAGAATGTGCAATCTTCTAAGGAGATGCAATGATTTTCAAATTGTAGAGGGTTCATCAAACACCCAATCCTTGGTGCAGCTCAATGAAATCATACAATCGAACTTATCTCATAAACTATGCCCAGAGTAACCATGCACAATGACATACAATTAGCAAGCCATTAATGGTATGGACAAAAAATCCATCAAATATCTGAATAATTAATCACAAGTGCAACTGAATATCAACTAATTTCATATTGACACGAACCATGAAGACCAAAATAAGACAACACACAATCACAAATTCCCAACAACCTGCAAAACTTGCTTTGTATTGACTAAATTTTGGCAGAGTCTCAGCAATTCATTATCAAGTCTTACTTACAAATGAGAGAAAAGGATGGCCCTTTTATAGACAAGGCACCATATCGAGTTTTTCAATGGACGGTGGAGATTAACTCAACACCAATGGTCCAGATTACCTGGCATTTAATAAAGTATAGCAGTTAGTTACATTTTCGGATTTGCATTTGTCCTTTAGGAAAAAGACAAAATACAACTTGCAAATACATTGAATCTAGACAAAATGGATACCCATTTGGTTGTACATGATGAAAAGTCAATTTTTAGGGCCTAATAAAGCCAAAATAGAGTCACATGATGCTTGAAAACTTGAGCTGATGTGGATTCACAGGATTCCAAGTGTTGAATGGACCAAGAGGAGTATATGGCACTTTATAAGTGAAGATATATCCAACTAGATGCTTGTTGGACTGATTCTTGATGACTAGACTGCTGGGACAACTATATGCATGTCGTGGACATTGGACTGGACCTGTAGGAACAACAATGAAAGAAGCATGATCTTCAATGTCTTCTAGCTCCTAAGGCCTATCCCCATCATATTAGACATCATACTGACTTCCTTTTGCAGGTGCAACAGCAATTTGGTTGATAAAATAAAGTTTTTGCATTTCTGGATCAACAGGGTACCTCTGTATGTTCATCCTTCCAAGATGGTTCCAGTTGGCTCCTTTGTCCTCTTAGACCTACAAGTAACACGACCAAGCATCACTTTCATCTTAAACAATAATTTCCCATCATTTTGAATCAAAATATGCCCATTTGTAGTCATGGATCAGTCAAAAATAGCTCATTGTCAATGTTACTTCCTTATAGACAACTTCATAAATCTAGTGATTTTTGCATTATTTTTTACATTTTTTACCATTTTCAAGTACCCATTTGGCCAATATATTAATCTAGGAAGTTTTTGTGGTCATTAGAATCCATTTGCAGACTTTTATTTCATATTGTTCTAGCGTTTTCTGTAAAAAATGAAATTTTTGGGGGTCACCGACCTTTCATGTGCAGTAGCATTAATTATTGTAAAGCGTGCCAAAAATCCACACAAACTTGGTAAAATATTCATCATGATGTGACAAATAGATATGCAATTCAAATCCATCAAGAAAATCCAATTTGCTTCTTGAAAAACTCAATTTTCAGGCCAAAATACCAAAAAGCGCTGATTTTGGGGTTTACCGACCTCAGAGGGATTTTGGGGTCTAACGACTAAAAGTTGGTGCAATGCAATTCTAGCACAGGTTGGAGAGGTTCATTTTTAGTGCAAAATGCTTTTGCGCTACTTTTGGGTGCCATTGACTTGCGTGAGTTTGGGCTCTGATCGACTAATAGCATCTCATAAGGTCGGTCGGGGTGGATTGTAGCGCAAATCAGTAAGGTCGATTTTTAGCACAAAACATAAAAGGCTTATCGATGGGGATTTTCAATGCAACCGAATAGCACAGGTTTTAGCGCCGACTGATCTTCGTGACTTAAGTCAGTGGAAGGCCATTTCAGTGCAAGTCTGCGCAGTGGGTTTTTAGTGCAAAGGTCGGTAGAGGCTGTTTTTAGCGCTAAGGTCGGTAGAGGCTGTTTTTGGCACTTTTTGCAGTTGGGCTCATTTTTAGCGCTAGATTTTGAATTGGCTAGGGTGAAATTTTTAAATATACTTTCAGGATGTTTGAGATAGGTTCCAGATCCATAGGATTTCATATACAAATTCTAGAATTTTGAGGTTCTACCAGATTTCAGACTTAGCCATTTTTTAGGGTTTTCAGGGTTTCAGACTTAGCCAAATCAGGGCTTCAGGACCATGTGACAGAATGAAAGTATATGAACCCCTTAGTGAAATCTTATGGAATTTGACATGATTTTGCAAATCTAAGACCTGGAAACTAGGAATTTCAACATAAAACATCCTGCAAAAGCAATTTCAAGGCCAATATCCAGTGACATAGGATTTTTGAGCAAAGTGCAGTAACACTCAATTTTAGCGCAAGAGGTAAAAAATGGCAATCTTTTAAGCACAAGACCACTCAAGACACTTCCAAATCAATCATGCATGACATCAAATCACTCCAAACATGCAAAATACTCAAATTTGGAACAAATCCTACACTCTAAGCACAAATTCACTTTCTCATCATCATAAGCAAGAGAGATCGAGACTCCAAGCCAAAGCAAAAGAGGGGGTCTCTATTTGGCAAAATGGGGCATGTGTACAAGGCACAACAAGTCCTACCCCTCTATCTCAAATTTTGCAACCTCTTCAACAATTCCAATTCATAATCAATAGGTACAAACTGTCTCTTCAATTTCACAACTATCCTATCCCATTTTGTTATCCTTTCTTTTCCCCTGATATTTCTTTCCAATTGTATGTTATGCCCTTACTTCCATAGCGTATATGGTTATGAATAGTCAGCTTGTGGCCATCTTAACTCTTAATTAAGTCATATTATCATTAGTATATTTTTATTTAGTTGTTTAGGTCGGACTAATGCTTATATAGGGTTATCTAAGTTAGCCTAGGTGATATCCTAGGCATAAATAGGTATATATAGGAGGTAGTGAGTCTTATTTCATCATATTGAGTATTGTGTTCTCATTGAAGACTATTGGAGGTATCCCCCTCGAAGTGGATTGGGAGGTTGCCCCCTCGAAGTGGCATATTATTATCAAGTATTTGCAACATATTTACTATTATTATCAAGTATTTGTAGCATATTTACTATTATATTCATCTATTGTGCAAGTTGTTTCATTACAAGTGGTATCAGAGCATGATCTTGGCACCGTGAAGGCAAAAACAAGGCGATTTTTTTTCTAATTTTGGAGGTCATTTTGGAAGGTGCATATCTCTCATATTTGGTGAATTTTTTTTTGAAGGGGTTTTGAAGACCATATTAAAGAAGCTACAGTCCAGATTTCAAAGACATTGGAGCAGAATTGAGTGAATTATTGCAAAATTAGGGTTTTTTCCCAATTTATTTGGAAGGTGCATATCTCTCAAATCCTAAGCATGTTATTGCAAAATTAGGGTTTCCAACAATTTCTCTCTCCAGGATGCACATTGCCAAATTTCTTGGAGATTTTTTCAGGGAAGTGAGATCTAGGCCCTAGTAAGTTACAATAACAACCTCTTTTTCTTCTTCTACAGTAACAACAACTTCTTCTTCTTCTTCTTCTTCCTCTTCTTCCTCTTCCTCGTCTTCCTCTTATTCCTCTTCTTCCTCCTCTTCCTCCTCTTCCTCCTCTTCATCTTCATCTTCATCTTCATCTTCGTCTTCGTCTTCCTCCTCTTCCTCTTCTTCCTCTTCCTCTTCTTCTTATTCCTCGTCTTCCTGTTCCTCTTCCTCTTCTTCCTCGTCCTCATCATCCTTGTCCTCATCCTTGTCATCCTCATCCTTGTCCTCGTCGTCCTCATCCTCCTCGTCCTCCTAGTCCTCCTCCTCATTGTCCTCGTCTTCTTCTTCTTCATCGTCGTCCTTGTCGTCCTCGTCCTCCTCATTCTTGTCCTCCTCATCCTTGTCTTCTTCTTCTTCTTCTTCTTCTTCTTCTTCTTCTTCTTCTTCTTCTTCTTCCTCTTCCTCTTCATCCTCGTCGTCCTCATCCTCGTCATCCTCTTCTTCTTCTTCTTCTTCTTCTTCTTCTTCCTCGTCCTCTTCCTCCTCATCCTTGTCCTCATCATCACTGTCCTTGTCGTCCTCATCCTCTTCTTTGTCATCTTCTTCCTCTTCTTCGTCGTCTTCTTCCTCTTCTTCTTCCTCATCTTCTTCGTCTTCTTCTTCATCTTCTTCATCTTCATCCTCTTCCTCTTCATCCTCTTCCTCTTCGCCCTCTTCCTCCTTGTCCTCTTCCTCCTCATCCTCTTCCTCCTCATCCTCTTCTTCTTCTTCCTCTTCCTCTTCCTCTTCCTCTTCCTCTTCCTCTTCCTCCTCGTCCTCTTCCTCCTCATCCTCTTCCTCTTCCTCTTCCTCTTCTTCCTCTTCCTCTTCCTCTTCCTCTTCCTCTTCCTCGTCATCTTCTTCCTCTTCTTCTTCCTCGTCATCTTCCTCTTCTTCTTCCTCATTGTCTTCCTCTTCTTCTTCTTCGTCTTCTTCTTCTTCTTCTTCTTATGCTTCTCCTCCTGCTCTTGCTCTTGCTCCTCCTCCTCTTCCTCCTCCTCCTCCTCCAGCTCCTCCTCCTCCTCCTCCTTACACAATAGAGACTTAATGGAACAACAACAATAACTTTCTCCTCCTCCTCCTCCTCCTCCTCCTCCTCCTCCTTCTTCTTCTTACACAACAGAGACTTAATGGAACAACAACAATAAATTTATTGATTTTAGAGATGAATAATTACTACCTGCCACAATGGGCTTCATACATGCTAGCCCACAACTGTTTGACTATTAAACATGAAATTATACTATTTAGATAAAACTCATTACATTCCTACATGCTACATTGTCAAAATCTTCCTCATCAATATCGTACTCCATTTTAAACCCTCATCTCCATGTCCATACTCTTTCTCTATGACATCATTCTCTTGGTCACTCACTCACTTAATGGTATCTTCAAATGATCATAAGCCATGTATATATACTGATCCCAAGCCTCAAAGATGATCTGTATCAGCTCCAAAGTGGCACACAACTCTAGGCCACATGAAATGTGTAGTCAACCAAGTGTGATAAATAAATCCCTTAATTAAATGTGGTGATAATAGAATAAGAGATCTTCATGCAGTGCTCATCATAAGGTCTCCTAGGTCTAATGTATCTTCATATGTCTTCCTTTGTTAGCATCAACTTCTAGAAACTTGGTGCACGTGAAGAATAGTGATGAAGGTTTATAAACCAAGTTACACCTTTTTAGTGATTAAAATCTCCTAAAACATGGATATTCTATGGACGAATCATTATAAAACATACTGTCCAACCTACGAGATCTGATATGCATTTGTAGTGATGTGTGGTGGATTATTTTGTGACTAATTGGTGATTGGAAAATTACAAACAAATAAACAAAGTGAAAGAAAATATTTTGGTTGATGCAAGAAATATCTCTTACACCTTGTGATGCTCTTGCATTAGATAGCCATCAAAATCTTTCTATGAAGATGAAAGTCACTTAGTCTTTTCCACTCAAGACAAATTTAGTAGAAACTCCATCTCAACAATGGGGGATTGATTTTATAGGAGAAATAATTAAAAAGTCCAATAATAGTTTTAGGTGGATCCTGGTAGCAACTAATTACATCACCAAGTGGGTTTAAGCAAACCCATTAAAGAATGCCACTACTAGAGATTGTGATGAATTTCTTATTGAACACAATTCTTATGAGATTTGGAGTACCATAAGGGTCATTGTAGACAATTCCATGTGCTTTAGGGAAAGTGAATTTGCAAACATGTGCACCAAATATAGGATTAATATTAATTACTCTCCCCCCATATCACCCTCAAGGCAATGGGTAGGCTAAATCTAGTAATAAAAAATGATGAAAATCATAAAAGAGCTAGGTTATAACAAAAAGAGATGGGATGACAAGATTCAAATTGCAATATGGGATGATAGGATCACCCCTAATAAATCCACATGAAAAAGTCCTTTTGAATTGATGTATGGGGTGAATGATGTATTGCCTATAAATTTTGAGTTACCTATGTATAAATTATTGATATAGTTTGGTAAAGTTGATAATTCCATCAATCAGAGGATTAATCAACTAGTGGAATTAGATCGAGTAAGAATGACAACCCATGATAAAAATTTGTCCAATCAAAAGAAGGTAAAGCTATTGTTTGATAAAAAGGTCAAGCCAAGAAGTTTTTAGCTCAAGGCACTGACATGTTCTTAATGTGGAATGCTTGGTTAGAGTAAAAAGGAAAACATGGAATATTTGATGCTCTATAGCTAGGCCCTTATGTTATTGAAAATTACAGTAGCCACAATAAAAATTATTTAATATGTCTAAATGGGGAATAATTGGAGTTGCTAGTCTTTGGGCAACATTTGAAGCAATATTCTAGTAAGAATACTCTAACTCTTGTTTATATTTGTGCATTAATGATTGTATGTATGCTTATAGTGTAGTTTTTTGTGTTAAGCATTTCTCTTGTTGGTGTGCATCATGCATTTTTATACTTTGTATATTCTTATCTTTGGGATCCCCTTTTGTTCATTTTGCTTTCCTAAAGAACTTTTCTAAAATATTCCCACCATGCCTACTAGAGGCAAGTGAATTAACAAGATCCATTGTTTATAACTGATTTATGATAGTTTTATGTTGCTCTATCTATTATTTTTATCACCCTCAATGTTTTTGGTCCTTAAAATTTTCTCCTCAACCTATGTGTACCCTTGTTATTATTGACTTGATCATATTTATTAGCAATTCTTTCATGCCAACCTAGTTTGTAGAAGTTCAAAATGAAAATCAAAAGCTTTCTTTATTTTATTTCTTTGTCATTATGTTTAAAAATTCACTTGCTAAAGAGGTCACACTTTATCTTAAGTGTTTTGTTTCTTTCTATCAATTGATGGTTACTAGTTTCTATAGATTTTTAGATTGACTAGGTTGGTAAATGGTAAGATGCTTTAAGTTAGGTTACTATGAAAGATACTAGTAAAAAGATAGCTACATCATCCTTAGCGTTTCTTGCTAATAATTAGAACATACACAGAATCACATTGTATGATTTTGAAGACTATTTGGCAAGGGAGATTCATGAGGAAATAATTTATTTCAAGAAGATTAATCCTACCAAAAGATTCAAGAGATATTTAGTTTTCTATTACATTTTCCTATATGTTCTAGAAAATAAATGGGATGATAGCTTAGGAAACAAATACATATCTCCAAAACATCCCAAAGGCTAGGCCAAGCTAGTGCAATTATGGTTTATTCATATGGATAGACATCATCCATACTCGTCTTACTTCACTTTTGAAAATTACTATGTTAACCTAATGATAAAAAAATTAATGGGAGTACAAGTAGACCCAAGTTGACATACGAGGTAATGTAGTTTGTCGAGCCCTTGTAGATGGAGCCTAAAGGAGTATTAAGGCATAGTTGGAGAGATTGAGTCTTCTTCATAGAGTACACTCTAATTAGATTTTTTGGGGCCATGGCCAAGCCCTATCTATTTCTTCATACAATATCTCCCATTATTACTTTCTTATAAGCAATAAGACAAGTACATTATGTGGACAAGTCACATTTCAAAGATCTCCAAAACACTTGGTTTCTTTCTCCTACCATGGAGATTAGGGATTTCCAACTTATAGGAAAATATTCATTTAACAAAGTGATTACATATGTTGGCAAATTGGTAATGTAATTCAATTACTAGAGAGATTGACCCTAAGAAGTTTATTGATGGACTACGAAGATCTCAAAATAGGTCAATACTAGATCACAAATATGTTGAATACTAATATTTTATTAGAAGTTATATAAGTGACGTGGATAAGAAAATGAGAAGGGAGGTACAGTTAAAAATGTGCTTGATAAAGAGGAAAAGGAAAATCCTTAATATGAAGTATCTAGGAGCTTTCTCTCCCATTTAAGAAAAAATTGAAATAATGGAGGCACTCCTTAAAATGTTATATTTTATGGAGAAATGCCTAATGAACCAAAGCCAAAACTAGAGGTTAATCCAGAGATAACATGAGATGAAGTATAGAGAATTAATGAATTTGATGAAGAGGAATTTGAATAAACGATTGGTGAAGATCCCCAAAATTCCATCACTTGCATCATCAATGGCTAAAAAACCACTTCAAAGGAGTGAGAAAACAACTATGTAAATTTATCCTTCTCCTTTGATGGACTACTCTATGACTTGCCTAGAGAGTATATGACTCCATAAGAACATGAATTTGTTTCTATTAAGTCTCCCCAGTGTCCAAGAGGACAAGAGATAATCATTATAGACTTTGAAACACCATTTGAACAATATGTCAGCATTGAGGACATTTAAGATGTTGAGATGGAGGCTATTAAGGAGTTCTTAGTAGATGGCCAATGTTTCAAGACTCCTAAATTCAAAATATGTTAAGTGCAAAGAGAAGCAAGCTTATCTTGTAAAGAAAGGTAATGGAAATTTCTCAACAAAAGAACAAGATACTATAGAGAGTAGCAAACATTCTCCTAATACTTATTATGATGTAGAAAATATTACTTTAGAGTAGGGGAGATAATTAGTAAGGGCTAGTGGATTGCTATTATTACATAGTTGTGATATTGCAAAATCTATAGTTTTTGATACCATGATAAGAAGGGAAGGCACACTTAATATTGTCAATGACCAAGTAGAGAGTACCAAATTTGCTCCGTCATCTTTTAACCCTAATGTAATAACATTGTATTTATAGGTAGTGGCCCCTTTGTATAAAATACCTCCAACTAATTATATCCCTCAACAATTAGTATAGAAACTCATGGTTGAAAGGGTCGATGATGTATTGAAGATAGATGCAGCAAATTGGCAATCCATACTACTTAGTTTAGATAGGCGAGAACCCAAAATCTAGAAGAGGATAATAGAAAGCTTGAAGAAGAGAACTTAAGGTTGATAAATAGACTAATGGATCTAAAGAAAACATACAAATAAAATTAAGTAACAAATGTAAACTTCTATATAAAAGGTTTCTTTCCCTATCCCTATATTCTAATTATCGACTCCATCTATGGAAGGGAAATATGAGATATAAGAGCTCTTGAAAGAGCTAGAATTTTTGTTGCAAGAGGCTCAAGTGGAAAATGGTGAGGCCAAATTATAAGTATTTAATTACAAATCAAAGTTGATAGATGTAGTTTAGGGGTCATTTTATCATGAGGTCCAAATAACTGCTAAGTCATGTGATTACTTGTGGAAGGATCGTGGTAAAATTATCAAGGTAATAGTCACACATGGTGAGATAGAGGAAGGAGTTTCAAATATAAAAGACACATGCTTGTCTAGAATCCATTAGATGGATAAAAACTTCAACTCAAAATATAATAAGCTTAACGAGTTTCCAAAAATCACAAAAACATATGATCTTTGCAAGATCATTAATTGCTTCATTTGTTGATTTATAGGGTGTTGTTTCTTAGAGTTGTAGCTCCACATATTCTAAATACCAATATCTAAGCCTAGGGAAGGTCTATTTTAGAATAATGGATTGAACTTATAATAGAATAGTGACAACAATGGACCAATGCATAAGACAACACAAATCTCTTCATCTTTAGTCTCTATTGGGCTAAGGGGGTATTCCCTTTGTTTAAATGTAGGAGAATTAACAAGAAAAGAAATGTGTAGCTACCATTGAAAATAAAACCATTCCCTAGTGCATAATAAGATTCCTATTATTGTCTCTAAGCCCCTATGTTAGTTTATATCATAACCTCCTTTCAAGTAGATTGTATCCCCTAAGTTGATTATAAATAAGAACTTACTACAAATACACTTGTAAGAATAACACTAATGCAAATCCATGTAATATTTTTCTACTTTAAACTTTCATATGATATGCTCTTGTAGGTGTGATGGGCTTGCATAGTTGGTCGGCCAACTAATTCTAATTTTGACACAAATGATTTTATGTTTTATTTTTGTGTATGTGTTGGTGTGATGAAAGGCCAGAGTTTTATAGATTGGTGCCTTAATCCTAATAGGGCGATAGATTTGAATTTAAAAGCTAAGAGAACAAATGCATATGGAATCCAAAAGAGATACAATATAATGGAAATAAGGACAAGAAGGGCTTGGTTTTGTATTCACATTTGCACATCGGGCTCTACATATGCCAACACATTAACATGGTATTATAGCATCAAAGATGGAGCATAATTAAATAATCCACAATAAAATGAATATATTCTTTGCAATACTAAAAAGGTAATTTGTGAAAGCTTCACAAAAATTTTATGATCTCTAGGTTGATCAACTAATCAAGAATAATGCTCAAGTTAACAAGTTTAATTAGAACAATATATTACATCCCTAAAAATACATCTAAAGTTCATGGAGACATTTACAACAATGACAACTATACATTCAAAGATTCTCAATCAATGAATAACAAGGATACATTTGTAAATGAATTGAAGATCAAATATGCCATTTTACAATTACCCTAGATTTGATATAGAATGAATAACACCCTTTAACAATTCTTCAATGTCTCTTTCTTAAAACCAACCAACAACAACCAACAATAATTTTCAAACTTGTATATATATGATTCAACTCCTTCATGGTGTGGACACATGTATAAAATGCACTTTGTAGTTTGTAGTCAACTCAAGATGTCATCATTAGCACAATCTACAAGAAGGGAAGAATATTTGCAAGAGGAGGATAGAACATTCTTTAAGCAAGCTAGAACAATCTAGTTGTAGGCCTGCAAAGGAGCTATTATCCATGCAATCACGTTCTTAGGTCACCCATACCTATTGCATCATTAACCATTGGGTCTTGTACATAAATCCATGCCTTCGAGGGGTCCACTTCTACTTCCATGTGAATTAGACATTTCCTAAGTTAAATTACATCCTTGAGAGGAAATTAAATGCTTGTCAATGTAAAGGGAATTATATTTTGTCTTTTGTTTCAATGATGCGTTGTAAGGTGCAAGTGCCAAATGAGGATCAAAATTCATCAAATGAGTGTATTGTGGGCTTGTAGGCATGGAATAACATTTTAAAGTAGGGATACACTTTGCAAGTTGCACAAGAATGAGACAAGTTCATAGGATATATAATTTTTAGGATTTGAAGGTAGAAGTACAACTTGAAACATGTAAAGGGAGTAGGGAAGTTTTCCATGATAATCTTTTAGGTTCAAGAACAAGAATACAATAGCAGTTTGCAAATTTCTTAGAGAGGGATAGGTCTAGCAAATAGGTTGTGTAGGATTTAGGGATCGGGGTATTGCAATTTGTAGTGAGCATGAGGTGGAAATGAAGGCACAAGTCTATAGACAAAAGTTAGGTATGATAACATGTTTTGGAGGCACACAACATTTTACAATATGTGCAAAGGTGCAACTGTACTTCCCACTCCAACTCTGATTGTATTGTGAGATTACATGGATTGAAAGCATGTTGGCAACTATAAGTAGGAGGGATGTGTCTAACATCCAAAGTAATGGCTGGGTGTAGGGTATGGAGGCACATAATAATTTGCAACAAGCAAACTGTAAAGTACAATTATGCTCTACAACTCAGGCCTAATATATGTTATGTGCTTTGTACAGGAATGGGAGCTTTTCAAGTTGCATGTGGGAGAGGGAGGTCTGATAAATAATCAATGCTTGTGTGAAGAACAAGGAATGGGGTGTACCTTATAGTTTATAATGTATAGTGCAACGTGTAGCTACAACATATAAAAATGCATAATGCAAAATGCAAATTGAAGTAGTAACTCTGCCCCTTGTCATTTTAAATTTAGAACCATGCAAACACAAACCAAGATCCCCCAAATATGGAATTTGAATGCATGAAAAATCACAAGGACCCAACAAAGGTGAAAAACATAATACAAAACATAAATTTTCATCAAGACCCACCAAATGGGAATCTTAGATTGGTAAGCAATGAGGAGCCATATAGGGAACATGGGTAACAATGAGGACATTAAAATGGATTTTTGAGTGACAAGCCAACATTGAATCTAGTTGGAGATGTGTGCCTCCTATAGGCACAACAAGAATCTAGGGTATCTCTAGGATGTAGACCCTGGACACTCCAAAACACACAAAAGACAAAAGCATAATAAGAGAAAACATAACACAACGTAGGAATAAGACCCAAAGGGAAGAAAACACTTCATCATGAGCTAACAACTATCATGATTTCATAAGAGAACACTAAGGGGAAAAAGAATATGTACAATATTTTAGAGGTCACATTACACTAAGAAAAGTAATTCTTCAAGTGTTTCCCATGAACACGTAGTTCCAAGAGAGTGTCATCCAAGCCCCTAAGGTAGAAAGTACCTAGCCCACACTAATCATCAATAACATAAGATCATAGCTAATGAGGTTTAGCTATGTACCCATTTCTCTCATTCTTATAACCTTTTTACTATTCCATAATGATCACCTTTGTACTCCCTTTTCATTTCACATCATGCCCTTTTACCATTTCCATTGCAAATGATTAAAATAGAAGTAAAGAGTATTTAATCGAATTTAAGATAAAATTATAAAAAAATTACTTAATTATATTTACTAATAACTATTACCATTCTGTAAATGCTACTAATAATAGATCCTATAGTTGTTGCTAATAACAAATCCTATAGTTGTTGCTAAAATAAAGGAAGTTGTTGTTATGTTGCCAAAGTAGTTAAAAATCTTTAGTTAGTTAAACTAGTTGAGCACATATCATGAGGAATCTAGGTATTTGGAATAATTTCTTATAAACATCACTCAACTATTATTTTCTAGTTGTCATGTATCTTTTGAATCCTTTGGTGAGTTTTGGTGAAACCTTGTGTGAATTCTTGAGATTTGTGTGAGACCCTTGTGTGTGTTTGAGAATAGCCTTGTTGGTGGTTTATTTGTGGTCTTCTTTCTATGTAGCTCAAGAGTTTCCTAAAGTGGCATAGACATATATTACACTAGATACCAATAATATAGTAGGGTGGTAGGTACATCCTCCATTGGTCCCCTTCTTGAAGATCATTTGGGAAAGGTTGGATAAGTTCTTAGTTTTATTGTTTTTATTATGCATTTCATTTTGAGAAAGTTTGTAAATATAAAGTAAATTCTACTTTTGAGTATGTAAATAACCTCTAATCACATACATCTATTTATTCATTGGATGTGGGTATGAAACTGTAACCTTACTTGTATATTTATCTTTGACCAAAAATATATGTAATCAAGAAATTGTATTCAAGTGAATAGAATGTACTTTTTCTTGAAATTTGAAAAGTATAAAGTTGTAACTTTTATGAGATGATTATGATGTTGTGAATGTTTAGATTTTAATATTATATTACATTCATTTCTAAAAAAAATGGTAAAAAATATGTTTGAAAACATGTTTTGTAGCCATTTATTTGTAGCATTGCCATTTAAGATTTTGCATGCATTTGGTTTTGGGGAAGTATTTTATTGTTCAAAACATAGTGTTGTAGGCCTAAAAACATAGCTTTATCATAGGTGAACATCCTCCCAAAACATGTGATAAAAACTAGGAAATTTTGATCTATTTTTCTTAGTTTTTATTTCCTCTTGGTTCACATTCACTCATTTTAGTAGGGGGCAAACATTGTGGGTGAATGCAAGTTCATTGGAGCAAACCTATTCCTAGTAAATGGTGTGAATAGGTCTTAAAATGGGTGAACTATAATAAGGCCATGCAAATTTTACCTTTTCATATACTGCTTCTTTTATGTAGCAAATTTTGCAAAACCCTCAAATTTTTATAGATCTTTCCTTTCTTTTCCTTTGGTTTTTTAGGAGTGAAACATGTTAAAATTATGTCCATTTTATTCCAAAATAAAAATGTGCATTAAAACCTTGAAAAATGTTGTTGTTAATAATTTATTAACAATTTTTGAAAGGTCTTGATATACTCTATCACTATCTAGAATCTTGTAATTATTGTATGTGTAATCCTATGGTCTTGTAAATGCTTTATGAAATCTAGTCATTTCTACCCTAGACATAGTGGTTAGTGAGTATCCATGTTTTCCTTTGGTTAATTAATGAATGAAATATGGTTTCTATTATCTAATATGATGTTAGGGCATAAGATAAATGATTCCTAATCCTCTCCAAGTATCATGCATTTATTTATTGTAAAATTAAATGTTTGGTGTGAGTTGATAGGTTTTGGGTCCTGATGATCACTATCTCTCCTAGTTCTATGTTTCCTATGCATGATAATGAAAAAAATGATTCATGTTATAAATGTGTGTATGATGTAATTATTTTAATCTCTTCTATCTTATTGCATCATGAAACTTTATTGGAGTAGATATTAATTAGTCTTGTGGCATGTGTGTTATTTCTCTATATCTCTCTCTTCTTACTTATAGTATATGTGCTTGGTAATTGCATGAATCAAGTCTTGTAGACCATTTCTAGTAATAGAATGGTAGTTATCACTCTTATGACCATGTTAAAATGGTTTGTGAAATGGTATCCTTCTCTTGAGTGTTATTAACAAAATATCTTTTGTATCTCTCTTTAATTCTCATAGTTAAAATGAAGGAAACAGTGAAATCGATACGATGACTTTATGATTGTTATTTTTCCTTTGTATGTCGCAAAAAGAAACATGTGTGTATGCATTAATTGTGATAAATATCTAAGTTGAGAATTAAATCTCTTACATAGAGTTAATAAATGTATTCTTCTCTCCTCTCTCTCTCTCTCTATGATATATTTTATTGGTGAAAAGGAGTTGCTCTCTCTCACATGAATGAACCTAATGATGAAATGAATGTTATATGATTCATGTGAAAGTGCTAAGGATAGGAATGTATTTCATATACCCTTTGAATAAATATAATTCACTTCTTTACATAAGTAATGAATCTAAAAAATGAGATATTTGTGTCTCTTTCTTGTTGTAGTCTTCCATTCTTATATGTGTTTGTGCTATTGTTGTCATGGAGATGGCAACACTTGTGTTTGTGTGTTGCAACATAATTTATGTTGTATTTTTAAATGCAAAAAATTGTTTGACCTATTTTACCCTGTTAATGTCCTTAGTAAAATTTGGAAATTACAATATGTTTCTGATTTTTAAAATAATGTTAGTGTGGGTTCTATGTAGTTAATGCCTTATTATTCCCATGTATGCACATTTGAAGATGAAACCTCATTAAGAATGCAAAGAAAGTGAGGATCATATTTCTAAATCTGTATCATTTTGAAACATGCTTGCAACCTTACTTATTGTCGAATTTTACTTTAGCATGACGAATCATGTAGATTCACATGCACACTAAAGTGAGAGAAAAATGTAGAGGAGAAAAGTGCACACTTTGCACTTTCCTCCACTTATTTTGTACTCACTTTAGCGTTATCATTAAGTGCATCATTTTGGTGCTTTATTTAATGGATTAAAGCACACAAGTTGACCAAACACAACTATTTCCCTATCCTCTTTCCAATTCAACCTTTGTAGTCTAGGCCCAACTTAGATTCTACCTATTTCTTCACCCTAGTCAAAATCATAGGTGTGATACTATCCTTTAGACGCAATAATAGGTTACATTTTCCTTATTCAAATCCTTTTTTAACATTCCCTAAGTGACTCTCATCCAAACTAGACCATTTTTATTAGCTTGTACATGAAATATGATGCCTCAATTTCTACATTAGGACATTAGCAGATAAAACATGGACCAACAAATTTTCATGATGCAATTATAACACTCACATGTCACAATTACACAATCATGTGGTTAGAAACATCGAGGTGTTTGATGATGAAACTGTAGAGTGAAATACAAAATCACCAAGCAATGACCACATATGGTCAACACACACCAACATAGAAAACACGACTGGAATACATCACAAACTATGTGACTACATCATAATGATGACTCTATGAGCTAGGAAGTGTCTTACTCTAACAACCACCCATAATCTAAAATGACTATGAGGTGATGGAGATGGTATGATGACAAACTCCACAACCTCCCATACTAAGAACAAACATCCACAAGGTCGTAGATGTGAAAAATAGACCTTGGCACACACATGCCAAAGCCAAAGGTTAGGTACAAGGAGATCAATATCTCACAAAAATACCTAAAGGAAAACCCAAACTAAGAAGCTAGACACATAAAGTAGACCCCTAGGAACAATTCTCCCTTAGGATTTTTTAAGAAAAGGTCTAGGAAACACTCATTGTCCAAAAGGTCTAGACGATAGCACACCTTTAGGACTTCAATACACTTTTCGATGATAATGCTCCTACATTGTAGTCCTCCTCCCGTGTTGTAGTCTTGCACTTCTATCTTGGACAAGAATTTGCTGAATTAACTTAGTAGACCAAAAACATAAACTTTCCTATGGGCTTGTAGACATTGAACTAGTTCCCAAACAAAGTACGAATATTGAGGAAGCCATACAAGAACAAAAAGAAAGATAGGGATATGACCACCACATAAGATACCATTTTTGACCATCCAAACATAATTTCAATTATACAAAGCATGCAATCAACTATACTATATTGCATGTTAGTTATACAAGAATATGAAACCGAGTTTTCTAATCATGCTTCTATCACATAGATAAACATGGGAAAAAATTTACAAAATGCCATGCTTGTTCAACATCAACAATGAGATGTGCCAAAAGAAAAGATAAATATCTCACCCCTTAAGTGGACAGATTGCATTCCAACTCAAATGAGTTCAATATAATAATTACAATGTTACAAATGAGGATTCCAACATCCCAAATCGTACATTTTCTTCACAAGCTACAACATAGGATAAATTTACATACTTTTTCATTCTAAAATAAAGGTTGATTTCCATTCAAATATCATCATGACATGATCACAAGATAGAGGCTACTTTCCAAACATGGAAGGATCACACTCCAATACAATTTTTTTGTACAATAAATAATATTACAATATTAATGGGACACTCCCAAAGTGCTCCAATAATCACAATTTGCAAAACTAGGAACTCTTCCACCCCCCAACAAAATCTTCAAGAAGAGACCAATGGAGGATGTTACTAGCCACCCAACCATATTACAATCATTGAGTGAATAGAAACCTATACTACTCTAGGCATCCCCTAAGAAAGGAGAAGGTCATGGACACACCACTATCAAGGCCAAAATTCACACACATACAATGAGTCTCAAGAAAGACACTAACATTTACACATGAATCAAATATGATTATATTAACACATGATTGGATACAATCAATCCAATCAAACAAGGATAATAGGAGGGTAGATAAGGCATGTAGTAGTCTTTCCCTTGGTTATCCATAACCAAGCTAGGAAGTGAAGTAGACCGCATAGGTCTTGTAGTGAGCATCCGCCTCATCTATGCTTCTCAATATACAAGGCACTTCTATAGTGCTTTCATTCACTTAAGAGATTCTTCAATGCCCTACACTTGTGTAAGATCTTCTTTAACACACTACACTTGTTCATTATCTTTCATTAATGTAGTATGCTTAACTTAGGTTTGATATTCAAGATTCATTAATTAATTTCCATTACTCAATTTTATGCAAGAACTTTAGAACTTACCCCCAACTCTTCCTAGGAGTCAAGGTAAATTAGTCACTCCAAGCCTCCTATGTGTATCCCCTAATCCCAAACAATCTAGAGGACAATCTTCTTCAAAATGCCTGAGGATGGGTAAGGTTCACTTTTCCAAGAAAACATGCTTTCCAATTCAAACACATTTTATTTCTATGAGAGAAGTTATGATTCCACAAAATAATATTTCAAAAATTCCCTTACAATTTTCTCATAAGTCATTTAAGGCAATTTTTAACACAGATGGAGAGGGAAGGTGAATGGGCAAGTGAGCGAGAAGAGGAGTGGGTCGTAAAATTTTGAAATTTTGGAATCGAGAGGGACAATACCAATTTTTTATGCAGTCATCCAGAAAGATGATAATCAACATGAGGTGAGGCTACTAATTTTTGAGGTGGTCAGGGGAGGTCTTGAGGGTGTAACGAGGTTGTTGGTTTTCTAGGTGGATAGGGGAGGCCACATGGATTCTAAGTTAGGCCTACTCCCTCCTCATGGGTCTGGTCATGTAGTCCAAGAGCCCCCACATGGTGAAGCTTCATACTTGGGATTTATAAGCCCAAATAGTAATTGGGCCTCATTGTTTAACATTCAAGGCAACCTATGCAAATGGAAGGGATCAATCTTCGACCAACATATCTCATTTTTCCTGGTGATTGTATTAAGGAGTTTCATGTTCATGTGATATATGCTATTGTGGACATGGGTGCTTCTAAAATGGAGTCCTTGTTGATTGGGAAGTTTCTAGGGCTAAGAATAAACATTGACATGGTTTGATCTTAGGCCTAGAAGCACTAGAGTACTAAAGGGAAACTTGATGTCACAACTATGGCGAAGGGATTCTTTTAATTTTCATTCTCCTGTGAAGACGTTCTTTGTAATATCTTGTCAGGGGCCCGTGGTTTCTAAGCATGACCAACCTTGTCCTAAAGAAATGGTATCTAGGGTTTGACACTCCAAAGAATCTTTTAATATGGCTCCAATTTGTGTTAGGATTTTAGGCCTTCCAATGGAGTATTGGGAAGATTTTTTTATGGGCATAGATAGTGCTTTTAGATATCTTTTAGCTATTGACTTGATTAAAATATTAATAAAATACCTTGTTTTTTCCAAGATGTGTGTGAGCATTGATGTCATCACATATCTTCCTTTGCATGTATCCATCTCCTATAAGAATGAAGTTTGGAGGCAAGATCTAATCTTTGAGAAACCCCCTTTCCCTGCTTTAACTGCCATAAGGTAGGGCATTGAGAAAAAAATGCCCTTCTATTAAGGCCCCTTTGAGAAAAGGGTCAAAGGCCAAAGGTGTTTCTACTCTAGTCAAGAGTAAGGTGTCAAAGGAAGGAGATGATCTTGGTGACTATTTTCAAGAAGGGATCAATCAAAACCAGATAAATTCTATGGAAGATAGTGAGAGGGATCTAGCCTCTCTAGTGTCTCCTAGGAGAAGTCAAGACCCCAGGAACCCAATCTTCTTGAGGCAACCTTTGATAATACCTAAATGGAGAAAGTGTCTTTCTCCATCCTAGATGAAGAGGGTATTGGGGGACAATTGTCTTCTATGTGTTAGTAATTGAACCTAATTATCTTCCTAATTTAAAGGTTTTGTTTTAGTCATGTTTGGATCCTAGTTTCTGATAGGGGGTGTGGGGGGGCTTGCCCCCCCACTTCTATCACCAGAAGAGAATTTTTTTAAAAAGTATCTTGTAAAATATAATAATGGCTATGTATCATTAGAGAGTGTTGTAACTAATATAGGAGATGGTGAGAGAGTGAAGAGGAGGTTGCAACAGATGTGATGCAGCTTGTATCCCTTCATTTTGTTGGATGGAATAAAGGAAGGACTGGTTGTTTCTCTATGGACATATCCCATATCAGGTGAACCACATATATTTGTATCTTTTGTGTTGGGACCTAGATTTTTTAGCTCCCAATATTGCATTAAATTGTGCCTAAATCCATAAAAATGATCCTTGGGTTGTTTCCTTGTGTGTTGCCCTTGTGCTATTGACATGCATGCATTTGAAAACTTGTAAAACTTCAAAAATGGCCAAGTAAAGAAAGCAGTTGGCGAGTTCCTGGTCAGGTGGAATCACCAACAGATGGGAGCAGTTCCTAATGAGCCCAAAATTGCATAGAGTTAAAATTAAATATTTAAATTGTTGTAAAAGCTCTCTAAAACATGTTTTTTCACATGTTAACTATTTATACATGCTTGTACCTCCAAAAAATGCCATTAATGCTCAAAATAACTAGGTCAGAGGTAGATGGAATTAAATCTTGGTAGGTGAGGATTGAATGCAATAGGTAAACACCCTAATTTGTTTTCCCATTTAAACTAGAGAAAGTAAACATGATGAATATGCATTAAATGAAGATGGGATAAATTTTGAGCAGCTGAAGGTAGATGACATATTGAATGTGTGGGTAGTTGGGGTTGGTGTGTAGGTAGATGAAAGTAATTGATGTAGGTGTGTTCCCTAATTTCTCCTACCTAGAACAACAAGGTAAAAAATGAGTGACATATATGCTTGGAAAAAAATGTAAACGGGTTGGTCACTGAACAATTTAGATGTGTTGGAGCTCACAATTGTTTTAGGGCATCAATCTAAGCAAAACATCTGGGCTACAAATGGAATGATACATTTGATGTAGAGTAGGAAAGATTTGTAATATCTACATGCAATGATATGTCTCCATGGGAGTTTGCAATGATTGAGGGAAATAGATAATCCTAGTTATGTATTTTATCTTACCACACTTAACGGTATGGTGTAATGAAGACTTGATGTATGTGTGACAACTTCCTCATGCATTACAAGCTTTGTAATGGTATTTTCTTCATTTCACATGGGTTATTGTAGTATTTCTCTGGATTACTAAGTATGTTTGTTACATGTAATGTATCTTTGATTTGTATGCAAATACATATCCAGTTCTATTGATCCTCTATTGGATGCATCTCTTCCCTCTTTGTTGTTCATGACTCTTTTGCCCATTGGAGTAGGCACCAATCTAGTTTGGTGAAGGATCAATCACTCTCTTTAAATTAAATCGCCTATTATGTTAGTTGTAGGAGTAGGAATAGGGTTAGATTTAGGTTTTGTTGCAATTCATGATTCAATGTTGCAAACCAGAGAATAATCATAAGTGATTTGTAATGTTTAGATAATCAAAGAATCATGTTATTGCATGCTTGCATCTTGCAGTATTGCAATTATGCCTTTGTTAGCTTAATAAGAGGTTAAATGATGCAACAAGTGTGTTTTAATTTAGTGATAGTCTTGGGGATTAAAACAACAACTTGGGTATTGTTGCAGTGTTGTAAATTTGATAGTATTTTGTATTGTGATTAATCTCTATTGAGGGATACCTCTAGGAACACCTTCCTTGGTTTAGCTGAACCAAAAGTGAAGAGGAGTTTACCCATTCCTATGATTTTTCCTTTAATCATCTGAGATTTGTTGATGAGCCCCTATTTTACCTTCTTCATGACGTCCCTTGGCCCTGAAGGTGAAAACATGCTCTAGGATTTAGAACCTAGAGTTTTTGGTCTTAACATCTTGTATGTTGAGTTTTTTTTGTGTTTTATTTCTACATTCATTTTGATTATTTTATTGCTCTGGGATCCTATTCTTAACATTATGGTGTCAAAGGAGGGGGCTCTTGAGCCAAGCTTGATGGTGAGTGCTTAAATGGTTGTTATGGGAGAGTCAGTGGTAATGCCTCATGTAGGAGAGTTTGTTGAGTAGGAGGAGAGATTTTTGGCTACTGGTTTACTGAAGGAATGTGACTCTCCTATTAAGACTTTTGTAATCCCACTTAACTAGGTCCTAGTTGAAGCTCTTTTGTGGGGTGGTAAGGAGAGTGCTAAGAAAATTCCCCTAGTCCCCTCTACAAGAAAACAATAAGATGGCAGATTCTGGATCAAACTAGAAGAAAAATGGAAGATCCAACCAGAAGGAGCTAAGGGAGTGGGAAATGAAGAAGCACGTAGTTTATGGAAACCAAAGTACCATTTAGGCATTGTGTGCCAAGGGAGCATTGAGACTTAAAAAATGAAATTTATTTCATGGAATATTAGAGGGCTAAACAACCCTCATAAACAAGACCTACTGGTGAATCTAGCAAGAAAGGATAAACCTAACATTATCTTATTACAAGAAACTAAGATGCTTGTTGAGCATCTCTTAAAGATTAAGAATATATTTTTAAAGGATCGTGGGTGTGAAGCGATGGATGTTGTTGGAGATTATAAAGGAATAGTGCCACTATCAAACTTGCGTGTTAATGGTTCGATCACTTCTATGTGGATCCTAATCATGTTTTTTTACATCATAGATAGGATAATCCCTCTTGGATTATCTCCAATATCTATGCTCCTAATTCTAGAGGAGCTAGAAGAAACCTCTAGCTACATCTGGTTACTTTTTAGATGATACAAATAAATCTTAAGTGGATGGTCATGGGAGACTTCAACTCTCCTTTATTAGTGAACAAAAGTAAAGGTGACTCCCAAGTCTCTTCTGAAAGTCAGGAAGATTTAGTAGATTTCATCAATCAAAATACCTTACTTAATAGATTTAGAATTAAAAGAAGCAAACTTCACTTAGTCTAACCAAAGAGAAGGAGCTTCTCTAATTTAGGTGAGATTGGATTATGCCCTCATATCCCCTAATTGTTTTAATTCTTATTTTTGTTATTTATCTTATTTAACTAGAATTAGATCATACCATTCTTTGATATTTGTCCACTTGGATAAAATCAGAAAGAGAAAGGGATTTCTATTTCAATTTGAGAAGATGTGGAATCAACATCTCCATCTCACCAATAAGATCTTTAATGGTTGATTATCAAGGTCCAGAAGGGTCATTGATGTTTTAGGTTATTAGGAAGTTAAGTAATGTGAAGGCCAATATCAGATGATGGAATAAGGAGTCTTTTGGAAACATATTTGAGAAAAAAATAAAGTTATATCCCATCTTGATACCTTATAGAAGGAAATTTAGACATATGGTGTGGACCAAAACACATTTATGAAAGAAAAAGTACTACTATGTGAGATTCATTTCTTAATTGCTAAGGAGGAAGATTTTTGGTGGTAGAGACAGATTCATTTGGCTAAAAGAAAGGAATAGGAATACTAATTTTTCACTTAACTATGATGAAACATTAGTCTTCTAATAGATTGAAGGAAATGTGGGAAGATTGGATTCTTATTTCTGACAAAGGCTCCATAAGGGATAAGGCAACAACTTTCTTCTGTAATCTTCTCTCAAAAAATAATATTTCAAATGTGGCTATCTAGGATAATATTCTAAAGTTGATTCCATCTCTAGTTAATGAACATGACAATTTGGAGTTGATGGATCCCATAATGAAAGAGGAAATGAAGTTCATTGTTTTTTCCTTTGAAGGTAGCAAGGCCTTGGGCCCAGATGGGTTCCCTCATTTCTTTTTTTGGATTTATTAGGATATTATAGCTTTTCATGTGGTGGCAACTGATAGGGAATCCTTTAGGTATGGGAAGTTATTAAAGGAATTGAAGGCTACTTTCCTGGTTCTTATCCCTAATAAATTAGGGGTTGTTGCTTTCTCCAATTTCATGCCTAATAGCCTCAACAATTCTCTTTACAAGATTTTTCAAAGATCATAGCATTAAGGCTACAACAACTACTTCCCAAACTCATCTCTCCTCAGTAGAGTAGATTTGTCCAAGGAAGGAAAATCTTGGATTTTATTTTTTACAATTTATGAATTACTTCACTCTATGGATTGGAATAAGAAAATGGGGTTGATGTTGAAATTGGACTTAATGAAGGCATATGATAGAGTCTCCTAGGGTTTCCCCTTTAGGATTCTAGAAAAAATTAGCTTTGGAAAGAAATTCTTAGACATTATAGGCAACTACATCACTACCCCCAAATTTTTGGTCATTTTCTTTTACGGTTCTAGAGGCATTTGACAAGGGGATCCTATATTTCCCTTCCTCTTTATAATCTTTGTGGAAGCTTTGGAAAGAAGTTTTCAAAAAGTGGTGGAAGAGGGAAGATTAAGACGTTTCAAACCCTATTTAGCATGTGATCCTATTTCTCATTAGAAATTCAAGGATGACACCATAGTGGTTGGGGAGGCATTGGTCATGGAGGCAAAGGAAATCAAGCAATTTCTTTCTCTCTATGAGGTGGCTTAGGGTCAAAAGATTAGCCTTCCTAAAAGCACTATTCTTTTCCTTAACAGTTCTCCTACTAGACAAGTGAGAATAGATAACATGCTTAGATGTCAAGTGGAGTCTTTACTCTCATACTACCTTAGGATGCCTCTATTTAAGGGCCCATTTTTGAAATCTTTTTGGATAGGTCTCCTAGATAGATCTCAATGACAACTTGCTTGCTGGAAAAGATCTCTTTTATGTCAAGTAGGGAAAGTTTAGGTCATAAAATCTATGCTCCTAATCTTTTGATAAATAATATGAGTTTGCTTAGAGTTCCTTTAAAGTTTTCTAAGAAAAGTAGAACAGATCTAAAAAATATTTATGTGGTTAAGGACAAAAGAAAAGAAGAGAATTCCCTTGGTTGCGTGGGAGCAAGTTTGTAAACCTAAGAAGAATGGGGGCTTGAGGTTGAGGCAAATTAGGGACTTTAACTTGGAATTAAATGTTAAAATGACCTCAAAACTTCTCAAAGAATACAAGGAGTGGATGTCTACTGTTTGCAAGAAATACTTGAGTAAGGGGAATGGAGATCTTCTTTTGAGCAGTGACTTACCACAAGGATCAACTATGTGGAAAAGTATTTTGACTAGCAAATTCATAATAGGAGCTAAATGGAAATGAGGAAATGGGAGTATTTATTTGTTGAATATTTTTCTAATGGAAGTTGAATGAGCTCTCATATTGTTGTTGTTTGCAAAATCTCATATGGTGTGAAAATGGCAAACTATATTGTGGTGAATGATGGGGTATGGGTTTGGAAGAACCTTGCCCTCATGAATTCCTCTAGAAATTCTAATGCTTTTTCCAATCTAGTCACCTTATTTTAGGTCTACCATATTCCACAAGTGGAGAAGTTGGATATGCATGTTTGGGCTGCTACCCTCTTAGGATCCTTCTTTATTGCTTTAGGTTTTCACTACTTACTAGTCTTGGTCCCTCACCCTTTTGGGTGGGAATATGGAAATCTTTTCTAGTTTCCAAATATCAATATCATTTTTTGGATATTTTTCCAAAACAAGATTCTTACCATTGATAATCTAGTTAAGAGAGGTTTTTCCTTGCCCAGTAGATGTGCTCTATGTGAGGTTGCAATTGAATTTGTTGAGAAGTTGGTTTTAGATTGTCCCTTTTCATGGGAATGTGGGGCTTTTTTCTTTCTCTTTTCAAGGTGGGTTTGTATCTCTCCTTTGTTGCCAATACTTGATTGGGTAATGAGTTTTACCCTTTACTAACCCTTCTTTAAATATTTTGTGGGATCTTTCACTACCATATTTGGCTTGGGGGCTTTGGAAAGAGTGAAAAAATAGGGTTTTCAAGGATCAAAAATCTATTGCTTCTAGGGTGTTAAATAAAATTTACTTGCCTGTTGGGTAAATTTTTTTAGTGGTTGTGTAAAAAAGAGCATCTTCCTCTTTAAAAATGTGGTGTCCATGGAGGAGCTAGAAGTTGTTGATGGCTAGAAGCTTAGGTTTAACACTGCTATACCCTTTAGGGGGGTAAGACTCATAGGATTAACATCAAATGGTTTATGCCTCAATCGAACTAGTTATAGGTAAAATTTGACAAAGATTTTAAAGGTAAACTAGGCCCTTCAAGAGGGGGTGGTGTGTTAAGGGATGAGAGAGGGGAAGGTGGTGGTTGGTTTCATGATCAACTTGGGTACCTAGACTAACCACTATGTGGAAGTTGTTGTTGTGTATCATGCTCTTAAAATGACAAATAATTATGGTGCCCATTCCATCATCCTAGAAGGTGACTCCATTAATATCATAAATTGTTTGAAAATAAAAAAAAATCAACCTTCTTAGACTATTGAAAATATGATTCTTGATTCCATAGAAATTCTTGATAGTATAAAACAAGTGGTTATTTCTCATATTTTTGTGAGGCTAATATGGTGACTGGTTACTATGCAAATTAGGGAGTAAGCCACATGAGATTAACAAGATGGGAATGTAATGATAACCCCCTTGTTGGGATGGTATCCCTTCTAGCTAATTATTTGGGAAGTCATTAATAATGCTTTTCCATTATTTGATGGTTGATGTCTTAAAAAAATATTTCTTTCATGTGAGGTCTTTTCTTATGTGATAGCAAGCAATACTCCCATGCTTCTAGCGAATTCCTCCTACTTGTCAGTTTTTGGTTGCAATGAAGGGATTTAAGTGGGGTCAAGAGGTAGTTTAGATTGTATACTATTGAGATTTTGTGGATCATGGGGGGAGAAGGAACAAAATTGAACCCATCAATTGCAACTATTTTTGAAACAACCCAGAAGTTTTAAAGATTTTATCTAATGCTAGCTTTACCCCATTTTTGGAAAAGATGAATGGGTATGACACTGCCCTTGCAATATATTTTTCTAACATGTGGAAAAAGAGAAGGGTGGTTACCTAGGGAATGGACTTTTTGGTCATTAAAGAGCTGATTGTTGAGGCAACATGGTTGTTTGCTAAAGGAACTAAAATTTTCAAGGATAGAAGGATATAAGATGTAATTTCAATCTTTCTTAAGGAAGGAGAAAACTTAAAAAGGGTTCATTCAGGACATGCCAAAAGTTTGCTTAAGAGACCCTGGGATGAGATTGCTCTCTGCTTAATGAGGTATGTGACCCTAGAGGGTCATTTCAAAGCCTTGTACTCCTATCACTTTATGCTTCTAAATCACTTTCGCTATCAAAGGTTGGTGCCCTTTCTCTTTTATCTATTGTTTTTTGTTGGAAATTTTGGTTAATGGGTTTAAGAAGGGGTCAAGGATGGCCCCTCTTCACTAGGGATTAATCCTATTAATTTTTAACTTTGTCAATAGTAATCATCCAATCTTTGGTCAACCCATTAAGAAAAGCTATAAAAGAGATAGGGTTGTGTTGGATTCCTCCTCTGGAACTAGTTCTAGTCCACCTTATAAGGACCCTATCCCTTTAGAGGATATTCCTTGGGAAGATGATGTTGACTCTCAAGATACAAAGTTAGATTCTGGTGATTCCCTCTCTCTGGAGTGTGTGAATGTGACAGAAAAAAAATGGGTGGTTGTGTTTATGGAAAGGGTGGTTCTTCCACAATAGGTAAGAAAAGAAAGAAGGTAAGTGATTTCCTTGGATCTAAATTTGAAGAGGTTATTGCTATCAATGTGGGTTTCCCTAAGAGGAAGGTGGGGGAGGGTTTGGTAGAAGTGTAAGGAAGGAGTTGGAAAGGAAGAATGTTGAGCCTAGATTGGAGGATAAGGGTAAAGGGAAAGTGAAAGTTTTCCCTAAACTCTCTATTGGGGATGCTTTCCCTAGTATTTAAGAACCCTTCCCTGCTCCCCCTTAAGACCCATGATTGTCTCATTGTATCCTTGAATCCTTAGAAGTAGTTGTAGAGGTGGTCAATCAAATTATTAGCAAGCTCATGGCTCTCTACAAAGCTTCAGATGCTCACCATAATGTAATTAAATGGTTATTTCTATAGATTAATAGGTTGAATGTCAAATTATCCTTGTTAGACAAAAATTAAAGGGGAGGATTTGGTGCCAACTGAGGAAGAAAAGATAATTTTTAAAAATTGGGTTGTGCTTGAAATCAATAGACTTACTACATAAAACTCCAAGCATGCTAAAAGAATTTCTACTTTAGAGATAGAACTCCAGCACATTAAGGATATTCTGAATAGAGTGATGGAGGTGAGCAAATGTACCATTAAGAAGAGTGCTATTGTTATTAAGTTGCTTAGTGAGAAGATGGAAAGGTCTTTAGAGGATGTAGGACCTCCCAAAAAGAAGGAGAAGAATAACATTGATGGTCTGAGTTCTAGAACAAGGAGCAATAAGAAAAGGAATTAGGTTGAAGAAAGAAAGGAGCTCTAGGAATTTGTGAACCTTCATAAGAGAATCTACCAAGAGGAAATAGAAGCAACCAAAACTCTCCATATGTTGTGATGGCTTCTTTGCAGGTAACTTAATGTTTTTGTTTTTCCTTTATTCTAGGAAGTTCTTTTTTTAAGTTTTTGTTTGTCTAGGTAGCCTTGCCATTGTTTTGCTACTTTTTAGCTAATATTTAGCTAACATATTTTTACCTGTAAGAAGGTTTTAGGTCCTTTCAAAACTTTTTTTACCCTTTAATAAAAAATATTTCAAAAATTCCAAACTTTTAAAAGAAATAATTTAATATTTTCTAGAAATATGTAGGTACAACCATTAATGGATCTTCAAGATACCTTATCAAAATTTTCTCAAAAATTAAAAACTCACAAAATTAAAATTTTAAATATACCCTTATGGTCTAAATCTACTCAACACCATACTTTTCCAATCAAATAATTTTTTAGGAAATTTTGATAGGGTTTGGGTAGAAAATTTATTTTTCCAAAATAATTTCCTCCAACAATGAAATTCTATATAAATATTAAAATTCAATAATCCCATACAAAGCCCTATGCCTAACTTGTGAAGGAACGCATGGC
Organism: Cunninghamia lanceolata; assembly: GCA_027924645.1. NCBI lineage: Eukaryota > Viridiplantae > Streptophyta > Pinopsida > Cupressales > Cupressaceae > Cunninghamia > Cunninghamia lanceolata. The sequence continues at coordinate 6,200,471 of BSBN01000918.1, read as the reverse complement.
TAAATCAATCCCATTACTTAAAAAAGAAAATACTCAATTTTCTAAGAGATTTGCACAATTTATAAAAAGGAAGAGAACGAAGATTGCCTTCAATGCAAAACTACAAGGAAGTTCAAACTCTCCACACACAAGCAATCCACACCAAAATCCAAGCTTTTCCAATCCCCAACCAGAGGCAGAGTTTTAAGAATATGGTCTCTCCTTTTTCTCTCCAATTCTCTCAAAAACATAAGATGCTTAATGAAATAACATACCTTTCCAATATAAGCCAAAACCTAGGAAATAAAAATATCCCATAACCTTTTCCCACCTTTCACATTCAAACTTACCTTTTCAAAAATAGACATTTCTAACTTTAGATATTTCATTTCAATTAACTAATAGGAGATATTATAAATTTTTGATATAATTCTATTTCCCCCAAATTATTAACATTTGTCAATAAATTACTTTTCACATAATATGAAACATTTCTAAAATCATTTAACTCAACTAAACAAATACTTTTCTTTCCAATTATTCTAATTTCAACAAGATTAATTAATTCTTTTTCACATAACAAGCAAATGCACAAATAATGATAAATAGTCACCCAAGAAAGATGCATATACAGGTCTAACACATAGGGGATCCAAAATTGAGGCTGATTCAGATATTAGTTTCATGGGTTTCCATGTCATGTCCTATCACTCTACATAGAGTAGGATGGGTTTATGGAATCAAACAAATATACCTACAAAGGTCATAGGGTCACTAACTCAACCATATGGACTTGGTAAGATGAGATGGCAAGGTGAAATCCATGCCATTCTCCTCCACATGCCTTCCATTGGTCAAGCAACTATAATTTTCCTACACACTTAATCAAACATTTATGCACATTTATCTAATATGTAACAATAGCCAAAGCAAATTATGAAATTACCCAATGCCATAAGATTCAAATTTAATAATCATATTTCAATTAAATCATCTATCCAAGAAACATGAGAATACACAATCAAATACTATTTATGATTTAATCATTTATAAAGAGGATGGAAAAAGGACTAACACATGTGGGCATTAAATGAAAATTTTCAAATTTAGCACCTAGGATGGCATATTCAAAGGCAAGTCATAGAGCGTTTGTCAAACTCATCTCACAAGCATTCAAATATTTGAATATTATTATAATGACCATCTAAAGAATTTAAGATCAAAGCACTCTACACTAACACGGTGAGCTTTCTTTAATTGTACTATGTATCATGTTCCTTAAAAATCTTTTTATACAAGTTGTGGAAAACAACAAGGGGCTTGACTAAGGCATAAGGAAGAATCACACTTCAATCCTAGCATAGAAAGATGCCAAAGGTCTTCTTTAACACCATATTAATCCCAATTTAGCTATCATATAAGGGGTGAAAGATTCAAAGGTAGGCAAACAATAGAGATAGAATCATGCTATTCCATATAAGATCATGGGAGCTCTAGATAGAATCACAAGTGTGGTTGCTCCCAATTATAGTGCAAACTCTAGGTACTCATTTGCTATAGAAGTGATACTTCATATCTAATATTCATTCTCAAGGATATATTATTGGGTGTGTCTATAGTTCCAATCAACTACACCAACTATCATTATCATCAAGAGCTAAGCACCTCTTAACTTAATATTTCATTTGCTATTTGCTTATCATGTTTTTTACTCAGATCAATTATATTTATGTAAGATTTAGTTATAATATTTATTAGTCTTTATCCCTAATCTATATTATAATTTACTTTTTTTTAAGTGGGTGTTTTCTTCTCTACACATTACTAGTGGTTATATCTAGGTGTCTATAGTTGAACAATGAAATTACAAATCTCTTCTATAACCAAATCCTATTAACTACACTATTGTTCTTTTTTTCCAATATATAGATTTTTATACTACAAATTCTCTACTTTAAGTTAATTTAGTGCATGATTCGTACCCTATCTTTGGTGGTGTTGAGCCAATGCACTAAAAAAACCTTGATCCCTTGGTAGAATCTTTATGAGTTCTTCAACTTCAAGTTAATATACCAAACACCACATACATATAAGTGTTTTTTGTTCATCAATATTCAACCATTATTTTATTGGTAAAACACAATGTTTATTAATTGGGAGCATTTGGAATCTTAATTTAAATCAACATGCATGTTGTTTACTTTTAAGCTATTTTATTTGTGTCTAGATGAGAAAATTTCATACCTATCCCTTTTCCTCTCTCATTTACACCACTTTGCATGGATGTCTTCAATGCAAGATTCTAGCACATAATTTGGCACTTTTTACATGCTCACTAACCCTAATCCTAAACCCAACATTTTGATATACAAAGTCATCCATCTCAGAAAAATTCTCGATTAATTCCCAATCATTTTATCATCCTTGAGATGATCACACCTACAATTCTATTTGATGGACTAGATCATAGGCACAATCTTGTCCCTAGTTTCCAAAATTTAAAATCGTGATTTCTAAGGTTGACAATCCCAAGATTTGATTAGTGGTTCAGTTGGGATTTATTAGTTTTTTACATTTGAATGTGAATTTTTTCTTGGTTGTGGGTTGAATGTGATGACACTTATAGTGCTTTTGTAATTGTTCTATTGAAATTTAATGGGTGAACATGTCTAATAGTAGTGTAAAAGTTATGGTAATCAACTCTATTGAAAATTTCTCTTTGATGTCCATACAACTATCCTTTGTCACAAACTATGATCTACATACCTCCATTTAAAATTGAAGTATATCTTACTTGGGAGGGGATTCATAGGTGGAAAGGATATTTTGGATGGGATCATCTTACACTCTTACTCACTTAACAAGGTGAGAATGCCTCCTTGGAGAATTATGAAGGAAGAAAATCTTCCATCATGTAGGAGATTCTTGAAAGAAGAGAAGTAAACCCTAGGGGTCAATAATGATCTATGACTATTTGGGGTTGAAAGGAGTAGTCTAGCATTTAAAACATTGTATTGGAAATTATGATGATATTGGGAAATTCATTTTTGTAATCCAAAGGTTTCCTATGTGATACATTGGTATATATGTAAACTTCATACAACTCTTTATTCATATCTATTCAACATTGATTAAACTAAAATCAGGTTTGATGTGCCTATCACTAAATGGTTGCAAATAATGAAACTATTAATGTGCAACTTTGTAGACCAATTATTTGAGTACAATCCATATTAACTCATGTATGTTTTAGAGAATGAGGTAGATTTTATAAGCAATTTATCCTTTTTCAATTGTTATTGTCTCGAAAAAACTTACTAAACATTGATAGAAATACTATTTGTACATAGTCCATTGTATAATGACATTTGATAGGAATAAGTTGACTATGACTCTAGATACTACATACCTTAAGAGTATCTTTATAATTCTAGTGTATGAATTAAGTGAGGGTGACATGTGTAGACACCTAAAATTGTCTCGTTCTCAAATCAAGCATTCATCTACCATACTTCACTATTAAATAATTCTTAATTATTTGATTAAATTCATCTATCGATCACCATCAATTTGTTCCTCCATATTTAATTAAATAATTCCGATTATTTAATTAAATCAATTTTCCTCCACATGTTAATTAAATAAATTTAAATTATTTATTTAATTAAAGCTAATATTTCATTTCCTTCAAAATAAATAAAATTCAATATTTTATTTATTTAATTTCCTATTATTCCCTCTACTCCATAATTCACTCTCAATCAGTTTAGATAACTAATCAATCAAATTAGTTAACTAAATCAATCAAATCAGTTAACAACATAGTCAATCTAGTTAACTAATCAATCAATTTAGTTGACTAATCAATCAATTTTGTTAACGAACCAATCAATTTAGTCATCTGATCAATCAATTCAATCAGCTCCTTAATTAGATCTATTAGCCTTCATGAGTCATGAGAAGACAGTGACACTTGTCTTTCTCTCATTCATGCACATCCTCTCAACCAATTATGACCTTTGATCTTTCTGATCTTTCTCCACCATTGATCTACATTTCAACAAGTCTATAAATTGAACCTCATTCTCCATTTCTGATCATCTCTCATCCAAGTAAACTTACGCTAATGTTATTGTTATCATTCATATTGGGAGATCACGAGCTTATATTGATGAAAAGAGCAATCCACATACTAAAGAGCAAAGAGCAATCTACTTGAGGTTTGGGTGCAACTTCGGTACGCTCCATCAGTGTGGTTTGTTTGTGTGCTTGGAAGGTAATTTGTATTGTTTATGTATTGCTTTCATTCTTATTTGCATTCCAAATTTAGACCATTACAACATGAATTGCAAGGTTCAAGTAAGCTAAATGTATATGTGCATTGTGTCAAACTTAGTGAAAACTGGTACATAGTATGATTCTTGGAAGGTGAAACCCTAGAGTAAATAAGGTTAATATCATTGTGGTAGGTGATAGTGGATCATCCTAGTGATAGTAATTCCTATACTTGCATTTTATAATGTAAACCCGAGTTTTGAGTGATTAGATTATAGTTCTTGATAAAGACACTATTTTTTCATTGTACATGTTTTGACTACTATAGTTTTCTGCCTCTTCAATGATTATTATTAGATAATTGCATATGTTGTGATTGTTATAGTCTTTTGCCTCTTCAATAATTATCATTAGATCATTGCATATGTTGTGATTGTTATAGTCTTTTTTCTCTTCAATGTCTAACATTAGAACTCTACATATGTTGTTACTATTGTATTCATTTATCAAATAGCGATTATATGCACTATCTTATCATAGTGGCATCTGCAATGTGATAGTAGTAGTTACTTTTGAGCAAGTGAATCTATGTGGTTTTGAAAGTTTGAATTGAAGATTCAATTTGGTGAACAAGGGTAAAGTCAAACGTAAGGAAACTAATCTCTTTACTATACGTTGAGTTATATAAGATTAAATTAGAACACACATCTATTCTTGACTTGCATTGATGCTTCTCTAGTAAGACTATGCTAGAACTATCACAATTTAAATGAAATCAAGATTGGTATAGATGGATAGAATCTTATACTCTTGAGAGCATGGAACATGAATTGATTATCCTAAAGGGAACTTGTCACTAATATGCATGATGATCTATCCTTTGTAACTTGTCCATTTGTATTTGATATTCTCTATACTGAGAAACAATGGTAGGAATCAAATAAGTTCCAACGGTATATGTCAAAGTTGTGTGAATGTTTTTTAATTGTTGTTATTGCTTGTAAAGTCAACAAATGCTGTAATAGATAGAACCTTGTTAAGGGAAGGTAGTAGTGAATAAAGTTCTTGCTAGTCCAAATACAACATGATTAATTATTGAATTCTATTCAAATAAAATGTAAATTAGATAAAGGAAACATTTTTTTTTGGAAAAAGGGAACTTGTTTGTAGTTCATGTGAAGACCTATATGTGGAATTATTCATAGTAATTAGCTCTAAATTGGTAAATATATTGTCAAATATTTATCTTACTTATAGACATTTAGTCTAAATCAATGCACAATAAGGACAAAGCAATAGTCCTTGAATAGAGAGCAAATGACAATGAAAACAAAAGAATTGTACCATCAAGATAGAACCACACCAACTAGATTAGATCACAAATTTTGTCTTGCATAATAGACTTTCAACAATGCTCTTTAGCATCATATTGATTTCCTTAGGCAAATATACATCATGTGAGCATTTTTTGTAGGTGCCAAAGATCTATTTCTACAATAGACAAAACCATGCCAACTATACTAGATTGTGAAGCTATCTTATCCCATGCTCTCAAATTCTCAAGGCTTAGTTGTCATAGCTTTTGATTATTTATCTTATTTTATATTTCAGTTTTGGTGTCTCTATCATAGTATCATGGTAATCAAAGTCCATTTCACATCAATGTCAAGGTAAACCCTAATCTCTCTCAATTTCATTTCAACACGTATTTATTTGTCTCAACTAATAGATCTTAATTATTTCATTCTCATTGTATTGATTTGTGTCCTGCATGCATTTGACAGCCTACTTTGTAATCTCCCATCAAATGTAATCATATGGGCCTCCCCTCCTACTGTCCCTTAATATTAAGGTGAAGTTCATTATTTAAATGGTCACACTAGAACCCATCTCTCGAGTTTTTGTTATGGCTTAAGGAGAGCCAAATCTTATCAATGCTGCCATGATTTGAAAAGGGTATCCAAAGATGATAAGGTCCCACGAGCAGAACCAATGCTGGCGCGATCACATGAAGATTGCCTGTGGGTTACGCTACTTTTAGATGGACCAACAAGTCAAAAAGTGTGGAAAGATATTTTTTTTTCATTTGAAATTCTATTATGCTGTACATTCATTCCCAGACATTTGTGCATTCTTGTTCACACTGGGCCCATGTCGCTCATTTCTTCTTTTTAAGATTAGAGTGGACAGAGTCCCATCAAGATGCCTTTACCACCGAACAGTCACAGTCACTTGAATTTGCTGCTACTGCTTCTACACTACAGTACTTATTATATAATTATTCATAATAAGTGTTAGGTGTAAAAGTAGTAGCACAGGCTGTTGTTCATAGTATTATACAGATTGCATTTATAGTCATTAAATATAAACATGAATATGTTTATTCTGAATGTATTTATTTTATGTAGAGAATAGCCACTTCCAAGTTCTCACCAAATTGAAGCGCATATTAATGTTATTGGTAATAAAATGAGAAAATTATGGGGTGCCCATTTCACACTGACAAGGCACTAGACAGTAGCCACTAGATACTTCAGTTGCAAATGGATTTCCCACCTTGTAAGCTTTTCAAGATTTTGACTTGTATGCCAAATCCAAATCCTCATACCCACTTGGCTATTTTTCCCAAAAGAAAAACATAAATGGTGATTTGGAAAACATGAAATGCTGTAGACAATGCAAATTTCAAGGAGTAATTTGCGGATGTGCCTATCTATACCTAATACAACATCATTGAGATGTCACGTCAGCCTGAGGGGCTAACACATATATTATATTGAGGAGATAGAGAGAGAGCGGGTACTCTGAGTCTGTGTCAATTACCAGAGGATTCCCATTCAGCCAGAGTTATGTAACCTATGTCTATGACCTCGAGCTTTAACCAAAATTCTGGGCCTCTCTGGGTTTTCAGTCATTTGGAAGCTATTTTGGAGAGGTATAGGCATGAAGATCTATTGCTGGGTTATACACTTTGCTTTGCTTATATCAGTAGACTTGGTTGCAGCTCATATCCATGGTATGTAAATGCATGTTAATCTAGCAAAGTTTTGCATCTTTACAAACTCTTTTTTCTCTAAATTTAAATGTTATTCATCTACAAAAGCAACAAAGCCATCAATCTAGAAATTCCAGTGGGTATAGAGAGAGGACTAAGGACTATCTATTGATATTCATAGATCCTGAATTGTTATCCTGTTCTTATTTGTAAGATAAGATAGCTTGGTGCTTTCTCCAAACATCAAGCTATGGTGTCATAAAATGGAAGTAAAAGAATATAAATAGCAGTAGCATGCCTCTAGGGAGCATATCTTGCAGACAAGGTGTTGAGATATAAACTAGAAAAGGTCAAGTCGAGTGAAAATAATGTACAGTTAAATGTTGCAAGATAGCGATTAGTACTTACTATTCAGAAATGCATGCATGTAGAGTAGTTACCTCACATTGCCAATGTGTATACCCCTCCGGGCTGGGAAATTTACCCTCATTATGATTAGGGATGTACCATGAATAAAATAGAATAAAGATTGTGATGAGTTATTGGGATTCAATTGCTTAGAGTTTTTTACTCAAACTTCCTCAACCCATATCTATAAAGATTTCAAAAGTGTCATGGTGGTCTGCTATTTTACCTGCACGGCCTTTTTGCTTTCCCTGGGAAACTACATATTCCGTTTGCATGGATCTGGGCTTGTTCTCTGAGTAGGTGGTAAAGTATCCCGGAATAGAAGACATAAAACAAAGGATGAAGTGGCTTCTCAAGGCTCTCTGCAGATATAGATTTCGCTAGCAGAAGAGACAGAAACAGAGGCCTAATGGTGTGAAGGGAATTAGGTGCTGCTGTGCTACATAGGTAATTGGGAATGTTATGTCTACTAAAGTTTGCTTGAGCTTTAATGATATTCATATGACATTCTCAAACTTGCAGCTGGTAAGTCACCCCATTAAGTTTCGAGTCACTGCCGGGCTTGGAAAGAAAAGGTGCCTTACAAAACATATTGGTGCTTCTCTGCATTTTCCTGTGTAAATGATGCCCATTAGTGAGCATAAGATTCTCAACTAAGTTGCTTGATTGATTGAAAACTCAACAGGCTAAAAGGGTACTGGGATAAACTGGGGCAGTCCTTTGTGTTGAATAAATTAAAACGCCTTGGCAGAGGTATTGGGATTTGCTTGTCAGGATTAGGATTAGACCCTTTTCTCTAGAAATCCACACTGGTATCAACAGTGGAAATGGAAATGAGATTTGTTCTTTATGTCCTGTATATTTTATGAGATGTGAAAAGCTCTCTGTAATTGATTTACAACTGGAAATTCATAGTAATATCAGGACGTGGGTTGAGTAGTGTAACTGTAAATGATAGAACAGAAAGATATTCTAGTTGCAAGAGGGGCTTTCCTACAAGATGCTAACCAAACAGCTTTTTTCCGAGTTCGTAAAAAATGTATATTTAAAAGTGAACAGGCAATGCAGCTGCTTGTTTGGTGTAGGTGAGACCACAGCATATCATTTTACCATGTTTCCAAACAAGCTATATTAACCATTATCAGATTCCTATTATAGATTAACTCTGTTTGTGTTAAAATTTGATATTGTGTTCACATTGCATAGATTCCTATGGTGATGATGATGGTTTTTTAATGTCTGTTAGGCCAAATTGATCTGCAAAACCTATCAATGCATGGGTTTTTAGATAACATAGCTTTTCTACAAGTGTAAAAATTTAGGATAAATTGTGCACTTCACTGTTTTGGGACAACTTCATCTAAGAGTTTGAACTTTTAACTTTGCTAGGTAACCCTGCTGATGAGCTAGTTGATATGATTAACAAGAACAGAAGTGCCCACATCAAATCATCGCCGCGGCAGCTGTATGACAATCCAGGGCTGGGATGCATGGCATTACAGTACATTGAAGCATACAATGGAAAGTGTGATGAAGGGAAGAAGCCTCCTGAAGTGGATATTACAGAAGTGTTTGCCCCAGATTGTGGAGTGGAGTTGGCCACAGTGCAAACCATATCAGGCAGGCTCTTGGCCTGTCAGCTACATTATGCAGAGCCAGCTCAAGCCTTTACTCAGCTTCTGATTGAAAGCAAAAAGAGCCTGTCCACATTGTATGATGGCAACCACACAGAGGTTGGAGTGGGTGTAAGTGGTACCAATGGTGGTGGGCCCTACTTTTGGTGTGCCTTGTTTGGCAGTGGACAGGTTAATTCTACCTTTGAGCTTGAAGGAGGCAAGGCCTTAAAACAGAGAGAAGGTTGTTTCAGTGGCACTGCTCTCCCTTGTGCTGTTTCTGCCACTGCCTCAACCTCTGCACCATCTTTCTTTCTTCAATTCATGTCTTCTCTTTCTCTTCTTCTGGCGATTACCCTGTCATTAACAAGATAATGATGCTTCTGGGTTTATGATTATTCCCCTGCTATCTGCCTTTTGTTCTTCCTTGAAAGTTAGAGCTTTCTCTACACAGCCGTGTACCACATTGATAGTCCATCAGCCATTTTAAGGTTTTTGGGAAATTTATAAAGAAAAAAGTTGTTCTAAGAAATATAAAACAATAGAAGGCAGGCAGGGCAAAAAAGTTGAAAGATACATTGTGGGAGACTGATGATGGTATTTTGCAGGAATGCATGGGTTTTCGCCATGCTACTCAATGGAGAGGGGCTAACTGAAACAAATTTTAAACTAGTTGGGACCACTAGGCGGTACGTTTTTCAGGATTGCTATTTGAAAAGAAATAAAGATCCTTTTAAAAAAGCAAATAGCAATAATAACTAGGTTATTTTATTAGTTGAGATAAGAAATAGTAGAGATTTATATTGTGAAAATTAATAAGAGGATAAGGGTACTTAGTTTTGAATATAACAAGAGGATATTAGGATGCTTATGATCTAATTTTGATTTTTGCAATTAGATCAAAAGTTGTGAAGTACTGACAGATTGATGAAGGACTTGTGTTTTGTCGAGGCACCTGTGTGTATGTAGTTTTGACCCTTTCTTTGTGGTATTGAACTTAGTCCACAACCTTAAACTTTGTATTCTTGATCTTCAGAAATTTGTTCGCCTCTACCATCTCAAAATGGTGGTGCTTAGGAGCATCGTTAAAACTTCTTGTGCTAGGAGAGGAAGGCAACTAGCTTTGTTTCTTTTGCCATAGTTAAGTCCTTAGATTGATTTAAAGATTTGGGACTCTTTTCAAGACATGGCAAGTAGAAGCAAAAATACTTGTATATGTTCTTATGATCTTAGATGTTGATGCAATGTTCCTAGATTCTCAAGTGATTGAATGATATGATCACTCTAATTGATAGTCAATGAATGGATCTAGTTGATCGATGTCTAAAACGAATTAGGGCTTTGTCCTTTTATGAAACACCCAGTGCCATAATTTAAATATTTTATGCTCGAGTTGGCTTGCAATGACTAATTGGAATTAAAGTCAACTTGGGCCCATGTTTAAATTTGATTTTGGAGATTTGGAGGTCAAAACCATATGTGTGGTTTTGAATTGGGGTAAGAAACAATAGATATAAAGGTTGGGTTTGGACCATTAGTGGACAATGACCTAGAATCAATTAAGGTATAGGTTGGATGCTATCTCTTACATAGAAATACACTACTTGGACACTAATTTATTGCATTTAGGATAAAGGGTTGAAGTGAGTCCAAAATGAGTGGGGAAAAGTATAAGGGATGAGCTATTCACCCTTACATTTGCCCTTACTTTGACTTGCATGTAGACTTCTATGAATCATGAAAGTCAAAATAAACAAGTAGTCAACATGAAAGTAAATAATAAGCACATATAAAAATGATATGGATATGGATGATGATGTACACATACTCCTTATAATGATAACACTATCTTCATACTTGCAAGCACAAGATTTAATGAGTAGTATCTAATAGAAATCTAAAATAGGCATAAACAACTACTTAACAATCCTAAGGAATAATATGTAAAAAGGAAAAATGGAGATAGGGTTGCAAAGGATCCATCAACCAAAAGAAAATGATATAGGGTTGTGAAGGAGCCAAAAATTGTGTCACTCTTGGGTTGTGAGATTCCACTAACTATACTACTATTTATTCTTCTTCATTATCTAATGTTTGATGTTTGATATGATCATTCCCTTTTCTAGGATATAATGGTCAACTAGGAACACTCATAATGTTGTGACAAAGTTTGTACAATTATTCCATTGTGCCAATGTGCTTTTCTAAATGAAATCTAATAAATAACATCAATGGAAATGACAATATCAAATCAAAAACCAATTGATCGAAACTATGACAAACTCTAAGTTTTCATTTCATTCAAGGGTACAAAATAAACTAATGAAATGCTAAGATCTTCACTTGCACAATATCATCAAAAAAATAATAAGTGAAAAGAACACAATGCTCAAAAAATAGTTGTAAATATGATTACACTAATAACACAAATAGTAAACCTCTTCGAGGGGGCACTCACCTTAAGAGCAAAGCTCTATTACAAAATATTATTCCAAAGATTATATTTGCTTTATTACAACATCAAAATAAAGTTTTAACAAAGAGTGACTTATGAAATACAACAAATGTGGGATGAATATACACAATGTAATATTAACTACTAAGTAATTATACTATGACTATTACAATGCTCAAAGTAGTACAAGATTAGGATGTGAGGGTCATATCATGACCCACCTTTCAAAATCCTTGTTCTCAAGGTTTAAATCTAGGGAAATTGTTGTTGAAGTTGGTGGAGAGTTTCTCAAGTGGTGTCCTTGGTTGTATCCTCTCCACTAAACCAAATATTTTGTGATGGTGTGGTTATGGAGTGAGCATGAACATTGGTCCAAAATAGCCTTTGACTCTAGGATGATAGATCCTTTGTCATCTAATTCAAGAAGTGTGAACATGTTGGTCAAGGAGCTTCAAATGTGAGACATTGAAAAATAGGGTGTATCTTAGAGGATGGAGGGAGATCCAATTTTTAGGCCACCTTGCCCACCCATTATAGTATCTAGAAGAGTCCATTAAATTTGGGTGCTAACTTATGTTTACCAACAAGCTTGAGGGTCATTTTCTTATAAGGTTGAAGATGCAAGAAAACCATGTCCCTAATAGAGAATGTGCACTCAGAATTGTGTTGATCAACCAACAATTTCATATAGTTTTGAGCCAAATCCAAGATGTCCTTGAGAATGGAGGAGATACTCATAGAACTTGCTAAGAGTGGAGTCAACAACTTGCATCTTGGAACTATTATTGTGAAAAGTGTTATTACTTAACTAGTTTGTCCTATTCACACTATATCTTAAGCTTACTTAGAGACATTTACATTTTAGTCTCACCTCATGTGGACTCTACATGTGTCCTCACACTTGTCCCAAGTGTGCCCACATGTGTCACATCTTTGGAGAGGTAATCAGTCGTTCAGTCCTACCTTCTCACCTTCTCACCCTTGCTTTTATATGAAAGGGCTTCTATGTACATTTTGACATACTTTTGTATGATTGTTTTGATATCTTGCATATTCTTTTGTGGAATGACTTGATCTTGAAAGTTGATCTTGGCTACTCCAACATGGTATCAAAGCCATCTTGCAAATCCCTTTCCAAATTATCTTGAATTTGCAAGATCCTTTCTTGTTTAGGGGGTTTTGGGCACCTACTCTCATATGGTGCATCCTAGAGTAATTGTTCTTAGAAAACCCAAAAACCTATAAATCCATATAAGACATGATAGGGTTTGGAGATAGAAAATTTTAGAGTTTTTTTGGAGGGCATCCATTGGTGGTTGTACATAAATTAGTACAATTAGAAGTATGGATATGTACCATCATAGGACTGTCATACTGTACATGTGTTGCCATGCCATGATGTCGTACCATTCCTATGTTAGCCTTCGGCTTTGGCTACTATCTACTAGTCATTGTTTTTACTCAACAGATTTTCATTTTACCTAGCAGATTTTTTTGTAGGTGTATTGCTAACATCATCCCTGCATTAGCACTAACACTTGTAGGGGTCGCGATCTTTACTCAACAGATAAAATTTTTGTTTGCCATTTGTTCTGGAGTTGTCCATAGGGTATTACCCAACGGTTAATATTTCCTCACATAGGGTTTCAATGTTGTTTTAGCACATGGTCATGTGGGGGACTTAGTTGTAGGTTCCAACTAGCCTAGTAAGCTTATTTCCAGTGGTGGTGGTTTGGCCACCACCACCTTTTGTCGTTGCTGAAGGTTTGCCTCCTTCGCCCTGCCTAGGTGCAGCTCCACCCAGCACCAACAATGTCACCGTCTGTAGCACCTCATTGCTACCCATGTGTTGGAATAGGTGTGCTGAACACCTTGCATAACATTGGTATTATTTAATTATGTGTTATGTAGAAAAAGTGGGAATAGGGTTGATTTGATGATATGCCTAAATCCTCCTTTCACTACACACATTCAAGGACATTTAACCGAGTTGAATCTCAACTTTTGCAAGAGGATTCACTTACAGGTTGGTTGTCACTTGTAATAATAGAGAAATTTGGAAATTGATATCATTAAAATGTTAATTTAATGCCCAATTATGCTTCAAACCCTAATTATGCAAAATCATAAACAAACAGACGAATTCTGACAAATGCTCACAGACAAAGACAATAGACAGAAATTAGTTACTGACCATTTTTGAAGTTCGGGATACAGAACAATCGGGGGCACAGGGACTAGCACCCAAGCCCAAGGTGGCAATTTCTTCGGGGGCTTCCGGACTCCTTTCGACACTGATGATCCCTGTTCAGATGATTTTTAGGTCTGCAACTCCAGAGGGCACAGGGACCAGCGCCCAAGCCTTCACAGTGCTCTTTTCCACTTCTTTCTTTTGGATCTGGAATCCTTATCCTCTACAACTTCGCTCCGCGAGATTCGATACCTGTAACCTGCAATCATAAGGAGAGGGGTTGGGGGTTGTGGTGTTTAGGAGCTTGCCTCAGTCAAGCTCCGGAATGGCATTCAAGCCTTCCAACACCGTTGTTTGATAAAGAGTGTGTATCCTTGCAGATTAGAGGCAAAAACAAATTGATAAATAATTAATTCAAACACAAATAGATATCACCTCAGAGGTGTAGCTCGCATGTAGATGAATATCCTTCAACACATGAGAAGATGAAGCCAAATCTGCATAACAAACACAATAACAAAACAAGTCTGCTCTGCCGCCATGAATGCTTTGAATGCTCTACAATCATAAGTTCACCAAAATATCATAATCATCTTCTAGTTTACAAATGAAACCCTAAACATGCTTATATATGCATTCCCGTTACAAATTTCGTAATTCAAACTTAAGATGTCGACAATGGAACCTTTTAACAGTCACATAACCGACATTCAAATTTAGGACCTACCTAAAATAGGGTAGGACTAGGGCACGAGCACCCAAGCCCTTGGGTCCTATTTTAAGGCAGGGTCAAACTCAACAATGTTTCTCAAGCCCCATTTGACATGGGTTTTAGGCCATTTTGTCCCGAGGGTTAAATTTAACATGCAAGATGCAAAACAAGGGACCCAAGAGCTAAACTTAAGAGGTAAAAGTCCTAGGGGGACATTTTACGTCATAACATTATGTAAAATAAATATTTATTTGTGGTGCATCCATGTGATGTGTTTATCCACATTAAATATTTATTTGGTGCCACTTGTGATTGTTGTATGTAACATTGGGTTAATTATTTTATGTGTGTGGAAAACATAGAGAATTAATTATTTATTTGTAATTATTTAATTATTGGGGAAATAGTGAAAACTTAGTACCAATAATTAAATGTGGGGTCAATGGTTTTAGTGTGCTCATGGTTTTGGGGAAGGTGGTTTTATCATACTACATCGAGTATTTATGTGAACTTATCTTTATAAAAGCAAACACACGAGTATTTGTTGAGGTTGTCTTGTTGACTTGTTGGTTGGGTTTGGCTTGTTTGAACATCTCTTGCAGGTTGCACATGTGAGGGTTTGAAGCATGGCATGGGATGTGTGGTTACATGCTTGTTCACATGGAGTGCATATAGGGAGTTTAATGCTTTAGGGGTATTCATGGTGACTTTGCATGTGTATTGTAATATTTATTGTTGAATAATACATGAGAGATGGATGCTTTTGGAGGTTGGGTTTTTCCCTCTATGAGGGTTTTCCTAGGGTATATCTTGTGTCACCTTTGATGGTATGTTGTCTATTTTGTTGCATATGGATTTCTAGTTACTATGTTTGCATATTAATCTCTTATAGGGTTATGAGGAAATTGTCTCTATGGTTGCAAATTTTCAACATTTAGTATCAGAGCTTTGTTGCTTGGTTGTGGGAGGAGAAATCCTTGTTTGATAACCCTTGCCATGAGTGGACTTTTGTGTATAGTGGAGTCCATGGACTGGTAGGAAAAGAATGAATACATTGCAAGGTATGAGGGTTTTGTGTAGGTTTTATTTTGCAGATTTGGGGTTATGGGTTGTAGATTTGTGGCTATTTTTTGTAAATTTGGGTGTTGAAAATCATGGAGAAAAGGGCTTGTTTTGGGTTTTCATCAAGAGTGTTTTGAGGAGGAGCTTTCACAGATGATCTCTTGGAACAAAATGGGCCTCGCCATTGAGTCTAGGAGGCTCGAGACACAAAGATTGACATATTGCTCGACCTATTTTGGTTACTAAAAAACTGCAATTGTTTTGCCCCCAGCTCTAGCCGAATGGCCATGAAGGCATCTGTACGAGAGGAAAAAAAAGAAAAATTAAAAAAAAAATTGTTTTATCACATTCTTCTTTAACAATTCAAAACTTTTATTAGTTGTGATAGTCCACTTGAATTCCTTATTATCATCTCGCATTGTTTTAGTAAGTGGTGCACATGTTCCAGTGAAATCTCTAATAAACTTTTAGTAAAACTAGCTAATCCATGAAAAGATCTAACTTCATAAATGCTTCCTAGTGTAGGCCATTCAACAATAGCTTAAATTTCTTGTGATCCATCTTCAATCATAGTAGAAGTAACAAAACCAAGATATACCGGGTTCTCTTTCACAAAGCTACATTTCTTCATATTCGTCAACAATTTCTCTTCTTTTAACTTATGCAATACTAACTCGATATGCTCTAGTTCTTCCTCTTTACTTTTAGTAAAAATTGGAATTCATCCAAATATACAACAATTTAACGCATATATGGTTTCAACATTTCATTCATTAGACTCATAAAATTACTAGGTGCATTAATAAATCTATATGGCATAACTGACCACTCATACAAACCTTTTGTAGTCTTAAATGCAATCTTCTACTCATCTCATTCTCTAATTATGATCTGATGATATCCACTCTTCAAATCTATCTTTCTAAAGTACTTACGCCACTCAAACAATCCATAAGATCATCCATCCTTAGTAAGGGAAATCTATACTTGATAGTAATATTGTTTATTGCTTTGGAATCTATACACATTCTCCATTCTCATCCTTTCTTCGGTGTTGATACTACTAGTACTGCACAAGGACTTAAACGTTCTCTAATTAATTATTTCTTCAACTTACCTTTTCAAATCCTAATGTCAATCTACAAGCTACCTTATTGTTGTCGATGAGGATTGCACCCTTATGCAAAGCTGTGACACTCTGCAATCCTTCAAAACATGGGGACAAAACTCGGTTGTGGGTGACCTATAATGAGTTTGAACCCCCAGATTATGGGTTGGTTCCCTTAAAATATTCTATTTTGAAATTATGATTTTATGTTTTGGAAAAGGGGAAGAAGGAAACTATAAGGAAATAAAACTGTAAAATTTGGTGATGCACCTAGTAAGGATGGAAAATTTGCAATCTGGTTCACAATAGAATTCAAGAATCTGACCCACACAATCTAATCTTGGCATAAATATCACAAAGTATTTCTGAGGAAGGCTAGAAAATAAACTCTTTATGAAGGAAAATGACTTTTCACGATAAAAGAACTATTTTCTGTAACACAACCTAAGACCTGTAATATTTCTATGCTTAATACTTCAAGTAAAAATGAGACAATAGTTTTAAAGGTTTTGATAATTAAACACAGTAAAACTTCATCAAATAACCTCATACAATTAGTATTAAATGGAAAGGCAACTACTTGATTCCAAAAAAGTAAAGGAAATATTGCAAGAGAGACAAAAATGGAACATGTAACTTGTTGTAATCTCTATAAAACTGTCAAAAATGAGCTACAAAACCTTCTTCTCTCTCAAAGTGTAAAAGAGCAAAAAGGCAAGAACTAGAAAAATGAGTTACAAAACCTTCTGTCTTTCAATGTGTAGAAGAGAAAAGAATGTAAGAACTAGCAAAAATTAAGTTTTGCTTTACAATATATAGTTTGCTCTCAATAAGAGGCATGCAAAAAATGAACTGCAACTAACTGCCTCTAAAAATAAGCCCTCCAAAGTGATCTACAAGCAAACTCAAAAATCCTTAAAAATAAGGGCTCAAACTGCCATAAATCGAGCAAAAATAACTTCAATTTGAACCTCTCCATATGCTTGACCAAGAAGTTGACCAAAATCCCTCAAATCATGCAAAAATCCCTTAGATGGCCTAGTTAACTCAACTCATCAATTTGCATGATTTTGCATTGCAAAATTGATTGTGAGTAAATAATAAAGTAATTAAAATAATTACTCTATTATTGGTTACAACTTGTACTACTTTTGATTTTACAATTTGTGAAAAATAATAAAGTAATTTAAAGAATATTATTTTATTATTTATTTACAATTGATTTGTTTGTAAAATCATGCATGATGAAAAAGAAAAAAAAAAACTCCTTATCTCTCCAATTACATTTGCTTAATTTGCATTATTTGAGCAAAAATAGGACTTTAGAGGAAAATAAAATCCTCTTATATCTCCAATTACATTGTCAATGAGAAAAGATTGTATTACAAAACATCAAGGCCAAAAATAACCTTATTCACAATGTCATCTTCTCAAAATTGGACCTGCATGCATATCTTGTCTTCACATTATTCCATCTTTGGCACTCAATGCATTCAAGAAATACATAGGTCATGAAAAAAACTTCTTTGACTTTGTTCGGCCACCTTGCATGATAATAAGGAATCTTACTTGGGATCTTTTGATTATGTTTACAAAAATGACAGGGTATTATACTTTAAAGTGTCTTTGACCTTTAAACCATAATACATATGATAACAAGGTATATCTTTTGACCATGTTGTGAGTTTGAAGCATTCAACCACATTTATTAGTTGACCAAAAAAAGGCATGAAAGGTTTATAAGGCATTAGCTTTTCTTTCTCATGATGATGATTTTTTGGCTTCTTCAAAATCAAATGCAAAAGAGTTATGTGTCTTTTCTTGGCACCCGGCCCCTTCCTTGTGGTTAAATCATTAGGTTCCGTGACCTTTGCAAGTATTGACCACGACAGATAGCAATGATTTATCCAAGAATTTGAAAGTCAAAAAGAAAGAAGAAAAACTGTGGCTCAGCTAAGGCATTTGGCAATAAGAAAGAAAACCCTAAAAAGATGCTTCTCATTTTTACCTATCTTCTTGCTGCCTCTGCCGCCATGAGGGTTTAGATCTCCTGTCGAAGGTCTCCTGAAGGGTTTCTTGCTGCAAATATAGAGTTATGTTGTCATTTTCTCGCTAACTGTAAGCTATTCTTTCATTTCACTGTGCTTTTTTGCAGCAAGAATGATAAAAATAAATCTTTATCAACTTTTATATAGTTGTATCTCACCTTCATATCTCTATATTTTACAAGAAAAAGGTGTAGACACTTTCTACTTGTGGTTTATTGTGAAAAGATATGAAAATTCTTGTATATTTGTGTGTTCCTTTCTTTTTCTGTTCTGGTTATGCGACAAAAAATGATGAAAGAACAAACTTTTGTGCATTATCTTGGTGAAGACTATGAGGAAATTTTGCTTCTTCTCTTGTGGTTTGAAGTTTTGCTTTACTGTATCTATCTTTGTAGTAAATGTATTTCGCACCATTTGTATCCAACATGTTGCTCTTGCCTTTCGTGCTGATAAGCAAACCCCATTGTTTGTTTTGGCTCTTATACTCAGATAAAATTGTGAGAAACTCTATTTCATCTAATAGTTTTCTGTTAGGGTTTCATTTGGACAATAATACAAAAATGCCAGGGTTTATTCTTCATACAAAAAGCACCAGGGTTTTATGCTTCTGTTATTTTTGAAAGTATCACATGTGCTTCGGTGAGTTTTGCCTTCAATTCTCCAACATCTCTATGTCCCGATTCAAACAAATCAATATCTTGTTTCCCATTCCGCAGCAACAGAGACTAGGAGATTTACCCACTTCTGATTCTTCAGGTACTAGAGAAGGTGGCTGAGGTGGAGGAACTTATACCGCTCTTAATTTGCACTCCTCAACAACATTCTCATTGTCTTTGTGTCATGTCCCCTTTTATTTAATTCATGGTGGAGGAGATATTTTCCAATTCGAAATATTTTTCCTTGGGCTAAGGTATGGAAATTGGAAAATGATTATATCTAAAATTGGTTATTTGGGCCTGAATCATTTATTAATTCTTATTTATGACAAAAAGGGTCTAATAATTAATTTAATATTATTATTTTGGATTATTTACCCAAGGAGGGGCGTGTTATTTCATGTGAGAAGGTTTGTAACCTCCAGGTTTAGGTGGCAGTCTATTATTAGCAGATTCCTTGGCAGTTTTTATGACAGCTTGCATGCAGGGAGTTATTATTTAATTTTGGTGGGGAATCTTGCAGTGGTCATTATGGTGGGCCTATTTTAGAGGGAAAATGATGTAATAATATTATTTTACTTATTTTTCCAAGAGGGGGTCGTTTGAGTTTGCTCCTCTATATATTTGCAAGCAAAAACACATTTCAGGCATGTCAATTTATTATACAGAAACTCTGCCGAAAATTGTTTGGACACTTGTGTTCATACAAAATCTTCTGTGGATGAAAACCCATTGGAGATTGGAATCAGAGGACGAAACCCCTTTGGTTCAAAGAGTAATTTCACTCAAAAAGTGCATTGGAGATTAGGGATTTGCAGTTAGTTCAGTAGTTTCAAATGTTGTGTGTGTTGCAGGTTGCAGGTTAAGTTTTGGAGAGAAGTTGATGTGGTTTTGGTGTTGTGTGTTGTAGATTGATTTGCTGTTGTGGAGCAGATTATTTGTGTTCATATGTTGTTTTAGATCAGTACCATAAATCATTGTATCCATCTTTCAGTTGGGCGAAGATTGTGTGTAATCTATATTGTTTCAGCAGTGTGTTTCCTAGAAGTTATTGTGGGTATTTTAGCAAGTGTTGTATCCAGATTTGGTTGTTGTTACAGAAGTGAATTACCATTGTTTTAGATCAGTTGTTGGCTTTTATTTTCCCTACCATACAGTTTTCCAATGTTGTAGAGCTATATTTGCAGTTTGGCCAAAAGATTGTTAATTGGCAGTGTGTTTGCAGGTTTGGAGTGTGTAGTTTGAGCAATTTTCAATGTGGTGTTTCCAGATTTATTTCAGCTTGTTGATATTGTTATTGTGACTGTAAATTAGTCCCATTTCACTATACTTTCATTAGAGAATCAGTTAATATAAGCTTGAGCTCATTCATTATCATTTATGTGCTTCCGGATGAAATCGGGTGTAGTGAAATTGTTAATTTTGTATGCAGATTTGTGTTTGTCATTAAATATGAAAAATTTCTAATATGTAATAGCATGAGGCCATGCCATTACTGATATTTGAAGATAATTATCAGTATTTTATATTTAAGAAGTTTCCCCTTTGCATTTGTGTTAAAATTGTCAATTTCAGGATCTATCGTTGTAGGGAAAAATTGGGGGTTTTGAAAGTTATTTAAAATTTTATTTTCAGATTTGATTGTTGGATGCAAATATTTTGTTTGGGACATTACACTTTGTTGAACATATCCTGAGAAAAATCCTTCATCTCTACTCCATAAGGTGTTATAACACTCTATACAAGGAACTTGTCTTTGCACTGTAGATCAAGAGGTGCTTCCTGTTGTGCTTACATGGTGACTGTAACATCATAGGAAGATTTTGGTAAGACAATGCTAGCATTTAAGTCGTATACAATACTTCTTTGGAGAAGTAGCTTTTACCTTGAAGGCCACATAATGATCTGAGTTTTTGAACCGATGAAGAGAACATGAGCTCTGTTTCTTTAGTTCAAATGGGAACTTAAGCTCAGTGGGCTGAACTGTGAGAATCTCCCCACTACTCACCCTTTAACAAATTGAACTCAATCTTATCATTATTTACCATCACCCACAAAAAGAGTTTCTTGTTCCTAGATAGTTCTATTGCCATCTATATTCTTATCACTGCATTTTCATGGCCTGCTCCTCAGACTCTTTCAAAACCTTAACTGTCTCATATACATATAGTTGCTGCTCCTTTTACTCATTGACTGTAGTTGTTTCATATAGTGTATATGCATATCTTACATGTTGTTTTGTCTTCTCTTTATCTCTGTCTTCTTAGCACATGATATAATCATTAGACTTTGCTCTCCTCTACACTGGATAGTGGCACCATTATGATGTTTTGCTTTATGAGCTGCTCTAATCTCCTTCTCTGGCTTGTAGAGCATGGTGAACTATGTTTGTCTCTTTTATCCCACACATATGGCATTCAACTTATATCTCTTTTATTGTTGTTCCATTGCCTCTAGATAGTTGTGATTCTATCTTCTTTCATATATTGTTGTGTTCTGCTCCATGGGTCACTGTACTTCTGCATGAGGATCTTCTTTATGTATATAGGATGAACTGATGTTGTTCTCTATTTGATTTATCACTGCATTTGTAAAGATTATCCTCACATAGTGTTATCTATTCTCAAAAAGATGAACCTTTTATCAAATTGAGGACCTTGTACTCTGTCCTTATGATTTCATGATTGCATTTGTAACTTTGGCATGAATGCTACTTAGTTCTATGACTTGTAAGTGACACAATGATGATTGTACCTTGTGTATCTATTGATGGCATAGGACTGTTATGAAAAATCACACTTCATTAATGATAAAGAAAGTAGAACAGTACCTTGTGTTTCTTGCATATCATTTGGAATTTGATCATTGATGAGCTATTGGATATAGCATAACATGTAATGGTATCACTTTGAGCATGTTGGGCTCGACCCTTATGGGAGCCACATTTTCTCCACATGCTTTAAATGTCTTCAAATCAGCAACATTACTTTTCCTATACATGCACAGTGAACAAACAAGTTAGCATAAAAAAACATACCTGATGGTATTGATTGATCCTCTTCATGATATTCTGATTTATGGCACATCTAATTTTGATCTTTCATATGAAATGCATGATGTGACAAGTTGTTATGTCTGCATGATAAAGCATATGATAACATTAAATATCTAGAGTTCTAATAGGACTTTCCCCAATTTTTTTGTAGGTTCAATTGATACAACTGGAGCTGAAGATGAAGACTGAAGATCAACTGTCAACAAGCTTGATAACCTCCTTGCTCAAGCAATGATGGATATTTAGTTTTATCATGTGTTCTTCCTTATTTCTTTTATTATCAGATGTATAGCTTGCATGTCTACATTGCTCAGTCTAGTTACTCCCATGGCTTGTGTGGGACACATTTGAACACTTCTTTTAAACATAATCAGTTAATCTATCTTATGCACTTGATGTATGTATATTTATTTTTCAATGAATGCATAGGATAGAGTAACAGATGCTGAATTGTATGTTCCAATTATGACATGAAATAATAGTTCAAATTTCTTTCTTTCTTTCTTTCTTTCAAATATGATCAACTGAATAATCAATCTGACTTATAACTCCTGAAAGACAACACTATGTTAAATCAACTGTATTTCTTGAATGATTGATACCTTGACAACCTAGTTCTCTTGTCATGATGATTCATCAGTTTTGATTAGACTAATGGGTTATCCTGTCAACTGAATTCCATCTCTGCTTTGTCAAGACATCAATTGTTCATTTAAATGCAATAACCTCAAAGTTTTCTTTTATTCTTCCCGAAACAACTGCACTTAGGTGTAACTAAATTTAGTGTGAACAAAATTTAGTAACACTTATTAGGTAAACTTTCTCTCAAAATTAGATCCATACGATGACTTATGCTTCTTATCAATGGTAACCCTTTAGGTAGGTTGTCAAAAATATTATCACTATACTCTGTCAATAATTTAGAAATCTCAAGATGTATCATTGCATTAGCCTCTATACATTCTCCACCTGCATACACATAGGAATAATAGTAAAACAAATATTCTCCTACTTAACATTCTTTAGAAATTATTTACCATTTACCAACATTACTCTGGCAATACCATTCACTCTTTCACCTTCATCTTTTAAGAGTAAAAGTACATGTAAATCACTCCATCCTTTATCAACCTGTAAGTATTCTCTCTACCTTCACACATGAACAAATTTTGTAACTTTTTCAAGAAATCCAACTAATAACTTGCATGAACAAATTTAGACTTTAACTTATATATCATCCTATCCCATTTCTTAATGTTAGACTTACCTCTCCTATTCCTTTCCAACAAAATTTATTTCCACCAAATAGCAACACAACCTTTCAATTTTGTCTTTGTAAACTTCACACTATCAAGATCAATAATTTCCTCTTACTAAAAATATTCTTCAAGATTAGCAATCCAATAAATTAACTCTTCAAGATTCAAACTACTAGAAGAATTACATGAATCAACTCTACTTTTCTTACCAATTTTGGAAATAGCCTTCAACATTCTTTCATCTCTATCTTCTTCACCCATCATGATACCTTCAACTGGTTTGTTATCTTATTCATTATCACTTTCATTATCTCTAGGGTTAATAATAGCTTTTCTTCTATTTTTTTCTATTACATCCAATTGAATTTGGAGATTCCTCATCATATTAAACTTTTTCTCAATTCTTTTCACAACATATTGTATACCTCAGTCTCTATCCATCATTCTAGGAGGCATATTTAAATTTGGATTAGATTGCCTCTAGTTCAATGACCTACTTACAGACAACCCAATAGGAACCTTCTACCCAACACTCATTGTTAGAAGATTCACTCTTCAATCAAGAAACTCTCTTGTAGGATTCCAAACCTCTACTTTGATACCAACTAACATAGTCAAGGTTGGAGAGTCTAGTTAAGGACTGGCTAACCAAGAAACTAAAATAAAACACTCATACACAACACACACTGAAATAACAAAAAATACTCAAAGAATTGAAATTTATTGGTTCATAACATAATAGCTTCATGAGCTTAATACATGTTAGGAATTAGCATTTTGATTACAACATGAAACTTAGAGATCTCAATATGCTTGTCTATTGTTTAGATTATCTCTTTCCTACACTTCTTGTTGACTCCCTCAAATTATATTATACTTCTCTCTATATAGAAGATGTAGAAATGATGTGTGTTACTAGAAATTTAGTACACCACCATGGGCAAATGTGATAAGGATCAGTGGCCCCAAAATTAAATGTTTTATCATTAGTTAGCCTTGGAATGGGGCACATTTCCTTATGTATCATGTAGGTTTGCTAGTAACATGCAGATCACTATTTACAATGTACCTCAAACAAAGAGTCTTAAATTTTAACGTGGTTCCATACATGACCACTCTTAGGACCCATAGTGAAGTAGGTAACATTAGGAATTGACACAAGTTTCAAATACTTGTTGTAATCCCAAAATAAGGTATTATTGTACCATGATCAACCCAGTATTGGTCCAGTTAAGCTCCTTGAGATAGAAAACATAAATATGGTGGTCAAAATCACATAAAAATTAGATGGAATGTTCTAGATGCTTGATAGAGCTTGTGTCCAAACCTACAATCAAAGATTTCAAAATTAGTTGTTGCATAACTCATTGAAGGTTAACATTGCCTATTATTATAGACATGAAGCTTTCTACTAAAAAAGATAAGTGCAATGAGACGTGGTGCCATGAACTTAACACACATTACTATAAAACATCTAGAAATATTGACAAATACATGCAAAATGAATAGACATTAAAAGAAAATATTTTTCGTTTATGCAAGATTGCTCTTACACCTTGGATGATCTTGCGTCAAATAAAAATAGAGAGACATAATTGACATCTTGTGGCAAACAAATTTTATCAAGAATAAGGTATTGATTATATAAAGAATTTTTCTCTAGTGGCCAAGATGGAATCCATTAGGATAGTACTTTCTGTGAAAGCTTCATATGGATGGGAAGTACATAATTGTCACACCCCATTTTTAAACTAATGTATTTATTTTCATTATTTTCGAGGAGACAGATAGTTAGTCAGAGAAAATATTATGATTATAGTAATGATGGGAAATGAATTTGTTTATATTAATTTATATGTAAGAAATAATTGTTTATGACGTCATTATTGAACATGTGGTTAAAATGACGAAATGGACTAACTATCATCTTATAACTGAGGTGGATGTAGGAATAGTGTTGTTTCCCTCCGATATGAGGAGAGAGAGTATCACTATGGAGAGGACGTTAGATCATGTGATGCAACGATCCTTATGCCATCTGGAAAGACACACACATATATACTTAGTAGAGAGAGACCATGTTTATTTTTGTCAGCTGTGTCGTCGATAAGACGAAGGTTAAATATTTTTCGTCATTTGATAGAAGCATGGTGTAAGCCTTTGGATGTCATATCAACGTGTGTAAATTGACTAAACATGTTTAATCTTGTTGTTAAGATCTTAGTCGACTTGTGAGAATTCTTCATCAATAATTGTGCTTCAGATAAATACAATTAGTGTTCGAGAGTATGTGATATCAACATCTTTTAGTTGAGTATGTTATTTCTATTTACAAAGCTATTATTATTTTTTATTATTATTAAATATTATCATAGTTATTATTAATATTGTTATAAGTTAAATCTTGTTGGAGTCTCTCCCTTTAAAATCCTCCTCGACATACTCCTTAGATGCTAGGGGAGTGGGAGAGGGAGCTATCACTCCATACTCCCCACTTATCCCTGCATGCTAAGCCCTGCAGGAGTGGTAGAGAGAATCTAGGGGCGATGCAATTAATATCTGCCCATGACTGTTGTTGAGTGGGTTAAGTAGGAGGAAGAGAAAAGGTCTTGAGGAAATGAAGAAGGAAGAGCTGGGAGGCAAAGGAAAGAACAAAGGATTTACAGCAAGGTGACTACGGATAAGAACTCGATCTGTCTATCTAACAGGTAAGTCTAATACAATTTATAGACTATGATGGAGTATGAATAGCATTTTTGCTTCGAATAAGATCAAATAGCATAGAAAGAGTAAATAGGGTTATGTTGTTTGTCATATTGCAAAATAGATTATCTCTGTGCTATTGTGAATATGCATTAGATGTATATCCTCTATAGGGAACTATCGTTATTTGAATTACATTTCTATAACCTAGAAAGTGGAATAGTATGTATAACTTTGGTAATTATCAATCCTTATCGAATAGTCTATGCTTGGACGTATTAAATAGTTTGACACCTCTGAGTAGGAAGTCTTACGACCATATCTTAGATGTTTCATATATTTTCTTTGATAGTGAAGCAAGAATAGCTTTGCAGGTATACACTTGTATTACAACCATACCTTGGTGTTAAATAGAGCTCACTGTGTTATATATTAAGCTCATTGTGTTATATAGAGCTCACGGAGTTATATATTAAGCTCATTGTGTCATATATTAAGCTCACTATGTTATATATTTAAAAGCTTATTGTATCTTGTTTATACATGGCCGACTGTATCTTGTTTATAAATGGCCAACTGTATCATGTTTATACATGGCGACTGTGTAATTTATATCGGGTTGATTGTGTAATTTATATCTGGCTGACTGTGTTTTTGTTGATAACTGAGAGGGGGGGTGAATCAGTTATCCTAATTATTTCTGTTTTTGAACTTTATTGTTAATTAATGCAGCATTGAATCAAACACAAAAACATTGCCATGAAATAAGAAACACATGACACAGTATTTTTGACGTGGAAACCCTGTTAAGGGAGAAAACCACGGGGTGATTAACCCAAAAATTATTCTCTGTTAGAAGAATAGGAAATTACAAAAATGGTACTTGCCAATTAGGGCTCACTGCCCGAGCACACTGCTCACAAAGAGGCCCACTGCCTACAAGGAGACACACTGTCTACAAAGTGATAAGAATCACAGTCTTGAACTGATTGGAAGCATCTGCATATGCTGGAGTTCAGTTCCAATTAGGCTCAGTACACTGATCTGCTGCACTTCATCTCTCCTCTGTTCTTTATTCTGCTATCCTTTCACATACCGGATCTTTCTTGCTACTTCTGCTCTGTTCTACACTTATTCGCATATATCTTCACACAATCACACACTTCACAACTAAATCCATCCTCTATATATCTGCACAAGTAATTTCATCACTTTTCTAGTCGGCATCTGGAACAGTCTAGTTTCTTACAAACTCTGTTCTGTCGGCTGAATCCTTGCTCACCAAGCAATGCGGATCAAGCATATGCTTGTAGATATCATTAATCATGTCGGCCAAACATGATTCATGCCTTCACAACCTTTATCATCAACAGTAACACATCCGGAAAGTAGTCTGATACTCTGTCAGTCAGTTCTTCCTCTGTTTTCACTGTCTCTCAGGAATCCGGTACTCAACTATTCATATCTTTTTCCTTGTCCATCACCGGAGGCTAAATCCTTGGAATATACCACTCAAGGTAGTCCTCTTGACTTCCCCAAATCCGCACTGCACCAAGACACTTCCTCTGAGAGATCCGGACCAATCTGTCGGACCTTGCCACATGCTCTGTTCTTGTTCACCGGACCACAACAATCTTTATTCTGACTTCCGGTAGAGACACACCATGACTTGCGGATATGTGGGATGACCTTTGTTGCCATCAATGACAACAACCATGAATCCATATAGTGTCTCTTGCCAACAATCTCCCCCTTTGGCATTGATGGCAACCCTTAGTGAAAAATGACTAAGTGTTTACACTATGCTCCCCCTTTGCTGATGCTCTGTCTTTATATACAATTTTCGGAACTCCCCCTTAGTTGGATTCCTCATTTTTCACTGCTCCTCACTCCCCCTTTGACATCAATGGCAAAGGGTAGGGTCCGCACACCAAAATTTTCAAAAAATTTCTATACGTAGCCGCATATTTACATACTCACATATACTGAAGAATGTCTGCAAAGGATGTCTTCAATTGGATCAGTTCTGTAGCCCAACTTTGCTTCATTCTATCCAAAATTGAGATGTGACCACTCAACAAAAATGCAAAAGCTTCTGCCCTCTTGAGATCTGTCGGATCATTTGTTTGGGCGGTGGTCTGAGCATCACTGATGGCCTTATGCATAGTTTCTAACTTAGGGATTATAATCCTTCTAAGTTCTCCCATTCGGTTAGTGATATTCTTCCTTTCCTTCTCAAGATTCTTTATTTCATTCAAGACTGCAATAGTCTGACATTCTTGATTTATTATGGAGGAAGAGAGAGGATCAAAACTTTGAGATAAACTTTGTAGCTTGTCCTGTTCCTCTTTTATTTTCTTATCAATTGCTGCTGTTGCCTTTGACCAGGATATACAAAATTTGTAAATGTCACCGCCATCCTTAAGAGCATTTTCTAAGCTCTTTATTCCAATACTCATATTTCTCCTATCGTTAGAGATTAATCCTAATACTTCTGAAAATCTTTTATCCAAAAATTCCTTCCGGACCTTTTCTTCAGCAGATTTTTCTAGAGATTCAAAATGTGTACTAACACTGCTGACTAAGGTTTTGAGATTACCGGAAGAGGAGGCTGTGGGATCCTTTTGAAAAGATGGCATGATCTTTTCTAGCACTCCAGATGCTACCTCCATAAGCTCACAGTCTTCCATGTGAGATTTCAGCAGTTTCTCTTTGACTTTCTCATTTGCAAATGAGGCTATTTTCATTGTTTGCACCGGTGACAAAGAGTCAAAATCTAATGGTCCTTTTAGCAGGTCCGGTTCATCAATTTCTATAGTGGCTTTTGTTAGGAATTCTTGAACAGTTTGTGCAGTGTCTCTTGCCGGAGACAGATGTTTCTTCTCTTCTACAATTTTGTCCTTTTGAATCTTTTCTCCTTCCTTACTCTTACCACTTTCAGTCGTGGTTTTCTCTGTTGGGGTGCTGTCAACCTCTTTTTCTTTAACTGCTGCTTCTTTCTCCTGTAGTTTCTCTTCTTCTTGGGATCCGGAGACTGTAGGGGAAACCGGAGGAGAGATGTTAGTCTGTTCAGGGCCCACTTCTTCCGGAGCAGATGATTCCAAATCCGCAGCTGTTTCTGCACCTAAGTCCTCTACAACAGGAAGATTGAACCTTTTGAAGGCCTTCCGGAGGATCTCTTCTGTCTCTTTGGCCACTTTGTCAGTCTCACCAAGCATGAGTTGATTCATCCTGGCTTTACTTCTGAACTCATCTTTGCAGTCTTTGAAGATTATGTTCATTGTCTTGGGATCAATTTGAGGATATAGCTGAATAGCTATCTGCTCCCGGATCTCAAGATCTTTTGCATGAGCATTATTCTTTCTTATTTCTAATTCCTTTTCTAGGCTTTTAGGAATAAGAGATATGATCTCAATGAAAGCCTTATTGTATATGTTCAGATATTTGACTGTGGCTTCCTGCAGAGTCTTTTGGTCAGCCTCATTGTAGTCATCATAAAATTCAGTCATTGTTTGAAGGTTTCCATCCACCGTAACCAACTTGATTACACTCTCTAGAGACAGAGTGGGCTTTTCAACAGATACCTCTGCCATTTCATCCTTGTCTTGGCCTGTGGAGGGTTTACCGGATCATTTCTTCTTCTGCTTCTTTATTTCTTTTACTCCCTCATCTGACTCTGTTTCCTCTTCATCCTTTTGGCTTTCATAAGCCCTTGTGGCTTTTGTCTTAGATCTTTTACCGGATGCCTGGATTTCCGGTTTTGAGCTTTTGGTTGTGGGAGGTGCAGATCTTTTTGATGATCTGGTCCGGGTGGAAGTTTCAACCGGAACACTTTCTTTACTTTTCTTTTCTTCCTCAGCCTTCCTCCTCTTTTCCCGGCTGGCATCAAGTGCCTCTTTTGAGATGCCTAGGCCTTGAGCAATGTGCTCTACTTCTTTTCTCACCTTTCTCTTTATCTCAGGTTCCCTGAGTTCTACATGGATCTTTACACTCAGCTCCTCAAAGGTTCCAAACCTTTCTGCCTTTGGATCTTTGGGCTGACTTAGCATGTGTTGAACATGCAGCTCCACTATCTGTTCATCCACTTCATACCCCATGGGCATGATCCAGACAGTCCTTGGCTCCACCGCCTCCATTAGGCACTGTTCAGTGTCCACCATAAAGCACACTGAGTCTTTGTATTTTTCAACAAGAGACTGGGGAATTCTCTCTCTTGCTTGCATCATGCTTTGGAAGTTTTTGAAGTATCCCCATAGGGCTGTATTTCTTGCTTTGGCATCCCCAAGCCCATGTAGATAGTCTCTTATCTGGACTGCAACAGGTTTGTCATTCTGCCATACCCATCCACTTGATCCGGGCAGCTCATTCATGAAGTAGAAGAATAGACATACTATAAGAGTACCATACTTAAAGGAATTCTTCTTGTCCTTCTTGATTTTCTGTATATTTTCCATTAATTGGCTTAAGAGCAGTTTGCAGAGATCATATTCTGCATTCTTCCTTAGCATTTCATAGGCAGTATATACTGCAGTTCCAGATATAGAATTCTCCCTGCTGGAGTGATAGATCTTGTATCCTATTATCATGGACACATACTTGATATCCGGATCAGAAATATCTTCAATGGTCATTGCCCTCTTTTGTGATCTTGCAGGGTCTATCCAGCCATAGGAAGTTGTCATGCATCCTGCTCAGTACATACCGGACCCATTCATCTTCTTCAAAGCAGGGGAAATGAATAAATTGCTCAAATTGTTTCTTCTGGATATCCTTATACTCTGGTTTAAGCTCAAAAGCATTGTCTATCAGTTGCTTGTGATAGAGATCTCTCAATTTGAATTCCCCAAATTCCTCAATGCTTGCATGTATGTAAACCCTAATGTCTTCTGTGTGTAAAACTCTGTGAGGAACACTGGAAAATGCTCCTAAGGGATCTACCTCCAATGACTTGTATGGATGTTTCTTAAATTCAGGTCGGGGCCTATCTGAGATTTTCACTATATTTGGAGTAGCCATTTCTTCAAAGATTTGCAGTGAGATAATGAAAACGGAGAATACCTTATGCGCCTTCGGTTTGCACGGAGTGGTTGGATTGATTTCTTTATGCAATGACTTCGGCAGGAGATCTTTGGTGTGCTTGATGAATCTTGTTGCAGAGCTCCACTTTTCATTTCTTCTTGAGTGCAGAATGAGCAAATGCTTTTTGAGAAATCCCTTATATTGCTCCGCAAACCCTAATATCTGATGGTAATAAATGCTCGACCTATATTATTCCGGTTTGCCTTATCCGGATAGCTTGGAGTATCCTGGATCAGTCCTGATCTGTGAACATCATCTGGATCTTTCAATCATGAATAAATCGAGGTGACACATTACAAGAACATCCCAAACACTCTGTCCAATCCGCAGAATAAGACAATGCACTTCCGGATCTCTCCGGATCTTTTTGTAATCCTCTGTCATACCGGAGCATCTCCCAGAACAGGTCTTACTTGATCGATCACAGCTTCTTCATATCTCCATGCGGACCTCTGAAATCTTATCTGGATCATCTCAAGACTTATATCTTTAAACCCTTTACTCCGCATCTTGTGCCACATCCGGCACCACTTGATTGGCTGGGGGAACAGGATTTTTTTTGAGTCTCCCCCTGAGCCAGAGCTCACTTTTTAATTTCTGGAAGAAATATCAGCACCAGAGTCTGGTGCGGATCCAACCTCTACATTCTCTGAACTTTTCTTCACCCAAATCTTGCTCATCTGATTCCTAACTTCATCCGCATTCATCTTTTGTTTACCCTTGTCTTGATTTTGATTATACACCGGACCTCTTTTGTCCTGATTCTTGCTTCTGCAGACTTTAGCATTATGACCGGACCTATTACAGATTTGGCAAATAACATTTCTTTGCATATTTGACTGATAACCTCTTGATTTGCATTGATTAGCCATATGACCTACTCTATTGCATGTAAAGCATCTACCTTTGAATGAATTGTTTACTTGCATATTTCTGCATTCATGGGATTTGTGTCCATACCTTTTGCAGTTAAAGCACTGTCTGGAGAAGGATGAATTAATCTGATTCATTCTCTTTTTGCACTGATTAGCTTTGTGACCAAAGTGGTTGCAGCTGTGGCAGTATCCATTGAAAGATGGATATCTTTGAGCATTGGGCTGTCTTACCGGAGGTCTTCTAGGTCTATTCCTTGGATTTTCTGATCCAAAATTCTTTTGACCGGATCCGGAGCTTTCTCCTTTCTCATATCCCAAACCATACTTGTCATCTATCCTCTTTTGACTTCCAAGAAGAACTTCAAGTTGAGCAGAACTTATCTTGAATTTCTCTTTATATTCATTTACTGTTTGAAGGTCTCTTTTGAGAGAGGCAATTTGATCCTCAAGTTTTTCTTCATTATCTTTGGCATCTTCAAGATCAGATTCAAGATGTCTGATAATCATGTCCATCTGGTGGCATTCTTCTGATTTTTCTTTAAGAGATTGTCTTAGATTGTCTTCAGCTTTTCTTTTTTCTTCAATCTCTTGAGTAAATTTTATAGTTCCTGATTCCATTTCATGTCTTAACATAATGACTTCTTTTGATAACTTTTCACATAACTTGGTTTGCTCAGTCAATTCTTCATTTGTATTGCTTTCTTCACTTTGTCTTGCCAATTGTTGGAGTAGCTCCTTTCTCTTTTTCATAGAGAGACTTAATTTGTCTTTTAATTCTCTCATGAATTCATCAGCCTGTTTGAGTCTTTCCTTTAATTCATTGACTTCAGAATTTGACTGTTCAAGATCCTCAAGGGCAGTCTTGAGTTGCTCCCTTAAACCATATGCATCCATTTGAACTCCCAGATCTTCCTCAAGCTGTTAGGCTCTATTAGGAGGAACTTAGCTCTGATACCAATTGTTGATAACTGAGAGGGGGGGTGAATCAGTTATCCTAATTATTTCTGTTTTTGAACTTTATTGTTAATTAATGCAGCATTGAATCAAACACAAAAACATTGCCATGAAATAAGAAACACATGACACAGTATTTTTGACGTGGAAACCCTGTTAAGGGAGAAAACCACGGGGTGATTAACCCAAAAATTATTCTCTGTTAGAAGAATAGGAAATTACAAAAATGGCACTTGCCAATTAGGGCTCACTGCCCGAGCACACTGCTCACAAAGAGGCCCACTGCCTACAAGGAGACACACTGTCTACAAAGTGATAAGAATCACAGTCTTGAACTGATTGGAAGCATCTGCATATGCTGGAGTTCAGTTCCGATTAGGCTCAGTACACTGATCTGCTGCACTTCATCTCTCCTCTGTTCTTTATTCTGCTATCCTTTCACATACCGGATCTTTCTTGCTACTTCTGCTCTGTTCTACACTTATTCGCATATATCTTCACACAATCACACACTTCACAACTAAATCCATCCTCTATATATATCCGCACAAGTAATTTCATCACTTTTCTAGTCGGCATCCGGAACAGTCTAGTTTCTTACAAACTCTGTTCTGTCGGCTGAATCCTTGCTCACCAAGCAATGCGGATCAAGCATATACTTGTAGATATCATTAATCATGTCGGCCAAACATGATTCATGCCTTCACAACCTTTATCATCAACAGTAACACATCTGGAAAGTAGTCTGATACTCTGTCAGTCAGTTCTTCCTCTATTTTCACTGTCTCTCAGGAATCCGGTACTCAACTATTCATATCTTTTTCCTTGTCCATCACCGGAGGCTAAATCCTTGGAATATACCACTCAAGGTAGTCCTCTTGACTTCCCCAAATCCGCACTGTACCAAGACACTTCCTCTGAGAGATCCGGACCAATCTGTCGGACCTTGCCACATGCTCTGTTCTTGTTCACCGGACCACAACAATCTTTATTCTGACGTCCGGGAGAGACACACCATGACTTGTGGATATGTGGGATGACCTTTGTTGCCATCAATGACAACAACCATGAATCCATATAGTGTCTCTTGCCAACAGTTTTATATTAAGCTCACAACATTATTTATATTAGGTTGTTGTGTCTTAAGTGTGGCCGAGTGTGTCGAGGACACTTAGAGCCCAGTTAGGTAAAGATTAAGTCAACAAGAAGTGCTTAACTATAATATAAAAACCAAGTTTGGTCATAGAAATTGTATTATGGGCCAAAGCAAACTATTAGAGACTTAAGTGAAGGTCATTGTTGTGAAACAAAATATCATGGACAGTAGTAGCTAATCATGAAGATATAGAGTGTTTTGAAAAGCTTCAAAAGAAGCTAGTTTAGGTCAAAGTCATTGTGTAGGAGCAATTGACATTAGACCAATATCTTCAAGTATATAAAGAAGAATGAGATGTATCTAGAAGCTATTCTTGAGTTATCCTAAGCTATGCATATTCTAATTTTATAGAGGAACGATCTTTAACCCTATCAATATGATTAGACGACAAAATAGTTGAGGGATATACTCACTATGGTGATGATAAGTCACAATATAGATTACTTTTTTATTATAATACCTCTTTGATATACATGAGGAAGTGTATT
The DNA here is from genome assembly GCA_027924645.1 of Cunninghamia lanceolata. Taxonomy (NCBI): domain Eukaryota; kingdom Viridiplantae; phylum Streptophyta; class Pinopsida; order Cupressales; family Cupressaceae; genus Cunninghamia; species Cunninghamia lanceolata. The sequence continues at coordinate 6,165,400 of BSBN01000918.1, read as the reverse complement.
CAATTCAATGGTACATGAAATTATAGTTTATCTTCGATAGATTATGAGTCGAATGACTATATTCTTTGACTAGAACAGATATAGTCTTTAATCATAAAACCCTATGGCTTAAATGTTAGAATCTTGCTTGTATAGATAATACAATGAGCATGAGAATAGGTTGACAGGGCATTGAGTAGATGACATGATGTCATAGAGTCGTGAATGCAAGGATGCAAAGAGGGACTCAATGTATATTATATAGTCACCTAAGTTCTCACCTTAGACTTGTCAAAATGACTAGTAGATAATGATTTTGTTACGACTTTAAGAACAATATGGTATAATCAAGTTGAAAAGAATTATTTTATTTATATGATATAAATTAAGAAATAAGAGTGTTGTCTCCAAGTCGAGAAAAGAGTGAGTGAACATACGACTACTTATTTATATGACACTTTGGCCCAAGTAATGCAAAAGTCACTGCTTGCATTGTTGGTTCACGGTGTATCAGATAAGCTGAATAATCAAAATGGGTCATACATAGCTAGAGCTAGACTAGAGTTGTAAACCCGATTGCCTTTAGCTAGGACACATCACTAGTTCTCAGATGGCATATGGAATCAGTTGATTCTAATTATCTATTACCCTCATGAAGGGAAAAGTCACTTACAGGAAGGAAGGTGAGTAGGGGACCGTCAGTCTATTGTTGGAGAAAAGCACCAGGGTGATGCTCTCTCTCTTGCAGTTGATTGTCGAAGACTTGTGAACAAGAATACATTGCTTATTTTGTAAATGATATTGATAATGTAAGGCCTAATCATTTCTTATGTAATTAATAGATTTAATATTTTATTAGAAATTGTAATTTATGTTCTTGAATTATTTTTATATGGGTGACAGAATTTGAAGTGGAAGAGTCATCTTAGATGTTATTTAGGGTAGTGGAGTTAATAGAATTAGGGGCACTTTCCTATTTTATTTTCTGAACGTTTCATGTAAGATGCTCTAGAAATGGTATTAAATTATGAGAGATGTTTGGATCATGGGGGGAAATTCTTCTGGAAAAGAAAAAGAAAATATGAAAGGTTATGAACAACAAGCACAATAGCTGGAAGAGGAGTTCACAACAAAAAAGAAGGAATGGAGGCTCTATTCAAAGGTATGTGGTTTTCTCATAATTTTGTTTACGGTTTATATCTCAACAATAAATTTATATGATATCATCATGAATCTTAATTGTTTTTGGGTGGAAATCTGAGTTATCAATATAGAGAGGATGCAAATGGTGATAGTTGCTGCCTAGCCTAGGTAACTTTGAACGATCTCGCTTGTTGCATGAAGAGAGAGACTTTTCTCATCTTCCATTTGGGAACACTGATCTATCACGCTTGCCATAGTATGGTGACATTGAATAATCCCTTCCATAACTTATGTCATAATATGGTGAATGCATTGGTAAACCATAGCGGTTCCCCCTGTATAGAATATTGCTCGGAGAGCTATGAAAGATGTATTGATCACTGCACTTATTCTGTGTATTCTGAAATGTGCCTAATACTAACACTAATGCATTCTTTGTATGGATTAATGTAGTATTGTGTGGTGCAGAAACTCGAATCGTCGCCTATGGCGGAACAATATGTAGATATTTCCAAAGAATTTCTAAGAGAATGAGACATCACTTCATTGTCTTTTGACCTTGGAAAACTAGAAAGTAACTTGTGTTACAAGTCTTTGAAGAATCCATCTCTCTGAGAGACTCTAAATGTTCTCTACTAGATTTGGAGAAGCAATATACTATTACTCAATAATTTTTGTGTTGCAGATTTTCTGAGAGCATGGGACACCACACCGTTGTCTCTTAGCCTTGTAAAATTAGAAGTAATGTATGTTTTGAAGTCTTTGAAGGAGCCATGTTTCAAGTGCATGAGATACCCCATCTCCTTGTCTCTCAGTCTTACAAGATTTGGAAGTAATGTGTGTCTGTGATTCTTAGAAAGAGCCCTATTTTTATGGTTTAAATGTTCTACAAAATGTAAAGATGTTCGTGGGGTGTGTAATATTATACTGTAATCAGTGGGAAGCCTAAATGATCTAAAGGGAAGTAATTTACTTTGCACTATCAAAACTGTACTACAAGTGTTATTCTACATTTCGAATAGTTCCAACAATAAATTGTCTCAGAATATTTGAGACTCAAAAGCACGAGATACCTTAAGAAATTATTTATAATCAATAGTCATAGGGTTACATTTCATTTCCTTACCGACACTATTCTAAGTAGTGAGCATTTGTTTTTGTTTGTTTGATTGCTTTTATATCACCTATAGTTTACTCTATTGCTTTAAGATAAAGACTTTTCATATAGATCTTGAAATCACTACAATTTTGGACTGCACAGATCTGATGGCCACTAATTTGCATAACCATTGCCACGAGGTGTTGTTACTAGTCATTGGAGGACCTTGCCAATGATAAAGGTTCATTAGTGATGGGGAGCGCATAGCGGAAACCACAGACCGGGTCACTATTTCCTTACAGTCGGCAAGATTTGACAAATGAACCACCGATACATTTCGATCGGCCAGACAACTGTCGTCAGAAAGACTTTCCTGAGTCTTACCGTTGATCAAACTTACACCGATAGCTATCTTTACTTTCTCTTTGGCGTGAAACCACGGGACTCACACCAAGTCATTCAACTCCTTACCGTCGGCGAGACTTCCTCCATCAGCTGAGTCCTTCATCCTTCTACCAATGCACTAATGACGGTTAAGTTCCCCACGCCTCGACCGTGACGGCTTCCACACTAGTTAGCTGTGACCTTATCGGTGAGACTCTTCCCATCAGCAAAACTCTCAACTTCTCTCCCAATGCGCCGATGGCATTATCTTCAGGGAGACTTGTTCCGTCGGTGAACTCTTGCAAACTCTGGCCAATGTCACCCCTCTTCCCGATGACGTTTACCTTTGGTGAAACTTCCACTATCGGTCAGACTTTCTCCAGAGTTGTCGACAAGCTGATCACTCCAATGTCACTTCAGACCTTCACTCGTCGGCGTGATAACTACCATCGGCCACCTTAGGGTTTGCTACGTCGATACGCCAATACACCGTTGCACAGTCCACCTTCTCCCGAACCCTAGCACATGGAGATGCTAGGTCAACCTACTGTGCACCTCGCACTGTCTGGATCCTCTGCACCACTGAACCACGAAATGAAATAGGAAACAAATGAATATTGTACAATGAAGCCATTCCACTAATTTTGACAGAAATCTCACCAGTGGAATGCTTCACATCGACATTTTGGCAATAACAGAAAACACAGAAAGAACAGGAAATCTGCAGCTATGCAATTCGTAATTATAAAGAACATAAAACAAATTGAAGAAACAAAATAGTTTGATTTCTCCTTAACACAATGCACAATTTCATTCAATCTCCTCTGATCTGATTACCAATACCATGCCCATTTGGTTCATTCCTCTGGGTTTATAAACTCGCCCTGAGGAAAACCGACCAACTCCAAACGGTTGGGAGAAAACCAACCGATTCCAAGTGGCTGGGAGAACAACCGTCCTGAGAATAACAAATTGACAAAAGTGACCTAAGTCACTTGGGACTTACAACAGAAAATGAAATTACATGCATTGGTCAAATAAACCTTATTACAATACAAAACATGTTTTCAAAACAAAACATGAACTTAAATCCCTCACAAAGGCCACCTTGTATTAGGTGCTCCTGCACTATACACCCCACCTAGAAAAGAACTCATGCCACATGAGTTGAGTCTTTGTCTTGCTCCACCATTATCCTTTGCTGCCTCATGTCTTTTCCATGATCTTTGGACTGCAACCTTCTTCCATGGGAACAAAAACTCATGCCTAGCATTGTAGGCTCTACTCACACCTTGCCATGGGTGAGTGCGTGCAATCAAACTTGGATGTTGCATGCCATGACTACTTACTGTCATATCTGCCTAAACACCTCTATTCAAAACCTTGGTTAATCCTTCTTGTACTGCTGCTTTGGTAGAATATGATGGTCTTTTAACTCTTGTTGGCTCTAGAGGACAAACAATGGTCCCTACTATGATAGTATCTTCTTCTTTCCAACCACCTTGTGGCTACTTGTAAACTTGTTCTTTGACCTCTTTCTGATCCATCTTAGACATCACCATCTGATCTGAAATCACCTTCAAACTTTGATCATTGGCAACCCACTCCTTGAGGTATCCTCAACTTTCCTTGTCTCTTCTTCATTTTTGTTTACAAACTCTTTCTTACCCACCAAAATGATCTTGGCTACCTTCTTTGCTTCAGCATCCTCCTGTAATGGTATCATCAAAAAAGTCCTCCCATCCTTCTTGATGGTGTATGTGTTAGCATATCCATCATATAATGCTTGCCTATCAAATTGCCATGGCCTACCTAAAAGTAGGTGACAACATTCCATGGGCAAAATGTCACATAAAATTCTATCCTTATATTCTCCAATCTGAAAATCAACATAGGCTTGTTCATCTACCAAAAGTGATTGACTATCACTTACCCAAGATGCTTTGTAAGGAGTTTGATGAGGAATCCTTTCTAGTTTCAATTTATCCACCATTTCCCTAGACACCATATTATCTATTGAACCAGAATCTATCACTACCTTGCATATTTTACCTGTGCTTTTGCAGTTGATCCTAAAAAGTGATCTCCTTTGTGATGGTTCAGTCTACACTGGTTCTTCGAGCAACGTCCTCTTGATCATCAGATTTTCCCCTATCTCTGATGTCAAATTCACTTCAGGAAATGTCACACTCCCTGCATCCTCTTGAGTCAATGTGGTTCTTCTCTCATTACAATGAGAAGTTGAGGCCTTCTCTGGACACTTATAAGCCAGGTGCCCTATCTGATTGCAGTTATAACACCTCATGTTGGAGAACTTGGATCCTTTGCCTGATCTATTTGTCCCATCTCTTCCATCAGGCTGTCTTCCTTGGTAGCCTCCTTTGCTACTTGAGTCCCCAACTTGCTCTTCTTGGCTAGACTCACCACTAGGCCTCTGATTAGGACTTCCTCCTCCAAAACTGCCTCTGCCACTGAAATTTCTGCCACCTCTTCCTCTACCTTGCTGCTCACATTTCCTCTGCAGCTTCTCTTCAGCTCTTAATGCTACTTGAAAGCATTTTTCCATGGTTTCAGGGGTAAACAAACTTATCTCATCTTGAATATTGAACCTTAGACCATTTAGATACCTTGCTACCTTGGCTTTTTCATCCTCCATGTACCCACAATGAAGAGTGTATTTGTGAAACTCCTTGGTGTAAGTAGCCACATCCATATATTTTTGCTTAAGGTTCTGTATTTTCCTGTAAATCTGCACCTCGTAGTCAGATGGAAGGAACTGGGACTTGATCTTCTCCAGCATTCTACTCCACGAAGAGATCATACTTTTCCCATTCTTTACCCTCTCTCCTTGGGTGTAATTCCACCATGTAAGGGCAGCACCTTTAAGTTTAGTTTTTGCAAACTTAACTCTCTTACTTTCAGGACCTTCCTTGTATTTGAAGTAGTTGTTTAGAGCCTCAATCCATTCCATGACTTCATCAACATTCATCTTCCCACTGAACATGGGGATATCTATCCGAGCCTCTGAAGACTCCTTGCCAATAGCCTTAATGGCTTCTAGGAAATGCTTTTGTTCAGCCGGTATCTCTGCCTCTTCTTGTTCCTCTTCTTGTTCCTCTTGCTCTTCCTCTTCATCTGAACCTTCCTCTATCCTTTTTCCTATCTTTAGTGCCTTCAATTCTGCTTGGAGTGCTTCCCGAACTCTAGTTTTGATCATCTCTTCCATCTCTTTAAATTTCTTGGCCACTTCGGTGGTCATCCCCTTTAGAGGCATATTGCTAGCCTCTCCTTTGCTCTCTCTGTCTGACATATATCAGATCAACCACAGAACCTTTTATGGCTCTGATACCAATATGATGGGGAGCGCACAACAGAAACCACAGACCAGGTCACTATTTCCTTACAGTCGGCAAGACTTGACAAATGAACCACTGATACATTTCGACCGGCCAGACAACTGTCGTCGGAAAGACTTTCCTGAGTCTTACCATTGATCAAACTTACACCGATAGCTGTCTTTACTTTCTCTTCGGCGCAAACCACGGGACTCACACCGAGTCATTCAACTCCTTACCATCAGTGAGACTTCCTCCATCGGCCGAGTCCTTCATCCTTCTACCAATGCACCGATGACGGTTAAGTTCCCCACACCTCAACCGTGACGACTTCCACACCGGTTAGCTATGACCTTATTGGTGAGACTCTTTCTGTCAGCAGAACTCTCAACTTCTCTCCCGATGCGCCAATGGCATTATCTTCAGGGAGACTTGTTCCATCGGTGAACTCTTGCAAACTCTGGCTGATGTCGCCCCTCTTCTCGATGGTGTTTACCTTCGGTGAAACTTCCACTATCGGTCAAACTTTCTCCGGAGCTGCTAATAAGTTGATGACTTTGATGTCACTTCAGACCTTCACTCGTTGACGTGATAACTACAATCAGCCACCTTAGGGTTTACTACGTCGATACACCGATACGCTGTTGCACAGTCCACCTTCTCTCGAACCCTAGCACATGAAGATGCTAGGTCAACCTACTGTGCACCTCGCACTGTTTGGATCCTCTGCACTACCGAACCATGAAACAAAACAGGAAACAAATGAATATTGTACAATGAAGCCATTCCACTGATTTTGACAGAAATCTCACCAATGGAATGCTTCACATCGACATTTTGGCAACAATGGAAAACACAGAAAGAAAAGGAAATCTACAACTATGCAATTCATAATTACAAAGAACGAAAAACAAATTGAAGAAACAGAATAGTTTGATTTCTCCTTAACACAATGCACAATTTCATTAAATCTCCTCTGATCTGATTACCAATACCATACCCATTTGGTTCATTCCTCTGGGTTTATAAACTCACCCTGAGGAAAACTGACCAACTCCAAACAGCTGGGAGAAAACCAACCGATTCCAAGCTGTTGCGAGAACAACTATCCTGAGAATAACAAACTGACAAAAGTGACCTAAGTCACTTGGGACTTACAATAGAAAATGAAATTACATGCATTGGTCAAATAGACCTTATTACAACATAAAACATGTTTTCAAAACAAAACATGAACTTAAAGGCCTCACGGAGGCCACCTTGTATTAGGTGCTCCTGCACCAATTAGTCTCTCAAGTGGTCCAGGATTCAACTGGTGAAAATGTTTGATCCATAATCCACCAGGGTTCCATTCTTTCCTGGTGCAAATCCACATTGGCAACTTAACCAAAGGAGACTAGAAATTTTTGCAATCTATAAGTTATTGGGTTTTTCAACTCCTAGGGGAAATTTATTAATCTCTCATCTACATAGACAACAAAAGCGTTTGTTTTGATTCACCCTACTTAACCCTACTTGCAATGGTGGTTGTGCATTGGATGATTGGGATAGGATTTTTAGGCTTTTGGTTGTTCCAGGGGTGTAAGTATTAGGCAATGGATTGATGGATTTTAATTTATACTATCAAGCAAATTGGTTAATGTTTTAATTTTGGATACTAACCTATGTATACAGGAAACTGTTTTGGTAGCTTTGTATATTCAAGGTTTTTGAAATGTTCTCCTATCTTGGAAACTTTTTGGAACTCCAAGTAAAGGTTTGTAATTTTAGAAATATCGTCTCTTTTCATCGTCCTAATTTAGAGATGAATAGGAAAATAATTGTTTGTTTGGATATTTTTCAAATGCACGATGTTGTTTTAAATGCTAGTTTGCGAAGATATATGTTAAATTGTAAATTAAAGTTACTCATCTTGTGATTCTGTATGTTCGATATAATAGCAATTACACATGTGATATCTAAGCTTCAGTCATGTTCCTCATAAGATACTTTTATAATTAGGAGGCTCTTGAATTATGTAGTACTTTTATTTGATTGAAAAATATATAAAGTAGTAACTTCTTATTGGTATTGGTAGTAATGTTAGGATAAATTTATATAGATGGAGACTTGAGACTAACAACTAGTGAAGTATCCATTAGGGTTTATTTGTAAATTAGTAAGAGTTATGTTTGTTAAGGAGATTTAGTTATTATCTATAGATTTAAGGATAGTTAAGTGATAATGTGAATTAGATTTGAATAATTTGATGAATATGTGTTCCCTATGGTTGAAATCGCAAGAGGAAGTTTTATCTGTGTTAGCAGATAAAGATAAGCAGGTTAGAATTATGTTGGAAGAAGGAATCAAGGTATGTTGTTATGTCCTATTATACTCTTATAAGCTTTCTGACTATGTGTGAAGTTTAGATGTAGAATAAATCTAGGATGACTTGAATTATATCTCGTTCTTTAGTATTTTGTATATGTAAGAAGTTGGTTAAGGAATAACATAATTATTTCACAATCAGCTGAATAACTCATCTTGAGTTGGTGAATAAGATATAAAAAGTACATTTATAGGGTATTTTAAATTATATTGGTTATCTGTTCCTTATTAATTAGAGTGGAATTGTGAATCTCTACCTTTGAGGATGTTATATCATAGGATCAATTAAAGAATTATTTCTATAAATACAATTAATGAAGATAGATAACTATTATATCGATTACTAAAAATTGTTTTATGAAATCATGAACTTATTAGCCTGTATTGATGATATAATGTATAATTTCTTGTATCAGTATGTTTAATACCACTTTGTGGTTGTAAGTTTAATATTTCGAACTACGAAGTCTCTACACTGCACATACGTAGGCAAGGCCATCATGAGCCCCTGAGACATTAGGTTTGGCCCTTAGGGCCAGTAGACTCGTCATTTTGCGTAATGATATCTAATATGATTATTTAATGACCTTGCATAACTAATGTTATTCATTTATTGTGCAGATTCTAGTTTGATACTGTGAAGGATACCGGAGCTAAAAAAGTATTTCTCATCTTGTGAAAAGATGATCAAATGATATTTATTGAAAATGAGTATAATTGTAAAAGAAATGTTATATCTCAAATTTTCATATATGATGAATAAAATAATACTTATGCTTAATTAGAATTTTATAAGGTTAGATTTAAATGAACTTTCCCCCTGTCTTCGTATTTACTTCATTATTTCTTACTAATTTAATTATTTATTGATATTTTTCATGGATAGTCATTACATAGGTATCAAAGCACTAGGTTGCAACACTTGGGAAATTTGGGGTAAGAGTATTAGTAATGTAAACCTGTTTTTGGGTCTCACCATGGTAAGAATAGGTAAATTTTGGTCGATTAACTATATGGAAGGAATGTCTAGTAAATCGTTTTCAACATATATACATATGTTCATAGATGTATTCTTGTGATTGTAAGTTTATGTAATGTTAATTAATGATTTTTGTTAAGCATGTAAATTTTTCACCTTAATCTGTGATGATACTGATAAACTTGTGTGTGTGGCTGATGGTGATGGTATATTGGTGAATGAGTATTGGTGAAATGTGGGGTTGGAGGATGTTGTCCAAAATCGAGGGTTGGTTGAACATATATTTTCTGCAAAAAAAATTCCATGCTCAGGTACACTATAAAGGGTCATGGTATTGGAAATATTCATAAGTCTGTTGATGATTAATTCGGAAGTATAAGAAGATTTGGACGTTATTGATCTTAATTGTTTACATTTATACATATTGATAGGGTAATATTAGTTTGAAGTGCATTTAGAGAAAGATGAAAATTTTTCTAACTAGACTTCATGAAATCATGTTCGAAACCTTCCAATTTGGTTTAGGTATGGAATTAAATGTTATTTCTATTTATGTTGTGATTGATAATGTTGAATGTAATGGAGGATGGGATTGTTGGGAATTGAAAATGTGAATTTGGGAGTTGTATTGTGTTATGAGAATTCTGTGGCGTTCTAGGAGATTATTATTTTAAGGGAGCTATTATTTTATGGGAGTTTTGTTAGTAGGAGAACATATATAGTTTTATTTTAGGGTAAATACACAAAGATGAGTCCACTTAAGGTGGAAGTTTCAAAGTTAGAAAAAAATCCGAAATTGGGTAAACAAAAATGGGATCCCGTTTCTACAAAATAGGATCCCATTATGGATCAAGATCTCAAGCCTAAAATATAGGACGGGATCCCGTTTTGTAACGGGATCCCGAACCTAGCACCAAGAAATGGGATCCTATTTCACAAAATAGGATCCCATTTATGAAAAGTATTAATTTTTTTAAAAATTGCCTGTAACCTCATTTTCTCCAACGACAGTGCAAAATCCAAAACGGGATCCCGAGTGTAACCCCTGCATTTCCGGCCGTCAAAAGCCCAGGTGATTGGATTTTTCCACCTTTTTTATTTTTCCTCCTTTGTAGTTTGTTTTTCAAGTTTTTTTTTCTCTATTTTTTCTTTTTTTTATTGTAAAATACAATCAAAATTTTAAAATGACTGTAGCTAGGGTTTCAATTTGAGAGTTGAATAGCTATATTTAGACATTTTAGCTGTAAAATACAATTAAAATTTTGAAAAGTCTGTATCATATGAAAGGAGAGATTTTGAACAAACTGTCAAATTTTGGTTTAAATTTGAGAGTTGAATAGTTGTATTTAGACATTTTAGCTGTAAAATACAATTGAAATTTTGAAAAGATTGTATCATATGAAAGGAGAGATTTTGAACAAAATGTCAAAATTTATATAGCATTGTGATGATATATATATTTGGTTTTTATAAAATTTACTTATACTAATGTATGTCATAGTATTTTAAAGGCACTATTAAATAGATAACTGTCATAAAAAAATTGCTACCATAGTTGTATTTAGACATTTTAGCTATAAAATACAATTGAAAATTTGAAAAGACTGTATCATATGAAAGGAGAGATTTTGAACAAACTGTCTAAATTTATATAGCGTTGGGATGATATATATATATTTGGTTTTTATAAAATTTACTTATACTAATATATGTCATTGTATTTTAAAGGCACTATTGAATAGATAACTGTCATAAAAAAATTACAACAAACCATCTCAAAACTACAAGCAAGTCTTTTTATAAGCATTCAAACTTACAAGCAAGTCTTTTTACAAGCATTCAAATTTTTACCCAAATCCAAGAGCCATATTTTACATGAGAATCCCTAAATCTAAGCACCGTACAAGTTTCATGAGAAGCCCCAAATCCAAATTCCACACTTTGGATAAGAAGTTGATCAAGGAGGATTCAATAACATTGTACATGTAGTAATGCCAATATCATTCTCATTGCTTTCCATACATGTAATAACACTTTAATAGGCTACAATACACCAAAGCATCCCTAGATGCTCATGGTAACATAAAGACCAACAAACCATATCTACCAAGTGTGACACATGCTCTAGCAGTAGAAAAAATACTTTGCATAAGATCAAGCACTTTTATAATAAACATGCCTTGAATCCAAATGCTCTATGGTTTCTACCATAATTTCATTAGGCTCGAATATACCTCTGGGCCAAGACATAAGGTCCAATCCATAAATTATTACCACATTACTCTAAGCATCACTTTACAAACTTAAGATAGTTGAGTTGATGTGGTAACTTCCAAATGGCATCCCTAAGAAAAATGTTATACCAAGTCACCCACTAGCTCATTATGCACCTACCAGTAAATAATTGCACTCCACAACCATTGAGAGATGAGGATTCATATGTGAAAATGATTCCCCTTCCATAGGAGATATTTTGGCAATCAAGTCCTCCCTAGGTTTCAAGTAACCCTAGATGTTCCTTTGTTTGAGGGTAAGATTAATTTTAATGTTCTAGATAACTAGATTAATTCTACTAGATTCTTATTTTTCCATGAATGACTTCTTAGATAAAGGGAAGATTAATATTTATCTTCTAAAAGTTTCTTTCCAATTAAGAAGTGTTGACAAGCCCATGCACTTTGGGAGGAAGACTATCTAGAGTGGAGGGAAATCTAAGAGAACATAGCATCATTTCTTGGAATCCTTCAAGGATAAATATTAGCCTAAGGATGTTTATGTTGACTGGTACATGAAATGGTCATGTAATTATGATAGGGAGATGACCATTCGATCCAAGCATATCCTGATACCTTCCATGAGCCATACAATCCAGACTAACCTGGTGACCAAGGTTAAGGTGATAGGAGAATCTTATTTCTATGCAACAACCATTGGGAAGTAGTTCAAGTAGAAGTTCAAACAGGAATCAACCAACACAAAGACACTGCCTTCAAATAAGAGTTACAAACTATCCAATATAACTAAGTGGTGCGATACCTACATAAGAGTTGTAATGATCCCAACACTAAGTTTCATGCTAAAAAAGGTCCACTCATTCAAAGGTTTAAATATCTAGTACATATAAGATGATACTTCAAACCCTTAGATGAAATGATTGATACATATCCCAACATCCTGGTCAACATTGTAGCAGTAATAACCTGCATACCTAAGAAAGTTTAAGCAGAGTGACCATTCCATTCACAAATGTGGGTAAAAGCGGAACAAATAGACTTCATGATTAATGATAGAAGTATAAAGAATCTAATCTCTTCAAAGACTATTGAGAGATTCAACCTACCAACCATGGTTCATCTGCATCACTACTGAACTAACATGGTTTAGCACATGCAACACCCAAGGTATATGTATGTGTTGTACTCACTAATGCTACTTATCATATATGTTATTTATCCTTTTCAAGAGGAGATAGTCCATGATGTGGTGCCAATGGAGGTCTAAAATGTTCTCCTTGGACATCCTTATATGTAAAGTCATTAGTGTGTGTACACCAAGCCTCATAGCATAGATGTATCAATACGTAGTAAAAGATACTAAATTCTTGAAGTGGATTCATGCTCAATACATGCCACATTAGCTCCAAACAAGATTATGGGATACAACTATGCATATCTTAGAACTTTTCACTTCACCTCCAACCAAAGACCAACTTGTTGCAACAAATACATGTCAAAATCTAAAAATCATGTTTATATAGAATTGTTATAAGCTTTTGATGAAGGGGGTAGATCATAAAACACACAACAAAAAAAATGGAACACAGAAAATAGAATATTTCTTTATTGATTTGGACAACTTATTACATTACAGAAGCTCCATTACAATTAGAGGAATCAATCCTCCATAGCCTGCAACACACTACAGCTACACATCACCAGGCCCTGGAATCTTCTACCTTCTGTAACCCCAAATCAGCTAGGGTTTATGTTTTCTGACCTATTCTTGACTCTACACTTTCCCCCTTAACTCTATTACTGCCCAGGGTTCCCAAAATAGTCATAAATAGCACTTTTTGGTGGCCTTTAGCTAAATTTCAAATTTTACAACTCCCTCCAAAAGTAGGTCAACTTCTGGGAAGCATAACTTTTGATATGGGTGTCCGATTGACGAACTGTTTTAAGCGCCAGAAAGCTTGCGATGCGAACAATCATGCCAGAAATCCGTAAATGCATTTTCATCAACTTTTTGGGACGTTATGGGATGTTTTATTGCCTCATATCTCGTTTCAGAAATTTTTAGGGGCTTTTCAAAAAACAAAAACTTTAATATCTTTCAGCTCACAAATGATCTTTGTTTGATTCCTTCGCCAAAGGTCTTATATTTGAGTTATGAAGCTTTCTATAACTTTTTGCTTCAATCCGTGCCCAAATGCAAACTTTCTTGAAATGGCAGTTAAACTTTCCAAAACTGGTAGTTTGCTATTTTTAGTAGTTTGGAAAAACTGAAAGTCCTACATCATTATTCAAGAGATTGTAGAACCAGAAACACTAATTATGGAAAGAAATGAAAACAAATGCAATGATTTTGAATCAACTTATTTTTGGGTGATGCAAGATTGCCCTTACACCAGTGGATGCTCCTGCATCAAACACCTAGGGTAATTTGAGAAGTGACCCTGTCACGTCTCAGGTGTTTGTTTAAGGAAAACCCAAACGGTCAACCTCTGCCTTAGACAACCAAGAAGAATCTTCAATAGGCCTTCTTTTCCATTTCACCAGATATTCTTCATATTGCCTATTCTGAGTACTTCTTCCCACATGACTATCCAAGATCTCTTCTATCTCCTCTGTTGAAGTAGATGCCGGAATACTCCACTGTTCTTCTGTTGGTCCATCCTCTGTGCCACCTTCATGATATTTTCTTAAATCAACAATGTTGAACACAAGGGAAATATTGATCCCACTTGGCAGCTCTACCTCATATGCATTTCCTAAATCATGCTTCTTTAGGATTCTGCACGGTCTAAATTTCTTCCTTTTCAACTTATTGTCTGTTCCAATTGGGAACCTTTCTTTTCTCAAGTGAACCATGACTTCATCTCCTACCTGGAACTCCTTATATCTCCTCTTCTAATCTGCCTTAGCCTTGTACTGAATATTCATCTTATTAATGTGCCTTCTCACATCTTCATGCAAATTCTTTAGATGTTCTGCAAAGTCTTCGGCTTCAGTACTTGTCTTTTCTCCTTTATCCAGCTTCCATAACTCAGAAGCATTTCTTGGACTATTGCCATATATAATCAGGAATGGTGATTTACCAGTACTCCTATTGACAAAATTGTTGTAAGCAAATTCTGCCTGTGGTAAAATCAAATCCCATCCCTTGTGCTTATCTCCTACTAAGCATCGTAGTAGGTTACCCAAACTCCTATTCACCACTTCCATCTGTCCATCAGTCTGTGGATGGTGTACAGAACTGAACTTAAAATATGTCTTCAACTTCTTCCACAATGTCCTCCAAAAATAACCAACAAACTTGGTATCTCGATGTGAAACTATGCTCTTTGGTAGACCGTGTAATCTCACCACCTCCCTGAAAAATAACTCTGGAATATGAACAACATCATTAGTCTTCTTGCAAGGAATAAAATGTGTCATCTTTGAGAATCTATCCACCACACAAAAATGGAATCATGTCCTCTCTGTGTCTTTGGTAAACCAAGAATAAAATCTATACTAATATCATCCCATGGCTTCTCTAGTACAGGTAGTGGCTGATATAGGCTTGTATTCTAACTTGTTCCTTTTGCCATCTGACACACTCTGCAACTTTGTACAAATTTCCTCACATCCTGTTGCAACTGTGGCCAATAATAATTTTCACCAACAATACCAATGGTCTTATCTCGACCAAAGTGTCTAGCCAATCCCCCACTATGCTTCTCCTTAATCAGGTTCTCTCTCATGGAACTCCTCGGAATGCACAACTGGCTTCCTCTAAACAACATGCCATCTTGGATTATGAAATCCAACCATTTTGTCCTGTCCAAAGTAACAGGTTCCAAACAAGCTTTCCAAGCCTCTGCAAAATTTGGATCTTCTGGATACAAACTTTTGAGCTCATCGAACCCAACAACCTCTCTTCATTTCTGTCAACAAATTTTGCCTTCTGCTCAAGGTATCTGCAACTCTGTTGGACTTACCACTCTTGTGCTTCAAAACAAAAGTATAACTCTACAAAAACTCAACCCATTTTAAATGCCTTTGGTTGAACTTTCCTTGACTATTAAGATACTGCAAAGCCTGATGATCAGTATATAAGACAAACTCTTTTGGCAATAGATAATGTCTCCATTTCTTCAAATCCTGAACTATAGCATAAAATTCCTGATCATAAACATAATACTTTTTCTTGGCATCATTAAGCTTCTCACTAAAATAGGCAATGGGCTTACCTTCTTGACTCAAAATAGCCCCTATAGCACTGCCACTAGCATCACAATCTACCTGAAACACCTTATTGAAATCTGGAAGTGCCAAAACAGGTGGCTCTGTGACTTTCTGCTTTAATGTATCAAAGCTCTTGTCCACTCCTTTAGTCCATCTAAACTCTTTTCTATCCCCTCTCATTGTCTCCATTAGGGGTGCACAAATGCTACTAAAATTCCTAATAAACTTTCTGTAAAAACTTGCCAAACCATGAAAAGATCGTACCTCTGTGGCACTCCTTGGTGTAGGCCATTCAAGGATAGCCGTTACTTTTTTTGGGTCCATCTTAAGACCTTCCTCTGAGACAACAAATCCTAGGTATACCAGCTCCTTCTTTGCAAAACTACATCTCTTCAGATTAATCAGCAACTTCTCCTCCCTTAGCTTCTCTAAAACTCTTCTGCTATGCATCAGATGCTCATCCCAAGTTTTACTGAAAATCAAAATATCATCTAAATAAACAATAACAAAACTTCCCAAAAATTATTTCAGTACCTCATTCATGAGCCACATGAATGTGCTCGGTGCATTGGTTAGCCCAAATGACATGACTAACCACTCATATAAACCCTCCTTTGTCTTGAAGGTTGTCTTCCATTCATCTCCTTCTCTAATTCAGATCTGGTGATACCCACTCTTTAGGTCAATCTTCGTGAAGTACTTGGCTCCACTCAAACAATCCATTATATCATCCATTCTTGGTAATGGAAACTTGTACTTGATCGTGATCTTATTTATGGCTCAAGAATCTGTACACATTCTCCACTCTCCATCTTGCTTTGGAGCTAGTACTATAGGTACCACACATGGACTCAGGCTCTCCCTTATCAATCCCTTCCTTAACAACTTGTGAACTTGTCTGTTCAACTCTTCATTATCTGTTGGAGTCATTCTGTGGGCTGCCTTATTTGGCAAACTGGCTCCTGGTATCAAATCCATTTGATGACTTATCTTCCTCACTGGTGGTAAACCTTCTGTAAATTATTAGAGATAATGTCCTAAAATTCTTCCAACATAACTGAAACTTCTGTTGGTACATCTTCACATTTCTCTTGACTAATCTTAGGAATCAATGCAAAGCAATGACGCTCATGCTTCATACCCTCCAAAAATTTCCTACCATCTACCAAGCAAATTTTGGTAGCACTACATACCTTTTCTTCCACCTCCTTCAAGGGTTTCAACTTATGACGAACTCCATCCTTTGTTAGGGAATATGTGTTTGCACGGCCATCATGGACAACGCTCCTATCATACTACCACGGCCTCCCCAATAGCATATGACATGCATCCATCGGTATGATATCACACAACACCTCATCATGGTAGTCCCCAATCTTGAACTTCACTAAACACTACTCATTGACCAAAGCTCTGTGGTCCTTCTGCAACCATGCAATCTGATATGGATGTGGGTGCTTTCTTCTTGTCAACTTCAACTTGTCAACCATCTCCTCTGAAACAAGATTATCAGTGCTTCCATTGTCAATAATAATATCACAACACTTACCTTCACATTTGCACCTTGTGCAGAATAAACTCTTCCTCTAATTGGGTTCTTTCTCCTCATTCAAGAAAGTTCTTCTAACAACTAGGGTTTCTCCCCTTTCAGCATCTTCAGAACGCTCAGACTGTGCATCTTCATCTACATGTACAACTCGTGCATTACCTCTAGGTCTTCTATTTGTCCTTCCTTGATGTTACAGACACTCGTATGCTCGATGCCCTTCTTCTCCACATTGGAAACAGGTTCCTCTAAAACCTCCTCTTCTGGGTCCTTGCCCAAGTCGACATCTTCCTCTTCCTCTTTGCTCACCATTATTCTGGTCATGAGGGTGATACGCATTATCCCCTCTTTGATTTCGACTGGTGCCAGCTTCTTCACTTTTCTTTTGATCTTCATTACAGCCTCCATAGGACCTTCCACCAGTCCTTCCGCCTTGACCTCTTCCCCTTTGCTTGCTTTCAAATCTTTTGTTTAGCTTCTCTTCCACCTTTATGGAAAACTGACCTATGCATCTTCTATGGTGGTCATTCTGACTAGGCTTAGCTCCCCTTGAATACTTGGCCTTAACCCATTAATGTAACGGGATACCTTCTCCTTGTTTGTCTCTGCATGACCGGTTATGATAGTAATCTTATAAAACTCTTTTGTATACTCCTTAACAGACTTGTTACCTTGCTTCAATCCTTGCAGCTTCTTCAGCAACTCCATTTCATAGTTCACAGGAATGAACTGCTTCTTTAGTTTCTCCACCATCCGATCCCATCTGGTGATCTTTCATTTTCCTCTTTTGTTCCTCTCTAACTGGAACTCCTTCCACTACATATTTGTATGGCCCTTCAACTTTGTTTTTGCAAACTTGACCCGATCTGGGTCCTCCACATCTTCATACTCGAAATACTCCTCCATGTCAATGATCCAATCAATAAGTTGTTCTGGATTCAAATCTCTAGAATATGTAGAAACTTTGATCCTAGGCCTCTTTCCAATCTTAGAAATGGCCCTCAACAACCCAACTTCTACAGGATCTCCTACAGCTTCGTATTCTTCCTCAGATAGCTCTTCTCCAGCTTCATCCTCGCTTTCTTCTCTTGTTCTCAGCTCAAACCCTTTTCGCAGCTCCTCTTGCAATGCATCGATTTGCCTTTTAGGGCTCTAAAACCCTCTTCCGTCAAAGCATTCCTCCCAATACGATTTCTTTGTGGAGGCATCTTGATCTCTGCAGCAAACCCACAACCTCAGGTCCTGGTGCAAACTGCCTCACGGTTGGTGATCTGTCTACACACTCAAGATCCCTTGCTCTGATACCACTTGATGAAGGGCGTAAATCATAAAACACACAACAACAAAAATGAAACACAGAAAATAGAATATTTCTTTATTGATTTGGACAACTTATTACATTACATAAGCTTCATTACAATTAGAGGAATCAATCCTCCACAGGCTGCAACACACTATAACTACATATCACTAGGCCCTGGAATCTTCTACCTTCTATAACCCCAAATCAGATAGGGTTTATGTTTTTCCACCTATTCTTGACTCTACACTTTCCCCCTTAACTCTACTACTACCCAGGATTCCCAAAATAGTCATAAATAGCACTTTTTGGCAGCCTCCAGCTAAATTTTGAATTTTGCAACTCCCTCCAAAAGTAGGTCAACTTCCGGGAAGCATAACTTTTGATCCGGGTGTCTGATTGATGAACCATTTTAAGCATCAAAAAGATTTTGATGTGAACTATCACGTTGGAAATCTATAAATGGATTTCTATCAACTTTTTGGGATGTTATGGGATGTTTTAGTGCCTCATATCTCATTTCAAAAAAAATTAGGGGCTTTTCGGAAAACAAAAACTTTAATATCTTTCAGCTCACAAATGATCTTTGCTTGATTCCTTTGCCAAAGGTCTTATATTTTAGTTATGAAGCTTTCTGTAACTTTTCTCTTCAATCTGTGCCCAAGTGCAAACTTACCTGAAATGGCAGTTAAACTTTCCAAAACTGGTAGTTTGCTATTTTTTGCAGTTTGGAAAAACTGAAAGTCCTACATCATTATTCAAGAGATTATGGAACCATCAACATTAATTATGGAAAGAAATGAAAACAACTGCAATGATTTTGAATCAACTTCTTTTTGGGTGATGCAAGATTGCCCTTACACTACTGGATGCTCCTACATCAACTTTAATATAGAGTTGTTAGAAAGGGTAAGCTCCCATAACAAGCCAAATGGTTCATTGAGTTGCAACTAGAAGACAAGGCTCCACACCTATTTCTTAGACTGAATACAATCATGACTATTGCTTCATAAGGATAGGAAACTAATCCACAAGGATTCACCAATAATGGTAGACAAGGTAATTCCAAGACCATTCTAATGACAAGTGGTACATGTGGAAACACTTTAGTGGTAAATACAGTACACCAAAGCACTCCTATATGATCTTGTGATAACACAAAGCCCAAACAACCATCTCCAACAAGTGTTACACACGCTCCAACAGTGGCATAGTGCACTATATATAATATCAAACAATCTTGCAATAACCATACCTCATCCAAACAATTTGTAGCTTCTACCATGGTTTCCACATTGTCCAATACACTTCCAAGCCAAACTGTAAGGTCCAATTCACATAGATTCTTATTGCATCATTTTGAGTATCACTCTTCAAACTTTAGATAGTGTAGTTGATGCAACAGTCTAGGTGGCACCCTTGAGGCTCATGTTATGCTAATTCATCCACTAGCACATCAGGAAACTACCACTAAACAATTACACTCTTCAACTAACCTGGGAGATGAGGAGTCATACAACTAAATGGTTCCACATTCATAGGAAATAGTTCAACTTCCTAGAGACTCTTCCTATCCACATCATGAATCTATATAATCTATATATACACATATCTATAACATAGCTTGTCAATTAATTAAAATTGAATTGAGATGGGCAACATATAGGTAGATAACTTAGTGATACACCTTTCTCAAGGGTACATGCCTTGTATGTAAAACAAACAACTAAAAAAAATTACATTTACTATTTAGTTCTATATCTTTCTTTGTATTTGCATTGTACATCTCACAAGCAATGGCACATGCCTACAACTTCATCTAGATCCTCATAGATAAATAGTTTTCCACCAAGAACCAAAATTTAGGTCTCAAATGTTCAAAAATCCCAACTTCAATTTGAGACTCTAGATTATCCAAGATGGGACCAAACTATTTTTAGGAGACTCTAGTTTCACTTAACTTGGGCACCAATTTTTTACTAGAACTCATTCTTTCCAATTCTCTCAATTTCATGCCTAGATTGGGAACAATACCCATTTTCACATACAACATTAGATCATAGCAATATTTATCTAGAATCAAAATTACAATAATACCTCAACATTGTTACTAGGACTTTCAAATTGTACAACAAATAGTCCTAACTTTTGTGCCACATGAAAAAATATAGAGAGAATTTCATAAACAAACACTCTTACAAGCACATGATGAAGAACATAGGCCAATTAAATATTAGAAAAATCATCAACACACTTTCAAGATCAAAATGTGTTGTCTTGTAGAATTAGTTAGAGACCAAAAAGTTTGTACTACACAAGGATTGGAACAACCACACCCCACTCCTAGTGATTCAAAATTCTCTCACATGTTAAATATCCTCCAAAGTTTTTCTACTCATAAGAATGCTCTTCTCAATTCCTTAGATTTAGACCATCTAGTTAGATTTCATGTATGTATGTTTTCAGTTTATTTTTAGTACATACATACATGTATTAAAATTACATAGTTCACTATAATAGATCTTACATTTTGAAATTTGTATGCACATGTATCTATATGTTTAATTTAAATATTTCTTGTAATTTCTTGAAACATGTGTAATTTATCTAGTTTATTTATAATTTATAAATTTTCAACATGTGTATGTTTATATATATATATATATATATATATATATATATATATATATATATATTTCTTGAAAATTAATTTTGTACTCAAGTTTGTATGTTTATATGTATATATGCAGGTTCATAGTTTTTATATATATCATCATGGATGATATTCACTTTGATGCTGAGGACTTCCTCAATGCACAACCTGAATAGGCACCATCTCCACCCCCACCCCCACCTCCAAATGCCCCACATCCACCCCCACCATATAAGATGTTATGTCATCTAGATTCCTCTTTCTCTTAAATTTGTATAAAATATATTAAAATAATATTGAACAAACTGTGATGAGTGTAACCGGTTGTCACTCAAATAGAAATGATACTCCCTCAAAACTTTTCTATCATCCTCTGTGCTATCATCTGCATGTCTATAAACAATATGAACAAACATAGCCACCTGCATTGAATTAAACAATAATACAATCAAATTTAAAGTTAATTCAAAGTAGAAAAACATGCACATTTAACAAATAAAATATATAAAATAATAATTTTGATATATAAAAGTGTAGAGTATAATTGTGTACATACATGTATACAAACTTGTGTACAAAATGTGTAATTATGTAATTGTGTATGTACATATATGCCAACTCAAAATAATGTTTACAAAATGTGGCTATTCCATCTCAAGAAAATCTGAAACTTGTGGGGAATGTAGCAGGTCTTCACGCCACCTGATATCAAAATGATACAAGCAATATCAATATATCATCAAAACATGTATTTTAATTTATATAAAACTATCTATATACACAACTTGTACCTATATTTACAAGTGCTTCACACATGTACATATAGGTTTAATATGCATCCTCTCCTTTTTGTTTCAAAGTATGTGATGAATTTGTGATGATGGCCTAAGGATATAAAAGGACAATTTAAATCAATTTCAACTAATAATGCACAAGAAATATCAAAACATGTATTTAATATATTTAAAAGAACAATATAAAACTATTTAACTATATTTACTTGTATTTACTTATTCTATTGTACCATCTGCATCCTCTCTTTTTTACAACGCATCGATGATTGTCTCATGCTCTTCCATAGAAATTGTCCATAGCTCTTTATTTGCAAGTTTTCCACGATACCTCTCTAGTTTTATATTTATTGCCAACACCAAATGTGAGTAGTGTATAATCTTCTTATGTGTTTCATAATCTTCGAATGCAGGCAAACCATTCTTCCTTATTAGGTATTTTCATAGCCAAGTGCCAACAACCACCACCGAACCTATTGGATAATGATAGCCATCATCAAAGAAGTTCTCAAATTTTGCTTAAGGGTATCAAAGAAGTTCTCAAAATTTGCTCAAGGGGATCAAAGACTTGTTATCAAAATTTGCTTAAGGGGATGTCTTAAGGGGATCACCAAACCTGTTGGATAAGGAAAGCCATCATCATCTTCTCGAGGTATTGTTAACTTATGTTTACTCTCCACATAACGAGCCAACCAATATTTTGTTTCCTCTTCATTCTCCTTAGGTGCAACAACAACATACACATGTCCTGCAAACAAATTTGATTCAATAACTTGCACATGTCCATATAATTTGACCAATCTACATACATGCATTCATATGTACACAAATACATAAATAAAAGCACTACAAAATAGTAATGAAGTAAAATAAAATAAAATAATTTGAATTAAATTACCTTCTTGTACAAGGTATGAAACACGGTCATAATCGTCAAATGCAAACAGTTGATCATTGTCTTCAATTGTTGTTTCATATTGATCGTGTGCTTGTGCAGGTGTCAACAATCTTTGCTTCCACTCTTCAACCCATTATGTATTCTCACATGCTTCCCAATCTCCTAAAATACAAAACTGACAAAAACATGCAAGATCCCTTGTTCAGATAGTCCATGTGCTTGCATTCGAACTCCTAAATGAATGCCATTTAGTAGATCCACTGATTGTCTCACAATCAAGTCTAGGTAGAATGTTCTCTTCTTCAACCAACCAAAAGAATCAAAGAACTGTAGAGTACTCACTTGATCTAGGTGTAGATAATCTTGTAGTGCACCAATCCACAATCCCACGTGCATCTTTAAATTTTACCGCATCCTCAAATTTCAATTGTCGTCTAGCAAGAATTCTTTTAACACACGTACCAGCTCCATCATGTTCTCCTTTACCATGTCCAGCTTCAAAAAAATTCCACAGATGTTGGACATTATGTTCCTTGTGAACCCTACTTAACCAACAGAACATTCAAGCATTCTTGAACTGTCTCGTACAATTATTTGACCATATGAGATGTTCTATCATCTGGATTCCTCTTTCTCTTAAATTTGTATAAAATATATTGAAACAATATTGAATAAACTCTGATGAGTGTAACCGGTTGTCACTCAAATAGAAATGATACTCTCTCAAAACTTTTCTATCATCCTCTGTGCTATCATCTGCATGTCTATAAACAATATGAACAAACATAGCCACCTGCACTAAATTGTAATGTTGTGATTGGATTTCCTCTTGCAGATCTAGAGTATAGTTTTTCATAAAATCAACCAATGATAGTATAGTACTAACTAGAAATGTGTTTCTACATGCACGAAACTGTACATCAAGCCATCGAGCTTATTGAGAGTGCTTGACATATTTTGGTACAATCTTACTCTTAAATTCTGATATGAATGCATGTACACTAACCTTTTCTGTAATTAAATCACAACGCTTTCTAATTTTTCCATCTTTTAAAGAATATTCAACATTCTTAAATCTTTTAACATCCACTAATTGTTGTCCAAAATTATTTTCAACACTTTCATGCATACAAACTCTTAAGAAAGAAAGATTGCCACAACTAGTATATTGTCCAGAAATACATGAACTTAAATAAAATAATTTCCCATTAGATCTTTCACAAAACAAACTTGATATAAACTCCTTTATTGTTTTAGGTGGCATATTAATATCACATTCGTGTATAATCATGTTAGTATGTAAAGTACAATGTATATATCAAAACACATCATAATAATAACGAAATCGAACATGCATTTTACAACAAGATATTCGTTGCTTATTAATCTTTATATACCATGGTTTGTATTTTTTAAAAGATTTTTGACTTATTCTAATATTACCAGGTAACACTATATCACCAAAAAAAATTATAAAATACAGTTTGCGTTGTATCTAATAGGTGTTTTGGATGAGAATCGCAAACTTTGAACCCCACTCTTAATTTTAAAACATCTCTAGCATTAGATGATACCCTAGTATTATCATGCCAATATTTTTCGATCAAAGATTTGATTTCAACATTCAGTTTCATGTCAGATCTCGTGAGTTGACCACTAAAACTCCAACATTGGTTGATTGGATCATTTTCTATACTCACTCTTCTTTTTGTTGCTCTTACCAATGTTTTAGGATGTATTTTTAGAATTCCAATAATATTACCTACCATTCTTCTATTCAAAGTTGCTTTATCAACTATAGTAGTTGTTATAGCTCGTCTTGTTGCATTCTTATCTTTAGATCTACTATTCTTTCTAATAGACTCAATGGCACTAGCAACAATAGACATAGCATATTTTAGTGATTGATCTTTTCTTCTTGGTTTAACAAAAATGCCTAACATTTTTATTACTTTTCTCATTTTCCATATTCTCATTAATTGCATCATTAGTTGACATTGAAATGATAATTTTTTACAATAAAAAAATTCTTTGTATAATTTATTGGCATGTGTTCTTATTTGTCTCCAAGAAATCTTACCAGGAAGATTATCCAAAACATCTCTTTCAATTTAAAAAAAAATCTCATTTTCAACACCACATCCCAGATTTTCATTTTTATTTTCAACTTCAAAACAATTTTCATTTTCAACAACAAAAAGGTTTTCATTTTCAACAAAAAGATTTTTATTTTCATTTTCAACAACAACACCGTTTTCATTTTCATTTTCAACAACATTTTGTCTCAAATCTTGATCTCTACGAATATTATCGATCTCAATATTGTTATATCTAGCTTCTTTTAAATCTCCTATCAACACCGTTTCTATTTCATTCAAAGGTGGATTTGAAGACATACCTAGATTTGTGCCTATTGAAACATTCTCCATACCATTGAAAGGGGGATTTGAAGACATACCAGGAGTAGTTTGTATAATCATTAGTTTCCACATTCACCTCTTACAAATTTGCATCATCTACATCCATGGTCTCCTCAATATTTTTATCTTCAATAGTTGTGGAATTGGATGCTTCAGCATTATTCATTGATTGAATCTTTATTATTCTATCTCTCTGTCTTTTTGCCTCCTTCTCTCTCTTTGTTTCAATTTCTTCAGGGGTCAATAGCTTCCTATCTTTTGTCTTATTACGAGCTTGTGATCCCATGATTAAAAAATTCTAAATTATGTACAAATGAATGTCAAAAACTTGAAAGACTTCCTTCTTTGTTCAGGTCCTCCAAACAAGTAGCAATTCAAAAAAAATTCACTCAAATAGTGTCCCAATGATACCTCCTTTCAAACTTCAAAAAAAAATCTAGAGTTGATGAACCTACAAAAGACAAAAGTTGGTAGAGAATGTTGCATATGTCGTTGTCGGCCGTATAGAACAGGTTGCAGGGCTGACAGTGATAGCACTATTAAAAAACTGTGTTGGTGTTTCAATTCGCACCTCTGGAATGCGAGTTGGAAACAGACAGCTATGCACAGATAAACTGCTCTCTTATTGGCAGGGGGAGTTCCCTTTTTGTTGATGTTCGCTAAAAAGATAAAATAAACTTCGCCTATCTTCTTTTTGATTCTCAGCTGCGAGCACAAGGTTATAAAACTCTAAACGCTGCAGAAGAGGTTTTTTCCTTTTTTAAAACTTCCACTACAACTAAGCATAGACTAACGACGCTTTTAATCTCCTAAGTAAATTCAGAGCAAAGGAAATTAAAAGTGGACAAGAAATGATTGTTTTAACAAAAACTTAAGTAATTTTCTCCCAGATTTACATCACAAGACTTATAGTACTTTAATGATGAAAATTGAAATGAAAGCTACAAAAGCTACACATCTAACGATGAAAACTTGATGAATCGAGATAGAATATCAGAGCAAAATAGGCATGAGACTTCTATTCAATATCACAAAGTTGGTACAACTCCAGAACAGCAATACTATAGCAAAAGGCAGGCATACAGCAAGCGATCAAACACCAGAGAACAGATTACACAAAGAGAAGAAGCACTTTCAATAACAATTATGTAGGCTAGAATAGGCATAGCAATATATGTTATCTTCAACATCGCTTCCTTACAATGAACATAGAGTGAATAGACACTTGGAAAAACAAGATTTGCAGGCTAGAACAAGCACAGCAAATTTGCTATCACAATTACCATTACAAACAATGGGCAAGGATGCCCTTATTTATACTAAAATCAAAGGAGTAGGGAACCCTAAAATCTCCTTGATTAACCTTAACTTGCCAACTCGCAAGCTTTATTACTATTCTAAGACAAAGATACAATAAACAAATGCTTTAAAGCGATTTGTTTTAAAGCAAAGAAGATTCCCACTATCATAAAGTGATTTTTTTTCTAAATATAGAATGGATGAGCTTAGGATGAAAGCAAATGCTTTAAAACAAAAAGCATATGTAACGCTGCTTTCTTTTGAAATGCATCTTCATCAACATTCTTGCTTTATGGTAATGTCATCCATTGATATTTTTTGTTGATTTCTTCTAAGAAGCAGATTTTGAGTGAAAAAAGCTGGCACATGGGTTTTGTAGATAATTCTGTCCTGAAGCAACCCAGTTTGTCGAATTTTGAAAAAGCAGAGATTTTCTTGAAAAAACAGAAAAAAAAGCAGATTCCCCAAAAAAAGTAAAACTCTAATCTTCAAGAGGATGATATTCTGGATGGACCCATCTCAACAAAAACTGAAAAAGCTTCAATCAAATTTCTGAAAAATGATCCCCTTGAAACAAGGAGCCTGAAAAAGTGAGCCTCCCTACTTCCTCAACTCGAAACTATGAAGAACGCTGAAAAAGCACTTCATTTGGGAATTCAAATCTTCGTTGAAAGAAAAATAAAAATCTTTCCTCTAGATGCAACCTGCAAAAGATAATGAAATAAAGAAGCCAAATGCTTGTCTTTATAGATCTTTAGGGCGAAAAAGCAACTTTATTTGTGAGAATAAAACTTGGACCTCATCCATGAAGAAAGCAACTTTTAAAGCATAAATCCAAGTGGATGTCTTCGAATAGGAAGAATCCTTATTTTGTAGCTGCCTATGGCTTCTCGTGTGAGATGACGAAAAATATCTTCTTTTGATGATGTCATCAAACACGCGAGTTGATAGAAGTGTTAGCAAATTTTTCTCCATTTTCGACCTTCAACACTCATTTTGACTTAAATATGGCCTGTCTGTGACTTCAACAATGTGGCAAAATATCACCGTTGACTGAAAAAACTGACTGATCCTGATATTTTGGAGACTTCTCAACTGAGATTCCATTTCCGGCCTTCGACCGACGATCTGGCATCGTTTGACCAAGTTTGACCTCCTGAAAATTGCCAACGGGCGAAGATTGGGAACAAAACTGTCAGAAAACACTATAGACACAGGAAAAATTCTAACATTGAGCAAGTTGGGCGCCCCAAGTCACCATTTTTTCAATTTTTGCAACTTCTTCGATTTCTCGATTTGCATGAGCGTTCCGGTGGCGGAGGACCCCTGTTTGACTGTCGATTTCTGTCAACTGGGACAAAACTGAATCTGATGATCTGGCAAATAGGCAGGCCTGATGAAAATTAAGCTGACTATACTCTTTGTCTGCCTCAAGAAACGCATCAAATTGACCAACTCTGAACTGGACCGAGCTGACGAAAGGAGATTCACATTTTTCAAGAAAAACTTCAAAAATAAACTAACTCTAAAGAGTTTGGGCACCCCAAGAAACCTGGGGTGCCTATCTTGCCATGCCTTAGAATTTTTTTTGAAAAACTCAAATTTTGTACCATTTCTCATTTTTCGTTCCCACAGCTCCTATTCGATCTTCGATTTCAATCGTTATGATGACTATCGAGGCAGGACGGAGGGTGATGTGAGTAGTCTGAACATATCTGTGATGAAATCCTGGCTTTGACTGACTTTTGACCAAGTTTGACCAACCGGGAAAGAGCCGACGGAAGCATTTCGACATTTCTCAAAAAACGTGAAAAAAAACTAACACAAGAAAAGTTGGGCACCCCAAGTCACCTGGGGTGCCTAGATCATCAACACTTAATCAAATTTCTAATTTTTCAACCTTTCATTCCATCTTGGGTCACATCTTGCATCGTTTTGCGTGCGTCATCGAGTCAAAGATTGTTTGTTGGTTCTGCGTCGTTGGAACAACGTTGAAACCTCGTCGACGAGATCTGGCAGATGAACTTTCTCTGTTGATGACTTTTGAGCTCATGCCTCACCTTCTGAAAAAAGAAGAAATGACCTAGTAGAGAAAACTTGACCTTTTGAAGATTCCGTCTGAACCACGCTAATCGTGAAGCAAAATTGACCAATGAGAATCAAGTGCAACACCTAAGTCGGAGATTCTATTTTAGAAACTTTCTATTTTTAGAAAGTTTTGCTAGCATCCATATCTCAAGAAACCCAGAAAACCTATTCTGACGTCTATTTTTAGAAATTTTGCTTTTTTGACTACGAAAAATTTTCTAGACTTGTTCAAAATGCCTTAATGAAGCAAAAATTTTGGTTGGGTACAACAAACTATCAAATATTAAATGGGATCTTGTTTACTAAACGGGATCCTGTTTCATTCTGTGGCGACAGAATAAGAAATGGGATCCCATTTTTCAATATTTGAATTTTAGGCTTGGCTTTTGCTTTGTTACCCAATTCAGAAAAAGGGTTGGGGACCTAAACCTAACCTCTGGACCTGGTTTGACCTACAAGTTGAAGGTCATGTCAATGTCACAACAAAATAGTGACTTTGGGCATATGTCTGAGGGCCTTTTTTGCAGAAGTTTTTGATGAAATTAAAACTCATTATAGATGAGATAGTGTAGATTCCAAATATGTAATTTTTTTTACAATTGGATTATTTTTTCTTTTTTCAATTAATTTATGATGAAACAGGTCCATAAACTTGAATTATCAGGGTTTTTTAGTATTTTAATAACCTTTTATTAAAATATTTTTTTGTAAAAAAATTGTACGAAAATGTACTTCAGATAATTCTTTTCAATTTCAAAAAAAATTCAAAAAATATAAGTTTAGGTCATCTTATGCGTGACGAACATGATGATTTTTTAAAACACCAAATTTGGCCGATAAAAAATTAACCAAAAAAAAATTCAATAAAAAATTACAAAAAAAATATGGAAAACGTGTTTCAGTGAGTTACAAATCTTTTCCCAAAAGGATTTAGAAAAATATGATTATTTAGGTCAAAATATGGATGACGTACACGTGCATGGTATAGTAAAAAAAGTGACTTTTAAACAGTGGTTTTTAGAAACGCCTATTGAAAATCAATTTGTATCATCTGGGTATTAAAAAAATTACATATTTGGAAACTAGACTCCGAGTACTACATTTCATATTATTGACTTTTTTTAAGATTCAATCTTTAAGTGCTTCAAATTTTTAGGTCAAATGTGACAAATTCTGAAAATCAGGGAAAACACTTCCACTTTTTGGCCAAAAAGTGGACTCAACTTCTTGCACACACCCTTTATCATATTATTTGTTTTATTTTATGAGAAGAAATGCAAAGAAAGTTATTTTTCACATTCCCTCTAAAAAGAAAGATTTGTAGTTTTTTTTTTGGGGTGGGGGGGGAGTAACCAAATCTTTATGGTATTGGAGTTTCTATGAGTTTGTGAGATTTTTAGAATTCAAAGAAGAACATAAAGATGGAAGAGAGGAAGGTTGGAAGGCTAAAGAGTTGATCTAGGCATGAACAAGCAAGGTATGAAATTTAATGTTTTGATATGATCATATAGAAATGGTTTTAATGAAAGATCTGATGTGGAAATGTGAATAAATTGATTGAGGAAATTATTTGTGATAGTTTCTTTGGGTGTTGGAATATATTTTGGTGATGATATTGTGAATAAAATGTTGGTTGAAAAGGAGAATGGGTATGGGAGAAATGGGGTTTTGATAATGTAAATTGTTAGGAGTTATGAATTACTAGAGTTTTGTATTAATGGAGTTTTCTGATATGATATGGGAGTTAATACTTATGGGAGTATATGTTATGATAAGGGAGTTGTTGATCATGGGAGTTATTATTACAGGAGTTCTTTTATGAATAATTTTATTTGTTCATGGGAGTTTATGTGCTATATGGGAGTTAATGTTGTGATAAGGGAGCTACATTTGTAAAAATGGGAGTTTTTCTAAACTGAGATTATTCCCAATTGTTGAATGTTTATAATTGCATAAGTTTCATGATCAATTTCTTTTGTGGTATATGTCAGAGCTCCATGTGGTTTGAGACCACCGCATTCCCCTCCTCCCCTTAGGTGGCTCGTTGGAAGTCACGTGGTGATGGTGATGTTAAGTTTTGTGAGAATATTTGAAATTTTTATTTGGTTATTTTCTTTCCTTAATTGAGCCAGCAATTTCAAAAATTTTTTAAGATATTTGTTTGATTGTCCTTTTGCGTCAAGGACTACTTTATTAGGGTTTTTGGTTTTGAATTGAACTATTGTTTTCCGCTTTCTAATTTGTTTTTATATGAATTTTTATTTATTAATTGATCTGAGATTTTATTCATTAGAAATTTCTTCATTTTGGGGCTTTATCAGTGTTTATTGTTGCTGGCTTGAGTGATGTAATGTGAATTGTGTAGATTGCCATACCCAAGAGAGGTCCTTGACAGGTTGTATAGGGGAGTAGATGGCCTAGGGAATGTTTATTGTGAAATTGTGTAAGATCTATTCTATGGTATTATGGTTCTATTTGGCACTACTCATCTCAATCTCATTGAAAGTATACATGTTGTATAGAATTGATATCTATGATGTTTAACATTAAGAGTTGTTATAAAAGAATATGTTATAATGAATTTGATTATCAATAATATATTGATGATATAAACATGCTTCTAGGATAAGTAATGATGATATTACAGAATTCTAATGGAAAGAATGGTATTTTGTGATTGTTGTGAGTTGCTTGGGAAAGTTTTATGGGCTGAGCCTAACTTGGATAGTCGAGGTAAGGAAAAAAAATCTATTGTATTTCTGTTTTATATATACTCTATGATGTGAATGAGTGTATGCAACTGAAATTTAATATTATTATGATTATTGGTGATGTGATGGAGGGTTTTTGTTGGGAGTTGATGATATGTGAAATGAAAATATATGTTTTGGGAGTTGATTGTTCTTGGGAGTTTTGGTCTAGATTATTGTTTTATGGAGTTTTGGGAGAATATTGTTTTATGGAGTTTCAGGAGATTAATTTGGAAAGAATATTATTTTATGGGATTTTGGGAGATTATTGTTTCTGAGAGTTGTTGCTAAAGGGAGATTTTGGGAGTTGATGATAAAGGGAGCTAATGTTTAAGGGAGATTTGTTATGGGAGATTGATGCTTATGGGAGTTATTGTTTTGGATTTATGAAATAGATTCTTGAAAATAGAAATTGTTTTTTGTTTAATTTGTTGAACATCAAGAAAATGTTTCTCTTTAATGCTCAGGGGTGGATTCGATTGGTTGAATCCTATGGTTGGGTGGTGAGCAATCTAGATTGTTATTAACTTTGTGGTTACAGATCTATCAAGTGAGCTAATCTAGGTTGATATAATTTTGTATGCAAATTTATATACTAAATCTATTTCTTGTGATATGAAGATTATTATTGAAGAGTGAAAGGAATTCTTTTAGTAAATGAATCTGTAGAAGATTGGAACAGAGAAATGCTATTGTGCAAGTAATTATTTCCACAACTTTTCTTTATTTTAAGTTAGAATGGCAAAAAGAATATCTAGTCGATTTAGTAAATCTTTTGATGAAAACTAACTTTTGTTGAATGTGTTGAAATTTGGAAATATTCATCCCTCTTGAGAACTTCTAGGAGGAAGTCCACTTTTAGGGGGGGAGAATGTAAGGCCTAATCATTTCTTATGTAATTAATAGATTTAATATTTTATTAGAAATTATATTTATGTTTTTGAATTATTTTTATATGGGTGATGGAATTTGAAGTGGAAGAGTCGTCTTGGATGTTATTTAAGGGTAGTGGAATTAATAGAATTAGGGGCACTTTCCTATTTTATTTTTTGAATGTTTCATGTAAGATGCTCTAGAAATGGTATTAAATCAGGAGAGATGTCTGCATCATGGGGGGGGGAAATTCTTCTGGAAAAGAAAAAGAAAATCTGAAAGGATATGAACGACAAGCACAATAGCTGTAAGAGGAGTTCACAGCAAAAAAGAAGGAATGGAGGCTCTATTCAAAGGTATGTGATTTTTTCATAATTTTGTTTACGGTTTATATCTCAACAATAAATTTATATCTCAACAATAAATTTATATGATATCATCATCAATCTTAGTTATTTTTGGGTGGAAATCTGAGTTATCAATATAAAGAGGATGCAAATGGTGATAGTTGTTGCCTAGCCTAAGGTAACCTTGAACGATATCACTTGTTGTATGAAGAGAGAGACTTTTCTCATCTTCCATTTGGGAACACTGATCTATCACACTTGTGATAGTATGGTGACATTGAATAATCCCTTCCATAACTTATGTCATAATATGGTGAATGCATTGGTAAACCATAGTGGTTCCCCCTGTATAGAATATTGCTTAGAGAGCTATGAAAGATGTATTGATCACTGCACCTATTCTTTGTATTCTAAAATGTGCCTAATACTAACACTAATGCATTCTTTGTATGGCTTGATGTAGTATTGTGTGGTGTAAAAATTCAAACCGTTGCCTATGGTGGAGCAATATGTAGATATTTTCAAAGAATTTCTGAGAGCATGAGACATCACCTCATTGTCTTTTGACCTTGGAAAACTAGAAAGTAACATGTGTTATTAGTCTTTGAAGAATCCATCTCTCTGAGAGAATCTAAATGTTCTCCACTAGATTTGGAGAATCAATATACTATTATTCAATAATTTTTGTGTTGCAGATTTTGTGAGAGCATGAGACACCACCTCGTTGTTTCTTAGCCTTGGAAAATTAGAAGTAATGTATGTTTTGAAGTCTTTGAAGGAGCCATGTTTTGAGTGCATGAGATACCCCATCTCGTTGTCTCAGTCTTACAAGATTTGGAAGTAATGTGTGTCTGTAATTCTTAGAAAGAGCCCTATTTTATGGTTTAAATGTTCTACAAAATGTAAATATGTTCATGATGTGTGTAATATTATACTGTAATTAGTGGGAAGCCTAAAAGATCTAAAGGGAATTAATTTACTTTGCACTGTCAAAACTGTACTACAAGTGTTATTCTACATTTGGAATAGTTCCAACAATAAATTGTCTCAGAATATCTGAGACTCGAAAGCACAAGATACCTTAGAAATTGTTTATAATCAATAGTCATAGGGTTACATTTCATTTCCTTACCGACACTATTCTAAGTAGTGAGCATTGGTTTTTGTTTGTTTGATTGCTTTTATATCACCTATAGTTTAATCTATTGCTTTAAGATAAAGACTTTTCATATAGATCTCGAAATCACTACAATTTTGGACTACACAGATCTGATCGCCGCTAATCTGCATAACCATTGCCACGAGGTGTTGTTACTAGTCATTGGAGGACCTTGCCAATGATAAAGGTTCATTAGTCTCTCAAGTGGTCTGGGATTCAACTGGTGAAAATGTTTGATCCATAACCCACCAGGGTTCCATTCTTTCCTGGTGTAAATCCACATTGGTAGCTTAACCAAAGGAGACTGGAAATTTTTGCAATCTAAAAGTTATTGGGTTTTTCAACTCCTAAGGGAAATTTATTAGTCTCTCATCTACACAAACAACAAAAGCGTTTGTTTTGATTCACCCTACTTAACCCTACTTGCAATGGTGGTTGTGCATTGGATGATTGGGATAGGATTTTTAGGCTTTTGGTTGTTCTAGGGGTGTGAGTATTGGGCAATGGATTGATGGATTTTAGTTTATACTATCAAGCAGATTGGTTGATGTTTCAATTTTGGATACTAACCTATGTATACAAGAAACTATTTTGGTAGCTTTGTATCTTGTTTCAAGGTTTTTGAAATGTTCCCCTATCCTAGAAGCTTTTTAGAACTCCAAGTAAAGGTTTATAATTTTAGAGATGTCGTCTCTTTTCATCATCCTGATTTAGAGATGAATAGGAAAATAATTGTTTGTTTGGATATTTTTCAAATGCACGGTGTTGCTTTAAATGTTAGTTTGCGAAGATATATTTTAAATTGTAAATCAAAGTTACTCATCTTGTGATTCTGTATGTTCGATATAATAGCAATTACACATGTGATATCTAAGCTTTAGTCATGTTCCTCATAAGGTACTTTTATAATTAGGAGGCTCTTGAATTATGTAGTACTTTTATTTGATTGAAAAATATATAAAGTAGTAACTTCTTATTGGTATTGGTAGTAATGTTAGGATAAATTTATATATATATGGAGACTTGAGACTAACAACTAGTGAAGTATCCATTAGGGTTTATTTGTAAATTAGTAAGAGTTATGTTTGTTAAGGAGATTTAGTTATTATCTATAGATTTAAGGATAGTTAAGTGCTAATGTGAATTAGATTTGAATCATTTGATGAATAGGTGTTCCCTATGGTTGAAATTGCAAGAGGAAGTTTCATCTATGTTAGCAGATAAAGATAAGTAGGTTAGAATTATGTTGGAAGAAGGAATCAAGGTATGTTGTTATGTCCTATTATACTCTTATAAGCTTTCTGACTATGTGTGAAGTTTAGATGTAGAATAAATCTAGGATGACTTGAATTATGTCTCGTTCTTTACTATTTTGTATATGCAAGAAATTGGTTAAGGAATAACATAATTATTTCACAATTAGCTGAATAACTCATCTTGAGTTGGTGAATAAGATATAAAAAGTACACTTATAGGGTATTTTGAATTCTATTGGTTATTTGTTCCTTATTAATTAGAGTGGAATTGTGAATCTCTACCTTTGTGGATGCTATATCATAGGATCAATTAAAGACTTATTTCTATAAATACAATTAATGAAGATAGATAATTATTATATCGATTCCTAAAAATTGTTTTCTAAAATGATGAACTTACTATATTAGCTTGTATTGATGATATAATGTATAATTTCTTCTATTAGTATATTTTAATACCACTTTGTGGTTGTAAGTTTAATATTTCAAACTACGAAGTCTCTGCGCTGCGCATACATAGGCAAGGCCATCATGAGCCCCCAAGACATTAGGTTTGGCCCTTAGGGCCGATAGACTCATCATTTTGTGTAATGATATCTAATATGATTATTTAATGACCTTGCAAAACTAATGTTATTCATTTAGTGTGCAGATTATGGTCTGATAACCGTGAAGGATACCAGAGCTAAGAAAGTATTTCTCATCTTGTGAAAAGATGATCAAATGGTATTTATTGAAAATGAGTATAATTGTAAAAGAAATGTTATATCTTAAATTTTCATATACGATGAATAAAATAATACTTATGTTTAATTGGAAGTTTATAAGACCTTAGATTTAAATAAATTTTCCCCCTGTCTTCGTATTTATTTCATTATTTCTTACTAATTTAATTATTTATTGTCATTTATTGATATTTTTCATGGATAGGCATTACAGATAAAATTGTAGGTTGTAAGAGATACAACAAATTGAGATATATGTGCAAATTGTTAGTCGCATGCGAAGCGATCTTCTTTTGAAACATGTATATTATACTTGGATATGTCAAATGTAATATATTGAATATGGATATTTCTCTTTATTTATAAAAAAAGTGAGAATATTTGCTTAATTATATATAATATTCTAATTGGGATGTTACACATGGTATCAAAGCTACCGGGTTCAACACTTGGACCTAGGAGCTCATTGTGAGGTCTCACAAGATTGGCAAGATACGCTAATGTTAAAACATTTGTTCTTATGCTAGAATGATAGGAAACAAAAGGACAAGAAAGTGAGCCAAGAAAACAAAACTTATTGAAATGCCTAAGATCACTATTAAGAAAGAGTCAACTCCTAAAGCAAAGACTGAAGATACAGTGAGTTATGCAAAGGAAGCTTGGCTCACTGATTTTGAAACACTAGCTGATGCACTCAAACGTATCCACTTGGAAAGGTGGAAATGACTTGAGGAGGCAAAAGGATTGTCAACCCCTACTATTGTTAGGATTAGTAAACCATCCACACATCGTGATGTATACCTTTCAGGTGTGGTCAAGATGCACCTATTATGAGTCTAGAGGAGTTGAAGGAGTACTCATGAGTACATCCACCTGCTAAGTTTGTGTTACTCGATTCTAACAGGGAGGAGCAACCAGAGGAATTTCCTCTTTCAGAAAGTGATATGTAGACATTTTCTTTTCACAAAAGTTTTGTATTTGAATAAGGATGTAAAGATCTAGAAAGTGAATAAAGTAAAAGTTTTGGCTTTTTGAGTAAGCAAATGTTTGTGTGATGAATTTCTGAGTTTCTACATTTATGAACTTGTACTTTTATGATAGTGTAGTCAAAACGTTACATGTTTTGATAAATTTATATGCAATGATTAGGTGTGGTATTGTTATGGAACACTCTGAAAGCCAACTAGGAGGGAACCTGGATGGCCCAAATCCTTAGAATAATCCTATGAAAAAATTAGATCAAATTTTGTTAGTCTTGAATGAAACAAAAGGAAGATTGGAAACCCTGGAAGTTAGAGGGGGAGAAACCAATCAAGAACAATACTCTAAAAGAAGAGAAGAATATGGTTTTCATGGTGAACCTAGAGTAAATAATCAAGACTCACAAATTCATATTGAGGCAAAAACTCGTCTCACCAACGAGTTAGCCTGAGATATGAAGAAAGTTATACCTCCTAAGTTTGATGGAACAATGAGTGGAGATGTAGTCAAGGCTTGGCTAATAGAGATGGAAAAATATTTTGAGATAAGAAATTATTTTGAGATCACCAAGGTTGTATGGGGATCATACTAGTTAGCTAGAGAAGCATCCACGTGGTAGATAAATAAGAAAATGGAATTAGGATTGAGTTTGTTGAACCTAACTTGGGATCAACTTGTGTTCATATTCAGGAAAAGGTGGTTGCTACAACTTTACTTTGACCATAAATTGATAGATTTTCAAAATCTGCGTCAAGGAGACATGACTATTACTGAATACTGGGAAAAATTTACTAGGTTATTGAAGTATGTGCCACAATATCAGAAGGATGAGACATTTAGAATAAGGAAGTTTATCATGGGCTTGAATGCTTATATTAGCTGAGAAGTAGATGTTCATGGACCCACAACCATGGATCAAGTTTTTGAGAAAGCCATCAAGCAAGAGCAAAAGCTCAAATCTATTTTTGTGTATCAAGAAAGATCTCGAAGGAAATTTATTTGGAGTCGTCCTTCGACAACCTTAAAAAAGAGGAACAAGAACCAGGAATCCAGAGAAAGGAACTGTGGTAAAAGTTACAAATTTAACAGAAATGGATCCAAGGATGGAAACATGGATTTTAATCCTTAAAAGAATGATGATAATACCAACTGATCTTTTGGAAAGAGAGTCCCTCCTGGAGGATGTTTCATGTGTGGAGGAGATCATTATGCTAACCAGTGCCCCACAAAGAGTCAAGGAAAATCTTATGGAGGAAAATCTTTACCTTCACAACAAACATCTTTTCAGCAAAGGATTCATGTTGCTCTTGATAGTTGTCAAGCTGAGTATCAAGTTACTCCTATTGAAACCACTGGTACTCTTTTTGGAACCCCAATTTATGTTCTTATAGATACAGGAGTAAATGAAAATTTTGTGAACCCTAGAATACTTGATAGAATGTCTAGGAAAGTTGGTTTCATGGCTAATTCATGGACAATAGAGTTTGCAAACTAGTCAAGAGCTTGGGTAGAGCAATGCTCGTTTGAAGCAAGATTAACCCTACCTACTTTTTTCCATGGAGGTCAACCTTTATGTAGCACCTCTAGGATCCTATGATGTCATTTTAGGAATGAAGTGGCTATCTCAGCATAGGGCAAGAGTTGATTATCTTTCCAAAATAGTAGAATGCATTGACAATTATGGGAATGTTGTCCTCATCCAAGGTTTTTAGCGAGAAATGAAAATTAGGCAAATTTCTACAAAGCAATTGAAAAGAGCAAAACAGAAAGGATGCCAGATGTTTGTAGTGAAAATGGAGGAGGTAAAAGATTAAGAGGGGAAGGAATTAAAGGAAAATACTTTTGAAAAGTACCCTTTCCTTCAAGATTTTTGGGATGTGTTTCTGGAAGACCTTATAGGTATGCCCCGAAGAGAGTTTTTGATTTTGTAGTAGATATTATTCCTGGTTCTGAATCAGTGTCCAAAGCACCTTATCAAATAACTACTACTGAGTTGATGGAGTTAAAATCTCAACTCCAGGAATTATTGCAAAAAGGGTTGATTAGACCTAGTGTGTCACCTTGGGTAGCACCAATGATCTTTGTTAAGAAGAAGGTTGGCACTCTGTGTCTTTGTATAGATTATTGCATGCTTAACAAAGCAACGATTAAGAACAAGTACCCTCTACCATGCATAGATGATCTTTTTGATCAAATACGTGATGTCATTGTATTTTCTAAAATTGACCTTAGGTCAGGCTATCATCAATTGAGATTGAAGGAAGAAGATATTCACAAGACAACCTTTCAAACAAGGTATGGGCATTATGAGTTTAGAGTCTTACCTTTTGGTTTGACTAATGCTCCAGCAACATTTATGAATTTGATGAACAATATTTTTAGGAACTATCTAGACAAGTTTGTTCTAGTGTTTTTAGATGATATTTTGATCTACTCTCTAATGAGGAGGAACATCATCAACGACTCAGGGAGCATAAACGTTATGGAAAGTTATCCAAATGTACCTTCTTTCAAAAAGAGGTGCAATACTTGGGTCATATCATATTAGCTAAAGGAATTGTTGTAGATCCATCGAAGATAAAGGCTATTTTAGAATGGCCTACTCCTAAAAATGTGCACGAAGTGCGTAGTTTTATGGGATTAGCAGGGTATTATAGGAAGTTTATTTTGAACATTTCTAGAATTTCTCATCCCATCACTTCCTTGCAAAGAAAAGGAAAGAGATTTGAATGGTCTGATAAGTGTGAAGAAGCTTTTATTATTCTTAAAAAGAAGTTGACTTTGGCACCAATCCTTAAAGTGCCAGACCCAGAGGGTTGTTTTGTTGTTGTGACTGACACTTCAAGAGAAGGGTTAGGAGGAGTGCTCATGGAATAAGACAAGGTTGTAGCCTATAAGTCTAGGAATTTGTGACCTTATGAGCAAAATTATGTCCCTCATGATTTGGAATTAGCTACAATTGTGCATTCTCTCCAAGTATGGAGGCATTATTTGTTGGGGAAGCAATTTGAATTGAAATTTGATAATCAAGGTTTGAAGTACATCTTCACGCAACCTAACCTTAATGCTCGGCAAAGAAGATAGTTAGATCTCATCTCTGACTATGATTTTGAGGTTAATTACATTAAAGGTAAAGAAAATAGAGTGGTTGATGCCTTGAGTCAAAGAAGGCACATATCGGTAATAGTATCAATGCACTCTGATTTCAGAGCTTAGATATTGAAGAATTTGATCGGTGATGAATATTATGAGAAAAAATTTGATAGCTATAACAAAAAATCCTCAAGATACAAGGTATGATGGATTTTATTTTGAACCTGATGGGCTATCAAGATTTGATAACAGAATATATGTTCTAAATAAAGGAGATTTAAGAAGAACTGTGTGGAAAGAAGTGCATTCTACACCATATTCAGGTCACCTTGGAGTGACAAAGTTGTTAGCTGATGTGAAACCCTTATATTTTTGAAAGGGAATGAAAAATGATGTTTCAAGATTTGTGGCAGGATGCCTAGAGTGTCAGTGAGTTAAGGCTGAACACTAGCACCTGACATGACTTTTGTATCCTCATGACATACCTGAATGGAAGTGGCAGGTTATTAGTATGGATTTTGTCCAAGGATTACCTATGTCCCGCTATAAGCATGATGCTATTCTCGTAGTAGTGGATAAACTTACTAAGGTAGCTCATTTTATACCTAGTAATCTTACAGATGGAGCACCCATCTTAGCCAAGAAGTTCATGCAAGAAATTTTCAGGTTGCATGGGATTTCAGAAAAGATAATTTCAGATAGAGATGCTTGAATAACTTAAAGGTTTTGGCAAACTTTATTCTCGGATTTGGGAACACAATTAAATATAAGCTTAGATTATCATCCAGAAACAGATGGACAAACTGAAAGAGTAAATCAAATGCTGGAGGATTTATTGAGGATGTATTGCATGGATCAACAGTATAAGTGGGAAGAGTATCTTCCACTAGTTGAATTTGCATATAATAATTCATATCATTCTGTAATTAAAATGGTTCCATTTGAAGCATTGTATGGCAGGAAGTGTCGAACTCCTATAAGCTGGGATAAGCTAGAGGATAGGATTTTCCTTGGGCCAAAAATTCTTTCAAAAATGGAAGACCAAGTAAAGTTAATCAGGAAAAGATTAGCAGAAATAAATGATAGATGGAAAAGCTATGTTGATGCCAAGCGAATACCCCGATAGTTTTTAGTAGGAGATAAAGTTCTCTTAAGAGTTAAACCATACAAGAGAC
Source organism: Cunninghamia lanceolata (assembly GCA_027924645.1). Lineage (NCBI taxonomy): Eukaryota > Viridiplantae > Streptophyta > Pinopsida > Cupressales > Cupressaceae > Cunninghamia > Cunninghamia lanceolata. The sequence goes on along the minus strand of BSBN01000918.1, from coordinate 6,124,311 downwards.
CAATTAAGTTTGGAAAGTCTTCCAAACTAGCACCTAGATATGTTGGACCTTTTGGCATCCTAGAAGTGGTTAATCCAGTTGCTTATATGATAGCTCTACCACCAGCCCTTGCTAGAATGCATGATGTGTTCCATGTGTCATATTTGAAGAAATATATATCAGGATCTAATCATATAATTGATTGGAATGCTCTCCAGGTACAGGACCCAAGGGTGGTCATGATAGAGCCTCTCAAAGTACTCGAGGTACGCAAGCTCCACCTGCATAATAGAGAGGTTACCCAGTGCAAGGTCTAGTGGGACCAGTATTCAGAGGAAAATGCTACCTAGGAAGATTATAATGATATCTATCAAAAGTTTCCACATCTTTTTAAATACAATGATGTGCAAGAACATGTTTGAAGTATTTATTTTTGGTTTGGACATAATCATCGAGGATGATGATCTCTAAGGGGGAAGATATGTCACGCCCTATTTTTAAACTAATGTAATTATTTTCATTATTTTTGAGGAGACAGATAATTAGTCAGAGAAAATATTATGATTATAGTAATGATGGGAAATGCATTTGTTTATATTAATTTATATGCAAGAAATAATTGTTCATGACGTCATTATTGAACATGTGGTTAAAATGATGAGATGGAGTAACTACCATCTTGTAACTGATGTGGATGCAAGAACAGTGTTTTTTTCTCTCTGATCTATGAGGAGAGAGAGTATCACCATGGAGAGGATGCTAGATCACGTGAATGCAATGATCCTTATGCCATCTGGAAACACACACATATATACTTAGTAGAGAGAGACCATGTTTATTTTTGTTAGTTGTGTTGTCGATAATATGAAGGTTAAATCTTTTTCGTCATTTGATAGAAGCATGGTGTAAGCCGTTGGATGTCATATCCACATGTGTAAATCGACTAAACATGTTTAATCTTGTTGTTAAGATCTTAGTCAACTTGTGAGAATTCTTCATTGATAATTGTGCTTTAGATGAACACAATTAGTGTTCAAGAGTACGTGATATCGACATCTTTTAGTTGAGTATGTTATGTGTAGGACTGATCAACTCCTTCCTAGGATCCTTGATCTACAAAACAACACCTTCACAAATACACGAGAGATGTGAAGTGCTCTTCCACCAAATATCAAGGAATTGATATTAAGAAAAATGAGATGATATATATTACATAATGTACAAGCGCCTATTTAAAGGCAAGGAAAAAACATAACAGGTGAAACTACTTGATAACCAACAATTCGGGTAGCCAATATTAAATATTGGCAACTACCTAAGTTAAACTTAAAAACATGTAAGGGTAAAAACCCATTCACACTAACATTATGTCTATCTACAAAGCTATTATTATTTTTATTATTATTAAATATTATCATATTTATTATTAATATTGTTATAAATTAAATCTTGTTGGAGTCTCTCCCTTTAATCCTCCTCGGCATACTCCCTAGATGCTAGGGGAGTGGGAAAGGGAGTTGTCACTCCATACTCTGCACTTATCCCTGCATGCGAAGCCCCATGACAGTGGTAGAGAGAATCTAGGGGCGATGTAATTAATATCTTTCCATGACTCTTGTTGAGTGGGTTAAGTAGGAGGAAGAGAAAAGGTCTTGAGGAAATGAAGAAGGAAGAGCTGGAAGGCAAAGGAAAGAACAAAGGATTTGTAGCAAGGTAACTGTGGATAAGAACTCAATCCGTCTATCTAACAAGTAAGTCTAATACAATTTATAGATTATGATGGAATATGAATAACATTCTTGCTTCGAATAAGATCATATAGCATAGAAAGAGTAAATAGGATTATGTTGTTTGTCATATTGCAAAATGGATTATCTCTGTGCTATTGTGAAAATATGGATTAGATGTATATCCTCTACAGAGGACTATCATTATTTGAATTATATTTCTATAACCTAGAAAGTGGAATAGTATGTATAACTTTGTTTATTATCAATCCTTATTGAATATTCTATGCCTGGACGTATTAAACAATTTGACACCTCTGAGTAGGAAGTCTCACGGCCATATCTTGGATGTTTCATATCTTTTCTTTCATAGTGAAGCAGGAATAGCTTCGTAGGTTAATAGCCAATACAATGTAAGATATCTTAATGTAGACACTTGTATTACAACCATACCTTGGTGTTATGTAGATCTCACTGTGTTATATAGAGTTCATGTATTACAAACATGATACAGTCAGCCATGTATTACTGTGTTATATATTAAGCTTACTATATCTTGTTTATACATGGCCGATTGTATCTTGTTTATACATGGCCGACTGTATCATGTTTATACATGGCCGACTGTGTAATTTATATTTAGCCAACTGTGTTTTATATTAAGCTCACAACATTATTCATATTAGGTTGTTGTGCCTTAAGTGTGGCCGAGTGTGTCGAGGACACTTAGAGCTCGGTTAGGTAAAGATTAAGTCAACAAGAAGTGCTTGAATGTTATATAAAAACCAAGTTTGATCATAGAAATTGTATTATGGGCCAAAACAAACTATTAGAGACCTAAGTGAAGGTCGTTGTTGTGAAACAAAATACTCATCCACAACAATAGCTAATCATGAAGATATAGAGTGTTTTGAAAAGCTTTAAAAGAAGCTAGTTTGGGTCAAAGTCATTGTGTAGGAGCAATTGACATTAGACCAATATCTTCAAGTATATAAAGAAGAATGAGATGGATCTAGAAGCTATTCTTGAGTTATTCTAAGCTATGCATATTCTAATTTATAGAGGAATGATCTTTAACCCTATCTTAAGCTATGATTAGACCAAAAAATAGTTGAGGGATATACTCACTATGGTAATGATAAGTTGCAATATATATTACTTTGTTATTATAATACCTCTTTGATTTACATGAAGAAGTGTATTCAATTTGATGGTACATGAAATTATAGTTTATCTTCGACAGATTATGAGTTGAACGACTATATTCTTTGACTAGAACATATAGAGTCTTTAATCATAAAACCCTATGGTTTAAATGTCATAATCTTGCTTGTATAGAGAATAGAATGAGCATGAGAATAGGTTGACAGGGCATTGAGTAGATGATAGGATGTCATAGACCTGTGGATACAAGGATGCAAAGAGTGACTCAATGTATATTATATATTCACCTAAGTTCTCACCTTAGACTTGTCAAAAGGACTGGTAGATAATGATTTTGTTATGAATTTAAGACCAATATGGTATAATCAAGTCAAAAAGAATTATTTTATTTATATGATATAAATTGAGAAATAAGAGTGTTGTCTCCAAGTTGAGAAAAGAGTGAGTGAACATACGACTACTTATTTATATGAAACTTTGGCCAAAGTAATGTAAAAGTTATTGCTTGCATTGTTGGTTCACAGTGTACCAGATAAGCTGAACAATCGGAATGGGTCATACATAGCGAGAGCTAGACTAGATTTGTAAACCCGATTGTCTTTAGCTAGGACACATCACTAGTTCCCAGATGGCATATGGAATCAGTTGATTCTCATTATCTATTACCCTCGTGAAGGGAAGGGCCACTTACAGAAGGAAGGTGAGTAGGAGTCCATTAGTCTATGGTTAGAGGAAAAGCGCCAGGGTGATGCTCTCTCTCTCTTGCTATTGACTACCGAAGACTTATGAACAAGAATACATTGCTTATTTTGTAAATGATATTGATAAAATTGTAAGTCTTTAGAGATACGACAAATTGATATATATGTGCAAATTTTTAGTCGCATGTGAAGCAATCTTCTTTTGAAACATGTATATTGTACTTGGATATTTCAAATCTAATATATTGAATATGGATATTTCTCTCTATTTATTAAAAAAAGTGAGAATATTTGATTAATTATATCTAATATTCTAGTTGGGATGTTACAATAATATAGATGTAAAGTGTGCTTGCTTGCATGTGGATCTCCTTGAAGAGATATATATGGAAAAACCTCTTGAGTTTTAAAATAAGGGAGAGACATAATTCATTTATAAGCTCAAGAAGTCCTTAAATGGACTAGAGCAAGCCCTTAGATCTTGGTATGAGAAGATTAATGAGTTTTCCATCAACAAAGGCTTTGCTAGGTGCCAATAATAACGCAATGTGTACATAAAGACTAATGTAGGTAATGTTTTTATGATCTTTGTGTTATATGTTGATGACCTTATTGTCATAGGATCTACATCAAGGATGATTAATGACATGAAGGAGCTTAAGGGAGCCTTTGAAATAAAAAATCTTAGATTACTACATTATTTTCTTGGGATTCAAGTGATCCAAGAAGAGGATGGGATCTTTATATCTCAACCTAAGTATGTTTTGGACTTGCTCACCAAGTTCAATATGTGGGTGTGTGCAAGAAGTTGAGTCCACTTTTTGGCCAAAAAGTGGAAGTGTTTTCCTTGATTTTTAGAATTTGTCACATTTGACCTTAAAATTTGAAGCACTTAAAGATTGAATATTAAAAAAAATCAATAATATGAAATGTAGTACTCGGAGTCTAGTTTCCAAATATGTAATTTATTTTAATACCCAGATGATACAAATTGATTTTCAATATGCATGTCTAAAAACCACTGTTTAAAAGTCACTTTTTCAGGACCATACCATGCATGTGTACATCAACCATATTTTGACCTAAATAAAAGTATTTTTCTGAATCCTTTTGGGAAAAGATTTGTAAGACACTGAAGATTGTTCATGATTATTTTTTGTAATTTTTTAAAATATTTTTTAATTAATTTTTTATTGGCCGTAATTGTTGTTTTGAAAATTCCTCGTGTACGTCACACATAAGATGACCTAAACTTATCGTTTTTTTATTTTTTTCTAAATTGAAAAGAATTGTATGAAGATTGCTCATGTATATTTTTTTCTCAAAAATTTATTTTAATAAAAAGTTATTAAAATAATAAGAAAACATGTTTTTTCAAATTTATGGACCAGTTTCATTGAAAAATATTTAAAAAATAGAAAAAATAATCCAATTGTAAAAAAATTTACATATTCGAAATCTACACAATCTCATCTATAATGGGTTTTAATTTCATCAAAAAATTCTGCAAAAAACTTCTTCAAATATATGTCTAAAGTCACTCTTTTCTAGTGACACTGACATGACCTTCAAGTTGCAGGTCAAAGCAGGTCCAAAGCTAAGGGTCAGCTTCCCAAGCCTTTTTTCCAACCCGAAACCCATAGCAAAAACTGGGCTGGAAATTGAAATTTTAAGAAACGAGATCCTGTTCTAGAAATGGGATCCCATTTCTAAATGAGATCTCATTTAGTTTTTTTCAAACTTTTAACCCTTTATGAAATAGGATCTCATTTTCTAGAAACGGGATCTCGCTTTTGGCTCAGGGTCCCAAAATGAAATGGGATCCCATTTCATAAAAAGCGGGATCCTGTTTCACTTTTCCCAATTTCGCGTTTTTGGCTAAGTCTGAAACTTCCACGAGAAGTGGACTCATCTTCTTGCTTTTACCCATGTTGGATTTAAAACCTTCTTCAACTCCTTATCAATCATGTGTGAAAATTTCTATTGAATGCACTTCAACCCTTGCCAATATGAAACTTTACAGATAATTAGTTGGGAGTCTTATTTAAACCTAACTCATACCAAACCCGATAATTCATTTGCAATTAGTTTGGTTTATAGATTTATGTAGAAATCCAAGGATAGTCACTAGCACTTGTAGCAAAATGGATTATCAAATATATGAAAGGGATAATTCACATGAGAGTCAAATATTCAAGGAATAATGATAACACATTAATGGGGTATACTAATTCTGACTAGGCAATAGATATTAATACTCAAATATCTACATTAGGATATTGGATTGTGGACTAGTTACACGGTCTTGCAAAAAGTAATAGGTGGTTGCTCTCTCCACTATAAAGGTAGAGTAGTGAGGAGCTATGAATATCAACTAGGAGGTAGAGTTTTGAGGAGATATGAATGCCACCCAATAGAACTCTTGGATTCACCATCTTTTAGGAGGGATTAGTATTGTTTAGTCTATGCCTACTACTTTTCTATTTAATAATTAAGGAGCTATTCATGTAGCTCATAATGTAGTGGCTCATGCTAAGATTAAAAATATTGAGATTTATTAGCAATTCATAAGGTACTACATCTAGGAGGGGTTGATTGATCTCTAATATTGCTAGACAGAGAACCCAGTGGCATACATCTTCACCAAGCCTCTCACTAAGGCTAAGTTTGTTCAATTATGAAAGATGCTTATAGTTCAAGAAGCTACCATCAAGGGGGGTTTTAGGTGATGACATCTTTCATATGTTATGTGTGCCCTCCAAGTTAAAATGTTGGGGGAATGTTAGAATATGAAACCTTGCTTGTTGGGTCCATTTTGAGTGATAAGTCATAGCTATCTCATTAGGATAGGTAATATGTTTTTAAATTTGAAATTCATGCAGACAGGTTAGCCCTATTAGAAGTGGGTATTTTCCCTCCTAATAGGCCTATTCAAGAAAATCAGCTTTTCCTTCTTACTCACTCATTCATTCAAGTGAAGTTCTTTGATTCTAGTGTTCTTATAGTGTCTTTAGACACTACCAATATCTCTATTTATTGTTATTCAAATGATGTTTTTGTTTCTTGCTTTGAGTAGATGCTTGTATAGATCTAATGGCAAATTTTTGGTGATTCTAATATCAAAAGCCTTTGAAATTATATTAATAAATCAAGTCATATCGTGTTTTCAGTACAACTAGGGAGAAAATATGAACTCATATGCCTGAATTATTTAAGGCAACTACTTTGTTCTCCATGTTTTTAAAATAGGTAAAATCTCCAATAACAATAAAGTAGAAATACTTCCTTTAGAATAAAATTATTCCTTTAACCAAATTTAGTAGACAAATTTCTAACCAATAATATCTAGATCATTAGAGAAGACCTTGAACTATAAGATTTAAAAACCTTGAGAGAATGATGTTTTCTAAAAATATTGACTTGTAATCACAATATATGATTGTAATGGTGAAAAATGCATACTCTACAATTTTCCTCTTTGTTTTGGGCCCATTTTAATCAAGTTATCCCTAATGTAATTACTAGCATACAAGTTGTTGACACCTAAAAAATCAGTCCCCAAAATGCCCCCATGTTCCATTTGTGTCCCATTTGAATCTATAGCTTATAACCGATCATAGCCATGTTTCATTTATTTTCATGTGTTTGCCATTTGAAAATGCAAGGTAGAAAAGCCCAAAAAGTTGGCTACATCCCAATATCCTAAGTTTCCCCTTGTGTTTTTTCCCTTTGCCGAAGTTCGGAGTTTCAGGCTTCCTCCTTCCATTGTGCTTCCCCTTTTGGCCCCAAAAATTTCTTAAGTGTTGAAGTTTTCTAAGTGTTCGACGGAGTTTTGGAGGTCGGAGTTCCTCCCTTACGTCTTCCTAATAGCAAGTGTTGCGGTGAAGTGGTGAGGGCCGAAGTCCGCTCAAAGAGATGAAAAATATTCTAAGTGTGAAGTATACGGCAGAGGTCGGAGGTTCCTCTTTCCCTCTTCTTCTTCTTCTTGAGGGCCATAGGTGAAGATCCCCAAGGAGTGCACCACATGTCAGTGTGGTGCAAGTTCTAAGTAGCGCGAGACAATGTTTTCAAAAATCTTGTGTCGTCTTGCCACGTATCCCGACTGCGTTTCGTGAAAGGTCCGACGGTCAACCCCCGGCGTTTTCAAATTTGACTAAGTGTTTTAGAGGGTGGGAGTTGGGCCTTTGGTTCTCCTTCTTCAAGAAAAGCACAAGGTGGAAGTCCGAAAGGCCGAAGTCCGCCTAAGGTCTTAAAGAATTTTCTAAGTATGGAGTGGACTTCAGGGGTCAAAGTTGTGGTGTTTTCTCTTCTCCCTTTTGAAAGGAAAAACAATGAAGACCCGAAGGCTGAAGTTTGACAAGGCAAAGGGAGATAAAGAGAAAAAGGTAAAAAGACTAAGGTAGGAGGCCGACAACCCGAAAGCCCGAGGTCTGAAACCCCAATTTTTCAAAGGTTGGCTTCCTGGCTTTCTAGACTTCTCCAACCACCTAGGAATGTGCTAACTACTTCCAATGGCGCCATTACTATGAAGTGGGTGTCCGAATTCAATGTTTTTAATGTAGTTGGTGGGGTGGTTGAGGATTTTGGGCACCTGTTTCACTCTCATATCAAATTTACTTGTGCTATAAAGGCAAGACTTGAACTCTTTTCAAGGGTTGGTCATCTTTACCATTTTCAAGTGGCTAAGTGCAGAGCTCTCTAGGGTTTCAAAGAGTAGAAAAGTTACAGTTCTCCAACAGATAAAACACAGGTTATGAAAGGTTTTTCATATCGATTTTAGTTATCATTGTATGAACATTTGGCATGCCTCATGAAAATGAAGAGGCTCGTCCAAATGATCAGCAACATATTTCACCCACAAGATCACTTAGAGGTTAGCATGATAACATTCCTAATGAGGAAAATCAATAGGAATGGACTGGTGCTGAGGAGAGAGAAAGAGCTCTCTATGAAGAATGAGACCTGCTAGATCATATAATAAATAGGCAAAGAGAGAAGCAAAGCCTTACTTGAACAAAATCAAGCTCAAATTGCCTAGCAGGCCCAGATGAATCAAAATGTACAGCACCAAGGCCACAATATACCTCAACAACAGCATCAACAACATAATCAACAGGGCCATAACTTTCAAGCCAATCCAAGAAAACAACAACAACATAGGCAATAATAAATAAGATAGCAGGGTGTAAATAATGCCCGTACTCAGAATATGCACAGTTAGCCTCTGCAGAATCAAGTGAATCAGCAACAAGGCAACGTTCAGAATGTTAGGCCTCCATTTAGAAGACAAGAACAAGGTCTCCCTCCATAGAGGCCACCATTGGGAGCTAAAAGGTACAAACAACTTGATTTCTTTGGTATACCAAACTTTCCTAACCCTATTCCAAATGAGATTGGGGGAAAAATTCTAAGGTTCCAAGGTAACAATGCAGTTATTGGTGAGGAACACTTGAGACACTTCATGAATATCACAGATGAATATGAGATTGAAGATGAAGATGTGATGATGAAGATGTTTGTGCACTCATTGGAGGAAAGTTCAAAGAATGGTACAAGGCACTCCCTGATAACAATATTGACTCATGGGAGGAATTCATGATAGTGTTTAGACTGCAATATGGGGATAGGATTGACCCTGAGTTTGCCATCCGTGAGCTCAAAACAATCAAGAAAGGAATCAATGAAACTATTACTGAGTTCAATGGCAGATTCATCAAGACAATGAGAAAAGTTCCTCCTCATATGAGACCTAATGAGTCCATGTGTTTGGTTTTGTATTGTGGTGGCTTTGATTCTAAAATTGGTTATTGTTTAAGGGATAAGAGTCCTCAAACACTAAGGGAGGCCTATGTTGTGGCCATAAACATTGAAAGTAATATGAGATCCTTCGAGAAACATGTTAAAAGATTTGATGTGAAGATCTCTCAGCCCGATAAAGTAGCTTTTAATAAGCCTCTCACAACTGAAGACAAGTTGGACAAGCTTATGGGGGTTATGAAAAATTTATCCTACAAAGTTGTCCGAAATGACAAAGGGTTGCCACCACAAGGTGTTGCAACACATTTCAATGAAGGTCAAAGACTGCATAACCGACCTTACAACATAGATTGGTCTAAGAGACCACAGCAGAATAACAGGCAAGTTGCCCCTAGGCATGCTAGTTTCAAATAGCCTGAGAGAGACACTCCTGATCCATTGAGAAAGGATCAAGTAAATTTCCAAGATGAGTCTTTATGGTGCCATGCTTGTTTCCTTCCCCATGATCTAGCAAATTGTGTAGTTTCTCATTCAATGAGTAGAGATGAAGAGTTTCCAAATGAAGAAGGTGCAGCTGAATATTATGAGGAGGAAATAAATTAGTTTGACACCTAGGGGTTTGAGCTGATGGGTCATGATCTAGATTATGACAGCTATGAGGTTGATGATCATATTTGTCAATAGGATCATGATGAAGATCAAAAGAGGTATCACTTGCCTGCTCATGATTTTGGGTACTTGAGGGATCTCGTGCAAAAGAAGTACAAACAATCTAGACCTTCTAAGAAGGACATGAAAGCTCTCATTGATGCTACCATCTTGTAGGTTCAAGGGGGCTACCAGTTGAGAAATAGGCAAGTGCCTATACAGAACTCTCCTGTGGCTAAAATAAGACATGATATGAAGGATGATGCCAAGAAAATGCAGAAGGTGAATGTGGAACAAAAAAGTAGTATTGTTCCAAAGAAGACTGTGCATGAGAAGAAGAAGCTTCCATTGCAACTAGTGGCAACAAAACAGAAATATGTACAAAAGAACCCAACATCAACTGAGTAACTAGTTACTATGCCTATATTAGGAGTTCAAGGTTACAAGAGTGATTAGCCTCAAGTTCAAAAGGAGCTAGATAAGGAGAAGGAGAAAACAAAGGAAGAAGGTAAGGATATTTCGTCCAGTTCAGTAATATCTTACATTCCTTCTACAAATGATATAACTATTTCATGTGATAATTCTCTACCCAACTATCTCCCTATTGACATGGCTCAAATCTTTAGCCAAATTAGAATTTATGTGCCAATAGTGGAACTCCTTAGGATTCCTGAACAAAGGGATAGGACAGGGTCTTTTATTACTGTCATGGATGCACAAAAACAACTTGTTGTTGTTTCCAAAAATAATGATGAGAGTGGGGGTCATGATGAAACCATTGAGTTTTACTTAGGATCATCTATGGTGAATAGCCGGATGGGTGTGGATCCTTTCTACACCACATTGATCATAAATGGATGACTGTTGCACAACTGTATGCTTGATTCTGGGGCATCCAGCAACGTCATGCCTCTTGAAATTATGAATGAGTTAGGACTGAAAGTGTCCAAATCTTTTGGCAAATGTTTTGCCATGGATTCCAGAGAAGTCAATGTTATTGGCTTGGTCAAGGATGTTGAGGTCCAATTAGCTACATATCCTGACAAATCATTTTTGATGGACATAATCATAGTAGATTGCCCAGCCAAATGGGGCATGTTGTTATCTAGAAAGTGGGCAGCCTCCATGGGTGGTAGTATTCAGATGGACTTGTCATATGCCACCATTCCAGTCCAGGGTGTGGAAGTGAAACTATATAAGGAGAAGAAGGTAGAAGATTTGAACATTGAAGACAAATATAAAACAAAGGACGATCATGCAAATTTCTTTGATACTGAAATTGATCACTTTATGGCACATTGCAATGATGATGATCTTAATGTAAATGTTTCATCTTCTGACCCTATTGTTGTTCATGATACACTTGATTTGTGGACATTATATTTTGATGGTGCATGCTCAAGGGAAGGCTCGAGCACTAGGATTGTTCTGATATCGCTAGATGGTGAGCAGTTTGGTATGTCTTTTAGACTTGATTTTTAGTGCACTAACAACATAGCAGAGTATGAAGCATTGTTGTTAGGATTAAATATTGCTCACAAGCAAAAAATCAGGTGCTTAAAGATTTATGGGGACTCAAAATTAGTAGTGCAGTAGATTAGAAATATATTTTCTACTAAAGATAAAAGGTTAAGAGGATACATGAATGTTGTATGGGATACTGTGTAGCTGTATGATGCCATTGGCATTGAATGGGTTGACAGAACCAAAAATGAAAAGGCAGATTCTTTAGATGTAGCTGCATCAAAATTTAATCCTCAAATGATTTTTTCCTCATAACCATTATGTTGTGGAGGTACTCACAAGGCCAACAATCCCTGATAACATATATAGTTGGTAGGTTTTCAATGACACCAATCAGATTTATAGTTTTCCAAACTGTATGGATGAATTTGATAATCAGTTGATTGATTGGCAACCAATGATAGAAGTGGCCAATGGTAAGGAAACTCTGTTTGGTAGTGAAGTTGTGCAATTAAAGACAAATACTATTCCAAAGGGGTTGGTAGCATTAGAAAGAATGTTTGACAATGTAGACCGATGGAAGAGTAAAAGTAAACCTGTTGCAGAGGACAACGTTGAAGGTGTAAACCTGGGAACTAGGGAAGCACCTAGAATGTTTTACATTGGGAAGAGGTTGAAGCCTCATGAGAAGCAGATGTTGATTGCTCTTCTTAGAAAATTTAAGAAGTGTTTTGCATGCTCCAATGATGAGCTTAAGGCTTATAGGGAGGATCTATTCTAGCATACCATTCCCCTTCAACTTGATACAAAACCATTTAGGCAGAAAAATAGGCCTATAAATCGTACCATTGCTCCCAAGATGCAAAGAGAATTGTTAAAGATGAAAGAGGGAGGAATTATCAAACCCATTAGACATTCTAAATGGGTATCCAACCTTGTCCCGATAAGAAAGAAGAATGGGGAAATTAGGTTGTGTGTTGACTTCAGAAATCTGAACATCAAATCCCTCAAGGATAAATATCCTCTTCCAAGTATGGATCATCTGTTGCAGAGAGTGGTTGGTTCAGAGTTGATGTCAATGATGGATGGGTTTTCAAGTTGCAAATAGGTGTTGGTCAAGGAGTTAGAATAGTATAAAACATCATTCACCACTCCTTGTGGGACCTATGTGTACCTAAGAATGCCATTTGGATTAAAGAATGTTGGGTCAACATTTCAGGGAGCTATGGATGTAGCTTTTGCCAGTCTCATTGATGAGATCATGGTGGTTTATCAAGATGACCTAACAACATTCTCAAAAGAAAGAGTTGAGCACTACAAGCATCTTGAGGTAATCTTCTAGAGGTGCTTAGAATATGGGATTTCTTTGAATCCTAAAAAATGTCAGTTTAGAGTTGAAGAGGGCAAGTTGCTCGGGCACATTGTGTCAAAAGATGGGGTAAGGATAGATCCAAAATGAGTCAGGGCTATTGATCTCATTGCCCAGCCCAAATCAGTTAAAGGAATACAATCTTTTTCTAGGAAAATCAACTTTGTTAGGAGATTTGTTCCTAATTTTGCCAAAAAGACTAAGGCCATTTCTAAAATGCTTAAGAAGGGGCAATCTATCACCTGGGAGAAAGAGCCATCTGAAGCATTCAAGGATATCAAAGAAGCTATCAAGGAGGTACATGTACTGATAAGTCTAGATTATTCTAAACCCCTTCAGTTGTTTTCCTTTGCTTATTTTTATGTTGTTGCTACTGTTCTACTTCAAAAGAATGAAGATGGATTTGAATTGCCTATTGGGTTCTTTAGCAAATCTTTATAGGCTGCTGAATTGAATTATTCCATAATGGAGAAACATGCATATGCATTGTTTAAGGCCATAAAGAATTTCATATCTTATTTCATAGGGGCTGAGATCATAGCGTATGTGCCACACATAGCAGTGAAGGACATCTTCACACAGCAGGAAGCTTCTGGGAGAAGGTGCAGATGGATCAATAGGATCCAAGAATATGACATGGACATACAAGTCACCAAACTGGTTAGAGGCTAGGGTTTGGCTAAGTTCATGGCAAATTCCAACTCAGAGGTAGCTAGGATAAATGAGGTAAATGCTTCTCAGTCTACTGATGTGTGTGCTTTGATAAATGACCCATGGTATAAGAATATTATCTTTTATCTTGTCGACATGTATTGCCCTCAGGGCATGAATGTAATTCAACAAAGGACACTTAAACTCCAGTCCCAAAGGTATGTCTTGATCCAAGGTATTTTAATGTGGAGAAATCATGAAGGACTGTTACTAAAGTGTCTAGATCAGCAACAATCTGAGGAGGTTATTGATGAATATCATCAAGGAGTTTGTGGTGGGCATTTTTATGCTAAAACCACAACACATAAAATTATTAGGGTAGGTTTCTGGTGGTTGAGCCTCTTCAAGGACATTGCAAAACAGAATAGAAAGTGTGATGCATGTCAAAGATTTGCAGGCAAGTTGAAGTTTCAGGGTGCCCTTCCTCTTATGAATGTTACCATTGAAGTACCATTTTAGCAATGGGGCATTGATTTCATAGGAGAGATCAAGGAGAGATCAAGCAATGGGTAAAGGTGGATATTGGTGGCAACTGACTACTTTACTAAGTGGGTTGAGGCCATTCCAACTTGCAATACCACGTCCAAGGTAGTGATTGAGTTCCTATTGAACAATCTGATAACCAAATTTGTGTGTCATATAGAATTGTTGCAGACAACACTATGTGTTTTAGGTCTCAAGACATTACAGCTATGTGTTCCAAGTATTAGATAAGTTTGATTCATTCATCACCATATCATCCACAGAGCAATGGACAAGCTGAGTCCAGTAATAAGAGCCTCATGAAAATTTTAAAGAGGACTTTAAACAAGAACAAGAAAAGGTGGGATGATAAGCTAAAATATGCAATTTGGGCTAATAGAATCACTTACAAATGTGCTATAGGCAAGAGTCCTTTTGAGCTAGTATATGGGAAGGAGGCCAAAATTCCAATGTCGCTAGAGTTGCCTGTGTATCAATTATTGCAACAAATAGGAGAAGATGGAAATGATGCTATTGCATTGAGAATGCATGAGTCAACAGAGTTGGATGAAGCCAGAAGGATGGCACATGACAAAAACTTGCTAAGACAGCAAGAGGTGGAACATCATTTCAATAAGAGAGCGGTTAAAAGGTGTTTTCAAACCGGTGATTTGGTTCTCCTCTAGAATGCAAAGTCAGAAGACAAGGGCAAACATGGTAAGTTTGAACCACTATGGTTAGGCCCATATCAAATTGATGAGAAGGCCACTGTGGACACTTTTTATGTTAGAAACTTGGAAGGGGAGTTGCTAGAGCTGCTTGTTCATGGGTAGGATTTAAAACATTACTTCTCATAGGTAATGATTTTCCTTCAAATTTTTGTGGTAAAATCTTGTTATATTTGATATTTTTGACCTCGAGTACTCTTGACCATTGTTGGTGGGTCATCCCATAATAATGGGTTACACTTTTTGGCCAAACTTGGCATTGAAATCAACATTTTGAACTAAATCTTCACTTTCTAACACCTATAGCCACTAAACTATTAGGAATTTGAAGATGATGCGAACTAGTGATTTGTGAGATTTTGTCTGTAGATTCTATATATATATATATATATATATATATATATATATATATATATTTATAAAATTTGGAGTTAAATTGTAAATTTTTTTGCATCTCCTTTGATAACTAGTTTTTAATAGTAAATTTTTTTTTAAAGTGATGTGTATTCTGTCGCACATAAGTTTTTTTATACAAAGTATAAAATTTTGATTCTTTTGAGTTTAGATTGGTCACACCGATATCTAGAGGATGCATTTGGTTTCATAATGTTTTGTTGATTTTTTTTTTTAATTCAGTTTTGAAGTCAAACCAATTATAATTTAGACATAGGTGTATTCTGTCTAACATAACTTTTTTTATATGTATCAGAATTCAAATTTTTTTTTGTTGGAATAAGGACATCAATACCTAGAGGACATGTATTTTTTAGAATTTTTTTTCTCTATTTTCCTATTTTTTCGTATGTGTGAAACAAAGATCTTGATGTTCATTGAAAAACCTACATTCACAAGAAATAAAAAATAAATATAATAATCAAATTAAATATATTTAAAATTATACTTTTTGGGAAGCTTATAATAAGGACTACATACTTATAAAACATAAATTTTAAATGGATTCATTTGATCCCCCAAAAGGTAAATTAAAAGTGGTTTTTTATCAACATTTTGGTATGTGTAGAGGAGACTCCATTATAGGTATGGTTTAAAACTAGCAGGGTTCTATCAAAGGGGGTTTGAATCTAAGGGGGTTTCATCAAACCCTCTTCAATTAAAATTCTTTAAATGGAACCTTTCAAGGCTTAATTCATTATATTTTCTAAAAATATGTGATTTCAGTAAAAATCAGGATGTCCCAAAAAGTGTAACCCATTATTGTGGTAGCACCCTGGTCTTGATGGTGTTTTGTTTTGGTTCCTGTGTGTCATTTTTTGGTGTTTTTTGGTCTGCTCCGAAGATCTCAATTCTCGTTGTGACATTGCTTGGCACATGTCCCCAACCAGAGCCAGTGTTAACACCAAAAAAATTAGTCCCCAAAATGCCCCCATGTTCCATTTGTGTCTCATTTGAATCTATAGCTTATAACCGATCATAAACATGTTTCATAGATTTTCATGTGTTTGCCATTTGAAAATGCAAGGTAGAAAAGCCCAAAAAGTTGGCTAAGTCCCAATATCCTAAGTTTCCCCTTGTGTTTTTTCCCTTTGTCAAAGTTCAGAGTTTCGGGCTTCCTCCTTCCATTGTGCTTCCACTTTTGGCCTCGAAAATTACCTAAGTGTTGAAGTTTTCTAAGTGTTCGGTCAAGTCAGAGTTCCTCCCTTCCGTCTTCCTAATGGCAAGTGTTGTGGTGAAGTGGTGAGGGCTGAAGTCCACTCAAAGAGATGAAAACCCTCTTCTTCTTCTTTTTGAAGGCCACAGGCAGAGATCCCCAAGGAGTGCGCCATGTGTCAGTGTGGCAGAAGTTCTAAGTAGCACGAGACAATGTTTTCAAAAATCTTGCGTCGGCTCACCACATATCCCAACTGCATTCCACAGAAGGTTTGACGGCCGACCCCCTACGTTTTCAAATTTGACTAAGTGTTTCGAAGGGTAGGATTCGGGCCATGGGTTCTCCATCTACTTCAAGAAACCACAAGGCAGAAGGCCAAAAGGCTGAAGTCCGCTAAAGGTCTTAAAGAATTTTCTAAGTATGGGGTGGACTTCGAAGGTCAGAGTTGTGTTTTCTCTTCTCCCTTTTGAAAGACAAAACAACGAAGGTCCGAAGGCCGAAGTCCGACAGGGCAAAGGGAGATAAAGAGACAAAGGTAAAAAGACTAAGGCAGGAGGCTGAAAGCCTGAGGTTTGAAACTTTAATTTTTTGGAGGTTAGCTTCCTGGCATTCCAAACTTCTCCAGCCACCTGGGAATGCGCCAACTACTTTCGACAGTGCCATTACTGCGAAGTGGGTGTCTGGATTCAATGTTTTTAATGTAGTTGGTGGGGTGGTTGAGGATTTTTGGCACCCATTTCACTCTCATATCAGATTTACTTGTGCTATAAAGGCAAGACTTGAACTCTTTTCAAGGGTTGATCATCTTTACCATTTTCAAATGACTAAGTGTAGAGCTCTCTAGGGTTTCAAAGAACAGAAAAGTTACAGTTCTCCAGTAGATAAAACATAGGTTATGAAAGGTTTTTCAGATTGATTTCAGTTATCATTGTATGAATTTCTCCTTCCTCTTCTGTAATTTTTCAAGGAAAGCCTAAGTTCAGTTAGGTTTCCTCTTGCCACACTTCGTGGTATGACTGTAACCATTTATCAGATGAATTAGACAAATTCTTAAACCATTACATGTTGTGTAATGATCTCTTTTATGGTTATAGCTTAATGATTATATGTTGCGAAAGACTACTAAGTATTTTCTTCTTTGATAGTTGTCTCTCTTGCATCTGGGTATCTAGAAAGTGCATGTTTCATTTCTCTTGTTGTTTTCTTCCTTCTGTTGAACTATTGAATCCGTAACCCAATATATTAGGCACCGGTCTGAAGTATTTGATCACCCACACTCTTAAAAATCAAAACAAACTTATCATGTGTGAACCAAGTAGTTAATTTGCATGTCTTGTAAACAAGCATACCTGCACTTTCCATTGTCTATAGGAGTGCCTTTTTATCAGCTATATAGGGGTTATTAAAGACAACCAGTTGTTTTAGGTCTAATGACAATCTTTGGGACCTAGAAGACAATTAGGGTTTGGTTGTCCTTTCATTTTTAGTTGTTCATTTGGGGTTGAAGCCAATACCTATTCAAGTATACCCCTTGGAATATCCCTCCTGAATTTAAGCTGAGCTCGAAGTGCAGAGGAGCCTACCCACTCCTATAGGTTGTCCAAAATCGCCCATAACTTGTAGATGAACCTCTTTTAGTCACCTTGACGACACCCCTCGCCTAGGTGATTATAAAATGTTTTAGGGTTTTGGGTTGTAGTTATTTTGGGAGTCAACACAAGTGGCACGTTTTAGTATAAATGTTAGAAAATGATCTAAACCTAACTTGATTCCATCTACACGCATCCCTAAGGACCAGTCTTGATTCCTAGCTTATCCATTTGTTATCCTAAGTCAAAAATGTGGGCACAAAACTGACCCAATTTAGTTTCACATGCATAAAATTGACCTAGTTTTATTTCTACAAGCATGTAATTGACCCAGTTCAGTTCCACAAGCATGTAACTAACCTAATTTATTTTTAAAAGGGAAAAATTGACCTAGTTCAATTCCATAGATGTAAAATTGACATAGTTCAATCTAGTGGGTGCAAAAATGATCCAAGAACTTGTAAATTCAAATTTAAAAATTGGTCCCAAATTGATTCCTTCCAACAAATCATTATGTGTCAAGTTGAGTGTGAATTCATTAACTTATGTGCTAGGGTGTCATATTTATGGACAAACCCCAATTCATTTCAAACCATTGAAGGGCATCTAAGATCATCGAGGAATCAAGAGAATAATCAAGATATGTTTGTAGCATCATAGAGCATTGACACTGCATCATAAACTTACACAAACATATTAGGCATCACTACATGTTTGCTTGTTGTCTTGATCATTTTCACCAAATTGTTGAATCGATAATAGGGTTTGACCAAAGGAGAACAATCCTAGTTGGAAAAGCTCCTTAATAGTGTTTATCGACACCACTCCTATTTATATGTAGGTTCCAAACATCAAGGTGAATAGAAATATTGACATCAAATTCAACATAGTTTAGATTTGCATGTAGGGTTTAGATCCATGGGTGCAAAGACTAGTTTTGCAAGTGTGGAAGTGAACTAGAGCAACACACATAACATTTATAAATATACTCGTAGTTTTTTGACATCACCCGCGGCTCTGATAAATTAAAAAAATTAATTGATAACATCCACTAGAAAATCAATCCTACTTCATTTAATTCTAGAATTAATCACTTGCTTGTATTAAAATTATTGCATCAACTTAACACTTTTTAGTTCTTGCTGGTAGATGTTTCAATAATTCTAATAAATCAACCAATCAAAAGTAAGAACTCAATATTTTGACACCAAAACTATAATGTTTGAATTTAACAAAAAAAACATAAGGGCGAAAGTTTAGAATTGTATCACTTTTATAAAGGAAATGGCCAACACAAATACATTTTTTCAACTTGGACCTCCTAAAAGTGACATTTATGTTTTAAATTTTAAAGTGATATAAACTAATGAAATGTAGAAGTCTTAATGTAGTTTATTAGTATAATTTTTTTAATTTTTTTAAAATTATTTGGATATAGTTTTTATACATTTAAGAGAATAAATATAATTGCTGAAAAAAATTGAAAAAAGTGAGGTCGATAGGATATTGCAAATTTTAAAGCAATTTTATTTTTAAATTTTTTTCTCACTTAAGTAACTCAAAAATCTAGTGCATGGAGAAAGAAAATTAATTTTTGATGAATATTTATTTTTTACTAATTTAAAATCAAATTTACTCATATTGTTACATTTTCATGGGACTTCAACATTTGTCTAATTTTTTATTATTAAAAAATAAAAATTATACCCTCTTGGAGAGGATTTTCTCCTCTAGTGCGCCATATATTTTTCAAAAAAATTTAAGTATATTTTAATTTTTTTAAATTTTTAATCAACCTTATGTTTGATTATAATAACCTACTTGCATTAACTTTTTTAAAAATTA
The DNA here is from genome assembly GCA_027924645.1 of Cunninghamia lanceolata. Classification (NCBI taxonomy): domain Eukaryota; kingdom Viridiplantae; phylum Streptophyta; class Pinopsida; order Cupressales; family Cupressaceae; genus Cunninghamia; species Cunninghamia lanceolata. The sequence goes on along the minus strand of BSBN01000918.1, from coordinate 6,104,558 downwards.
TAATAAAACTAATCAAAGTATATAAAAAATATATTTTAAAATTCTAGACTCTGAGCTCTAGAAAGGGTATTTTCAAATTTTCATGAAAATGCCCTTTGGTTGGAGAAATTTGTAGTTGAAGTTGATGTTTTATTGAATTTGTTGAAAAAGGGGGGGTTGGCTACCACATGGGATGCCCCATAGATAGTTTTAGGTGATACCATTTTGGTAGGAAAAGTTTTAGGTGAAACTCTCTTGCCCAAAACTTTCTATGCAAATAAATACATTTTTCAAAATTGAAATCGATTTATATTAATTGAAAAAGTTTGAGTGAAAAAGTTTTGGGCGAACACATGGTTTTAGGTGAAATTGTTTCGCTTGAAATCCTTCGGGGTCAAACTATTTCAATCAAAACTTTTTAGTTGGCCAAAAGTGTGAAACAATTTTGTGCTTTCAACTATAAACTATAAATATCCAATTTAAACTCCCTTTGATTGGCTACTATAACTTTCTTGTATAATTAACAGTCTTATGTTATAGTAGGCATGAGCTTTCCACAGTCCATGACAATGATTAAAAAGCTTCTAGATTCAACTGTGTATGTTTTTGTCTTGACGTTTCAGATCATACTCAATGATACATCATTAGGAAGAGGATAGTAATAGATTATATAGCAAACTTGAGCTTGTTTAAAAAGAAACCAGAGGGGAAGGAGGGAACGAAAAACGAAAGGCAGAAGTAAAGGAGAAAAAATAATAATATAAGAATAAATCCAAAAGTAAGTGAAAAGAAAAAAAGAAAGATAGGAAACCAAAAAAATGTAGTGAAGCCACCATTCAAACAAGCAAATCAACAAAAGCAAAATATAAATATATATATATATGGACAAACAAGGACAAGTAATGCAATATCAATGGAAAGCAACAAAGAAAAATCCTAAGGACAAAACAAAGCAAAAAGACATAAACAAAAAACCTAAACATATAAATGTAAGAGAAAAGAGTGTGTTTTTGTGTGTGTGTGTGTAGAGAGGACCCTAATAAAGGAAAGAAAACAATAAAAAGAAAAACAAACACACAAATAAACACAACAAAAATAAACAAGTGGAAATAAAGAAAAGCCACTTAAATTAAAAACACCAAAATAAATTACAAAGACAAACAACCCAAATCCAAAAAATACATAAACACAACAATGTAAGTATATATATGTGTGTGTGTGTGTGTGTGTGTGTGTGTGTGTGTGTGTGTGTGAACAAAAGAAATACATATGTTAATTATAAACAAGCGAACATACTATTAAATACAAAATGTGAGAGTGTTAATCTATGCAAAAAGTATACAAAACTACAGAGAGAGAGAGAGAGAGAGAGAGAGAGAGAGAGAGAGAGAGAGAGGAAACCAACCAGAGCAGGGGGTGGGGGGAGGGCAAGGCAAAAAGTGCAAAAACGCTAAAGGGCAAAGAAGTGGAGGGTAGGTTAAGGACAGAGGAGGGAAGAGGAAAGAAGGGATGAGCCGAGAATTGGGGTCAGGAGGATCATGTGGGATGAGGGTGGGATTGGAGGGAGTTCAAAAGAGGTAGCTAGGTAGGGCTAAGTTGCCATCCTTCATTGCGATTAAGATTGGAGGGGTGACTTTTAATGAAGATAGCTTATTGGAGTTTCCTCTTGAAGAAATAATCCTCTTTGGCCAAGACTTGGGTGTGTTCAAGACAAATGTGGTGTTTGGTCTTGAAGGAGTGTTCATCTAGGGCATATTTAGTGATACGATCATGCCTGATGTCTGCACTATGTTGTTTGATCCTTGTGCTACTGGATCGACCTGTTTCCCCAATGTATGGAGTCCCACAGGAGCAAACAATCTTATAGACTCCGGAGTTGAGATTATTTCTGGGATTCTTGGTAGAAGGGAACAAGATTTCTGAGGGTTGACACAGGTTTGAGAGTACATAAGAGGCCTTTCTTGTGTAGTATTTTCATGATTTTATTTGAGAGGCCCTCTATGTAGGGGAGGGTGGCCACCCAAGTAGTACTAGGGACATCAAGCTTAGGATTGGGGTTAACTAAGCTTTTTGCCTGGTTAAAGGCTCGATAGATGCATTTATGGCGGTAACCATTAAGCTTAAAAACCTGAAAAAGGTGGGCGAGCTCTTGGTCAATGTGCTCCTTGTCGCAAATGCGATAAGCACGTGTGGCTAGAGTCTTTAGGACACCCATTTTTTGGGCAGGATGGTGGTGAGAAGAAGCATGAAGGTATAGGTCAGTGTGGGTGGATTTCCTAAAAACACAATGAGAGAGAGAGCCATTCTTATTCCTCATGATAAGAATGTCCAAGAAAGGAAGTTGGTTGTCATTTTCAATCTTCTTGGTGAATTGAATGCAATCCATCAAATTGTTAAGGTGAAAGTGGAACCGCTCTGAATTATCAAGGCTATGAGGCCAACAAATGTTGGTGTCATCAACGTAACACTTCCACCATCTAGGTTTGAGGGGGAAGGAGTTAAGGGCAAGGTTCTTAAAATGTTCCATGAAAAGGTTAGCAACTACTGGGGAAAGAGGCGAGTCCATGGCGACTCCATCAGACTGCTCATAGACCACATCCTAGAAAGTGAAGAATGTGGACCGAAGACATAATTCAACAAGTGAGGCTATCTCATCATTAGTCTTACGTCTAATAATCTCCAAAGAGTCAAGCACAGGGACTTTGGTGAACAAAGACACCACATCAAAACTAACCAAGATCTCATTATCTTCCACCTTTTTGTCACGTATGAATTCAACAAAATGGACAGAGTCTTTAATGTAGGTATCTGACTTGCCCACTAGGGGGGAGATCAACTTGGCAAGGAAGGCAGCTAATTTGTAAGTGGGGGAATGTGTGGTGTCAACGATAGGCCTGAGAGGAACACCAAGCTTGTGGATTTTAGGAGCACCATATATACAAAGTGAGAAGCCCAACTAGAGGGAGAACAAGTAGAGGAAGGAACTAAGACCAGAAAGCTACAATTTTTCTATTAGAAATAACTAGTATTTCCTAAAGTGTCTCAAATTCTGCGTCAGACCTTTTATGTGATATACCTACACAAATATGTGTATGTATGTATGTATGTATATAAACATCTATCTGTCTATCTATCTATACATGTATATATGTACACAAATATATGTTTAAATAATTATGTGTATACATATATAAACACACATACACATATATGTATGTATACATGTAGGTATGTGTATCTATGTATATGTATATATGTAGGTATATGTATGCATATGTGTATACACACACATATATATCTATATATATGTACATATATACACACACACATATACATATATATCTACATATATATGTTTGAGGATGTGTGTGTGTGTGTGCGTGCATACATACATATATTGTATACATGTATATATCCTTTTGTAATAGTAAATTTACATGCCCATGTTATTTTCCATTTAGTTTTGTGTCTATTATGAGGGGAATGTTTTGATACATAGACATATTAACAAATGGTGTAATTGGGTGAAAAGTCATGTTGCTTGCCCTATGCTACCCACCTACCCATTACCGATGTCCTTATACACTTACTACTTACCCCCATCCATATATTTACACATCCCATTACATTTGCCCTATCTGCTTATCCCTCACACCTATGCACACACAGACTTCCATTTACACATTATCCATAGTCCCTTTCATGTTCTAGGACTAGTTCACAATTACGAGGACATACTCGTGATTGTGGACTTGTCCAGCCTAAATTTTAAATTTTCGATTCAAATTTGACCAACTCCCACCTTTACACTTCTTGCTATGTCATTGTGTTTCTAAACACAAGTTGCCATGTCTTTGTATTTAAAATCATTCAATGCATTCATTTAGAGACATGAAGGAATCTCTTGATCATCAAATATTATTTGATTATCATTAGAATTTCCTAAAGTGTCTCAAATTTCTTATCAGACCTTTTTATGGGATGTTGTACTTGTTGAACCAGCCAAGATCAACCAACAATAACTAGAATCACTTCCACAAAAGACAATTGCACATAATAAGAAAAAATAATATATTCAAGAGAAGTAAAATGTACATAGATGCCTTCTATAAATAGGCATGAGAGAGGAGGTAGGATGGTCGAACACAACGACTAACTAACCTTCCTAAGATGCGACACTTGTGAGATCAAATGACAAATGCTCAAGCAAGTGGCAAGTAAACATGCAAGAGGTGTCTCAAAAGCATGAGGACATATGTCTCCACCACATGAGGTGAGACAAGCTCTAAAATAGCCTAAGTAAACTTAAGCTAAGTGTGAATACGTCAATCCTAGTAAATGTGATATTCTAACTAGATACAATATGACCTTATTTACACTAACACTCCCTTAAGTGCAACTTAGAGAGAAAAAATACAAAGATGATGGGTCCTAGCTACTAGGCCTTGTTAGGTACCCATGTACAAACAAGTTTCTCAAAAGTATAGTAAAGGAGAAAATCCTGTGGGAAAAATCCCTCTCCAAAAGAGAAATGATACAAGAAAAATGTACAAGCGAAAAAGAAGAAGATATAAGGAGGACTCATCATGATCCCCCAAGGACTACTTCTAAAACTAATGTAAAATATATGTTCCCCCATAGGAGAGAAAATATGAGAAGTTCTATGTGAACCCCCTCCAAAAATGTGAAGGAATAAACTCCATGCGAAGAGACGCTTCCTCCCAAAACTGATATGAAAAGACTAACCATGCAACCTCCCCTCAAAATATCTCCTATAGTGTGTGTAGAAGCTCAACACTAGATGCTGAAGATGATCCACGAACGTTGAACAACATTTCTCCCCTTAGGAAGAAAAAGAACCACAAAAGTGTGCAAATGATCTTCCCATTCCAGATAGGAACATGCAGGAAGAAGGATGAAAGTCTCTGAATTGTGTACATAATCCAAAGACACAAATGATGCCCATGATGTCTTCAAAGGATGCTCAAGTATCTCCAAGATAATGCTAACGTGTGACAAATGCTAATAACATGAATCAAGTACCATAAAGATTTAGGAACATGGACCACACCTAGACCATAGATGTATGGTGATAAATGGATTGATGAGAATCTGATACTTCTGCAAAGGATGTCAAAATCAATGATGACCGAGTCAAATATGTGGACTCATGAACATATATAGAATCTCTCACTATAAAATTTGATATAGGCAAAGAAAGAGCAATCATAACCAAAGAAGACAATGGTGATTCAACTTCATCAAAGCTGCCATCAAATAGAAGACAAATGTTGTCAATGGTGTCTTCCAAATCTACAATGCGAGACTCTACGGACAGAGATGAAATGTATGGTAGATATGCATCTCAATGTGGTGGATTTGGAAAGACAATATCAATATCTTGGCATATGGAATTGCTGGAAGCCATACATGAGTCAACTCTGGAATTGAATGGAGCATCAGGTGATGGTGGAGATAGAGGAGAAGCAAGAGGATATGTCTCTATGTCATCAACACATTCAAGACTTTCCCAATAAGCAAGTTCCTCTTCAATATCATCATTATACAAAGGATCATCAACATCATTAAGGGGAAGAAGTATGTCCATAATGGGATCATCTGGGAATGGAGGTTCATTGGGTTCTCCATACATTTCCCATAGTGTGGTCTAGAGAGTGTGAGGGCACTCAATGTGTGATAGAGCCCACAATGTGTGGTTTCCAACACTTAAACCAATTAAACCTAAGACATGATCATTTTTATTTCCCCATATAGTTTTATGCCAAATCTACTTAGTTCAGGAATAAGCCCATACAAATGTGGAAATACATGGATCCATCGGCAGTGCTTTTGGATGCCATCGCGCCAGGACTTGTAGTTTCCTTTTTTTAAAGTAATGATAGATGGATGTTCTGCTATCCCCATTTTTAGTGACTTGGATATATTATCCCCTGATATTATTTTGTTGTTTTAAAAGTCCCCCAGAAAAAATAGACAAGAGTTGTTTACAATTTGTGCACTAGGAAAGTTAAAATCAACCATTTATAAAACATGGTGATTTTTACAAATTTGATAGAAATGGCTTATCCTAAGCTGCAAAATTAGTGCATAAACAGATTCCTTGCATTTTTCTAGTAATTTTAAAAAACAAATTGCAATATTTTGACAAACAGGGAGAAAGTTATGTCCCATTGAAATTTACAACATAACTGAACTTTGAAGCTTAAAAAACCGATCAAAACAACAAAATTTACAAAACGTTTTGATGCCACTTTGTCAGTGATGGAATCAACTTCCCGTTGACTATAATTTTGTCAAATTCTGCGTTCGTGGATGAAAGTTATGGCAAAAAGAGAAAAAGGCCTAATTTAGGCACTTTCATAGACCTTGGTGGTCTGTTTGGCATAAACTATTACCCTGTGGTGGTTTACTAACTGCTTGTTACAAAAATGCTAGCATAAACTGCTAGAAGGTAACAATAAATGTTAGCAATTTTCTAACCACTAATGGTGATATAAAAAGCTAATTGTAATGCTAGCAGCTAACTTTTATGTGATGGTTATAGTTGTTGTTAATGTTATATTGAAGTTAACATAACATAAAATAACAAGTAACCTAAAAGGCTAACATTAAATACTAGAGTTACAAAGAAGTTACAACAAGAGACAATGACCTAAACAACAAATGTTGGAGTTGGAGAGGGTTTGAAACCCTAATACTTCTGAGCCGAATGCCTCCAACAAAACAAACTTTGCAGAGGGGATCAAATACTATGCGAACCAGGGCAAAGAAACCAGGGGTCAAATCAGCCGGATCCGCTGACGAGGAAAGTGCCTGGAATGGGCATGCATAGACTGTCAGCGGGATGCCCGAATGGACTGAATTGAATGCCGGCGAGGACGTGAAGGAGGCCAAGAGGGCCAAACAAAATGATGGAACGAGAGCCTAATGGTGTGCTCCCCTAAGGTCAGAAAAAGGGGCCCGAAGCAGGGTCTGAGTGGCCAGGAAGGAGCCCAATCAGTGGACAAGATCCATAACAGGGTCAATGTGGTCAATCTAAACCAATTTGGAGCCTGATGTGGAGCCTGAATGGGCCAAGCGACAAGGAAAATGGCCCTGTGAGCACCGATTTGGTGTGAGTTGAAATGGGTTGAGCGACCTGGAACTTGTAGAGAGGCCACTAAAGGAGGTCGACCAAGGGCCTGTTAAGAGCCCAAATAGGGCACAAAGGAGGCCACGAGGCCTGAGCTGGCCAAGAGATGCCCAAAAAATAAGGTTGAGATCAAACATGAGGTTAAAAACATGCAACTTGACAAGAATTGCTAAAAAAAAAGCTTCAAATTGACCAATTTTTTTGCCAAAATTGCTTGCATAAATGAAATTGAGCCTGAACAAAAATTGCAAGGGGCAAGATTGCCCTCTGCAATTTTTTTTTTTAAAAAAAAAATCCATACAAGTATGAAATTGGAGGTCGTACGACTGTACAAACCTTAGGCAAGGAGCAATTTTTTTGAAAAAAATCATTTTATCGAAAAATGCTAAGTGAAAGGTTATTCTTATTGTCTTGGGCCTTTTGGACTCAACGGTAAGGTCTGTTTGGCTCCATGACAAACTCTTGATGCGGCTAGGTGCGAAATCGCTCAAAACGGGAAGGTTTTTGCTAGCATGACTTCGATACCATGTTGAAGCAGCCAAGATCAACAACAATAACTAGAATCACTTCCACAAAAGATAATTGCACATAATAAGCTAAAACAATATATTCAAGAGATAAGTAAAATATACATAGATGCCTTGTATAAATAGGCATGAGAGAGGAGGTAGGATGGTGGAGCATAATGATTGACTAACCTTTCTAAGATGTGACACTTGTGAGCTCAAATGACAAGTGCTCAAGCAAGTGGCAAGTAAACATGCAAGAGGTCTCTGAAAAGCATGATGACACATATCTCCACCACATGAGGTGAAACAAACTCTAAAATAACATAAATAAACTTAAGCTAAGTGTGAATAGGTCAATCCTAGTAAAGGTGGTATCTTAATTATATACAATATGACCTTATTTACACTAATAATACTTGCATTGCAATCTTTCATGAATGAATATGCACCTTACATGTTTGGGTGTTACAATCATAATGGAAAAATACATGACATTGCAACTTTTGGTCACATGTAGCTACTGTTCAAGAGTCCATCTTGGGACAATGTTCAATAATGTATTATATTTAGAAATAGCTCAACATTTATGCTAAAATCCACTTTGGTCCACTTTTAGATTTTTCCATTTTTGCCCTTTCAAATTTTAAATGTTAGAAACAATTAACATCACAGCCATTAATTCATGAATGGGATTTTTTAAGAGGGGGATTCAATAAAATAAAATTGTTTTCTATTATCTTACATAAAATAAGTGCTCACAATCACAAATCAATAATAAAAACTCTTAAATCAAAGCAAGGATCACTAAAGGAGCTCAAATAACTAGACAATATATGGTGTAGATTTATTCCTGAGTGTTTCGAATACATGTATGTTGTCCTGTACAAGAGTTATTTAAGCCACTTTAGGCAATTTTATAATGAATCAACAAGTATTTTATATATTCCACTTGTTTCAAATCTTAAATTATAATTCCTTATTTTTAAACTCAGTTTAGACAATCCTTTTGTTAGTTCTTGTCTCGCTCAACTAAAACAATTGTGCAATTTTTATCTAGTAATTATTCTATAGAGTTTCCAACCAATGAAAATAAGTTATTTTCCCAGATATATATTGAATAGGTTTTAAAAATAAAAATTCATAAATAAATGTTGAATAAATTTTATATATTTTAGTTGATTTTAAAGTTTATTGTGACAATCATGTCAAAAATAATTAGGGACAAGAGAAAATTGCATGCAACCAAAAACTTTCTTTAGAGTATAAGGTATTAAATATTAAGTTATAAGTTATTTCAAATATCTATTAAGTTGACTCTAAAGAACAACACACATTTCAAATTTAGAGTTTACTATGTTTAATGCTTCACCACTTTCAATATGTGCTCCTATAGCAACAACCCAAAATATGAGGTCGCGTTAAGTCTAAAGATTAAGATTTAACCACTTCAAAATTCTCTTGATCACAAACATGATTATCAATAATTCATTCACTATCTAATCAGGTTCCATTGTTTTTATGTAGATAGTACTTTGAGTTGTCTAAGCATTTATTGTCACACTTCATCTAATATCACTTCATTGTGTAAGGTAAAAATAAAACTAGCAACTATTCAAGTTGTTTATGACTAATGAATCACAGTACACTATTTATACAATCCAATAGCCACTCACCTCCACTTCAATTTTACAATCTCCATCAACACACAAACTAATTAATACCCAAAAATTAAACAAGAAACACCAACATGTATTTTTCTTTTCAATAACTAAACAATGCTTGTAATTGAATACCACCAGCAGAAATAGGAGGAGAAATGGCAGCAAAACTGTCAGCAAGAGGCCTTCCTTTTCTGATGCAAGCGTTAGGCAACAACTCAAACGCCACACGTTTGCCGTCTCTCAGGTTCCATTATTTTCATCACTTCCATCTTTATGCCAAAGGAAAAAAATAAATAACCTTTTTTTTTTACAATCTCTTATAAATTTGCAGGCGGGCATTTTCCATTTACGACCAGATCAATGTATTGCCTGGCGTCCCAGAGGACCAGATTCGCATCGAAGGGTCAGCTTCACTTACCATTTTATCTGTTCATTCTATATTTTTCCCTTAATTTCTAAAATTTGTTCCCACCGACACTTGAACCTTTGTTCACCCCATAATAGTTGCTCTTTATCAACTGAACTATTTGGGGGCACTGTTAATTTTAATAATTTTATATAGGCTAAAAGAACAATTCAGCCAATTTGCATCCTTATAATAAGGTTGATGCCTAGCAAACACGTAGTTAGAATGTCTGCTATGGGGTTAGAGTAGTAAGCTGGGCTTTGGTCCTTGCCACGATTTGATATCATGACTTGAGGAACTTCATTCTACAGTTTGATCCTTAAATACAAAGAACAAGGTGAGCTGAAACAACTTTAAATGCATTATTCATCAAATTCTTCATTGTGACTTGAGATAAGTTATAGAAGGAGAGCGTGCATTGATTATTATGATTATTAGGCCAAATTAAATGAAACATAATGAGAATTGAAACAGAATGAATATTTAATAGACTCTCACGACCCTAGGTTTAGAGGGAGCGGATTTCAACAGTCTGCATATTGCTATCACTAAAGTTAAAGGTAGTTTGTTAGGTTCCCATTAAGCAAAACACTAATTTTGTGTATGAGACCCTGTTGTGGATGTCTACAAGATAATTATTTATCCATTTACCTTATATATTGTTCATATGGGTGTACATATTCTATCCCATCTAGATTCAACCTTGTTCCTTCTCTGTTAAGTGTAGAGTCCAATTTTGAGTAAACGGAATACAGAGCCAAGGAGATCTATCTAACAACAAAGTTTGAAATTCCATATTTTATAGTTCTTAATACCTGGAATTGGGTTCTCTAGAAGATTGCCTTCCCACAAGAAAATGCTTTGGAATGCAGATCAATGTATGGAGTATAGTGTTCTGTAAAAACATTGAAAAGGGAAGAAGCTTTAGGTCCGCATTTTTGTTTAACTGATTGAGAATATTGGACATTGTCTCTTATACTTGGTCGTTCTTCAGTTTTGGCTTATAGTATTACATAAACTTTAGTTAACAACATATTGTGATCTAGCTGTCCTTTTCACTTCAGATAGACCACACAACAAATCAAGAATTGGAAGCAGATGGGTTTATATGGTTTCAAGTGATCAAATCTATTCATCTCATCTTCTGGAAAAATAAAAGTATGCACATAAACAACTCAGTCTCCAAGATTTTTAAACAAGGTTTTACTTTCTACCTTTCTTAGAGATGTTTGAGTATTTACTTACTTTGTTTTTTAACCTCTAGTTTATTAGTAAACAAGTGACGAACTGGATAATTGTTTTTTCTTCTTCCAAATCTCCTAGTTTGTATATTTAAATTTCTTGTTGATTATGATGAACCTAGCCATCTTTTACACTTTGTTATATCCTTTTTTCACCATGCCGCACCATGTTAGCAATACAACCTGTTTATAGAAATTAAACTTCAATGTCATCTATTAGATTTTCTCTACTTGCTGTTGGAGGAAATTGAGAAAGCTCTACCATGCACAACAGTTTCCTCTACATAAGAGAACACACACTAAGCATTGTAGTATAACACATTACATCAGAAAACAAAGAGAAAATAGATTATTCATGGCACAAATATACTTGAAAGATCTTCATTGTATTGATACCTTAAGGCTTAGAGTCATCACATAGATCTCATAGCATTAACACTCAATGATAGCACATTCACATCTCTAGTATGATAATATAATGATGAGGAGCGATGCTCATAATAATGGACTCAAGGAGGAACAAATGGGTATGAGTGTAATGGTTACAACCTCCTATGTACTCAAAATTTAAATTAGTGCTAATACAACTCTTGATTCCAAAGCATTTCTGACTTCCTTTCATTTGGTATCAGAGCTTTGCTAGCTTGTGAGGTCCTTGGTTAGGAAAAAGGGTTTTTTTTATTAGTCTTGGTTTGAGTGGGAGCTTTGCATAGGAGTGATCTTATTTGAGGAGAAAGATAGTGAGCACATCATGCTTGGAGATGGACAAATTTAACAACACAAACTTTCAGCTATGGAAATTCAAAATGGAGGACTTGTTCATAGACAAAGATCTATGGGTTGTATTTTTTGGAAATAAACTTGCGAATGTGAAGGATGAAGATTGGGTTGTTGGATCATAAAGCTAGAAGGATGGTTAAGCTTTGTTTAGTAGATCCAGTGCTCCTAAATGTATTGGGACAGCCCACCACGGAGAACCTTTGGAAGAAGTTGGGAAACTTGTACCAGGTTAAATCCTTGGTAAATAAGCTTTTTCTATAGAAGAAGCTTTATTCTTTGAGGATGAGTGATGGGGACTCTGTTGTAGAGGATTTGAATACATAATTGTGAGTTAGTTATAGTCCATAGGCGTGCAAATGGATGATGAGGATCAATGTATTGCACTATTATGTTCTTTGTCACATTCATGGTATAAGTTGGTGATGGCAATTAGTAGTACCGTAATATCCCAAATGGAGATATTTTCTTCTAATTTGGATTTACGGGCTTTCCAAACTTCTAAATTCTGATATTTTGCTTAAACCCTAATTTCTGAATATTCTGAACTTCAAATCAGACTTAAACAAATGCATATGATAACCCATAAACCAATCCAAATCATTACAATATCAACACCAACGAGATTTGCCACAATATAATTGAATTCCACAAACAAATTTGCAATTAAATCACTTCAAATTGCAACCACAAATGACTGAATTACAAATCAGAAGTCTGCTGCTACAAAAATCAGAATGTACCAAGTCTTCAATTACATCAAATGGCATGGGCGAACAAGACAAACAAGCCCAACACAAATCTGCCGTAACTCTAAGGGTTGTACATACCAAAAAAACAAGGCAAAATGACCTCTGAATGATAGCCAAAGACCTCCAATGAGTGCTGCTCCAATTAGGGCATGAAACCCTAAACCCTAGGCTCTTCAACACCACAGAAATCTGCTCCAAATCAGGGCGCACAGGTCTGCTAGGTCTGCTGCTCCAGAAAATGTGATCAATGATGCCACGGATGCCAACAAACCACCACAAATCCATCCTCCAATGATGGCGCTCCAAAGTAGGGTTAAAACCCTAGGCAAATGACAACAAACCACCAAAGAATCTCCTCCAAAGAAGGGTGAATCTGCTCTGCACTTTCTGCTGCTACAAATCTGCAATGTCTTCAAATCCTAATCCCAAATTCGTCTTCAACAATCCACAAAGATGATCCTCCAAAGAGGCGTTCAATCACTCCTTCAAAAGATGATTTATTTCTGCTCAAAGGGGATGATAGAATGCTGCTCCAATCTATAATGTCCCCAATTGGCATTTAGCCAAGTTTGTGACCAATAGCCTATTTCCTTGAGCTTCAGTGGGCTATCTGGCTTGGTTAGGGAGCTCCGTAAGTTGTGGAGAGCACGGGTTCAGCTATTTATGATGTTTTGCTTTGGCTTTCAGCTCGGTGATGTCTCAAGATGGCTATGCAACTTTCGGAAGTTTGTTTGGCTTCCCGGATAGCTCTCCAAGATTCTTGGAGGAGCCGTCTATTTTTAGAAAGTGCTTGGATGGCATTGTTTTTCATCCCAAAACATATGGAGCATGCTGGTACAGTTTATTTGGCTTTTCGGAGAAGTTTGGGATTTTCCGCAAAAAACAAATATTTTAATGAGCTAACAGTTAATTATTTGCACTTAGACTTATAAGTTGGAAAATAATTATTAAGTGCAAGGGTATGATAACTCATTGGAAAGGGGAAAAGCCACTCTTTTACTTAGGCACATAAAAGTGAGAGCTAATGTGGTGAAATATTGGAGTTTGAAGGGAAAAGTATATTTTCTATTTAATAATTCATTTTATTATGCAAACTCCTAAAACGTGCCTATATAAAGGGGTTGAGAGCTCATTTTGCTCTTTATGCTTATGATTGTATTGTTACTTTGCCGGATTGAACCTGCGTGTTCTTCCTTTCCTTCTTGAGGACGCAAACCCTCTTGGAGAAGATCAGATTTCAATGGTGAAAGATCCACCCTAGCTGGTTTGAGGCGATTTCATCCAGGAATCACATAGAGCTAAATGGAGTTTGATGTTTTCTAGGAGATTTTGGTGTGAGAAGTGTTTACTATTATTGAAATGGATTTTGGAATGTAATTGCAGTCATTTTGAATGCAAATTTGAAAGTTGCTGTGAATACCTCTTTGCTGGGCCGTACAAACTGAGCCGTACCAATTGGGTATGCAGCTTCCATTGTTGGATATTGTTGATCTTGTGCAAATCCGTCTTATGGATCATTTCAGGCATGATGGGACGACTTGTTTTCAGTTCCTATGAGTTCATTTGCTGCAGGTTTTGAAGGCCAATTACCAGACCATACCATCTTGCCAGGGCCGTACTAGGGCTTGGGGTGTTTTGATTTTTGTTGTAGGCAATGTTTGTAATGCTGGAATGACATTGGAAATATTATTGTCATATTTGAATGATCATTTCAGACCATTTTCCAGATTATAATCTGCAGTTTCTAGTGTGCTCCAACAGGTCGTACATCCTCTAGGGCCATACTAGTTTGAGCTTGGACGTGAGGACTTACTTGCTGAATCGACCCTGTTTTGAGCATTGATAATTATTCATGGGTGGTGCCTATGCTAAAGATAATGGTGTTTGAAGGACTGAGGGAATTAGTTTGAGTGGGGTAGAGCACGTTATGGGGGTTTGATTGGCTGCTACAGCAAGTTACAGGCCTGCAATCAGCAACAATGAAGTCAGCAAGTATGCCAACAACATATTCCTCCATGATTCTTTTTGGGGTGTATTTATGATGCTCCTTAATCAGGTCCTGTATGCTTCATTCTTCAGTACTTGGAGTTTCAAATTCTCTAACTATTTGCAGGCATGACTTGTTCATATCAAGGGAAAAGATTTAATATTGCAGTTGCTCTTCATTGTAATCTTTCTTTGATGCAATCTCATTTGTAACCCCTAGATGGTTCTACCGCTAGTGAGGATAGATGGTTTTAGCTGCTTTGTAACGGCTTCCCACTGAATAAGTGGATGTGCCTCTTTCATTTCCTATACTTCATGGCTAAGGTTCCCGCTTAATAAGTGGATGCACCTGGTTTTACTTTCTTGTACTCCCACTGAATAAGTGGTTGTCCACTGCATAAGTGGATTTTTCCTTTCATGCTTCATTCCCACAATTGAGTGGATGCCCACTGAATAAGTGGAAGATTGTTTCTACTTTGTTGTAATGTCCCCTTCCTAGGCTAGCATCTGTGTATTGGGCTATTCTACTACACGGGTTCCTGTAGACTAGTGAGGATGGTTAGGGGGCCCACGGTGATGTGACTCACCGCAACTCAATCAACTTTTCAGACTGATGAGATGGATTCCTTTTGGTGGGATTTACCAATTGGCACTTTTTGAGTGAGTTTGGGCCATTTGGCCAAACTTACTATTTTTAGCAGGGGCTCACGGGACTTCGAGCGAGTCGGTGCAACGGTCTGGAAATCATGTCGACATTCCATTGGCCAGCTCAGCGGTACTGCTGTGACGTTTTCACACATCACCCCATTGCAAATGGGGACCCCCTCTTTTTTCTCGCTTTCACCGTCGTTTTTGCTTTGATCTTGCGGTTTATTGCTCGAATCCATCCAGCTAGGAAAGAATTTCCAAGCACTTAACTCACAAGGAATATTAAGAGTGCTTGAAGTGCTGCAGAAAAGAGTGATTTTCCCAAGGATGTGTGAAACCCTAGTTACTTTTCCTCAGGCAAATCTGGGTAGTCCATGGAAGGAGACCATCATTCCATAGAAGAGGTCCAAATCCTTCGCCCTCAGCATAAGACTTCGTGATGAATAGGCTATCTTGTTCCCAAAACTCCAGTCCAGAAGTCTTTGTCCATAATTCCATTTCTGGATACGAATCCTATTCCAAAGTTCCTATCCAGGAATCCTATTCCAAAATTCCTGTCCAAAATCCCGTTCCAAGGTCTATTCGAATTCTTATCCCAAAGTTCCAATCCAAGGTCCTGAATTCGACAAAGCTTGTCATTCCATGTCAAGTTCATCTTTCCATCTTAAAACCTTCTCACTCTCGGCATGATGCCCTATTCCAAACTCCTAAGGCTGTGATCCAGACAGATTTCAGTGAGTAAAGGGGTCCAAGACTTAGTGAAATTTCAAACGATGAACCCAAGAGTCATTCCAAGACCCATGTTCCGGAAGGAATTTTACCTGAGGGAATGATTCCCTGACCACCTGAAATCTGCAATTTAGGAAGGGAATTCCTGTTGGCGCTGGAATGTGCGCTCAGGAAGAAAAGTTGTCCTGGGTCACAAAATCCAGTACCAGTAGGAATTTGTGCTCAGGGAAAAGTCTTGTCCTGGTCGCAAATTCACTGACCAACTGGAATGTGTGACCTACATAATAGAATTCTTGATCAGTCTGAAAGTGCGCCAAGGAGGAATATTCCCTACTTGTCTGAAAGGTACACCTTGGAGTCTGGAATTCCCTTAGGAGGTAGAAGATACGTCTTATACTGGATCTTATTTCAAGGAATGATGAATCTCTGATCAATGTCAAAGTCCATCTTTGCTAAACAGAATGATAAAAGTCCTTAGCCAAAAAGAAAGAAAAAAAAATGAAACCTTGTCAAAAGTTGCAAATTCCTGTTGGCACTGGAATGTGCGCTCAGGAAGAAAAAGTTGTCCTGGGTCGCAAAATCCAGTACCTACTGGAATATGCGCCCAGGAAGTGAAGGAATTCCAGGTCGCAAAATCCTGCACCAACTGGAATTTGCGACTTGGACAAGTGGATTCCTGTTGAAGGTGGAATTTGCGACTTGGACAAGTGGATTACTATTGAAGGTGGAATTTGCGACCTGGACTAGTGGATTCCTGTTGAAGGCGGAATTTGCGACCTGGACAAGTGGATTCCTGTTGAAGGTGGAAAATGCGACCTAGGACAAGGAAATTCTTGAGGACAATGAAATTTGCACTTTGGACAGGAAGGATTCTTGAACCAGCTGGAATATGCGCCCAAGTTATGGAGGATTCCCTGACGCCCAAGAATCCCCGACCATCCCAAAAGTGCGCCACCGCCTGAAGGAGAACAAGACAAAAAACAAGGTCGGCCATGCTTTGGTGGTTAGGAAGAAAAGACAAAACAAGAAGGCAAGTCGGCCATTCCCAGTCGTCCAAGTGGCAAGGTAACCTGAGTACCTATATAAGGGAGGGAGCCCATGAAATTTCTAACCCAAATCCAAAGCTTTCCCAATCCGGATGGAAGAGATTTCATCATTGGAAGGGTGAATTTCATCAAGGATGGAGCATTCTATAACTTAATGGAAATTTTGATCGTGGAGTGAACGTCCAAAACTGAAGAATCCATGACCTCTTGGATTTTGCGACCTGGAATTCCTGACTGAGGAATTCCTATCCAAGGAATCCTGCTGCACCTTCCATATGTGCCCCGCTCTGGAAACTCCTCCTGTGCATGCCTCGTAACCCTGGAATGGAGGAAAAGTTAGTCCAAGTGTGAAAGAATACCAGAAAGTGAAGAAATTCCTTTATTTGTTCAGGAATTTGGAATGAATTTAATCAATCATGCAAGTTTATTTCCTGTTTTATCTTTGGATTGCATTGCATTTAAGGATTTTGTTCATAATGACTACTGGAGGTTTTCTCATTTTGCAGGATTCGAGGACAAGGA
This sequence comes from Cunninghamia lanceolata, assembly GCA_027924645.1. Lineage (NCBI taxonomy): Eukaryota > Viridiplantae > Streptophyta > Pinopsida > Cupressales > Cupressaceae > Cunninghamia > Cunninghamia lanceolata. The sequence goes on along the minus strand of BSBN01000918.1, from coordinate 6,087,149 downwards.
TTACGTTCCATGAAGAGGATGCTCGACGAAAATCCAGATGTTTGAGGTGGATACAAAGAGTTCCAAGGCCGGAGAAGGAGAGTATCCTACGTCAAGGAGACTTCACAGGTCCAGAACAGGACATCACTCAATTCCAATGCCCGCCTTTCTCCCCCTAACACTCAACACGACTGGCGCAAGGAGGGCAACATCAAAGATTCTAGTTCAGTGACAGGGAGACTTTGCATAAAGGATAAAGGAAGATCAAGAGTCCTTTCAAAGATTTCAAATGACACAGAGAATACTAGATCAAGATCCTCAATGGGGAAGATGCACTCCAAGTCCAGCATCAGGATTGACTAGATTTCCGGCTTGGAAGGAATTCCGCAGCATGAAGGATTCCTTGAGGTAGTGGAATTTGCGCTCAGGATGAAGGATTCCCTGAGACCATGGAATTTGCGCTCCGGATTCCTTGACACCCTGAAATTTGCGCCTAAGGAACAGGATGAGCTGGCAGTTGATTAGACACCTCCCTACCAGACAACTTAGTCAGTATGGGCGCCCAGGACATGTGGCAGCATTCCTTTGGACCTATGATGTGATCTCACCTATTCCCCTAGGGTTTCTGACTCATGGCACAGTTTTCAAGGAGATTTGATCTCCCCACCTCCTCGTATTTTGCTAGCCTATATAAAGGCTTGGGCGCCTCACTTCAAGGGGGTCCTTTTTCCTTTCTCATTTTTCATGCTCTGAGAGCAAGTAGTTGGTTAGCTTTCATTCCTGTATCACTCCATTTCTAGAGCAAGGAACTTTGAAGAATCAACAAGATTGTTGTAAGACATTCCCAAATCAATCTATGAACATTGAAGATTGGTGTTCTTGATATTCTTTGGATTGTGGCATGGTTTTTTGACTTCCTTGAAGCAAATCATAAGCTCCAAGATCTAAGTTGTTTCATTTCTATTTTCTTTCAGTATTCCTTAGTTAGAATGATGGAAAACATTACTGTTGATGCATGATCGAAACTTCTAGTTCATACTATTTGTGGTCTGTGGCTTGCAAATCATAGTGCATGGTTAGCCTGAACTCCTTTCAAGCTTAACTTCGATTGCTTTTTGCATTTTTCATTTCCATGTTCTATGTTCAAGCAATCTGAAAATCGTCACAAACACCTCAGAAGATTGCACCATTTCTGTGTAGTTGTTGTCTCATGACAAAGCAGAGTGTGGTTCTAGTTTCCATGAATCAACAGTAGTCTTTCGCATCAGTTAGATTCTTGAATCCTTATCTTTCTTTTGCTTTTTGTTTTTAGATCTTCATTAGGATTAGTTTTCAAGAGTTTCATTCATTCACAAATCCAAGGAGTAAGGAGTGAATTCCATGTCCACGAAGGAGCAATTTCACGTAAGTCCCTTTGTGATTACTAGCAAAATCACATCATTCCACTGAGTCTATCCCTATGTACGTCAAGACCTGACATTCAAGGAACCTTGGAGTAGTCTCACTTGATCATGAAGTTTAGCATATGAGATGCTTTGTTCAAGAGAGGATAGGATACTCGGTATTTTATTCTATTGTTGTGGTGTCACAAAAACATCATCAACAGGTACTACGGAGGCTTGAGGAGACCGTTCGAGTTAATATTTAAATAATAGACATATTTAAGTTAAATTAAATATATAAACTTAATATGTTTATTATTAAAGTGACTTTATTATGCATTATGGACTTGATGTAATATTTTAAGTTTATAAAGTCACTTTATGTGGGCGCCCAAGACATGAGGAGAATAATAAAGTTAAATTATTTAATTTCCCAAGAAAAGGGGCGTTGAGGGAAGAGGAATAAAAGAAAGAAAAGTGAATTCATTTCATTCATTCACTATTGTTATTTTCTCTAAGTTTGAGCTTGTGTTCTGTGAGCAATGGTTTGTACTAGTTGCTTTGGAGACGAAAACCTCCATTGTTGAGAGCATCTGCGGGGTTGAAAGACACCCCCAGGGTGTTATTGGAGTAGCCTCATCTCAGGGGTTGCCATTGAGCTTTATTGCAAGATAGTAGAGTTGTCGCGGAAGTGTTTTCTCAGATATATCATCCATATTTTGGCACTATAATTACAGGGGAAGATTGAGGAGCGTATTGCAAGTATTTGTCATGGATTTGAGTGTGTTTTGATGTGCTTTCCATCTCATAACCTGGCCGTACCTGTACCCTGCATGGCCGTACAGCATAGAGGGGATTCTTGAGTTTTGGGTGTGGTTTTAGAAGAGTTTATTCACTCAGCCAGGTCGTTGAAGTTCTGCAGTGATTTATTCAGGTTTCAACAGAGATTTTGGAGCATTTTGTTTGAGTTTGCTGCTGTTTGTCACTCCCAACAGGCCGTACCAGAAGATTGTGAGGACGTGGACTGCTCACAACTATCATAACTGAGTTTTGGGACTGTTTCCTAACCCAAAACAGAGTCGTCTCATTATATATGCTGTTCCTATGTTTGTTGTTGATTAAATCTGAGTTGACAAGGGTTTTGGAAGGTTTTGGCACTGTCAAACTGCTGTAGCAGACTTTTTCCAGCCATGTATCATTTGGACAGCTATTGGGTATGTTGAAACCCTAGTCATTTAGAATATTCTTCATATGGTTATTGTTTCTTTATGCTTTGTAATACATTTCCATCAAATATAAGCATCTGCGTATCTCTATTTGTTGTTATTTTCGAATATATGTTTATGCATGTTTCTATGTCAAAAACGCAAAAAACCCAAAATGCATCAGGTATCAACTAAACCACAGAAAACATAAGAGGGCAGGATATTACTGTGGTATCAGAGCTGGTGCATCTTGCCACCCTGTGTTGATCAGTTTATATGAGTGAGTGGAAGTGGGTTTATACCAGAGATACATCGCAGTGGCAGCCACCACAGGTTCCAAAGGGTGAAACAGTATCGGGTATTCTGGGTATGCACAGGTACTCATCCAGTGATAGTGACAGCATAACAAGTCACATGGCAGACAGGAACAAAAGAGCCAAACAGCCAAAGAGTCCAGACACGAAAACGGAAAGGAAGTTTGACATTATGCTGGATATGATGTCACAACTATTAGCTAGGGTAACCCAGTAACACAACCACATACAACACCTGAGGGTGAGACCAACGGTTCTAATGCTAACAATCACCGGCATGCAGCTCAGGGTAGTGGACAAAGCACTAGGACTACTCCAGGATCAGTCCCTAGACCGCTCCAGCCGACCTTTCCGCGTAGAGAGGAGGCTCCAGTTAACCATGAGCCAGAGGTACAGATTCCGATGGTAGAGGATGTTAGGATGCAGCATGTGGAGTACATGACTCTTCCATCAGAGGTCAGGGAGATGTTGACCTTTGAGCAGTATATGAACCAGAGGAGACAGAGAGCAGGTATGGGTGGTAGAGGAGATCATTGAGCACACAAAGCTGATAGGGATTATCAGCATGCTTTGAGTAAAGTCCCTATGGATTGTTTTGATGGTAGTGGCAAGATATCAGCTAGAGCATGGGTGGGTGTAGAAGCTGGATAATTACTTGACTCTCAAACCTATGCTGGAGGATGAGGCTCTCAACTTCGCCACCATACATCTTGATGGGTTAGCTCATGAGTGCTGGTACCATGGGTTGGTCACTTTGGGCCATAATCTCATCACCACATATGACGAGTTCACCAACAGACTCATAGAGAGATTTGATACCAAGGACCCCGAACTAAAGTTCAGAGAGTTAGCACAACTAAAACAATATGGGTCACTTGAGGCATACATTTCAGAGGTCCAGAGACTCAACATTATGGTTCCCAGCATATCAAAGAGGAGACTTATAGTCCTATTCATTGAAGGACTAATGGAACCACTTCGAGGATGGGTTAAGGCATTTGACCCACCCTCATTGCAGGAGACAATCAAGAAGGCACAGAGTATGGAGTTTGCAGTTCCGAAGAACAAGTTTGTCTCCAAATCCTTTCCTCCAAAGAAGGATAAGAGTTAATCACATCATCAAGACACCATTCCGTAGAAGAAACCAGCTCCTCGCCTTGATGATGATGCATTGAATGAATACAGGAGGAAAAAATTATGCTTCAAATGCAAGGGGCCATGGGACCCCAATCATAAGTACCCGATGAAGGGGCAAGCAAAGCAACTGGAGTACTATTCTGCCGAGGAGACAGCATTAGAAAAATCAGACCAGCATAGTGACTCAGAGGATAGTGAGGGGGAAAGTGCAGTAGAAGAGATGTAGGGTACATGGGATGATGACATACCTACAACCCATCTTTCTGCTATTCAAACATAAGGTTCTTTCAAGATTCGGGGAATCTTGGAAGGACAGAGAGTGACCACATTGCTTGACACAGGGGCTACTCATAATTTCATTGATGAGGGACTTGTGGCAAGGAAGGGACTCAAGGTCAAGGAGTTCGAGGGGTTCAAAGTCAGAGTTGTAGATGGCTTTGTCATTACATGCAAGAGGAGAATCCCAAACTTAACTATTAAGTTAAGTGACTACGAGTTCCAGGTAGAATACTATGTGGTCAGTATGGGAGACATGGATGTGGTCCTTGGCATGAAGTGGCTTCATGCAATAGGTGAGTTCTACCTCAATTTGCGAACCATGGAAATGATATTCGAGGTAGATGGACGGAAACATGTGCTTAGGGGAATGTCAGATAGTGGTCTTCGAGTTGTATCACTTAGGAGGATGGAGAGATTGCTTAGACATGACCAGGTAGAGTGGGCAGTTGAATGTGTGGTTATGCCTACAACTACAGAGCAGCCCAAGCAGAGCTATCATCTAGATATCCAGAAGTTGATAACTAAGCACACTAAGGTGTTCAGTAGTATACCCCTAGGGAGGCCTCCTGATAGAGGCATTGAGCATGTGATCAAGCTAGAGGAGGGAGCTAAACCAGTAATTATCACTCCCTACAAACATCCTAAGAGACTGAAGGATGAGATCGAAAAGACAATCAAGGAGCTTCTCGAGATGGGGCACATTTGTCCCAGCAAGAGCCTGTTTGCCTCCGTAGTTGTATTGGTGAAAAAGAAGGATGGTACTTTGAGAATGTGTATAGATTACAGGGTTCTCAATAAGAAAACAATTAAGAACATGTACCCCATTCCGTGGATAGATGAGCTCATTGATGAACTACATGGGGCATGCTACTTCTCTAAGATTGACTTGAAATCCGGATACCATCAAATTCGGGTTCGAAAGGAGGATGTGGAGAAGACAACTTTCCGATGTCATTATGGGCATTTCAAGTTTCCAGTTATGCATTTCGGCTTAACCAATGTTTCAGCCACTTTTCAATCTTGTATGAACAGGGTCTGAAGGGAGCAGTTGAGGAAGTTTGTCCTCATATTCTTTGATGATATATTGACCTTCAGCAGGACTTGGGAGGAGCACCTCTAGCACATTGAGGAGGTACTGGGTATTTTGGAGAGGGAGTCCCTATATGCCAAGGAGTCTAAGTGTGAATTTGGCATGATCGAGCTCCTCTACTTGGGACACATCATCAATGTCAAGGGAGTTAGAGTAAATCTTGAGAAGATCAAGGCAATTGTTGATTGGCCACCACCCACGAATCTCTCACAGCTCAAGGGATTCTTTGGCTTATGTGGGTTTTACCGCTGGTTCGTCAAGGGATTTTCATAGGGTGCAACACCTTTGATAGATTTGATGAAGAAGGGGGCATTTGCTTGGTCGAACGAGGCACAACAGTGTTTTGACAAGTTCAAGCAGATCATGAGTTCTTGTCCAGTCTTGGCCATACCAGATTTCACCAAGCCTTTCAAGCTTGAGTGTGATGCCTTAGGTGAAGGCATAGGAGCTGTTTTGATGCAGGATAAGCACTTGATTGCTTTCAAGAGCAGGAAACTCAGGGGTGCAGAGAGAGGTTACAACATATATGATAAGGAAATGCTAGCCATAATGCATGCTTTGGCTAAATTCAGGTAGTACCTAGTTGGCAGCAAATTTGTGGTGAAAACTGATCATAACAGCCTAAGACATTTCCTAAACCAGCGTGACCTCATTGACAGGCAACAGAAGTGGGTGAGCAAATTGCAAGCCTACGACTTTGACATAGTTTATGTCAAAGGGAAGAGAAATGTGGTAGATGATGCACTCTCACGGAGACCTCACTTGTGTTCATTAGGTGAGATTACAGCTGATTGGAGAGAGTGGATATCAATAGAATATGTTAAGGATAAGTGAGCCATAGGGATAATTGATGGTACCATTTAGGACAACAGGACACGGTTGTAAATGACTTAATCATTTACAAGGGGAGAATCTTATTGGTACCAAGACTGGGCATGGAGAAGAAGGTAATGAGAGCTTTTCATGATGTTCCTACAACTGGTCACCCGAGATATTTCAAAACATATAGGCAAATCCGGGAATAGTTCACATGGAATATGTTAGAGAGTGCCCCACTTGCCAGCAGAACAAACAGGAACATTCCTTTCCATCTGGTTTATTGTAGCCCCTACCCATTCCTAATCAGAAATGAGAATGTATTTCTATGGATTTTATCACGGGCTTGCCTAAGGCCCAAGGCAGGGATTGTATCTTTGTTGTGGTCGATAGACTGACGAAGTTTGCTCATTTCTTTGCAATTTCAGCCACATTTACAGCAACATAGATCGCAAATCTGTTTTTCAGGGAGGTATTCAGGCTTCACGGGCTACCTAGGAGTATAGTCAGTGACAGGGATAGTAAGTTTATGAGTCACTTTTGGCAGGAGCTCTTCAGGTTGAGTGGGGCTGAACTCACTCCCAGCACTAGCTACAATCCACAAACAGATGGGCAGACAGAGATCGTCAACAAGTGGGTGGGAGGATACCTCCGCAACTACATTGCAGGGCAACAGAAGGCATGGGTTAAGTGGTTACACCCGGGAGAGTATTGTTATAACACTACTTACCACATGTCCATTTAGATGTCACCTTTCATGGCTCTTTACGGGTATGAGACTCCCAACTTCCTGGATCTTCTTTTCAGGGATAGTAGAGTACCTAAGGCCAGGGACTTACTTCAGGAGAGTCAGGACATCATGGGGTCCTTGAAGGAGAATATCCAAAAGGCACAAAACCAACAAAAGCAATATGCAGATCAACATAGAGTTCAACGGTCTTTTGAGGTAGGTGACATGGTCTATCTGATGCTGCAGCTGTACAGACAATCCACTCTCAAGAAGAGTGGTGCAAAAAAGCTCAATTCATGTTATTATGGACCTTTCAGGGTATCCAGGACTCAGGAGAATAGGAGAAGTGGCTTATGAGTTGGAGTTACCGGCAGGTAGCAGAGTGCATAATGTGTTCCATGTATCTTGCCTCAAAAAGGCATTGGGACACAATGTGATACCTTCCACCGAGTTACCCCCTTTGGATGAGGAGGGTAAGTTGATTCTCATCCCTGAGGCTATCATTGACACCAGAGAACGCACTTTGCGAAAGAGGGTTATCAAGGAATATTTGGTTAAGTGGAAGAATTTGCCAGTGGAGGATGCAACTTGGGAGAACGTGCAGATTCTACAGCATCCAGAGTTGAAATTGCTTGTGGGCAAGCAATTTTGGGGAGGGCAGACTGTAATCTACCCTTCCTAGGCCAGCATCTATGTATCGCGCTAGTCTACTACACGGGTTTTCGTAGACTAGTGAGGATGGTTAGGGGGCCCACGGTGATGTGGCTCACCGAAGCTCAGTCAGCTTTTCAGAGTGATGAGATGGATTCCTCTTGGCGGGATTTACCAGTTGGCACTTTTTTGAGTGATTTGGCCAAACTTACTATTTTTAGCAGGGCTCACGGGACTCCGAGCGAGTCGGTGCAACGGTCTGGAAATCATGTCGAAATTCCATTGGCCAGCTTAGTGGTACTACGGAGGCCAGAGGAGACCGTTCAAGTTAATATTTAAATAATAGACATATTTAAGTTAAATTAAATATATAACTTAATATGTTTAGTATTAAAGTGACTTTATTATGCATTATGGACTTAATGTAATATTTTAAGTTTATAAAGTCACTTTATGTGGGCGCCCAAGACATGAGGAGAATAATAAAGTTAAACTATTTAATTTCCCAATAAAAGGGGCATTGAGGGAAGAGGAATAAAAGAAAGAAAAGTGAATTCATTTCATACATTCACTATTGTTTTTTTCTTTAAGCCTGAGCTTGTGCTTTGTGAGCAAGGGTTTGTACCAGCTGCTTTGGAGATGAAAACCTCCATTGTTGAGAGCATTTGGGGGTTGAAAGACACTCCCAGGGTGTTATTGGAGTAGCCTCATCTCAAGGGTTGCCATTGAGCTTTATTGCAAGATAGTAGAGTTGTCGCGGAAGTGTTTTCTTAGATATATCATCCATATTTTGGCACTATAATTACAGGGGAAGATTGAGGAGCGTATTGCAAGTATTTGCCATGGATTTGAGTGTGTTTTGATGTGCTTTCCATCTCATAACCTGGTCGTACCTGTACCCTGCCTGGCTGTACAACATAGAGGGGATTCTTGAGTTTTGGGTGTGGTTTTAGAAGAGTTTATTCACTCAGCCAGGTCGTTGAAGTTTTGCAGTGATTTATTCAGGTTTCAACAGAGATTTTGGAGCATTTTGTTTGAGTTTGCTCCTGTTTATCACTCCCAGCAGGCTGTACCAGCAGATGGTGGGGACGTGGACTGCTCACAGCTATCATATCTGAGTTTTGGGACTTTTTCCTAACCCAAAACATAGTCTTCTCTCATTGTATATGCTGTTCCTATGTTTGCTGTTGATTAAATCTGAGTTGACAAGGGTTTTGGAAGGTTTTGGCACTGTCAAACTACTGTAGCAGACTTTTTCCAGCCATGTATCATTTGGACAGCTATTGGGTATGTTGAAACCCTAGTCATTTAGACTATTCTTCATATGGGTATTGTTTCTTTATGCTTTGTAATACATTTCCATCAAATATAAGCATTTGGGTATCTTTATTTGTTGTTATTTTCGAATATATGAATATGTATATTTCTATGTCAAAAATGCAAAAAACCCAAAACGCATCAGGTATCAACTAAACCACAGAAAACATAAGAGGGCAGGGCATTACATTTGGTTTATGATTTGAATGCTAACTCTTAAGCACTTGTATGCTCTCACCTTGCCCACATCGGGATCTGGGTGATCAGAAGAGTGTGGAAGATATCATTGCTCTTGACATTTAGTGTTGTCATCTTGTGTTTCAAAAAAAAAATCAGGGCAACATATTACACAATCTGTCCAAAAAGATCTTCACGGCTGCTCCAAAATTCTGCCCTAAATGAAGACCAATTTCTGCTCTCAAACTAATTAGATTTCTGCTCCAAAATAATTAGCATTTTGCTCCAAAAGATGGCGAAATGCAGGCCCAAATAATATGCTTCAAAAGCCTTGATTCCTCCAATGGTGGCGCACCTAGTTAGGGTTAAACCCTAATGAAATCCACACCAAAAGCCACCAAATTTGCTGCTCTAATCTGATCCAAAATATGAATATGTAATCTGCCCAAAAACTTCGCAAATCTCCAATGAAGTGCAAGTAGACCTCCGTTATGAAGCCTTCCCAAGATGATTTAGGTTTTTGTCCAATTCACCTTATATTCTCAAGGGTTTTGTCCTTGGAATATGCTGTTCTAAAGTGCAGTTCAAAAAGGAATAAATGACAAGCTGAATGATGTCCAAATGATCACAAAATACCTCGTATTTATACATACTTTTTTGCCCTTCTCAAATCTGGCCGACCTAGGGTATTAAATACTTTTTATTTTATTAATTTCCTCTCTAAAGAGGACCGACCCACCTTCATTTACATCTTGGCCAACCTTAGGAAAAATGAGGCGCCAAAATCAACATCAAATCCCTTTAGGCCGACTAGCATAAGAGATATTTTCTTGTTTCTTTTTTTTTCTCCTTATTTGGGCGCTCAAACCAAGGAATAATCATTATTTTATTGTCTTCCTTTCTCCAAGGGCAATCATAAGGAAATATATCATAGGCCAAGGATTCCATATTTATCTTCTCCAAGGACCTCATCGAAATATAAGAAATGATCATAACTTCACTTCACACCAAATCGCCCTTCAATGAACATTCTCCACACTCACTCCATCCCAAGATGGTTCGCTCCAAGGGAAAAGAATTATTTTTATATGAAATACATACATCAAAAATATCAGAAAATTATGACAAATCATCCCATGCACTCGAATTGCCCTCAAAAAATCATGAAGTGTGGAAATGTGCCCATTAGGTCTTCTCCTATGATCACTTTGAAAATGGGGACATTACACCACCACAAAGCTTATGCTTGAGGAGGTGGTGGATTCTTTACTCTCGGAGGAGTTGAGACAAAAAACTTCAGTTTGTATCAAAGATGCATTGGTTGCTAGAGGTAGATCGAAGAAGGGCAAGTACAAGAAAAAGACAAAAGATCCAAATCTAAAGAGAGATCTAAATCTCTTGGTAAATCCAAAGTCAAGTGATAGAATTGTGGTAAGTTGAGCCACATAAAGAAGGGCTACAAGGAGAAGAAGAAGAGCAAGAAAGGATTGGATGATGATTCAAATTCGAGAGCTTCTCAGGAAGACACTGGTGATGTGTTTGTTGTAGCCTTGGCTATGCATGCATGTGAGGATGCATGGATGATTGACTCTGGAGTCTTTTTTCACTTGACTCCCCACAAGAAGTGGTTTTCTGATTACAAGAGAATTGATGGTGGAAATATTTATTTGGATGACAATACATTCCTTAGTATTATTGGATGTGGCAAAGTCAAGATTTTTTTTAGTGATGGGAGGTTTAAGGACCTCTCAATAGTTTTGCACTTCCCGGGTTTGGCTTGAAATTTGCCATTAGCTAGTAAAATGAATGATGCGGGTATGTAGGTAGTCTTTGGAAAATAAAAGTGTAAAGTGGTTCATGGAGCTATGGTTCTTGCTAGGGGAGTTCGTGTTGGAACTCTATTTTACCTTGAGGCTAAGACCTACATTCAATGTAACAATTTAGAAGTTCGGCAGCATCTTCAGAAGTAGCTCATCTTCAACAATAAACTGTCACTTCAGCAGCAGCTGGGGGACTATAACAATAGTGTCATTTCATTAGCAAGTTGGCACTTTAGCAGCACTTGATGCATCTTTGGCAATAGCTGGACTTCAACAGCATATTACCACTTTAGTAGCATACTGCTACTTCAGCAACAACTGTGCATTTTCAGCAACATGCCCTTACATTTGAGAACATGAGCTTCCAGCTGAAAAGACTATGTTATGGCATGAACGCATGGGCCACATTGGTGAAAAAGGCCTTAGAGCTTTCAAATGTAAAAACATGGTTGAGGGGTTAGTTGATTTTTCTTTGGATTTTGACTTTTGTGAACATTGCATAAATAGAAAGCAAAATCATATTCAGTTTTACTTGAGCTTTGCTAGATCTGTAGGGATTTTGGATTTGATCCATAGTGATGTATTTGTTCCAAATGATGTACCTTCACTTGCAAAATCATTATATTATGTTTTATTCATTAATGATTTCTCTAGGAAGACATGGGTCTATGTTCTTAGGCATAAATATGAGGATTTTGTCGGTTCAAAGAGTTTAAGGCTCTTGTTGAGAACCAGACAAAAAAGATCAAGGTGTTGAGAATAGATAATAGTGGGGAATTCTGTTCCATAGAGTTTGATAGGTTTTTTAAGGACAATGGTATTATGCGGCATAAGATAACTCCATACACCTCTTAGCAGAATGGAGTTGTAGAGAGGATGAACAAGACGTTGATGGAGAGGGCTAGGAATATGCTCAGTGGAGCTAGTTTGGATTAGAAATTTTGAATAAAATTCTGTAGTATAGCCTATTATTTGATTAACAAATCCCCTACATTAGATTTTGTTGACAAAACCCTAGAGGAGGTTTGGACAGGAAAGAAGCCGTTAGTTTAGCATATTAGAGTGTTTGGTTGTGAGGCATATGTGCATGTGCCTAAGGAGAAGAGGTCAAAGTTGGACTTCAATGTAGTAAAATGCATCTTTATTGGATATAGTGATGGGGTAAAGGGATACAATCTTTGGAATTCTGTTACAGGAAAGATGTTATGCAGTCCGAATGTGATCTTCAAGGAGATTAGGTCTTTTCCTACAATCAAGCAACCAAATGATGATGCAAAGGTAGTTGTGAAGCTACAAGCAAAGATTGAGGAGGCTGCACCTGAGGCTAAACTAGAGGATTGGATTAGAATGGATGAAGAGGATGATACAAAGAGCTTTGAGATTTTAGAGGAGGAATTTAGAGGAAGAACCTCCACCTTAGCTTGTGAGGAGGTTCACTCGGCAAAGAAGGCAACCAGAGAGGTATAGCCCACTTGTTTTTAGATGTATATTTGCTTTGTCTACTAATGATGATGAGCCTAGAATTGTGAAGGAGGGAATGGAGATGAATCACGAGTCTTGGAGGATGGCCATGGCATGAGGAGATGGTAGCATTGAAGAAGGATGACACATGGGACTTGGTTCAACTGCCTAAGGGGAAGAAACCCATTGGTTGTAAATGAGCTTTTAAGAAGAAATTTAGTTTTGAGGGCAAGGTAGAGAAGTACAAAGCAAGGTTGGTTGTTAAGGGCTATTTCCAAGTAGAGGGAATAGATTTTGTGAGTTTTTTTCTCTAGTTTCAAAGCTTACATCCATTAGCTTTCTTTTACTTGTTGCTGTTGTATTTTACCTTGAGGTTGAGCAAATGGTTGTGAAACTGAAGACAATTTTCTTACATGGAGATTTGAAGGAAGAAATCTACATGATCTACATGGCATACCTGGAGCACTACGTGGTAAAGGATAAAGAGAAATTGGTTTGCAAGTTAAAGAAACCTCTTTATGGTTTGAAATAGTTTCCCAGAATGTGGTACTAGAAGTTCGATTCTTATGTTTTGAGGTTGGGATTTGTAAGATCCAAATCAGATCACTATGTTTATTATAATAGGATGGTGATCATTTTATTGTTATCATTTTGTATGTGGATGACATGTTGATTGGTAATAGTAAGGATATGACAAGGGATTTGAAATCTCAACTTCATTACAATTTGAAATCAAGGATTTAGGAGTTGCTAAGTTTTAGGGATGGAGATTAGAAGAGATAGAGCTAACAAAAACTTTGGTTAAGTTAGAGGAAGTATGTCGACTCTGTTTTGCAACATTTTAGCATGGAGAATTGCAAACAAGTGAGTGTTCATATTTATGTGGGAACAAAAATTTCAGTTGAGCAATCTCCTACACTTAGAGAGATGGAGTACATTAATCATGTTCCTTATGCTAGTGTGGTTGGGAGCCCCATGTCCCAAGCAGTGGGAGTCTTGAGTTAGTTTATGGATAGTTCTGGAAGGATCATTGGGTTGTAGTGAAGAGGGTTTTTAGATATCTTTATGGTACACTTTAGATTACTCTATTTGATATTAGGGATCTTCGGCAACACTGTCTTCAACAACATGGACTTTGGTAGCAGGGAAGTTCAACAGCAGGGATCTTCAACAACAAGGAAGTTTGATAGTATGTCGGTGAATATATAGGGATTTGTACACTCAAATTGGATAGGAGATGTTGATAGTAGGAGGTCTACTAGTGGCTGTGTTTGGCCTGTTTAGTTGTGCAATCAGTTGGATGAATAAGCGATAAGCTATGGTCGCTCTTTCCACTACAGAGGTAGAGTATATGGGAGCTACTCATGCCTATAAGGAAGAAGTTTGGCTTCAAAGGTTGTGTTCGGATTTTGGGTTGAGTCAAGGAGTAGTGAGGATTTATAGTGATAGTTAGAGTGCCAACAACATGGCAAATAACCCTATATTTCAACATGGACAAAGCACATTGATGTGTAGTACCATTTTGTTTGTGATATGCTGGAAGATGGGAGGGTTATGCTTGAGAAGGTAGATACTTTGTAGTATACTTTGATGAAGCCTATGAGCACGAAGAAGTTTAGATGGTGCAGCAAGGCTATGGGCATTTCTATCCTTAGTAGGTAGTTCACTTTTGTTGGTTTTCCCTTTTGCTTTTGCAAGGTATACAAGTGGAAGAATGTTGGGATTAGATGTCATACACCTTGCAAATCCTAATGATCGATTTCTTTATTATGTATTGTTTGTGAGCCCACATGGAAAAGGGTGTCCCACTTGAGGTGGCACATTATGCCACGTATAAATTGTATTATACCGTCATGTCCCTTTTTCCAAAAATAGCACTTACTAAAAATAGTAAGTCCTCACTATCCTGAAATAGTAAGTCGAAGGTAATGGGACAGCTTTGGAAAATATTATTATTTAATATTTGTATTGTTCTGGTGTAATATTCATCCCTTGGACAAATAAATATTAAATTAATAAATATTTTAGTGGTGCCAACACAAGTGAGGTGTGGTTGTCTGAAAATAGTAAGTTAGGATCATAGGACTGCATTTGGGGAAAATAATATTTATTTAATATCTTATTTGTTCGGATACAATTTTTATATTTCCAACAAATAAATATTAAATATAAAGTTGCTAAATATTAAATTACTCAAGTTGGGCATTATTAAAATAAATTTAGATAGTTTTAATGGTCATCTCTTGTAATATTTTAGTTTGTTTCTAATTCTGTTTTAGATTAGCTTTAATCTTATGAAAAACATCTGCTTTGTAATATTTAGAAACATCTTGTAAATTTTCTATAAGAGCTTTGCTCCTTGTTAATAAAATTCATTCCATTATTTATCACAATATGAATATGGTATCAGAGCCAATCGAGCGGGAAAAGTCATTTTTTTGAATTTTTTTTTTCTGGGCGCTCTCCTGTTCCGTACGTGGCTCTCTGGTTCGCATTTTTTTCAGAGCCGTGTTGATTTCCTCACGTTTTTTGGTCCCGCTTTTGGCATGTTTTTTTGCAAAGGTTTTGGTGGCGACTTCAAGTGAGGTTTTTCTGTGTGCGTTGGCAAGATCAATCTTCCGCTCTGGATTCGGTGCTCATTTTCAATCACGGTGGCCATTCAACTCCTTTGGTCGCCGTATCTGATGGTTTTTGCTTCGACTTTGACGGTTTAAGGCTCCTTAGTCACATCTTTTTTTTGGCTTTGCTTTCCTTAGCGTGACTGGTTTGGAACCTTCTGCTTTTTCCGGTGTTGCTGTTTAGAATCCATGGGTCATTGGCATTTTTGGTTTTTGTTTGGAGACAGAGTTGTTTGTTGGTTGGCGGGTCCGGCTATTCCTTTGTGATCGCATTTTTCTTTCTTGCTCAGCAGGCTCACGATCTATCTGTTCCTGCTCGCGATTCTGACAATTTTAATTCGATTCGGCGGCTTCAAGTTTTTAGACTTTATCTCTTTGGTCGCTGTTCTTTGTTAAGGATCTGTCAGTGTTTTTGATAGCGGTTTCTGTAGGGTTCGTTGTTTCTTTTTGGTCGGCGTTTTACTTGCACTGGTCGGCTTTGCCTTGGAAGTTTTCGTCAGTCTATTCACAGTTTTTCTAGCGGTTTCCTCAAACTTTTTGATCGCTGTTGCAGTTTGCAGTTACGTTGCTTTCCTTTGTTGGTCGATGGACTTTCAAACATCGGTGTTTGGCCAAGATTTTGTTTTTAGCGCCCAGCTCCCACATCAAAAACAAAACGTTGACTCTGTTGACCCTGTCCAGCAAGCGCCCTGTGCTCAAATTTGTTGGCAGGCGGCCATTTTGGTCAAACTTCAGATTCCTCGAGTTTTGTGCCTTGAACTTTGTGCTTGGATTTGAGCTTGTGTTGATCGTACTCTCGGGATTTGTACCTCGAAGCCCGTGCTAGAGTTTTGTTCTCTATTTGTGTCGTAAATCTGCCTGGTTTTTTGAGCCATCAGCTTGTAATCCGTTTTTTCGTGCCTCAAAAAACGTGAAAGATGGCGTCCTGGTCCAACATCATGTTGGAAGGCAGTGAGAAGTTCAACGGCAACAACTACAACACCTGGAAGCAGCGAATGTTAACCATTTTTGAGTATCGGTGCCTTGACCAGCTAGTTATGGGCAAAACTACACGCCCTCCAGTGGCGGGTAAAGATCAGGATAAGTTCGATGAGCAGAATCGAGAAGCGGTCATGCTCATTAAATTATGAGTCATCGATGATCAGTTGCCTCAGGTTCCATCTGGGAAAACAGCGAAAGAAATCTAGGATTCGTTGAAGGACCTTCATGAAACGTCTGACAAAAGCCGAGCGTTCTTTCTGAAGAACATGCTTTTCTCGATCATGATGGATGAAAAGATGTCTCAGCAGGAGCATCTCACCAAAATCAAGGACATCTGTGATTAGTTAGAGGTGATTGGTGAGGAAGATATGGTAGTCATCACTTTGAAAAGTCTACCACAATCTTATGAGCACTTTATCGAAACGCTCAACATTACCTCAACTAATTTTGACTTGAAGTTTCCAGAGTTGTGCAACAAACTTCTGCAGCAGGATCAATGGAGACAGCAGTTCAGTAGCAGTGCTAGTTCCTCCTCTACAGAACAGGCATTTACTGCCAAGTCCTTTCCGCAGAATAAGGGCAACAATCAGCCCTCTTAGCCATCTAGTTAGGGTCACTCCCAGGACCCTTTGAAGAAGAAAAATATTCAGTGCAATTACTGCCATAAGTATGGCCATATGAAGAAGGATTGTCGGAAACTCTTGGCTTCTGGGCAGTCCAAGCAAGGAGAGTCCACACCATTAGCCCATGTTGCAGAGCACACTGAGCAGGAGTCTGCTTTCTACGCCTTTATGGCCAAGACACTGGAGCAGATCTTGTCAAATCTTCTGTCTCGTATATTGATTCAGGGGCATCTCGGCATCGTGGACCAGACTGCAGATCTTCTCACCAACTCTTTGACCCCGGATAATTTTGTCAGATTTAGGGGGCACCTTGGTGTAGTTAATAGATTGACCATTAAGGGGGCGTATTAAAATAAATTTAGATAGTTTTAATGGTCATCTATTGTAATATTTTAGTTTGTTTCTAATTCTGTTTTAGATTAGCTTTAATCTTATTAGAAACATCTGCTTTGTAATATTTAGAAACATCATGTAAATTTTCTATAAGAGCTTTGCTCCTTGTTAATAAAATTCATTCCATTATTTATCACAATAGACGAGGATTTCTTGGGATCCTTCAATAAAAGTTGCGGTAATGGAGAATCTTATCTTTATTGCCTTTCTTGTAACCGATGGTTCTAATTGTAAAATTAAATGGAAAAGGCTATTTTGGGGCAGCCAAATAAAGGAACATCCAACATGCATGGCATTTGGACTTGGCACCTCCCTTCGAACATTGCATATTAAAAAGCAAAAATCTTTTATTAGGAAAACTATTGCATATTTTGACATTTTCTCTCACAAGGCTGTTGCTTGTGAGTTTTTCAATGGCGTTGCACCATTGAATCTAGAAACTTGTGGACGGGAGTTCATAGGTTTCAGATGGTTGAGGACGGGAGCCCTTGAATCATCAAGAGTAATCTCATTCAGAGGTGACCAATTGTGCAGAACAGATGGAGCAGATTTTCAGCAGTTTGGTGTGTAGTTTGCATTTGTGTTTGTGGGTTTTGGAGTTTTCAGAGTTTGTGGGTTTGCTGCCGTTGCATTGTTGATGTTTGTTGTACCTATTTCTCCTGTACTTCATCTATTCCAGGTGCCAATATTCAACTGGAGACATTTGGGTGGATATTTTGTAATTTTCCGAGTTTCCGGGTGTCCTACGGAGTGCAGAATTTGTGGTGTTGTTGGTATTTTGCTGTAGAATTGCTGTAGGTTTTATTTGCTGTAGCAGACCTGATTTCAAGGGTTTTAATCAGAAAATTTAATTAAAATCATATTTTGGGGTTTTGGCACCTTTTGGGTGCATAGTTGTTATTCGGCAGTGTATATTTCAACAAATTGTGGTGTAGTTTAGAGTTAATGCTTGGAGTTTAATGTAGAATGATGTTGCTGTTATATATCAATATTTCAGACTTGTGTACATGTGGGTTACATCAGAAAAATAAAATAAAATCAAGTAGTTTTGGGTTTCATTGGTTGTCTGTAGTTTTGTGGGTTTTATCTATAATTCTAAAAATCAATTGTTTGGTGAATTTGAAATTAATTAATCATTCTCAGATTGCTGTATAATTTGAAAATCTTATATTTGGAACATTACAATGACATAATGTATGAATATCTAATGTCATGTAAGATGTGTAAGAGCATCAATGACATTGTAAGTTGCATAAAATATGCGTAAGAGATTGTATGATGCTCGTAAGAGCATTTAAAAGGGAGTTGCAATGTGGACTAGAAAAGTTATGAAGACTTTCGACCAACTTATGATGCATAAGAATGATGCATCGTAGAGCATCTTTCCAAAAGAGGAATGAGTCCAAAGTGGAATACCCATGTTTGGTGACTTATGACATGGGAGTTACTTTCTATTTTTGGTTTGTTGATCCACCATGATTAGTGGGTGTTGGATTTTGTGTCTTGCTTTTGGCACCACATTTGCCCATGGTTTTAGCACGACTTTGGAAACCATTTGCGTTTTCCAGTTTTGGGTTTGGTCTATTTAAGAGATGCTTGGGATGGAGATGTAGTAATACTTGTATATTGCAGGGGGTTATGTTGCCAGAACTTATCTAGGCATAGTTGGTGATTGGGATTGAGGAGTGGTACTCTGAAAATGTATTGTAATCGTGGTGTTGGTGTTTATTGATAATACATTGAGTATTCTTTTGATGCTGGGTTTTTTCTTGAAAGGGTTTTCCTAGGGTATATATTGTGTCATGTGTGATTTTAAGTTTTGCATGTTATTGCATGCTTGATTATCTTTCTAAAATTTGTTTAGATCCTAGCCTATTTTGCATTTCTTTCCTCTCAAGATTAAGTAGGAAGTTGTTTAATTTTATTTTGGTTTCTTTTCAATGATATAATGATGAGGAACAATGCTCATGTTATAGGACTCAAGGAGGAATGGACGGGTATGAGTGTAATGGTTACAACCACTTGTGTACCCAAAATTTAAATTAGTCCTAGGACAACTCATGATTCCAAAGCATTTCTCACAAAAAAAACACAACAATTATATGAATCCAAATACTTTATTCATTTATTCTTCAACACTAATGACAAACTAGGGTTCTACATCTAGTTACTTGAAAATGATAAGGTTGTCATCCATGACAATTTGATGGGGTTGAGTTAAACTCATTTGGATTTTACATTTGGGGATGTAGTGCTAATACTAGAGTTGTGGTTGATGATGAGGTATAAGAGTGGAAGCTTAGTGTCCTTTCCATATGTGTGAGGAAGAGGGGGAAGCAGTCTTTCTTATGAGCTTCTTTAACATTTTCTATAACTTCAAAGTCTGGCCAAGCACGGTCCTCACTTTCTCACACTGAATGACATACTTGGCTTGCCACAACTATTTTCTTCTCCCATTCTACCTCTTGGTTCTTATACTTAACCAATGTATATTCTTACAATCTCTAATAATATCAACCTATAAATAAGGAAAAGGTAGGTGGTCTTTTTTAGTGGAGCCACTACAATGACGATGTATATAGGATATCAAAATGGACAATTTATTAAGCAACAAAGTAAAGGACAAACAAAGTAAGGGATAGTTAATCCAATCCTTATAAGTAGGACTGTAGGACAACAAGGTAAAGTATGGTTAAGCTTGTAAGGTCAAAAATTGCATACTTGGCAATCTTCATCTTACGTTTTTGCACTCATTTTGGTGCTCATTCCTTAGACATGTTTAGGTCACATTCAACCCATTTCCTTAGCCTATAACCCATTTCTAGTGAGTTATGCATAGGTGAATGGTCAACATTTTCTGTCAGCAACCCACTCTTGAAAGATGGAATCCTCATTTCTTAAGGACACCAATGCCTCAGGTGTTGGGGTGCAAATTCAAATTTAGTTTTTTGAACCTCTTGAATTCTAATTCTTGCCCTATTAATTTCTCCAACAGATGCTTGACCTAAAACACTCTATTTATGTACTTAGAAACCCTAATTTCTCATTGATGCTATCCCTCTTGCTTATTCTCTATTGCACTCTCCCAAAAATCTCTCCCTAAAGTGTTGGTACTAAGTTTTCGAATTTCCCTCATCTCCCCACATTCTTCCATGGCTACAAATCTGCAAATCCTCCATTGTTGAAGCCCTTCTTTGATCTCCACCTATCTCCCCCATCGTAGAATCAATAGATCACTCCAAATCCTCTCCTACATTCAGTAGGGTTTTCCATTCTAAGATTTCCCACACAAATCCTCATTGTTGCAGAAATCTCCTACAAAATCTACCATTTTTGCAGATCTATTACTTCTCTTGAATCACCCCCTTGGCTCACTAGAGATTTCCATCTCTCTATCTCCTCCATTACACAAGTCCATACCACTTTAGCACTAGACATCCTCCTAGGGTTATTTAGTAGCTGCAAAACCTTGCACACACCAGAAACACCCACACTTAGGGATCTCACACATACTAATTTTTATGTACTACTGTGGAGGCTAAAATATGCCAAATAGGGGACTGATTGAGGTAGTTTCCCATAGCACCAACTAAACATTTCTCCCCCTTAGAGTTTTGCCATCATTTTCTCAGTATTGGAAATTGATGCCAGCGATTTCTGTAGGTAGAAGGGCTTAAAAAAATAGGCCAGCAACTCCAAAAAGTTGCAGAACAATTAGAGAAAAGGACACCAATGCCTGAGGTCACTAGCACCCCCAGGTAGGACAAGAGTGTGGACACTAGCACCCATCTCTAGTGCTCGTGTCTGGGAACATTAGAAATCAGCTGAAACTTTCTCCAGCCTTCCTGAGTCCATTTCCGGCATCAGATTTCTGTACAAATATGTTTCTCTAACCTTAAGGCTTATTCTTTGTTTTTCAATAGCTTAGTCAATTTCTATTTCCATTTGCAGCTCTCATGATTTACTATATTTAGCATAGGTCTGATTATTATATGTTTTACTGAATATGTTCTAAATCTGATTTGCTTTATATAGTGATCACATAGAAAATAAATTTAAACAACACTTCGGAGGTAAAAGATTGTTCTTTCAAAGCCAGGGGCTATAAGGGAATACAACAATAAAGTAAATCATATGTAACATGTAATAAAATAATGAGAAATCAGACCTGCACAAATTAAAGTGCTAGTGTAGATTCTATAGATAGGGTGCTGACCACATCTATTCATGAAATCTTGGGAGGCTGAGGGCAGTTATGTGTATAGGTGCCCCTTGATTCTGATTGTATATAGCCCAAGCAAAAATGTGAGAGGCTCTTGACCGGGGTGGCTATGTAGATATATGTAGATATGGTCGGCAGGCACCCGATATACCTAGGTTGACTTGTAAGTGCATGACTTAAGCTGTTGTGGAGATGTAGTTGTAAATGAAGTTGAGGTGCATAGTTAGGGACACGAGACTTAGCATATATTAGAGGCGAGTCTTCTATCTTTGAATCTTCAATTGTCTTTGCTTTTAATTTGTCTTACTTGGTGAAGCTCTCCTTACCCTAGTCCTGTAAGAATCCCTTAAGGGAAGGTATGCTAATGCAATCATGAGCAGAGCATATTGTTAATTTCTATTAGAAATGGCATTAGGATCCATATAAATAGTGGTTTCATCCCTACAAACTGACTTCCCATTTAGCCGACATCATCGAGTATGGTTGGCACTGTTTAAAGTTAATTTTAAATATCATTGACCTTGGCTGATGATGTTGGACAGACAAGGAAAATCACACCCATCCATGGATGCTTATGTCTGCTCGACAGGGAAAATTGCATCCTTGCATGGATGGTGATGTTGGCCAGACTAATTTTAGGGATGAAAAGACAATCAAATTGGGCTAAGGAGGCCAATAAGGATTTTGAAGTATTAGGATGCTGAAATCAAGACATTGTGAGATTATTTGGGGGACAAGTGTTAGGATGTAGGAGGGCAAAAAGGAGGATATTAAGAGGAAGTTGACTGAGACAATAACAATCACATACAACACACCTCTCAACAAACACTTAAGCTGGTCCACACTGATCTTGAATTTGGGAGGTTAATATGTCCACAAGTGTGGATAAAATAAAATATCATCAAGGTCATTTTCATGTGTATAACATGCCGTGAAGCTTATCACTCATCATGAAGTGAAATGAGTGATGGTGCCTCTTGAAATATCAAAAAATTAAAATCAATGCAACTAACTAAATTGGCTGAATTGAAATTATGAATATACATTCCTTGACATACCTTTCTGCTGAAGAGAATGTGTTGGTACTCTAAATTCCTAGGATTGTCCACAGTCCACCTAAAGATTATGAGGAGCTGGACCTTGTGAGGTAATTAATGGACAAAAGTGCAGCAAGGGAAAGTACATCTTACAATATCCAGTAACATCTTGAAAGGATTGATAAGTTTGTCTGGGATATTTGCCTCCACTTGAAGATCAACATTTGACGGGATTTGGCATCTTTTTTGTTTGTAACTTTTTGGGATAGTTTTGTAACAAATTTTATAAAACAAGAAAATTACTGCACACTTGACATGTAATGCAAGTTGGGCAAGTGTTAATCATCCTGTTGAGATGAGCATTGCTCTCTTGTTATTTAAGGAGGTTGTTTCTCTTGTATGATCTATCTTCGCTATCTTAAGTATCCTCAGTGTTGTTCTGTCCCAAAAATATTTTAGGGTGTCAATGTAGTATGTTTTATTTTGGAGTTTTTGTTCATTGAAGATTGCAAAATCCCTTTTGAAAAGTTACTAAATGAAATTTTGTTTTACATATAGTTTTCCATTATTAGCATAGTGTTTCAAGAGATCTATATATCTCTGAGTTTACATTTGCTGTTTTGTTGTTGTGATTAATTTGTCATCAGTTCAAAAGCTCAATACAAAAAACTCCTTAACACAATATATGGGACATTGTGGATCAATAATGGATTGTTAAGAATCTTTATGTAAAGCATTAGTTGTCTTGTTTTGATGTTATGAGCTGCTAAGTAAAAATGATGATTTATATTTAGCCATTTGGGTTAAAAGGATTTACATTTTCATTCGGCATTAAAAATCTAAAATTTGACTCTCTTGTCTATGGATGAACACATCAGTCTTAAGAAGTAACTGGTCAAAGTTTGTTCTAAAGAATATTTTCTTCATTGTAGCTTATATTATCAAAATCTACAAGTCACTCGTACATGTATAAAGAATCGGTGTAGAAACATCATTCTATAATTCTTTATAATAATATAGTTGTAGGTTGTAAGTTAAATTTTGCTTAAGATCTTTTGCTGCAAGATCACGAAGATTAACATAAAAGGTAGTCAGTGGAAAATAAATTGGATTATCTTAGTGTCATTGAGGTTTAATTTTTATCTGTAACATGTTCTTATCATTTCTCTTTCATTATCCTGTGAGATCAGAAGGGAACACCCTCCCAAGCCTTGCAGATCAAGTGTAGAGGAGTTGTACCTACTTCTATCGATTCACCTGAACTACTTGTCATTGATCATAAGGCCCACCTGATCATTTAGCTCAACTTTTTCATTGGAGTCGAGCTTTCAGTGTGCATCCTTTATAATCATAACAATTTGGAGCACCAATAGATTCCTCTCAAAAAATTGTGCAAATTGAAAAAAAACAGCAAGTCATTTTGAGTTTGTATGCAAAAGTTATGGCTTCCAGAAGGAGGATTGTCAAAAGAGGCTTTTTCGAATTTGTCGAGGTATTTTCAAATTTGCTGGGTTATTTTCAAATTCACAAGGGTGTTTTTGACTTTGACGACTGGGTATTTTTGATTTTGGTGACCCTTGACATTCAAGTTTTCAGTTCCTCTTCATTTTCCTCATTCTTTTCAACTTCAAGGGGTGCCCTAAGGCTTTGAATCTCTCTATATATGCAATGTAAGCACGAATTGAGCACGAGCAAGAGTTGCAAAGTTGCATTGGGAGCTATGTAGTGAGATATTCTCTTGCATTGTTTCATGTTCATGACTGTTTAGAAATTTTAAGGCAGAGAGTTCCTTTAGGAGTCATTGATTGGTTTGGGGAGAGCATTTCAGTGTTGTTGAGTGTTCTTGTGATAGCCTAAAGGCTGAAGATCAATCGTAAAAGCCATTGGAGTACTTGAGTGTATACTTGCAGTTTTTTTGAGTTTTTACCTGTTTTTTTATATGGTGTTTACCTCTATTTTCTGTTCCTTGTTTTAATATATATTGTTGCAAATATTCCAGTCATTTGTTTTCTCTCAATATCTAACTCTTAACAAATTCTGTAAGTTGGTGACGAGTGTGAGAAGTGTTGTTCCTAGTTTACAGACCAAGAAGTCCACCGATCTATCTTTTTTTGGTCATCCTTAAAAATTGGGTTTGCAAGTTTAAGCATTCTCATAAATGCCAGGCCTGGTACTTCAACTATTCCATCCCCTGCGGTAGAATATTAAATCCTAGGCTTCATTAATAAAAATTTACAGACATTGCATTTATAATTAGTGAAGCAATTTCTATATCTATACCATGTTGTGTTTACTTTTGTACATGATGGCTGTGCATATCTCTTGCAGATGGTTCCTGTGTACATGTCATGAGTGTGATGTTTTCCTGTACACGCTCTTTGTAGAATTAGTACCTAAAAGACAGGCATCCAATGTAATTGTTGCAAGATACATGTGGTTTACTCCTAAATTATGGTGCATTGTTGAAGTTCTTGGGAACGAATGGTTTTAACTATAGCTATGCTAGTTTTCTAGCCCAGTTAGATGTAAGGAGTTATGTTATCTTGATTGATGCTGAAGCAGTGGTACATTTGGGGGCATTCACCAACAAAGTGCTTAATCCTTCATGCTTGATCATTCAGATGCACAGATACAGGATTTGTGGCCAATGGAATGCAATATGAAGGTTCATTGATTTGCATAAACAATTTGATTCTTTCATGGAGTCCTAGACGATTTGCTGATGTAACTTCTGACAGGTAATTTTGATTGAAGTTGTTTTGTTTAGCTTCTAGAATTGCTTATTGTGTGGGGTAATGCTTTTCCTTCATTGATCATAAAGTTATCTTAAAATTCCTTCAAGATGGATTCTGGTTGTCTAATATAAAATTAAATCCCTAGAAGGTGGCCAGAGAACCTATGATGTACTTTCCATCTACTTCATATGATGAAAAGAAACTGATGTACAAAAAGCTGCCTAATATGCTTAAGAAAAAGGGCTAAAGTACATAATTTGGTTAATCAATTTATGTATTCATGAAACCATATAAACAAAGCACAAAAGGAGATAAAACTGAACCTGAACTGAAACAAGAATTGGCGTCAATCAATACATCAAAAATGAGGCTAGCTCAGCTCATTGGAGGTTGGGATTTTCTCAAATAGCTGGATGAGGTCATTGCTCATCCCATTTAGATCATGAAGTAAGGTGAGCTCGGTTCAACTAGGTTAACCAATCTCATTGACTAGTCAAAGTGACTAAAGCAGGCAGCTTGAAATGCTCTCAACGCTCCAAATGTGACATGTTTTAGAAAGAACAGAGCATGCAAGTTAATGCAGGGATCTACAGAGGTTGCAAAAAGGTCCTAAGATGATTCGAACACCTTAAGGTCATAAACAACTAGAGAAGATTCTTGAAACAGAGGATGATTAGGGAACAGTCTACATAGTGACAAAACTGCAAGATACTGATGCTAGTGGCATGGCAGTTGCACATGTGACATGGCTATTTTGTCCTAATAGATGGGCCCTGGAATTGTACATTGCTGTACATCCTTTCTATACCCCTGAGTACTACTTTTGTATTATAAAACCTTTCCAAAAGACTTATTTTCACCTATCCTTGTGTATATAACCCATGATGTGATTTTTCATTCAAAGTTATTATTGTGATGGATGAAAGTAGAGTAAGATGGAATAAAGTAATGATCTGAATTTGGTTTGGTTAAATTGCTCTTGTATAGCTACTTTTGTGTGCTTATAAAGGTTCGGAAGAAAATAGAATTGCTACACAAGACTGTGGCTATCCCGTCACAATGATTAGCTAAGCTGCGCAAGTCATTGATTATTCTGCACAAGCTAACAACCTTGTTGCACAATGCCAACTTCACTACATAAGGTAGTTTCTGCACTGTGCAATGTAATAATTCTGCTACACAAGACAACAGTCATGCTGTGCATGACAGCAGGTTATCCAAAATATGCTGTGTTCCAAGATATGATGCAATAGGCTATGCTGGTTGCACAAGATTCAAACTTTGTTAATCTGGACTTTTGGAAGTTACCAAGAAAAAAACTGCCTTTGATAAAACTGAACAAAGGACAAATCTATTTTGTTAAGTTGTTAAGGAATTGTTATTTTCTTATTTGTCTTGTAGCACAGGTGGCATTCTGTTCAAATTTGTTGTTGTAGCAATATGCTACTGCTAGGATCTATATAATGTAACAGTTAGAGGATGAGTATGAGTCTAGAAAACATAATAAAAAATCATTTCATTGTAATTTAGTAAGCATATTGTTTCCAGAAAATCTGTAGCAGTAATCCTTAATTACTGCTGATCTTCATGTAATTCGTTGGAATTAATAGAAGAATTGTTGCTCCGTAAGGAGTAAAGTTGTATTCCCACACATCAATCTGATTGGGACAAGGCCTGCTCAAGAAGATTGGTGGACAGTTTTAGGTTTGCTTTCTGTGTGTTTTTGTTTCAGATTTGGATTTATTCATTATCAGCAGTGTGCTGTGAGTATGAAGTTCTGTTTTGATCATAGTTACGAGACTTGGACTCGGCTCGGACTCGGCAAGCTGATTTTGGACTTGGACTCGGACTCGGCGCCTAGACTCGGCAAAAACTCGGCAAAGACTCAGCAAATTGAAAAACCCAAGAAATTCAGAGATTTTTAAGGATTTAAAACTTGTTTCATGCACCCTGTAATAAATAAACCTTAAAGACACAATAACATCATCAAATAGAAGCTAATTTGATCACATACACAAGTATACATCGATCACATAAGTATAAACGCAAATTGTAGCTGAAGGAAATAACACACTTAGATATATAAATATTGTCAAATGTATACAAAACTCATGGAATATGAAATCCATGGCATCAAAAGTTTCAAACAAATATCAAAACAAAAATTGGAAGTCTATGCCACTATGGCTCAGAGGAGCCTACAAGTGCACCCTTCTTACGAAGGCGTCTAAGATAGGTCCTGGATGATGATGCAGCGATAATATCTGCCTCTGTCTCTGTGCCACCCACACCAACATGTAATGTGTCTGTTGACTCTGCTCGTGCTCTAACCTCCTCCTCTGCCATGGCTATAGCCTCAGCCTCTCTATTCGCCTGGTCAACCCAATCGAGGTCCTCATCACTAAAGATAGGATCCTCAGCCTCAGTGATCCAATCAAATTGTGGATCGACCTCCTCTAGCGTGATGGGGGTGGAGTCAGTGCCCAAAATTTCTCTGTGGCGAAGACGAAAGTTGTAATGAACAAAGACTAGATCATTCAACCTTTGCACAGACAGTCTATTGCACTTCTTGAAGTGTATGTGCTCAAACATACTCCAATTGCGCTCACAACCCGAAGCACTGCATGGTTGGCTCAATATTCGAATTGCAATCTTCTGAAGATTTGGTACCTTAGCACCAAACATATCCCACCATGCATCTGAGATGAGAAAAAGAAAAAAATCAATCTCATTATCCAATTTTAAGTTTCAACATTTAATAATAATATAAAAAGAGGAAAAGTTTATTAGATTTTTAAACTTAAATTATGCTCTTAATATAATTTTACCTGGCTGCAATGTTGACCGATTCTTTTTGCAAATCTCATGAGAAAAGAGATCTCCTTGTGCAAGTCTAGAGGTCTCAAGCTCATGGACTGTCTGTATTGAATTAGCCGACATTCGCTCTAACACTGTGTAGAGCCCACTCAGAACCTCCTCATCCGCCTTGAATTCAGGGCGGAATTGAAATGCCGGATTGAGGTAATAAGCGGCTGCGTGTAGGGGCTTGTGAAGCTGGTGGTGCCATCTCCTATCAATGATCTCCCAAATGGGACGATACTTACTCTCAACTCCCCCATAGATGGATCTAATGGCCTCCTTGGCCCTATCCATGCCCTCATATATGTAGCCCATTGCGGGCTTCTCCCCATCAACAACTCGTAGGAGAACTACTAGAGGCTCAGTGACCTGCAATTATTGTGAAACATTAACTTGTGAACAAAAGTAGGCAAATAAAAGAAAAATATGAATAAAAATTAAAACATAATATATAATTAGATTTTCATTTACCTTTACAATCTCCTCAACAGGTGTCCAAAATCTTGCCTCATCAAAGATCCAATTTGTTACTTCAGCCCTTGCATTGATATTAGCATAGGATGAGGAAGTCCATTTCTCATCAACAAACATGCGCCTCAAAGCTTTTTTTGATTGAAGCAAGGATTGTAATGTGATGAAATTTGTTGCAAATCGGGTTATGCCAGGACGAGCCAACTCCTTTTGTTGCGTGAATTGCCTCATTAGGTTGAGGACCCATGTGTGATTGTATATGAATTTACAAATATTTCTTGCCATCTCCACACATGTTTTGATCCATGGAATCTTGCCAATATCCTCCAATGTGAAGTCAAGGCAATGGGCAGCACATGGAGTCCAAAATAATGATGGGTGCTTCTCCATCAATAGTTTATCCGCAACAACATAATTTGTTGCATTATCCGTCACCACTTGCACCACATTCTCCTCACCCACCTCAGCTATGATTTCCTCTATAGCTTCACAAAGGAATGTGGCATTTTTAACATGTCTTGAAGCATCAATAGATTTGATGAATACGGTGCCACCTGAAAAAGAAACAAAATCAATGATTCAATAAAGCATAAATTAAAAATATTAATCACTAAATCAATGCATTGTAGGAAGTAGAATCACCTGAGGAAGAAACAAGAAAATTTAGCAATGTCCTATTTCTCCTATCAGTCCAACCATCGGTCATGATGGTGCAACCCTTCGTCCTCCATATCAACCGTTCCTCCTCTATTGTGGCTTTTACATCGGCCACCTTTTGTGTCAAAATTGGGCCCTTTATGTCGTCTTCACTAGGGGCTTTGAACCCCGCCCCACAAACAGTAATGGCATCAACCATGTTTTGCCAATAAGGAGACCTAACACATGTCACAAATAAATTAAATTAAATAAGTATTGTAAAATGGAGAGTTTAAATTTGAATTCAACATATCTCTAAATATAAAAATTCAAGAGAAAGAATCAAGCTATAAATTTTAAAACAATCAAACAAAAAAGAATTACCTAGCTGCATGGAATGGAATGGTGCAATAGTACCAAAAGTCTCCGATTGCACATTTAGCTGCATCATGTACGTCCTTGTTCCAACCCATGCTCTCAAGTGACAGTTGGGAACCTGGAGTGGTGCGTGGCAAAATATATGAATCAAGATTCCTGGATTTACGAACTCTAGGCCCAAGAACATTGCCGTTGGCAGTGGCACTAGCAGTAGCAGTAGCAGGTGTTCCACTTCCAACCCCTGGAGGATGAAATGGAGGCATCGAAGAAGACTCTCCATTACCACCAACACTTGCCATCTCCTCTATTTGCCTCCTTTTCAATTCTTTTTTTTGCTCAAATGTTTCTAGTTGCACTTTCACCTCTCGTATAACCTCAAGAGGTGCTTTTCCGCATGGGTTAGCATCATGGATTGGTATTTGTGCAAGATGGTATTTCAATCTATTAATGCCTCCACGAAAAATTGTTTTGCAATAAAAACATTTTACTTCTTTCTTTTGGCCAGGCATAATTTCAGCATGTTTCCAACAAGGGTCCCTTCTAACTGGCTCTTTGGACATTGTGATAAAGATGACTTGAAAATCTCAACACTGCTGCAATAACATATAAAATTTATAAATACAAAAAACATTAACATTTGTGATTTATAATTATTAAAGTAATAAAAAAAATGTAGGGTTTGCTTACAAAAACACCTAGGGTTCTTTCTTTGATCTACTAAAATAAAATAGAAATAAGAAATGAAATGTAAAGAAAAATGCAATTTTTGGTAAAAACAACACAAAAAAACCTTCAAAATATAAAATTACCTCTAAATCTAACTTGAAATCAATAGAGAGCTCCTTCCAATCCTTTGTAGACACCTCTAAATGCACCAAAAATAGCTACGAAGCTGCCCCAATGCGATTCAACAATCGATTTTTGCTCTACCTCCTTACCGGTTTCCCTACAATGCACTCCAAATTTTGCTTACAACTCTCTTTTCTCCTTCCCCTTTGGCTTCAAAATGAAATGATGTTGCTTTTAGGGTGGAGGAGGGTCTATAAGTGAAAAAAAAAAAATTGAAGCAAGTCTTTTTATGTTTTTTTTTAACTTTTTGACGGCCTGCTGAGCGGCCGAGTCTTCCTGTCGGGACTCGCCGAATACAGCGAGTCTGGTGAGTTTTTTCAAAAAATCCGTCGAATCCAGGTCCGAGTCCCCCAGACTCGGCCAAGGTGCCTCGCCTTGGACTCGCCGAGTTTTTGGCGAGTTTCGTTACATTGGTTTTGATTTAATTTTCTGTGTGATATGTTACAATATTTAAGCTATAATGCAAAGTAAATTTAATTGCTTTCTTTCCAGTTTGCAATTAGAGTAAAAGCTATTGTCATCTAGTTCATTTTCTTCTATTCAAATTTTCCCAATTGTCAGATTTGCATCATCACATAGTAATAAACTCAAGCTTAAGTAAAACTTGTGGTCTTGCATATATTTTGCTGACATCTGGTCAGAACTTGATTCCTGGATTGTAACGATATTGAGTGAGCTCAACACTTTTTGGTGTCATTGCTAGGGATAGATGCAATAGTTTTCCTTGATCTACATTAGGAATTGAGCATTATAGGGGCTAAACAAAAGGAAGGTTATGTAATGACTACCCTACTTTTTCTTTTCAAAAATAATGTTAGCTGAAATCCAAAGCATAGGCAGTCTTCGAAACACTTTCTGATCACCAAGATCTCGAGGTGGGCAAGGTGAGAGCATACAGTGTTCGAATCACACTTCTACTCAATTTGCTACGGAATTGAATGCAATGCAAATGTTTACATACACACCAGGCATCCACGACGACCACATGCCTCGCTTATTCAGTGGAGTGTGTAATGTGCAACAGAAGCATGCACTAGGTGGCGTAGTCCGCCACTTCTACGCTTCTTCAGCGGAGTGCATGATAGACAAAATGAGTATGCAAGGTACTGGCATGGTGCAAGTCTTGATTTAGACCAAAATGGTCGATAGTATCAGACTTGGCCAGTTATGAAATGCTACAGGGATTGGCGGTAGATCATCCAATCTTACAAAATGAAGCATGCATTAACATCCACTGGTGGTATTACCATCCAGGGTTACAAACACTTAATATTGCAACCAAAGAAGATAGTACAATGAGTCAGGAGCTGCAATAAGGATCTTTATTTTCTGATTTCAGTCTAAATAAACTACTGCAACAAAATATTAGGAAATTAAGCTTTGCAAAACACTTCTAACAATAACAAATTATACCCTTGATAGCTCTGCTGCTGTAGATAGAGAAACGAGTTGAAGGCCCAAAAATCACTGTCACACACTGTATTGGTGCTGTCCAAACTGATAAACTCTGATAGTACTGATCTGATTTGAACAGTAGCTATGTAAAGGTCTGAAATATGCACAGGAAACCACCAACCATCAAGCAAAACCCCTTCCAAACTGATTTGTCCACTCCAATAATGATGCAAACTGATTGTGTAACCCTAGGCACCACCAAACAGCAAGGTTTGTCAAGAGGAAATGAGGCGCTTGTCCTCCAAAACTCACATGGCCCACCCAACAGTGGTACAACCAGGCATAGGGGTGTACGACTCATAAATCTTCATGAATTTCATCATCAAATTTGTCCAAACTGCTGATGAAAGCTGTATGAACAGCTACAAAGGAACATTCAATGTTGAAATCCCTCTAATCAGCTCCTTCAATAGTACTCCCTGTCATAGAAAATGGTACGACCAACAGGGAAAGCAATCACATCAGTCAAAACTCCATTCAAAATCACAATATCACCTTGCAATATGGGCGGCCAAATGATTAGAGCATGTTTGTTCGATCTTGAAGGATTTGGAGCTTGAAATCTTCAATAAACATTTGATAATGTACGGCAGTCCTGAAGAACAGTACGGCCTAGCAAGGGAAGTAATTCAATCTTCACAAAAAATTCTTCTTCCACATTAAATCTTTCATCATCTCTGTAAAAACTCTGAACGTAGCATCAAAACCCAAAACTTATCGAAACACATCAAACAAATCCACTACAGTGCACAAGTGATTTTTGAGGTAAAATCACACTTGACTAGCTAGGGTTGATCTCTCACTACCGAAACTAGTTGTTCCATGAGGTTAATCAACCCCAAGAACTTCCAAACTCCCAGGTTCTCACACAGAGAAGAAGCAAAATAAAATATTCAGCATGTCCAAACTCCAAATGAGTGCTCAAACCCCATGTATAAGCACAAAATAGGGTGCCCAAGAATACATATTAGAATATTGCTTTCTGACCTTCAAGAAATAATATTATATTCTCAAATGGACGCCACTTTATGAAACAAGTCCCCCATCATGTCTAGTGCTCACCTTGGGGCCAAAAAGTCACTTTTAAATAACTTAAGTTGTCAACTTTAAAACATAAAGTTAGAACCTTAGACAACTTAAAATAATCACTTAAAAAGACACTTGAGCCTTATTCCCAAGGCCCATTATCAAGTGAAAATCAAATAACATTTTCCGTCACCTTTCCAATGAGCTATTACACTTAAGTTATTTTCTAATATTTTTCCCCAACAATATATAACTTAAATGAATATTGAATTAAATAACTTAATAATCCACCCAACTTATGGAAAGTCCCAAAATGATGCAACTTGCAAATCTGACTATACCAACATGATCCTGAAGACTTGGGACGATGATCAGAGGCAACCGGGTGACTTTCTAAAAATAGTATGCTCCTCCAAGAAGTTTGGAGAGCACTCAAAAGGTTGGAATTCGGTTTTGAAAGCACTAAAAGGCTCCATCTAATCAACTGAACTCAAAACCATGAATAAATGCTCTGCAAAGCTGATCCAACGCTCTCCAAGAACTTTGGAGTTCTCCCTTGCACACCAATTAGCCTATGGGAAAACTCAGAAATAGGCTAATTGTCTACTACTTGGCTAAGTGCCAATTGGGGATATTATATGATAACATTCATTATATCTCTACCTTTTGTTGTACCCATTCAAAATTTTCGTATTGTGTCAAGTTCAAACTTAAATTTGTTATCTTTCCAAGCAATTCATGTTTCAAGCCTCATATAGTTTGCTCCATCTTGTCGTCTTTTGTAATGATCTGCCCCTATTGTAAATTTTTTTTTATTTTCTTATTTGAGTTATTTTTTATTAGATTGTGGTCTTTCAGAACTAAACGGAGATGCAGGGGTTTTTTGGTTTTGCGTGTGTTTGTTTTTTGCCAATAACAATGTAAAAGAGACATGCATCGAATACCCAGAAAATTTGTGATATAAAATGACAAAATAACAATGACCCAGGTGTTAGAATTGCATAACATGAATTATAAACACATACCCAGATGACAATCTTCAACTTCATATATTGGCTGTAGCTGCACCAGCATTATTTACATCATAAAAATCACTTCAAACCCTAACATAAGACTGAACTCCTACAAACAGATTGCTGCACTACAAACTCCATCCCTAGACGCCACAAAAGAGGGTATTTGGAAGCCTAAACCCTAGGTGTTTTCATATGAAGGAACCCTACGTCCAAGATGAGGCTGTACGACCTAGAACTGATGTGGACAGCAGTAAAAACCTTCTAAACTCTCCTTAATCTTTGCTCAAACTGTCACAGACCAATCTGCAGTCATTCTAAAACCCTCAACGCCCAAACCTATGCATCAAACTTCAACCAAACACTCTGAAATCTACAACAATATGTACGACCCATGTAGGAGATGTACGGCCTGCCATGAAGAGCAATACCACCTACTCAAAACACCTGAAAATCTGACTTCAAACCTTATTTCATCTGCTCTACAAAATCAGAAATATATTATAGTGAAACTCCATCAATATGTTGTCCTAAAAGCACAAGCGAAGCCTCTGAATGAAGCTCCCAACAAACCCTTCCTGATGCTGTCTCTCAAGCATGAAGAAGGCAGTCTCACAGAGGGTTACGTCCCTGCAAAACTCCAGTTCAAACCCTAAGCCAATGTTGAGTTTTTGCTCAGACAAATGTGTTTTTTCCAAAGAGTGAGAGAGACAAATGAAGTCTCAAAATAAATTATATGCTCTCTTCGAATCCAACGCCCAAAAAGGAGGGAGTTTTTATTAATTTTAAATTTGAAAACAACCCCTTATCCCTCCATGGAGCACTCCCCCCTCCCTAGCACTACAACTTTAAGTTATAACTTAAAGTTCAAATAAGAAAGTTACTTTATTAACTTAAAGTAACCATAGCCAATAAATTATTATAAGTTAACTATTAAATATAACTTATACTTTGAAATATGATGCCTTGGTTGCTCTTTGAAGTCCAACTGCAAGTGCTAGGTGCTCCAACTGACAGGCTATAAATCGTAAGTTGGCTAATGCCACCTGATACCGCCTGTCTGACTTACTATAAATAGTAAGTCCTGGAATAACGACCAAGATAGGTTCCCTAACCATATCTACTAGCCTACGGGAACCCTAGAGTAGGCTAATCATACCAACTCTCTGAATGAGCTAAGGAGGGGACATTACAGTCTGCCCTCCCCAGAATTGCTTGCCCTCAAGCAATTGCAGTGCTAGATGCTGGAGAATCTGTTCACTTTCCCAAGTAGCATCCTCCTCTGGTAAGTCCTGCCACTTCACCAAGTACTCTGTGATCACTCTCTGTCTGACGGTCCTCTCTCTGAAATCAATCACTGCCTCTGGAACAAGTACCAACTTACCCTCGTCATCCAATGGGGGCAACACTGCTGAAGGAGTCACATTATGACCAAGCACCTTCTTGAGGCGAGATACATGAAACACATTGTGCACTCTACTCCCCTCAGGCAATCGAGCTCAAAGGCTACCTCACCAACCCTCCTGGTGACTCTGAACGGGCTATAAAAACATGGTTTCAGCTTCTCTGCTCCACTCTTCTTGAGAGTGGACTGCCTGTATGGCTGCAATCTCACATAAACCATGTCACCCACCTCAAACTCTCGCTCTATACAGTGCTGGTCAGCATATAACTTCTGTTGATTTTGGGCATGTTGAATGTTTTCCCTCAAGGATCTCATTATGTCTTGGCTCTCTTGCAAGAAGTCCTTAGCCCTGGGCACTCTACAATCACTGAACAACAAATCAATGAAGCTAGGTGCTTCATATCCATACAATGCCATGAAAGGTGACATTTTGATTGACATGTGGAAAGTGGAGTTGTAGCAAAACTCACCCAAGTGCAACCATTTTATCCATCCCTTTTGCTGCCTTGAAACATAATTCTGAAGGTAGCCCTCCACCCATTTGTTAACTATTTCCGTTTGGCCATATGTTTGGGGATGGTAACTAGTGCTAGGAGTCATCTCAGTACCACATAGTTTGAACAATTCTTGCCAAAACAAGTTCATGAACTTGCCGTCCCTGTCACTTATGATATTCTTTGGTACCCCATGTAGTCTAAACACCTCCTTGAAGAACAAATCTGCCACTTGTAGGGCTATATATCTTGCTGACATGGCAAAGAAATGGACAAATTTGGTCAAACAGTCCACCACAACAAAAATACAATCCTTCCCTTGCATCTTGGGAAGCCCTGTGATGAAATCCATTGAAACACTCTCCCACTTTTGAGTAGGAATGGGCAATGGTTGTAGCAGACCAGCTGGGTATGTGTGCTCATTTTTATTTTGTTGGCACACTAGACACTCACGTACATACTTGGTAATGTCTTCCTTCATTCCCTTCCATGAAAATCTTTCACGGATCTGCCTATATGTCTTATAAAATCCAGGATGAGCAGCCATAGGAGTGTCATGAAATGATTTGAAAATTTGTTTTTTCAACTTAGACTCAAGCACTAACCAAATCCTCTCCTTGTAGAAGATCAAACCATCCTGCACACTATATTTTTCATCACCCAATGTATCATCAAGTATGCTATTGGCAAGGTTATTCTTTGCATAATCAGCTTGTATATTCTCCTTCCAATCTGCTGCTATCTCAGAAAAAACACATAAATGTGGTCTCCTAGATTGTGCATCAGCCACCACATTTCGTTTTCCCTTGACATTCAATATCAAAATCGAATGCTTGAAGTTTGCTAACCCATTTCTGATGTCTTTCACTTCAATCCTTTTGATTAAGAAAGTACTTCAAGCTGTTATGATCAGTTTTAACAACAAATCGGCCCCCAACAAGATACTGTTTGTACTTAGCTAATGCATGCATTATGGCTAACATCTCTTTATCATATATTGAATAACTTTTCTCACTTCTCTTCAATTTTCTACTCTCGAAAGCAATTGGATGTTTATTTTGCATTAGGACAGCCCCTATACCATCACCAAAAGCATCACATTCAAGCTCAAATGGCTTGGAGAAATCAGGAAGTGCCAAAACAGGCATGAGCTCATCAACTTCTTCAACTGATCAAATGAATCCTGTGCTGATTCTGACCAAGAGAATGCACCTTTCCTAGTCAAATCAGTAAGTGGGGCAGCAACCTGTGAAAATCCTTTCACAAACCTTTTGTAGAACCCACACAAACCAAAAAAACCCTTAAGTTGTGACAAATTACTGGGTGGTGGCCAATCAAGTATTGCCTTGATTTTATCTGGATCCACACGAATTCCATCAGCACTGATTATATGCCCAAGATACAACTCTGTCATCCGAAACTCACACTTGGACGCTTTAGCAAAAAGAGACTCACTCTCAAGAATACCCAACACCTCATCCAAGTGTTTCAAATGCTCTTCCCATGATCTACTATAAACAAGGATGTCATCAAAGAAAATTAGAACAAACTTACGCAACTGTTTGTTGAACACCTTGTTCATGCATGAATGGAAAGTGGCTGGAGCATTTGTCAAACCGAAGGGCATGACAAGAAACTTGAAATGTCCAAAATGACATCTGAATGCAGTCTTCTCCACATTCTCTTCCCTGACTCTAATATGATGATATCCCGATCTTAGGTCTATTTTGGAGAAGTAAACTGCACCATGCAACTCATCAATCAGCTCATCTATGTGTGGGATGGGATATCTATTCTTAATGGTTTTCTTGTTCAATGCCCTGTAATACGCACACATACGCATAGTCCCATCCTTCTTCTTCACCAAGACAACTGAAGAAGCAAATGGGCTCTTACTTGGCCGAATATGTCCCATCTCTAAGAGCTCCTTAATGGTCTTCTCAATCTCATCTTTGAGTCTTTTGGGATGCTTGTAAGGAGTAGTAATCACTGCCTTAGTACCCTCCTCTAACTCTATCACATGCTCAATGCCTCTATCAGGAGGCCTACCTAGAGGAAGACTACCAAACACCTTGCTTCTTTTGGAAAGAAGCTCCTGTATCTCTGGAGGATATGATCTCTTAACCTCCTCTGTAACCGTGGGCATAATAACACTTTGCTGCCCACTCTACCTGATCATGCCTGAAAAGCCTTTCCATTCGTTTGAAAGACACCACACGTGGTCCTCCATTGGACAAACCCCTCAAGACCACATTTCTACCTTCTGATTTGAATTTCAACTCCATGGTCTGAAAATTGAGGGTGATCTCACCCAACGAACGTAGCCACTGAATGCCCATAACTGCATCTATGTCTCCAATACTGACCACATAGAAGTCCTCCTTAACCTCATAATCCCCAAATTGTATACTCAATTGTGGGACCATCCTGGTACAATTAATAGTGAAACCATCAGCTACCATTATACAGAAACCACTCACCTCCTGTGTTTGAAGGCCTCTACGAACAACCAAGCCCTCATCAATAAAATTATGGGTAGCTCCTGTATCAATCAAAGCTATCATTTGCTGCCCCTTAAGTACTCTAATGCAAAAAGACTCATTTTTTTGAAAGGTATGGAGCTGTGCTAGTTTCACATCATTGTCCTCTACCCTTTCACCCTCTTCTGGTGCATTTCCCTCTTCACATTCCTCATAATTAGATTGCTGGTCTGATTTTTTTAATGCACTTTCTTCATTAGATTGGTACTCAATAAGGAGTGCTTTGCCCTTTGCTGAACATTTATGGCCTTTGGTCCAAAGCTCCCTGCATGTGAAGCATAAACCCTTCCTCCTAAGCTCATTTAGGGTCTCACTATCAATCTTGGTATATTGTTTCTTTGGCTGTTCTGGTTCTCTAGTTATCTGTTATATGTTTCGTGTCGTTGTCTTTCTTTTGAAGGAAACCCTTTGTGATTGAGATTTGTTTTGTGAAGTGGAAGTGTCCATATCTCGAGCTTTTTTAATTGCTTCACGAAGAGTTGGTGGATTGAATGCCTTGATCCATCCCTTCAAAGGTTCTAACAAACCATCAATGAAGAGTGCAATAAGTCTCCTCTCATAAATATCTGTCACTAAAACTGATAACCGCTGAAAATCAGCCACATATGCATCTATTGTACCCCATTGTTTCAGCTGTGCTAGCTCCTTGAAGTGCAGTTCTGGATCTTTTTTGTCAGACCTCTCTATTATCCTTTCAGTGAAAACAACATAGGAGGTGATCTGTGCATGTCCCAATGTAATCATGCCGTGGTGCCACCATTCATGAGCAAGTCCATCTAGATACATAGCAACATATTTTATGGATTCTTCTTCAGGCATAGGATTAAGAGTGAAGAAGGTATCAACTTTTTGAACCCATGCACGAGCTGATGTCTTCCCAGACCCATCAAAGTAAGGAAGACTAAGCTTCCCAAGCTTCTTTCATAGCTCATTGTGTTGCTCTCTGTTGCTTCTGTGGGGCATATGTCTCATCCTAACATCCATGTAATCATGCAAAGATATATCACGCTGAAAATCAGGTCCTGCATCTCTCCAATCCTGTCTAAATTGATCCCGCATTTCCACTAATGTGAGTTCATTCCCTGTTGGAGGTTCAACTCTGGGTGGGAAGGCTGGCATAAGAGGTCTTGCTATTGCTGCTCCCCGTTGTGGATCCTCTGCCCTGGGTGGATTATGTCCATTCCTCTGGTCCCCATTACCCCTGTTATGGATTGCCAATAAGGCAATCGCATCAGTCAACTGAGCCATGCGTTGATTTGATTGCTCCTGACTTCTAAGCAAGGCATCCAATAGAAGTGATGTGGCATTTGGTGCTACATGTCTATCATCTTTGTAACCCATATTGTCTGTGTGAGCTGGTTTCTGTTCTTTTGTATCAGAAGGCCAATGTTCCCAATGATCTCCCCTTTTTCTCTATCTTTCTTGGTATCTTCTTTCTTTGTCACTGATGCTCATAGAAGTTCATAACCCATTGGATGGCAGGAAGATTTGAGCTCTAATACCTCTGTAATGATCTGCCCCTGTTGTAATTTTTTTTTATTTTCTTATTTGTGTTATTTTTTATTAGATTGTGGTCTTTCAAAACTAGACGGAGATGCAGAAGGGGTTTTTTGGTTTTGCACGTGTTTGTTTTTTGCCAATAACAATGTAAAAGAGACATGCATCGAATACCCAGAAAATTTGTCATCTCTGTCACCCATATTGTTTGTGTGAGCTGGTTTCTGTTCTTCTGTATCAGAAGGCCAATGTTCCCAATGATCTCCCCTTTTTCTCTGTCTTTCTTGGTATCTCCTTTCTCTGTCACTGATGCTCATAGAAGTTCATAACCCACTGGATGGCGGGAAGATTTGAGCTCTGAAACCACTGTAATGATCTGCCCCTGTTGTAAATTTTTTTATTTCTTATTTGTGTTATTTTTTATTAGATTGTGGTCTTTCAGAACTAGACGGAGATGCAGAAGGGGTTTTTTGGTTTTGCATGTGTTTGTTTTTTGCTAATAACAATGTAAAAGAGACATGCATCGAATACCTAGAAAATCTGTGATATAAAATGACAAAATAACAATGACCTAGGTGTTAGAATTACATAACATGAATTATAAACACATACCCAGATGACAATCTTCTACTTCATATATTGGCTGTAGCTGCACCAACATTATTTGCATCATAAAAATCACTTCAAACCCTAACATAAGACTGAACTCCTACAAATAGATTGCTATACTGCAAACTCCATCCCTAGATGCCACAAAAGAGGGTATTTGGAAGCCTAAACCCTAGGCGTTTTCATATGAAGGAACCGCATGTCCAAGATGAGGCTGTACGACCTGGAATTGATGTGGACAGCAGTAAAAACCTTCTAAACTCTCCTTGATCTCTGCTCAAACTGTCACAGACCAATCTGC
The DNA here is from genome assembly GCA_027924645.1 of Cunninghamia lanceolata. NCBI lineage: Eukaryota > Viridiplantae > Streptophyta > Pinopsida > Cupressales > Cupressaceae > Cunninghamia > Cunninghamia lanceolata. The sequence goes on along the minus strand of BSBN01000918.1, from coordinate 6,046,649 downwards.
AGTCATTCTAAAACCCTCAACGCCCAAACCCATGCATCAAACTTCAACCAAACACTTTGAAATCTACAACAACATGTACGGCTCAGGTAGGAGATGTACGGCCTGCCATGAAGAGCAATACCACCTACTCAAAACACCTGAAAATTTGACTTCAAACTTTATTTCATCTACTCTACAAAATCAGAAATATATTATAATGAAACTCCATCAATATGTTGTCCTGAAAGCACAAGCGAAGCCTCTGAATGAAGCTCCTAGCAAACCCTTCCTGATGCTGTCTCTCAAGCACGAAGAAGGTATGGCTACATCCCTGCAAAACTCCAGTTCAAACCCTATGCCAATGCTGAGTTTTTGCTCAGACAAATGTGTTTTTTCCAAAGAGTGAGAGAGAGAGACAAATGAAGTCTCAAAATGCATTATATACTCTCCTAGAACCCAACGCCCAAAAAGGAGGGAGTTTTTATTAATTTTAAATTTGAAAACAACCTCTTATCCCTCCATGGAGCGCTCCCCCCTCCCTAGCACTACAACTTTAAGTTATAACTTAAAGTTCAAATAAGAAAGTTACTTTATTAACTTCAAGTAACGATAGCCACTAAATTATTATAAGTTAATATTAAATTTAACTTATACTTCGAAATATGATCCCCTGGTTGCTCTTTGAAGTCCAACTGCAAGTGCTAGGTGCTCCAACTGACAGGCTATAAATCGTAAGTTGTCCAACGCCCCCTGATACCCCTTGTCCGACTTACTATAAATAGTAAGTCCTGGAATAACAACCAAGATAGGTTCCCTAACCATATCTACTAGCCTACGGGAACGCTAGAGTAGACTAATCATACCAACTCTCTGAATGAGTTAAGGAGGAGACATTACATCTTTCTTGTCCTTTTCTAAATGTTTGTAGGATCAAGGAATGGAGCTCTTGAAGTCATCCATCTTGGCAAAGAAAGAGAGGTTATTGTTGGAGTGATGTGCTAAGTCCAAAGAGAGGTGGTTGTTGTTGGAGTGAGATTGAAATCATGTATTGGCAGATCTCTTGTCATGCAGGAGATGTGAGCTTTAAGTGATAATTTGTAGTAATTCCTATCGTCAGTTTAACTGGTAGTCACATGGTTTTAGATTTAGTATTAGTGGATAGGATTTTGTAATAAAGATTGCATTACATGCAATCAAGTCTATAGCTAGAGTTGAAGTTTAGTTAATTTCTTTTATTTATTATCGTGCAATAACTTTGTAAACATTATAAATAAGTGCCATTTGCACTTGGTTTCTTAATGGTAATTTTCATGTTTACTTGTTGCTGAAATTGCCGTTCATTGAGTATTCATTATTGTAAATCCAAAATTTAGTGTTCATTGAATAGAATTTATTATGCTTGTCTTGTTTTTAAATTGTTATTGAAATGTTTTGTTATGTGTGTTGAGGGAGATTAAATTGCTTTTAGCTAGTTTGCAAGCTTTGTATTGCAAGTTTGCTGAAAGTTGAAGATTGTGGTTTTGTATTGATCTCTTAATTTAATTTACCGAAGTGTTTGTGTCCTTGTTTTTTAACCTATTCAATCTTTTTGTAATCGTGCATTGCTTAGTCTCTACTTTTAGTTGAACAACATAAGTATGTAGTCATAGGATTTATTTTCAGTTAAAAAACATGAAATTATTTTGCCTTGTGTTGAAGTGTGTGTCAACCTTTTGCCCTAGGTGAACCCAAAAAGATACACCTTAGTTTTATTCAGCATGAGTGTGAACCACCCCATAAAATATTGTAAATAGCAAGTATATATTGTGCATATTAGATTGGCTTTTATTTATAGGGAGGTTCCCTTTCTAATTTGAAGAGCGGTTCTACCACACATTTGTTTTGTTTTGTGTTGCACTGAAAGGTGTTAGTTAAAATGCTAACATTGTTGACTTTGTTGGGGACTGACATAAATAAGACTACCATTTTATCCATAGTGACATTCAAGTTTGGCATAGAGGTTTCGGAATTCATAGAAATATTTTTCAGCTTCAAAAGAAAAACCAATACAACCAATGGTTGCTCAGGAGGGTAACCACATCAACAACAATCATCCACTTCCATCATTGCCATGGAGAAATTAGATTGGTTTGTTGGCATTGATAGAACACCATGAACTTCCTTGTGGATCAAGGGAGAATTTTTTGAAGCTCTATGTGATGGCAAGCAACATTTAGATGAAAATTTTAGCCTTAATCACAACATGTGGAATTTTGAGTGTAATGCATGAAGATGTTGTAGTTCGCTTGTTTGTGGAAATATTACAAGGTGTGGCAGCTGATTGGTTAAACCATCTTGCTGTCGGTTCTATTACTAGTTGGGAATCGATGAACGAGAAGTTTGTTTCATGCTTCAAACCAACAGAAGATAGTCATATTTTTTCTTACCACTCTCAAATGCCAAGAAAGATGTTTGCAAACCTATGAGGGAGTTTGTTGCAAGACTTAATCATTTGGTTACCAAGATTGTTGACACTCTAAATCCTTCTTCTGAAATTCTTTTGAGTTGTTTTATAAATGCTTTGTCTTTAGCAAGACAAGTTATGTTATTGAATTAAAGGATACTCAAGAATATGCAATTGAATTGGAGGATCATATGATCACTCTCGTAAGAATTCAAATAGACTCAATTAGGCCATTGGTTCCCTTGAACGTCCCACCATTTTAATAGTATCCACTTTCTCCAAGCAAAAGTGGTTCTTTCATCAATTATATTAGCGATAGATCTCATTTGCTTACTTCTCCAACAAGGCAAGTAGTAGAAGTTTCTTTTCCTTCATGCACATATTACATGTTCCATGGAATGGATCAACATGATGGAAGAAGTCTTGAAATACGGTAGTCCACATTGCTTTGGGCAGCCTCAATGCAAATCAAGGGTCTTTGGGTGATCCTTAACGTCTATTAGATGAATTCAATGGCAGCTTTGTGATGGGATATATCCAATACAATCTTGATAAGGTAAGAAATAATCTTCATAATTATACATTGAATGATGTCATATGCTCACATAATCAGGAACTACAAACAAAACAAGTAGTCACTAGAAGTGGAAATTTTGCCTACTTTGCTCAAGTTCTTTGAAGCTAAAGAGGGGTTGTTGATGGAAGAAGACCTGATGTTACACAAGTATTCCATATATTCTTTGAAGAGGATGAGGTCAAATCAACATTTGAGGAGCCAAGTTGTGTTACAATTCTTTCCACTAAGCAAGGAGAAGTCAGTTGCACAAGAGAAGATGATGAATGCGATAGCTTATTTTCTTCATTCATAGGGTTGTTCAAAGAGGGTACACCAAATGTAATCAATGTAGGTCAAATCACTGAAATTGTTCAGGTGATATTTGAGGAAGAAACAAAGAATCTCATGTTAGAAATTGACTTTTTCTTCAACATCTAACTCCATTATCGAAAGACCTAGATGTTTCTTTATTAGAGGAGGTTGCCATTTCAAGTTTTGTGAATTATGAGAACAATTTTGATAAGAAATTTCACTTCCAGGAGGTTGATATTTTTCATGATGTTACTGAAAATTGCAATTCGATTAAGATTCAAGAATAACATCTTTTTCTTGAAGATAATTTAGCTCTCAAGATATTTGTTAGGTTAGAAGTCTATGTGGAGGATTCATTACCAGATCTTGACAATTTTCTACAACACCTTGAAAACGGGTCTTCAATGGAAGATAGAATAAATTTTCTTTTGAGTTTTGACTCATCCTCATCTTCAATAGATCTCATATATGTCAATGATGAAGCTGATGTTGAGCATTCAATGCTTACCAGCGGGCTTCTGCAAGAGCAGGTTACTATAAAAGATGAAGAATATCAAGAAAACGGGAAGTAAATAAAGAACTAAGAGATTGGGGCTTCAAATTTTAAAGAAAAACTAGATAATTTTTCTTCAAGATATCAAGGAAGAAGTGCAAATATTGGAAGATTGTGTTTTTACTTCTATTTTTGTGTTAGAAAATGATGGATGGCAATGTTTGTTGCCAAAGATTGATATTCCTCACCATGTGTACTTTGATAATGATTTAGTGTTTAAAGACTAAAATTTTGATGGATTGTCGGATTCAAACCTTGACAGTTTGCTAGATCAAGAAGCAAATGATGAAAACGTTGAAGAAGTACCATTCACAATTCAAATTTTGGGGAATAAAATATAGGATATTGAGATCTTTCTTCAACAAATGCAATTCCTTCCAAATGAGATGGAATATGATCTCGAATTACCATATACATGGATGAAATCCTACTAGGGTTTACTCTACATGATTCTCAAAATTCTCTTGAGCCTTTCTTCGCAACGTATCTTTGACATCATTTTCAAGGCTATGTACTATCACAAATGGATTTTCAACTCACAAGGAGGTTTTTTACTTTCCCTAGCTTGTAAATGGTTTTGTGCAATCCACTTAGTTTCCCTTTGTTCCAATTCGTAACAAGGCATTTTTGTTTTCTAGGTTATTTTGTATTGTGTTTCCCAATTTGTGATGTTTTTTGTTATGTAGTATTATATTTCCCCCTTTTGTAATGTGACATCATGTTTTGTTGTTAGGAATGTTAGTCTTTAATTGATTTAGGAATAATTTGACTTTATTGTCCAACTGATAAGCACTGATCTATTGCAAAACTAGAGGGTTTGTAGTTCTATGTTGCAAGTATACACTGTGGTCCCTAGATAGAGCCAATTGTTGTACCCATATGAAATTTTTGTATTGTGTCAGGTTCAAATAAATTTGCTACTTTCCCAAGTACAATTCATGTTTTAGGACTCGTATAGTTTGCTTCATCTTGTTGTCATTTTGTCCTTTTCTAAATATTTGTAGGATCATGGAATGGAGCTCTTGAAGTCATTCATCTTAGCAAAGAAAGAGGTTGTTGTTCGAGTGATGTGCTAAGCCCAAAGATCAACATGCACCTGTATAAAGGAGATATTTAGGATCAAAAAAATTCTTAGTGCCAAAGGGCGCACCTGTTTGAGAAGCAATATTGGAAGAGTGTGTTGTCAAGTGCACACTTCAACATGAAGGGAACACCTATACATTGGAAGTTTCAAATTTTCTAAAGGCTTTATGAGGTGTGTACCTAGTATAGAAGGGCACACTTGATAGAAGGAAACGGTGTTTGAAACTCAATCACATTCACAAGTGCATGCCTAGAGTAGAGAGGCACACCTAAAAAAGGTAAAGTCCATAATACCAAATTCCTTTGCCAGGTGCATGTAGGAGTGTTAGGTGCATGCACCTATTGGGGGGGGAACTGAAATCTAAATTCCATTGTTAGGTGCGCGTGGGAGCATGAGGTTAATGCATTTGTGAGGAGGAAAAATTGAAATCTAATTTCCATTGTCAGGTGCGTGTGGGAGCGTGAGGTTCATGCACTTAAGGGAGGGAACTGAAATCCAAGTTACATGTATATAGGTGCACACTTCAATGAAGAGGAAGTAGTTTCAAAGTAAATTTAGATGTGTAGAAGGGCTCGCCAATCTTAAGGAGATGATGTTTGAAATTAAATTGGCTGATGTTGATAGGTTTGTGTAAGTTAAAAAAGTGCATGCCTAAATATGGAAATTCTATAGATTCAAAATGCAAAACTCACATTTCTTGAAAGGGGCGTGCCTATCAAAGGTAGAAACATGCACTTTCAAAAGGTCAAGTTGCAATACATAGGTGTGCATCGAGGGAGCAGAGGCAGACCTCTTCAAAGACAAATTAACTTCAAATGCAAAGTTTGAATTCAATACAAAGGTGCATGCTTGGGGAGCAGGGGTACACCTCTTAATGGAAACATAGATTCAAAATTGGAAGTCTTGTTTCACACAGTCATGCATGCGCTTGGTCATGGGAGAAATATGTTTCAAGTGTTGAAGGTCCAAAGCATTGTATATAGGTGTGCATTTATGGCTAAGTGTTATAAAAGCATACATGCTCAATTGGAAGGGAGGCGCCTACTCTAGAACAACAATTAAGACTTTTTAACCTCAAGTGGAGGCTTTTTAGAGGGGCCTATTCTTGAACAACAATTAGGACTTTTAAACCTCAAGTGGAGACTTTTTAGAGGCGCTTGTTGGCACCTACCCACAAATCCGCAAAAATCCTAAGTATTGTGCCTCATTGTTGTCTTGGAGATATTTTTGGTCATCACTAATAACCAATTTGAGAAATTTTAAGTGGGTTCCGCTTGGTCAAATTTTGTGTTGAAATGGTGTTTTTCCTTCCCCATGCTCCTATCATATTGAAGTTGCCAAAAGGTCCAAAAAATTCTTAAGTGTTGGAAGTTCTTGGTCATTTTTCAAGTGTTTTCTGTGTTTTGCAGGTTTTTCTTATGCTACTGTATATGATCCCTTCACCTCCCATCTAGTTTCAACATCCTTTTCCCCCTAAAATCCCTACAAACTTCTTTCAGCCCTTCATTCCTTTCATTTCCTTTCATTTTCCCTTTTTGTAGAATCTTGACCTGCTATCGGATGCAATTTCCTCTTTGCATCTCATTCAGTTCCTTCATCCTATTTCGTGTAAAAGTTCTATGGAAATTCTTCTCGAGCCTTAGTCTTTTCACTTTGTCCATTTCATCCAATTTGCAAGATCTTGTTGGGGTACCAAACTTCACTTTGCAACTTTCAATATCCACTTCCTGCATTCGGTCTTGGATGGGATTCCCGCATTCATGCTAGTCAAGCCTCCCGATTCCCTTTTCTTCTACTTAGCGTTTTGCAAAACTTTCTTACTGGATCTCATATTTTGAAGCCTCAATATCCACATCCGATCACCCCTCCCTTTCCCATATTCATCTCTATCTTATCCTTTTTCCGCAAATTCCTCTGTTTGCCTTTCAGCTTGATTTGTGGATTTTCGCCTTCGGACTGAATATGTTCACCTCCTATCCTAACATCCTATTTTGTGAAGTTTCTTTGCATTTCTTCCCCTTCCCATGTCCAGTTCCAAGTCAAATTCTTACTACATTCCTGCACCTTCATAATTTTCGTTCCCTCATCTTTGCGGACTTTCCTCCTTGGACTTTAGGATTTCTTTCCTTTGCCTCATATCCTGTCCTGATGTCTGGTTTCACAAGTTTTTCCTGCATTCCCTCCACACCTTCTAAACGCTCGTTTCCTCCTTTGCAGAATCCCGATGGGCTTCCGGATCTCCATGCGTTCCCATATCCAGTCCTATCTCCTTTTTCCGCATGTCTTCCAATTGTTCAAATCACTTGCTTCCTTTTGTCTGCAAAAACTTGATAGCCTTTAGGATGTCATTCTTTTCTTCACTTCCCACCTGTAGTTCCACAGTGTTTTTCCACAAAGTTGATGTCCTGTCCAATGTCGAATTTCCGCAACTTCTTCAGAAGACTCCATCCACCTCAACTACTCCCTTGCACAATCCAGAACTGGGCTTAATGGTCTTCAATGGACGTGATAAGATGGGGTATGGCCTCCATATGCCTCATAACTCCTGTGGACCTCACATTGATTCGATTTCTATACAAAGGCATGGGCAAATCATCCGAATGAGCATGGTCTTCAAGTGCGAGCCATGTGAAAGTGATGCGAGCAGGCATGGGCGACCATTGCACTTGCAGACGCCCAAGGTTTCTTTTTCAAGATTGCTTATTGACATTGGATGAGCTATTGAAGTTTCTCATTCAAAACAAAGAGATGAAAAATTGGTTGAGCAGAATAGAGAAAAACAAGTTCAAACGTTAGGGTTTCTTCCAATGACGGTTTTAGGGCATTCTCAAGTGTAATTTTCCTAGGTTTTATCCCAAGGGCTATGATAGGGCATTGTAATATGAAAGAATGATTTAAATGTACAGATTCAACATCTTTTTGAGTGTCTCCATGAGTATTGTATGAATTTTTTGTGTTTTGGCAATTCACCTTAACCACATTTGCTGGTTCAAGTGTTATTCTTGATTAGTTTGTCATTTGGAAGGCTGTAAAAGTCCTTGTAAAGTTTTTACAAGGTATCGTATCAAGATAATACAAAAAATTTGTGGGTTTGTTTATGGATTATTAAGGTATGCTTAATTATATGCTCTACAATTTCATGGATCTGCTTGCTTATATGCATAGAGCCTAGCTTATGTGTAGAATCTTTAGGTATAGTCTTTGTTGATATCTTGGTTCAGGTATCATCCTGTGGATTGCAATGGTGTCTCCCTTGGCTGATAACTTAGACTCTGCTGCCCTCACTGGATAAAGGCACTCATTTGTTGTATGTTCAACTTTCTTTCTCACCAACACACCAAAACATAACAAAATCAAATCTGTATCTTGTGTTGTTTGTTTTATCCACTTCCATGTCTAGATGTAGCAGATCATTAGGGGCTATTAAAGCAACATCTTTAGACTCTCTACATGGTTGTTTATTTGCTTCATAAAGGTGTAAGACCCTTGTATATTTCAAACCAACATATAGGTGCTTAGTGACAGTAAAATTGGAGTTTCCTATGCATTGGGTATGGTTTGTTTCAAGGTTCAATTTCATGTTATCATCTGTTTTTGTCTTCATACACCTTAGGAAATACACCCTTGGTCTAGCAGAGTCTAAAGAAGAAGAAGAAGGTCTTACCCACCTTATCAAATTGGTCCATTGTTGCCCTCATCCTAATCATAAGTTGAAAGTCTTTGTTTTGAGTTCGACACCCTTAGCACTCAAGAACAACCTGGCTTTAGGGATCTGGGAACATCAACTCTGAGCACCAACATTGCCTAAATTGAACAATAAATTCGTCTTTTAATAACAATTTGACAAGATCAGCAGATCTATTTAGGATTATAAGAGCCTTCTATATCAGCAATGACCCTTTTTTTAAAGAAAATCTGGAGTATGGCAGAAAATTGAAAAATCAATACAACAAAACACAAAATCTGACTTTAGTACATTAGTAGGATGCTGAAATTGAGGGAAAATCGGTCATAATTGCAGTCATATTAGACGTAACAGCCTTCCATTCTTCCTTTCTTCTCCCAACTATTTGCAAAATCAAATCAAAATCAATCACAAGGGCAGTTTAACAATAGGGTTTTGAAATGAATTTGACAAAAATCAGTTATAGGGGTGTTTTGAGAGGAATTTTCATCAGAGATTTTTTCCTTCACAAGGGGGGTGTTCAAATAATTCAAGATTTAAGGACAAAGCCTAAGGGGGTTTCAGAGCAACATTTTGAGCTAGGGTTTGATGTAGAGAGATCAATTGGAGAAAAGGATGTTCAAATTCAAATTGTCTAATGGATTATCATAGTTTTAGAAAGTTTTTAGAATTCACCATGATCTACACAAGGGAAAAGCTTCATCATTCAGAGCCGCCTATCCACAAGTCTATTTTTAGCCATCACCGTTTTCAAGGATAAGAGTAGTTTATAGCTCGTGCAATTTTTAGCTCAGTGCGCTATTTTTAGAGAACTCTATTTTTAGCTTGGAGTCAGCAATTTTTAGATCTATCTATAGATCTCTTGTCATGCGAGAGATATGAGCTTTAAGTGATAATTTGTAATAATTCCTATCGTTAGTTTCATTGGCAGTCACATGGTTTTAGATTTACTATTAGTGGATAGGATTTTGTAATAAAGATTGCATTGCATGCAATGAAGTTAGTAGCTAGAGTTGAAGTTCAGTTAGTTTTTTTAATTTATTTTCATGCAATAGCTTTATAAACATTATAAATAGGTGCCATTTGCACTTAGTTTCTCAATATAAATTTCATGCTTACTTGTTGCTGAAATTGTTATTCACCGTATTTAATAGTATATTAGTTTTATATTAGAATAAAGTCAAATAATAGTGTAACTGATATTACACTTGTTTTTTTGTTTCTGCTTTTTTGTAACCGCCATCTTCATGGCATTTGTAACTGTCATTTATTATTAGATGTTCCTCAATAATATAAGGCTGCCATCTCCTCTTGAGATGATCAAGCCTCTTCTCTCGTTGCATTTTTTTTCTCATACCAATAGTGGTATCAAAGTCGGATCGTGTTGGGGAAGCCCGGTCAGTCGAGTACAACATCGATCATATGGATTTCGAAGAAGTTGGGAAGAGAGGAGGTCGAAAGGTGCAAGTTCACAAAGGTCGTGTGAGAATCACAATCATGCATCTAAAGGATTACGAGACTCATAAGGGTGACGTTTACTAGTTTGTAAGGTCATAGGTTTTAAGTAAATCATGACGACATGTAGGGAGAAAAACTTGCAGAGGTTGTGGGCATTTGAAAAACGACGTGAGTTTCAATCAAAATTGTGTAGGTTACAATTGTTGCAGGAGTCGCGGGTAGCAATAAGGTCATCACGGGTTTCAAATAAAGGTCATGTGGAGAACACAGTTGTGGCATGAAACATAATCAATTCCAGTAGAGAATAGTCCTGACATTTATAGAGTTTGAATGATGTGGGCTTTTCCAAGTTGTTTGTAGTCACGACCAGTGTTTTTTGTACGTTTTTCTACAGTCACAAGCACGCCAGAATACAAGCATATGCAGTTGTAGTTTTGGGCATGTGTAGTCTCGAAAATTGCAGAAGAGGGATTTCTAGTCATGGGTATTTTCTTTTTCTTCAAGGGTTTCAAATTTAATTACTTGCAATTCGATTTCATGAAGGAAATAGTTAAACTGCATTTAAAGCGACAATTTAAATAGACAAATCTTGCCAATACTAAGCTTGACTAAATATAATCTTTTGTCAATTTAAACCATGAAATTACAAACATGCAATCACAGTTACAATAACTTAAATTGAATAATGGCTAGTGTAGCCTAAATGCGACTTCCACCAACATTCATTAACTGTCACGAAAACACTAACTTGACTTCAAAGTTCAAACGACAATTTGTGCAGAATAAGTCTAACCTCAACTATTATTAACAAATAATGTGCTCAAAACACATTTATAAGCTCTCAAGAGGTAGCTTTTAGGGATAAAATAATAATAAAATATTCCCCAAAAAAATTGCTTTAAAGCAATCCAATCCCTATTTGTGGAAAAGAGGAAATAAAACACTTTTAAAGCAAACTAATTCTAAAACAGTTAATAAACTAAAGGCCTAATAATAGGCTCATCTTTATCTCTTTGAAATACCCACTATTGATGATGACAGCTGCTAGATGCGGTTGTGCTGGAAAAATAGAAACTTTCGGCACTTAAGTGATTTTTGAAATCTGAAGCAACTCTAATTTGAAAATTTTCTCAATCCTCTGCGATAGGGCAAAGTCTTTTTTGAGGCCTTTGATTGAAACTTCATGAACGTGATTCTGATGAAAATGTTGCCAATACCAACTTGATGATTCAAAACGGGAACCGTGACCATGATGAATCCATTGATGACAATCAACTCTACTTTGAATCTTTGCACCTTGCTTGAGAATTTTAATGAAATCCTAGATTTGATGATATCCCCATCCTTTTGAATTTGAAACCCTTTCTTCATTGATGTCTTGAATCTTCCATGATGGCAACTTCATATCTGAAAATAACTTTCCCCTTCATCATATGAATTTGTCCACTTGTGCCAAGGTTTTGGTTTGCAAAACTTGATCTACTTAACCTACTGAAACGGAAAGCAACTGTCTGGAAATGGAGAACATTCAGCCTAAGACTGTATTTCAGTGTACAAAAGATAAGGAGGCAGAACATGAAAGATGCTGCCTAAGATTTTTCCAAACTACTGCCATCCTTGGAAATCCTTAACCATGGCACTAGAAAACTCTTCATAATCCTACAAAAAACAGATAAATATGCCCACTTTCCTGTTGTAAATAGAAGAGGCAAACTTGTTTGTGAAGTCACAGAAGGATGACAACCTTCATATAGACACTGCATGCTTTATTTTGCTGCTTTTTTGCTTATTTTAAAGCTGATTGAAGACATGGTGGAACTTTGGAGTGGTTTAGCCATCTTAATTATGCGCTTAGGTCTGATTTTAGACCGACTTTCAACTTGGGTGCTTTTTCTTAGTGGTTATGCCTCTTCAGAATGGCACTTGGGGAGAACATGTGTGGCAATACCCTACCAAAAACATGCCTAACTTAAGTTTCAAACCCTTTCTTCCTTGGGGCACAATTTTATAATGCATTTTCCACTCTTTTGCTTGTCGAGCGGAACTTTCACTTGACACTGCCACCACAAAGTGGCTCTTCATTTCATTGACCTATTTCTCCTTCAATTGTTAGGCACTAATCACTTAAGACTTTGCCACTTATGTTTATGTCTTAGGCGTGGTTTTGGAAGGGTTTTTCCACCAAAGAAAAGTGCTGATGACTGATTTTACAAGCCTTGTACAGTTGAGCAGAGTTCACTTAAGCGTTTGCCACCTCAAGGAACTTTGGCGGAGTTTTTTGTTGGCATTGCCACCCTGAAATGGCGCCACTTATGATTGATTCCTTACTCTTCCTATTTAGGTGCACTTTACACTTGCCAATGCCACCTTTGGGAATGATTTTCCATTGACTTCGCCACCTTCAAACAGTGCCACACTTTGACAACTAAAGCCCTATGAGCTTGGCATGCTTTCTTTTGGTCTCTATCCCTCTTTGGCATGATTTTAATTTGTCATTGCCACCTTTCATGAACTATGGTGGAGTTTTGCTTGGTGATTGTCAGTTGAAAGTGTGCCTAGCTTGAGTTATTTGATATCCTTGTTTGAGGTGGAGTTCATAATGCATTTGCCTTGTTCTAGGACATTGGCAAAAATTTATGTTGCCATAACCACTACAAAATGGTGCTCAACTATGACTATTTTTTCTTCTTTAAATATTAGACACAACTTCTTAAGAATAGTTCACCAACTCGGGCTCGGAGAGTACTCGGCAAGCCAAAAATTCCCAACTCGGAGAGTACTCGACAAAACTCGGCAACTTTTTTTTTTTTTAAAAATGCGCCTGGTAAACTTTTTAATGTGACTGGCAACGCTGGTGCGACACACCCTCCGGCTCCATGCGAATGCTTTTTCCCGGAGCAATTTACCGGTGAGGCCACAACACGGGCCTCATCCCCTAGAAAGAACACTTCAAATCCGCGAGCTCGTTGGCCCAGCGAAGGCGTAATGCCTGCGAGCTTGTTGGCCCAGCGGGGGTTTGAACTTTGGTGGCCACCACTACAACCGAGCGACTTAACCACCGAACCACGCCCTTATCGACAACAAAACTCGGCAACTTAAAAAACACTAAAATTTTTGAAACTTGGCAAAACTCAGCAAAAACTCGCCAAAACTCGGTAAAATTGCTAGCTGATGAGTCAAGCTGTTGGACTTGCCGAGTTTTTTGCGAGTCTCGGTGAGTACTCGCTAAAAACTCGGCCGGAAGACTTGGCAAGTTAAACTTGCAGGTACTCACGTGGGTTAAAAACTCGTGAGTACTCTGCAACTCATCGAGTTGGTGAACTATGTTCTTAAGGTATTTGCTAGCTTTTTATGTCTTTAGTGCATTTTTATGACACCTTTGCCACTTCATAAGAGAGAAGAGCTTCCCAACACAACCATTCTGTCAGCCTACTAGATTGACTCCTCAACAAATTGAAGAAAAAAGGGCAAAAGGTTATGTTTTAGCTGTGATAGCAAATACAGTCGAGGACATAAATGTGTTGAAAAGAAGTTGTTTTACATTGAAGGGGCTAGTGAGGAAGAAGAAGATGAAGCATTAGAGGTTGTTGATGAGATGGAGGGGGGATTAGGAGATACCCAACTGACTATTTCTTGTCATGCACTTTTTGGAACTAACACCCCACAAACTCTCAAGGTGGTGGGTCTCTTGAAAAAAGAGAGAGTAATAGTGTTGATAGACTTAGAAGCACTCACAACTTCATCGACAAGAAGTTAGCTTCTCCTCTGAATTGCTTTTATCTATCTAGCCCTAAAATTTTAGGTTATGATTGCAGATGGGAGTACAATTAATTGTTCAGGAAAATGCCATAGCATTAAACTTTTTATGGGAGAATACCAATTAGATTGCCCTATGCTTGCTATCTCCATGGGTGCAACAACCATTGTTTTGGGAGTCCAGTGGCTTACTACATTGGGAACAATTGAGATGAACTTCTAGGAGCTATTCATGCATTTTCACTTATAGGGTAGGACAGTCCAACTGAGAGGGTTGCAGGCAAAGACTCCATAGTTCATCAACTCCCATCAAATGCAAAAGATGCTTAATAAGTGGGTAGACGAGCTTGTGGCTCAGTTGTTTTCATTAGAAGCACATTAGTCAAGGGCTCCTACACTGCCAAATCAGCAAGCAGTTGTAGATAGGCACTCTATAGTTTTTGGAGATATGTTAAAATGATTGCCTCCCAAAAGAGATCATGATCGTGCCGTTCAACTAGTGTTAGGCAGCCAACCACCCAACATTAGGCCCTACAGGTACCCGTATGTACAAAAAAGTGAGATCGAGAAGATGGTATAAGAGATGCTAGAGGCAAGTATTATCAAGGATAGAGTGCTTACTCTTCTCTAGTGGTAATGGTGCACAAGAAAGATGACACTTGGCAAATGTGTCCTTGATTACAGAGAGCTCAACAAATACACCATAAAAGATAAGTTTCCAATTCCAGTAATTGATGATTTGTTAGATGAGCTAAATGGTGCTATTTATTTTACCAAGCTTGATCTTTGTTTTGATTAGCATCAAATTAGAATTAGAGATGAGCAGATACATACGATAGCTTTTCAAACACATGAGGGCCACTATGAATTTTTGGTGATGCTTTTTGGCCTCACAAATGCACTATTTACATTTCAAAGTTTGATAAACTGTTATCTTTATGCCATTTGGGTATATTTTGATGACATCTTAATATGTGGCAAAACTTGGGAGGAACATCTGCAACATGTAAATCAGGTTTTGAGCATTCTTTAGCAACATCAACTTTATGCTAAGCCATCTAGGTGTGTTTTTGGAGTCAAAAGAGGTGGAGTACCTAGGTCATATTTTTTCACTTGAGGGAGTCAAGGTGGACCCTCACAAGATCAAACCCATAGTAGACTGGAAAATACCTAGAACCCTCAAGAACCTACATGGTTTCTTAGGGCTTATTGGTTACTATTGCCAATTTGTAAAAAGTTATGGCAACATAACAACACCACTCATAGATTTATTGAAGGAGGACTCCTAGTGGAATGAGGCAGCCAATGGGGCTTTTGAGAAGCTCAGGGAGCCATGTGCACAACTCTAGTTCTAGCCACCCCAAATTTTTCTAAAGCTTTCACTGTTGAATGTGATGCTTTTGGGTTAGGCATAGGAGTAGTACTCAGTGAGAGGGAAGACCCCTAGTATTTGAGAGTCGCCAACTAAAGATAAGAACTTGTTGAGGCCTATTTATGAGAAGGAAATGATGGCTATCCTACATGCATTCAAACAATGGAGACCTTATCTAATAGGAAGGCACTTTAAGGTAAAGACAGATCATGATCGTGTCAAATGCTTCTTGGAATAAAGATTGTCATCTAAAGAACAACAAAAATAGGCCACAAAGGTGTTGGGATATGACTTTGAGATCATTTAGAAGAATGAAAAAGAGAATGTTGTGGTTGATTCTCTATTGAGGAGGAATGAACCCATAGAGTCGCTATTATATGTCATTTCCATAGTGTAGGTAGATTGGGTGGATGAGACATAAGAAGAATGGGAGGACATGGACACTCAAACTCTTCTTCAAAACCTTCAACAAGATTCAAGTGTGTTAGAAAAAATTGCATGGAAAGGAGATGCTCTATGGTAGAAGGATAGGTTGTACCTATGTAAGAACTCAACCCTTAAGTTTAAGGTTTTGACAGACTCCAACTTCTTCAGTGGGTGGGCATTCAGGCTTCTTGAAGACTTATCATAGAATCAAGTAGGTTTTTTTTTGGGATGGACTCAAACGGGATGTCTAGAATTTTGTGGTAGAATGTATGGTATGCTAGCAAAAGAAAGGGGAAATAATTAAGACTCCAAGTCTTCTACAACCCTTATCTATTCCAAGCAGAGGTGGGAGGAGGTATCCATAGATTTCATCATGGGTTTGCCTAGGTTTGAAATGTCATTATGGTTTTTGTGGATTGACTTACCAAATATACAATTTTTTTTGCTTTGTCACACCCATTTATAGCAACTATTGTAGCAACAACCTTTATGGATGCCATTCAAAAGCTGCATGGGACTCCAAAAATCATAGTAAGTGATCATGATTCTATATTTACTAGTAAATTTTGGACTGACTTATTCTCATGTTTGGGCACTCAGCGTGCTCGTAGCATATCATATCATCCTCAAGCAGATGGATAGATTGATGTGGTCAACAAGTGTTTGGAGGGCAATCTCCAGTGTTTTGCTTTAGATAAAGGGTGCAATGGCTACCACTAGCAAAATGGTGGTATACCACTTCTTTCCACACTTCATCTAATTGTCTCCATTTTTGGCACTATATGGGTACATCCACCATCCATCACTTCATTGCGAGCACACCCAAAGGTTAGAGTAGTTGAAGAACACATTGAACACTAGTAAGAGGTATCTTCTAGTCTCAAGGAGAACTTGGCAATGTCACATAACATAATGAAACAATGTAATGTCCCCTTTCCTAGGAGGTGTTAGTCTATACTTGGTTCCCGTAGACTAACCAATGTGGTTAGGGAACTGTGGAGTTTCGTTAGATGGTTTTGGACATCTTGGCTAGAACTTACTATTTTTAGTAAGTTAGGGTTTTGACCGTTTTGGGGAATTCAAGATTGGAGGTGGAGCATTTCGGAGAGACCTTTCCAACGGTCTATAGCTCATTGGATTTTGAGTCCGTTTGACCCTTCATTTTAAAGTCCGTAAGTTAATATTGTGTATTTAATATTTGGACTTTATAATGTAATGTTAGTGACTAAGTAAAAAGGGTGAAATGCAAATAAAAGTCAGTTTATTGGACTTGGGCGCTCCTCGGGAAGCAAAAGTGAATTTATAATATTAAAATTTCTCTCATATGGGTCGACCCACTCGTGGGGAAATATAAAAGCAAAAATTGAAAAGAAGACATTCATTCACGACATCACATTTTGGATTGATATTTGCTCTGCAAATGAGGGTTTGAGAAACCATCTTTGGCTTTTGGAGACGAAAACCTCCATTAGTATCAGCTTTCAGCAGGTGTGAGAGACCACCTAAGGAGGCTCTTGGGCAGCCATATCCAGTGGTTGCAATTGTGCTTCACTTTATTCAGTTTTGTGGGTTTGGAGCTTGTCACGGAGGAATAAACTCAGAGATATCTTCAAATATTTGCCTCCATAATTATCAATGCAGATTGAAGAGCCTATTCCCTGATTCTTATGCGATTTGGTGGAGATTTGAGGGATTGAAGACCTCATAACTAGGCCGTACAGCCTCCTAGCCTGGCCGTACCACAGTGAGGGAGTATTGTTTTTGACTCATTTCTTGTGCTGTTATCTATTGGAGATTGGACGCCTAGTAATTGCAAGGATAGAGGGACTTATTGGAGGGAGTTTGGGGACAGTTTGGAAGAGTCTCAACATTGTTTGCATGAACAACAGACCATGCCAGTCTGAGTCTGGCCGTACCAACAATTAGGGGTTTTTTGGTTGATATTGCAAGTCTTCTTTCCATAGCTATCCATTTGGCTAAGGCGTTTGAAGGCAATAAAAGAAGGGCTGACAACTTCAAAACAGAAATAAGGTTTAGTGATTGTGATTTTAGTCCTCTTCAGCTCTACTGGGCCGTACTACACCATACAGGGGCATGGTCTTCATTGGAGCTTCGTCCATGCATACATGGTACCCTTCGGAGCACTACTTTTAGTGTTACTTGCACATTGTTGATGTATTTTCACTGGACTGCCAAATAAACTAAGCTTGTACTGCATTTTGAGGGAGAATCTGTTGTTATATGCTGCTGTACCCTCATAACAGACTTCATTGTGTAAGGACAGCGACATGGGTATGTAACGAAACCCCATATTTTGGTCTTATATGATGTGGGTATTGTTGATATGTGCTTTGTAATGAAATGGCAATAAAATAGAACATCTGGGTACTTTCATTTTGTTGTGCTTTTGAATATATATATATATATGCATGTGTGCTTGTCAAATGCAGAAACCAAAACCGCATCAGGTGCCAACTAAACTCAAAAAACACATAAGGGGGAGGGTTATTTTAGTGGTATCAGAGCCAGTGCATCTTGCTAGCTTGTGATTCAGTTTTTATGAGTGATTGGAAGGTGGTCTATACACAAGAATCTCCAATTGTTTATGCTAGAGACACTCAGTAGTGGCACCCACCCGAGGTTCCAGAGGGTGAAACAGTTTCAGGTATTTTGGGCATGCATAAGAACTCTTCGAGTGACAGTGGTAGTATCATAGGTAATATGGAGGATAGAAACAAAGGATCGGAACAGCCAGAGAGTCCTAACACCAAAACAGACAAGAAATTTGATATTATGCTTGATATGATGTCCCAGCTACTTGGGAGAATGAACCAAGGAATCTCGATAGCACAACTAAATACAACACACACTGGTGAGGGCAGTTGTTCAAACAATGGCAATCGTGGACATGCAGGCCAGGGTAGTGGACATGCAGGTCAGAGTGGTGTGCATGGCACCAGAACCACCCCAAGATCGGTTCCTAGACCTCTTCAGCCTACCTTTCCACGTAGAGAGGAGGTACCGGTTAATCCGGAACTAGAGGTACAGATCCCCATGATAGATGATATTAGGATACAACATGCAGAATACATGACCCTCCATATATTAGGGATATGTTGACCTTTGAGCAGTTCTTGAACCAGAAGAGGCAGAGGGGAGCTATGGGTAGCAGAGGAGATTACAGAGCACACAAAGCTAACCGGGACTACCAGCATGCATTGAGCAAAGTCCCCATGGATCGCTTTGATGGGAGTGACCAGGTATCAACCAGAGCTTGGGTGCAGAAGATAGAGAATTATCTGACTCACTGTCACTACAGGAGACCATCAAGAAGGCACAAAGTATGGAGTTTGCAGTGCCTAAGAATAAATGTCTCCAAACCTCTTCCTCCACGAAAGGATAAGATGCCTTCACATCATCGGGATACCTTTCCAGAAGAAACCAACACCACGCCTGGATGATGATGCTTTGAACGAATACAGGAGGAAGAAGTTGTGCTTTAAGTGCAAGGGTCCATGGGATCCAAATCATAAGTGCCCAATGAAGGGGCAAGCGAAGCAGTTGGAATACTATTTTGCTGCGGAGATAGCTTTAGAGCATTCAGAGTAGCAGAGTGATAGGGAGGAAAGTGATGTGGAGAGTGCAGCAAAGGAGGTGCAGGATGAGGATATACCTACAACACATCTTTCTGCCATTCAAAAAGAGGGTTCCTTCAGGATGCGTGGAGTATTGGAGGGACAGAGAATAATCACCTTGCTCGATACAGGGGCCACACATAACTTCATCAATGAAGGCCTAGTAGCACGGAGGGGACTCAAAATTGAGGAGTTCGAGGGGTTCAAGGTTAGAGTTGCAGATGGATTTGTTATTACCTACAAGAGGAGGATCCCCAACTTAACTATCAAGTTAAGTAATTATGAGTTCCAGGCCGAGTATTCTGGTCAGCATGGGGGACATGGATGTAGTCCTCGGTATGAAGTGGCTTCATTCCATTGGAGAGTTTATTCTCAATCTTCACACTATGGAGATGAAGTTTGAGGCGGATGGCAAGAAACACATCTTGAGAGCTATATCAGATGGTGGTTTGAGGACAGTCTCTTTGAGGAGGATGGAGAGGATACTACGGCATGATCAGGTACAATAGAGATATTGGTGATGCCCGAGGTTCCTAATCGGCAAAAGCAGGAGTATCTAGTAGAGATTTAGTCTTTGTTGACTAAACACACCAAAGTGTTTAGTGACATACCACCAAGTAGACCTCCTGACAGAGGTTTCGAGCACGTCATTGAGCTAGAGCAGGTGCCAAGTTAGTTATCACTGTACCCTACAAGCGTCCTAAGCAGTATAAGGATGAGATTGAGAAGGCCATCCAGGAGCTTCTCAAGATGGGACATATCAGACCTAGTAAGAGTCCCTTTGTTTCTTCTGTGGTGTTGGTCAAGAAGGATGGCACACTTAGGATGTGCATAGATTACAGGGAGTTGAACAAGAAAACGATCAAGAACAGATACCCCATCCCTCGGATTGACGAGCTCATTGATGAGTTGCATGGGGCATGCTTTTTCTCGAAGATAGATTTGAGATCTGGGTACCATCAGATACGGGTATGAGAGGAGGATGTAGAGAAGACGAAATTTAGGTGCCACTATGGGCACTTTGAGTTTTTGGTTATGCCTTTTGGCTTAACCAATGCCCCAGCCACATTCCAGTCTTGCATGAATAAGGTATTCAGAGAGCAGTTGAGGAAGTTTGTGCTTATCTTCTTCGATGATATACTCATATACAGCAGGACTTGGGAGGAGCATCTGAGGCACCTTGATATTGTGTTGGGCATACTTGAGCAGGAGTCCCTTTATGCCAAAATGTCCAAGTGCGAGTTTGGCATGATAGAGTTTCTATATCTGGGACACATTATTAGCATAGAGGGTGTTCGTGTGGATCCGGAGAATATCCGAGCTATTATAGACTGGCCGCCACCCAAGAATCTCTCTCCGCTCAAGGGATTCTTTGGCCTTTGTGGGTTCTACCGCTGCTTTGTGAGGGGATTCTCAGATAGTTGTCCCCCTTGTAGATTTGACTCAGAAGGGTGCTTTTGAATGGTCTACTAGTGCTCAACAGTGCTTTG
This sequence comes from Cunninghamia lanceolata, assembly GCA_027924645.1. Lineage (NCBI taxonomy): Eukaryota > Viridiplantae > Streptophyta > Pinopsida > Cupressales > Cupressaceae > Cunninghamia > Cunninghamia lanceolata. The sequence continues at coordinate 6,025,900 of BSBN01000918.1, read as the reverse complement.
ACAGATTTAAGGAGGTGATGAGTAGTTGTCTAGTCTTGGCCATTCTAGACTTCACAAAACCTTTTGAGCTTCAGTGTGATGCCTCAGGGGAAGGCATTGGAGTGGTGCTGATGCAGGACAAACACCCCATCGCATTTGAGAGCCGGAAGTTGAGGGGTGCCGAGAGGAGCTACAACATTTATGATAAGGAGATGCTAGCCATTATGCATGCATTGGCTAAGTTCAGGCAGTACCTAGTTGGAGGTAAATTTGTTGTCAAATCTGATTATAACAGCCTGAAACATTTCCTTAGTTAGAAGGATCTGAACGATGTGGCCTTCTTTAATGTTTATGCTATGTGGGAGATGTTTGCTATGTATGGGTGCCCCTTTGAGATTCATTTGATGAAATTTGGGGCAGGTTTTATGAAGTTCTAAACCATCCTTACCATCCCAAGTCCATACCTTGAAAAGGTACGATTTTTGCTGGTGATTGCTATTCAGTCTTTGGGGCAGTTTTTGATATTAAATCATCATTGTCATGTGTTGATTCCTCTAGTGCAGACTAGCTAATTGATATTGGGGCAAAGTTTGTAGTGTATGAAGTGATTTTGGTGTTCTAGAGCCGTACGACCTTGATCGGGTCTGATTGCCTTGAAATGCAGTTTGGATATTGATATGGGGCAGTTTATAATCTGTTGTTATTATCTGTTGTTATGTTGTTGTGGGGGTTGATTGTTGGCAGATTGATCATGAGCATTGACATTGGTAAATGGACCATTGGACAGTATGCAGGCTCCCGTATTGTAGTGTAAAAACTGAGTTTTGTTTCAGATTTGATTCTTCATTGATCATATGCAGTGATTTCCAGCCTGGTTATTCATGTCTTGGTGCCACTTGATCTTCTTTCATGTGCAGGGTATTTTGAGAAGCTAGTCACCATGCATTGATACTTTGATGAATATTGTATTCCATACGATTACAGCTCTCAGCTGATGCTCTTTGTTCTTTATCATTTTATGTTGCATAAACACATAATAACCCCTGGATGGTTTACCGCTAGTGTGGGCAAATTGGATCTTTATCTTTCATGTTCTTTCCACCCACTGTAAAGTGGTGAATCCCCACTGCATAACTGGATGCCTGCTCATAGCAGATGAATGTATTTACTTGTAGGCCAAAGCACATTATGCTCTCACCTTGCCCAAGTGGGAACTTCGTGATTAGAAGTGTGGAGGTCATTTAGTTCATGAAAGATTGTGCTAACATTGTGATTATCATTGTTCAAATTTTCAAAAAATTTTGGGGTAGTTTGTTATAGTGGTATCAGAGCTGGGTCACTCCTGCCAGCCTGTGTTCTTCATTCAAAACTGTATTCGGAGTGAATTTAGTTTGGTCTTCATGCACCATTGACGAATTCAGATGACACTGATTTTGTCACCTACAGAAGAAGAAGATACCCTCAGATTGATTCAGAACTAGAGGAAGAGAACAGAATGGGAGAGAGACCACAACTGGATCCCAGTACTAGGAATATTTTGAACGATCTTGCTAGAGGCCAGCAAGAGATTGTTAGGAGTAATCAGTAGATGACCCAACTTTTGGCTCAGTTGGTGAATTAGAGTATGGGTGGAGAGTCTCCTCGAAATAGAGGAAATGATGGAACCCGACCAGAGGGTAACAATTCCAACAATGCCGGCAACCCAGTCAATGACACAAGGACTTCAAGGGCCTCTACAACTAGGCCAATGATGCATGTTTTTTTGGGACAGCAGCAGAATCCAGTTGGAGGGCAGCAGTTTGTAGCAGAGAGCTTTGCAGATTATCAGCGTGAGCGACAATCTTTGGGAGAGGAATTCCAAAATACCATGTCACTTCAAGACTTTTGTCAAATCAAATACAGGAATAGGCCCAAGATCCAAAATCAGGATCTACAGAGCTTGGGAAGGTGCCAATTCTCCCATTTGATGGATCTTCTAAATGCACAACCAGGTTGTGGGTGCAAAATATTGATAATTATTTGTGTTTGAATCCAATGTTGGAACTAGACTCCATCAAATTTGCAGCTGCTCATTTGGAAGGAGATGCTCATGATTGGTGGACACATGACATGATCACTCAAGGTCATAGCCTTATTACCTCTTATGAAGAATTCACACAGAGATTGATTGATCGTTTTGATAAGTATGAACCTGAGAGACACTTTAGGGAGTTGGCCCGAGTGAGACAAAAAGATTTTGTGGATGCCTACATCTCTGAATTTTAGAGAATAGCTATGATGGTGATAGATGTGTTAGAAGGGAGACTTACATACCTCTTTGTTGGAACCTTTGAAAGGATTGGTGAAGGCTTTGGAGCCTAAATTTTTACAAGAAGCCATCAAAAAGGCCAGAAACATGGAGTTTACAATCCCCAAAGGTAAATTTTAGACCAAAACATTCTTTGATAAGAAGAATGACAAGAAGGAAGACAAGAGACCCATGCAAAAAGAACAATCACAGCCTAAATCTAGTGCTCCTAAGGTAGATGATGAGCTCCAGAATGAGCTAAGAAGAAAGAAATTATGCTACACTTGTAGGGAGCCTTGGGTTCCTGGACACAAGTGTTATGAAAAGGGCAAGGCTCATCAATTAGAGACTTATATGACTGCTGAATCAGAATCAGAAAATTCTGATCAACACAATGATTCAAAGACCAGTGATGAAGATGAAGCACCAAAAGGGTCTAATAAGAGCAAGATTAATGAAGGTACCTTTGGTAGAATATCTTGCCAACCTGAAAATGATCCTTTTAAGGTTCGTGGAGTGTTGTGTGGACAACGAACTATTGCTCTCATTGATACTGGTGCCACTCACATCTTCATTGATGAAGTAGTGGCAAGAAGAGGTCTTCCAACTGAAGAATTTGAAGGATTTAATGTTATTGTGGCTGATGGGTTTACTATCCAATGCACAAGAAGAATCCCAAATTTGAGTCTTCAATTGGGAAATTATGAGGTAAAAGATGTTTTCCCTGTGGTTAGCATTGGAAATTCAGAGATAGTCTTGGGCATTCAGTGGTTAAAATCTTTGGGAGAGATATCTTTGAACCTTCAAACTATGGAACTTAAATTTCAAGCTGATGGTAAAACTATAGTTTTAAAGGGAATGACTAATGGGACATTTAGAGATCCTATTGCAAAAAGAATGGAGAGAATCTAATGTTGTTGTTTATGCCGGAGGTAGTGAACAAAGTGTTGAAGACCACCATAGTTTGCTTGGGAAGCCTCCGAAACATGAAGTGGAGCTTGCTGGTTTTTTTAGAACAACAATTGAAAAATCAAAATCAGAACTTGTTGTGCACTTGGGAGTGGTAAATCAAGGGTATAATTCTGATTCCATTCTTTTGTCAATCCACTTTTTGATATGGGAGCTGATTTGACTTATCACAATCCAATTTTTGAATGGAATTTAGAGTCAATGTTTGATGAAAAAACTTTGAACATGGATGATGATATAGTCAAATTAGCAGAAGATATAGGGGGAGTTGTTTCTGATTTTCAGGGACAGCAGGAGCATGATGTGGAAAACGATGCATATTTTCATATTGATAGCAAAAATATTGGTGCATCGGAGATTCCTTTGGATAATAGTCTCGAAAGTAATGTGGAAAGTGAGCAACATATGTGGGTTAGAGCTGTTCCATTATCTCTTGATCAGCAAAGGAGTCATCAACAAAGTATGTTGGAGGGTTATGGAGATCAGAGAGATGTACCTTGGAGTGTAAGGGAATCAAATTTCAGTTCTAACTTGGTTGTTTGTTTGCGGGTCAGTCACTTCAATCCTGAGTTTGCATTAATTCATAATGTGTGGCCAAGTGTTTCCAACTTGGGAAGAAGTTGTTTTCTAATGGGAATTATGAGAAAGCCAATTCCAGCCTTTTCCAATGTGGAGTTGAGCATTCTAATGCTCATTTTTCAAAATCAAACATGGAAATTGGGTTGGTACAGCTGCAATGCTCATTTTAGAACCATGAATTTGATGAACTCAGAGTATGAACTGTTGTTAGCTTGTTTGGACAACCACTAGATGGTCAAAGTTTTGGCTCCTCTTTGTTGGAAGGATGATAGAGTAAGGCTTCATTTGTGGGGCAATGATATTTCTTCCTTCCTAACATCAGATAGAGTATGGAGTTTTCAGTGGGACATCTGGGAACAGCCTGAATGGTTAACTTCTACTTGGTCATTATGGAAGTTAACATATGAGGATAATCATATGAGAAGATGCATTTGGGGGTATTGGATGATGATATTTGGTTATCCTATCTTGAAATTGCTTGAGGACAAGCAATTTCAAGGAGGGGGGACTGTAATGTTCCTTTTTTCTACCCAGTCAGTTGTGGGCCCGATAGCCTTTTTTTCCAGAATCTTGATAGGTTATCTCGGTATGGTAAGGGGTTCCCCTTTTTTGAAGAACTCTTGGTTCATTTGTTTTGTTGATATCTGATGTTGGATTTGAGCTCAATGTTGTGTCAGGATGTCTATGCAGCTTTCTGAAGTTGATTCGGCCTCTTGGATTGCTCTCCAAGATTCTTGGAGGAGCCTATTTTTGGAAAGTTCTCTGAAAGGCATCGTTTTGCATCTCTAACCCTGTTGAGCGTTTTGGTTCAATTTTTTGATGCTTGGATGCAGTTTGTGATTTTCTGCAAAATGTATTATTTAATGAGCTATTTTAATTATTATTTTCCTCTGTTACTGGGAGCAGCCTTGAGGGGCCCGATCTCGTGCCGACTGGGAGTGGATCCCGGAACGGCGACGGGAGCGCTCTCGACACGGCCCTACCGCTCCTGATAGTCTAAGCTTTAGTTTTAGTTTTATTTTTTATATTATAATTATATTATAATGTTATAATATATTATATAATTATAATATATTATTATTATTATAATATAGTATATTATATTAGATTATATAACTATAACATATTACTATTATTATAATATACTATGTTATATTATTATAATATATATTATATTAGATTATATTATATGTTATTAAATTATATATTATAATATTATATTCTATATTATAATATATAATACTATATTATTATATTATATATTATTATAATATATATTAAACTATATATATAGTACAGCCTGTAGGAGTCAAGGACAACACTGAGAGGGGGGGTGAATCAGTGTTGTGTGAAATTTCTAATCTTTTTACAAACTTTAACTTGCAGAGTACAAGGAGAGAGAGCTATCATTGATTTCTCACATACATGTGCACATAACTGAGAATGAAAAACAAAAACTCATGAATAAAACATATATCCACAGAGAGAAGATCAAGACACAAGGATTGCACGAGTGGAAAACCCTCCAGGGGTAGAAAAACCACTCCAGAATTGCCTCACTGGCTTAACTAAAAAACATGCCTCACTGGCAATACAAATTGTCTCACTGACAAATATTAAGGTCACACTGACCTATAAGCCTCACTGGCTAATACAATGCCTCACTGGCAAACCAAATCACCAATAGAAGTTATAAACCAAATCAGAGGGATACTCTGTTTCTATTCAATTCTCAATTCCTTCACACCTGCATAACAATTCAGCTGATTATCTCTGCATTACAAACCCAGTATCATCTTATCATTATTCTTTTCTCTTCAAAAGGATTTATTAGAAAATGTATTCATTTCTCTGTTCAATTCCACACTTTCACACTCTGTCAATGTGAAGCTAATTAATATGAGATACCTCTCAACGTTCTGCAAAATCATTTTTATACGACCTTTCATATTCCAAACTAAATAGCTTCTTCTTTATTTTTGTTTCACTTTCACCTTCTGACCCTTGACATCTCCATAAACAATTCATCTAAAAACAATAGTAAGGTCAAATGAAAATCTTCAATAATATAAATCAGTGCCCTGTAAGAAATCATCATCTTTTCAAAACTTTTGATCTTCTCTGCAAAAACACATTCCCAAACTTTTGATCTTCTCTGCAAAAACACATTTCCTTGATTGCAAAACAAAAAACAAATATTCTTCAAATTCTTTTTTCAATCTTCAATATCTTTTCAATCATTATTCATATTCCATAAAATAATTTCAAAAGATATTCTCTACCATCTGCAAATAAAATCTTCTTAAATCACTTCACAAAAATATTCTTCAAAAATATAATCAATCTGCTCCTAAGAGAAATAATATCTCTTCTTTACAAATTCCATCTGCCCTTAAAGAAAAATCCAAAAATCTCTTAATCTTCTCAAAAAATTCCAACTTCTTCTCTGAAAATTTTTTCTTTCTTACAAATATCTCCATTCAAAAAAAATGTTACATTTCTAAAATAAATAAAAAACTTTCTTTTTCTTCAATTCTCAAGTGGGAAGTTTAAATTAGAAATAACTCCCCTAAAAACATGGCTTTCAAATCCCTTAAAAATTGGTCTTTTTGGAAACTAAAATTAGCCCCTTTTTAATTCTAATATTTCCAATTTTTTTTCACGTGAGAGGAAGGCCTATTTGAAATTTCATATATGAGTTTTATCTCCTTTTGAAAAAGACTAAAAATAGTCTTTTTAAAAAACTTTTTATGACTTCCAAATAAATTCGAACTCCATCCACATAGCCTTTTATGAATAAATGGAGATTTTCATGTTTTATTTTTCGGGCTTCATTAACTCCAATGATTTAAACAAAAAAACATGCTCTTATTTTAAACAACTTTTCCCGCTCAAGCTTTTTCCTTAAAATGTAATAAAGTTTTAAAAATAAAACATACTTTATTTGGAGAGCTCGTGCCACCTTGACTTTTTGGCTGTGTTAAAATTTTAAAATCAAAATCTTTGAAAGCCCGCCCATTTGCCCTATGGTCTTAAAGACTTGCTCCATCGGTAAAATGTGGAATGGGGCCGGTTGGCCTATGGTCTTAAAGACCCTTCAAGCGGTGTCTTTTTAAGTTGTAAACCCTCCATTACAAGTCACCAATGGAATATAACAAAAGTGCCATAGTGTTAAGATTTATGTTAAAATATAAATGATTTTAAATCTTATTCAAAAACCTTTGGATGATGAACATTTGTCAAACACTTGACAACCCCAAACAAATCACCTTGTGACATCACTTACCAAAGAACATATGAAGACATCATTGAAGGCCAAACCTGATCAAACAAGTCCTGTGATCAACCATAAACCAACACCAAACATCAAGTGTATTCATGTGATCCTGTAAGCACTTGTGTATTCATGTGATCCTGTAAGCACTTGAAACACCAATATAGTGAGCATGATTGATACATGAATGTTATCAAACACTTGAAATATTATCATCCATTTATCAAGTCAATCCTACTGACAACATCCTTCAACACTATGTGAACAACTGTGAAATGCATGATCATGAACAACTTTTGTCAATAGTACAAGTGATCCACAAATGACCTGTAGCCTGATGATACTTTGCACAACTCAACTTTCTCAATACCTTTTGACATCAATGACAAACTATCACCATCACAGCCATACCCAACCGTACCCAGAGCAAAAAAAATTTGCTGTATCGGCGTACCAGAACCCCGCTCCCGTACCCATTCCCATACCAGAATCGACAACTTAGTTATTTTCACTTAAGTCCCTATGGGTGAAAATAATTAATAAGTATTTAAGTGTTATAGCTCATTGGAAAGGGGAAATTGTATTCTTTTATCTAGGCACTTAAAAGTGAGCACTTAAGTGGGAGATAAAAGACTTTTTAAAAGTTGAGGAAAAAAGTATTATTTCCAAGAAAGAATTAATTTCTTGTGTAACTCCCAAGTGCCTATAAAAGAGAAGTGAGAGCTCATTGTAGAGTTTTTATGCTTAGATTTTTTATTGAAACACTGCCGGGATTGAACCAGAGAGTTCATTCTTCCTTCTTGAGGACGAAAACCCTCTCGAAGATGTCCAGTTTTGATGGTGCAATATCCTTCCTAGGTAGAGTTTGGTGACTTCAAATCAGAAGTTGCACAGAGCTGATTAGAGATTGATAATTTCTTTGGAGTTTTGGGTTATTTTTCAGTTGGGCATGTTTATGATAAATATTAGATGATTTTTGGAGTGATTGGGTGTATTTTTCTTGAAGTTTGTGAATGTCCTCTTGCTGGACCATACTCCATGGCCGTACCTTGCAGCTGAGGGCGATTTTGATAATAAATTCATGTGGCCTTCTTTAATGTTAATGCTATGTGGGAGATGTTTGCTATGTATGGGCGCCCCTTTGAGATTCATTTGATGAAATTTGGGGCAGGTTTTATGAAGTTCTAAACCATCCGTACCATCCCAAGTTCGTACCATGAAAAGGTACGATTTTTGCTGGTGATTGCCATTCAATCTTTGGGGCAGTTTTTGATATTGAATCATCATTGTCATGTGTTGATTCCTCTAGTGCAGACTAGCTACTTCATATTGGGGCAAAGTTTGTAGTGTATGAAGTGATTTTGGTTTCCTAGAGCCGTACGGCCTTGGCCGGGTCTGATTGCCTTGAAATGCAGATTGGATATTGATATGGGGCAGTTTATAATCTGTTGTTATTATCTGCTGTTATGATTGTTGTGGGGGTTGATTGTTGGCAGATCGATCATGAGCATTCACTTTGGTAAATGGACAGTATGCAGGGCTGCTGTACTGTAGTGTAAAAACTGAGTTTTGTTTCAGATTTGATTCTTCATTGATCATATGCAGTGATTTCCAGCCTGGTTATTCATTTCTTGGTGCCACTTGATCTTCTTTCATGTGCAGGGTATTTTGAGAAGCTAGTCACCATGCATTGATACTTTGATGAATATTGTATTCCATATGATTACAGCTCTCAGCTGATGCTCTTTGTTCTTTATCATTTTATGTTGCATAAACACATAATAACCCCTGGATGGTTTACCGCTAGTGTGGGCAAATTGGATCTTTATCTTTCATGTTCTTTCCACCCACTTTAAAGTGGTGAATCTCCACTGCATAAGTGGATGCCTGCTCATAGTAGATGAATGTATTTACTTGTTACAAAATGCTTTACTTGTAGGCCAAAGCACATTATGCTCTCACCTCGCCCAATTGGGAACTTGGTGATCAGAAGTTTGGAGGTCATTTAGTTGTTCATGAAAGATTGTGCTAACATTGTGATTATCATTCAAATTTTCAAAAAAATTTGGGGTAGTTTGTTACACTAGGGAAGTAAAAGTGAATTTATAATATTAAAATTCCTCTCATATGGGTCGACCCACTTGTGGGGAAATATAAAAGCAAAAATTGAAAAGAAGACATTCATTCACGACATCACATTTTGGATTGATATTTGCTTTGCAAATGAGGGTTTGAGAAACCATCTTTGACTTTTGGAGACGAAAACCTCCATTAGTATTAGCTTTTCGCAGGTGTGAGAGACCACCCAAGGAGGCTCTTGGGCAGCCATATCGAGTGGTTGCAACTGTGCTTCACTTTATTCAGTTTTGTGGGTTTGGAGCTTGTCGCGGAGGAATAAACTCAGAGATATCTTCAAATATTTGCCTCCATAATTATCAATGCAGATTGAAGAGCCTATTCCCTGATTCTCATGCGATTTGGTGGAGATTTGAGGGACCGAAGACCTCATAACCAGGTCGTACAACATCCCAGCCTGGCCGTACCACAGTGAGGGAGTATTGTTTTTGACTCATTTCTTGTGCTGTTATCTATTGGAGATTGGATGCCTAGTAATTGCAAGGACAGGGGGACTTATTGGAGGGAGTTTGGGGACAGTTTGGAAGAGTCTCAACATTGTTTGCATGAACAACAAATCATGCCAGTCTGAGTCTGGCCGTACCAGCAATTAGGGGTTTTTTGGTTGATAATACAAGTCTTCTTTCCATAGCTATCCATCTGGGTAAGGCGTTTGAAGGTAGTAAAGAAGGGCTGACAACTTTAGAACAGAAATAAGGTTTAGTGACTGTGATTTCAGTCCTTTTCAGCTCTGCTGGGCCGTACTACACCATACAGGGGCAGGGTCTTCATTGGAGCTTCGTCCATGCATACATGGTACCCTTCGGAGTGCTACTTTGTGTTACTTGCACATTGTTGATGTATTTTCACTAGATTGCCAAATAAATTAAGCTTGTATTGCATTTGGAGGGAGAATCTGTTGTTATATGTTGTTGTACCCTCATAACGGACTTCATTGTGTAAGGACAGCGACATGGGTATGTATGAAACCCCATATTTTGTGGGTATTGTTGATATGTGCTTTGTAATGAAATGGCAATAAAATAGAACATCTGGGTACTTTCATTTTGTTGTGTTTTCGAATATATATATATGCACGTGTGCTTGTCAAATGCAAAAACCAAAATCGCATCAGGTGCCAGCTAAACTCAGAAAACACGTAAGGGGGAGGGTTATTTCAAATAACAAGTTGATTAGCGTTGTAGTGAAAGAAATTTTGAAGTAGATTGGGTCTTTGTGTGATTATAGTCATGTAAGTAGATGTCATTGAAACAATAGGACAACAAACTTGCACCCAAGTATTATGTCCCCTATAAGGTTTTACAGAAGATTGACAGTGTAACGTACAAATTGGAGTTATCTAAGTAAAAAAAAATACATCCAATCTTCCATGTTTCTTACTTGAAGAAGGTTATTGGACAAAGAATTTCAACCCAGACAAAGTTATCGGAGCTTATGAGGACGGCAAATGATTTTTGAACCTAAGGGAATCCTTCAAACACACACTTAAGAGGTTGTATATAGGGCAATTAGAGAGTATTTGATCAAGTGGAAGAATTCTTTCGTTGAAGAGGTTACATGGGAAAATGAAGACTTATGCAAAAGCATCCACAGTTAATCCACATTGAGGACATTGGTTCTTTGAATAGGAGCCATGCTATGCCTTTAATCCATTTATTGTATTAGGATACGTGTGGCCGACTTGTGGTTAGCATAACCCTTAATTAAGTTATATGATGATTTATATAGTCTTATATAGGTAGTTAGGTTGGCCTAGGTGGCATCCATGGCATTAGTATGGTATGTATAGGAGGTATTGGTTAGTTTATTATGATCATATTTTGAATTCTATCATGTTGAAGACTTTTGGAGGTTGCCTCCTTGAAGTGGCTTATTACTATCAAGTATTTGCAAGTGATTCCTATTATATTTCCAAGAATTTGTTGTTTCATTCTTCTCTTGTGTGAGTTATTTCATTACATAGGCCCCTATATAGGTTTTAAATGACACAATTTTGTAGGATGCATACTTTGATAGCTTGTATAGAGTAGTCCCCATACATACAAGAATCCTCAAATTCCAATTAACTTATTTACATCATGTGCAGGGTTATGTGCATTCTATGATTAGTAGATTTTCTTTTATTTTTATTTTTATTTTGAGAGTTTCTACATTTCAAAATAGGAAAGAAAGGAGATATCTCTACTTTATAGTTATAAGTAAACCTAGTTTAGCATGTGGAGAATAGTCAAACAGAGAGTTAATTATTCAAGAAAGGAAATATTAGTCAGTGATTTAATTCTCTATGTAACCTGATTTAGGTGAAGGTTGGTTCTTTCACAAGTATACTCTTGTGTAAGAGAAGGCAGAGGACTCAAAGTGTAATGGTTTGAGCAAGGAAATCATTGTTATTGTTTGATTGCATTATATTATGTCGAACAAACTATGTCAAGCAAACCTCTCTCTAAACGAGGAAAAATGATAAAATGTCTTTTGAATTCTAACAAATATGTAATGACAATTCAAGCATTACAAGATAATGGTACAACTAGTAATATAGTTATTGGAAAAGTTCTTTTTCAGTCACAGATCAATGAAGATTTTTCTTTGGGATTTTGTTTTTTCATAATACTAATTACTGGTTGGAATATTTTTTGGCTTTTGCAGTTTGTCCATTTTTCAGCTCTTACAACCTGCTCCAGGTGATTTTTAAACCAATAAGCTTATATTCGGTGTACTCTAACAATTGAAGCTTTGAATATGAAGTGGTTTTAATATTTCATCCCAATTAGCAAACTATTTTCCAAGATGGAGTATGCTTACATACCTGTTCAAGGTTATAATTAATTCTATAAAATGTCTGGTTAGTTAATCCTTTTATTATTTCTTGTTTGCAAAATCATTTTACTATAACTCTTGGTCGAAATATTACTTTGGCATTTTTTCCATTTAGAATTTTTTTGAATAGATTGTAATAACTAATAACAACTGGTCTATCGGATGCATCCCTAGGTCCAAGCACGTCTTGGATGTTGGGGTGCAACAAAGCATCCCCCTCCCCACCTCAAGTCCCCCTTTTTAACAAATATGGGATGCCCCATTTTTTACAAATATTTTGAGGTGCCTTGGCATCCTTGAGACAACCAAGGGTCGTCAAGATGATTGACATGGGGACATTAGGGTGTCCCCTATGGTTCGCAGCTTCTAAAGTTACCATTTAAAAAACATTCAAGCTTAAAAAAATGTTTCTAATAAAATAAACCCTAAAGGAAGGGCCCACCAACCGAAAATACTCCTCAATCCTTGCCCATCATTATTTTGCATTCACCAAAAGAGAGAGGAAAACAGGAAAACAGAAGAGGAAGAAGAAGAAGGGAGGAGGAGGTATTCTTGCAATCATAGACTAAGACAAAACCAAGTATGTACATTGACATTAAACTTTAAATTTTTATTTTTTTTTCCTTTGCAAATGCTTAACTTAAAGCTTGTTATTATTTTTTATTTAAAAAAAAAATCTCTAAGTTGTTTTTTGATTCAATCATTCAACACAGTGAACCATTAGACAATGATTTTTTTCATTGCTCATTGGTTGAATATATTGCAAATTATTTTTAAAGCCCTTTTTCTTTGAGGAATTGATGTTGTGTATGTTGTTGGAAGTCTCTAATGTAATGTCCCCATTTTCCGAGTGATCACCTAATGGAGTCGGTTAGCCTATCCTATTCCCGTAGGCTAAGACGGAGGGCTAAGGGAATGCCCTAATTGATTAAATATTCTATTTAATCAATTTTATTGGGAAAATTGAAGATATGAAATGACTTCTTATATTTTTGTGAGCCATTGGATGAAGGATAAATAATTAAATAAAATGGCTAAGGAGGTGAGCGAGCCGGGAAGGAGAAAATAAAGGATGGCAAATGACTTTCTATATTTTTGTAAGCCAAGGGAAAAAATAAAACAAATCAAAATAATTTTCCTTGAGATGGACGACCTACGAAGAGGTCAAGAAATGAATTATTAAGTGCCAAAAGAGGTTCGCTCCTCTTGGGAAAAATATAAAATAAAAATATTTTTTATGTTTTTCTAGCATGAGGTCAGCCAAAGGAGAAGAAAAAACAAAATAAAGTAAATTACCAAGGGAGGTCAGCTAGGGCTGGCAGGAAAGGAAAAGTGGCTATAAATATGAGTCATTTGGAGTCATTTCATCATCATTCACATTCATATTTTCTCGAGTTTCATACTCTTTGGCTGCAATATTGCTAGCCTTCATTCCAAGGACGGAAACCCTTAGGAATGTGGTGAGTTGGACGAAACCCTAGCTCATCCTTGTGGAGGATCCATCACAGAGTCTTAATTGTACTTCATTGGCGACATTTGGAGCAGAAGAACTTCATTGCATAATCAGATTTGGAGATCAGTTTTGGAGCAGCACCTTGGTGGCATTTTGGAGCAACTTGCATTAGGGTTTTACCCTACTTTGAGCACCACATTTGGGCAGATTTTGAGCACCCATCTTTGAGGGCATTTACACTTGTTTGGAGGGCGATTTGGAGCAGCAAACCCTAGGCGCACCTCTTGAAGAAGAATTCGCCCAGCTAGGGTTGATCATTTGCCTTCTATTTTGCATGTAATTTGGTATGTACCAACATATTCTATTGGTCTGATTTATAGTGCAGAAATCTGGGCCTTGTTTGTCATGATTGTGCCCTAGATTCTATTGTATAAATCAGATCGGACTTTCAGTTTGTAACAACAGGGTTTTATTCAGAAAATCAGACTTGGTTGTTGCATTTGGATGCCCTGCATTGTGTATTACATGGTGTAATTCATGCGTGTTGTGAATATCATTTGATAGCATCATTTTCCATGATTATTTGTCATGTTTGGGCATATATATGTTCACTGTGATTATTTGTTTAAGAGCGGAAAATAAAATCAGAAATTAAGGTTTTGAGCAGAAAACTAAAGTGCAGAAAATTAGGGCAGAATTCAGAAAATTAATTTCAAAACTTTAGGGCAGATCCCATTGGGGATATTACAGTGGTATCAGAGGTTTGATCTTGCCAGCTTGGAGGGTGTAGATATGTGTTTTGCTTATGTGATTGATTTATGAATCATGGAAGATAGAGAAACAACAAATTTGTTGCTTGAATTTCTTAGAGAAGGTCAAAATAAGATGATGAGAACTCTCCAAAAGTTCTTACCAAAGAGAGAAGATAAGGAGGTAGTAATGAAAAAAGAGGCTACAAAAATCATTGAGGAATACCAGGGTTTATTAGTTGATTTCAAGAATGCACTCCTTTTGATGTTTTCTTGAAAATATATGAAGATGGGAATCTAGGAAAGAGAGATCTATATGACTACATCAGAAATTTAAGAAGAGAAGAAGAAAAATCAGAAGTTATTATTGAGAAAAAAGAAAAGAAGATAGAAACAAAAGAATTGCATCCTTGTGATTTGCAGCCTATAGGTGATCATAAGAAGAGCAAAAATCGGTTAAGGAGAGAACAACGCTGCTTCACATGCCTAGTAGTTTGGACACCTAGCCATAAATGTGGAAGCCCTAAAGAAGATGAAGCCATAAGTTTACTTCAGCGGGATGATGATATGGACAAAGAAGAACCACCTCTTGCATCCACAAGTGAAGAGCACATGTGTCTTCAAGATGACCACAAGGTTGAAGGGTATGCTGTCACGGAGTTTGCCAAACCAGCAGTGATTGATCAACTATATGGAGGTATGAATTCTACTAATGATCCATTACTTGAGCATAGCATTGTCTCACCATCTCTACATCATAGTGGCAAGGAATCAATTTGTGAATTGGGTAACTTTGAAGGTGATGTTGGTCATACATACAAAGACAATTCAGAAATTTTGTTATATAGTGAACAAAGGGACTTTGATAAAATTGATTTAGCATTGCATGAATTGAAGGATCACTTTATGATTAAGGAAGTAATAGTTGTGCATACACTTTCTAGACCAGCAATTGAGGAAAAGCATGTTGGAAATGATTCTACTTACTATTATGATGATTCCTTGATTGAGCATGATGTTGACCTAGCTTCAAAACATGAATTATGTGGAGAAGATGTCATGGAGATAGCTGATTTTGAGAGGCATGATTGTGAAGACCAATCAGAAAATTTATATGAAGATGATAGGTCCCATGAGCCACATCATTTGGAAAGTCAATTGAAGGTCAATGAAGATATGATTGTTGCAGCCCTAACACATTTTGATAATGCTCAAAAGATGATTGCACATTATTGTTGGAAGGTTCAAAGGAGACACAAAGACATTGAAGGAGAACTATCTCTTGCAAATTTGTAGGTACTCAAAGAAGCTTTGGTAGTAATGAAATCAAATTACTTACATCTACTTTCAGATAGAGATCATCTATTCAAGTTTGAGGAAATATATATTGATGCATTGAGAGGAAAAGAAGAAGAAGTTGATAAGCTTACCTTTGAGCTTAAGGCTACTAAGGATTCCTTGAAGAGCACTCAAATGGCCCTTCAAGAATCAGAAATTCAGGTTGGCGAGCTTTGTTTGGAGTTGAGTTTGACACATTTTTCATCATCCGAATCAGAAATTCAGTCATCTATGGCAGCCACATCCAAAGAACAACAGTCCAACACAAAGATTATGAAGAATAGATAGATGGATGAAGAATTGGATGAGCTTCATAAGGGTGAGATATTGTATGAAGATTCGAACATTCCTCATACCAAGATGGTTCAATATGTTGACACAGATCGAGTAGTACATCAAGAATGTGAAGTCTTGGGGTTAGAGGAGAAATGTCCACATGAAGATATACCTTGCAGCCATGGGAGAGAAACTATGACAAGTCATACACTTAATTTTCAGTTTGACACACTTCTTGGACCACCATTGGTTGATGAACATCCAAACATGGAGGGAGAGGTACTTAAAATCCTTGAAGACACTACAAAAAGGTTTGATAGCAGTTCTGATTTTCTGAGTACAAACAACAGTCCTTTGTCTTCACATGATCATGAGATAGATAAATTGCATGAGGATGATAGTGGTAAGAGACCTTACCTTGTTGACACTCAAGATTTGGTGGTTAAGCCTGAGGTAATGGTTGTGGATCGAAGCCACAAACAGTCTGATTTTGTGCATCATGGCATATAGGATGCAAAGAAGACTCAAAACATGTGTGATGAGTGGCTAAGGAGAGCTAGGGAAGCCAAGTTGATGGCTGCCCAAGCAAAACAACACCTACATAAGGTCAATGAACAATGCAGTCACATAGATCATGAGGGGCAACAGAGAGAGACATTTCTTCGATCCTTATTTCTTCCAAGGGAAGAAGCTATGAAGGTTGAGCAAGTGCAGGATGAACCTCTTATGGTTGTAGAACACAAGGAGCAATAAGAATTGCATGAACTTGTTGAGAGGTATGATTTTGAAATTTCGTTTTGTGCAAATGATCTTCATCATAAGGTTCATGAGTCACATTGTTTGGAGAGCCCATTGGAGGCTCAAGTCATGGCTATGGAGGAGGTAGTTGTGCATACACCTTGTGGACCGACAAACAACGATATGTATGCATGTGTAAAAGGAAACAATTGTGATTCAGATTTGGTTGGGAGTCTAACCATCCTTGGAGAGCTCATTGTGTTTGTGATGTCCTGATGTTAAGGCATTGTTTAAATTAAAGATTTAAACGTCATGGTAAAACGATGAAGTTGCTTTCTTGTAATAGAAAGTGCTTCTGGTAGAAATTGTGTATATATCAATATTTAATGAACATATATTATTAATATATAATATTTAATAAATAATATTATATAATATTATTATATTTTAATATAATTAAATATAATATATTTATTTTAATTAACAAGGATATATTATTATATTTATAAATTATAAATATAAATATAAATATTAATAATTTAAATATTATTATAATTATGGTTATATATATATATATAGCAATAAATATATTTACAAGTATTTAAGGAGCGATCAAATAATACTTAAGGCATGCTGGCCGGCTCATTCCATATTTGGCGTCCGACCTTAATATTGCAAGGCGCTGAGTTTAAAGGTAAATTAAGTTCAATTTTGATGGGTCAACTTCTATCATTGACACCATCTTTCGAAGGGTAATTTCATGTGCCAACGATCATACATGGTAAACAAGATAATGATGCGATTAATATATGGTCAATTAGTATTGACAAAGGACAACGATCAGATAAAGAAAAGGGCTGCAATTAGTTGAAGACAACAAAAGGACATGTCCATAGAAATGGATCACATCTCTTCATAGAGATAGAGTAGTATAAAGGGAGGTTTATGGGGAAGAATGGAAAGGAATAATTGGGAGTTAAAATAAATATATCTCTGATATATTCTCAGAAGATAACAAGCAATGCATAAGAAAAGATATTTCTGAGTTAAATACATTTCTGATATAAATAGATATTCTAAGTATAATATCTGCACTTGAAGTATTTTAAGAAGAATATCTGATTTGAATAGACAGATAAAAGAAATTATACTTGGAAGCAGATCTGAAATATATATGTAGCAGTATATTGGGCTGCAGATAGCATAGAAGGAAGGATAAAATCCTTAAGAGTTCTAAAGGATACAAAGGCAAGAATTATCCTCTTGGTATGATGTATCTAACCCTATGTTTATTATGATGAATGCCATGTAGTAAATAATGACAAATGTATATAATTGAAAAGATTATCATTAGTATCATTACACATGTATATATAAGCATTGTGAAACTTGCTTTGAAATATATATAAGGGAAAACATCAATAGTTTATATTCGCAACACCTTGAAGTAGTGGTATGTTCAAACTCAATGCTTATTTATTACTATTGCCTACAACCTTAGGATAGGCAAGGTTTTGTTAGGGAGAGGCGGAGTAAATCCATCCGTCGAGGTGGTTTCATCACGCTCTAGACAAGTAAATCCCCATCCATGGTTGAGGATTAGAAGAGAAATAAGGATTGAGACTTGAACATAACCAATACAGAATGTGCTATGAATAAATGTGATCAATTGGTATGTTGAAGTATATCGAAGTATGTTCAAGCTAATACTTGGTTATTTCTATTGCCTCCAATCTTAGGATAGGCAGGTTTTGTTAGGGAGAGGCGAAGCAAATCCATCCATTGAGTTGGTTTCATTGTGCCCTAGACAAGTAAATCCCCATCCATGGTTGAGGATTAGAAAGGAAGTAAGGATTAAGACTTGAACATAGTCGATACTGAATTGTGTTATGAATTGAACTAAATGTGGATTATGCTATGATGATTTGATCTCATTATTTATGTCATGTATGTCATATTCCCCCACGATCATATTCAACGGATGTCTCCAATCGCCACATCTCTTGGGCGGTTAAAACTCCCTCGTGGGTTTTTAAAGGAGAACTTTCCCTCCTCCAAAAGGCAGCGATCAACATACACTTCTCTCTGCGATAGGAAATAACAAGAGCAACACCATATACAGCAAAGAGAGTAATTCCAAGACTCTGCAGCAGCCAGACACCATACACAGTAAGGTACGCCATGATGATCTTACTCCATTAATAAATACTTGATCTAATTTGTATGCATATGCCTTTGCATCTAATGAATAATATATTCTGATTTCTGATAATAACTGTGTAAAAGATGTCTTGATTCAGATTCAAATAGGCATTAGGATTAGTAATTGCATTTCATGATTTAGTACTCTAAATTGGCTCATTATATTACATATATAGGAATGTTATGATCTTAAAGTTGAATCGCATATTAGAGTAATTCCAAGTTATGCAATATGTTATTACTGTATTATATGTTGTTTAAACTTCATGATATGATAAGTATAAACTCTTAGGAAATACAATGTTAGATGTTACATAAGATAAGAAATATTGTTGATGAAACATATAAGATTAACATATAACCTCATATGAGATGGTGAGTTTGAGATGTATAGTAGCCAACATGGGTATGTTTTGTCCCTTGTCTCAGTAGGTGCAATGGCACCCCTTGGACAAGTGGAAAGTGGCCCTTGTCTCAGTAGGTGCAATGGCACCCCTTGGACAAGTGGATATGGCCCTTGTCTCAGTAGGTACAAAAAAGGTACCCCTTGGACAAGTGGAAGTGGCCCTTGTCTCAGTAGGTACAAAAAAGGTACCCATTGGACAAGTGGAAGTGGCCCTTGTCTTAGTAGGTGCAATGGCACCCCTTGGACAAGTGGATATGGCCCTTGTCTCAGTAGGTACAAAAGGTACCCCTTGGACAAGTGGAAGTGGCTTTTGGCTCCAGTTGGTGAAGAAGTCACCCCTCGTGCCAAAGGATTAATAGTGGACCCATGATTGGCCAAAGGGCATCCTTTCACCTCATCTCATATGAAGTTAAGAGTTAATGCATGGATAGTGATGATAAATATATATATACTGATAGAGATCATGACATTAACGATAAAGAATATCATAGTGAATCTAAGAGGAATATATGAAATATAAGTGATAGAGAATGTGTATTGAAAGTAATCAGAAAGATTATGGATACAAGATAGAAAATGATAATTGATGTTAATTATTGAAAATCTAAAGGCAATGTTCTTATGTGATTGAATATATCATTTATCTATTGCTATAATTGAAATTAAGAAAGTTTGGTATAATAACGTTCTCTTTACAAGTTGGAAATGTGTTCAAAGTTTTGAAATGTTGACTTGTGACAAGGGGACATTACAGTGGCATCAGAGCGGTCTTCCTGCCATCCTGTGAAGTAATCTTATGCAAGCATACACTAGAAGGAACCGCCAACTACTAGAAGAAAAAATGAACAACGAAATGAGGGCCTTCATGGAAGCCACTACCAAGGCCATGATGGAACAAAATGAAAGAATCACCAAAGCCATGATGGATCAAGGTGAAAAGACAACCCAAATGATTTTAGAGGCACTCCAAAAGGTGGGTGACACTACGGATCATCCAAAAACCCACTCAACCAATGGAAAGGAAGTAGCCTCTAACCAAGCTGAAAACAGTAATTCTTCATCAAGCACACGAGTTCCACTACCACCCTTCTTACCAAGCGAAGACAATCCAATAACGACAAATGACATCATCCAAGAGATGAGCACTGAAGACATGATTAGAGCCTATGCAAACTTAGATCCCGAACTAAGAAATCTTGTATCCTTCAGTGAATTTAGCAACTCCAAAAGGAATGAACTAGCAAGAAAGGAAAAGAGACCCATCAACAAAGATTTGAAGCAAAAGACTAATAAAGTAATCCTTCCCAACTTTGATGGGACAAGTAAAATCACTCCGCGTGCATGGCTAGAAAAATTAAATGATTATTTTCAACTTAGTCCCATGACCGAAAAAGATGCCCTTCAATTCGCCATTCTACACTTAGAGGGTTTGGCGTACGAATGGTGGCATCATGGAAAGCACACACAAGATCATGAAACCGTTAAATCCTATGAGGAATTTTCTAAAAGGTTCCTTAAGAAATTTGAATGCAGGCATCCTGAGCAAGATTTTAAGGACTTAACCCAAGTAAGGCAAAGAGGGACGGTGGACGAATATGTGAATGAATTCGAGGAAATAGCCCTTCGAGTTTCAGGGATGGAGAAGGGGAGGCTTACATTTCTATTCATCCAAGGCTTGAATGAAAAACTAAGAGGATTAGTGGGCGCACTTAAACCCACTACACTTGATGATGCCATAGAAATGGCCACCCAACTAGAACAAAACCAAACCCCTCAACCATTTACTAAACCCTTCCATAAGAAAGGAAGGTTTGATAAGACATACCACCGCAAAGATGAGAGGAAGGATAAAAAGCTATGTTTTACATGCGGAGCACCATGGACACTAGGACACCTATGTCACAAGCTACAAGATTTAAAAGAGAAAGGGCTATGTTTCAAATGTAAAGATAAATGGGAACGAGGTCACAAATGTGGGCAAGCTCGCATCATTGAAGCCTTAACCTATGAAGAGGAGGAAGAAAATCCGACAAAAAGGAGAAGGTATGAACCTGAAGAGAAAGTCACCCTAGCTGCTATATCTAAGGTATCTAAACATCATCCATTTAGAATTAGGTGCCACCTAAATGGTAACAAAATTATAGCTTTAGTAGATAGCGGAGCTACTCACAACTTTATAGATGAGACTTTAACCAAAAGAATGAAGCTAAACCCCCAAGAATTTGAAGGATTTATGGTATCCCTAGCAGATGATTCCACAAAAGAATGCTCAAGAATGCTACCACAATTAGGATTATCCATAGGGAGACACCCCTTCCAAGATGACTTCTATGTGGTAAACATGGGAAACACGGATATGATTTTAGGCATGCCATGGCTGCACTCCCTAGGTAAAGTCACCATAGATTTTCCAAAATTAGAACTCTCTTTTGAAAAGCAAGGAGAAAGGATCACCCTTCATGGGCTATCTGATGGGTCACCTAGAGTTATCTCATGCAAACGAATGGCGAGAACTTTTAGACATAATCAAATAGAATGGGCAGCCCAATGCATGATCCTAGACAAGTCAACTCCATTAGGGCAAAACATTCACATAGATATTCAACCTATCCTAAGAAAACATAAGAAGGTATTCGATGACATACCACCGGGTTTGCCTCCCAAGCGGGGTTTTGAACACATAATTGAAATGGAAAGAAATGCAAAACCTGTTATTACTACCCCTTATCGACACCCCCAAAAATTCAAAGAAGAAATAGAGAAGACCATTAATGAACTCCTAGCAATGGGCCATATACAACCAAGTTCTAGCCCTTTTGCCTCATCCGTAGTACTTGTGAAAAAGAAAGATGGCACTATGAGGATGTGCATTGATTATAGAGCCCTAAATAAACAAACCATAAAAAATCGCTATCCAATCCCAAGAGTAGATGAACTAATTGATGAGTTACACGGGGCTAAGTACTTCTCTAAGATTGATCTTCGCTCCGGGTATCATCAAATAAGAATGAGGGAAGAGGACATACCCAAAACAGCGTTCCGATGTCATTATGGTCACTTCGAGTTCCTGGTTCTACCATTTGGGCTAACCAACGCCCCGGCCACCTTCCAGTCTTGTATGAACCATACCTTCCGAAAACAACTCCGAAAATTCCTCCTAATTTTCTTTGATGACATACTAATTTACAGCAAGATGTGGGAGGAGCACCTTAAGCACATAGAGGAAGTATTATCCATACTTGAGCAAAAGTCCCTTTATGCCAAAATCTCCAAGTGCGAGTTTGGGATGGAAGAAATCTTGTATTTAGGGCACAAGATTAGTGCAGAAGGTGTCAAGGTTGACGAAGAAAAAATTAAAGCCATAAAGGCATGGCCTAGACCAAAAACTCTAACCCAACTGCGAGGATTTCTAGGGCTCTGCAGTTACTATAGGAGATTTGTAAAGAATTTCTCCCGGATAGCAGCTCCCTTGTCAGACCTAACAAAAAGGGGATTATTTCAGTGGAATGATGCAGCAGGGAGAACATTTGAGGAGTTGAAACATGTCATGAGTACATGTCCGGTTTTAGCTATACCTAACTTCTCCCTGCCCTTCGAGTTGGAATGTGATGCCTTTGGTGAAGGAATTGGGGCGGTACTAATGCAAAATAAGCATCCCATAGCATTCGAGAGCCGCAAGCTGACAATCGCAGAGAGACTTTACTCTACTTACGACAAAGAAATGTTGGCAATCATGCATGCTTTAGCCAAGTTCCGACAGTACCTAGTATGTGGAAAGTTTACAGTCCGGACGGATCATAACAGCTTGCAGCATTTTCTAAAACAGCGTGATCTTAATGATAGGCAACAAAAATGGGTGAGTAAAATCCAAGCCTATAACTTTGACATCACTTATGTGAAGGGGAAAAATAATGTGGTTGCCGACGCACTCTCTCAAAGACCTTTCATATGTGCCATGACAAGCATTTCACCAGATTGGAAAAACATCCTCATAGCCGACTATGCTAAGGATCCTCTCACCATAAGTATACTTGAGGGTAACTTACCAAATGATGAATTCAAAGTCCAAGATGAACTTTTACTCTATAAGAATCGGGTTTATGTGACAGCGGAATCTAAGATAAAAGGGAAAATCCTTAGAGAATTCCATGATCAACCTCTAGCTGGACATCAGGGTTATTACAAAACCTACAAGCAGGTTAGAGAAAGGTTTGCGTGGAAAGGACTAAAGAAGGATGTGTTGAAACATGTGCAAGAGTGTGATACTTGTCAAAGGAACAAGGTGGAACAAACCCATCCAGCAGGGCTACTACAACCCTTACCCATTCCGCAACAAAAATGGAGTAGTATATCCATGGACTTCATAACTGGCCTGCCAAGAGCACAGGGCAAAGATTGTATATATGTGGTCGTAGATAGACTCACAAGGTATGCACATTTCATGGCTCTCACTTCTGAATATAAAGCCCCTCAAGTAGCAGATATGTTCTTTAGAGAAATTTTTAGACTCCATGGTTTACCCGACACCATAATCAGTGATCGTGATAGCCGTTTCATGAGTTCCTTCTGGCAAGAATTGTTCAGATTATCCGGAACGGAATTGACCCCCAATACTAGTTATCATCCACAAACGGATGGTCAAACCGAAATTGTGAATAAATGGATTGAGGGATACTTACGAAACTATGTCACCGGGCACCAGAAGGCGTGGATTAAGTGGTTACATCTGGGTGAATATTGTTATAATACAACACATCACATGTCAATCGGTATGAGCCCTTTCAAAGCTCTATACGGATATGAAGCTACTTCATTTGGAAGCCTAATTCTCCAAGAAAGTAGAGTTCCAAAAGCCAAGGATTTTGTTCAGCAACATGAAGACATTATGAGAGTTCTCAAAGATAATTTACATCATGCTCAAAATCAGCAGAGAATATATGCCGACCGGAAACGAATAGAAAGGACATTTGAGATAGGAGACAGAGTATTTCTAAGATTGCAACCCTATAAACAATCTTCCATAAAATCTAGTGGTGCCGAGAAGCTTAAACCCCGATTCTATGGGCCTTATAAGGTACTAAGGAAAGTTGGAGAAGTAGCATATGAATTAGATTTGCCTTTGAGTAGCAAGATCCACAATGTATTTCACGTCTCCCGACTTAAGAAAGTACTTGGTCAAAAGATCACCCCAAGTGAGGAATTGCCTCCTCTCGATGATGAAGGACAATTAGTCCTAGACCCAGAAAAAATATTAAGCAAAAGAGAGAAAATTAAGGGGTCGAACTAGCATAGAGTATCTCATCAAATGGAAAGGATTAACCATAAGTGATGCTACTTGGGAAGAAGAGGATATTCTTGATCATCCAAATCTTAATTGCTTGAGGACAAGCAATCTTGAGTAGGGGGGACTGTCATATTCCCCCACGATCATATTCAACGGATGTCTCCAATCGCCACATCTCTTGGGCGGTTAAAACTCCCTCGTGGGTTTTTAAAGGAGAACTTTCCCTCCTCCAAAAGGCAGCGATCAACATACACTTCTCTCTGCGATAGGAAATAACAAGAGCAACACCATATACAGCAAAGAGAGTAATTCCAAGACTCTGCAGCAGCCAGACACCATACACAGTAAGGTACGCCATGATGCTCTTACTCCATTAATAAATACTTGATCTAATTTGTATGCATATGCCTTTGCATCTAATGAATAATATATTCTGATTTCTGATAATAACTGTGTAAAAGATGTCTTGATTCAGATTCAAATAGGCATTAGGATTAGTAATTGCATTTCATGATTTAGTACTCTAAATTGGCTCATTATATTACATATATAGGAATGTTATGATCTTAAAGTTGAATCGCATATTAGAGTAATTCCAAGTTATGCAATATGTTATTACTGTATTATATGTTGTTTAAACTTCATGATATGATAAGTATAAACTCTTAGGAAATACAATGTTAGATGTTACATAAGATAAGAAATATTGTTGATGAAACATATAAGATTAACATATAACCTCATATGAGATGGTGAGTTTGAGATGTATAGTAGCCAACATGGGTATGTTTTGTCCCTTGTCTCAGTAGGTGCAATGGCACCCCTTGGACAAGTGGAAAGTGGCCCTTGTCTCAATAGGTGCAATGGCACCCCTTGGACAAGTGGAAAGTGGCCCTTGTCTCAGTAGGTGCAATGGCACCCCTTGGACAAGTGGATATGGCCCTTGTCTCAGTAGGTACAAAAAAGGTACCCCTTGGACAAGTGGAAGTGGCCCTTGTCTCAGTAGGTGCAATGGCACCCCTTGGACAAGTGGATATGGCCCTTGTCTCAGTAGGTACAAAAGGTACCCCTTGGACAAGTGGAAGTGGCTTTTGGCTCCAGTTGGTGAAGAAGTCACCCCTTGTGCCAAAGGATTAATAGTGGACCCATGATTGGCCAAAGGGCATCCTTTCACCTCATCTCATATGAAGTTAAGAGTTAATGCATGGATAGTGATGATAAATATATATATACTGATAGAGATCATGACATTAACGATAAAGAATATCATAGTGAATCTAAGAGGAATATATGAAATATAAGTGATAGAGAATGCGTATTGAAAGTAATCACAAAGATTATGGATACAAGATAGAAAATGATAATTGATGTTAATTATTGAAAATCTAAAGGCAATGTTCTTATGTGATTGAATATATCATTTATCTATTGCTATAATTGAAATTAAGAAAGTTTGGTATAATAACGTTCTCTTTACAAGTTGGAAATGTGTTCAAAGTTTTGAAAATGTTGACTTGTGACAAGGGGACATTACAATGTAGTATTGTTCTCATTATAAATTATGCTATTATAGATGAGTTTAATATGAATGATGCTATGAACTGAATATTATCTTAATTTATTGATCTTTAATATTTCTAATCTCCCTTTCTAGTGATCTTATTGTATGCAAGTAAAGAAATCAGGAATATCCTAAAAGGGGACATTACAGTGTTTGGGAGAGCAAGTTTTCTAAGGAAGAGGAGTCTTTGTGGGAAGCGGGACTCCTAATGGATTTTGAACCTTTTAGTTTAGGGTCGAAATTGCTTTTGGGACCAGATGTCCCGATTGGACCTTTTGAATGTTTACACTTTTCGCAGGGAGCGGGACTTCGGGTGAATCTGGTTTTTTGGGCTTCAAATGCTTTAAGGTCCGAGAGTCCTTTCGGTGTCCAAAGTCTTGAAAGGATTTTTCCTTCACTGGGATTTTATTTCGGGAGTGGGGCTCCAGACGGATTTTGGACTTTTTTTTTTGTGTTTAGTGTCAAAAAATCCTTTCGGGACCCACAGTCCCAAAAGGATATTTTCTTTTGTAAATTTGTCTAAGTTTAAAACAGACCACGGGGAGCGGGGGTCTAGGCAGATTTTGGACATTGGGTCCTAAAGTCTTAGGGTCTTGAGATCCTTTTGAGGCCCGAAGTCTCGAAAGGATATTTCCTTAGTTTTTTTTTTTGAAAAGACTCGCACAGAGCTGGTAGGGGCGGGAACTAAAACAGATTTCGGTCTTTTCTTGTTGAGTCTAAATCGGGTCCCGAAAGGATTCATGTGATGTCCCGATATTAAGGCATTGTTTAAATTAAAGATTTAAACATCATGATCAAAGACAGTGAAGTTGTTTCCGTGAAATGCGGTGTTTTGAATTGCGTATGTACTAATATTTAATACATATATAACATTTAATAATATTATTTTATAAATATTTTAATAACGAGATATATTATGTTATCAATTTAAATATTATTATAATTATAATATAATATATCATTATATATAATATATAATATATAATATATAATTAAATATAGGATATGTTCCTAATTAACAAGATACATATAATATTATATTGAATACAATAAATATAAATATAAGTATAAATGATAACATGACTATCAATATAAAATATTAATATTCTAAATATTATTATTTTATACATACAACTGCCTTCCTTAATACCATACGGTGGGCAGCAGCCAGCGCTTCACAAAAAGGCAGCAAGCGATGCACCAAGAGGTGCGATCCTATCAAAGACAACACCTAAAGGATGCGATCTTGGGAGAGACATGACCTTTCACAAAAGACAAGCATCTTTTAGGGAATATAAAAGAGAACTCCTCACTCTTTTCAAAAGGCATCGATCAAGGAACAAAAGATTTCTGAACTGTATAGAAGTATAAAAGAATATATTTCAGAATTAGGAGAAAAGATACTTGGAAGCATATCTGAAAGAAAAGGCACAACAGTCTATTGGGCTGCAAGGAAAAAGATATACAACTTTAAGTATAAAAAATTTGCAACAAGGAAGGAATATGGGAAGATATATCTGTATATATATAAAAGGAATACAATAATAAGAATAGTCTGATTAAGAAATATACTTCTGAGTTGGAGGAGGAAAAGTAATGTGTGGAATGAAGAAGATAAATCAAATACACTAGCAGAGTTATGATTGTCATTAGTTCATGCACATAATCATTTAGATGCATTGCTGATATGATTGTTTGTGACTATGAATTGATTAGTTTATTATGCATTAATGTGGACTCTTGTATGAATGTTATGGTTTCTATGATGCAGGAAATGTGGTGCAAGAGGGGTACGACAATAGGGCACTCTTCTAGGTATGCCACTCCAAGGGGATTGGATAATCCCAAGGGGCCAAGGGGGTACAAAGGGTAATTGCCCTTGGGCTTAGAAGAGATGGCTTCTGGGGCACCCTTTTGTCACCTCATTCTCCTATCATAGACATGCAAATTCAAAGGAACCAATCATAGAGAAAGGGAAAGGAAATGACAAGAGGAGGGGGAACGGAATAACAGATGCCTCATTAGGTAGACCACCTCATCTGTATGGCATGCGCCACATGAGGCCAAGGGGGATGGTATATCCGCTCTTGGGCCTAGGGTAGAGGATTTGGGACATCCCATCGAAGTCACACTCCGCAACTCTCTTATGGTTGAGTCTCTTAGATAGTTAGATTTTAGTTGGATTAATAATGCTATTTGAGTTTGTTAATCATGTTAACTTGACTATGAGAAATATTATTGTAAGTATTTTCTAGCTTGTTTGCTTGGAAATTGATAATTTAGGGTAAAATTAGTATTGTTCCTATAAGGGACATTACAATTCGTTTAAAAATTCCAACGGCACGACTAGTTTTTGAATTTCAAGGCTTGGTCTGAATTATAACCCTAAGGGCCATTTATCCTTCTAACCTTAATCTAATACAAAATTAAAAAACCTAAACTAACCAGGGAAACCAAACAAAAAACAAAAACCCTAAGCCTAAATGGAAAAATAGAAACAAAAGACCAACTAAACACAAACATTGAATTAAACCTAATTAACCCTAAACATACTAATAACAACGAGAAATAAAAACAAAACAAAATTAAACCACAACAAGAAAGAAATTAAAATGACAAGGGTGATAAAACCCTACTTGGAGACAAACGACAACTGGAAACGAGGAAAACGGAAGAACTTCAATCACCGCGACCTAGACCCTCAAAATATCAGTTCAATTGATCGAAAATCCCAAATTTTGCGAGTTTAGTTGCAATAATGGTGTTTAATGGCAAAGAGCGTTAAAATTGAGAAGTTGAAGAAGTGGAATCAGGGTAAAAACAACAAAATTCGATTAAATACCTCCTCATTTAATAAATCGTACAGCATTAAATGCGGTAGGTTGGGGGCGGGGACGCATTTTGGATTCAGACTTTTGGTCGAAAAATCAAAAAGGTCCCAAAGACCGATCGGGGCCCGAAGTCCCAATCGGGTTTTCGAGAGAGGCCCGAAGTCCAGAATGAGACTTGAAACCCGGGATTCCGGGAGTTAGAGAACTTCTAGGACTTTCACAAAAAGGTCACAAGTTTTGAAGCTGAAACAAAAAATGCCTAAGTGAAAACTTAGGACTCAAAAGGGGATCAATTGATCAAAGCAAGCTACAAGGAGAAAATGACCAAGGGAGGGGGTCCCCAACTGGTAAAAAGGTGAGGTGTGTGTTTGCAGGGCATAACAAGACCATTCACCAAAAATCAACTCACACCCGAAACCTAAAAACACAGTGCTCTCAAATATAGGAAAAGTGAAAATTAATATAAGGAGTTGAGCTCATTTGAAGGGTTAGACTATCAATTGCATTTGCTTTTGCTCTGAGTGAGACTTGAGTTCTCCCCTTATTTCTTGAGGACGAAAACCCACCTGAAATACTAGTTTCGAGGACGGAAACCCTCCTAGCTGGAAGTGGTGATTTCATCTTGAGATCGCATTTGTGTTACAAGTGAAGTTTTTTCTAGTTGTTGCTGATAATGGATTTCTTTGATGTGTTTTGATGCAGTTTTGGAGTGCAAGAATGATTTGAAGTTCATTATTTGAGTTTTTTATTTACTGTGGTGAAGTTTCAGTTTGCAGTTTATTTTAATATTAATTTTTGGAGTGTTTGTTGAAGGGACCGAACCATAGAGGGAGGCCATACCTTATATCTAGTACTGGTAATTGAATTAAATCCAAGCTGATATCAAAATTGTGTTGAGCGAACATTAGAAGAGGCGTCTAGCAGCACAAAAAGTAATTCGTGGGTTTCTTAAAGCTTCCGTACCTTTTTTCTCTAATGTCGTATCCATTTGATATGTGGGAGTTTAAAGAAAAAAGGGAAGCGCTTGTCTTTGTCTTATCTGGAGGAGTGGGGGCCACAAAATCATCTTGTTTGAATTGCTAGCTTTGATAATACTTTGTAATACTTGTCTTTCGTGATGTTTGGATAATCTTGGGTTTTTCCGTACAGTTTGAGTCTGCTGCTCTTAGTAATATCAGACCAGCATAAGTCTGATATTTATTTCTGAATGTTAACTTCAGACTTATGGTAAATTTTGGAGTGGGTTTGTTGACTGGAGTGATCACTTGTTGAAGATAAGTGTGGGGGTTCAATTTGCAGCTTCTGGGTTGTTGTTTCAGCACACAGGAGTAATATTAGAGTGTGTTCAGTGTGTTTTCAGAATGGTTTCAATCTGATTTTAGCAGAGTTATCAGCAGATACAATGTGTTATCAGACCTGTAGCATCCTTGCAATAAGCTTTCAGTGGCTTCTCTTTAGTGGTCTACTTATTAGCTCTGTAAGCATGATATTCTGAGTTTTATGATCTGATATATTTTGTTGCAGCAGTTTGTTAATGATCAGAATATAAATATTTATCAGTTGTTTCAGCTCCTACTTGTTAGCAATTTACCATATTGAATTGCACTTCGTGTTTGCATATAGTCTAAGTTTTCATTTTCGGTGGTTTGTAATGATCTTTCCTGAAAAGAGGTTTTCTAGTTTGAAATGGAAATACTGTTTGAAAACAATCTATTAATTTACTTCAGTGCCGGTTCATTTTCATTT
Source organism: Cunninghamia lanceolata (assembly GCA_027924645.1). NCBI lineage: Eukaryota > Viridiplantae > Streptophyta > Pinopsida > Cupressales > Cupressaceae > Cunninghamia > Cunninghamia lanceolata. The sequence goes on along the minus strand of BSBN01000918.1, from coordinate 5,995,275 downwards.
CAGTGCTTTTGGCAAGTTCTACAGGTAAATGTTGGACAAGTATATTCACAATAAAACATGCTTTTATATGATAACTGATATAAGGAGTTTTCAATCAATTAAATTTAATTAATAAATCTGTATGTAATGGTTACAGCACTGTCCAATTGAAAATTTTTATATATTCAATAAAAATCTATATACTACAAACTTGTCTATATATATATATATATATATTTCTTATTAAAATAAATACATATCTGCCTGTGCTAAATATACAGAAATAACATTTCCAGCTGACAAAAAAAAACGAAATAGAACAATTTCAGCAATATATATATATTTTATAGATATTAAAGAACAGTTTCGAACCCAAACGTAATGATCAGCAACGAAATTCAGGCAAAGTTTACTGAGTTTTGATTTTTTTAATAAACAAATTTTATAAGTTTGAATGAGGCGTTGGCTCCCTTAAGGGAGCCGCGGTGGGGGCGGTGGCCTGTGGGGAGAGTCACCTCTCCCACGGCTCTTTGCTGGCCACCGTCGATACAAAGAATGCTGCTAACAAATTTTATATTTAATAATTGTCATTCCAAAAACATAGCTTCAAATGACATTCATTGATATCATTGAAGCATTTGATATATATAATTTAAATATTTTCCACTATAATTTATATATTACAGACAATTTTTATATGATTTCGATACCATCAAATATATATATATATATATATATATATATATATATATATATATGTATATATAATAAGAAATATAAGCAGTAAAATAACTTCAATAATATGATAACATTTTATATTAATATGAAAGAGGAATATATAATTTCCGAACAGCTTTTTATATATATATATCCAACACTGGTTATGCAGTAAATACAACAATATATATATATGTGTGTGTGTGTGTGTGTGTGTGTGTGTGTGTGTGTGTGTGTGTGTATTGATCATCGTACAGTAAGGGCGAAATTAATCATTAAATTCATAATAATAACAATGATTTTATCATTTCACGAAGAATGATCAACAACACCCACACAAATCAAAGATATTGGCATTATGGATTGAATTGAAAACCTGTTGAAACGATATCCGATCGATGACTTTCTTCCTGATCTTCTTTCCTTTTCACTGTTCTTCCTTCCACTTTGCCAAATCCTCAAATTTTTTTGTCTCTGTTTTGTTTTTCAGATTGACTGTTTTTGAAAATTCTTGTGTGTGTTTGAGAATGAGAGTTTAATCTCTTTTTAAAATACGTTCTTTCCTTTTCAAACTTCTTTCTATCTTTTCCCAGTTTCTAATTTTTGTTTTGTTTTTGTCTTCTAATTTTGAGTCTTTTTTCTATTTGTTTCTATCTTTTTGTTTTGTTTTCTAAATTTGTTTTCTTTTTCTAAGTTTTTATTTCTAATTTATCAAATAAAACATATTTTTCTATTTTCGAAAACTCACAATTAATATCTAATTTAATTTTAGTAACTAAATTTTACAACACAATTGTTTCTAAAATGATAAATAATAATAATTCTAATTTCAAATAAAAATCAATAAATAATTTAAACTATTTTTATTTTCACTATGAGAATTTAATGCTAGCCAACAATTAATTAATTAAGCAACTATAGGTTAACAATAATTTCCTTTCTAATAAAATAAGAAACAATATAATATGATTAAATCATGCAATAATAATGCAACTATATGATTTCTAAGTGTCTGTGTGTGTGCGAGAGAGACCACTCCATCTTAACCCTGCCAGGAAGCTAATCCCCTCTACCTTAACCACACCCTCGTCTTCGACAACCTGCAACTCATGAAACTCCGATTTCCATTAATAGGTTAGTGTCCAATAGCCGAAGCATTACATTTCATCATTTCAAAATAAAGTCATATTCACTATATTATTTCAATATAAAATAATATTCACTTCTTTCATCTTTCAAAATAAAGTAATATCTATTTAATCCAGATCAAAATAAAATAACATTTAATTAATCCACACTTAATTATCTATAAATAGCTCCAATTATAGTAAGTTCAGAATGCATCAAAGTTTGAGACGTGATAGTATGCAACCCCGGATGGTAGTACCGCTAGAGGATTCTTTAGTTTGCATTCATTTTGTACAAACTGGATGGTTTACTACCAATTGATATAGCATTTAACTCTGGCCCATTTGGCATTGAACAAGTTGGATGCTATCAACCATTTTGGCTTGTATCTACTTAAGACATTCTGCCAGTGGTTTTGCATACTTGCACACATCCGCTGAATAAGTGTTTATAAGGTCGGCTTAGCTGCCTTGTGTGCTCATTCTGTAACTGAATCTAACACACTCCGCTTAATAAGCACAGATAAGGACGGCCTAGCTGCCTTGTGTGTTTCATATTGTATTGCATTGGCACACTCCACTGTAGAAGTGAAGATAAGGATGGCTTGTCGTCTTTTGTGCCTTCGTAGAACATTTGGTAATTGCATTCATCAGAGTAGCTGTGTGTGATCTAAAGCACCGTATGCTCTCACCTTGCCCACATTGGGATCTTGGTGATCAGAAAGTTTTCGGACGTTGCATTTGCATTCATATTTGCAAATTTTTAAAAAAAATTGGTTGTGCCTATTACAAATTTTAGAAGTGAAGAACATATAGGAATCAAGAAGCCAACTAAAGACTGTAGAAAAAAAAGAAGACAACAGATGATAGCAATGAAATGTAAACCAAGGAAAAGCACAAAGACCCAAGAACATGGGGAAAGGAGAAGGAATGTGTGGAGAAGGAATGTGTGAAGTGACACATAAGTGTGAAGTATCATGAAAGGAATGGCATATTGGGAAAGTTCACACGCTTGATGGCAAGAGGATAAGTAATGAAGTGCCACCATCCAAGGGGATAAGTGAGATGTTGATAGGATCTAGTAGAAAGATAAGATAATAGAGATAAAGACATAGCTTTTGTGTAATTTTGTTTGGATGAGTAGGTAAAGGTTGCAGTCCCAAGGAAGGAGTCTTGGCTATAAAAGGAAAGGGAAGAATTAGGAATAGAATTAAAAGTAATTTTGATGATTGTTAAGGGGAAGAAGATAATAGAGATCAAAGTGAGGGCTTGCACAAAAGTTAAGGACACAGGGTAAGAGAGAGATTGGTTGGTTCATATCATGTCTAAGTGTGAATGGAAGTAGAAAGTTGAGAGGACTTTGCAGTGTCCACTATTAACAAAGCCCTCCATCTTGCTTGAAACATTTGGTAAGACAACCCTTACTGAAATGTGTTCAAGGGGTTCAAGTGGGCAAAGCTGTGGATGGACATAGGCCAATGAGACAACCAAAATCAGGTGCACCTGGTTGTGTTGGTGTCTCTAGTGGAACCTCAAGTTGAAGAACTGCTCAAAATTAGATTCCTATAGAAGTTGGAGCATTGCATGCAAAGAGACATGGGGATCCTAGAAAGTGGAAGAGTTTCCTCATGCATGCAATGGAGAAAAGTGTTGCTCCAAACAGTGTGCATAGCTTTCAAGGGATTGGAACTAAAAGGAGTAACACTCAACTACCTTATTGGAAATCCACCGTAGTGCTAGCTTGTCTAAGGACATACAATATACTTAGTCTGAGGGGATGTTGACTCGGGATAGTGGTAGTGGGAGAGAAGGGGTTGCTGAGTGATGGACCTTGTTGGAAGTAAGGTCCCTCTATAGGGACAGTCCTTTCAATTGGGATAATTAGAGGTTAATTTTAAGCTTGCAGTCTACTTTCTCGAAAATCGAGAGCTTAGTGAAATTCAAAAATGGGTTTGTGACATCAAATATGGTTCATACATGGTTTTACAGTTGTTGGACTTCTTGAAATTCATCGATTCCATTGCCCAATGGATAAGGCATTGGAATGAAATTTGGCTTATTAAAGGGTCTTCACAAATCATCAAGTGACCTAGGGGGTCAAATCATCACTTCTAGTTGGTGAAAGTTGCATATGAAAGTATAATTTGTAGTTAAGGACATAAAAGGATCCCTTTCTATTATTATTAGCCTTTGCATATAATTAAATTTATTTAGTTCATTCTAGAATTAATAATTTATAAAAGCGTGCAAACTTCAGCAATCATTAAACCTTTGTACATAATTATATTTATTCAATTCTAAGAATTAGTAAATTATAAACGTCTGCAGACTTTAGCTATTATTAGTCTTTGCACATGATTATATTTATTCAATTATTTTAATAAAATAAATTATAAAAGTCTGCAACCTTCAACTAATGTTAGTCTTTGCACAACTTTTTATTTAATTCTTTTTAGAATCAGTAAATTATAAAAGTTTTGCAAACTTCAGCTATTATTGCCTTTGCACATGATTATATTTATTTAATTCTTTTTAGAATTAATAAATTACAAAGGTCTGCAAAGATATGTTATTTGTGGACCATGCACATTGTAATTTAATTAGAAAAGGTGGAAAAATCATGCAAAATACCCACCATAATAGAAAAAGCTGAAGTGAGAGTAGAAGGATTAAAATTAGGAAAGTTGATTTATTTTTAAAACTTGGAGTGTTGTGCAAATTTCCAAGTTGCTTTTGGAAAACTTTATTAATAACTGCTATGCACATTGTAAGAGGATCTTCTTTTGGAAGGATCTACTTTTTTAGAGAAATTCCCTAAAAAGCTCTTTTAAAAGAAGAATTTTATTGTATGTCTTTTTGCTGCAATACAATTCCTGTCAATTGTTCGAAGTGTCCAAACCTATGTGAGTAGTGATTCTGTTGTGATAGATGCAATTTCATTCTTCAAACTGTGTATGTATCTTTATATTAATGGTGAATTTTATTATGCTAAATGATTTTTTTAACTCTGTATTGTAGCCTTGTGTAAGATTTTATAGGTTACAAGAAAATTATTGATAAATTTAGGCTTTGCACTAGGTTGATTGATTATGAGATGGTATTTGCTCTCTACTTTGGTATTCTCCTCCTTTAATCAATAAAACCTCGTGCATTTATTTTTATTTCAGCAATCCTTATTTTGTTTGTGTCCATAGATTCTTGCTCTCTGCAATCTACTCAGAAATCCATGCACGTATGCTTGTGTTTCTAAAAAACCCAGAAAATCTTTGCATGAAGTGTTTAGTGTCTATTTGAGCCCAAGTCTTGTGCAAAGGCCCAAAATATTACATTGCATGTTAGCTTTTCTGTATTATTCCAAACTTGCATGTCAAAGCTTGTGAATATTGTAAGTGTTGTACATATTTTCATTTTCTTTGCACAAGGGAGCTTCCCCTTTCAATGCAAAGGGAAATCACATTGTTTTTGGTGATCTTCCTATACACTGTTAGTGGAAATTGTCACTGTCTATTTGGGTGAATAATATACAAATTTTCAAATAGAAAGAGGTGACATTCTCAAACACTAACATGAAGCATCACAAAAGCCTTTGCTAAGTGAAAATTGCGGTCTCTATAGTGTCTCCAACTATGTTTACCCAAGAAAGGACACAAGCAGTGTGCGATGGAGTGGGAAAAAGATGGCTGTGGAAGCAAGAAGATGCTTGCCTAAGCAAATAAGATCTCCAAGAAGAGAAACTAACTAGCTCACACGTGAGTGACATGGCAAACCATGTGGCAAGACAATTGTCAAAGAACAAAGAGGATCAACCCCAACCAAGCAAATCAAGACAAATTGTGACCCTTGATTTAGGAACAAATCTTGACCAAGGGATTGAAGCGTAGAAGAGAGCTATAAAAGGGAGCACAAGCCTTTAGTAAAGGAGGACGACTACGAAAAGATATAGAATAAACTAGGTGAGATAGATAGATAAGCAATGTATATGTAGGTCACAACTAGTAAGAGATAGAAGTAGATGTTAACTTTGAGTACTCTTGTGCATCTTGCATAGAGCAGTGTAATATTGAGACTTAAGTAATGTAAACATTGGTTTAAATATAATGGAACATGTTCTATGCCAGCTTCTTTGTGTTGAGTGTGTTTGATAATAAGCATTGTGATGATAACTGCTATTAACCAACATATGCTACGTATAGTTAGACTCATGCAAATGATGACTTCCAATGCTCAACCCTTCCATGTGGTAACATTACAATTCCATTTCCTAATGAGCGTGTTTTAATAAGGATCCCTGGGTAGTGTTGCACTTTGGGTGAACTCTCAAATTCTTCTTGGATTTGAGTGGTAGGCTAGTGTGGCATTTCCCACCTATTTGGAGTGGCCATCAATCCGCATAGGACAAAAGGATGGTTGTGCATATGCTTGCATCACAAAAAGACCCCAATACATAACTTGTACTTCTAGAGTATTCCATGTTAAAGAAGGTAGTCTTCATTATGCTCAAAACTGAAAATTTTTGGCTTCTTAACTTTCTGAAATGCATCTCCAAATTCTGTATCTTGGTCATATGCCTTCTGCACAAAAGTTTGAAGTTGAGTTAGTGTACCCAAAGTTGAAAATAATGGAAATATAGACAACATATCAGCCAAATTGTTAGTTGCAACTCTTTTATACTTAACAATCAAATGAACTGAAATGATGTGCTTGCTGCAATTTAGATTGGGCTTGCAAATATTAGAGAAGTTGATCATCCGTGTAACAAATGGTTTCTTTCTCCATTAGGCAATGCTTTCAATTCTTAACCACTTGAGCAACACTATATGATTCATTATCATTGGTGCAATAATTCAAAATTAAACCATGTGACAACTCAAATTGATATCAAATGGGCTTACCTCCTTGCAATAGGACAACACTCATACCATACTTGCATTCTTTTGCAGTTCAAGCGGTTGCTGCAAGTTAGGTAAGGCCAACACCGGTGCTTTGCTATCTCAATTCAACAAATGCATTTTTTTGCTTCTTACCCCAAGCAAAAGACTTACCAGCCACTGTGATAGCATGTAAAGTTGTTGCTATGAAAGAAAAAGAGTTGACAAACTTTCTCAAGTACTGGACTGCACCCATAGAGCTCTTTGTTTCACTCACATTTGAAGGTTTGGGCCACCTTAAGATGACCTCAATTTTTATCAGATCAATTCTCAACTTTCCATCTTCAATCACATGCCTCAAATAGATAAGTGATTGTTGTGCAAAGTCATACTTCGTCTTATTCAATTACAGCTTATTCTTCTTCAAACCTTGCCAGAGTTGTTTCAAATTGTTAGATACTCATCATTAAGTTTTGCCAAAAATCAGAATCTCATTCAAGTAAACAATTACACAAATATTCATGAATAACCTCAACCTCATTCATTAACTTTATGAAAGTAGCTCGAGCATTACACAACCCAAAAAAAAGCAGAAGCCACTCATACAAACCTTCCCTTGTCTTAAAAGTTGTTTTTTATATGTTCTTTATTCTCACTTGATGATATACGCATTTCAAATCTAGCATGGTGAAATACTTAGCATGCTGTAGCTGATCCAAAAAATCATCAATCTATGAAAGAGGGTACCTATTCTTCATGGTTATCTTATTTAAAGAACATAAATCAACACTCATTCTCCATGAATCATCTGAATCATCTTTTTTAGGTACAATTACAATAGGAGAACCGAGAACCACATAGAAAGGTACTAGGATAGAAAACACCCTAGTCTAACAAATATTGCAATTGTTTTCTTACCCCATTGTCTTCCATTAGTGATTGGGGAGAGGACAATATGGTAACAACTGAATCTCATGATTTTGAGAAACCTTCTTAAATTGTGGCAATCTCTGCCATTTTTTTATGCTCATTTTTAGTAGACATGCTATGAGAAGTCTTATATTCCACAACCACATTATTTTTCTAATCTCTTAAAAGAAACAAAACAAACTTCCCATTAGTATTAATCAATAGAATGTTCTTGGTAGTTTTAGTCAATCTCTTAATTTGGATTTACCTTAAAAGGACTCGATGATGTAGCTTCTTACCTTCAGCAATCAGTATTGGTTAGCTCTTTTCATGAGGATAACATCTTTAACATACATATAGGGGCTGCCAAGAAGTATACCACATATGTTCAGAGGTATAACATCCACTACAACATCACCAATGAAACGTTCATTTATACTAAACTTTGCTTTGTTTGGCTATCTCTAGTTCCACTCCTCGTTCCATGTGTTTACAGATGAAAAAGAAATTCTGCAAAGCAAATGGCAAATAAAATATATTATATTAATTAAAAATAAAATAAAACATAGTTATTAGGAGACAACCATGGGTACCAGTACACCATTTTCAAAAAATGTTGGAGATGGGTACTTGGAAATGTATGTATGTATGTGTGACTTAAATTTAGAAAAAAAAAATTCATACAATGGTTATGCATCTTTAAAGAATATAAAATACTAAAATGTTTAAAAATGAAAAAATTAACATTTTAAATAGATGTCAATGAAAGAAAAGATTAATTATATTAGTCTATTAGTGTATTTCTTTAGTTCTTTTTGCATTTGTCAACCACATATCAGCACTTTAGGAAAACCCAATAAAATTAATATGAAATATTTGAGAAACCTCTATAGGAAGTTTCCCAATATTCAAGTGATATTTCTAGGAGACGTATAGAGACACAAAGCAACTTCATTTGAGGTCCCATAATGTTTGGAGACATCCCCATATGGGTCAGATAGGGACATGCTTCCAATAGAGGAGACGAGTCTGTTGGTAACTATGAGATAAATTTAATAAAAAGCATATTTTATAGCTTTCCACTTATATAATTAAACCTTAACCTCATTACACATTCTAATGAGCCGAATTTTGAATAACCTGAACATCTAAGACTTGAGCAATGCACATCGATCACTCATCATTGACACAAAATAACAAATACAAAATAGCATATATGAATATTTGGTTGTTATATTATCAATAATTATGGAAAAAACTATTTGAAAATGCTCCCCTTTCCCGTTTTAAAAATTTTACAATCTATTTTGGTTCTATAAAACAACTATTGATGTGGGAGATGCCAAGATGTTCTTAGGACGTCTCCAACAGATTGAGATTCCCCCAAGTACCCCCGAACATAGGAAACATCCCTAGGATGCCCAAAAATATCTGAAATGTCTTGAAAAGGTGGGACACATCCTCTAAATGCCTAGGACATTTGGAATGTCCCTAGAGGCCAAGGGATGCGTCTTCATGGAAAGTTCTAAAACATATTGCTTTGTCAATCATAATCGTATAAAAAAGTCATTTTAGGTGAACATTCTCACCGCATTAATCATATTTGTTTGAACAAAAATAGATTCCCAAAACTAAAAAAAATCCATAATAGATTAGCAAGAAGCCTTATAACTTGAAACTAATTCCAACACTATTAACTGAGAAGATGGTCTTACCCTCGGTAAAAGTTGGCAGCCCCTTGTTAATAAACAAGCTAACCAAAAACAAAACAATAATACATCTTAGCAATAAAAAACCATCCTTTTAATTCATCCATTCTTTAAACCTCTTCTTGCTTTGTCATTACCTCATACAAAATTGCATCAAAACAATAATATAATTTATTAATTAACAAACGTTCCATTTAGAAAAATTTTTGCTAACCTTTATCTGTTGATCTATAATTTAATGCCCACCTTAAATCAATCAATAAAACTCAAACAAATAACAATTTGATAATTTTTACATATTACAAGTTTTAATGAACCTAAATTACCACGCTGACTACAACCTTGAAACTTTGTTTCCTTGAAGATAAGTGTAGATGAACTTTTCTCATCATGTTAACCATCATATTTGTTTCAAGTCTCGACAAAATTAGAGTTCTGACAAAAATACAGATTTCCATAACAGATTGGACAGGGAAGAATTAGAACTTGAAATTAATTTCAACAATATTAATAGAAAAAATGGTCTTATGCTTAGCAAAACTTGTTAGCCCCTTGTCAAATTAGCTAAGCTTTAATACGCCATAGCCAAAAAAAACTCCATCATTTTTTTCTGTTAAGTTTATGCATTCTTAAAATCTCTTCTTGCTTCTCCATTGTCCCCTCCATTTAAAATTGCATCAAAACAATACTATAAGTTATAAATTAAACATTCCATTCAAATATCTAGCTAGCCTTATCAATTTATCTATTATTTAATTGCCACCTTTAAATCAATCTATTAATCTCAAACACATAATAATTGTTTTATTTTTTATGCTTTACATTTTTAAATAAACCTAAATTATCAAGCCTACTACTAGAACTATAGTTACAAGTCTCGCCAAGACTCGGCGAGTCTCGAGGTGAGCAGGTCAAAACAAGTCCCAGGGACTCGTGGCTAGAGTACTCGCCACATCTGCCGGACTCGCCAAAACTGGCGAGTCCTGCTGGGGACAAGTCAATGAAAATCAGGGAAAAAAAGAATAAAAAATGGAAAACGATTAAATGTAAAAGCATGAAAGTCAAGTGTTTTTTGAAGGTTTTGGAGGAATTTTGAACGCTATTTAAAAGCAATAAAATTATGAAAAATGACATGTGCCATGAAGGTTTGTGTGGTCTCAAAGGCTTTAATTTGGTCTCGGTGGTAGGGGCTCCGCCCTATATGGGCCGTTGTCCCCAGACCCTGCTCGGGATGTTGCCCCTCTATCCCGGCAAGGGGCATTGCCCCTTGACCCTACTAGGGGTGCTACCCCCAAACCCCCACACTAGTTTTAAAAAGCAAAAAATAAAAATCATTTTGGGCCATGTTGGATGGAAAAGCAACATTTTGTTATTCTTTTGAATTTTTTCCATTTAAATCCCAAGTAATTGAATTACATTTATACTTCTAGTTTGCTAAGTCAATTTCTATCCTAAGTAATGCTCCTATGGCTGTAGCAACATTTGCAGATTTGTTTGAGATACAAACACATGACTCCACATAGAGCTAGCAATGCTAGGTTGAGCGATACACGCTCCTTGCTACCATAGTTCATGACTCCAAGGCCATATTGTGATTTTTATTTTTGATGCCATGGATATCATAATCCATGAGTTTTGTACACCTAAGACACTTGACTATATTTATATATTAACAATGTTGTTTCCTTTAGCTAAAATCCGCTTTTATACTCATGTGATCGATGTATACTTGTGTATGTGATGAAAGTAGCTTCTATTTGATTAGTTTATTGTGTCTTTAAGGTTTATTTATCAAAGGGTACATGAAAGATGTTTTAAATCCTTAAAAATCTCTGTATTCATGGGTTTTTCAATTTGCGGAGTCTAGGCACCGAATCCGGGTCCGGGTCAAAAATCAGCTTGCCGAGTCTGAGTCTTGTAACACTGACTAGAACCCTATTTTTCATCATTCCAACCTTAAAAAGAATCCCTCACCAAGCATTGGACAAAAGCTTCGAGAGTTCTACACAATTTATCGAGATAAGATTTGACTATATACTATTTTGTAACATTACATGTAATGATTGCTCTTAAACACATAATTTTGTCCTATATATCAAGGCCTATAAGAAACTTAGGGACAAGTAATATAATCAAGTGCTACAAGGTCCTTAAACCCTGCCCAATCATCTATACTTATGCTGAAAATACAAGACAGTGGATCTTGGTCAATCCCAGCATTTGCTAGAAGGTTCACAGGCCTATTAGCCTCATAGCAATGGTGAAGCTGATTGAATGAAATGACAGCAGTCAAAATAGTTTCCAACTTCTAGCTTGGTCTTGAACCCTCTCCTCATTACATTGATAATAATCTGGGAGCCCCCATCAACTGTGAAGTAACTCACTTCCAAAGACCAGACTAAATTTTAAATCTCCAACCAAGACCACTGCTTCGTCTTCAGTATTGGTTGCTTTTGGTATGAGAGTGACAAAGCCCTCAAAAGCCCCCTTATCAAATAGATCTAACTGGCTTTATGGCTTTTATTAGTGAGGCAAACATGGGGATCACTTCACTTCCTTTTTTTTAAAACAGTTGCCATATCAATGGGTATCTACTGTTATAGTTTTATTTGTTATGGAAGAAGAAAAATTTATGAATCTGCACAATGTTACCGAAAGTTTTCTGACACATGGCACTTGTGATATATTAATTTGTTTTCTGGGAGTACCTGTCTTATCTTTCTAAACTTTTCTATGCTCATATTTTGCATTAACCTTGTTTCCTTGAGGGTCATGTTCTTTCCTTGGTTTAGCCTGTTTATTTGTTTCCTACTTGATTATTTTGTAAAAATATGTTGTGGGGAAAAAGCTGGACCCCTCATTTACACATAATAGCATCTCTCTCTAAATTTTTCACTGCAAGTTGGGGAGTTTCATGCTAAACAGTAGATAAGCAGAATCCAGTCTTGTTTGTCTTTTCTGATATTGCATCAATTCTTATTCTTCTATTGGAAACAAAATTGAGATTTATATAATGACTTTAAGATCTCTGTGGATGAAATGCGATGATACAGAACATGCTTCTTTATTTCATCTTAATTTTCAGAGTAGGGAAACAATATGATGATTTAATCAAGTTATATAGCTTCTAAGTGTCTTTTGTTTAAGAAAACTATGGATATTCTAAACCAGTCTCGACTTTTTTTAAAGACAAAATTGAGATGTGTTTAATGACTTTAAGATCTCTATGGATGAAATGCAATGCTACAGAACATGCTTCTTTATTTCATATTAATTTTCGGAGTATGGAAACAATATGATAATTTAATCAAGTTATATAGCTTCTAAGTGTCTTTTGTTTAAGAAAATAGCTTCTAAGTGTCTTTTGTTTAGGAAAACTATGGATATTCTAAACCAGTCTCAAGACTTTTTTTAAAGACAAAATTCAGATGTGTATAATGACTTTAAGATCTCTGTGGATGAAATGCGATGATACAGAACCTGCTTCTTTATTTCATATTAATTTTCAGATTATGGAAACAATATGATAATTTAATCAAGTTATATAGCTTCTAAGTGTCTTTTGTTTAAAAAAACTATGGATATTCTAAACCAGTCTCAAGACTTTTTTTTAAAGACAAATTATTGATACATGATTACATCATATTAGTTGTTGAAACTGAATGTTTTTGAGAAGGTGACCTGTAATCTTGTTCATGACAGAGATACTAGTGATTGGAAGTGGAAAACGTACTGAGTTAGTAGATCCAGGCATTAGAAATTTTCTTCGTACTAATGGCATCAAAGTGGAATCTGTTGATTCGGTAATAAGTAATTGTCTTCCTTTCGTTTGACATCTGTACTTGAAATTGGCTAATTCCTTGCATTTAAAATGGCATGTTTCATTGATATTTGATGTTTCTGAGGTTCTCAGTGGAATGCAGCGGCTACTTTCAATTTTCTTAACGAAGAGGGCAGAATAGTTGCTGGTGCATTTTTGCCATTAGGAATTTCCAGCTAATAGTACATGGCAGTTTTATTTGAATATTATACAAGTGCTGTTGTTGAAATGCTTTGATCCTCTACAGTGGGGATGTGATGTTGAGCCTTTCTGAAGGTCATTTTTTTGTATTTACCTGATTGCTACTGTAACATGGCTTAATTCTATGTGATGTTTAAAGATGAACCATCCTGGGCATCATTCATGACTCATTCAGTCTCATTTATCTTCACCATTGTTGGAAGCCTCCTTTGATGGAAGTATTTGTAATATATGGTCATTCACTGGCTTTGAGTTCCAATTTGACGTGGATAAAATGGAAAGACATCAGCCATAAAAAAATACAAACACAAAATAAAAACCAGTATCAATTATAATGCAGAAAATGATTCTATATGTATGACCTTAAAAAAAAAAACTGAAGGTTATATTTTAGGTTATAGCTTAGCCGGACATGAGTTCAAATTTGGTGAATGAGACCTCCTTTTGTCTTCTCAAAGGACATCTCTTTAGTTTGTTTCTTTATCAGGAGCTGCTGAGTTTAGATTGAGCAAAGGATCTGCTGCCCTCACCACTCTTGAAAAACAGTGCTTCCAGCCTGAATTTCAAGATATCCAAATTAAAATTTGCCTCTTTCACCCACTTGTTACCTACTCATAAATGGGGGCCAAAACTTGGGGGCCTTGCCTCAAGGAAGCTAACTGAAACTGAATTGAAAGAGTGTTCACTTCCATGTTATGCAAGCATTTTTGTGCGAAAAGATCAGTTCCTTGAGACATCATTTTCACTGAATTTGGTCCTGCCCCACTCATTGCTGTTGTGATCTTTCAAGTGGTAATTATGGTCCATAGGTTTAGACGGATTGTTTCTTTCATTCACCTTATTTCTTCTTCAAGACTGAGTAGGAGGCAACCTTAAGACAGACTTACAAGTACAACGGGATATGTGAAACATTGATGGATATGATTTGTTTTCATATACTTTCTCTTTAGTGCACACCTTTTATTTTTGTTCTTGCACTCCCTTTTCCTTTTTTTTCTTTGTACTTTTACAGTCTCATTGAACAATTTTAACCTTTTGTGAGCATTAATATCATTATTATTATCATTTACATTTATCTTATATCAACTTTAAATTCAAGAACAAATTGACTTTAAATTCAAGAACAAATTGTGAAGTAAACCAAGATTTTCTAATCCACTTACACTTGAGTGCACCTATAAATACACGCCTTTTGGAATATATTTGGCACGCAATAATTATTTGAGTATCACAATACTTATTTGACATTTAAGAGAGATTAGGATGAAGGGAAATTGTAATACTTTTATTATTTTAAAATAAACAAGTGAAAAGTATAATTCATAGTTTGTAGACTATTTGGACTCGCCGCGGACTCGCCAAGACTCTCGAGTCCCTGAGCACGACGAGTCGACTCACCATGGACTCGCGAGTCGAGTCTGGTCTTAGGACTTGCGCGAGTCCTAAGGTTGGACTCTCGAGTCCCGTGGACGGGACTCGCGCTGGCGACTGGGATGTTAAAAAAAAAATGATAAAACCCTATTTTTTTTTGCTTTTTTTGGCTCATTTCACAACTGCACTTTGCAAAAAACTATGAGTATGAATGATGAAATTTCAATTATTGAGTGTGATGATCATATGACGTGTAATCTTTGAATTATGACAAATTGATAATCAAATTAGGCTCTTATGTTCTCTAAATGCATTAATTTCTATGAAAAAAAAAAGAACTACGGTTTTTTTTTTGCCGAGTTTTTTTCAAGTCCGTCTCGAGTCCGAGTCTGAGTCCTATTTTGGGCTGCCAAGTCCGAGTTTTCCAACTATGATATAATTACTCCGTAGGTGTTTCCTCAAAGTACTCATGTCTTCCATGTCTTCCATTTTTGTTTGAATTGTGTTACGAGTTGAATATCTACGCATGATAGAATGCCACATCCTCTTAATTTCATCATAAAAATAAACCGAGTCCTTCTAGGTCTACAAATGATTAAATAAGGATTTGAAACACATTTAATTATTTAAAAATCTATTGACAAAAGAGCATTTTAACATGAATCGATCATTTGAAATGATCGAAGTCAAAATGAAGACCATTAAACAATTCACAATGAAGGTCACTTCCTCGAGTAAGGAAGAATTAAAATATGCATGTTGAAGAAAAAAATCGGTTGAGGCATGGGGCGGGTTGTTTGAATGGGGAGGAGCTGAAAATAAGGTATTACTTAGACAAATGGGTTGAGAACACGATGACTACCTTTTGGTCATGTTGGAATGGAAAACATGTTGTGAGGATGTTGCATTGCCTTGTAGTGTGGTTTTCAAGGGCACAAGCATTCGAGTTATTTACTGCATGGAATGAAATGGAGTGGTGCGCCTCAAATTTGCATAATAATACAAGGTGCAACTTGAGGTTAACTAGAAAATGCTAATTTGCATAATAATACAAGGTGCAACTTGAGGTTGACTAGAAAATGCAAGTTTTATTCATTTGTTATGTTTTTAAAATATGATTTTGAGCAAAGTGATATTAAAAGGGCTAAAAATATTAACAATGCCTTGTATGGTCAAATTTCATTTGAAATAAAGTGATAAGAGCATATTGTGAATGCTTTTATCAAAGATGGCTACACGTTTGGCATATGTGGTTCGAATGGTAATGAGTATTATACAATTTAAAGCAACACCCATAATCAAATGACATAGAGTGGAGATTCTCAAAGAATATTCCCATTCTAAAGGACAATTTCATGTTTTATGTCCCCCTTATTTCAAATAGTTAATGATATACAATGGGAGATACACAATTAAGGTTTATAATAACATTCATAATTGTTCTGAAAAACGAATTTGCAAGTGATGGGATATTTTTCACAATTCAATATTTTCTTGGTTGATCATCTAGAGAATGGAGCTTGTATAATTTTAGACTTGAAGACATTTGTTTTTCATTCAACTATTGTTGTCCAGTAACATTAGATTATTTTTAAGAAGCATGAAATTATTTTGAAATTTATAAATAGAGGCTTTGAAAAATATTATATGATCCTTTTTTTTCATTTTAGGAGATCATTTTTGTGTGAAGGGTATTAGCATTTTGTAGTTTTCTTTTGTTTCCTTTATATGGTTCATTATTTTTTATCTTCTTTACAATTTTTTGAATAATTGGAGAATTGGCAAGCGGGACCTTGTGTTTTGAAAAATTTGTCTTCACAAATTGGTTAGGGGCAATGTGTTTCTAAGTCCATCCTTTATTATCAGACGAGGTTTCTCTTTATTCAAAATTTGTAGAAATCTTTTAATTGATGGAAAATATAAAAAATATTAAACCTACATCAAAGATTATGTTGGTTCTCTAGGCTTAGTTCCTATAATTCTAGAAAATCACCTCACTCTAACCTTTAGGAAAATGCCAAGTTATGCAAGAGACAAAATTTATCTTCAAACTACAGGTAGATCTAGGCCATTGACAAGAGTAGGTAAACTCTTGCATTTTAGGCTCTTGAAGGCTGAGGGTATTCCTAAAGATCCAATGTGGTAGTTAAAGAACTATGAAAGAACAAGGTTACAAATGGATGGCCAAGCCCTTCGCATGATTTTTTTTTTTCAATCTATCACTAGCTACTTGTCATGATAACCCATCAATACTTCTAAATTAGGATATGATACAATAGATTAAATTCTAGAATATGTGAAGTACCATCATAAAGATAAAGTCAATGAAATCTAAGTATGATTTATATTTACAATTACCTAGGAAAAAGATTGCAAACTAGTGAAATAATAAATAATATTACAGCCAAACATGTATTCATGTTTAAGTTATTAGTTGCCATAAATTGACCAGTGCCTCAAATAATTAGCCACATAGTCTAAATTCCAAAGAAAATGCAAATAGGATTATAAATCTTAGCCTTAAAAGTTAGATGTAATCATGTTAAAAGCAATGAACCAAAATTAGCTATAAGATCCCACTAGTCTAGTTGCAATTTCATGCAAATCATAATTTGAATATAAACCAACAAGAAGCAACAAGAGATCATTAAGAATCCACAATTTATCCAAAAACATCCCATATATTTATTTTGATTTTTTTATATGTGGTGGCCTAACATTTTTCGACCAAGGGATCAACTACAAACACCAAAGACTAATTAGAAAATCAACAACAATTCAACAAATGTGACCTTAGAGATGACGACAATCATCCCCTAAGATGTAGCACTAATTATGGAAAGCTTAGTACTATTAGGTGGTTTCATGTTATTTTTCACAAGAATTTACAAGTCATAGTTTACATAGACTCAACAATTAGACATACAACAATTGACATCAAAGGATACCTAGACACCAAAAACATCTAATAGCAAAAGTTGGCAAAAAGATCCTAACATAGAGGGGGATAACCCATATTTATAGCAAAAATAGACAATGCTTATTTGATGGATGATTGGTACTCTTCCATTGCTTTACATGTCAACTTGTGAGTTCTCCTACCCCCTTTAACAAATCTTTAGATCAAACACCTTTCTTAAGTCTTGAAGTAATTCTTCCCTTTCCAATGTATAAGTTGCTTTATCATTCAAACTAACTCTTCCCCTTGTGATGAGGAGGGAGATGTGTTGGGCATGGAACCTCCAAGCTCTCACATATGTTTTTCATTAGTGAATATATTGATTGGAGCTATTGTTGTATTTTTGAATTAATATATCCTTGGTCTTGCAAGCACTCATGTAGATTTGACTTCTTCCCAACCTTTTCACAACCCACATACTTGAGACTCCTTTATAGTTTGGTCCTAGGCCACTTTATGGATAGTTTTAGTCAAAAACTTCATGTGACCCCTTACGTTAGCATAGTGAGAACAAAACATTAAATGCTATAAGGCTTCTCTATAGACATGAAAACAAATCTACTTCATAATTCACAACATCATCCCAGATTTCATACACAAATTTCAATTTCAAATTCAAATGGCAATAATATTAATTTTATCAGTTTCAATACTTCTATTATTTTATAATGTGGAAAACAACAAGATCTTTAATTTACAGTTTAACTATATATAGATTGTATATTTAGATATATTTGTCCACCTATATATTCTTTCACATATTTTTCATCAACTATATAGGGATGTAAAAATTATTTGCAGTTACATGCTTATATATACACAATTATGATGGGAATTTACATGCTTATATTCTTTTACATATTTTGTTATGATAGAATTTTTTGTCCGAGGCCTCTCCAATCACGTGCGAAAGAATATATATATATATATATATATATATATATATATATATATATATATATATATATATATATATATATATATATATATATATATATATATATATATATATATATATATATATAGTAACTCCAACATATCGTATACTATTTTTTGTTGCAATATTCTCTCATTTGTTCTTTATTAAGATAAGCAAGAAACAAGGGTATTGGTCCTTTTACAAGCAAGCCCCCAGGGCAGGTCAAACAAGCCAAACATGCCAATGACAGCAGAACAACAACACAGGTACAACAACCCAGTTGAGAAACAAAGTAAAGTATCTACACTACACCATATCCCAATCTATCAAACCTAACTCCCTTGGCTCTAGACGCAGCAATATAATTAGGGAGTCCTTTCTTCTTTCGTTGAACCATCGTCTAGAAAAGCTCAAAGTCAAAATTCGCATAGCGAAGTGAGATGAGAACCTCACCTGAAGCCGCGACCAAGGAGGTCCCAGGGGGAACCTCAATAGAAGCCGCAACCCGAGAATCCACCCAAAGAGAAGCCGAACCAGAAGTAGGCAAATCCGAAGAAGACACTGGAGCAAAAGAAATCTGATCCAGTGCAGAAGGAGCCAACAAGGGAGCTTAGAGACAGTCAGAAGAATCTGGAGAGGTCGAGGGGACCACAACAGCCTCAACCGCCAACGACCCCACAGGAACCCCCTCAAGAGAGTGAACATCCTTTGGAGAGGAACCATCCCCCTGAGAAGAACCAACCTCCAGGGAAGCACTGATAGTCAAGTGATCCAAGAGAGCATCTTTCCACCAAGTTGCAACACCCTTATGACGCGAGAGAAGACAACTTGAAGCCAAATGACCAATAGTGAAACAATGTCTGTATTTGAAGGAGATACCCTCATAATTTAACAGTTGTTTCCAGGGCCTCTCCCCCAACATCTCCATGAAGGGGTTTGGAGATGTCAATATCCACTAAAATGTGGGCAACTGTGGAATGCCCCATAAAAGAGGTAGTAGAATCTACCTTCAGGAAACGACCGATAGCATTACCAATGCCCTCATAGCATGAATCCTCCTAGAACTGGAGAGGGAGGTTCGGAAGCCGAACCCATATTGGTCTAACATTAAGCTGCTTGGTGAAGGGATTGAAGGAAAGAGTCCATGGTTTGATGGAAAGAGAGTGCTCGCCCCACATCCAAACCCTATCATCCAGCACTAAATCCCACTGCTCAGAAGAAGTGAAAGTCACAATGAAGAAACCTCGTGCACTGGGAAAGAGCTCAATCTTTCCGTCAATAAACGACTTCCAAGATTCCATGACCCAGTTGTGAAGGTCAAGAAGAGAGGGCCATAATCCATTGAATCTGCATATCACACCTCTGTTGCAATAAAACTCCTCATTTTCTAAGACCTCAAAGCCACACACCACAACTGGGGAGGAACCGACACAAGGAAATGGCCGAAAACTACCCTGAGTTGGGCGGGCCTGAGTTCCCGAGCCATTCACAGTCTTAGAGAAGTATCTCTAAAGGAAAGAATTCCCCATCCAGCAACAAAAGTCCCACCAACTTCCTCGAGATGCACAGATCTTGTAGTTGCCACTGCCCCTGAACTTGCAAATGAAGGGGAGCCTAGGTCCTTAGCGATCTGCTCAGCACCCAACATGCCTAAACTCCCCAACTCTACAAAAAGCCCCTATATTTGCTGGGTGCTAAACTCCCCAACCCCGCACAAAGCCGACGCATGGGTGAGAGCACCATTCACTGCAAAAGCAGGAGCGGAAGAAGCCACGTGAGCTTCATCATTCAAACCAACAGAAGCGGGAACGACAGTGGGAGCCATTTCAAATATTCTGTCATTTGTTCTACAATGTAACTCTAGAGAGTTTATTTGTAATAATATATGTTATAGTTTTTTGTTGAATGTTTTAGTGTCACATACCATTTATATATAATGAAACTATAAATGGTATGTGACTCTAAAACATTCAACCAAAAACTATAAAACACACACACACACACACATGTTATTCCAATAATTTGTAGACTACATTTTCCTACAATAATCTCTCCTTTCTCCTATAATGTAACTCTTCAGGTTTTGCAATCATTTATGGCTAAGAGTTTTATTTCTACTCGGTAGTTTATATTGATAGATTTTGATTAATTACCATATTAGAAATCCATATATCAGTTAGAATATACAACTAGCATATGTGCAATAATCGATCCATTCTCTTCAACTATGAAGGGGTCAC
The DNA here is from genome assembly GCA_027924645.1 of Cunninghamia lanceolata. Classification (NCBI taxonomy): domain Eukaryota; kingdom Viridiplantae; phylum Streptophyta; class Pinopsida; order Cupressales; family Cupressaceae; genus Cunninghamia; species Cunninghamia lanceolata. The sequence goes on along the minus strand of BSBN01000918.1, from coordinate 5,974,456 downwards.
TTAGAACCATGTCATTGTGAATGGGGTACTTGCACACCCCTGTCGTGCTTTAAATGTATTTAAGGTCTTTTACACTAGCATGCCATTAGAAATGAGTGAATGTATGTATACACCTATGCATATGTCTTTATACAACTATATATACTCCATCAACAAAAAAAGGAAAACACATGAGAAAATAGATCCATTCATCCTCTGTTGTGGCGTGGAATCTAAATTATGACAAAAGCTAGATGAAGAAATCAAGGTAAAATAAGGGAAGGTCAAAACAAAGTGTTTTAGCCAGATGTTTTCCTTGAACTCAACAGTCTTTTATCTTTCTTTAAGGATTAATTATAATTATTGTTGACCTATAGAGAGAATTCCTCAAAAAGAAAAGTCCCTCTTAGGTTTATCTTGGTCTTGTGCCTTTGTGGCTAAGTTCCACACGTAGTGATTTTGCTCTTAATTGAGGGACTTGGGTTTGAGCTTTGCTTCTTTGTGGACTTTTTTTCTTATTTTTGAACAAAAATAAAAGTAAATCATATTTATTAGAAAAATTTAGCAAATATTGTGTAAGCAGAGTTCATGATAGATGTATCTCCTCATTTTCTAAAACAATATAGCATCCATTCTCTTCAACTGTGAAGGGGTCATTTGGAACCATGCCATTATGAAGGGGGTACATGTACACCCATGTCATGCTTTAAATGTATTTGAGGTCTTTTACACCAGTGTCATTATAAATGAGTGAATGTGTGTATACAACTATGCATATGTCTTTATACAATTGTATATACATGTATATCGTTATATTATATGCATATATATACAACTCTATACACATACATACGTATATATAGTTATATATGCATGTATACAATCTATACACATACATATGCATATATACAACAATATTTATTTTGCATTAAAGATTGTATGAATGGAAATAAAGAGATACAACAAAACAAAATGCAATCTATAGTCTAGTGGATCGTTGCCAAAATAAGGTCATCTCAGACTTTACCTAAATTGACCGCTTTATGTGTAAGATGTTCTACAAACCTATCACCATTCTCACATGCCTACAAACACAAAATATATAATCTAAGTAGTAATGAACAAACAACAAAATATCCCAATAATATAACTTTTAGGTGCCAACATATTTCTATACTGCATCTAGAGTTGAAAAATAGATATACAACTGTTAAAACACATATACATAGTTGTAAAAACACCTACAATTGCATAGGAAGTTCGTAAATAATCCAGGTAGTAGTCAACATAGAGAAAAATATCCCAATAATGGTAGTGTATTAAAAAACACAAGTTCATAGTTTAATTCCACATTCAGTGGTTTGTATGATGCACTTTCTTAAGAAACACAACTTTGGTGCTATACATCTATCTTCATAGGCTAGAAATAATATTGACTTCTTTTTATATTTGTTCAAAAATATGTGTACAAGTATATATGCTAGACAAAACTCTGTAAATAGTGAAAGTGTAAATTGTAGAACTTGTATTTTTTCTAAATAATGAAAGCCCTATGCATCTATGTAGTCTACAATTTGTATATATATACACACACTTATACTGATACTAATAAATTATATTATAGATTATTGCAACACTACGTTATCTACAATTTGTTGGAGTTACTCATGTATCTTCCAAAAATAACCTTGATATTATTTGTCCCACCTTATCATTTTAAACATTCTTATCTTCCACAATTTATTTTTACCATTACATGTCCACATGATTCCAAAAGACCATTTTTATCTATAATTTATTCTACACAACTAGATGCATTCTCAATTGTAATCAATATTTTGTTAGAAAAATGCATATGAAAGCACTTGATATATGTAACTGTAGGAAAGTCGATTAACCATCTCCCTAGTCACATATCGCATTCGTGGCCTCTTGATAAATTGTCTTACAATTCTTTTGTTCTAAGGCTTGAATAACAAACAAAATGAATGCATCATTACTATTTTGGATTATGTATATTTTAACTAGGGGAGGTATGTATACACCAAGCGCATGGTATCCAAGTTGTCATCCTTGTCTAACTAGTTTTAAAATATAGTCCTTATAATAACTTACACTAGGTAAGATGTCATATGAAGCCTTCTAGTTTCGTTGATCTCACATAATTATTTGCATACAATCACTAATCAATGGTCCCCAATCCACATATTTTTTTCCTCCACATTTGAGGTTCATGACATATAACATCTCGTTTGAACATTCTAGGCACTTCTTTTCCAATAATGCAGTAAAAAAAATCATATTCCTCGAACCGTATTTAAACTCTTTTCTCCTCATGACCTTTGGGAAGCTCTCCATTTTTGGTATCAATATGACTAACTTGCTGAATACAATCTTTTAGCTTATCTTTCTATATGTTTTCATCCTCTAAACAAGAAGGCATCTTGTAATTGTCCTCTGATGGAGTTTATAGATTGTTAGCACAGTTACAATATTAAATGTGTGCATACCTTGAATTTGATTATCATATATATATACCATACCTTCCACGACCTTTTCTAGACTCATTTTGATCTAGAAACTCCATGTATAGTTCATTGGAGAAATTAACAAAATGAATCCTTTATTTGTTAATTTGTTACTCACTAGTTCTATGAATTTTTTTTGAACATCACAGACTTATATCAATAGAGATGGGTATATTCGCCTTATCCATATCCACTTATCTAGTAGTTGCTAACAACTTGCAAGAAAATAGCATGAAGCAAGAAAAAGAAAACAACACAAGGAAAAGATAACACATGAAATTTATACATTGAGAAACTCAATGTGCAAAAAATTCTAGCAAAAGAATCCACTATCAAAATTAGAATATAGAAGCTTGCACCCTTCAAGGACCTCTAAGAACACCTCTTTTAGTATTCTCTCATTTGTACCTAAAATAGTAAACTCACCTAAAATAATAAACTCAATTGCGATTACGCCGAGAGGCATTCCACAGGATGGGAGTTGAAGAGCTCAAAGATTCCTTAGATTCCATGATGTTTCATAAGATTCCCATCTAAAAAATAAAATAAAAAAGATTCCACTCTAAAAAGACTTAAAAAAAGTTATAATGCCTAGCATTTAAAATTAATGTTGTCAGTTACAAATTAATGGAGAGCACACTTTCATAATTTATGGTGTCCATTAACAAAAAATAAAAATAAAATATGTACAAAAATTAAAATAGAGGGTTAATAAATAAATTTATTTTTCAATAAAAATGAATCCATCCTTGAATCTACATGAAAGCCAAGATCCCATACAAGCATTTGAAGTGGAAAACCCCACATGCATGTTGGATTCTTGGGATTTTCTGAATCAATAAATTAAATTCCACCTTTCAAAACCCTTCATCCCTGCAACAAAAAACCCTTCAACAATTCACATCCTAGAAAAAGTGCCAATAAGATTAGTCAAATAAAAATAAAAATAGGAAAAAAAAATCAAGAACAGTAAATCCATGAGGAGTATGGATAAATTTACCTCATCTCATAAAAGCCCCTTCATGCTCAACATTTGCTTTTATGAAAAGAATCCTTTAAAAATTAGAAACATGCTTTTTAAATTTTTTATTATTTTATTGATGCTTTTAATAAATGTATTGATAGTAATATTTCACTATGATTTTAGAAATGAATAATTATTTAGGCTTATTCATTATTTTTTCTTTTCCATGTTTAAAATTTTTATTAAATTTTAAATATAGATAGGAATTTAATTTTATTTACTTTATTGTACTAAAGGTAAGAGTAATGGATTATTATTATTATTTTATTATTATTAATTGAGTTTGTTTATTGTCTTATATCACATTATAAGATATTATAATATGATATATTATATATTATAGTTTCAAAAATAATAATTATAATATATTTAGGAATAGATAATATATATTATATTATCATTTATAATATTATATTATCATTTAATGAATCATTTCCTCTTCCTAAATACTTTTCTTTTATCTTTTTCCATTTTAGTTTGCTTTAAGGTTACCAATTTTAATTTTCTTTCTCTTTTAAAACTGAAAAGCTTCTCTTTTATCTATATAAATTACAAGAAGTAATGGATTATTTGAATAACATAAAATATTTCACAAATATAACAAATATTTGATAGTATAAGAAAAACTAATATATGCATATTAATAGTTAAAGAATATATGTTTTAAAATATAAATATGCATATAGTTAAACAATTACAAAGTTTTAAGAAAAAACAAGCTCTTAAATGTCTTGGTTTGATTTTTTAAACTATTTTTACTTTATGCTTTTTAAAAAATTAGAATGCCAAAAACAAGATATGAGATTACAAAATTTATGGTAACATTATAATATAGATAGTATTATAATATTATATTTTTAAAATTAATAATTATAATATAATTTATTTGACAAATATATCAAATATTTGATAATATACCATAAAATATTTGAAAAACTTTATAATATATATTATATTATCTTCATTTAGCAATTTAATTACAATAACTAGATGAGGATATGATGAACTATGATCTCTATATAAAACATACCCATTTTGTGTGAGAATCCCCTCTATGTATGTATTACAAATAAATGAATAGCAAGGTTAAGGGAAGATCATATCCTTTAGTTTTAATTGAAATAAAATTAATTTTAATTGAATTAAACAACAAAGGTCATTTATATTTATATCTATATATAGAACTATGGTTAGAATTAGGGTTGGGGTTAGGGATGGATTTAGGTATAGAATTAGGTTAGTATTGGCCTAAACATTAGGGTTAGGGTTATAGTTAGTATTAGTGTTAGAATTAGGGTTAGAGCTAGGTTTACAATTAAAACAGGGTTAAAATTATGTTTATTGTTAGAATTAGGTTTAGGGTTAAAATTAGGATTAGAATATAGGGTTAGACTTATAAATCAATGTTATGTGTAATCATTTGATTATGGTTAGAATTAGAATTAGGGTTAGATTGAGGGTTATGATTATAATTAGGGTTTGGTTAGGGTTAGAACCAAGGTTAAATTAGAATTAGGGTTTTGTTTACGAATATAGTTAAGGTCAAGGTTATAACCCTAATTCTAATCATAATTTTAATTAGTATTGGCCTAAACATTAGGGTTAGGGTTATAGTTAGTATTAGGGTTAGGGTTAAGATTTTGTTTATTTAGAAGTAGGGTTAGAGTTAGAGTTAGAATTAAAATAAGGTTAAAATTATGTTTATTGTTAGAATTACGTTTAGGGTTAGAATTAGGATTAGAATTGGAGTTAGGGTTAGAGTAAGGGTTGGGATTAGGGTTGGAATTAAGAATGGAATTAGGGTTAAGTAGATCTAGGGGTAGAATTAGGGTTAGGGTTCTAAGAATTACTGTCAGGATTAACATTAGGGTTAGGATTATAGTTAGGGTTATGCTAAGTGTAATCATTTGATTATGGTTAGAACTAGAATTAGGGTTAGGGTTAGGCTTATATTTTTAGAAGTAGGGTTAGAGTTAGGGTTACAATTAAAATATGGTTAAAATTAGGTTTAGGGTTAGAATTAGAATTAGAATTGGAGTTAGGGTTAGGATTAGGGTTGAGATTAAAGTTTGAATTAAGAATAGAATTACGGTTGGGGTAGAATTACGGTTAGGGTTCTAAGAATTATTGTTAGGATTAACATTAGGGTTAGGGTTATAGTTACAATTTGGGTTGAAATTAGAAGTTAGGCCTACAAACACTTTAGATATATTTTTTAAAATATAGGTATACTAGTTAATACAATTACACAATCCTCAAGAAACATGGTGGACTTCAAACTTTAATTGCCAATAACCCTAAGACTAGCATGACTGGGATGCAACACTTTCAAGAGAATTCTATCTCTCCAATCCCTCCTTGCCTTTAGAATTACTAGTACATATCCCAGTGGGTGTATTTATACTCGATGATGAGTATATGAGTTGACTAAGAGGAAATGTAACGTCTTCCACACAGACCCAGAAAGATAACTGTTTCAACTTTCCAAATGAATCTTCGATTCTTTTCTTTTGTCCTAGATGCAATGAATTCAATTGCAACCAAAACCATCCACTGTGCTCTATTCCCATCATGACAATTTTGTATGTGGCCAACCATATTGCATTAGTTCGAATGCACTCAAAACTCACCTGTGGACATTTCTCCTACTTCACCTTTTTTCTATCAAACTCTACCTCAAGAATCCTTCGCAGCATGATTTATCTCACCACCACTTGAATATGAGTGCTTATCCTATAATTTTCGAATCACATTTTTACATACCTGTCAAAATTCACCTTCGTATGTAATTGTGGTGGTGGCTGCCTATGTGTCCTACTTTAGATGCTTATGTGGAAGGATTATTAATTATAAGAAACTTCCAATGTTGTAAGCTTCTCTAGAGGATAACACTGCATGTCTATTTGTGCTACCATTGACTCCAAGCGTTTTCTGATTCAAAGCATATTCAAGTCTTTGAAACTGCATTGAAATTTACCAAGTTCATTCAAGCAAGATACCCAACCTCAAACTATGGATAAGGGGATTATGGCTCAAATAGTTGATAGGGATGAAGTTTGAAACATACTAGTTTTCTTATCTTGTAGAAATTGTCTAATGTATTGTGTTATCCAATGTTCCGCACTTAACCCACATATACATTCACATGTTTGATCATGAAATATAGACTCAGAAGTCAGAACTAATTACACAACATTTGAATGGTCAGAAATGGTTTTTCTCTCTACAGCATCTAATATAAATATTTTTCGAAGGAAATGCATATAAAGGTTATAGTTTTTTACCGTGGAGAGTTGGTCCATGTTTGATTTTGTATCATTATCTCTATGTGACACTGTGCCTCTGTGTGAGATTATCAAAAGCCTGTTGTGTAGCCCTTTCCCTTGAGCACCCTGCTGGAGCTGATGAGGTTGGCCTATGAACTGGGTAGAGCAGCTTGTAGGAAAGGTATTTATCCTGGGTGAAAAGGTTTAGGTTGCATTTTCTAGATGGTATTTCTTATTGTTGGATATTGGAATCAGGTTTAGTTTAATCCAGGGCCATTTTATACTACTTTATACTGTGGTGTGACTTGCAGAACTTTCCAGGAGAAACTTTATCAGTGCGTGTCCATTACATACATCCCAGGATCTATTTCATAAAATAGTTTTATTGTTTCCTATGTAATTTAGCTGTTCATAAAATTTAGATTTCCAGTCTTTAAAAAAATCAAATTTCTTGAATTCGGCGCTAGGTGTTTTCAGTTTTATATTCAGATTTCATATTTAGGTCCATAAGAGTAGGGGAGGGATTCTTGGGGAAAGGGGCCATATAGGTTTTTCTTCACGGAGGGGTATTATCGTTTCGAGGATTAGAGTTCATCCTTGTACCATAAAATCTTCAGACCCTGATTAAATCTGATCAACAACAGCCCTAGCTTGAGTTTGCCTTTCTGCAAAACTAAAATTAGTAAAACAAACTCGGAACAGAAACAGGGCTATATTTAACCAAATCCAAAAACTTTTACAAGGACTAATACACATAGTAGAACACGTTGAATCCTCGGACCAAAATCACCAAAGGTTTGTTGGGTATTTCAAACACCTGACCTAACTTTTATCAGACTGCTGACTTCATGTGGCAAAACCATGGTCAGCCCTCTTTAGCGGGAGAATAAAAACTGCAACTTGAGAACATATCCCACAAGTACTCCATGTGCCCCAATAATAAATCATTAGCAAAGCAACTCTATTAAAGTTTATATTACTAATCTAAACTTATATAGAGACCTAAACACCAAAATAATAAACCATTAGCCAAGCAACTCTATTAAAGTTCCATATTACTAATCTAAACTTATATAGAGACCTAAACACGAGAGAGAGAGAGAGAGAACTCCATATAGAGATGTGCACTGTATTAAATGGATTGGAAATTAACAAACATCGCATAGATGATAACCACATATCATCTACCCAAGGAAATTAGGAATTATAAAAAAATCTAATTGCCAAGCCAATAACAGCAATAGACTGGATGGCACATAGAAATTACCATTATTTTTTAGGGGAGGGGAAGATGTTTAACTATTTGTGCCTGGAATATTTTTCAATGTCAGGGTAGCAAGCTGCTTCTTCCCAAAAGCCACTTTTACAACCAGTTTCCAAGATCTAGTTGAAGATGAAAATATAATTATTTCTTCATAAGAAGTACAACTGTATGAGCTGCAATACTGCGGTTCTCCCCAAGACTATCAACCTTCTCATGTGTCTTAGCCTTGATATTAATAACAGAAGAAGAAGCCCCAAGCAACGCACAAAGGTTGGCTTGTATTACCCCCTTATGGGGGCTTAATTTCGGTCTCTGCAAAATCAATGTTGCATCCAAGTTGCCAAGCTCATATCCTTCCTCATGCATAAGCCTGACCTGTACATATATTAAGAAACAAGTTAGAGACATACAATTCATAATTGTAGAATGGTAGAACCTACATGGCAAATCCAGCTTGTACGTCATCACAAGAAGCAGTTAATTTTGCTAGAGTAACCTGAGCTGTTTGTGTCATAATCACAAAAGATGGGATTGATGAAAGATGTAGAATTTCAGTTTGATGAATCAAATTTCATTAGAATTTCCTCACTTAAAATACAAAGTTGGTACAAGAAACATATCGTTCCAAAAAACAACAGTTCAAGAGTTCTCTTGATATTGTATTCATTGAGTAGAGCATATGAGCATAAAAGGCATCAATTCAGTAAATCTAAGAAAAGAAATGAGAAAAAGACCATTTTGTTCCCCAAAAAAACAGACTAAAATACAGAGTAATTTGTAAGGTACCAATATAGATGTGCGTGCATATTTCCCACAGATCATACAAAAACACAAAAAGAAACCACATCATATACAAGATATATCTCTATTGTATGCAAACAGAAAAATGTTCATGGGAAACAAAAGTCTAATTTAGTCTGTACCAAAAAACATTGTTCTTAAATCGAAGCTCTCTTCAAAGATGGAAAAAGTTAACTCATACATGCTTAATGAAAAACAAAAGTAAACAAAATAGAACACATCATCTAAAAATACAAGAATATTTTGAGAGCTCCCTCATTAAACAAAGTTGCTGCCCTCTTCTTCTCAGCAGCGATAAAACATAAAAGTAGAACTATTCTTCGAGAAAAATCACTAAAATAATATCAAACCATCTTACATTCTCTCCCTGAAATTTTTTACATAATCATCAAATTCATATAATCATTGAATTCATTAATTCTTCATATAACCATCAAATTCGTAAATTTTTTTTGCATAATCATTGAATTCATATATTCTTCATATAATTATTGAATTCACTACCTAAACATGGCAGACATCTATCATGGGTCTAATTCTTGTGGTAGCCTGTTACTGCAATAGGCCGTAAAAGCACAATGGGTCAAATCCAGTAATAAGACATAACGGTTTAATAACTTTTCTGAAACATCTAAGTTTCCTTTTGTTCTTCATGTAAAAACACTAAACAGCAAAGTATTGCCGAAGTAGACAAGCAGAATAAGTAAACCCCACATAATCATTAATCACTAAATTGAAATCTCCAATCTGGGCAAATATTTCAGGAGTTAGTACCATGTTCATACGCATGTCCAAGACTTGTTTGACAACTTTAGGATGAGAATATGAGAATACTAATTGTTTAGCAAAGATAACACAAGTGTTGAAGGAAAACACACTCTGTCTATAGAAATGAGAAGAAAACAGTTTCTAGTTCACAAAAAAAATTATGATCGTATCAACCACAAAAGTTGATAGAGTCAGATGTCCTTAGATGAAAAACCTTAAATTAGTAATGGCTTGACAAGGTTAATTATTTTTTATACAAATACTCACAATTGGCTAAGTATCAGCAATGATTTTCATTTTATACACAGCATTTTGTTTAAATGTTTCTAAACAGGTTTCATAGGGGAAAAAACTAATGAATTCCCTAATGTTCAGAAATAAGTTCACATTGACACCATTGTAACTTGTTTAAGTTTCAAATCTCATCAAATGATTAGCAGGTATCATTCACCAATTTCCAATAACAAGATCATCATGTGCACACCAAACATAGGACCTTGAGCCAATAGTGACTGTAGATGATTACACAATGAAAATGCCTTAAAACATTTTAGCACGTTTGTTTTACTATTTGAACCAATCTTTGGAATAAAAAGAACAGAATTGAATAATGCTTTATACCGCTTCTTTTACAAACACTGAAGATGATGCCCCCTTCCACTTTGGATCATTATCAGGGAATATCTGTCCAATGTCTGGAAGGCCCAATGCTCCTAGAATTGCATCCACAATGCAATGAAGCAAGACATCACCTACAAACAAAACAGAAAAGTTCTCCAGGTCAATTCTTTTACACCATGGTAACTGGCCTCTTGCTAAGGGATCTAAGGCCAAAACTTTACTGTGCATGGATCTGAATCTGCAATGAAAGAAATTTTTTTTTGTCTATCCAGTAGTAGATGGCATTTACTTTTTGTGTTTCTGGAGATTATTAAGCAAAGACGCCCATCTCAAAAATATATAGAAGTGCAAGAAAATGGTAAGAATTATGGATTCTGACTTGTAGATAACTCTAAGCCCAGTTCTTCATTCCTCTGGTTGCAAAATGGGCAGGCAAAGCAGGGAAGTATATTTATTATCCAATGGACCATAGCATGAACCCCATGTATGCCAGATTACACACCAGCAAATTTTACATATTCTGAAAAAGACAGTTAAAATAGAATGAAATTAAACTAGAATTACATGGCGAAAGCATAGGCATATTACCGACCCCGAGGACAGCTCCTTGGTAATGCAGAGGGCTACCTCAAACAAAAAACAGTTGCCACTGTAATTTTCTGGGTGAAAGGGTTTCACAAGGGATAAATCTTTGCACAATGTTAAGGGATGGCATTTAGTAGATGATAATTTCACGATGAATCCACCCATTACAGATACTGATCCATTGCCAAATGGAATTATGATTTTATAATTTTACTTCCACAAATAAACTGGGATTTTTTGGTCCCTTCTGAGACAAAATCATGATTTTAGATCCAGTAACATTATGCAATTTTCAGATACAAATACAGGGGTTGGGTTTACCGATTGCTTAGTGGCCAGAGACATCTCAGAATAAAGTCAAAATAAAATGGTAATATGAAATTGCAGCTTTAATCCCATGGATTCACATCACATGTAAAATTTTTAAAATTACTAGATCCCTGATACCAACAATGATTAGGAAAATAAATGAATCCTGAACCACATTAGGAAGTCAAAATGTACAAAAGAGAAGCAAGCAAGGTTGAAAACAAACATCCTTTTCTGAAGTGCATGTTTAAAGCAAGTGCAACATACACTCCAAATGACAAATATATAGTACATACTACAGACTACTACAAACCATGGCAGCAAAAATCTTTCTTGGGAATAACTCAGCAAACCACAAGATAAAAAAATCAATTTATCAGAGGATTAAATTGGGAAAAAATCAGATTACGGTTAGGGTCAGGGAAAAATCAGAAAAAATTGCTGAAAAAATCAGAAAGAAAAAACGGCAAGTGATCCTATAAGTAAAATTAAGGAGTATATGGCTTGGCAATAACAAGCAGCTCCGGTAGCTACAATGAGCCAAAATATATTCCTGAGTACCCCTAAAGGGCCACAAGGTGATTTTACTCAAATTTCACCACTTCAAAAGTTGGAACTAAGTGAAGCATTCAACAACAGTGCAGAACATGATCTAATGAACAAATTTGTCACTTTAGAAGACGGCATGGAGAAAATAATCAAACCGATACAACAACACCGACCACAAGTTCAAGTGGATTCCTCTGCAACCACAACAACTCGATTGGATGGAGCAGTACAAGTCTATTAGATCAGATTAGCGGTTGGGAACAAGAAAAGCAAAAACTAAAGAAACAACTAATCACTGATTGTGAAAAAGAAAAGTTAAGCCGCATGCAGCAAAGATGGAGAAACAGCTGCAAAGATTTAAATCGACAGATAATGAAGTCAGAAGACACTTGCAACTATGTCTCTGCACTATACCAATATTGCATAAACTAGCCACATATCACAATGACACAGAAGATCCAGATAGATAACATGGAGTCTCAAATTCTACAATTATCGGGAAGTTATAGCATTATGACTGACTTAGATGGGTCACAACAACAACAATTGTGAAGCCTCTGATCACAACACAAGCAATTGAATGAACAAAGAATGAAGTTAATAGCACGAAAGAAATAATTGGAGTTAGAAATAAATATTCATTTATCACTATTGTCAAAACTTCTCCAAGACATTAAGCACCTAATTCCTACATTGACAAAAACAATTACTTTGATCCCTACAGAGAGAGCATACATTGATATTTCAATATGGATACAAAGAATTCAACATCTGGTATTGACTTAGGAGAATTTATATAAGCAGATCAAGACCCCTTATAAACATTTGCTACCTTACCTAGAGACCTCAAATAGGTTGCCCAAATTTTGAGGAAGATTTTGATATCAAAAAACCTAGCATTAGCAAATATTTTGAGATAATAGAATCTCTTTTTGACTAGAGGTAAGATGTCTTGAGGACAAGGCAATGGATTAGGTCCCAGGAGGATGTTGGCAATCAAGGGACAAGTAGCAGAATAGACCAAGTTACAACATCACAAGGCCATTGCAGCAACATCCAATGCCGTGCGGTAAGACTGATAAGTCACAAAGATATACAAAATGACACGTCTCTACTTATCTATACGCTATATGAATAACCAAACATACCGCAAAAGAATAGGTAGAGAAGAGTACAGGAAGAACTAGAAAAATATATGTAATGAATGTAAGATAAGCAGAAGTACTACCCAAGCATGTGTGATGCTTATATCTATGCTTGCGGTCAGAATGTATACTGTATATTGAAGTATATAATACTAATATAATGATGGAGTAGTCTTATGATATGTGTGTATTTAAACTTTCTTTTCTTTATATGTTTATCTGTGGCACTATTTCTGGTTCCTTCTTATTGCATTGCCCTGGGGTTAACTTCTCTGGCATAAATAATCCAAATCTTGGGCCTATATTTTATTGTCAACACTTTTGTTGATGGGACAAATTCTTTAGTTGGTTTTTTTCCTCCCTCTTCCACTGGGGTTATCAAGGATCTCAAGGTGGTAGAGCATAAGACAAAAACACACCTATGGCTGTGGGAGAGTTCACCTCCAAGCAAACTCAAATAGTGGTTTTAGGGGAGGAGGTGACTAAGAAGGAAGGGTGGTTGAAGAAAGTCACTCTTATTTGCAAATTTAAAAAAATTTGGCCTAGTTTGGCTAAGCTCCATGACTAGTTGATACTCCATTGGAAGCCTTTGGTGAAAGATGAGAAAGGTTGGTTCCCAATAATCTGCAAATCCCCTTCAGATAGGGATGCCCAACTCTAGGGAGACCTGTGCTTCTGGGATAAGGTTTTCTTGGGTTTGAAACCATGGTGGTTCCCAATAATCTGCAAATCCCCTTTAGATAGGGATGCCCAACTCTAGGGAGACCTGTGGTTCTGGGATAAGGTTTTCTTAGGTTTGAAACCCTGGTATCCAGACTTCGATCCTCTTACCAAATCTTTCTATGTTTCTCCGGTTTGGGTGAGGCTTCCTAACCTTCCTCTTCAGTTTTGGTCTATTGATTGTTTTTTCTCCATCGACAATTCTTTAGGGAAACTACTTTCCATCCCAAATATGAATTAGATGATGACACGCTTCACCTTTGCAAGAATTCTTCTTGGGATTTATTTATCAAAGAAATTGTAGGAAGAAATTGGTTTAAAATTTGGAAACATGATTTGGAAGCAACAACTTGATTATGAAGGAATTGCCTTTAGATGCAGATTGTGTTTTTCCATGAGCCACCTGGTTGTAAATTGTCCAAAGTTTACTCTCATGGCTCATTATCATGCCCCCTAAGGTAGACAACTTGGTGGAAAGAGGTAGAATTGTGGCACCAAGTGATCGATTTTGATTGCAACGAGGATGATCTCTCTAAGGCCTCCTTGGATATCGTCTCTTTTAAATCTTTGGATTCTCCTTCGACTTCCACCCTCAAGGCATCCACGCCTCTTGTGGGTAAGATGGCCCCTACTAATGGGGCCTTTTCCTTCTAAAAGTCCTGATGTGCATCCCCCTTTTGGGGATCTGGTGCAAAATTCATAAGATAACTCTTCTTCTAGAAATCCCTCTTTTGAAAATCCTTCTTTAAGTGCAGACCTTGGCTTTTGAGATATGTCACTTGTTACTTGAAGTCTGTACATGACATATGAGGTTTGTACTTGTCATTTGAGATCAATTATCTTATGAACAAGGTCTGCATTTTAATATAAGGTCTGTTCATTTGTACCTGACATATGTACAGTTATTTGAGGTCATTTAGCTTATGAGCAAGGACTGCAGTTATAATAAGAGATCAATAACCTATGTATGAGGACTGTTGCATGTATTGTGAAATCTATACTTGATTTCAGTGGTTTATTCTTGATATGTAAGGTTTATGGTCCCCCATCCCCTTTTTTTAAATTGAATTTAAAAAAAAAGAATTTGAAGGAAATCTTGCTGGACTGTAGGGGGCGTTTCCTAAAAATTTGCACCCATCCCCAGGACGTTTCCAAAAATTTTGAAAAGAAGGGGACCATCCCCGTGTCCCAAAACATCCCCTATAGGGGATGGGGTCTATTTGGGCAGGGGAAGCATCCCCCTAGAGCATAGCAATTTTGAAATGTTCATACGGGTAAACATTAAATCTTTTCAAATTGTGGAGCTCCAAGGTTTTTGTCTGCAGACTCTAACAGCATGGTCCCATGCAGCTGCTTATTGCTTAATTTTTTAAGGCTCAGGTTGTTCCATATACTTTTTAAATAAACACAAGTATAATTTGGAATCTTGTCCTAAAATATTGGAGCAGCTATGGGTTAAGATTTGAAAGTTCAAGTGAAGATAGAGAGGGAAGCTGAAATTATGCAGCCCCATGGCTCAGCATTTTGTCTTACCTTCCATTTTACATTTCCTGTCAGATTTTACCTCCAAAATTTAGTAGTTACAAAAAGACTATACGTAAATATTACTTACAATAAATAAGAAAAAAAAAAACTCATAGGACCACCGTCCCAAAAAAAAAATACTATAAAATTTGAGCAGTGCATGTTAGAAAAATTAGCTAAGGGGCTGCATAGGACCCTGCTGTTTCAAGGGCACCAGCAAGGAGTGCTGGAAGTTTCCAGTACCTGCTCCAATTATTTGGGTAGCTTTTTTGGCTAATGGCAATCAAGAAGAAATGGGATTTTTCTGAAAATTTTACTACCAGATATTCTGGATGGAGTAGGAGAGATGTGAAAATCGATTTTCTATGCATGTTCCTTATAATAGAAGGGAGAACAGTTGCAATTCATACAGACTGTTCCAAGATAACAGATTCCTAAAATAAGCGAAGTAATAGAATGATTTGAGTATGGTCTTGAATAAAGCATTTAGAGGAATCGTAGAGTGCAGGCCCCAGTAGCGAAATAATTGGTTGGGTGTTTTGCAAGATGTTTATGAGATCATAATAAAATCAGAAAGAAGTGATTGAGGTGAGATTACCATCAGAATGAGCTTCGCATCCTCGGTCATGGGGTATCTTGATTCCTCCGATGAAAAGGGGCAAATTTGGCTCCAGCCGGTGCAAATCAAAACCATGCCCAATTCTGAATGGCAGCACAGGTGCAGATGCAGCTTTACTACTTTCAGTGGAAGTGTATGTTACACCGCTGGGCGAAGCCAACCTTGTAAATATCCTATCTTCATGTTTCAATTGATCCCTGGAAGATGCATACACAATCCAATAAATTATCCATTACCCACAAGCTGTTTGAGATACTTCACAATGACAGAGCTGTAACGTACCTTTTAGTTGATAAGAGTTTGAAGTTGTATGGCTTGCAAATACCTGCGCTCACACTCACATTCACTCTCTCTCCCAATTTGAAGGCCGAGTGTGTAGATAATTTCGATAGAGTGGGAGTTGAAGAGGCCGAGGCTGTGATGGATGCCATGCTTTAGCTCTTGTTCGTTTTGGAACATTTCACTCTACCTTTTGTAAGCAACGCGCCCGGAAACCGCCAAAAATAGAGAATCTTGTCCTCTTGGTTTCGTAGGAAGCGCATCCGGAGGGTGCCAAAATCAAAGGATCTTTTAAACATTCAAAGACGATATATCAGAGTCAAACATGGAAAGCGGTTGACCCAATACATAATGCAATAATGTAAAGGAAAATAATAATTTCCCAAGTTAATATGCTAATGGAATCAGGCTCTGAATTTGATGGCCGTATTTAGTAAAATACAATCAATTTTTTTAAAAGATTGTATGGCATGAAAGAAGAGATTTTGAATAGACTGTCAAAATTAATATAGTATTATGATGATATATATATTTGATTTATATATAATTTTACTTATATTAAGATATACCATAGTATTGTAAGGGCACCTTTGAATTGATAATCGTCATTGAAAAATTGCTTCACAACTAAGGTCCACCATCAAATTTAAGCTCTCGATGGAATAGATGCGTACAATCATATACAAATTAATTTAGAATAAACTAATGTTAGTTTGGAATGAAATTGAAATAATTGAAATGTTTATTTAAGAAAATATTTCTCAATGATGAATGTTGATATTTTGTTGAATTAGTTTGTCATAATTTAGGAAAATGATAATTTTGAGATGTTCGTAATCTTTAAATTTTATTCTATTGTACCCATACAATTTTTTTTTGTCTATGCATACAAACACCCCAAAAGTGATGCCAAAACACACCTCTCAAGCACCATGTCGCCTTGTCACTATTTTCTAACCCTGTAGGTACAAGATATATCGAAGGAGATCGAATGAAGGCCTGAATGAAGAGAAATATCAAAGAGCTACATTGGCTATAGGCTGTGATGAATTGAAGACCAAAACACTGCAAAGAAATGGCGAAAGGCAAAGGGAAGAGAACTGGCAACTTAAAAAGCAATTTTGAAAATTTTAAAAAAATTAAAAAAATTTGAAAATTTTTCTAAGGCATGAAGATGGTGCACTTTTCCCAAGGCACACGCGCCAAGGCAAAAGTGCTCCAAAGTGAAAAGTGGAAAATTCAAGTGTCGAAAGTATTCATTTGTCAATGGGTTAAGGATCATCTTGAAATTTACTCCAAAGGTGCAAGTCAAAAGAGCACTTTTCTCATGGAGCGCACTCCAACTCCAAAGCGCTCCAAATGAAGATAGAAGTTTCGAGGCATGGAGGCATCCAAGGCAAGATCAAGAACACTCCCAAGTGCTTTTGGAGCACTTTTACCTTGGAGCGTGCTCCAAATCCAAAAGGCTTCAAAAACGGAGAAAGTCAACATTCGTCAAAAGTGAAAAATCCAATATATCTTCATCAAAATCCCAAGGCAAAGTCGAAATGTTTGAAGCATTGATAAAGGAGAAAAAGTGCCAAAGGGAAGAGGAACGGATTGAAAAGTTGCAAAGGAAACAAAGGAAAAATGTCCAAGTTTTTGAAAATAAAAAAATTGCCTAAGGGAAAAGCGTGCTTTTCCCAAGGCGCGCGTGCCAAGGGAAAAACGTGCCTTCCCTAGGCGCCTTTTCCCTTGAAACGCCCAAAATCAAATCAAAGCGCCTATTTTAGGCTTGGTCGTCCAAAGTGAGGAAAAAAGCATGGTTTCCAAAAGCTCTTGAAGGTTATAAATAGAGGGAACTTTCACTTCTAAAACTCCACTCTCCATTTGTGCACGAAAGGCAAAATAAAAGCACTCTAAAAATAGAAGAAAGTTGATTTGAAACCCTAGGAGGCATCGATTCACTATAAGAAGACATCTATGCCTTATTTTTATCATTTGCAAGAGCATCAAAGAGGATTGGAGGCAACGCTCAAACCCTAGTAGGCTTTTTTTCATGATTCTCATTCATTCCAAGGCAGATTGAAGGCGTTTTTGGGGCAGCACTTCACCTTGGAGGTATATTTGGCATGCCATGGCATGATTTTGTTCCTCATTCATCAATTCCAAGGTAGATTTGCATGGTTAGAGGGCAACACTTCACTTGGGAGGCCATTTTTAAGAGGATTTGAAGCTTTTTTGGAGCTGGTTTAGATTTTTCAAGGTCAAAATCACCACTTCCAGCCATAGAAAAGAGGGTTTTGAAGGCATTTCCGTCCATTTTTGTTGCAAACCCACCTCGGGAAAAGGTATTTTTTATCATTCTAGAGCATCTAGAGTCCAAATCCAATACATTTTTGAAGGTATAACTCAGTATTTTCACTTTCCAAGGCAAAAATACATGTTTTTTATGAAAAATCAAAGTTGGACAACGAAGAGGAAAGTCTGATTTTCTTAGACAGCGAACTTAAAAAGGTTTGATTTTACCTTTTTCAACGTGGGACAGTGAAGAGGAAAGCTTCTCCAAGCTACAAAGTCACCATGCAATATTCTTCCATCACTATTGAGGCCAAATTGGCACTCATCCATGAATATTCAAAGGACAAGGAGTATACAGATCTATTGAAGACAATTGAAGAGGCAAGTGTCATCCTGCAGATGAAGATTGTTCACCTTGATTCCATCATTATACCAGATGAGGCTAAAGTTGATGAATTGGAAAGAAATCACAATTCCCAGACTTAGCCATTTTTCAGTATCTATAGGAGAATTCTATTTTTGGCAGCTGGAGGGATTTCCAAAGCAGTTTCTATTTTGAGAACTGACTTTGCTTTTCAAAGATAAATCTATTTTTGGATTTGTTTTGGAAATCATGCAAAATATTCTTTTGTGGAACTCAAATTGTAATAACATGTAAGTTCAGTTAACTGAATTGCATGAGACTTATTTTATTATTTTAAATGCTAATAAGCTCGCATGCTTGCGTGTAGCATTAGGGTTAGGTTGGAGAGTATTAGTTAACTCTTCCTTTTATTTCCTTGCACCTTCTGTTTACGGTATAAATAAGTGTATTCTACACACTTAAACGACTTAATGGTAAATGTTGAAGCTTTGATTTTGCTTGCATATTATTGTTCAAATAGTGTTGTGTGTTTTTTATTACTTTGAGAATAAAAATAAACATCATTTTCATGGAAGCTTTTTGTGTTGTTGAGATTGAGAGGAATTGTTTATGACTTTGTGCTTAAACATTTGTTTCAGATCTTCTTTGTTCTTTTGTGTTAAATCAAATCGCCAATTGTCCCTTTGATTCCTTTGTGCTCTGAATTTACTTAAAGAAATCAAAAGTATGCTTTATTAATTTAGTTATTCTTTTGCAATACTCTGAAAAGTCTTATAGCATTGCAGAAGAGCTTAAATTGCCTTGTGCTCATGCCTTGAGAAACAAAAGATAGGTTAAGTTGTATCGTCTTTTAAAAATTTCTTGTTTGAGGGAGCTTCCCCTCCTAATTTGAAGAACAGTTCTACTGTACATGTTCCATTTAGAGTTGCACCGAAAGGTGTGAATTTAAATGCTAACAGTTTTTGGTGCCCACCGTGGGGCACGAGAAAATTACTTCAAGCTAACACTCTATTTTGCATATATGACCATTTGGCGCCCTACTACACCTATTTTGCAGCTACACGTGACTCTAGTCCAACAGGAGCAAGAAGATATCATCGACAACCTAAGGAGAATTGTTTTCATTGAAAGAAAGGATCCAACGCATTGGAGAGTTGTGGCCACTATATTTGATGAAGAAGAAAGAAAGGCAAATCTCGCAATGGGAAGACCAGTATTGCCTCCTCCGGCGTGGGATTAAGCAAATCTGGCTTACAAAGCATATCAAAGGCAAAGAAGGAGAGCTGATCTTGCTAGCCCATTTTTTCAAACATTTGATTCCACAAAAGGTGAAGGTTCATCTTCTACAAATCCTGACATAACTGATCCATCAAGAGAAGCCATGGCTGACAACAATCACAACAACAACAATAAAGGCAATCGAAGGCGTGCACCTCCCTTGTCGTGGGGAAATGCTATTGGTCCTCTAGCTCTCACCAGCAACCATGAACTTCCTGAAGGCTCAAGGAAAAGTTTTCCTAAGATTCATGGTGATGGCCAACAACATCCTGATGAGCACATTTCTGCCTTCACCACTGCCTGTGGGATTCTCAACGTTGCACATGAAGATGTTGCAGTTCACTTATTTGTCGAGAGCTTGTGAGGCACCATAGCTGAATGGTTTAATCACCTTGCTACTGGCTCTATCGCAAGTTGGGAGTTAATGAGGGAGAAATTTCTCACCTATTTCAAGCTTGCATAGGACAATCATGTCTTGTTTGCACAACTCTCAAACATCAAGAAAGACAGAAGTGAGCCGATGTGAGAGTTCGTGGCTAGGTTCAACTGTCTCATTAGCCAAGTCGTGAACACCTTGAATCCTTCATCAGAAATTCTGCCAAGTTGCTTCACAAATGCGCAATCTTCAGAAGTTTCTTTTTATCTCAAGCAAAGACACACTACAGAACTGCAAGAAGCTCAGGAGTATGATGTTGAATTAGAGGATCACATGATCACCTTGGGAAAGATACAAAGAGATTCCATCAAACCGTTGGTACCTTTGAATGTTTTACCACTTTGGCAAGTTCCATCTCCTTCAAATATGCAAGATTCTTTCATTAACTATGTCAGTGATCAACTTGCTTCACCTATGTGTCAAGTAGTGGATGTGTCTTCTACAGTACAAATCTATTGCTTATTCCATGCAATGAATAGTCATGATGGAGAAAGTTGCCCCAAGATGAGAAGATTCATGCAAATATTAAAAGCATCAACTGAAAATCAAGAATTTTTGGATAATCCTAAACGTCTCTTTGATGAATCTGATGGTGGCTCTATGAAGGGATTTACCCAATGTAAATCAAATATTAGAAGGAATCATTTTCCTAACTCTGTTTCAAGCAACATCATGTGTTTGCATATGGAACATGAATGTTCATCAAAAGCTGAAAATTTGCATAATTTCTTCGAATATAAAGAAGGGTTGTTGATGGAAGAACCTGAAGAAATGCACGACTTGCATACTTTCTTTGAGGAAGAAGAAGTACAACACATCTCTCGAGAGAAAAATTTTGAAGAAGAAGAAATCAGATGTCCTGAAGAGAGCAATGATGAATCCAACTTGTTCCTGTCATCATTTGAAGGACAGTTTGAAGAACCTGCATCAGATACACTCAAAGTAGAAAAGACCAAAGAAGCATTGCAATTGGAGCAAGAACATGATCTTCTTCATTTTGAAGATGATTCATCATTGGAGGCAGTTATCAAATTAGGAGATCATGTGGAAGATTCATCATTGGATCTTGATAGTTTTCTACATCACTTGGAGAGTGAATCTTTAGTTGAAGATACTGTGAATTTTTATTTGCAGTTTAGACCATCTTCATCTTTGTCTCCAGAATATTTCATACATACCGATGAAGAAGATGATACTAGACCTTCTGAGGTTATCCATGAACCTGTACAAGAAAAGGACATCACCGATGTCATAAAATCAACACAAGAGGTAACATGTGAAGAAGCTTGTGGAGAAGAAAAGTTCATTGAATATTCAATCTTGGTCACTGAAGAGAATCATATGGAGAAGTAAAAAATTCTCGACAAGTGTGTTGTGAGATATGCCGTGTGTGAGATCAATCAAGCAGAAGAAGAAGAAACACAAAGCTTAGAAGAATTTGTACTTGATCCTGCATGCATGTCAGAAGAGGAGAAGTGTGTGGATGCCGAAGATGAGATGCTGCCAGATTTTTGCATTCATGTTCTCAAGGACACATTCATTGAAGGTGATTACTCTATGGAGGTTGATGAGACTCAAGATGATGAATGGCAAGGCTAGCTACCGGGAGACGATGTTATCCAACAAGTGTACTTTGATGATGATCAGGAGCTCAAAGATTTAGGTCTTGATGATTTATCACATTCAGATTCTGAGGATTGGATGGACGATGACATGATTGATGAAAATGATGAAGTACCCGAATCACTAGATAAACTATTGATGACAGTGGTGGATCCTATAAGTCAAGAACCAGTGATGGAAATTTTATATGAACAACTCCAACCTTTTCCAAAGGATGATACATTGACTAAGTTCAAGGTTGCATATGTTGAAGACATGGATGAAGAACATCAAGTTCTATATGTGGTGGTTACCATTCCCACGAGCATATTTTGGTTGCAGGATCTTGCTTCATACCTTCAAAAGGAGGTTCTGTACCTTCACTTGCTACAGAGGTTTTTTGCTATGGAAGAAGATGATCAACCAGAGCTAATGCATATCAATCAGTTCATCATGAACTTCTCATGGCATGATCATGTCTACCCACCTGAATCGTGGCTCTTCGAGAAGGTGTTGCGAATGAAGAAAGACTATGTGCTGCCAAGACAAATTTCCCATCTCAGGAGAAAAGGTTCTTATTTTTCTCAACCTATTGATGGTTTTGTGTAACAATTTTTTTTCTTCTTGTCCTCGCTCAAAAAGAGCATTTGTTGTGTGTCAAATTGTTTTGTATTATGTTTCCCCATTCTGTAATGTATTCGTTATGTAGTATTGTTTTTCCTAGTTATGTATTGTTTATTTGTCGTGTTTCATTAGGTAGACTAGAGTTCCACCTTTAGGTGATTTTAGGTAAATGTACTGACTCTATTGCCCAACTGATAAAACACTGATCTATACTAAAAACCAGAGATTCTGAGGTCCTACTATGCCGCAAGTATACACCATGGTCCCCAGACAGAGCCTAATGTTGTACCCATACAAAAAAAATTGTCTATGCATACAAAGACCCCAAAAGTGATGCCAAAACACACCTCTCAAGTACCATGAAATCTCTTCATGAGCTTTCTAACGCATTAAACAGTTCGTCAATCAGACACCCGGATCAAAAGTTATGGCCTCCGGAAGTTGGACCTTCTATTTTGGGAAATGTAAAAACGTGTTGGACACATAAAAGAGTTGTAAAGGGGAGAGTTACATGTGTTGGTGTGTGGTTTGGCACATCACAAGGCATCTTTGATTGGAGATAATTTGGGCGCCACTTTTTTGGGTGGTTTTAGCTCATGGTTTTGTAATTACCGTTGGTGGTGTACTATATTGTATCTCCTATATATCAGGAACTTGAGATGGAGGTTGTATGTAAGAATCATATAGATTTCGAGTTACCTCCTGGATCTTTGGTTGGATATACTCCTATAAAAGCTTTTTCTACAAGTATATTGTAATCTTTGTGATTTCTGAATAATATATTGGGCGGCTTTGGAGTGTGGGATTTTTTACCTGAAAGGGTTTTCCCCATGTATATCTTGTGTTGTGAGTTTTGTGTTTGCATTTGAAGTTGTTATTATCTTTTTATTAATGTGCATCTTAATTTGTAATTGTAAAAGTAAAAATTTGCATAAGTCTTTCCTCATTAGATCAGTGTAGGAAGCGTTTCCGCATACCTTGCTTCATTTCACCCTTGTCAACACACAAAACATTTTTCTAGGAAAACATAAAGAATACATGGAATCATTAAGAAAATACAAGTTTAAACAATACATCAAACAAACATGGAAACAAACACACAAGCAACATGACTCTCACACTAGCTTGTTCTGTCGCTAGGGGTCATGTGAATAGAAGTGATCTCATGGATCATGAACTAGTAAGGACTGTCGAATTACTAGGTGACCATGACAAGTCACATGAAGCACACAAGCTAACAAACTTCATTATACTAGGTGGCTCATGGACCAATAGCAAAATGAAAACATCACAGGCTAGTGAGGACCACTGAATCACTAGGTGAGTTCTATGTCAATCATAATTAACAAGTGTATAATCAAAAGAGCATAGCGCAATGTATGCCCCCACCTTAAAGTGATTTCTTATTTCCTTGGAGAGCAATTACTTTAAGGTAGAATAAAATATAAAATGCGCATGAGATGTTTGTAGACACACATGCCTATATGATATGTGTTTTCAAAAGCTACATCACAACAAGGGGTTGCCCCCAGAAAAGGTAAACTGAGGCGATGCTAAGAGCATGGTACATAATTGCTTGTGTAGTAATGGTATGACATTGAGCATATCAACAAGGTACCACATAAATCAAATCATACCAGAAATTATCATTGTTAAAGTGAATAATATAAAGTAATAACACAAAGGGATCTACCTGACTGGTGTCAATATATGAATGGTTGTATAATAGGATTATAAATATTTGGAATTGTCATCATCTGCTAGTCGATAAAACTATGGAGACAAAGGAGGAAATACCACATGAAAACAAATATAAAACTTTGGGTCAACAAGGAAGGATGCTAAATTAGCCTATGCCTTGCATCATCCCCAAAAGAAACTCAATGATAAAATGCAATTTACGACATATAGAGGAATGATGATGCAAATTGAGAGAATGTCAGAACAGATCTTGGTCCCTTTGTATCCTTATACCAACAAGGGTATCAAGGGTCATCCAAAGAGAGCTTAACAATAAAAAAATACACATCAAGCAACACAATACGGGGATAACAACACATGCAATCATAACACAAGATAGAGAGAGACCACATTTACAATTCAACCTAAAACAAATCATCCTCTTCCCAATCTTGCTCATCATAAAGGGATGGAGGGCAAGATGCAAGAGGGACTATAGCAGATGCGGGGTAAGGAATAAGAGCCATACTTATTTCATTATTACCTTTTGATTCTCTGTTGGAATATAGCACAATAGGTTCCATTGTGAGCTGTGAAGCACTATATTTCACTAGAGGAGATGAAGCACTAGTGGGTTTCTCCTTCGCATCCGTCGGTGAGTGATGCTTGCGAGGATGGAGATTCTCCTCTCCTGCAACAAGGCAAACCATAGCATGACGACACTTCTTTCATTCTCTTGCAACTTGATCTCACTTATTTTGTTTGTGATGTTTGTTAGGGGACCTGTAGTATCTTCCAACATGGGTTCCTTTTCTTCCTTTGCTTTAGGAACATTAGAAGAAACAAGAGGAACCACCAAAGGTTGAGAGACCACGGGGGAGGGTTCCTCAATGTGAGCTACTCTTTCCTCTAAATCTATGAAATAGGTGGAGGTACTTGAGCATCCTCAAGTGGTTGAGAAACCTTAGGAAATAACTTACGTGCAATTGATTTATTTTCACTTGTTTCCGTAGAGACAGGTGAGACAAAAGTAATAATATGATTGCGAGGAGGTTTGTCTTGTGCTAGTTAGTTTCCTCATTATCCTTGAAGGGATGGGAAAGGGGGAACCTCAGCATATCTACTAGATGCTTGAGGATGGGAGGAACCTTTGATTTGGGTTTAACTTCATTCTCTACCTGTGGGATAGGGGAACTACTATCGTAGCCTTAGAACATCGAGAGGGTCTGGGGACATCACTAGAAGGTATGTTACGAAGTGACAACTCAACAATTTTATTTGCCTTGTATTTTTGATATGCCAAAAAGAATAGATCCTCTCTAGTTCGAGAAACTCCAACTAGTTTTGTCCAAAAGTAGCTAAGTGTAAAGTGTCAATGATGAGCGATAGAATGGTACTGACTGTGATGTACAACATGCACATGTCCCTCAAATGAAAACTTTAAGCACTTATGAACCATAGAGGGGACCACCTTTATGGAGTGGAGCCATGGGTGACCCAACTTCACATGAAATAAGTCAGATGTTGGAATGATAATAAAAGTAACATCCAAGGTTCTTGGCCCAATCTTGATGGAAAGGCTCAAGGAACCAAGAGTTGGAAGAATAGACCAATCATGTGCTCTAATCATGATTTTTGATACATCATAGTTATCACAGTGTAAACCATGAATGTAGAGAAACTCTTCAGTTACTACATTTACCATGTAAATAGGATCGATCATAGCACCTCTTATGGGTTTATCATTGATTCAAATGGTGATGTATAGAGGTCCATCAGGAACTTCAATAGTAACATCATGAGGAGTAAAAGATATAGTTGGTTTGGGGTCTAGTTGTTCTTGATGAGGGAGGACATCCACCATACAAATATCTCCTTCATAATCTTGTTCTTGATGAGTATATTGCATTTCTAGAAATGGTTCCACAATGTTAGACTCATGATGAGGTAATGGATTTGTATATATTTGCAAGTTTTGATTAGGTGGAGCCACCGATTTATTTCCTTTGTCATTTACGCTAGCAAACTAGATGACATTAGAATCAATGAGGTCTTGAACTTTATGTTCAAGACACATACATCTTTCAGTGTCATGACCGGTGGGTGAAATTGACAAAAGGCCTTTGAATCAAAAGAAGATGATTGCATCTTACTTGGATTAAGAGGTCAAATAGGTGGAAGCTTGATGAGATTATTGTTTAAATGTTGCATCATTATGGAATAAATAGATTTTGATAATGGTGTGAATTGTCTTGTTTTTTGTTTCAGTTTGTATGGGGCAGGAGCAGAAGATGTTTAAACTGCTACATGTTTTTGAATGTGATTTGATGATATGGCATTGATTTTGATGAGATCTTTCTTCTATATT
The DNA here is from genome assembly GCA_027924645.1 of Cunninghamia lanceolata. Taxonomy (NCBI): domain Eukaryota; kingdom Viridiplantae; phylum Streptophyta; class Pinopsida; order Cupressales; family Cupressaceae; genus Cunninghamia; species Cunninghamia lanceolata. The sequence continues at coordinate 5,947,843 of BSBN01000918.1, read as the reverse complement.
TTAAATTAATGAGTGTGTGAGGCTTCATATTGACCAATTGGAGCCGACGAGTTATTATTCTCATACTGACTAATCGATAGTTGGTAATCACGAAGAGTTGTGCAAAGATTGTGAAAATGTATGCAATCTTTTAATGATTGTTATGGTTGCTTAAACATAGAAAATTGGCCTATGTTATGGTTCCTTTGTGGTTTGTATTTGACTTGGGTCGGCCTTCTAAAAAAACTCGCATTAACCTCTCCTGGCGCTGGCTCTTGTGTCTCTATTATCGCTATTGTCCATTTTTTCCACCTTGTGGTCGATCTGTTTTTGATTATTACAAGCACTTTTAATCGGAGCTATGAATTAGAAAGGGTTTTGAAAGGGCCCCAAAACCTTGTACAACCTCATGAATCAAGAAAGAACCAACTACAACATGAGACAAGAAACATCAAAGAAGCAAGCCTTAAACATAGCAAGGCAGTAGCAAAGGGGCAGCCCTAAACAAAATCATGGTGGTTTAAAACCAAACCTCACCAAAAAACTCTGATGAGGAAATTGAGTTGTCTTGCCTTTTTTAGAAGCTAAATCAAGCTCAACCAAAGGACACCTATTCTTATCCTTGAAAGGAGTCACCTACTCATTTCCACCTAGACCAACCATAACAATATCCTTATCTTTTCTTTCATTCCTTGTAGCATAACATTTATTATCATTATTCTCACACTCTTTCCCATGCTCATGAGTTTAGTTACAAGAATTGGAGAAGTTCCCAGCTTTATGACAAAGCAGAGAAACCTGCAAAGATGTCTCGTAAATAATTTTTTGTTCCCAAATACCAAATTTGGAGCATAATTTAATGACTTCAGGAAATACCTTATCAAGATCAACACTCACACAAAATCTAGCAAAGACAAGACGCTTCATAGATTTAGTAACATGGTCAATAGATAAAAACTAACCTATAGCATTTGTTGTACCTCAGATTATGGCTTCACTCTAGTACTCTAAAGGAAGCTTTGGGAGTCTAACCCAAATAGAAACCCTATTGAAATTTTCCTTGGCTACATCAAAACTAGGAGACCATCTTTTCAACAACAGATTTGACTTACCAAGGAACCAAGGACCTCCCTGCAGGACAATCTTGCTTTCCTCAAGAGATCTGAAAGAGAAAAGGAAAAATCCATTAGACATGGCAGCCACACTGATCTGATCAAACTCACTCCATCTTTTTTGAGCCCATTTTATAACCACATCAATATTTGGGCGAAAGCCTGAGAATCTCCCAATAAGGGCATTCTCCATGCAGGTAATATCTTTGTCAACATCCTCATCAGGGACCTGTAGAAAGATGCAAGAACCATCTGAAGCATTTGGAGAAACACCTGAACAAATGTTAGAAGCATGGAAAGAAGAAGAGGAATCCCCCACCAAGAGCTGAGCCAAGGGATCTCCAGACTGATCTGTATTAGCTGACGAGTTGATTTGCAGGTTCAGATCCTGCAAAACCTGCTTAGAAAGGGGACCCAAAGTAGGAGTACCCTCTCCAAGACAACCCTACAACATGCAAGGTGGCAACACCCTAGCAGGGTTCACCAGATTCAAAGGTGAAATACAGTCATTCATATTTACCTGACTGGAAATAGGAAAAATAGGGCAAGAGGGCAACACTCCAAACACATTTCCCTTAGTAGAAACCCTAACATCTTTTGCAGGGGTCATTGGAAGAGAAAGGAAACCCTTCTTTAGCACCCCACAAAGACCAGAAAAATTAGAATTTGAAGGAGCCACAAAAGGCCCCTTTCGCACCATAGACCGCTGCACCTCCAACCAGATATCCAGGAGAGTTTCCTCCTCTTCTTCTACAGAGAGATGCCATTCATCAGATCCTCCATCATCATCCTCTTCTCCATCGTCATCCTCTCCATCTTCATCCTCTCCCTATAGGGGTGATCTGCTACGGCCCTGCAAAAAACTCTGGCTCCATCCTCGTGCCCGCCCACTCCCATTCCCTTTCATGCTCCCACTTGTGGTCGATCTGTTATTTTCTTTTCTCACTTGCAAATATGCTCTAGAAATTGTATTCTATTTCTTGATCACTAAAATAATACCCAACATGCATTTTATACTCTTCATAAGCACTGAAAGGAGGAACGACCTACTATCTTGCTATCTTTCTGGGATCTAAAACATCCTACCATTTTTTTCTTTAACCAACGGTGCCTGTAGTTGATTCGACTTGCTGTGATTGTCTTAAAAATTAGTTTATAAACTGCTAAAAACTACCCCTTGTGATCTTGAAATCTATTAAAACATGCTTGCTGAATCTTCATCTTATTGTTCTTCATCTCATTTCACCCTGTAGCAGTCTTTTACCAGATCCTGTAGCTACCTTTATCTATTTTATTGCTGTTGAATCTGTACAGTTCCTGTAGCTTGTGTTTTAGGTTCTTGTCGCCCATTTTTCAGGTTCCTGTAGCTTTTTGTTATTCTTGCCGCCAGTGTTAACAGTTCCTACCAGTGTTAGCAATTCCTATCACCAGTTTTAAACTATTCTTGTTACAGACAACAAACTATTCCTATAGCAAACTGTCTCCTATAGAAAATTAGTTCCTGTAGCTTCTCTAAAACACTTTTAAAACATCTATGTTATTTCACAGAACAAACACAATTATTTACTAATTGGTATTTATGCTTATTTAGTGCTGAAACCTGTTTAAACCACTATTACAATAAAACTCTATGAATGAATAAATTCATGAAAAAGTATTGAATGGAAAGAGTTAAACATTGTTTTTCTTCAACCTTAATTTTGATAACGAATTACAATTAAGGAGTATAATTAGATTTTAGACACCCAATTTATGCTTACATATTTGAATGAATAGATTGTATGTTAAAATTATCTTTCTTTATATGTTAGAATGATGGAGCAAAATTTGTGATGTAAATATCGTCTTATTAAAACTTCTTGAAGAGAATTAGTATACTTGATTAGAATGATTTAGAAAAATCGATACATATTATGGAAATAGAATGAAATATGAATAAGGAAATAAAACCAGTTTGACGATCTTTAGATGTAATTGTATGAACAAAAAATGGATTATTGCTTGAAAGGTGTGCTTTCATGATTGATGCATGGGAAAGGGATTAGAAATGGTCATAGGTGATTTTGAACTTATTTATTCTATTTATTCATTGATTGATTGATTGATTGATTTACTTGTTTATTTGGGGAAAGAAGGTAAATTTTTATCTAGGAATGTGTTTGGGTTACTTTTTGGGCTAGGATGTCAAATGTGGATTATTAGAGATGGTTTTTCCTCTTTTTAGGAATTGAACCAAGTTACTATGTTTAAAGGTTTAGATCTAAACAAGCTGACATTGAAAAAGATGTTTCTGTCTAGCAAACTTATTTATATATATCTCTGCCACATCCTGTTGTGAGACAATCTACATTTCATTATTTAGAATTGCACATTCAGACATTAGGGTTGCATCGGGTGTTCCTTCCTGCCAGTTTTTCTAGGTAGCTAGACATTTCATGCAGGGCTGGGTTTCCTTCGTTTCATGAAGGGATTCAGGGAATTGTAATTGCTTCATGGTTGGGTGGAAAAGCACCTGGGCCATGTTCTCATCTCTTGGCTTGCAAGTGGAGGACCACTTGATTCTTGCGACTGATGAGCGTATTGATTCATTTATTCTTGTTGTACATGATCATTGTAACTTGTAATTGGATGTATTATGGCATGATTGTCAATGGACTTTGTATATGATTTTATAGTGCTTTTACCTAGGATGAGCACGTGAATTGTAAGATTTAATGACTTTATTTGATTTATATAGATGAGATTATCTTTTGCAAGATTTAATGAATCTTATGGATTCTTATTTATGAGGATTTCCTTTGTGAAGATTTATTGAATCTTATTTATGAGACTTATATTTTACTTGCAATATTGTAATTAAGCAGATTAATTGCACCTTTTCATCTTTCATATTGTAATTAAGCGGATTGATTACACCTTTTTATCTTTTGCGGATTAATTACATCATTTTACTTTCGTTTCTTATGATGTTGTATTTAAGTGGATTATTTACTTCATTTTACTTTGTGATGGTTTGAGGGCTTTTACATTTGGTATTAGAGCACAGTTCCAGCATTGGGAGCTCTAGGTGTGTGTGTTGTTTAGTTTAATCGAGCATGTGTGGGTCCTTGTGTGTTATCTTGTTGTGGATAGCATGTGCCTTCTTTTCTTTCTACGAGGTTAGATAAACCCTGATGATTGTTCTTGAGTATGAATGACTAGGTTCTTTTCTTCTTTTAGGGTTATGTATTAGTATACGAAAGAGGATGTTGGATCATATGTTTGACTTAATTTATTTTGCCTTCTGGTGAATGCTCGCTTGAAATGCATATTGCATTGTTTTATTGAGAGCATGATCATGAATATGGATTCATTATGTGGTTATAAGAAAGATAGTATTACATTGCCTCATTGAAGTTTAAGGAGAGAAATGATAACCGTTGCTTGTAGGAAAGAATGGTGTGTTGTGATATCTTGGTTTGTGAACCTAATTTTGTCCTAACTTAAATCTTGGTTGTTGAATGTTTGAAAGTATATGACTGTATGAATGTTTTATTTTTCCACAAAATTGTGTTTGAAAGGAGAATGGCTATTTTTCTTTCTATACTTTTGGGAAGTTGCCTTCTAGGATGGGTGCCAAATATGGGGAAATAGGGAAGTAAGTTTTCTTTTCAAAACCCACACACTGTTAATTAGTTTTTTGTATTTAATTCCCTACCATATCCTATTAATGAGATGCTGCATTCAAGTTGGGGATGCATGTAGGTTAACAGGGATGCACCAGGTGGGTGTTGATTTTTAGGAACACTGAGAGGGGGGTGAATCAATGTTATAAAAATATTTTCATGCACTTTAACTTTCAGCGGTTTTCCAAAATTAATTAAACAAAAACACAATATGCATATGAACAGTAACCATGAAAACATGACACATGAACACCAAGATTTTTACGTGGAAAACCCAAGAAGGGAAAAACCACAGAGAGGATTAGCTCTCAAATATATATTACAATCTTTGCAAAAATAATGTTCAGGCTTGGTCACTCCACCGGCCTAGAACATGCTGGCTCACTGCCATGAAGTGCAACTAGGTCTAGCAGGCTCATTGCCTCAACCCTAAACCTAGCAAGATTACAATAAGGACTGTTAAACCCTGAGGGCTGTTAAACTCTATTGAAGGCTCACTGTCGGCTCACTGCCTTGATGATGAAATCTTGCTTCCAATCAGATAGCACATGAAAACTAAATACTACTTAAGCATTTGCCACTATGCTAGGTGCAGTCATTTAATAGCTAAATTCTGAATCCCAAGTCTTAATTCTCCCTGATTTGTGTCACTACTCTGTTATTCGCATATTCGCATCCTCTTCCACACTATAGACATTCTCCACACTCACACAATTGAAATTCATCACCTTTATATATCCGCATTATGATTTGATCCACTATCAGGTCAACATCCAAGAAGTAAAACATGTACATAGAAAGATGTACCTTGTTGGCTCAATCTAATGCACTATGTGTCATATGGACCCAAATCTTTCCCCAAGCGTATTCATATAAGTCGGATCTAATCACTCAATTACTTGAATAGATCTTTCACACACTATCCTTTCCCCGCATCATGATTTATCTTCACCAGTTGGCCTGTGCCTCAAGAGCATGCTTAACAGGTTCATCTACTGACTTACAACTTCTACTACGAATCACAAAACACTTCCAAAATTATATCAAGGACTCTTTACACATTCCCAATCTTACCCTCAGAACCGCAAGGCATGATATCATCTTGCGGAGAAATGCGGACCATCAAAACTCAGACTCTGTCTCTGTCAAACTCTGTCAAACACTATGTCGATACTTAGCATCTTGCAACTATCTTTCTGATGGACTTCAAATTTCCCAACTCTGGAATTAGATACTTCATAAAAGTGTTTACAACACCTCAAAACTGCATAACAAAATACTTATCTACGGAGGAATGCGGACCACTGCACTAGACCCTGTTCACTGTTCCTGCTATACCTTTGCTTATCCAAACTTAGACAATTCTTCAAGGTGACTTCCGAAGGAGGTCAGGACTTAATTATTGAAGCATAACACTATCAAACAACTAAGATCATCATACCTGAACCGCATTATCAGATCATCATCTGCGGAGGCATACTATTTGACTTACTATCCTCTACTCAAAATACTTTCCATACTTAGCCATTTTCTATCAACCGAACCTGGAATCCAACATGTTCTTCCAGAGATATCTCTTCCTATCATGGTGATAAGATATCTGAGCCTTGTTTCCATCAATGACAACATACATTTCCATACCGGAGCAGTGCCTCTTGCCAACAATCTCCCCCTTTGGCATTGATGGTAAAACTTAGTGAAAATTTTGGGTTTTGGATCACACCCTTTGCCCTTGATGTCAAAGGGGGAGAAGAAGATCAGTGAAAAATGGACAATTAGATCAGTGAAAGATTGTGAAAGAGTCATAACACATCAACAAGATTTTGTCACAGATGCGAGCTTGTAAATTTCCAATGAATATTCTTTGTATATCAACATCTAGAATGGAATATTGAATTTGTGAAAAGAGGGCTTGATAACGCCCCATGAAATCAATTACTTTCTCCTTTACTCCTTATTTACAATTAAGAGACTTGAGGTCCAATGTTTGCTTGAAAGTGCTGAAGAAATTTGTTGATTAATTGTGAAAAATAAGTGATTGAATTAGGAGACAATGAGAAAACCAATCCAAGGCTGAGTCTTTGAGTGACCTAAGAAAAAGTTTAGCCAATATTGCATCTTCAAAGAAGAAATCACTACACATAGTTGTAAAGGCTGCCACATGGTTGTTAGGGTCTCCCTTCCCATTATACTTCTCAAAGCGTGGGGTTTCAAACTTCTCAAGCATTTGAGCTCTTATGATTTGATAAGATAATGCATTGCAAATATAATGTGATGTCATAGCGGGTTTTGAGGGACTTTGGTTTATGTTTGCTAACTGTTGTTGGATGGAATTCATATTTTTCAAAAGTTGGTTGATGATAGGGTTGGAAGGTGAACTAGGTTGAGATTGGTATAAATGAATAGGGATAACCATAGGTTGTGACACTGTATGATTGGCTTTTTGGAAAGTGATATTAGGCTTAGTTTGATTTGATGTAGGTGGGGTGACACTAGGTGTAGTGTTTGGATAATTAAATGGAATGACACTATAATGATGGAAGTGATTCCTAGTATATAACCCAACACATATGGTAGCACTATTACTTGGTTGTGTAGTTGTGGTGAGAATGGTAGAAGTGTATGTAGGAATGTTTAGTATGAAAAATGGGAATTAAGATAGAAGACTACAAGTTCCACACTTTCACATACTAAAGCATTAGGGAAGCATAGGATGAGTTTAAGGATAAACTACTGATGTCCTATGTTCCCTTTTCTTGTTAATTATGACTATGTGACTATTTTAAATCAGGTTTTTGCAAGCTAGTTTCATTCAACAAACATGAAACCCTAAATCACTAATCAGACTGTAATAACAGAATTTTTGACAAAGATATTAATAAACTAATTACAAAAACACAGAGAGGACAATACTGAGAAAGTGTACCTAGAAACAAAGCAGTTGATGGACTAGGGTGCCTAGGGCAATGTCCCAGAAATTCTTGACTGTCAAAATCTTTTGTATCAGATGTCTAGAAATATTCAGAGGCTCCCGAATCCAAAATAAATCACCCAGTTGGACTAAGGTGCCTGGGGCAATGTCCTAAAAGTCTCAGAATCTTGAAATCCAAATTCCATGACGACTGTGTCTGCAATATCCATCTTCTTGTCGCTCCTTTCTGCCAGATCTCGACAAATTCAACCTGCACATGCAAAAGGAGGAGAAAGAAGGTTTTGGCTATATAGGAGCTTGCCTCAGTCAAGCCTCGTTTTCATTATTCCTACCTCAACAATAGCCAAAGATAAAGATATGCAGATGTGTGTGCTCATCTAACAAATGTGTATGTAGAAAATATAAAACCCTAGATGACTCAAGCATCAACGAAAGATCAACAATTTGTTCCACTCTATGAACAAACACAACTTCACCTCAAGGAGATGAAAACAATGAAGACTTGCATGAACAAGAAGGTGAATCAGTAATGTCTGCGGAGGATCTCCAAGCTCAATGTTGAAGGCTTCAGCCCTTCTCCCAATCATGCAAAAGGTGTATAAACCCTAGGAAGAGCAAGATAGTCTCAAGATCTTGATTCTTAATCTCCATCCATTGTCTCCATGATAGCAAATTCAAATAACTTTCAAAAGCTTCAACAAATCACTGAACTTCAATGGTAATTTTGGTAGAGTTTTGGCATAAAGATAGCATAAAGATTGTGTGTAACAAAATGATTTTCAAATGTCTTTAAATATCTAACCTTAGAAATTTAAAATTTTGAAATAAGATGTCAACATCGCACGGAAAATGAAAATTTGAAAACAAAATCCTCGAATGCATGGTGGGGGCCGACATCCCTCCAAAATGTAGGACCCTGAGAAATAGGGCAGGACAAGGGTGTGAGCGCCCAAGTCCAAGCCCTGATTTCCCACTCAGGACTGCCTTAAGGAGGTTAGGGGATCCCAAATCCAAGTTTTTTTTTCACTTTCAGTCTTTAGTTATTTCAAAATATGACATTCTTCCAATCAGACATAGGTCAATCAGGGTTTAGGAAGGTCTGAAATAAACTAGGTTAAAAGGTCACCAAAGGAGAGGATCTAAATCATGAGAAATTGTACCATTCCATATAGGAGGACAATTTCTGACATAACATTTAGCCCCCACTTTAGTGGCCATATGACACTACATGCATATGCAACTAAAGGAAAGTAAATACATCAATCATGAAAAGGATACTATAGAGGATGTCGAAGTGTTGACGCAGAAAGGAAGAAGCCCCCAAGTTTGTAATCCTGTAAGACCACAAAGTTAGGAACCGCAACATGCAAAGGAACACTTGTCAAAAACTCCAAAATCAAATCAACTTGCAACCACCATCAATAAGTCAGTCCATAAACACTAGGGGGTTGAGTGATGAGACATGATGAGGGAGGAAATCGAGGGAGATATATGCCCCCCTTGTTTCTACTTGCTTAGTCTGAAAAGAAGAAACAAGGAGATATCTATAAGTGTCGATTTTGATGAAACTTGATGAGAAATGCATTGTGAGGGTTGTTTGAAGAAACAACGCCCAAGCACAACACATTGGGTAAGACAGAGAGTAGAACTATGATTCCAACACAATGAATGGTGTAAAAATCTGAGTTCAACAGCCCAAGATAGAGGCACAAGAGTAAAACTGTTCAATTTTGTACCTAGATAGTGATAGGAATTCTCATCCACTTACTATAAGTAAGGGGAGTTTTCACTTTTCACTATTCATTCTTATTTCGTTGTGTAGAAGGGAGAAGGAGAAGAATGAAGAGATTGACGATGCTGACTTGACGTCCATACCAGCTTCCGAGACTAGAGATGCTCCGAGCCTGAGTGGCAGAGAGACACTTCAAGGTTGAGGTAGGGTCTAGATCCTTGCTTGTATCATGCTTTTTGTACTCTTTTTAGTTTTTTTATCATTTCTCGTGCTGAAAAGGATAATCCTAGACAAAGATTCCCAACAAGGGCGCCCAAGTCCACTTAGGGCACCCAGGTCCTCCTAGGGCGCCCTAGTCCACCTGGGGCGCCCAAGTTTGACTTGGGCACCTAGGTCTGACTTGGGCGCCCAGGTCCTCTAGGGAACCCAAGTCCAAAAAGGACAAGGGCCCTAGGGGTAGGGCATTGACTGTTGTAGAAGATGCTTAGTTTTGTTTTCATGTTGTGTACTGATTCACTCTCTTACTATTTTTCGTGCAGGTCATCCCTGAGATGCGAGAGCATATAGGTGGTCACCTAATGTTGCTTCTACGAGATCACATCAGTACTATGACCAATGCAGAGAGAGCACTTGCAGGGTGTAGGGCTCTGGTGGGTGTTTGATATGCCCACAATTAGATTTCATTGCAACATGATGGCTTTGATGGAGAGGTGGAATGTAGATACTTCTACATTCCACTTGTCCACAGGGAGATGACTGTCACACTAGAGGACATGTACTAGATCCTATGACTACCTATACGTGGGGAGATAGAGAGGATCGTAGAGTGTCACTCTGCAGAGTACACACGAGAGAGCCAATTATACTGCCTAGGCCACACCGTCGCTTGGCCAGAGAGAGGGCACATTCAACTCTAGTTACTAGAGCAGAGATGTGCTGACATCCCTCTAATTCAGAGGATTATGATGTTGATAGTGGCATTAGCAGTCGCACCAGATAGATGAGAAACTCACCTTCATGAGGGCCTTGTTCACACGATCAAGGAGATGGAGGAGCATGGTACACTCTACGTGTGGGGGCACAGTATGCTTGCGCACCTCTACCACGGGTTAGGGCAATATGTTCATTACGAGGCACAGAGCCTGATATGTTGTGATTTACTATAGGTTTGGGCCTTTGAGCATATCAGATGCAAGCGGCCTACAGGTTTTCCCTTAGAGCCAGCGTTTATGTATCAACGCGTCCACGCATATCCTCTTATCAAGTGTTTGGGACACAGTGCTTCTGTATTGGAGGGGTATCTTTGATAGACTAGAGCCCAACAATATCATCTGGAGACCATATCACAACTTTATAATACGGCCAACTCAGTAGAGACAGTTAGCGAGGATGCAGAGGGATCAGCTGATGGCCAGTCACCTCGATCATATTGTTGTATGGTCCTACTTTGATTAGGTAGGGTGATAGTTCAGATGCTGACAAGATGTACCTATGATGCATCTGAGCTACGCGTGCTCTGTGCATAGCATAGTCAGGGTGAACATCGCCTGATGGTCGACAATAGCTGATGTGGTAAGTGGTAATTAGTGATGGTGATGGTCCAGAGGATGCAGAGCTTATATTTGATGTTGGAGTCACCCGAGCATACCAGATCTAGTGGCAAACAACACGACCTACTCCTATTTATCCTCCGAGTCACCATACAGGTGATCCTCGACCTTGGGCCGGTCACGCGAGTGACACAGGGGTAGAGGATGACGTTAGTGACTTCACAAGATACTAAGATCTCGATGAGGAGGAGATTGCGTCACAGTATGTCTTTAGAGTGAGACCACGATGAGACCAGCAGGAGGTAGACAAGGATGAGGAGACTGAGTCCTAGTCACAGGCGAGAGCTCCTGGTCCAGCTCCTGCGGATGTGAGGAGGTCCAGCCAACATGAGTGAGGGGAGACCAGTAGTCATGTGCCCCCAGCTATAGAGTCACCTGCATAGCTAGTCACCATCAGCTATTCGAGATCCATCTTAGCGAGATGGAGATCGAGGTAGGATACGTTTTATATATAGATGTAATTATTTGTGATTATTTATTTATGATGTCTATATGAGGTATTGATATCTATTTTGTTTCCTTTTTACAGTTGGGACAGACGCGTCATAGCATAGATAGTTTTAGCTGATGTGGGCGAGCAGCGAGTACTGACGGGATATTCACCATAGCCATCCACATGGTGGCATGTAGAGATCTTTATGCCTTTTATGAGATACAGATTATCAGTGGAGTCCATTCTAGATCAAGCTATCTAGAGAGCCGAGCATGCGAAGGCGGAGCTCTAGACACTATGAGATCAAGTAGCAGTTATACCCGCACTTGAGAGAGATCCCATCGTGAGTGAGATCTTACTTCCTGAGCTACGCCAGATGAGATTTGATAGAGACAGGGATCAGACAGAGAGAGACCAGTACCAGTAGATGTATATGGAGTTACAAGGTGAGGTGATGGGGCTCAGACGTGAGCTCAGGGGGTTACGATCGCGGAGTGTCGCTAGGAGTCACTCGCGATCCATAGCCACACATGGTCAGGCCTCTATCACGCGCACACCACAAGGTCTCGAGGGTACATGTGACTGAGGTTCAGCTATGTGATGTATATATTATGTACTACAACATCCCATTTTGATATACGGGATAGTCGACTCGGATGTATATTTGAAACTGATGATTATATATATGAGATGTTTTGTTATTATTGTTTCTAGTGTTGTCCAATCTATCACATGTGATTTATGAAAAATACAACTAGTGACAAATGTTAAATGCTCATGAGGAAATGTAATTAATGCAAATGTGATAATAAACAATTCTTTGCAGAACATATAGTAAAAGCACAATGATTAATAAGTTTCACACATAACCAATATTCTATGCTATACAAAGTTAATACAAAAGTGATCTTAATAAAGCATGTTTAAGAAGATACCACAATGATTAATTGAAAGAGAATTCTATGTTAAATGAATTAAGACAAAATAATCATATCTTGTCAAAATTGAAGCTAAACTAACTAATAATTTTGCTTTTTAAAGTAACATCTAACATAAAATCTTAAGCATAAAATTTCTTGAGGTGCACAACATTAATAGGTTCTTTAAGTGGCATACCTTGTTCATCAACTAACTTATATTCTCTTGATCCAAAGACTTCAGTAATGACATACGGTACGAGCCAATTAGGGCTGAACTTTCCTTTCTCTCCAGGAGGTGAGTTTACGTTGCATTGATTCTCATAAAGTACCAAGTCTCCAACATCGAATGAATGATGTATAACATGTTCATTGTACGATCATTGTATACTCTTCTGATGGACCTTAAGATGCTCAAGAGTGTTAATACACTGTTCATCCATCATCTCAAGTTGTTGTAATCTTTTTTCACATTCCATGTCATCATCAATAACATCTCTCAAGGAGACTCAATGAAGGAATTTTGAGTTCTAAGGGCATTACCGTGTTAGCATAAACAAGATTATATGGGGTAGTTCTAGTAGCCATACAAATACTTGTTCTAATAAGCCCATAATGCATAGGATAATTGAGTATGCCAGTCTTTCTGATGTTTGTTAACAATTTTGTGTAAAATTTGTCTAATAATTTTGTTTGAAGCTTCTGCTTGGTCGTTTGATTGAGGATAGTAGGGCATAGAGAAGCGATGTTGAAAATGATACTTTTCAAGAAATTTCTTCATATCCTTGTTCTTGAATGACATGCCATTGTTAGAGACCAAGGAGGAAGGTATACCAAATTGAGAGATTATGTTATCTTGGATAAAGCAACAAATTACGTCAGCAGTCGTGGATCGTAAAGGGACAGCTTCGACCCACTTTGTGAAGTAATCGGTAGTGGTGATTATAAAGGTATGTCCCTGAGAGGAGGGTGGAGAAATTTTACCAATTAGTTTCCAAGCCCCAAATAGAAAATGGCCAAGGTGAGACTTGGGCATGAAGTTCGTGGGTAGGTGCTCGGATTAAGTGTTGATGTTGTTGACATTTTGGGCACTTCTTGACGTAGGTGAAGGAATCTTGTTCCATGCATTTCCAATAGTACCCCATACATATTTATTTTTGTACCAGTGATTTTTCTCCAAAATGCCCTCCACAAGCATCAAAGTGAGCTTCTTCTAAGGCTATCGGGATCTCCGAATTATTAAGGCATCAAAGAAGAACACCATTATAACTTCATCTGTATAAGACATTAGATAGAATAATGTAGTGGACTGAAAGTTTGTGTAGGTGAACTCAAGCATTTTTAGATTTTAAATTAGGGATGGTTCCATCATGCAAATAATTGAATCTATGTGAGAACCATTCGTCTGAATTTGTATTACCACAAATTTCCATATTTGCGATGATAGAATCTTCTATTGTTGGTGTTTTGAGATTATAAATAATGAAAGTAAATTCCTCAGGAGAATCATCAGGGGATATAAGGGAAGCTGCACTTGCCATTGCATCTGCATGTCAATTGTCTTTCCTGGGAATAGTATCTATTAAAAATGAAGTGAATTATTTTAATAGAGATAGAGCGAAATCACGATATTGAGATAGCTTATCATGTTTAGTTTGATATGATCTAGTTATTTGTCTCGCAATTAATTGAGAATCACCATATATAGTGATATTTTTGATGTTTATGGCCAAGGCAGCATGAAGTCTCATGATGAGAGCTTCATACTCAGCGATATTGTTTGTGCATGAGAAATTTAAACGATAGTACATAGGGATCGACTTACCTGAGGGAGGTACTAGTATGACACCAACACCAGAGCCAATTTGACATCTTGATCCATTAAAATATAACTTCCATTTATCATCCTCAGTAATGGTTAGAATTTGATCATCAGGGAATGTGTCCTGATGTTGTATAGCAAAAGGAGAAGGTGCCTCGACTAAATGGTCAGTTAACGCTTGTCCTTTAATCAACTTTTGAGATATAAACTTGAGATCAAATTGGGTTAACAACATAACCCATTTAGCTAGACGACCTAAAAGATTTGTTTTAGAAAATAAATGTTTCAAAGGATCAAAGTTTACAATTACATGTGTCTCAACGTTTAAAAGATTATGCCTAAGCTTTTGTGTTGCAAAGACAAGAGCTAAGAATTGTTTCTCAATGACAGTGTATCCCACTTCATAATTGAGCAATGTTCAGTTGATGTAATATACAACACATTCCTTGCCTTCAGTATTATGTTGTGCTAATAATGCTGCGAGGGCATTATTAGATGCTGAGGTATATAAAAGGAATGATTTATTAGAAACAATAGGTTGTAAAATAGGAGGCTTAGTGAGATAACTTTTTAAGTCCTCAAAATCCTTCTGACATTCTAAATTCCATTGAAATTTTGAATCCTTCTTCAGTAGTTGAGTAAAAGGGTGAGTCCTATTTGCAAGTTGTGAGACAAATTGGTGAATGGCCTGTATCTTCCCTTGCAAACTATGAAGTTGAGATATGTTTTTAGGTACTGGCATGTTAACGATCGCATCAATCTTTTTCGTATCTACTTCAATACCATGGTTCCAAACTATAAAACCTAATAGTTTTCCACTACCTACATCGAATACACACTTACGAGGATTCAATCACATGTTGTATTTCTTTATTCGCTCAAAGATTTGTTGAAGAGTCATGGCATAATCTTGGTGATGAATAGACTTTGCCAAGATGTCATCGACATAGTCCTCTAAGATATTATGCATGTAATCATGAAAGATAAGGGTCATAGCGCGTTGGTACATTTCTTCAGAGTTCTTAAGTCCAAAAGACATGACTACCCAACAAAATGTACCCCAAGGTGTTATAAAAGAGCTCTGTTTTATATTGATCTTGAGGGTTTATAACAATTTGATTATATCTTGAAAATCCATCTATGAAGGAAAGTAATTCATGGCCGGCTATTGAGTCAACAATCATATCAATGTTCAGAAGTGGGAAATCATCTTTCAAAGATGCAAGGTTCAAATCTCTAAAGTCGGTACACATTCGAAGATGGCCATCGGGTTTAGTGACGACGATGATATTTGAAATCCAAGGTGAATAATCAATAGGGTGGATAAAGCCAGCGTGTAAAAGCTTTTCTATCTTGGCCTTAATGAGTAATGCAACCTTAGGATTCATCTTGTGAATCTTTTGTTAAATAGCTTAGCATCTAGTTTCAATACGATATTATGTGTTACAATCTGAGGATCAATACCAGGCATGTCTGAGTAAGTCCAAACAAACAATTCAAGAAATTCATGTAAGAGTTTAGTCATTTCTTCTTTTTCTTCTATGCTTAAACAATCATCTATAGGGATAACCTATTCAATGTTATCTTTCTCCATGAAAAAGTCAATAGTCTTTCCATTAAGCAAGGTACTATGGTTTGGGAGATCAGGTGATTGTGGTAACTCTTCAACTTCTTCCTTTGATTTTAGAGTAGCATTTATCATATTAGTGGTTTTTTCCAAAATATGCACTATTGTTCAAACAGTAAGGTAATCCACGTTTATGATGATAATGGGGAATATTATCATAAGCACCCAAGAATTCATTATCGCTTCATCTGTTGTAAAAATATCCAAGGGAAACTCTCTTGGAGGACAACTAGTGTCAATCATCTCAGGAAAGATCAAATTAAGTGTCGATATTATATTCACATTAAGAATAGGATGTCTACGGGCTTTAGATTCCTTGAAAGGGTTATATCCAATGCCACTTGAGTAATGTCGCGAAGCAGATTCTATAGGTACACGAATTCCTTGTTGACTAATACTGCAACCATTATCTACATAGTCACAGTTCTTATAAAGGATCTGAAATCCTTGAACATAGAGAGAATCCATTTCCTTAGAAGACGGTGGGGCTTCATAGGTCTCATAATCTATAGTATAAGTGAGAGTATTGTCCATATACGTTATCAAGGAGACTTTTGAATTTGAATTTTTAGATGATATCGATGCAACACTTGATGTTTCAGGAGCAGGGTTGTTAATTTTATATTCACCTATGGAGGGAGATGTAAAATCTAACGAACCCCAATCATCACCAAAGAATGCATTTAATTGTTTGTACTCCTACATAACATTATCTGTGGCAAGAGAAGATGATGAGTCAACTTTCAGATTGTTTAAGATCTTATGATGAATGACTTGTTTTTGTGCTTCGATTTGTAAACAATTGTCAGGTTCAGGGTCAACATGAATAGTATGAAGTTTATCTTTAAAAACAAACTTGATTGAATGATGAAGGGTAGAAGGAAATGTCCCCAATGCATGAATCCAAAGTCTACCAAGAACCGTGTTGTAAGATAAAGAACAAGACATGACATGGATCAAGGTAGGTAAAGTCATAGGCCCAACTTGTACAGGTAAAGTTATAGTGCCTACAGATTGTCTTCCAACATTATCAAAGCCATGGATGCTTATCCTATCTGGCTTAATCAGAGATGTATCAACTTTAATCTTATGTAATAAATTGATGCTATAAACATTAAGAGCTGACCCATTATCAATCATAACACGTTTAATCAATTTTTTATTTATTGTAATGAATAAAATCAAAGGATCATACTGATTTTGAACTTTAAGGGATGACAACTCTTGTTGTTGAAATAGAATGTCTATTTTTGTCACATGCATACAATCTAATAGGGTTGCTACATCATTTGGTTTGATAGTAGGTGGCACAATCACCTTTTGTAAATCTTTTTAGAGCATTCCATGGTATGTAGGTGAAGTTTGAATAAGTTCCCAAAGAGATCTCTTAGTAGGAGTAGCATGAAGCTGCTCAACAAGATCATAATCTTGACCAACCTTATGCATTAAATGAGGTGCTTGAGAAAGCATATGTTGAGAAGCTAGTAAAGATATCAGAATGCTCGATTGTTGTTTGCCTTATTTGTTATTCTGAGTATTGTATGTATGAGCAACCACAATATGACTAGGTTGTTGTAAATTTTGATGTGTTATATGTTTAGTATAGTTATAAATGTAATCGAGAGGTCAGGAAGAAGGTGAAGGACCTCTAATAGTGAGCACCAGTTTAGAAGGAGGTTGAACCACATCTGAACATAAAGTCACCACTATTTTTGGTTTCATGGGTTCTTCTTGAGGTTTAGAAACATAAATTGCTTTTACTAATCTTTGAAACAACAACAGTTTAAGAGTCATAGTGGAATGTTCAATCGAGATAAAGTCCTCAAGGGCTTCATCTAACATATTGAAGTCATCACAACTAAACGACTCATCGTACACATGAAAGTCTTGCAAAAATTAATCTGACATTATAACATACTCAAATCAACTCAAGACTTAAATGTAAAATAATTAAGCAAAAACTTTGTGAAAATATAATAGAACAACACTATGCAACACACAAAGTTGTAATTTCAAAACTCTTTTAATGAAAAGATAAAGGAAATCACTCAAGTTTCAATATATGTACTTTCAAAAAAGAGGGTTCGCAATCTAAATATGTTTTAGGACAACAAACTAACTTAGATATGATGTTGAAAAAGGATGTAAATTCTTTAGAGCACGAGTTCACCAAAATGTTTAGTGTGAAAAATGGGAATTAAGATAGAAGACTACAAGTTCCACATTTTCACATACTAAAGCATTAGGGAAGCATGGGATGAGTTTAGGGATAAACTACTGATGTCCTATGTTCCCTTTTCCTGTTAATTATGACTGTTGACTATTTTAAATCAGGTTTTTGCAAGCTAGTTTCATTCAACAATCACAAAACCCTAAATCACTAATTAGATTGTAATAACAAAGTTTTTGACAAAGATATTAATAAACTAATTACAAAAACATAGAGAGGATAGTACTGAGAAAGTGTACCCGAAAATAGAGCAGTTGATGGACTAGGGCACCTACCGGAATCTCCCAAAAATTCTCGACTGTTAAAATCTTCTATATCAGATGTCTGGCAATCTTCAGAGGCTCCCAAATCTAAAATAAATCACCTAGTTGGACTAGGGCTCCCGGGGCAATGTCCTGAAAGTCTCAGAATCTTGAAATCCAAATTTCATGATGACTGTGTCTATAATATCCATCTTCTTGTCACTCCTTTCCGTCGGATCTCGACAAATTCAACCTACACATGCAACAGGAGGAGAAAGAGGGTTGTGTCTATATAGGAGCTTGCCTCAGTCAAGCCCCATTTTTGGTATTCTTACCTCAACAATAGCCAAAGATAAAGAACTGCAGATGTGTGTGCTCATCTAACAAATGTGTATACAGAAAATACAAAACCCTAGATGACTCAAGCATCAAGGAAAGATCAACAATTTGGTCCACTCAATGAACAAACACGACTTCACCTCAAGGAGATGAAAACGATGTTCATACTTACATGAACAAGAAGATGAATCAGTAATGTCCGCGAAGGATCTCCAAGCTCAATGTTGGAGGCTTCAACCCTTCTCTTGATCATGAAAAATGTGTACAAACCCTAGGAAGAGCAAGATAGTCTCAAGATCTTGATTCCTAATCTCCATCCATTGTCTCCATGATAGCAAATTCAAATAACTTTCAAGAGCTTCAACAAATCACTGAACTTCAATGGCAATTTTGGCCGAGTTTTGGCATAAAGTTTGCATAAAGATTGTGTGTAACAAAATGATTTTCAAATGTCTTTTAATATCTAACCTTAGGAATTTCAAATTTTCAAATAAGATGTCGGCATCACGTGAAAAATGAAAATTTGAAAATAGAATCTTGGAATGCACAGTGGGGGCCGACATCCCTCCAAAATTTAGGACCCCAGGAAATAGGGTAGGACAAGGGTGCAAGTGCCCAACTCTAAGCCCTGATTTCCCACTTAGGACTGCCTCAAGGAGGTTAGGGGATCCCAAATCCAAGTTTTCTTTTCACCTTCAGTCTTCAGTTATTGAAAAAATATGACATTCTTCCAGTCAAACATAGGTCAATCGGGGTGTTGGTAGGTGGTGACTAATCAAGAAAGTACTGTACACTAGCCATGCATCCAATTTTTATGACTGACATAAGAAAACCCTAATTTTTTGTAACCGACAAAAGGGCTTGATAAAAGTGGCTAAGGGTTAGGGTTTTGATATATTGTATTGTAGCATTTGCAGCAGTATTGAGTTGCAGGGATTGTTGGTTGTAATCAGTTTGATTTACTGGATAATAATATTGGACTCTCTGTTTGGTGGATGTAGCCCGAGTTTGGGTGAACCACGTTAAAACTTGTCTCTCATTGTTATTATTTCTGTGTATTTCCATTCCTCTGTTTAATCTTTATTTGCATTTAATTGATATCTTCTGCCGGCTAACCCTAACATAGGGTTTAGGAAGGTCTGAAAATAACTAAGTTAAAAGGTCACCAAAGGAGATGAGCTAAATCATGAGAAATTGTACCATTCCATATAAGAGGACAATTTTTGACATAACAAGGAATAGGGAGTATTGGTATGGGTGCTGACACTTGAGTTCCTATTTGATTAGAAGAAGTCACATTAGTGATGATTTTTGTGCAACTAGATGTAGACAAAATGTTATTGTGTACTATGTGAGCTAGGCCAAACAAGACTTCTAGTCCCTCTTGTCCTTTGAGAAATAAACTTCATAGACTCTTAACAACAAGGACAACCTCCTCAACTATATGTTTGAGCTTATAAATTGATCTAAATTAGCCAACTCAGTGTCTAATCTTTGAATTTGAACTTCAAGAACATGAGCCACAAGGTCCTCTATGTTGATTGATCCATGAAAAGTTGTTTCTTTTGGGATATGTGAAGTAGGGATATCATGAAGAAGTGATGGGCCTTCTTGTGTGATTGGACTCACGAATTGGGGTTCCGATGTGTCAATATTAGTGTTATTCAAAGCATTAGAGCCCATAATTCAAAAACTTCTTCGCACAAAGGTTTAAGAATCAAGGCATCGAGTCACAAAACTTATAAATTGTTTACAAGCTTTAGTGACTCACAAGATGCACACAAAGAAGAAATGAATGATGTGATGAAAGAAGAGGTTGAATTTTTGTTTAAGTGAATCAATGTTTTGCACTTTTGATCAAATGTAAATACATATAATGCAATGATAAACCTTTGATCAAATTCACCTCTACTCAAGCTCAATTTAAACAATGCTCAAAACCCTAAATCTAACAATTAAAGAATGCTCTATCTTTCAAATTTCAAAACAAGATGATATTTATGATATTATAAAGCAAGATAAAATCAGATTTGATAAGAAAATAACATCAGCAAAAGCTGAAATTCAAGACACTAATCACAAACCCTAGGCTTGAAGACTAGCTAGGCCTTCTTAAAAATACAAGATTTTTGAAAAACTCTAATGATGAAGAAGCGTAAATGCAAAATATACCACTATGAAATGAGTAATTAATGCAATACCGATCAGATCTAATGCAAAAATCAGAAATTTATATCATGCTATGATTATCTATACTTATTACATATAGATAATGTGACATACTTTTTCTATGCCTAAATCAAATGCTTGAGTTTCAAATTTTCAAATTCCAAGATGCAAGAATGTTCTAAACACAGGGAAAGACAAGGTACAACAAATGAAATCAATTTAATCAACCAATTAATGTCACAAAGATCTGAAACGACACACTAATCTACAAACCCTAGGTTCAAGACTAGCTAGATTTTCAAGGAATGCATGGTTTTTGTAAACCCTAACAATGGATCAAATGCAAAAAGCAAGGTATGTAAGTATGCAAATGATAAATAAACTAGATTCTAATCAGGTCTAGGATAATAAACACATTATATTTAGATGAAGAAGGATGCAAGGGTGCAAGACACGTCAGGTTCACCAAAATGTTAGATGGAAAAGGGAGACTAAGCCTAAAAGATTAAACTAGGTCAAACCCTCTTCTATCAACATTGGAACACAAACCATGTTTATCTTCTACCCTGTGAAGGAGAGACAAACTACAGGGGTTTTGTCCCTTTGTTGTATAAAGGAGTGTCAAAATAAATTCAACCAAATAAACTAGGGTAAAACTCAAACCCTAATTATGCAAGATTGACCAATAAACGATTGTCAAAAACAGATACAAAGATTTTGAAAGTACAATAGAGATTAGGAGACAATGAATAATAGGAACCTGAGTTCAAGGATGCAAAAGTACTATGGCCTTGGGCACCCTAGACCTAGATTAGGGTTTATAGAATCTTTAGATCTGGGTGCCTTCTTCTGTCAGTCTTCTTCCTTCCTATAGCTTGTTGTTGTATGATTCTTTTGGTTGCGACTTGGAGACAAACAAGAAGGAAAAAGAGTTGTGTTGTGTTTAGGGGCTTGCCTTAGTCAAACTTGATGTTGGTTTATCCACGTTCACTACAATAATGCTTAGAGATCCAAGAGTGCATGCCCTAGGAGGACAAAGGCAAGATCTACAATAAATGATGAAAGAATGAATGTAAATGATAAATATTACCACAAGATATGAAACCCTAGTTGGAGTAGGTGATTCATGACCATGCACCAACAAGGAGATAGACGACGAAGGCTTGAACTTCTTGTAAATAGAAATCATAACATCCACTTAAAGAAATTTTCCAACCATGAAGAACACTTGAGCATAGGAGATCAATTCATCAAAGCATAAGGAAAGTACTTCTAATCTTCTCATAACAAGCTAGGTGTAAAATGAATAACAAAACTCCTTTATATATGCAGTCCCGCTCACTAACAATGAATAAAACCAAATGGGGCTAACTGGGATAAGCCAAGGAGGTGTTCTAAGCTGACACCACAAAAATAGGGTCAAGGCTAACATCTGGGACCAGGGCGCTAGGTGCCCTGGTCCTTTAGCCCCACAAACTTTGGAGAGTACCATTTAAGGTGGGCTTAGACCAGTCCTAAGTTTATTTTTTCAGGTTTATTCATCAGGATTGAGATTTAATCATTTAATGTTCCAAAAGGTATCAAAATAGGTCTTGATTAGCAAGGGCACACATTTTACTCCATAACAATTTCTTCTTTGTTCATGATGGTTGAGCCAAAAATTTCTTCTTTTCAAGAATCTTCTTTGGAACATTGCTTCCCTTTTTGGTAGCCACCCTATGTTTTTCCTTTTCAATCTCTGGTTCGTTCCTACTTTGTTTTGCAATGGGATTACTTTGTGTACGTACATGTCTATTTCTCAATTAATACCCACCTAGAATCTACATTATGGTTGCATCATTCATGGCTTTCACGTCCTCCTTGGATGGCTTGGACTGCTGATACTTTTGGTGCATAAGGTCCCTTAAATGCTCAAAATCATGAGCCAACAATTGATATTTCTTTGGACTTACACCACAATCATATTGGAAAATATGATCATCCTCATTATGATCGTCACAATCAACACCCCTATCCAACTTATCACAACCCTCAATATCAAATTGATTTACCTCATCCCCATAATATTCAATAGCCCCCTCCTCATTAGGGAATTCATCTTCCCTAGTCATTGACTAGGTCACTGTATAGCTTGCTGAGTCATGTGGAAGGTAACACACCTTGCACCATGATGATACCTCCTAGAAGTTAACTTGATCCCTTCTCAATTGATTAGGTGTATCCCTTTCATTTTTTGCTTGAAGCTCACCTCTGTGGATCTTCTTGTCTTTCATTTTATTATGGCCATTTAGAACAATCCATGTTATAAGGCCTATTGTGCATTATTTGACCTTCACTGAAGTGTGTTGCTTCACTTTGAGGTGGAAACCCTTTCTCATTTCTTGCTACTTTATAAGACAAGTCCTTCATGAATCCCATGAGTTTATCCAGTTTGTCCTCAGTTGTGAGAGGTTTGCTCAAGGTTGCCTTGTCTAGCCAGGAGATCTTTACATCAGACCTCTTAACATGCTTGCCTAGAGCTCTCATATCACTCTCTATGTTAATGGTTGTAGCATAAGCCTCCCTTAATGTTTCGAGGACTTCTGTCCCTTAGACAATCCCTAATCTTTGAATCAAATGCACCATAATACAACATTAAACACATTAATTTATTACGTCTAAGATTTAGAGGTACCTTCCTCATAGTCATGATGAACTTGCTATTGAAATCCACCACTATTTCATTGATTCCTTTCTTGATGGTTGTGAGCTCATGTATAGAAAACTTGGGATCAATCCTATCCCCATATTACAGTCTGAATACCCACATGAACTCCCACAAATCAAGACTATTGTCAGGGAGACCTTTGCACCATTCTTTGGCACTCTCTTCTAATGAATACACAAAAAGCTTCATCATCACATCTTCATCATCTATTTCATATTCATTGGTGACATTGATGAAATGCCTCAAATGGTCCTCACTTGTGATTGCATTATTTCCCTAAAATCTAAGAATCTTTCCTCTTATTCCATTTGGGATCTGATAAGGATAATCAAGGATACTGAAGAAATCTAACTATTTGTACCTTTTTGCCCCCAAAGGCTTCCTAGCTAGAGGGAATCTTTGAGCCTATCTTCTGAATGGAGGTCTAGGATTTGGAACATTTCTAAATTGTGGATTCATTTACTGTTGTGGTGGATTATTTGGAACTTTATGTACTTGAGTAGGGTTCCTAGCTTGCTTCCCCATTTGTTGATGCTATTGCAGGTATTGTTGCAGATGCTACTTGTTGGCTAACAAATTTGTCCTAATCTAAAAATGTTTTATTTTGACTCTATAGCCTTTTTCTTTCAAGAACAAATGAGTTAAACAACAAATGGGTGAACTATCAAGAATAGTTCCCCTCTGAATTAAGGTACAGCTCCCTCTAGGATCTTCAATGAATTCAAATTATCCTAATTCTTCAGATACACTTTTAACCAGAAAGTGCTTAAAGGCAAACTAACATCCATACATCATCATGCTATGAATGCGATATCTTTTTCTACAACATCATTTAGTAATAGAATACACAGATTCTATTTTCAATAATAATCAAATATATGAACAAGTGTATTGCTGAACCAACAAAAGATAAAACACATATAATGAATTATCCAATGAAAGAATAATTACCATATGAAAGAAGATTTCACACAGAAAACCCGATTTCAAATACTCAAACACACAGATCTAAGCATGCAATAATTATTTCTCCTTTTCATTCACAGATGAAAAACATTTCAGATAAACATCACATATATTGAAAAACAACAAAGGTTCAGCTCCAAAATTTTTGTGTCTTTTTCTTCACTATTCCTATCCCAGTTTTAACAACTAAAAACATATATATAGTTGCCCTAATTATCTAATTTTTCAAACCAAATCTAGAGTTAAGGTAACTTTGACCCATACGCGATTTAGTTTTTACAAATTCATTTAAAAACCAAGTTTTTGAAAATAATCTTAACTGAATAACTGAATAAAGGAACTAAGTAAAATCATGGCTAAGGTGACAGATTAGAATCTCCAGATTTGTTGTGTTCGGTTGGGGAGGCACGTTGAGCCTTCCACTCCTGAAATCCTGTAACAAACTCCTGGATCCTCAGGAAATTGGGAATACTGATGTGTTTTACCCTTGCCTTCCAGACGTCCTTTTCCCTCTGAATTTTCCCCACCTTCTCCGTGTGCTCCGGTAGTGTGTCGACGCAGAGATAAAGAAGTGACTCCACCTTTGAAATCTAAGAAAGATCTTCGGTTAATAAGTTGTCACTTTCTTTAACGAAGCTGATCTTTTCCCTGAAGGATTGAATCACAGTATCAATGTCTTTTTCTAGTTTTCCATCATCCTTTATATATTTTACATCAATACACTGTAGATCATGTTGTAATGATTGGGTGAATTCATTTATTTCTTTGATCAATTTTGTGAGTTCAATCCGCCCTTGTCGGGATACTGAATTCCTCCATTCAATGTTTTTCTTACTTACATACAGTACATCCTCATCCAGACCTGTTAAATTCTTTTCTGACAGAAATTTTGCTATCCCATATTTTTGTACTTCGTCAATTTGATTCATCACATTCACCCATTTGCCTTCATCTTTTCTCCAGGAAGCATTCTGTGTCTTCAAGTCATCAATGGTGGCTGTGGTTTGATCATATATATTTTTTAGTTCATGAATATATTCTATACCTTTCTGCATAATACAATCCAACCAATCATCAAATACTTTAGTTACCATTATGTTCCTGTTTACCTGGTCCAACATTTTTTGGTTAGCTGGAGATTTAGGATCAAAAGACAAAGAAAGTTGTGAAACTGGTTGTGGATTTGGGTTATGAATGGCATCGATGTATTCTGCCATCGAGCACAAGGTTTGTTTCAATTCCCTTTTATCTTTCTCATCTTTCCAAGCTCGGCTGACTATCTTTTTGGTGGATGCATCTAGATGATGCACATTCACAGCTCTTGAAGCAGTTCAAAGATCTATTTTTTCAATTGTGAAGTCTTGAACTGTAAGGTCTTGAACCTCCTCATTAGTTGTCGGTCGAGCTATTTCAGTGCTCCAGTTCCCAGTATTAGGGTCAATATCTACCCTAGATGTTGTTTTTAGTTCTTGGATTTGGGAGTTTTTCCCAAACACTTACTCACCATGTCCTCCAATGGCAAAGAAAATGGGACTGTTTTTCTTTTGTCGCTGATCGAGCTTTCTAGCCATTAGGGTGCAGAGGCCGAGACTTCTTTACTAGGATTTACTTGATCAGAGGGCACATTTGAAATCATCATCAGGTCAACGGAGTCAGAAGCAATCTCTGTCTGTTGTTTTGCACTAACTTCTTCTACCATCGGTGAATCAGGCTCTTTATCACCTATTGCTTCTCTTGAATCCTCTTCAGAATTTAAATCCACAACTATTCTTTCAGAAGTCTGTCTCTTTCTCCTACTTTTAGTCCTTGATCTGGTAGCACGGGAGGCATAATAGTTGTATGGGCCTTTTTGGATTCTTTGATGACAGGACCCCTTCCAATTTTTGACTTGGAAGTACCTGCACCATAGATAGCAATAAGCTAGTTAGAGGAGCTTATTGGGGATGGTGATTCAACCATTGATGTACATTGCTGGGAAACTTTATTTTGAAATTTCTCCAGTTTTTGTTCCCTCAACCATTTCTCGGTTCTCCTTATCACCGGGAGGGTCTTAACCTCAATCCTATCTTCTTCATCTTTATCCCAGTCAACTTTTGGAATAGGTGATTGTTTTATCTATTCAAATTGCGGATCAATCACTTGTTCTTCATCATCAAAAATTCTAGAAATGTCCATATTTAAATTAAGGGTAATTATTTGTCCCAGGGAGAACCTACGCCACAGTCTTCTTTTGACCTCGAATTCATCTGAACAATCCTCCCAATAATCCTCCAATTGAGGAATATGTGAAAACCCTATTCCAAAATCCAAGTTATCCCTGGCAAAGCCTTTGCTATCAAATTGGGATCTGGCAGAGAAGTACTGAAAATTGAATTTTTTAAGTTCCACTTCTAAATTCAAAACATCAGACACTAACTGGCATGAATAATGTCCAAGTTCAATGGGAAAGGAGATACCAGGTTCCTTCTTCATTGGGAACTTCTTGCTCACATGGGCTAGTTGTCTACAGACCTCTATCAATACAAAACGATCAAAAACATACCGGGGTAACTTCAAAGGTTCACCGTCAAAACCCCCAACTCTGATATAAGTGAACTTGGGAAACTGAATAAAGAAGCTAACATAAATGCTGATCAGCTGCATAGCCTCATCAGACATCCTCTTATTGATGTTGTTTACTAATTCATAAGTCATTCTCCCGGTAAAAACATCATTAACCCTCCTGTAATTCTTATAGCAATTATGCATCTGTAATTGTGAATAATAGTCATAAATTTTGCTATCCTCAACCAAGGGCGCATGAGGTAGCCCTATCCATTGTCTTGTAGATGCCAAGCAATAGAAGAGGTACGAAGACATATAGAAATATTTATTCCCTAAACAATTACTTAAACCCAGATGCAAACATTCGGCTATAATTTCAGCCTAGTCCAAATACTGTTCCCCTTGGAGGATCACCTAGATGAAGAAATACATCCAATCTTCCCAATGATATGCCAGGGAACTACCCTTCAGTCTATGCAGCAACACCACAATATCCTTTACCTCTTGAATCATGTGGTCTCTTGTCAGTGGTCTAGGCAGTCTTGAACCCCCTTTCTGGAATTTCAATAACCAGTTTCTTGCTATCACGCTCCTGTAGTTTGCTTTCTTTAGTGAGAAATGCCCATAAGAAGAAGTAATATTAAGGTTAGAATATGTTTCCTTGGGCGGTATTCTCATCACAGAAATTAGGGTTTGTCTATTGACATGAAACAACACGCTACCATCCGTATTTATGATGCACCTGTTTTGGGGTTCATACCTATTCATGCACTCCAAGACTAATTCGGGGCACTATACGGCCATGGGAAAGGCCGCAGCTTCAACCAAACCACTTTCTACTATCTTCTTCATCATAGGAGTTGGCACAGGATTTTTAGCCCTTTCCCTAAATTCTTCTAAATCATATTGAACCAGAGAGGTATCCCCGAGTTCAGGAAGAGAACAGGTGAGACCAGGATTGTACTCATAACCAAGACAAGCAGATTTCATAGCTATAGATTGGAGGATATAATGAAAAATTCTTTGAACTTTGAAAATAATGTCAAAAACTCAAAAAGATCCTTCTTTCCAGCTAAGAAATGAAAACAACATATAGGAAGAGCAAGACTCACCTTCAATGTATCTGAAATTACTGCAAAATTTGGGCAACAAGAATCTTATACCTTCTGCGCTATTCTCCTTTGCATCACATAGTATGTTCATTTGCTAAATTTGGCTTGTTCTCTCTTGATAAATGCATTAACCAGGTCGAATAATTATTACCTAAAACAATACATGCTAAAAATGCTTAAAAAGACATGAATTTTGACATCTACATTAATGGCAAGCATTCTTCACGCGCGACCATGATGTATAATAATTATCCACAACCTTCCAAAAATTAGAACTTTCTATTTCATAATGAGTTTTGGATATATTTTCCTCCAAATTTCCTGCTAAATTTTGACTTAGAGAGCCTCGGGGAGAAATGAGATTATAGTCATTGAACCCTTGAACCATTGAACCATTGAACTTTTGGGAAGTGGTTCAATGCGAAGGTTCAAATATACTAATTGAATTACATGAAGGGGCAAATAGTTCACTTTTAAGGAACATTGAACTTCAGACTCTTGAACTATTGAACCTTTGAACCGTTGGAATGTGGTTCAACTTGAAGGTTCAATGATACGAGATGGACTACACAGACCGGCCAATAGTCACGTGACTTTGCAAGAAACTTTGAACTTTGAAACAATGAACCGTTGAACTGTTGAACTATTGGACTCCGCTATGAGGTTCAAGCGGAAGGTTCAACGATATATTAAATTACATAAGGGAATTGAGTGAACACGACTCTTTATGAAGCATTGAGCATTGAACTCTCGAACCGTTGAACCTTTGAACCATTGAAAAAGGGTTCAAGTTCAACCGGAAGGTTCAAAGACATATTTGAGTTAAACAAAAAAGGCCGACAGTTCACTTTGAGAAACACTGAAGTATTGAACCCGTTGAACCATTGAACTCTTAAACTTTAAGAATGGTTCAAGTTCAAAGGTTCAATCCTTTAGTAATTTCACATACAAAAGACAATAGGCGGGTGAACTTTAAGAATAAAGAGCTGACTTAAGAAACAAAGATATGACCAAAAAGGGAAAAAGGTAAGTCGACTCTTGCTTAGGGAAACTTCACGAAAATTAAATAAGGGCGACTCAAAAGGTAACATTGGCTCTAACTGGGGACTGCATTATATGACAAAATGTAGAGAACTCAGAACTCTGATTACGCAAAAAGTGAAACACGGTTGCCGAAGGAAAAGAAACAAGGTAAACCAAAACTAGGAAAGGAAAATAACAACACATGACAACAAAGGAAAGACTATGTACAAAACAGGGGATACTTGCTTTACAGGTGATACAATTTAAGATCTTGTCCATTATAGGACAGGGGTAAAAAAACTCCATCCAGATATTCCAACTTGAAAGAATTAGGACCCAGTACCTGATGAATTTTGAAAGGTCCTTTTGCAGAGTGAGTCAAATTTGCTATGTGCTCCTTTAGGTTCTCTTCTTTTGTCCCACAACAACACTTCATCTCCCTCCATGAATTTTCTGGGCCTTGTTTTTCGATCAAAAATCTTCTTGACCCTGGCCTGATGAGCAATAATCTGATCAACCAATTCATTCCTTTCCTCTTCAATCTTGGTCAAGTACATAACTCTTTTCTCCAAGGAATCTTGAAAGTATTGATCTTCAATTACACTTTGTAATTTAGCTGCAGATAACTCCAGAGGTAATGATAACTGAGCTCCTATTCCATAAACTAGCTCAAAAGGCACTATTCCTATTGCCCTTTTAGGAGTTACCCTATTAGCCCAGAGTGCTTCATACAATCTCTTATGCCAATCTTTGGGATTCTCGCTCACCAATTTTCTCATGATGGTTACCAAATTTTTATCACTGGACTCAGCTTGTCCGTTCCCTTGAGGGTAGTAATCTGATGAGTGAGAAAGAGATATAGTATGCTCATAGCAAAAAGAAGTAAGTTCAGTTGAGGAAAAACTGGTGGCATTATCTGCTACAAGTTTCTAAGGGACACCAAAACGCACCAGTATATTTTCTTTGAGAAAATTACATACCACTTCTGAAGTGGTTCTCTTCACAGGGGCTGCTTCAACCCATTTTGTAAAATAGTCTATTGCTATTAAAATGTGAGTGTGTCTGGCACTTGAAGGAGGTGAAAGAGGCCCAATAAAGTCCAAACCCCATTGCTTAAAAGGTTCTTCTATAACAACAGGCCTGAGAGGCAATGCTGCAAGTTGTGGCCTTCCTGAAAACATTTTGCATTTTTCATAGTTCGCTACCCATCTATATGCATCTTTAAACATACCCGGCCAATAATAACAATTTCTCAGGATTTTGAAGGTTGTGACTGAAGAAGAGAAGTGTCCACCGCAGGCTTCATTATGAAAAGCTTCCAAAAGCTTGTGCTGTTGTTCCTTATCTACACATCTCAGAAAGGTTCCATCTAGTCCCTTTTTGTATAAGACATCACCCCAAATGACATATTTTACTGCTTTTAACTTCAAATTTCTTTTCTCCTTCGGGGACAAGTGACTGGGACAGTCTCCATAAGTAAGATAGTGTGCTACATCTAGGAACCATGGGTCCTGTAAACTCACCAACAAGACTGTGGAAAGTTCTTCTTCTTCCTCTTCCTTACTCTCAGCAATCAATTTACATAGACCTTGACCTCTGACCAATTTGGTTGGCCTAACTTCCAGGTCATATTCTTGAATTTTAGCAACCCATGTTGCTCTTTTATTCATCCCAACATCCTGTTGAGTAAGAATGCTTTTCACAACCGAACTAGGCACAAACACAACTGAATGAGAGTGAAGTATGTAATATCTGAACTGTTTAACAACCTTTACTACAGCGAAAGCTTGTTTCTTAGCTAAAGAATATTTAAGTTCATGCTTCTTGAGAGGAACACTCATAAAGGCTATTGGGGCTTCTTCATTCAATTCATTTTTTTGTAGTAAGATACCAGACATGGTATGATCTGAAGCATAACAATAAATAATAAAATCTTTTTGGAAATCAGGGTTTACCAAAGTAGGTGTTTGTGCAATCACCTCTTTAATATCTTCAAATGCTTTCTTAGCAGCCTCGTTCCATCTGAATACTTGTTTCTCACTCATCATTCCCGCAATATGTTTCATAATTTCAGCAAAATCAGGAATGAATCTTCTGAGAAAATTGATCTGGCCAAAGAAAGACTTAGCTGTTTTATTGCCCTAACCCTCTCTGGATCAATCTTGATTCCATCCTTTGAAACTAAATGTCCCAACAACTTACCCTCTGTCACACAAAAGACTGACTCCTTAGAATTAAGAGATATGCCATGACTCTGACACCTTTGTAAAACAGTCTCCAGATCCTTTACATGATCCTCCCTTTTTCTAGAGAAAACAGTCAAATCATCAAGATAAATGACAATAATTCTATCTTTCAAATCTCTAAAGGATGAATCCATCGCCTGTTGGAAAGTTGCACCAGCATTAATCAAACCAAAGGGCATACGGTTATAAGCAAACATTCCCCGAGGTGTAGTGAAAGTAGTTTTATGTTGATCAGATGTAGCCACACTTATTTGATTATAACTTGAGAATCCATCTAACATGGACATCATCTCAGATCCAGCAACTATTTGTAAAATGTGATCCATCACAGGTAAGGGATAGTTATCCTTCAAACTGGCCTGGTTCAGATTCCTAAAATCAACACAAATCCTTATTTCTCCATTCTTTTTGCGTACTGGGACAATGTTTGCCACCTAGGTGGAGTGATGGATCGGATAAATAATCCTAGCCTTCAACATTTTATCAATCTCCTTAAAAATGGCCTCAGCAACCTTTGGGTTATAGTTCCTCAACTTCTACCTGAATGGAGTTGCATTTGCTTTCAAAGGAATATGATGCTGAAACTGCCCACGCCTAAAATCCTTAAGGTCATCATAGCACCAAGCAAAGACATCCTTATATTTAATCAACAGCTTGATCAATTTGTTTTTCTCATCTGGCGAACAACACTTACCAATAGAAATCCATTTAGGATCAGTTTCACTTCCAATATTTATTTTCTCATAATCCCCCGATTTGTTAGTACCTTGAACAAGTTTGCCTTTGGTATATTCATCTTGTCGAGTGAACAAATGTTCTAGAGAGACTAGCGCTTTGGGGATTTTGTTTCCCTTCAACTGGATTACATCATCCTTTGAATTAATCCCTGGATCAGGACTGAATTCTTTACATTTTGCTTCAGAACCTTCAAAATAAGTTCCCAAGAACATCTTAGCATTCTCCAAGAATCTTCTGATCTACCTATCATTCTCAAAAACTTGCCAATTTTCAGCATTATCTGGGACATTAGGACGATAGATCAGTTCAATTCTATATGAAACTTTTTTAAAATCAGGGTGTGGTAGAAGAAGAGAAGCTGACACTGCCAGAGAATCTGCTCGAGTGTTTAGATCCCTGGGAATTGCCTCAATAGAAAAGGCATCAAAGTATTCTATCTCATCCCAAACCCTGTTTCTGTAATGTCTCAACCTTTCATTTTTTACTGAGAAAATGCCCCTCACCTGCTTGACAATTAGTTCAACATCACCCTTTGCTCTGAGTATCTTTACACCTTTTCCTTTGGCTTCATTTGACCCAAGCAATAGAGCCTCATACTCTGCAGTGTTATTAGTGTTTTTAAATTCCAACTTGAAAGAATAAGGAAAATTTTCACCTTCAGGTGAGATCAACACAACCCCAGCTCCTAAACCAGCAGTAACACAACTACCGTCAAATTCCATGGTCCATAGATCATCTGAATGAATAGGATTTGGGACAAATTCTTCCTTCATGTTCTCGAAAGAGAGAAAGTAATTACCAAATTCACATTCTTCAAATAGAATTTGAGACTTAGGATCATCATAAGGGTATACAGTAAACTTGCATTTAGGTTTAGGTTCTAGCTTAACTTTCTGCTTTCCCACTAGAATTGTAGCTTCTGACCAATCCAATTTAATTTGCCCACCCAAATCTTTGCAAAAAGTCCTGCTCAACAACATCCCATAACTAACAGGAATATCTGCTACCAAGATAGTCAACTTCGCTATTTTATTAGGATAGGCTGCAAGAGCAACCCTTGCATCTTTTATTTGTCTGAGCAAAGAAATTTGTTTGCCATCCATGGAGTAACATCTACCAAAAGTCTTTGTGAGGGAAAGACCTAGGGCTTTGGCTATAGAAGAAGGCATAATATTATCAGAAGCACCTGAGTCTATGATACAATTACTGAGTTTATGGCCATTTATGAATAAAAAACATAAAAAGGGTTGGGCTTCATATCAGTAATATAAGAGGTATCATTAGATGAATTGAGAGTCATTTTGGGAGTATGCGTGGGTGACTCAAGTGGAGAAGCAAACAATTGGGCAATGGGAGACTCAACATTAACATTTAGTTGACTTTCAGGTTCAGTTTGTGTAGGACCACCTTTAACATATTTAACCAATCTATCAAGTTCTTTGGGCTTTAACTTGAGATATTCAGTAGGGGATATTTGAATCTTTGCATACTTACAAAATTCTAGAATATCAAAAGAAGTTTCATGATCATTTCTATGTAACAATTTAATCTCTTGGGCTTTCCAATTAGCATCAGAGGTCTTAGTAAGAGGTTCCTTACCTTTAACAGGTACTTCTTGAGTATTAGAAAATCTCTGATTCTTTTGACTTCTTTTAAGCACAACACATGAAGGATCTTCAAGAGTAACCAATATTTCACCTCCTCTTTTTGAATCTGATTCATACTCTAGGAAGTGTATTTCAAAGTCACCAGGTTCCTCAAAGTTCCTTTCTTCCATGGTCATCTCCCCTAATACATCTTGAGTAGCAGCCATTTGAGCATATCTAAGCATCTCAGGACAAGAATTTCTGTCATGATCAGTAGTCAAATGAAAAGCACACATATTCCCTCTTTCAGGAGCAGCTTCAATAGTTAACCTTGGTTGTGCTGATATAAGTGGCACTGTCCTACCAGTATTTGCCTGTTGATTAAAATTCCTCCTGCCAATATCTTGATATGGTTGTTGGAATGAGGTACCAGCCTTAGGTATTTGTCTTTTTAAGGCAATTGTATCATTGACTAGTCTTTGAACCACAGGATCAGTAGAGGATGAGGGGTGAGCATTAGGAATTTGGACTTCTTTCTTCCATTTTCTAGCCATAATAAGATCATCCTCTAATCCAACTGCCAAGGTTTGTGCAGCTGCTAAATCAACAATTGCACCTCTTCTGAGATGGAAACTAATATGAGGAGGCATAGAATTAATAAAGAAACATTTTTGATTCTTAGGAGTTGGCCTTTTTACAGTAGGGATTTTGTGCACTATTCTATTGAATTTGGCTATGAATTCCCTCATAGGCTCATGTATCTCTTTCTTAAGCTGAGTCAATTGGGCAAGAAGGGAATGTTCATCTTCTGCACTCTTAAACCTATTTTCAAATGCAGTTTTCATATCATTCCAATTTGTGATTGAAGAGTCAGCTAGATGATAGAACCATTGTGCTACAGTATCAGTTAAAGTTTGCACAAAAAGCCTTATGGCTACATCTTGATGTTGTACGCCTAGCACGCCACATGCTATAGCAAAGGCACTCAGATGTTCCTCTGGTGATTGTCTTCCATCTCCATTAAATTTGGGCAAGTTTTCCCTTGCATTTTTAGGTAGAGGATTCAAGTTGGCCCCTAAATTTAGAGGCCCTATGGCTGCTCCCCAAGGTTGGGCCATTGGTAGAAAGCTTATAGCAGAGGGAATGACAGCACCAGAAAGAGTTAAGGCTTGACAGACAGAGGATACAGATGGTTTAGGAGGGCTAGGAGGTCTACTTCTAGCTCTTCTAATACGGGTAGGAATATATGGAAAATTTAAACTTTGCAATGTTTGAAAGGTAGGATCCTCAATTCCCTCTCTTCTTAAAGACCTTGTGTATCTTCTGGAATCCAATTTATGATATTGTAACTGAATAGGTAGCTATTGATTTCTATGCTATTCTTGATCTCTTCACACTTTAGGGGCTTGATTTCTTTCTGCATTTTCTGCTTGCCTCCTTTGCCTGAGTAACAACAGTCTCAAATTATCGGCCAATTCTTCTTCTTTCTCTAATACTCTGCTTGCTCTCTTATAATCATCGATATTTCGACGAGTATGCCAAGCTAGGGTATTCAACTGATCAATTATATCTTCCTGCTTGTCTTGAAAACCAAGATTAGGCTGCAGAACATGAATTATGTTTTCATGTGGAAGCACCATTGTTGCTTCATATTAAGGCAACTAATCTTTCAAAAAACAACTTCAATTCCCCAGTAGAGTCACCAAAACCTGTTGGCTAATAGATTTGTCCTAATCTAAAAATGTTTTATTTTGACTCTATACCCTTTTTCTTTCAAGAACAAATGAGTTAAACAACAAATGGGTGGACTATCAAGAATAGTTCCCCTCTGAATTAAGGTACAGCTCCCTTTAGGATCTTCAATGAATTCAAATTATCCTAATTCTTCAGATACACTTTTAACCAGAAAGTGCTTAAAAGCAAAGTAACATCCATACATCATCATGCTATGAATGTGATATCTTTTTCTACAACATCATTTAGTAATAGAATACATAGATTCTATTTTCAATAATAATCAGATATATGAACAAGTGTATTATTGAACCAACAAAAGATAAAACACATATAATGAATTATCCAATGAAAGAATAATTACCATATGAAAGAAGATTTCACATAGAAAACCCGATTTCAAATACTCAAACACACAGATCTAAGCATGTAGTAATTATTTCTCCTTTTCATTCACAGATGAAAAATGTTTTAGATAAACATCACATATATTGAAAAATAGCAAAGGTTCAGCTCCAAAAATTTTGTGTCTTTTTCTTCACTATTCTTGTCCCAGTTTTAACAACTAAAAACATATATATAGTTGCCCTAATTATCTGATTTTTCAAACCAAATCCAGAGTTGAGGTAACTCTGACCCATATGGGATTTAGTTTTTACAAATTCATTTAAAAACCAAGTTTTTGAAAATAATCTTAACTGAATTACTGAATAAAGGAAATAAGTAAAATCATGGCTGAGGTGACGGATTAGAATCTCCAAATTTGTTGTGTTTGGTTGGGGAGGCACGTTGAACCTTCCACTCCTGAAATGCTTTAACAAACTCCTGGATCCTCAGGAAATTGGGAATACCGATGTGTTTTACCCTTGCCTTCCAGACGTCCTTTTCCCTTTGAATTTTCCCCACCTTCTCCGTGTGCTCCAGTAGTGCGTCGATGCAGAGATAAAGAAGTGACTCCACCTTTGAAATCCGAGAAAGATCTTCGGTTAATAAGTTGTCACTTTCTTTAACGAAGCTGATCTTTTCCCTGAAGGATTGAATCATAGTATCAATGTCTTTTTCTGGTTTTCCATCATCCTTTATATATTTTACATCAATACACTGTAGATCATGCTGTAATGATTGGGTGAATTCAGTTATTTCTTTGATCAATTTTGTGAGTTCAATCCACCCTTGTCGGGATACTGAATTCCTCCATTTGATGTTTTTCTTACTTACATACAATACATCCTCATCCAGACCTATTAAATTCTTTTCTGACAGAAATTTTACTATCCCATATTTTTGTACTTCGTCAATTTGATTCATCACGTTCACCCATTTGCCTTTATCTTTTATCCAGGAAGCATTCTGTGTCTTCAAGTCATCAATGGTGGCTATGGTTTGATCATATATATTTTTTAGTTCATGAATATATTCTGTACCTTTCTGCATAATACAGTCCAACCAATCATCAAATACTTTAGTTACCATTCTGTTCCTGTTTACTTGGTCCAACATTTTTTGGTTAGCTGGAGATTTAGGATCAAAAGACAAAGAAAGTTGTGAAACTGGTTGTGGATTTGGGTTATGAATGGCATCGATGTATTCTGCCATCAAGCGCAAGGTCTATTTCAATTCCCTTTTATCTTTCTCATCTTTCCAGGCTTGGCTGACTATCTTTTTGGTGGATGCCTCTAGATGATGCACATCCGTGGCTCTTGAAGCAGTTCCAAGATCTATTTTTTCAATTGTGAAGTCTTGAACTGTAAGGTCTTGAACCTCCTCATTAGTTGTTGGCTGAGCTATTTCAACGCTCCAGTTCCTAGTATTAGGGTCAATATCTACCCTAGATGTTGTTTTTAGTTTCTTGGATTTGGGAATTTTTCCCAAACACTTACTCACCATGTCCTCCAACACTAAAGAAAATGGGACTATTTTTCTTTTGTCACTGATCAAGCTTTCTAGCCATTAGGGTGCAGAGGCCGAGACTTCTTTACTAGGATTTGCTTGATCAGAGGGCACATTTGAAATCATCATTAGGTCAACGGAGTCAGAAGCAATCTCTGTCTGTTGTTTTGCACTAACTTCTTCTGCCATCGGTGAATCAGGCTCTTTATCACCTATTGCTTCTCCTGAATCCTCTTCAAAATTTAAATCCACAACTATTCTTTCAGAAGTCTGTCTCTTTCTCCTGCTTTTAGTCCTTGATCTAGTAGCACGGGGAGGCATAATAGTTGTAAGGGCCTTTTTGGATTCTTTGATGACAGGACCCCTTCTAGTTTTTCACTTGGAAGTACCTGCACCACAGATAGCAATAAGCTAGTTAGAGGAGCTTATTGGGGATGGTGATTCAACCATTTATGTACATTGCTGGGAAACTTTATTTTGAAATTTCTCTAGTTTTTGTTCCCTCAACCATTTCTCGGTTCTCCTTATCACTAGGAGGGTCTTAACCTCAATCCTATCTTCTTCATCTTTATCCTAGTCAACTTCTGGAATAGGTGATTGTTTTATCTGTTCAAATTGTGGATCAATCACCTGTTCTTCATCATCAAAAATTCTAGAAATGTCCATATTTAAATTAAGGGTAATTATTTGTCCCAGGGAGAACCTGCACCACAGTCTTCTTCTGACCTCGAATTCATCTGAACAATCCTCAAAATAATCCTCCAATTGAGGAATATGTTGAAACCCTGTTCCAAAATCCAAGTTATCCCTGGCAAAGCCTTTGCTATCAAATTGGGATCTGGCAGAAAAGTACTGAAAATTGAATTTTTTAAGATCCACTTCTAAATTCAAAGCATTAGACACTGACTGGCATGAATAATGTCCAAGTTCAATGGGAAAGGAGATACCAGGTTCCTTCTTCATTGGGAATTTCTTGCTCACATGGGCTAGTTGTCTACAGACCTCTATCAATACAAAATGATAAAAAACATACCGGGGTAACTTCAAAGGTTCACCGTCAAAACCCCCAACTCTGATATAAGTGAACTTGGGAAACTGAATAAAGAAGCTACCATAAATGTTGATCATCTGCATAGCCTCATCAGACATCCTCTTATTGATGTTGTTTGCTAATTCATAAGTCATTCTCCCGGTACAAATATCATTAACCCTCCTGTAATTCTCATAGCAATTATGCATCTGTAATTGTGAATAATAGTCATAAATTTTGCTGTCCTCAACCAAGGGCGCATGAGGTAGCCCTATCCATTGTCTTGTAGATGCCAAGCAATAGAAGAGGTATGAAGACATATAGAAATCTTTATTCCCTAAATAATTACTTAAACCCAGATGCAAACATTCGGCTATAATTTTAGCCTAGTCCAAATACTGCTCCCCTTGGAGGATCACCTAGATGAAGAAATACATCCAATCTTCCCAATGATATGCCAGGGAACTACCCTTCAGTCTATGCAGCAACACCACAATATCCTTTACCTCTTGAATCATGTGGTCTCTTGTCAGTGGTCTAGGCAGTCTTGAACTCCCTTTCTGGAATTTCAATAACCAGTTTCTTGCTATCACGCTCCTGTAGTTTGCTTTCTTTAGTGAGAAATGCCCAT
Organism: Cunninghamia lanceolata; assembly: GCA_027924645.1. NCBI lineage: Eukaryota > Viridiplantae > Streptophyta > Pinopsida > Cupressales > Cupressaceae > Cunninghamia > Cunninghamia lanceolata. The sequence continues at coordinate 5,908,827 of BSBN01000918.1, read as the reverse complement.
AAGAAGAAGTAATATTGAGGTTAGAATATGTTTCCTTGGGCGGTATTCTCATCACAGACATTAGGGTTTGTCTATTGACATGAAACAACACACTACCATCTATATTTTTGATGCACCTGTTTTGGGGTTCATACCTATTCATGCACTCCAGGACTAATTCAGGGCACTGTACGGCCATGGGAAAGGCCGCAGCTTCAACCAAATCACTTTCTACTATCTTCTTCATCATAGGAGTTGGCACAGGATTTTTAGCCCTTTCCCTAAATTATTCTAAATCATATTGAACCAGAGAGGTATCCCCGAGTTCAGGAAGAGAACAGGTGAGACCAGGACCATGCTCATAACCAAGACAAGCAGATTTCATAGCTATAGATTGGAGGATATAATGAAAAATTCTTTGAACTTTGAAAATAATGTCAGAAACTCAAAAAGATCCTTCTTTCCAGCTAAGAAATGAAAACAACATATAGAAAGAGCAGGACTCATCTTCAATGTATCTGAAATTACTGCGAAATTTGGGCAACAAGAATCTTATACCTTCTATGCTATTCTCCTTTGCATCATAGAGTATGTTCATTTGCTAAATTTGGCTTGTTCTCTCTTGATAAAGGCATTAACCAAGTCGAATAATTATTACCCGAAACAATACGTGCTAAAAATGCTTGAAAAGACATGAATTCTGACATCTATATTAATGGCAAGCATTCTTCGTGTGTGACCATGATGTATAATAATTATCCACAACCTTCCAAAAATTAGAACTTTCTGTTTCATAATGAGTTTCGGATATATTTTCCTCCAAATTTCCTGCTAAATTTTGACTTAGAGAGCCTTGGGGAGAAATGAGATTATAGTCACTGAACCCTTGAACCATTGAACCATTGAACTTTTGGGAAGTGGTTCAATGCGAAGGTTCAAATATACAAATTGAATTACATGAAGGGGCAAATAATTCACTTTTAAGGAACGTTGAACTTCATACTCTTGAACTATTGAACCTTTGAACCGTTGGAATGTGGTTCAACTTGAAGGTTCAATGATACGAGATGGACTACACAGACCGGCCAACAGTCACATGACTTTGCAAGAAACTTTGAACTTTGAAACAATGAACCGTTGAACCGTTGAACTATTGGACTTCGCTATGAGGTTCAAGCGGAAGGTTCAATGATATATTAAATTACACAAGGGAATTGAGTGAACACGACTCTTTATGAAGCATTGAGCATTGAACTCTCGAACTGTTGAACCTTTGAACCATTAAAAAAGGGTTCAAGTTCAACCAAAAGGTTCAAAGACATAATTGAGTTAAACAAAAAGGGCTGACAGTTCACTTTGAGAAACATTGAAGTATTGAACCCGTTGAACCATTGAACTATTGAACTTTAAGAATGGTTCAAGTTTAAAGGTTCAATCCTTTAGTAATTTCACATACAAAAGACAATAGGCGGGTGAACTTTAAGAATAAAGAGCCGACTTAAGAAACAAAGATATGACCAAAAAGGGAAAAAGGTAAGTCGACTCTTGCTTAGGGAAACTTCACGAAAATTAAATAAGGGCGACTCAAAAGGTAACACTATTAATGACATGTTGTAGGTTGAATAGGAATATTTTGATGTTGAGGTTAATTTTGTTGTTGAGCATTCTGGGCAAGTTGATCCTATTGTAAATCAAGTAAAGATTGCACTTCTCTCTACCTCTGTCTGATTGTTATTGACTAAATCCAACTCATCATCAAAAATCCTTTCCCTTTATTTTGCATCAGAGTGCATTGAATGAATGTCATCATGAAGATTTGTGTCATGTTTATTTTGTTGTGATCGAGTAGGTGAAGTAGGACGATGACCAACCAAGTCTGTGTCCAAGTTAGGGTTTGGCATACCAAATGTATATCTTTGTCTACTTCTATCCCAATTTCTTGTTCCAATAAGGTTTTCATTCCTCTACACCTCATACTCATCTCTTTGTGTTCGTTTATTTGTTCTAAGTAAATTATTAGTTGAATCTTCTGTAGTGTGCTAGTTTTGATTTCTTGCAACATAGTCATCCCTATTAGAAGTACCTACATGGTCATGTGTATTTAGTTTATAAGGGTTACCAACATCCCTTTCTCTCCATATATTTCTTTGACTCCTTGTCTAGTCCAAAGAACTTTCATGCGACGATAGAGCTTGGTCCCTCCTCCCAAGATTCATTCTGAAATTCTTTCAATACCAACTAATTTTTGGGTTGTCCTGAATAGAGTTGCCACTCTCCACCTGAGATATTACCTTGCAAACTATATTTACTATGTTACTTAAAGAATTTACTAAGTTTCAGAGATACAATCTTTTCCACCAGAGTTAAAATTTCTTAGCAATGGTGCCATTCTGTTGGTTCCCAAAATAACCACTCCAAAACCATAGGGTGTTTCCTTATCTCATAGGCTAGGGATATCATCAAAGAGATAAGGAAAAATCCATCAACAGGCCGTGAATGCTTTTGGGCCAATTTCTAGGAGTGGGTGATCTCCCCTTCACTTCTAGTTCAACTAAACCAAGGGGGTGTTCCTAGAGGCATCCCTCAGTAGGAATTAATCATAATACAAAGTATAAACTAAAGAAAACAAATTAGTGATACCCAAAGTACAATTTTAACCCCTAAGATTATTAGTAGGATAAAACTAGCTTACTGCATCATATAACCTCTTCTTAAGCTGATAAGGGCATCATTATAGCAATGCAAGATGTTGGTATGTATACTAGGTTTATAGGAATATGAGTACGATGGTTTATTAAATATTTTCTATGGCCAAAGAGAAGAACCCAAAAAATGCATACAAATAAAGTTCACTAATCAAATATAGATAAAGAATTTGTTTGTTTTGAAATAAAATGGGTGATCAACAAAACACAAGACTGGTGCCTATTCAATGGGCTATAGAGTTCATAGTTTAGTAGAGATGGAAGACAAGGTAGGAAATAGTGACAAGCACTTTCTAGATACCTAGATGTTTACAACACAATAACCAGTGATAAATATTCTTATGAATCCTTTATCAAAATGCAATTTTTATGAACAAAGTATACACCTGAGTGCTAAGCTATCAACTTAGCTACCTATTGATACATGGAGCACTCCTAGGCCTGTGGGTTACCTAAAACTTGGAGTGAACCTCCAGAGAAGGTTGGTTCCTTTTGCTTGATCACCTAGATCTTGATCAATCCTACTTGTTTTGAAGGAAAAGAGTAAGAAGACGACTGGAAATAACTTAAAATGCCTAAAAAAGATTAACTACAACTAACTAGGTGATGCACCAAATTGTTTTCTCAGACCTATAACTTGCTATCCTAGACTTACAATGGCTCAAACAGAACTTTTTGTTGCACAATCTATGTTTTTTAACATCTCACCCAACAATATTTCATAAAAAGGGCACCTATTGATGTTGTTGTAGAAGGAAAATGAGATATTTCACAACTAAAACAACCTTATAAGTTTTGCCACAATCTATAACTTGCATGAGTATGTTTGAATATGTTTACAAGTGTTTGTTTTGATCATAATATGAGGTTTTGAACTAAAACATAGATAAATGAACTAATAGAACATACATAATCAGTTACATAAAAGGCAAATTGTTAACTAAATTTGATGCCAAAGAAGTGTTACACAAGTTTGAAACTGAAATGTGTTGTCTTCATTGCTTGAAAAGATGTTACATTTGAGAAATCAGTCATATGCTTAACTAGTTTCTGAGTTACAATACTTGTTTTTCAGTTTGAAAAGAGCTTGAACCAGCTACAAATCACTCAAAATTACAAGTAAGAACTAGTTTGAAACTAAGTTCAAGTATTCCTATATCCCTTCAACACATGAGAGAGAATCTAGAAGAGAATTTAAGAAAGAAGAATAAATTAGGAGACTTGGTCCAATGAATAATTTTCATGTTTTCACTTGGTGTCCAAGTTGATTTGGTCTTCAACTGTTGCTAGGTCGGATGTAACTGATTTTAGGCCAAAAGACCCCTTCAAACTACTCCAACTTGCTTCATTGATGAAGAAAAACCACCTTCTTTGACTTGTACATGGATAAGGCCTTTAAAACTACCCCTAGATGCCTAGAAATAGCTGGAAAAGGTCTCCAACTGCTCCTATTTTTCCACCACCTCATGGACAACACATCCACTATCTTCTAGATACTCTCCACTTGTTGCTCACCTCATCACATGCTCCTAAATCTTCTCTCCATGATGCTCAACTACCTTGGGTTGGATGAAGTTGATTTTGGGCATTTAGAGCCTTCATAGGTGCTTGAAAAAGTCTTCTAACCCTCTCAAATTGCCTCTTGAATGCATCTATATCCATTAGTAGTCAAAATCAAGCCTAGAACTAAGCTTTTATCCTCTTGAAAGTGACTAAAAATCTCCATCTCTATTTTCTGCCCTTTAAGTTGAAATACACAATGTATATTTTCAATCTCTCTACCCACTGAATGTTTCTTAAGCTTGAAAATCTTTTACCCAGAAGATCTCTGTATTATGCACATACATTGTCTCTTCCTCTTATTCTTTTCAATGAGTGTTCATCATACATTCAAGACTGTCTTCATGCTAACACATAGCTCTTGTTAGAGTAGTTCTTTTTTCAGTCTTCTCAGGGCTTCTTAATTTAATCTTGCTCTTAGGAATCTCTATGTGCAGGCCCCTTTGGTTTTCAATCTCTTACTAATGCTTTAACCAATGCTTTTAGTATGTCATATGCTGATGTAGAGCCCTATTGCCAGACTTTTTTTTTTATATCAGAGATAAGACTCTTAGAAACTCCTTAGAGATTGTGAGGAGTCTAAGGCTTCATGTTAAGACCACTGCTCTTCTTGACATAACTGCTATTGTATCACTGTCCTCCATTTATCTCTATATCCCATGACTGTCATCCTCTCATTTAGATTGTACCTTTCAATTTTCTTGGACTGCTCCTTTACCACTCATCATTGATGACTATTCTATCTGTTTTGAGATAGTGTTGACAATCATTTATTGCTCTTATATACATGTGCAGTCCTTGTGAGATACTCTCCATAATACCTTGGGTAATCCTATTGATTTCACAAAAGTCTTCAAATGATTGATAGTCTTCAAACCCTTCCTCACAACTGTCCTAAGACTATGACTATCTTATCATATCTTGACTCTACACTATGAGACATTCCTCCATCAAACTTGACTATCTTCTTGTCCACTATAGTAGATCTCTTCAAGATCTCTTTGTCACTGTCACACTTGCACTGTTCACTATAGGGCTTTACAGACCACTGTTCCAAATTCCTTTTGAAGCCTATGGGGTTTGACATGACTTTAAAGTCATGATAAATAGAAACCTAGACTCTCATGTAACTTCAACTGAACCCATGACATCCTCCTAGATCTCCTAAGATCTTTTTCAATGACTTTACCCTCTTAGTAGACCCTAGAAAACTTGTAACATTCCTTTTAAAATCTTAACAACTGACAATAGGATTTAAACCATACTTGATAAGATCTGAATGCTTCTCAGGCTTGAAGATCTTTTACCCAGTTGACTATAGCATGTATGATAAGTAGATCCTCTTAAAGAAAACATGTAGGCTCCTCAAAACAAATATATGAGCCCTGCAAAACCACTGATGACCCCTGTATGCTTCTTAAACTATTGATAGAGTTAGATAAGAAACCTTAAAAGTTAAAACTATGTAAAAATACCTCCCTCTGTGACTGTTGCAGGTCTCTGTATTCTGAGATCTCTATTGTGCCCCTTTTGGTGATGATCCTATGGAGGCTTCTGTGACTGACTATGGTAATCTTTTAGTCTTCATGAATACAATTTCTTCATGTGTTATCACTGTTATCTGTTATGTCTCTGCCCATAACTCTAACCTTATGCTAGTGACTGTTATCACCTTTTCTAGATTCATGCACTCCTTGTGACCCTAATGATAGTCAAGGTTAGCAGACATTGCATCTACCATTGGTGTCTCATGGCCTTTACTCCATCTTCAATGGCTTTCAAAACTGGAAACACTTGGTACTCATCCTTCACTATTTTGCAAACTTTCAAACACTAGAAGGAAACTCTACAAATTTGTATAATATTCTTCTCCTTGTTTGGATAGATTCCTTGTCTCTTTCATGAGGATTTCAGGAGATTGAAACCTCTATCACCATTCCATGCTCAACAAAATAATCCTTAGGGTTCTCAAAACATGCAGAAAACCTAACTTCTTCAAACATGGTTTATGTTGAGGACTAATATGGCTGCTACTTCATCATTGCATGCCATGATTGTTCCTCCTTCATAGCAGGTGACCTTGATTCTTCACAATAGGTGACTTCTCTTTGTTGATAGGTGACTACTACTACAAAACTCTGTCCTCCTTCCTATAGTGCAGGTCTACTTCCACTTACATCATGACTACTCCTATTCAGTTGGCTGACTACAAATCTTGTTGTTGTGACTGTCTTTCTTGATTGGTCTACTACCTTCTTGTGACAACCTTACAGTCTTAAAAATGACTATTTTCATCCTTGTATAACAGTCACTTTCTTATGCATTGTTGTCCTTAAAGAACGTGGTCTATTTCCTTTGATAGTTATGACTGTCTCTTCTTTGTTCTTTCACTATTTCTGCTCTTTTCAAGACTATTAATGCTATCATGTGTTTGACTGTTGCTTGACTGTTCTTTGCATGCCTTTGATAGTCCTTTCACTGTGTCTTCCTTGTAGCCTCACCACACAAACTATTTCTTTTGTTCAGACTTTACAATGACCCTGCTATCAAGACAGTCCCTGCCTTTGTTTCTCATCACTGTTTCGGTCTCCAAATTGCATGATTTTTGTATAATGGTGAGTGCTGCATGGAAATGTTGGTATAGGGTTTTGATTGATTGTTGTGTCTTGAATAAAATATATCTTGTTTTTCCACCAAGAGTCTCCATAGTTATGATGGTGCAGCAATACATAGAAGTTTACACAAGCTTATTTTGATCAAACCATGTGCTTACCCCTTGACTCCTGCATGATACCCTGATCCTTGATAAGATTTAAACTGCCCCATAGATTTGTTAGGAGTTTTCTGAGTCTCTGACAGTTTGTAAAACCCTAACAATAGAAAGAAACTTCCATAGGCTTCCACAAACTTAGAGGAAACTTAATCAAGTTTGGTCTGCTTCAATATCATAAATAAAATGTGTAACAACATTCTTAGTATTAGATCTAGATTTTATTTTCAAACAAACTCTTTACAAACTTGTCTCATGCACTTATCTAATAGCCCCTTCATGAACTTTGATTTCTCCTCACTGTCTAGTGCTATTCCTTTCTCACCGTTACTTCCCTTTTCTTCTTAACCAAATCATATCTCTGTCTCTGCATACCTTTGGATGGTGATGGTATAGACTTCATAAAGATGTGATTTTTGGCTTTGATGAATGACATGATGGATTTCATACCATGCTTGTCACGCCTTCTACGACTTAGAAAATGCTTGACCAATCTTTTGACAGTCTTTGTTGTGACAAGACTATTTAACTTCTCTGTCCCTCTGTCAAGATCCTTGTATACTGTATCTTCAGTGTTTAAATGCTTCTCCTTGTATTCTCCTCGCTGCCTTCATGACTGTTGGTTGTCTCTAATAGTTATGACTACAAAACTCTAGAACTTCCTTGCAGATCTTAATCTCTTTTATCTCATCATGAAGAGATCTGAGCACATGAGGGAGGCATGTTTTTTTAGATCTATTATCACTCTCCCAAAATCACTGTCATGCAATTTTTTCTCATTGCATTTTTGTCTTCTTATTGACTATCATATCTGCTTTGTCTCCCTTCTAAACTTCACACAACTTCCATCATATTCTGAAACAAAACTCTAAAACTTCATCTGCACAGTATGCTACGCCTCCTCCATGGAAAAATTGCAAAGAATGTGAAAACCCTAAAGGAAAGAGAGGTAGAGAAAGAAGTCTCAACCCTAACCCACTCAAAACTAACCTAACCCTTGGGAATCTGAGGTTTGGATAGAAAACCATGACCAAGTTTTGAATAGATATTCCCTCTCAAACATTTGTACAGGGTGTTTGAAGAAAATAAGGTTTTTTGGACTTAAATGATGCCCCTTTTTTAATTCTTATTACTAGCCAACACATGCATTATATGTTGATGGGTGACTCTTGAAAGGGATAGAAGTGATTTTGATAAATTTTTAATGCTTCAAAGGTAGCTACAACTTAATTTTGTAACTTTAAAACAAAGTCTAGGTGGTATTTGAAAAGCTTACAAGATGCAAAATAACATTAGAATCTCTTTTTTGCATGGACCTCTAACTCATCTCAATATATCTCTTATCCCATGAAGACCTCTTATAAATGTTAAAGTTTAAAATCAAGATACAAGACCCTTAAAATCCTATAACACCTCCAAAAACCCCTATTGTGACTATTGAGCCTGATTAGGTTAAATATGTCAACATTTTATTGACCTCTACATGGTGCTTGCCTGCTAAGCATCTAAGACCAGTGGCCTAGCATATCCATTGGACATAGGAGTCAAGAAAGCATATGAGACAAACTAAAAACCATACTTGACAATCAGCTGTTAACACCTCCGCAAAACTAACCAAACACCTAACTACCTGTGCCTCAGCACTTGGAGAAACCCCAACTAATGACATTGTGCAACAACACTTATTTGTTTGAGATAAACTTATCCTAACCTACACTAACCAGCATCGAGTATTTCTCAAATGAAACCATTGACTGGTTCCTTGAAGTAACTCCCTTTTCTCATAAATTTACAATGTTTCACATGTTTGTGAGCACCCCAAAGGAGACGGAAAAATGACAAATGTTCAACCAACTGCTACAATACTTCTTGGAAAAAGAAAACATATTAACTTACCTCTTCATACTAATTGTGCATACTATTGTTTTGAAATGAATAGGTAAGATGAGTATGTTCTTCTTCAGCTGCAATTTCATGCTTGGGTGCAAGCATGACTTGTGGTACTTTGGTGGCCTCCATTCTTGCTAGGTGTCTAATTGGACATCCTCTCGAAAGGATAAACTTTGAGCTCTCCTTGCTGGTTTCTTGTTTATGGGCTTCTTCTTCATCATCTTGCTGATCTTTGACAACCACCTCTTGTAACTTTTTTGGCAAAAATGTAGAAATTTCTGCCCTTTGTTCTTGCTGCTCGTGATGATTCTCTTCTTCTATAACTGCTAGTTTGGCATCTAGACTTGAACAAAAAGTCTCCAAATCATCCCAAAATAGGTTCTCATCAACCTCTTCTTTACTTTTATGTACAAGAGGGTTGATATGGCTTCACATTCATTTTGACCAGCAACCTTGTGTGTATCAACTTCTCTATCTTGTAATAAATGACTGTCTTCATTTGTCTCTTCATAAACCAACATCTTTTCATGCTCTTGCTTGTCTTCTATTTGCCCCAAAAATTGTGATGAGGTTGAAACTTGCATACTCTCTTCTTCTTGCTCAATGAAAGAAGGAAGTTCATCATGTAGGAAAATCAAATCTTCATTCACATCACTCTTTCCTTCCTTACCACTTTGCTGTCCCAACTGATTTGTCAACATAGGCATTGGCGTATTCTCCTCACCTTCAACAAAAAATGGGAGCTCATCAAATAAATCAGTTAGAACTTCATGTTCAACACTTTCTTCTTTCTCTTCATACTGCTGTCCCACTTGATCATGCTCATTATTCCCTTGCAACATGTCTGAGTTTTTCTTTTTTGACTCATCTGCAAGTGTATGGACAAAAAGAGATTCTTCTTGTTCTTCTCCAAAAACCTCATTTTCTTGCTTACTAAACCAACTATCTTGGTAAACAATGGGGCCATCTTTACAAAGATGAATGGTGATAGGAGAAAAGGGCTAATTCGACAAAGAAATATGGGAAGTTTGATGGGTACTTGAAGATTTAGGAAGCTTATCTTGCTTGAAAATTGGAATCTTACACTTAGGAGCCTCCTCTTGCATACGCTGAGTTGGAATGTAAGGGGCTGACTGAGCTTCCATTCTTTGAACATTGGAAAGAAATAACTTCATCTGCTCTTGTTTAGCATCAACCTCTCTTGCAAGAGACTCCTCATACTACTCCCTTTGATAATCCAACTCTTGTTGGTGTTGGTATGCTTGGTAAGCCAATTCCTCCTACTGCAAATCGAACTCCTGTTGCCACTGGATATCATCCAACTTCTTATTGAAAACTAGAAATATGTTTTTGATATCACTAATTTCAATATTGTCAGTATTTAGATAAGAAGGTTGGTTTAGCTTAGCCATGACTTCTTCAAACTAATTGGAAGACTGATTATGAGAATGAACAAGGGTGGGTGGGTGGTAAGCATGATAAGAATGTTGATAACCTACTGTTAATGGGCCATTTGGGACAAAACCAATAGCATATTCTACTTGGTATGGCTGATAGGAAGTGATATAAGTAGGATTTTCATGGAATGGAGGGTTATAAAACCTATCTTCACTAAAAGAAGACATTATGCAGCATCAAACCAGCTGAAAATTCATGAAATCTTCTTATAACTAGAATAACGAAGACTAATTTTTGCAAAACTTGGACACATACCAGCACTTTTAGTCCTTTTTGAAACTAGTAGAATAACTTGTAGAGTCACCAGGTGTGTGAATATTGCCTCCAAAGGCTGATATTGCTGGCATACACACCAAATACCAACAATTATAGGATGAATTTTGAACTAAGTTCAATGGTCCCACCAGGCGTGCCAAAAACTGTTATCAACAAAGTATGCACCCGAGTGCTAAGCTATCAACTTAGCTACCTGTTGATACATGGGAACACTCCTAGGCCTGTGGGTTGCCTAAAACTTGGAGTGAACCTCCAGAGAAGGCTGGTTCCTTTTACTTGATCACCTAGATCTTGATCAATCCTACTTGTTTTGAAGGAAAAGAGTAAGAAGATGACTGGAAATAACTTAAAATACCTGAAAAAGATTAACTGTAGCTAACTAGGTGATGCACCAAATTGTTTTCTCAGACCTATAACTTATTGTCCTAGACTTACAATGGCTCAAACATAACGTTTTGCTGCACAATCTATGTTTTTTAACATCTCACCCAGCAATATTTCATAAAAAGGGCACCTATTGATGTTGTTATAGAAATAAAATGAGATATTTCACAACTAAAACAACCTTATAAGTTTTGCCACAATCTATAACCTGCATGACTATGTTTGAATCTGTTTACAAGTGTTTGTTTTCATCATATTTTGAGGTTTTGAATGAAAACACAGAAAAATGAACTAATAGAACATACATAATCATTCACATAAAAGAGAGATTGTTAACTAAATTTGATGCCAAAGAAGTGTTACACAAGTTTGAATCCGAAATGAGTTGTCTTCATTGCTTGAAAAGATGTTACATTTGAGAAATTAGTCATATGCTTGACTGGTTTTTGAGTTACAATGCTTGTTTTTCAGTTTGAAAAGAGCTTGAACCAGCTACAAATCACTCAAAATTACAAGAACTAGTTTGAAACTAAGTTCAAGTATTCCTATATCCCTTCAACACATGAGAGAGAATCTAGGAGAGAATTTAAGAAAGAAGAATGAATTAGGAGACTTGGTCCAATGAATAATCTTCATGTTTTCACTTGGTGTCCAAGTTGATTTGGTCTTCAACTGCTGTTGGGTTGGATGTAACTGATTTTAGGCCAAAAGACCCCTTCAAACTGCTCCAACTTGCTTCATTGATGAAGAAAAACCACCTTCTTTGACTTGTTCATGGACAAGGCCTTTAAAACTGCCCCTAGATGCCTAGAAATAGCTGGAAAAGGTCTCCAACTGCTCCTATTTTTCCTCCACCTCATGGACAACACATCCACTACCTCCTAGATACTCTTCACTTGTTGCTCACCTCATCACATGCTCCTAAATCTTCTCTCCATGATGCGCAACTGCCTTGAGTCAAATGAAGTTAATTTTGGGCATTTAGAACCTTCATAGGTGCTTGAAAAAGTCTTCTAACCCTCTCAAACTACCTCTTGAATGCATCTATATCCATTAGTAGTCAAAATCAAGCCTAGAACTGAGCTTTTATTCTCTTGAAAGTGACTAAAAATCTACATCTCTGTTTTCTGCTATTTAAGTTGAAATACACAATGTATATTTTCAACCTCTCTACCCATTGAATGTTTCTCAAGATTCAAAATATTTTACCCAGAAGATCTTAGTATTATGCACAAACATTGTCTCTTCATCTTATTCTTTTCAATGAGTGTTCATCATACATTTAGGACTGTCTTCATGCCAACACGTAACTCCTATTAGAGTAGTTGTTCTTGTTTCAGTCTTCTCAGAGCTTCTTAATTTAATCCTGCTCTTAGGAATCTCTATGTGTAGGCCTCTTTGGTTTTCAATCTCTTCCCAATGCTTTAACCAATGCCTTTAGTATGTCATATGCTGATGTAGAGCCCTATTGCCAGACTTTTTTATATATCAGAGATAAGACTCTTAGAATTCCTTAGAGATTGTGAGGAGTCTAAGGCTTCATGTTAAGACCACTACTCTTCTTGACATAACTGCTACTGTATCACTGTCCTCCATTTATCTCTGTATCCCATGACTGTCATCCTCTCATTTAGATTGTACCTTTCAATTTTCTTGGACTGCTCCTTTACCACTCATCATTGATGACTATTCTATCTGTTTTGAGACAGTGTTGACAATCATTTATTGCTCTTATATACATGTGCAATCCTTGTGAGATACTCTCCATAGTACCTTGTGTAATCCTATTGATTTCACAGAAGTCTTCAAATGATTGATAGTCTTCAAACCCTTCTTCACAACTGTCCTAAGACTATTACTATCTTATCATATCTTGACTCTGCACTATGAGATAGTCCTCCATCAAACTTGACTATCTTCTTGTCCACTGTAGTAGATCTCTTCAAGCTCTCTTTGTCACTATCACACTTGCATTGTTCACTATAGAGCTCTACAAACCATTGTTCCAAATTCCTTTTGAAGCCTATGGGGTTTGACATAACTTTAAAGTCAAGATAAATAGAAACCCAGACTGTCATGTAACTTCAACTGAACCCATGGCATCCTCCTAGATCCCCTAAGATTTTTTTCAACAACTTTACCCTCTTAGCAGACCCTAGAAAACTTGTAACATTCCTTTTAAAAGCTTAATTGACAATAGGATTTAAACCATACTTAATAAGGTCTGAATTCTTCTCAGGCTTGAAGATCTTTGACCCGGTTGACTATATCATGTATGATAAGTAGATCCTCTTAAAAGAAAACATGCAGGCTACTCAAAACAAATATATGAGCCCTACAAAACCACTGATTACCTCTATATGCTTCTTAAACTATTGATAGAGTTAGATAAGAAACCGTAAAAGTTAAAACTATGTAAAAATACCTCCCTCTGTGACTATTGCAAGTCTCTGTAGTCTGAGATCTCTATTATGCCCCTTTTGGTGATGATCCTATGGAAGCTTCTATGAGTGACTATGGCAATCTTTTAGTCTTCGTGAATGCAATTTCTTCATGTGTTATCACTGTTATCTGTTATGTCTCTACCCGCAACTCTAACCTTATTCTAGTGACTGTTATCACCTTTTCTAGATCCATGCACTCCTTGTGACCCTAATGATAGTCAAGGTCAACAAAAATTGAATCTACCATGGTGTCTCATGGCCTTTACTCCATTTTCAATGGCTTTCAAAACTGCAAACACTTGGTACTCATCCTTCACTATTTTGCAAACTTTCAAACATTAAAAGGAAACTCTACAAGTCTGTATAATATTCTTCTCCTTGTTTGGATAGATTCCTTGTCTCTTTCATGAGGATTTCAAGAGCTTGAAACCTTTGTCACCATTCCATGCTCAACAAAACAATCCTCAGGGTTCTTAAAACATGCATAAAACCTAGCTTCTTATTTAAACATGGTTTATGTTGAGGACTAATATGGTTGCTACTTAATCATTGTATACCATGATTGTTCCTCCTTCACAGTAGGTGACCTTGATTTTTCACAATAGGTGACTTCTCTTTGTTGACAGGTGATTGCTACTAAAAAACTCTGTCCTCCTTCCTATAGTACATGTCTGCTTCCACTTACATCATGACTGCTCCTATTCAGTTGGCTGACTGCAAATCCTACTGTTGTGACTATCTTTCTTGACTGGTCTACTACCTTCTTGTGACAATCTTACAGTCATAAAAATGATTGTTTTCATCCTTGTATAACAGTTACTTTCTTATGCATTGTTGTCCTTAAAGAATGTGGGTTATTTCCTTTGATAGTTATGACTCTCTCTTCTTTGTTCTTTCACTATTTTTGCTCTTATCAATACTATTAATGTTGTCATGTGTTTGACTGCTGTTTGACTATTATTTGCATGCCTTTGACAGTCCTTTCACTATGTCTTCCTTGTAGCCTCACCACACAATCTATTTCTTTTGTTCAGACTTTGCAATGACCTTGCTGTCAAGACATTCCCTGCCTTTGTTTCTCATCACTGTTTAAGTCTCTAAATTGCATGATTTTTGTATAATGGTGAGTGTTGCATGGAAATGTTGGTATAGGGTTTTGATTGACTGTTGTGTCTTTAATAAAATAAATCTTGTTTTGCCACCAAGAGTCTCCATAGTTATGATGGTGCAGTAGTACATAGAAGTTTACACAAGCTTATTTTGATCAAACCATGTGCTTACCCCTAGACTCCTGCATGATACCTTGATCCTTGATAAGATTTAAACTGCCCCATAGATTTGTTAGGAGTTTTCTGAGTCTCTAATAGTTTGTAAAACCCTAACAATAGAAAGAAACTTCCATAGGCTTCCACAAACTTAGAGGAACCTTAATCAAGTTTGATCTGCTTCAAGATCATAAATACAATGTGTAACAACATTCTCAGTATTAGATCTAGATTTTATTTTCAAACAAACTCTTTACAAACTTGTCTCATGCACTTATCTAATAGCCCCTTCATGAACTTTGATTTCTCCTCACTATCTAGTGTTGTTCTGTTCTCACTGTTACTTCCCTTTTCTTCTTAACCAAGTTGTATCTCTATCTCTGCATACCTTTGGATAGTGATGGTGTAGACTTCATGAAGATGTGTTTTTTGGCTTTGATGAATGACATGATGGATTTCATACCATGCTTTTCACACCTTCTACGACTCAGAAAATGCTTGACTGATCTTTTGACAGTCTTTGTTGTGACAAGACTATTTAACTTCTTTGTCCCTCTGTCAAGATCCTTGTATATTGTATCTTTAGTTTTTAAATGCTTCTCCTTGTATTATCCTCACTTCCTTCATGATTGTTGGCTATCTCTGATAGTTATGACTGCAAAAATCTAGAACTTCCTTGTAGATCTTAATCTCCTTTATCTCATCATGAAGAGATTTGAGTGTTGGAGTATAGGACCATTTAGAGGGGGGGTGAATCAGTGGTCTATATTGCACCTTTGAACCACTAGACAAAAAGGAAAGAGGACTTAAGAATTCATCAAACACATATAGACATGTATAATGATTAGAATGATGTCCAAAACCTTGATCAAAAGTAAGACATTAGGGCACAATGGTGCAGGGGCACCTAGACTTCAAGGCTAATTTTGGATTTTTGGGTTTAATAAAGAACATAGGTGGAGTTTTCTTATTAAATGTTGTAATAAAGCCCACTAGAGGCGTTTTCATGTAGTGGAGGATTTAGAAACTGATTTTTGCCTAAATCTATGACTGCTATTTTGGGACAGTTTAGTGGAAAGTCTATTTTTAAGCCTTCTTTTTTATTTTTCCACGATGGTGGAGTAGTGGAATGTAGTGTTTATATGTAAAGATGATTTGGAGGCCTTAGACAATTTGAGGAAAATCAGAGGAAGAGTTTTGAAGAGGAAAATAATACAAAATTTCTATGTTTTTGCATTTTTTCTACCTGCACAAGTCCGTACATTATTGTCATGAAGAAAAATGTCTAAAATCATGCTTGGAATAGTATTATCTTTCATTTGAATCAAGTTTGGAGGGTTCTCATTGTAGTTAAGGAATTTTATCAATTGTTTTCTGTAGCTAGCTCTTAAACCCTAGTTTTGAGGGTTTTAGTGAAATCGATGGGTTTTTGGCCCATTCCACCTACACCATAGCCTCAAAATGGGTGGAATGAGTTGATTAGTTTGATTTTCAATTGGGTTTTCATTGCAGGAGTAGGGGATGAGTTTAAGGTGACTGTTGCAGCATTTGGAGCCTAATATCTTCATGTATTAGGACTTTAAGCTTTGGTAAGGTAGTGTGTTGATGCAAGTTTGATTTGAGATGACTCAAAAACCTAAAAATCTACATATTAAGACCATTTGCCATCCCATTGATTCCTTGGAGTAGGTTAGAGGAGTTGATAGTGAGTTTACACCATACTTGCCTTGTTAAGGAGACCTAATTAGGCCTAAGAATAGTAGAGACAATCAACTTTTGAGACACATGTTCCAAAGAAACCCATACTGCATGTTAGATATGTTATGGAGGAACTTAATGGGTATCTATAAAGCTAAATAGTTTGTGGGTTTGTCAAGTATTTTGCAAGATATGACTAAAAAACCCTATTGCAAGGGCTACAAGGAAATAGGTCTAGTTGTGAAGGAATGATAGGAAGATTAAGTAACCAATTTTCTTGGTGAGTTTAATGAGTGTCCATTAATCATATTAAGGTGGTCTCAGGTGTCTTGGAAGGGTGGTAAGTGTCTTATGCATTCAAAACCATGTTGGGTTACCTTTCCCAAGTCTTGAAAACGGGTGTAAGAGAGAGAGAATAGTCAAAATCATGCTTGATCAGTCCAAGGATCAATGAAGTGAATGTTTAACTTATCCCCTTCTCTGCATCAAACAAACATAGAGACAATCAACAAGGACCATAATACATGATTTATGAGTGGAAAAACCCTTAAAAGGGATAAAAAAACCACTCTTGAATGTTGCACTTTATTATGCCTCACTAACAAAAACCAAAACCTTCACTAGGTACAATGCCTCATTGGAAAAAATCAAAACCTCACTAGTTACACTTAGTGTCTTATTGACAAAATGTTGTCTCACTGACAAACCATGAATACAAGAAAGAAGAAATTAACTTAGAGGGTTGCCCTGATTCTCTACAATGTACTACTCACCAAATGATGTACCTTCTTCAATATACATTCAACACACCTTTTCAATGATAACATATCAACCCTAGTCTCCTAATCTCTTTTGTAGATCAAACCATATAATCACCCTTTTATATATACCAGATAATTCACTCACACTCCTTTTGTATACATTAAAACATACTTCAATATTTTTGCCTTTCACGAACCACAAATTTGCATCAAAACATAACCATTTTACCTATCGACATGAAGATACTTTTCTACATAACACAAAACACTAACCTGCATCATCATGTAGTCTAAGACCCCTTTCATACACAAACATAATCAGAAATCCCTTTCATGCATTGAAAACACATGACAACTTCAAGGCTCCCAAATACATAATTTTACATCACCAAATTTCACAATTCTCACATGTATGTGTAGGTATGTCTCTGTAGAGCACAAAACACCCATCCAACCATTAAGAAACATCTCTGATAGCCTTTTCTTAATTTTCCTAGCCTCACAGGTTCGTTCCAATACCTGCAATATGATAGTTAGGACTGTAAGCAAGAAACTGCCTGTCAAGATAAAACAGGTGAACTGAGCCGTTGGAATTCAAACCGTGGCCTTCGATCTTCTTTATCCCACCACGTTTCTTTTTAATTATCACCGTAGATTGTCATTTGGCACTCAGACTTAGGAAAGGTGACCGGGTAGACTGGTGTCTTCAAGTGAGGGCCAGTCAATAATTATGTTTTAAAAACCTTTTAGAAGGTTACTTTAAGTGATCTTAACTTGGAGTCGTAGGTCACTGTTAAATTATAACAAAAAGGTAATCTTATATGTGACGATTTAGGTTCTTAGGATTTAAACTTAGATTCTAGGGTTTTAAATCTTATAAGAGTGACTTTAGGAAACCCTAATTCCACCATAGCCATCTTGACATCTGAAATTTGTCTAAGTTGCAGAGAGTGAACCATCAGATAAAAACCTTGATACTATGAAAGAGCTCCTTTTATCTGACAGGAGTATTAAGGCATTCCACATTCCTTCAACACTTGCATCCAACCTTGTATCTCAAGTTTTATGGAGCATGATAAGTCTTATGAAGCAAGAGAGATGACCAACATTGCTTTTGATGAATACAATATTGAGATTAAATCAACTGAGGTCTTGAACATGATCATTGATCTGAAGTAATTGTACATGAACACCAACAACATTTCATGAACACAAACAATCAATTCTGTGAAAGAATCACTATTCAGATGCACTGAAGGAACATGTATCATCACCTTTTGAATCATTTGTACTAGGGTTTCTTAAACATCAAAGACCAACACTATAAACTTTCACAACCAATTGGAGATCAAACAACACCAACACCATGAACACTTTTACCATCTCAATGACCTTCCTTGTGATTATCATGAATCACATAATATGAGCATTACAATGAACACCATAACATGAGAACCCCTAAACCAAAGCAAAACATCACAGCATGAAGCATAGTGATCCTTAAGCACTGAAGTGATCATGAACATCATATCAAACCAACTTTTGACATCAATGACAAACACACTCAACAAACTCCCCCTTTGTCATTGATGGCAAAAATTCTTCCATTCTCTCTCTCCCCCTTTGACATCAAGGATAAAGAACTTCCCCACATAAATGTCATATGAACACACAAGATAAGACTATCACATCACTACTCAACTTGCACTAGTTGTCCGAACCTGTCCTTTAAACAATCACTGGTCTTTTATTGCTGTCAATACACTATCATTATCTGCATTGAATGACTTCTTATCTGACTGAGACATTTGTATGAACTATCACACTGTAAGGGGTACACATTAGATTGTCATAGATTAGTACTCACAATGAATAACCTATTCCTTACACTGCTATAAAAAGATGCACAGTCTACTAACACTTTGAGTCAATCCAAACACTGTTATTAGCACCACAAAACACTATCATCACAAAGAACCACTGACATATCCAAAGACATACTAACCAACTCTCATCACTTGACAAAGATCTTCCAAACAAAACAATCAACTCAACTTTGTCATGCTTTCACATAGAACAATTATTTTGCATTAAGCATCAACACTTCTTGATATAAGCAACTCCAATGTGCATCATCATTGTCATGAACTTGACATCATTGAATTCTTTGTTCGAAGAAGAAACTTACTGTTCTGAAGCATGAGACATGAACAAAGAAATCTACTATCCTACTCCTGTCTTGAACATACTTTGCTCTAGCTTGTCACTGGTTTAGTCCA
Organism: Cunninghamia lanceolata; assembly: GCA_027924645.1. Taxonomy (NCBI): domain Eukaryota; kingdom Viridiplantae; phylum Streptophyta; class Pinopsida; order Cupressales; family Cupressaceae; genus Cunninghamia; species Cunninghamia lanceolata. The sequence goes on along the minus strand of BSBN01000918.1, from coordinate 5,889,358 downwards.
AGTGATGAGCTTTTTTGACAACTTGTCACATCTTAGTCCAAAGACAATCAACACTGCACCAATTGTCCAAATAAAACATTGCATTTTGTATCTCAGTCTTCCACTACTATTCTGATCCACTTTCATTATCAACCTTTAATAGCATTGTGACCACTATCACTAATCATTGTGCAACTTGAAAGGGTCATGAAACACATTGAAGCAAATATGAAATACCACTGTACCAAGCATGACTCTGTTGCAAATATGTGCCTAATCAGTGTTGTCATTAATGTCAACACATCCTTGTTGCCATTGGTGTCAACTGTATCCTATTTTGTTGCTTGTTTAGAAGAGTGTAATGTTGAGGATATTGAGAAAATTAATGAAAATCAATGTATGCGGACCATATGGTTGTGTAGAGGATTGTCTAAAGTAGCTCCTATGAGGGGGAAAATAGGTTAATCCAAAAGATTATAAAACTCAAACATCTACAGAATCTAAAGATAAAAGGAGATTAAAACAAGTAAACAAACAATACTTACACCTTTACCTTGCGTCTTCCGTAGTTCGCCTATCTTTCTTTGATCCTGATTATGAAGCCCTCAGAAGCATTTTTGTTTGCTTGCTTGTTGAAGATGACAAAGGAAGAATGGCTATGATACTTATGTGATTGAAGATAAGCGTCAACACACTGAAAATGGATGCTATGAAGTGCTTTAGGAAGTGGGGTGCCAAAGGTGCACTTGTATTCCTGCAGTGTAAGTTTGCACAAATGACAGATATGAAATGAAGAGAAGAAGGTTGTATTTATAGAAAAAGGTGAGGGAAGATCAATGGTTGAGAAGAAAAGAGAAGATCAATGGTTTGACGGCTTAGAGGAGTGTAGACGCGTTTTTGATGACCCAGAGTTGGTGGGGGAGGAGATTTCGTGGTAGGATATGCATGATAATTATGACTACTTCCCGAGCATAGTGGCTGGACTGATCGGTGGCATGATATGCCTCAATAGGAGAGCGCATGGCTTCCCGATTGGCTGGGGGAGGGTGCTGGAGAGTATGATCATAGATGGGACTCGGTATGTGTGGGGGGTGTGCGTGCTTGCACATTTATATAGAGACATGCACCAGGTGGTTTATCACAGAGGAGCCATTTTATCTGTGGGTACATCGCTATTGCAGTTTTGGTTGTGGGAGCACATTGCTATCACATGGCCGATATGTGTATTTCACAACTAGAGGGGTGAGCCCTATAGTTATGGCTATGCAGGTGTGATTTCCCAGCACAGGCTGGGGAAGTTGGAGTACTGGAGGCATGCTTTTGATGGCTTAGATGCAGTTGTCTGGCGTCCCTACATAGATTGCGAGGTATGGGACAATGAGGCAGATGAGCTTCCGTATTGCTTCCAGATGCGGTGGCTTATTGGCAGGACTAGGTACATTCAGGAGAGGCAGATTGTCAGTAGAGTGCAAAGGCAGTTTGGCTGAGTCTAGGGCAGACCACAGGGGGAGGCACGCTTTGCCAGGACCCATGTAGAGAGGTACAGATGGGGTCTTGTGGCATCATATGAGGAGGCGTTGGCCGACTTTCAGCAGATCCCCTATGTAGCTTGGCCTATGTGGAGGGAGATAGTGGATGCTGGCATGACACCAGATTATGAGGAGTGGTTCGTGGCACACCCATTTCTGAGATATTCAGGGCTAGGAGAGTTAGCCCCTCATATAGACAAGCCCCTCATATAGACAAGGGTGATTCAGACGGTGAGGGTACAGCTGGTAGGAGGAGGGGAGGACGGAGGAGGAGGAGGAGAGATCAGGGAGATGATGGGAGACTGAGACAGAGGCAGAGGGTCAGAGAGGGGCTTGTGGGCTAGTAGGCAGTTGGACAGGCACAGGTCCAGGTGCCAGTGCAGCTAGAGGTAGCACAGAGGCAGATGCCACCACCACATTAGGTGGCACAGCCGATATAGGGACAGGTGCCAGTGCAACAGGTGGCACAGGCAGAGCAAGCTCCTCAGCCTGATGTGCAGCAGTAGGTTATGGTTTCACTACAGAGCCAGATTAGGCAGCTGAGGGCTCATCTGAGAACTACAGAGTCACAGAGAGAGTCAGACGTGACTTGGATATCGGAGTTGACAAGGGAGAGACATGCAGCCTTAGCTAGCATGCAGGCTATGAGGGCAGAGAGAGATGCAGCCATGATGGCCATGGGCACAGACGGGACATCCATTTTTTTGGTTTCACAGGTGCAGCAGGCACAGGCACAGGTGATCCAGGTGCAGAGTGAGCTTACTAGAGCCCAGGGACAGGCTTAGTACTATAGAGGGTTATATCACGGAGTTGTGTCAGTAGAGCATCGTGCCCCTAGCTTCAGGAGCTAGTCAAAGGCATTATAGAGGGCAGGTGGGTCTCGGTCTATAGGCTCAGTGAGGGGCCCACAACAGACAAGGGGAGACAGGGGAGAGGCCAGTGCAGGGAGCAGTGTTCCTCGGTGGTAGGGTTAGGCACACCTGGATAGTTGTTCCATTTGTGATCAGATTTGTACCTATTTTTGTTGGATGGCTGAGATAGTCGATATATGTACTTATTGTGCCCTGAGACATGTATCACCATTTGTTATGTTTTGTATACACTTATGATATGACTATGAGAGATTAGACAGAGATTTTGATATGTTGTACATTTTGACATGTTTTTGATGATTATATGATGATGCAGTTGTTCATGGTCTACATGCATGTGTTCTTATGTTTATATGCAATGGATGCAATCAATTTGGTGATGTACTTGTATACGTGATGCATACTAGATGGATGTTAGGATGATTTGATATGTAAATATGTGTATGGATATGATTATGCAGCTCTATATGGAAATGTCTATGTTTTTGATTTTGTTGCTGTTGATATACTGATGCAAATGTATGTGGATAACTTAATGTATGTATGCAAAATGATTTAATCATGTAAATGACTATCTCATGTGATGTGATATGCAATCTATGCTATATTTTTGATATGTCCAAATGTACTCAATCGACACAGGTGATGACATAGAAGGAAGAAGAGATGAAGAAATACTGACTTTCATTTGATATACTGCAGGATTGATTTATGGCATGGATGATATGGATTTGCTGGATATGAGATGGATATGGATGTGGATTGTCATCTTGAGATTTTTGCAAGGTTTTTGCTTTCATCATCGGGCACTTTGTGGTATTTTTCACTTTTTGAAATGTTGTAAGAAAATACAAGCATCTAGGTATAATTAGACCGAGATGACCTGAATATGTCTTACATGGATTTTGATATAGCAAGTTGATACAAGCATCTAGTCAAACTTGAATCTAGATGACCTGAGTACTTCTTGCATTTTAACAGACAAGGATTGCCCCTGTTCATGTTTAGACCTCGGAGTCCTCGATGATCTTTTGCTGATCATGTCATTAGACAAAAGTTGTCACATTACCAAAGTTCAATCCACAAGCAGCAGACAAAGAAAACAATTATGCCCCCATCATAGCATCTCTAGCTTTTGGCATCCTTGAGTAGCATAGGAAGACATAATGAAAAAAAAAAAATTCAAGACCTTGTAAATTAACCTGTTGACAAAACTTCTTTGCATTAGATGTGTCTTTTGTCATAATTGATATAGAATCATTTTTAGTGTTTTGATACCTTGCTTCATTTTGGACAGGTTGATGTTTTGCATCAAGACTTTTGGTTTTGGGTAGCCTGTTTTTACTGTGCTTTCTTGCCTAGTGAAAGGTATTGCAATCCTTATTGGTATCCTCTTAGAACAGTGGCATTCAAGAATCCAAATCCGCAACTAGGTCAAGGAGTTGCACCCAGTTTAGACAAGGATCAACTTATTTTGAGTGAGATGACAGACAGACATGGAGAGACGGATCCTAAGGGACTGACCTAGTGCCTCGGGGGCTCATTGCTAAATGGCCTTGCCTACGTGACGACACAGAGGCAACGTAGTTCAGGGTAAACCCTAGCAGACCTAAGACCTAGGCGATGGCAAAGTGGTGCAGAAATAGCACGGGCTCAGATTGATAGAAGGACTAGATATGGGATGGACGGGATAGTGGAGTGGAAAGGAGCCTCGGGGGTGCATTGAGAATGGCCTTGCCTATGTGATAACTCAGAGGCGACGTAGTTCGACAATGGTTCAAAGGACTAGGTCAAGACGGACGATATGAAGGACACAAGAGACATGAATTTGAAATAGATGGAGGAAGTGGTTTGTTGCAGATAGCGCTTGTTTACCAGGTTTTCACCACTTTGCTTTTATTTACACGAGAAGCTAAAAGTACACATGACGCATGTTTGCCAGGTTTTCACCATGGTACCTATCCTAGGCGCCTGTTTGCCAGGTTTTCACTGTAGGACAATTTTTTTTGTTATTTTCTCATTTTTTAATTTTTTTGTTATGTTTTTTTATCACTTTTTCATTTTTTTTTATTTTTTCAGGACTCCCTTACATTGGGGTTTTTAGGTATAGAACTTGCGAAGGTGCATGCTGTTGATAGGATCATCAAACAGTTCACCTTCAGATGTAGCCAATTGATATGCCCCCGATCCATAAGCTGTGATGACGACATAGGGACCCAGCCAGTTAGGTTCAAACTTTCCTTTCTTTTCTCTATCCTACTGATTTCTGGGATTTTCTCTTAGGATGAGGTCACTGACTTGGAATATCTAGGGTTTGACTTTGTGATTGTAGCTTCTGGACATGCGTTGCTGATATGCTTTCAAGTGGTTAAAGGCCTGTTGCCTTCTCTCTTCAAGCATCTCTAATTCTTGGAGTCTGGTTACTCTGTATTCTTCATCTGATATGAGGCCTTTTAATGAGACTCGCAAGGATGGGATCTCGACTTCAATGGGCAAGATAGCTTCAGATCCATAGACTAGGGAATATGGTGTTGCACTTGTGGGTGTGTGGATGCTTGTGCGGTAGGCCCACAGTGTGGGATTTAGTTGGACATGCCAATCGCGGCCAGCATCATTGACAGTCTTTTTTAGGATTTTCAGGATGTTTTTATTTGATGCCTCAACTTGGCCGTTACCTTGTGGGTAGTAGGGGGTTGAAAAGCGGTGTTGGATATGGAGTTTGTCGCAGAGTTCCCTGACATCTTGGTTTTTGAAGGGTTGTCTGTTATCCGTGATAATGGACGAAGGGACACCGTAACGACAATTGATATAGTTAAGGATAAATGAGGCAATCTATTTGCCTGTGATGTTGGCTAAGGGCACGGCTTCAATCCACTTCGTGAAGTACTCTGTGGCAGTGATAATGAATTTATGGCCGCTTGAGGAGGGAGGATGAATCTTGCCCACTAAGTCGAGTCCCCACTGACAGAAAGGCCAAGGAGTTGTTAATGGCTGTAGCTCCTGCACTAGTGCATCGATTAGGTTCCCATGGATTTGGCACTTTTTGCATTTCTTTACAAACTGATAGGAGTCTTGTTCCATAGTTGGCCAGTAGTACCCCATGCGGATGAGTTTCTTGGCTAGGGTAGGGCCACTAGAGTGAGCCTCGCATATACCGTCATGTATTTTGCTCAGGGTGGTTTGATATTCCTCACTATCGAGACACCTAAGGAGAGTACCATTGAGACCTCGGTGATATAGGGTGTTGGCGACAATGGCATACCGAGATGCCTGCCGGATGAAGGTTCTTTTCTGGTTACTGGAGAGGTCAGGTGGGAGGGTATTCTCTTTAAGATAGGCAAATATCTTTCCATAGAGAGGGGAATCGGCTCCTATGATGTGGCATATGATATGGGATTTTGGGGTATGGTATGTAGGACAGGAGACTGGCTCTACTAAGTTCTCATATCGTGTTTGATGACCTAGAATGTCAAGGAGAGATGCGATTGTAGCCATTGCGTCTGCAGCTTTGTTCTCGCTCCTTGGTATTTGTTCAAAAGATATCTTGGCAAAATATTCTTTGAAGTCATCTACCATTCGTTTGTAAGGAATCAGTTTCTCATCCTTCATTTGGTAGTCATCATTTACTTGATTGATGACTAGCTGGGAGTCCCCATAGACTTGAAGTTCCTTGATGTTCCACTCAACTGCCAGCTTGATACTGATGACCAGGGTTTCATATTCTGCTACGTTGTTAGTGCAGGGAAACATTAATTTGTATGATTTAGGGATCGTATCGCCATTAGGTGTGATCAATAAGATACCTGCCCTTGATCCATGCTGAGTGTATGAGCCGTCAAAATACATTTTCCAGGTTGCTGTATTTATGTGGAAGATAGATTCATCTGGAAACTCAAAGCTCAGAGGGCTATCATTCTTTAGAGGTGCATCTGCCAGTTGATCTTCTAGCACTTGTCCCTTTATTGCTTTCCTGTCTACGTATTCGATATTGAACTCGCTGAGAAGCATGACCCATTTGGATAATCTACGTGTTAAAGCTACCTTGTTGAGTAAGTATTTTAGTGGATCAATTTTTGCTACCAGTTTAACAAAGTATGACAGCATGTAATGTCTCCATTTTTGTGAAGCGAAGACTACAGCTAGATATGCTCTTTCGATTGGTGTGTATTGCAACTCGTATCCAACGAGTGTTCGACTGATGTAGTAGATAGCCTATTCTTTTCCATCATAGTTCTGTTGTGCAAGGAGAGCTCCCAGAGCTGTTGGTGTAGCTGAGATATACAGTAATAGAGGCTTGCCCTGAATTGGTGGCATTAATACCGGTGGTTTCATGAGATATTCCTTTAGTTGCTGGAATGCCTGTTCACATGACTCATTCCATTTGAAGGGGACATTTTTGTGTAGCAGATGAGAGAATGGGTGGCACTTGTCTGCCAGTTGGGAAATGAACCTTCTAATAGACTATAGTTTGCCTTGTAGGGATCTTAACTAAGTCAGGTTCTTAGGAGGTGGCATCTCCATTATGGCCTTCACCTTAGCTGGATCAACTTCAATACCATTTGCAAACACTATGTAGCCCAGTAATTTACCTGATGTAACCCCGAACACATAATTCTTTGGATTAAGTCACACATTAAACTATTCCAACCTGTTGAAGATTTTGTCTAAAACTGCCAGGTGTCCTTCTCTACTAAGTGATTTTGCCAGAATGTCATCGACGTAGTCTTCCATTATGGTGTGCATCATGTCGTGGAAGATTATTGTCATGGCTCTCTGATATGTCACTCCAGCATTTTTTAGACCAAATGGCATGACACACCAATAGTAGGTGCCCCAAGGACATGTGAACGCCATTTTGTGTTGGTCTTCGAGTGCAATCTTTATCTGGTTATAGCCTGAGAAACCATCCATGAGTGAAAGCATAGTGTGGCCTGCTGTGAGATCGACAATCATGTCTATGTTGGGTAAGGGGAAGTCATCTTTGGGACAAGCCTTGTTCAAGTCTCTGAAATCATTGCATATTCTGACCCTGCCATCTAGTTTAGCCACTGGTACTATATTCGAAACCCATTCAGGATAGTCTATAGGCCTGATAAATCTGACATCTAAGAGTTTCTTTAGCTCTTCTTTCACCATGAGGGCCACATGTGGATGCATCTTTCTGAGTTTTTGTTTGACTGGTTTAGCTCCTGGAGCTAGAGATAAATGATGCATGATAAGATTTGGATCTAGCCCTGGCATGTCAGCGTATGTCCATGCAAAGTTGATCTGTTTTCTTTTGAAGAAATCTGTAAATGCTGGTTTTTCATGTTTTGTTAGAGCCTTTGCCATGTGGACCATCCTGGGATTATCACCTGTGTTGACATTGATTGCTTCTGCTGTTTCTATCAAGATCGACGATCTCTCCTGATGTGTAAGATTGGGGAGAGGGTCAAGCCTTCCATCCTTCGGCACCTCAGAGAGGTTTTCGCCATTGTATGCATCTTTATTTTTACTATTTTGATGATCTAACACTGCCGCGGAGCAGTTTTCACTGTTAGATTGTTCTTTTATTTTGATGTTTTATGACTAAAAGGCTTGGCGCTCTCTCCAAAATAGGCCTTCTTGTTGAGTTCAATAGCATAGCCAGCTCTGTGGTCTCCTGTAGGTATGTGATTTCTAAGCTCAAGATAATTGATGATGGCATCATCGTTTTCAAAGGTGTCTAGTTCAGGGGTGGTGCCTTCTAGGTCCCAGTTGATTAGTTCAGGGTGTACCAAAGGTAAGAGATCATTAGGTTAGTCTGGTTTAATGGTATTGATGGTTAGGACAGAGTTATTAAAGGCCCGGACAAAGTCTGTGATGGTACTCTCTATTAGTGGATCCGTCAAGGGGGGTATCATTCCTTCCTCACGATTTTCACTATTGTTGCTATGCGGGTCAGACTCTAACGGTCTAGCCCTTGGACCTTGTCTCTTGTTGGCATGGGTCAGGTCATACTCGTGGACAACATCAATATCCTTTTCATCACAAGACATCTCAGAGAGGCTATCCCACTCATACTCATTAGAATCAGTCTCACTATTCATCTGCAGTTGTTGAATTTGCTCAACCAGATTGCTAGTAGACTTTCCTGGTTGTTTGTCCTTTTTCTTGCTTGCTCGGTTGTTTCTCAGTGCTCCTGTGTATCCTAGCCCTGTAGTGTCTTGGGCTGTTAAGGTATGAGGTTGGATGGGTTCAGTGATGCCATCCTCTCTTGAACCTAGTGGACCATGTCCTTCATACCCCATTCTCTGTAGTATTTGAAAGCCTTGACCATATTTTGCCGTTTGTATAATGGGATGGTTATGTTGTGTTGAGGAACTACCTTCATCTTTGTATAGCCACTGTAGGATATCTTTTTCATCACTTTCATTTTCTAGGCTTCCCCATTTCACAGATGGTCCTTTGGTGATTCTCTCTACTTTGGGTGTCCTTAGGATGGGTCTCCCATAGGATCTAGGAGATAGAGGTAGTTGTGCCAAACAGAGGGATTGGGAGACTGTGTACTCACCCAGGCCCTTATCTTGGAGTTGGAGTTTAGGTTGAGATGCTCTTGAAGAGGAAGCGAGTGTAGCTGGATCTACACGAGATGAAGAGGCGGTAGAAGCACGGTTGGTGGGGATTACAAATTCTGGTTTGGGCTGAATAGAGTTGTAGTATTGAAAGGGGTTAGGGTCACCTTGGATGGTGATCTCTTGACCTTCATGTGGGAACTTGATACATTGATGGTATGTGGAAGGTACTGCTTTCAAAGCGTGGATCCATGGTCGCCCAAGAAGAATGTTGTACGCTAGCTCCATGTCAAGGACTTGACAAGCTACATCTTTCACTATAGGGCCCACCCTGATTGGTAGGGTAACAATTCCTTTAGACGTTCTTTCTTCCTCATCATAGGATTTTATGGTGATCTTTCTTTTCGAATCGATAGCCTTCTTTGAAAACCCCAATGTAAGGATTAGCTTCAATGTGCAGATATTCAAACCAGCCCCTCCATCTATTAGGACTCTTTTGATCTTGTGTTTATGTATGAAAGCTTCAATATGCAGGGAAGCGTTATGGGGTTGGGTGATTGACATATCATCCTTCTCAGTGAATGATAGGGAATGCGGTGAGGTGATGTGACCGACCATGGTTTGGAATTGTTCTTCAGCTAAGTTCGTGGGGACGGAGGCTTCTTCTAAGGCTTTGTTAAGTATGGACCTATGAGAAGGAGACAGACGCAGAAGTTCTAACATGGAGATGTGTGCAGGTGTTTTGTGGAGTTGATCCATGATACTGTATTGACTAGATGGGGGAGCGAAAGCTCCTCTAAGGGTGACCTTGTTACTATGGGTAGTAACATTGCAATCTGGATCCTTGTTGATAGTGATCACATTGATGTGTGAATCACCTTCTGAGATATGGTTAACAACATAGTCGAAGCTGACATTTGTGTAGTTTACGTTGTTAGAGCCACTGTTATTTCTATTGGAAGGTCCTCCTTGCTCATAGTTAGGAAGAGGATCCTTGAATGCCTGATGATCATTGTTGGAGGTATGTCCGTGAGATTGTCCATTAATGGATATTTTGTTTTTCTCTATTAAGTCTTGGATTATATGCTTGAGTGCAATACAATCATTTGTCTTGTGCCCCCTGTTTTGGTGGTATTCGTAGAAGTCATTGTCGTTCCACCAGTGGGGTTTGACCTTTGGTTTGTACTCTCATGCTGAGGGAAGCGTTATGAGATTGTTGGTGATTAGCTTCCATAGGGCAGTTTCTAGTGACTCATCCAAAGGTGTGAACTTTCTCCTAGGCCAAAAGTTGGTAAACCTAGATTCGGTATTTCTTGGTTTGTCTTACGTGGGGTTATTTTGAGGTGTTGATAGGTTGAAAATTGGTTGCTTAGGTGCCACATTTTTGGCATCTACTACCCCATCATTCACCATGTTCTTGTTTTTCATCCAGAATCTAGGTTTGTTATTGTTGGTGTTTGTACTAGGAGTGTCTTTGTAGAGTTTGATTTGACCTTTCGCGATTAGGGATTTTTTTATGATGAGGCCCATCTTAATGACCTTGCTAAAAGAAGTAGGACATTGGATTTGGATTTGGTAGCTTAGGTCCGTTTGCAGATTGTGGATGAACATTTCTAGCATCTGTTTCTCTAGCATTTGGTGTGGGCACTTGCTTGCCAGTTGTCTCCATCTCTATAAGAAGGCAGCGAAAGATTCTCCTCCTTTCTGTTTGGTGTTACAAAGATCCAATATTGAGGTGTCATGCTTAGTATTGTAAGAGAAGTGGATGACAAATTTGTCTACAAGCTCATTGAAGGTTTTAATACTAGGTGGCAGTCTAGAGAACCATTCCATGGCTTGCCCACCTAGGCTTCATGGGAAGAGTCGCATAAGGTATGTGTCGTTATGTGTGACCTCGAGGCAAGCAGCATTGAATTCTCTGATGTGATCCCTTGGGTCACCCTTTCCTCAATATTTGTCAAACTTAGGCACCTCAAATTTTGAGGGGAAAGGTATCATGACCAAGGCCCTATCAAAAGGATATGGTGAAATATCCTCTAGGGTGTAATGTTTAGTTGATGCTCCCATTTTCATGTCTAAAATTTGTTGTTGGAGATCTTCATATTTTCAGTTCGTTAGACTTAGGGCATCTGTAGCATCAGTGTTGGTTTTGCTTTTGTTCGAAGGTGTTTCTTCCTCATGTCTACTTCCCTTAGTTTCTTTGAGAGTCTCTACGTCATAATCCTTAGGGAGCTTGACTCCTAGACTTACCAGATGTAAAAAGAATTTTGTGGGGTCTTGAGCAAGAACTCCTTCTAATAGGCGTTGAAATTTTGGGTCATGCTGTGTGTGAAGGATCTCATCCATGGAAATTTCTTCTTCACTTAAGTGAGTGTTTGGAATGATTTTCTCTACCATTTCGATCTTTTTTTGTTTTTGTAATCTTGTTAAGACCATGCAAGGTGGTAAAGAGATGGGAGTGAAATGAGATTTTGAATTTTTGCACAAGAGGTGCTAGGATGAGATAAGGTTTCGAGCAAGGTTCTTCTTAGATCAAGTTGGTGTCCAACAAGTGGATGAAACAAAACTATAGTCGAAGCGAGGATGATAGAAATCCAAATGCTTGATGTTGACTTAGGTTTGTACAATCCCCTAGTAGAGTTCCGATATAGAAAAAGGATAAGTAATCCTTGATAATAGAGACTCGCTAGGTTTGTTTTGAGATGTGATGTGATCTTAGAATAACTTGGTTCTAACCTTATAGATTTTTGGAAGAAAAAATGGTGAGATTTTGGATGAGAAAAGCAGTTATGATTTATGGAAGAAGAAGAAGGAATATGATTGTTTTGCACGATCTTAATCAAATTTTTGAAAAATTGAAACAGGTTTGGGAATGGTTTTGAAAAGCTTTTGACTATTTTGCTCTTGGAAAGTACTAAATTTGGTTTTCTGGTTTAAATGCACAGTAGTTCAAATGCGCCAGAAGTTGGGACAAATGCGCAAGAAGTCAGGCTAAATGCGCAAGAAATCAGTTCAAATGCGCAACACTGGCAAAGGTTCAGATGCGCCACAACAAATGTTAAATGCGCTAAAGGTCGAGTCACATGTGCAATACTAGCAAATGCACCACGACAGAGGTTGAATGCGCAGGAAGTCGAATCAGATGCACAATTATGGCAAATGCACCACAACAAGATTCAGATGCGCAAGAAGTCGAATTAGATGCACAATTCTGGCTTTTTGTCTTGTTTTCTCAGAATTTTAGGAAATTTTGGAATGTTTTCAGGATTTTTCCATTTTTGGTTTGAAAAACTTGGTGTTTCTGAATAGTCTGATGTTCAATTATGGCAAAAACACAGCAAACACATAAAAGTTTTTCATGATTTTTATCTTTTTATATATTTTTTTGTATTTTTTGGACTATTTTGACTCCAAAAGATTATAAAACTCAAACATCTACAGAATTTGAAGATAAAAGGAGATTAAAACAAGTAAACAAACAATACTTACACCTTTACCTTGCATCTTCCGTAGTTCGCCTATCTTTCTTTGATCCTGATTATGAATCCCTCAGAAGCATTTTTGTTTGCTTGCTTGTTGAAGATGACAAAGGAAGAATGGTTGTGATACTTATGTGATTGAAGATGAGCTTCAACACATTGAAAATGGATGCTATGAAGTGCTTTAGGAAGTGGGGTGCCAAAGGCGTGCTTGTATTCTTGCAGCATAAGTTTGCACAAATGATAGATATGAAATGAAGAGAAGAAGGTTGTATTTATAGAAAAAGGTGAGGGAAGATCAATGGTTGAGAAGAAAAGAGAAGATCAACGGAGGAGGATTGTTGAGGAACGTGCAACAAATGGAGGAAGGACACATGCCATTTGAAAAGCAGCTTTGTTGAGTTAACTCCTCTCTTGATGAGGATGAGATTTGATTTTCTTAATTTAGAATTTATTTTTCTAATTTAAGAGAAGATTTGCTTTAAAGATGCTTTAAAACTGCTTTTGCTTTTATGAAACAAGAGGAAAGTAATTTTAGAAGATAAGAATGATTTTTTTGAAGATAAGAATGCATAATTAAATAAAAAGATTTTATTTAATTATTTTGTAGATAATTGAGAGGAATAAATAAAATATAGAAATATATTTTATTTTGTGGAGATATTTGAAGTATAAAATAAAATATAAAAATATATTTTATTTAGTGGAGAATTTAGATTTTATTTAAATAAAATTTGCATTTTATTTAAATTTGGAAGAATAAAAGATTTTAATTAAATAATTGAAATTATTTAATTATTTAGAAGAATGTAGTTGATGCAGATGAATTTAATTAATTAAATAAAATGTAAATTATTTAATTAAATGAGGAGATGAATCAGATAAATAAATGAATTTATTTATTTATTGATAGAAGAATGTGAATGATGAAATAAATATTTGAAATATTTATTTTAAGTAGTGTCATGCCAATTTTAGGTGTATACAGCTCCAATTAAGATTTGAGAGGTCCGCACGAATATTTGAAGAAGCTATAGCCATCTAAGTAGAACCAGGTTTTGCTATGTTTAGAAGAGACAGAGTGACATTAAATTGGTCCAGATTGCTCCGCATTGAAATATTATGATCTGCGAATCTAGAGACATGTTTGGGAAGTCAACGTGTATCATCAACTCAAGTGGTTCATGGTTTGGAGGTCTGCAAGCAATCCTTCTAGTGTGATAGTCATGGCAGTCAGTGTTCTTGAGGTTTTGGATGAAGATGCAAATGATTCTGATGATTTGGAGGAGTGCAGATGTTTTTGTTGAATTCAATGTGCTTGTGGAGGTCTCTGGATTGTGTGACTACTATGTTGGAGATCCGCATTGAAAATTGAGCTCGTTGGTGAATATTTCTTTCTTGGTGTTGTTGTTCTTCCCAGTCTTGGCCGACCAGATGATTCAAGCATGTTGAGGATGATCTAAGAGCAATTCTCTAGAGGGTGGCGTGTTGTTGGAAGAAGATTCAAGTCTCAGCTATGTTTGGCCACAGAATAGTGATCTGCATTAAGTCAAGCTGACCTTAATGTCCATTCCAAGGTTGATGAAGCATATAAATAATTGTTGATGAGTTGTGGAAAGTTGACCTTGTGCAAAAATGATAAAATCCTAAGAAAGGTACAGAGGCAGGATAGAGAAGAGGAGGAGCAGAAGAACAAGAGCAGCAAAGGATGAAGAAATAGCGAAGAAGTGTTTGAGGGACAGAGTAGACGTTTGTGATCCTTCAATGGGACTAAACCAAGAATAAAGAAGATGCTATTTCCCAGTTCATTATCTCTTTGTTAAACTTAAATTCTTGTAGGTAGTGAGCCTCTTTTGAGCAGTGAGCTCTGGGCAGTGCGCCTGAAGGCATGCGCCTTCTCTTTTTCGAAGTACTTTTAATAGGATACGAATCTTGTGGGTTAACCCCCACCGTGGTTTTCCCTTAATTGGGTTTCCACGTAAAAATTCTGGTGTTATGTGTGTTCATTTATTTCTGCTCATGTGTTAATGATTCATGCCTTAATGTTTACATCATTAATCTGTTTGTAAGTTGTGAAAGAAGATTAAAAATAGAAAAGGTTAATTTTTGGGACAACTTATTCACCCCCCCTCTTAGTTGTCTGGCCTAATTCCAACAATTGGTATCAGAGCCAAGTTCCTCTAAAAGAAGCTTGACCGCTTGAGGAGATCCAAGATGTTGACTTACAAGAAGGAAAGTCTGAGATTTGATGGAACAAATTACTCCCTTTGGAAGGTACGCATGCAGTGTCATTTGGAATGTATGGGTGATGCCTTTTGGTTGATAACTAAGAATGAGTATAAGATTCTAAAAAATGGCCCTACAACTCTAGACGAACTCAGGGAAGCTGAATGCAATATTTGAGCTAAAGAAGCATTATTGAGTGTCCTAACTGATACAGAATTGGCAAATGTCCTAGAATTGAAAACTACCCATGAAATCTGGAAAAAGTTGGAAAATCTGTATGAAGGTGACAAATATGTCAAATGTGCCAAGCTACAAAGCCTGAAGGGTAAATACGAAAGGTTGATGATGAGTGGAGATAAAAACATTACTTCCTACATGCAGAAAGTGAATGAACTTGTGACTGGTATCAGGAATGCTGGTGGAGTATTGGAAGAATCAGAGATTGTTGACAAAGTGCTCAGATCTTTACCTCTGGCATATAAGCATAAAGTTGCTGCCATTGAAGAGATCAATACTGTGACAACTGTTACAAGGGATTAGTTGGTTGGTAAGCTTTCAGCATTTGAAATGAGCAAGTTTGGTGATTCTCTTCCTAAGTCTGAATCTGCATTTAAAGCCAGTATTCATGGAAAGTAAATATATGATCCGGGTGACATCTCTTCAAGAAGATCAAACAGATTTGACAAGACAAGGAAGGATCTTGAAGATGATGAAACTGAGTTCGATGAAATTGAAGCCCTTTTTGCCAAAAGATTGCCAAGAGGATCCGGTAAGTATGAAGGAAAGTTTCCATTAAAATGTTTTTCTTGTAATAAGATTGGTCATTTTGCCTCAAGGTGTCCAGAGAGAGGTTCAAAGACAAACCCTAATAGACCTAGAGTTCAAAATAAATGATACTATGTCCAAGAAGCCAGTGAAGAAGGAGTCACAGATGATGAATTTGATCATGGAGGTTCCACGGAAAGTGATTGGGTGTTCATTTCTATCAAAGAAGAAGATTTGGTGCCTACTGAATCTGCTAGCTGTGTAAATGTGGAAAGTGCCTTGGCTGCTCAGGTTATAGAAAAAGATGAATGGGTAATTGATAGTGGGTGTTCTCATCATATGACTAGTGATAAAAGTAAGTTTGTAAGATTTGAAAAATATGAAGGTGGAATTGTGAAATTTGGAGACAACTTAGCTGGTAGAATCCGTAGCAGAGGATCCATCTCTTTTGATGGTAAGAATAACACTAATGATGTTCTATATGTGGAAGGATTGAAGCATAATCTTTTTAGTATTGGATAGTTGGTTGACAAGGATTATGATCTCCAATTCAAATATGGAAAATGTAGAATCTTGGAAAGCTCCAGAACTGAAATTACATCTGGTACTCAGACTAGAGGTAACATCTTTCATTTAAGTAGTTCTGGTAAAAGTTACTTGATTGCTTAGGATGATTAGAGTTGGCTCTGGCATAGGAGAATGTGTCATGTGAATTTTGATAACATTGTCAAGATAAGTTCCACTTAGGTTGTAAGAGATCTCCCAAGACTTGTGAAACTTGCTGATAGCATGTGCATGAAAGTAAGCTAGGTGTGCGGAAATCACTTCCTACACTAATCGAATGAGGAGAGAAGAGTGCAAATTTATTTTAACCTTTACAATTATAGAATGTTTAACACAACAACAGAGATATTGCAGCAACAAACAACATAAGAATGTAAGACAAAAGAAGAGAGACAAGATATACGTGGGGAAAACCCTTATCAGGTGAAAAACCCCACACTCCAAAACCTGCAAAATGTATTATCAAAACTGTAATGGTTTACAATACACTTGCAATGCAAGTTCTCAGGAGTCTTCGACACTTATATCTAGAGACAAACTAGTAGCATAACAACACCTGTTAATCACATACTCAATCTCCTCTCCAAGCACCTGCCTATATTGAAGTTTTCAAGGCAAAACTAAACATATCTTGGAATGGGCGTCCAACTTGGCCTCATGGCCCAAAACCCATGCCTAGGGACACTTGTCCAACACTGCAACATGGTCATGACACTTGTCATATCACCTCATCCCAATATGGTCACCTATTTCCAATTTGGGCAATGACAGATGCTCTTACGCACCAACTGACTGTCATATAATCTGTCATAGCTGTCATAACTTATAGCTGTAAGAGAATATGTCATACATAGGCTATAAATAGCATATTCTCTTACAACATGACATAACCCTCCTTGGGGTGCCCAAATATGCCTTCTTCCAAGATGCCTTGTGCCACATGTCTTCACCTGTCATAGAACCTTCTATTTCTGACTCTTTACATGTCATAAAACTGTCATAGGAATCTGTCATGACTGTTTCAGTCAATATTCCCTTACACAACATCTAAGATGCCAACACATGGCAAAATATTCCTACCACTAAGTGGGATGCCCAACTCCTCATGTGAGGACAAAATTACATGTGGTCATATGCCATGTAAGATGACACATCACCGTGCCAACTCCCACAATATGACAACATAGGATTTGCATCCAATTAATACAATAGGCAATAAATAAATAAATATAATGTAAAAATACAAAAAATTATCAAGGTTGAGACACCTTAATTCCCAACATTCTCCCACTTGTCGAACACCTTGTAAGAGCTAATAGAACTAACAATATTTAACTACTATAGGCCGAGAGGCCCATAGACTCTAAACACCATCTGAACTTCTTTGTGCTAACTAGTTTTGTTAATGAATCTGCAACATCACACTCTGACTGTCACAATAGATAGTCAACTATCCTGCACCAACGCCAATATCTGAACACAATATCTTAAGCCAAATGGCTTCCTTGCAAGCATGAGTAGCTACCAAATAGTCAACTTAGTTGAACTCCACTATGCTCACTAGCTTTACAGAAGCACTTATAACATCTTCCAAGTGATCACCAACATGACAAAAGATTAGAATGCCAAAAATATGATGAAACACTAAATGCCACATAGACACACTAATGTATCCAACTTCAAACCTGTCAACAAAACATAACTTTCAAGTCCAAACATCTTCAAAACAAGATCAAGCACATAAGCTCCAAAGTAGTTAGAACAGCAACCATAGCTAGTTGTTTACATCCAACTAAAAAACCACCATTGATAGAACTTTTGCACATGACATATTCAGCCCATTCTACAACTCTCATCCCTGTATAGTCCACTATCCTGCTCAAAGTTACCGTCTCCCATGATAACAAACACACCAAAACATTGATGTGCAAAAAATTTGAAGACCTTTGATACTACAGTCCAATGAAAAACCATCTACCAAAGATATACATACATCCTACGAATCAAATTGCATGAGCAATGCCAACCGAAGTAACTCAAAGTCTACCATCAACACTTATAAAAGTAGCTTATAATACAAAACTTATAATACAAAGAACAATCACAATGATCTACAAACTACAACCAACTGCTGCAAAATAGAGCATACTTCCACAAATAGTTTTCTGCTCACTCTCTCACCTCTGATCTCCTCCACTTCTCCCAAGTCCTCCACATCTCAAATGATGTACATTAAAAGAACACATACTATTGTTAAAAAATAATAAAGTACAACAACAGTAGATGACCACAAGACCCGGTGATCAAACTAGATGAATAAGGACCTCTAGGAAGAAAAAAGAGACCATAAAGGGAAACTGCAAACCATATCATGTACTTTTGCCAACACCACCAAGTGCTAAGCTATGTTAAGTATGATCTCCTTCACAAAACCCCTACTGAAAAGCCTTAACAACACCCAACCATTCAATCTCATAAGATCAAATAAACATCAACATGGATGTAAGCCTCTCTAATCAAGGTAGATCAAACTCATAACCATTCCATAATAAGGAATAAGCCCAATCACATCTCCTAAACTCTCCATAAATGAACATTATAAACCAAACCATATGAATCAAGAAGATAACCATGCTAACATCTCTCAAATGAAACCTCCAGAACCAATAACTATAGCTCAAGATTCATATCCATGAGAAAACAAAGCATAAAACAACATGAATCTTAAATAACATAGGTAATACCTATCAAAACATTTTCTGCTGAGTGAACTAAGAGTGGGGAATGAGAATGATCCATTGAGATACACTGAGTCTCATATACTCTCTCCAAGAACAATCTCCTCTCAAGTTCAAATATAAACTTATGTCCATAACAAGTGAAGGCTCCTCGGTCTTTCTGCTAAAATTTAACCATTCCAACACATGATCCCTACAACAAGAGATCTCAAGCCTCACCTCAAGTCTCTCTAGTATCCATGAGCATCCATCAACTAATACATGCCAACTTCAAAGGCATCTTGCAAAATCATGAAGCTTCAAGCAAATGATTAATACTCAAAACCAAAGAGAACAAACAAGATCACTGTCAAAACTTCCACTGCACATCTGCATGATCAAGAAGCCCATCATGACATTATGATCTAACCATCTCCTCATAAGAAGATCACATACAATAAAGCGTACAATGATGTATACATCCTGTCTCAAGAGAACCTGTATCATGCCAAAACTTTAAGCTAGTATCAAGAGTAAAACATGACATAATAACAACATCTCTAAACAAAGAATAAACATGTCAAATTGACAAATCATAAACCTGACACCTCAATCAAGATGTCAACATCTCCAAACATATGAAGATAACCATCTCCTGACAACTGAACTAAAAAAGTCAAAGAACTCTCAAAACTAAGAGCTCATCTATGATACCAACATCCACTACAGAAGATCATTCATCGCATATGACGAATCCAACATCATTGCTAAAACTCCCAATGCATTGTGATACCAAGCTTATCAAGGCATTATGATAACCATCCTCTCAATGAAGATCATCCATGGCTCTAATAAAATCTAATAATTGTCCTGTGCAATACCAGCAACATAAAAGAATAAAGTAGAACCAAGATCTCCAAATCAAGAAGATAAAACCATCACTGTCAAAAGCTTACACTAAACTGTGTAACCAATCTATCCATGACATCATGATAAACATGCTATAAGTCCCAATAACTAACTATCCATGCACTCTAATTATCCATCCTCTTATCCCAATGCAACATACCAATACACAAATGACCACAAATAAGGCCAACTAACAAAGTCTGCATAAACACTGAATCAATCTCATGGATAAAGACAATCCACATTCGAGTCATCTCACTGCAGTTAATGGGTAGCTAATCCACAAACTACATAACTCAAAGATCCAAAACAAATGTAACATCCAAACTCATCATTACATTAGTAACCTACAAACTGAGATACCAAAGAAGACAATCTGTAGACTTCAAGACTCAAACATCAAATCAATTCTAGATTCAATTTGCCAACAAGTCCACAAATGAGTGATCATGGTCATAGAACTGATCAAGCATATGCCGTAGAAATGATGAGTGACTAATCACATACCAACATCTCCACACTGAGAAAGACACACACCTCCTCACATTATGCATGAAGCATACATGCAAACCTGCAACTATCTTACATCCAAAAACACTCCCAAGGTATCATAATCTAAAAAATAGTTTATCTACAGATCTACAAAACCACAAGTTTTTGATTAACCATGTAAAACCACCATGTCTCTAAAAGACATGCAAATCCATATCCACTTATCATCTAGAAAACCCACAAGTCTGAAAATCACCAATATAGTTAAACCAAAATAACGGAATAACATAGATAAGCATAACCATAAATTTTTTGAACGGAATATCTACAAAACCCTCAGATCAAATCAATATGAAACTGAGACATGCAAGTACAGCCAACTAAATGAAATAGAGGTGCAGGAACTTCAGGCCCACTTGTAGGCCAACTCCACAACCATCACCATGTACAAGCATACGAAGGAGCTAGGCTGTTCCAGAAGCCTTTCGATCATCCAATGATCAACTCCACATCCTACATGCATTTGAGATTAACAAAACAATGCCTTCCAATGCCAGGGACTAAAACCAAGCACCCAACATAAGCACACCAAACCATAGCCATGGCAACCCAAGTTTCTCCATGTGATCAGGGAGCCAAGAACAAACACCCAACATGAATACTTTGCTGCAAACGACCATATAATGATAGAACATAACCACCATGCATGAGGGTTATTGCATACTATCAAACATGAGCTCTAGATCAATATCATACTAAATGTAATCACATGATCAACTCCATAACACTCCATCTTAAGTTTCCATAACTCAAAATTTGTGTCGTTAAGCATCCCCATCTCTATTCTTCAGGATGTGTCTGCCATCTCATTCCTGCAACAAGATTTTAGAATACTCTGCACAGACTCCCACTCAGCCTATGATTAGTACACAAAACCCCTATCCAACAACTAGGACCAAGGAGAACTTAGCTCTGATACCAACTGAAAGTAAGCTAGGTGTGCGAAAATCGCTTCCTACACTAATCTAATGAGGAGAGAGAAGTGCAAATTCATTTTAACCTTTACAATTATAGAATGTAACACAACAATAGAGATATTGCAGTAGTAAACAACATAAGAATGTAAGACAAAAGAAGAGAGACACAAGATATATGTGGGGAAAACCTTTATCGGGTGAAAAACCCCACACTCCAAAACCTGCACAATGTATTATCAAAACTGTAATGGTTTACAATACACTTGCAATACAAGCTCTCAGGAGTCTTCAACACTCATATCTGGAGACAAACCGACAGCATAACAACACCTATTAATCACATACTCAATCTCCTCTCCAAGCACCTGCTTATATTGAATTTTTCAAGGCAAAACTGAACATATCTTGGAATGGGCGTCCAACTTGGCCTCATGGCCCAAAACCCATGCCTAGGGACACTTGTCCAACACTGTAGCATGGTCATGACACTTGTCATATCACCCCATCCCAATGTGGTCACCTATTTCCAATTTGGGCAATGACAGATGCTCTTACGCACCAACCGATTGTCATATAATCTGTCATAGCTGTCATAACTTACAGTTGTAAGAGAATCTATCATACACAGGCTATAAATAGCATATTCTCTTACAACATGACATAACCCTCCTTGGGACGCCCAAAGATGCCTTCTTCCAAGATGCCTTGTGACACATGTCTTCACTTGTCATTGAACCTTCTATTTCTAACTCTTACATGTCATAAAACTGTCATGACTGTTTCATTCAATATTCCCTTACACAACATCCAAGATGCTGACACATGGCAAAATATTCCTACCACTAAGTGGGATGCCTATCTCCTCGTGAGGACAAAATTACATGTGGTCATATGCCATGTAGGATGACACATCACCGTGCCAACTCCCACAATATGACAACATAGGATTTGCATCCAATTAATACAATAGGCAATAAATAAATAATTATAATGTAAAAATACAAAGAATTATCAAGGTTGAGACACCTTAATTCCCAATAGTGTAGAGAATGTCAATTAGGTAAACAAAATAGAACTTCATTCAAGAGTAAAGAACAATCTTCAAGTGGATTATTGGAACTTGTGCATACTGATCTTTGTGGTCCTGCTAGAATCAGGAGTGTACAAGGAGACATATATTTTATGTTTCTAATTGATGATTACTTTCGGATGATGTGGGTAACCTTCCTGAAAGAAAAATCAAAATCTCTCAAGATAAATTCAAAGTATTCAAAGTCATGGTGGAGAATGAGATTGGTGTGAAGATAAAGTGTCTGAGATCCGACAGAGGTGGAGAGTTTACCTTCGGTGATTTTGATTCATTCTGTGAAAAGCAAGGAATAAAAAGACAGTTATCTGCTCCTAGGACTCCTCAGTAGAATGGAGTTGTGGAAAGAAAGAACTAGACCATTCAAGAAGCTTCTAGGAACATGATGATGGAAGCAAATGTTCCACAAGTCTATTGAAGAGAAGCTGTGAGTACTGTTGTCTACACTCTTAACTGGGTGTAGATCAAAGGCAAATCTGGTAAGACACCTTATGAACTATGGTTTGATCATCCTCCTACTATGAGATATTTTAGAGTTTTTGGTAGTAAATGCTATATCAAAAGGGATGAGGATCTAGGCAAGTTTGATACAAGAAGTGATGAAGGAATATTTTGGGTTACTCTACTCAAAGCAAGGCATATCGGTGCTTTAGCAAGAGATTGAAAAAGATTGTTGAAAGTGCTAATGTCAGAGTTGATGAGAGCAAAGAAGGACATTCCAAGTCTTGTAGATATGACTCAGATGATCAAGATGAAAGTCAAAGTCAAGGAAGGCAAGTTCAAACCCAGACTCAGATCTAGATTGATCCAAAAAATCTAGTGACTCAAGAGGATAGTGCAAAAGTTGAGGAACAAGCTCAAGAAATAGAAGTTCAAGCAAATCCCAAAACTCCCAAGTATGTACAGATGAATCATCTTGAAGATCAGATCATAGGAGATAGAAATAAAGGTGTTCAAACTAGGAGAAGAATTGTTGAAGATCAAGAAGGGATTTGTTTGATTTCAAAGATTGAACCAAAATCAGTAAGTGAAGCCTGCAATGATGAAAACTGGGTAAAAGCAATGGAAGAAGAATTAATACAAATTGAAAAGAATCACACTTGGGATCTTGTTTCTAGACCCGAGTATAAAAATATGATTGGAACTAAATGGGTCTTCTGGAATAAATTAAATGAAGATGGTGAAGTTGTAAGAAACAAAGCAAGGTTGGTATGCAAAGGATATTCTCAAGTGGAAGGAATTGATTTTGAAGAAACTTTTGCTCCGGTGGCAAGAATAGAAGCAGTCAGATTATTTCTTGCATTTGTTGCTTTCAAATATTTCAAGGTTTATCAGATGGATGTAGAGTCAGCATTCTTGAATGGAGAATTGGATGAAGAAGTCTACATTGAGCAACCAGAAGGATTTCAGTTGTCGGATCAAGGAGATATGGTTTGCAAATTGTGAAAAGCATTGTATGGACTCAAACAAGCCCCAAGAGCCTATTATGCAAGACTAGATAAGTATCTACTAAAATTGGGGTTTAATAAAGGTACAACAGACAATAATCTTTATATCAAAATTGATCATGAACACATCTTGATTGTTCAAGTATTTGTTGATGATATCATTTTTGGTGGAAATGAGAGTATGTGCAAAACATTTACTAATCAAATGCAAAGTGAATTTGAGATGTCAATGTTTGGAGAAATGAATTTCTTCTTAGGTATGC
Organism: Cunninghamia lanceolata; assembly: GCA_027924645.1. NCBI lineage: Eukaryota > Viridiplantae > Streptophyta > Pinopsida > Cupressales > Cupressaceae > Cunninghamia > Cunninghamia lanceolata. The sequence goes on along the minus strand of BSBN01000918.1, from coordinate 5,865,518 downwards.
AAATCACTCAGTTAGATAAAGGTATCTTCATATCTCAATCTAAGTATGTGAAAGAATTATTGAAAAAATTTGGAATGGAAGATTCAAACCCAGTGGGTACACCCATGGTAATCGGATGCAAGTTGAGTAAAGATGATGACTCCCATAAGATAAATCAGAAAAGGTATAGATCAATGATTGGAGAACTACTCTATCTAACTTAGACCAGATCTGATATCATGAATGCAGTTGGACTTGTTGCTAGATTTCAAGCTGATTCCAAAGAATCCCATGTTGTAGCAGTCAAGAGAATTTTTAGATATCTCAAAGGAACACTTAATTATGGCTTATGGTATCTAAAGGATAATAACTTCACTCTTCATGCATACACAGATGCTGATTGGGCAGGAGATGTGGATGATAGAAAAGGTACTAGTGGTGGTGCATTCTTCTTGGGAAGCAGATTGGTTTCTTGGCTAAGAAAAAAGGAGGCAATATCCCTATCTACTGTAGAGGCAGAGTATATAGCAGCATCAAACAATTGTACTCAAGTTTTGCAATAAACATCTCAAAGAACTCGGTGTTGCATTCAAAGACTAAGCACATATCCATCGAGTTTCATTTCTTGAGAGAGAAAGTAAGTGAGAATGAAGTCAAAATGGAGTTTGTTTCTTCAAAGGATCAGATTGCAGATGTATTCACCAAGACTCTGCCTAAGGATACTTTTGAGTGTCTCAGAGGGAAGCTAGGGGTTATTACCCCTCCTGTTCAGAACTAAGATGCACTAGTGTGCATCAGTCAGGTGGAACTGACAATCATATCTTGTGATCTAGATTGATGTTAAGGAGATACTACTCAAGGGGAGCAGTTAGTATACAAATTTTGGAGATCAGTTTGAAACAAAAAGGGGGAGAAAAGACTGCAAATATGTGCCCTTTGCCATTGATGTCAATTGGGGAGAGAAGTCATGTGAAAAATAGTTCCTGATGAAAGGGGGAGCAGTGAAGAAAGTAGTTGCAGAAGTGATAAGAGAAAAGGGGAGAAGTTCTTGTCTTGATGGTTGAATCAGTTTTTCACATCATATGTTGCCATCAATGAAAAAGGGGGAGATTGTTGCAAATATGTGCCTAATCAGTGTTGTCATTGATGTCAACATATCCTTGTTGCCATTGGTGTCAATTGTATCCTATTTTGTTGCCTGTTTAGAAGACTGGAATGTTGAGGATATTGAGAAAATTAATGAAAATCAATGTATGTGGACCATATGGCTGTGTAGAGGATTGTCTGAAGTAGCTCCAGTTAAGATTTGAGAGGTTCGCATGAAGATTTGAAGAAGCTATAGCCATCTAAGTAGAACTAGGTTTTGCTATGTTCAGAAGAGACAGAGTGATAGTAAATTGGTCTAGATGCTCCGCATTAAAATATTATGATCTGCAGATCTAGAGGCATGTTTGGGAAGTCAGTGTGTATCATCAACTCAAGTGGTCCATGGTTTGGAGGTCTGCAAGCAATCCTTCTAGTGTGACAGTCATGGCAAACAGTGTTCTTGAGGTTCCGGATGAAGATGCAAGTGATTCTAATGATTTGGAGGAGTGCGGATGTTTTTGTTAAATTCAATGTGCTTGTGGAGGTCTCTGGATTGTGTGACTGCTATGTTGGAGGTCCGCATTGAAGATTGAGCTCATTGGTGAAGATTTCTTTCTTGGTGTTGTTCTTCCCAGTCTTGGCCAATTGGATGATTCAAGAATGTTGAGGATGATCTAAGAGCAATTCTTTGGAGGGTGGCATGTTGTTGGAAGAAGATTCAAGTCTCAACTATGTTTGGCTGACAGAATAGTGATCCGCATTAAGTCAAGCTGACCTTAATGTCCATTCCAAGGTTGAAGAAGCGTATAAATAATTATTGATGATTTGTGGAAAGTTGACCTTGTGTAAAAATAATAAAATCCTAAAAAAGGTACAGTGGCATGGAAGAGAAGAGGAGTAGAAGAACAAGAGTAGTGAAGGATGAAGATATAGCAAAGAAGTGTTTGAGGGACAGAGCAGAAGTTTGTGAGCCTTCAATGGGACTGAACCAGGCATAAAGAAGATGCTATTTCCTAGTTCATTATCTCTGTGTTAAACTTAAATTCTTGTAGGCAGTGAGCCTCTTTTGAATAGTGAGCTCCAAGAAGTGTGCCTGAAGGCATGTGCCTTCTCTTTTTCTAAGTACTTTTAATAGGGTACGAATCTTGTGGGTTAACACCCACCGTGGTTTTCCCTTAACTGGGTTTCCACATAAATATTCTGGTGTTATGTGTGTTCATTTGTTTCTGCTCATGTGTTAATGATTCATGCCTTAATGTTTACATCATTAATCTATTTGTAAGTTGTGAAAGAAGATTAAAAATAGAAAAGGATAATTTTTGGGACAACTGATTCACCCCCCCTCTTAGTTGTCCGTCCTAATTCCAATAGACTCAACCATACTGTACCAAGAACATGCATGAATATCAATCTGTCAACTTTGACAACTATGTATCAACAACAAACCTTCACTTTGAATCAACTTACATGATTTTGAGTCAAACAAAAATTGTTGCACACTAAAATATCACTGACAACACAGTATATGCACAAGCATGAAATAATAGACTAAAGCATGACAATGCAACACCATAAATTCACTATTATCACTGTGCTATGAATGAAAGGACTTGACATCTTACCTAACGAATCATCACTGTCAAAGAGCTATCACTATGCTATGAAAGTACTTATCACTGAAAAGCACACATTGAAACACACTAATTTCATTTAACATAGGCATTGACATACCCTGTCACTATACACTGATAATTGCAACACTGATATAACACACTACATATACCACTGATCAGTATTGATACCACTACTGCCACTAAACTTATGTACTACCATTGATCATATGTACACCACTACTATTACCACACATACCACTGTTATCACTACAAAAACTATTAAATGTTTAAAGTTCATAAACATTGGCAATCTCTCCACCCCTGACAATATGCAAAACAACTCTCAAACTTGTTTCAAATTTATAGAAACTTTTCTTTTCATTTTCTAACTTTGACCATACTATGAACTTGATCTGTCTATGAGCCAGTCCATCCAACTGAGTTCCATGAATCACCATGTTCATATCTTGAATGATATCATGAAAATTAACATTTTACAATCATGAAGCAAACAAAGAAATCAACATCACCATACTATGAATAAGATGAGCATGAAGATGACTTGAGATTCTATTATGGTATAAGCAAATCAAAGTACATTGAAGAAACATTAAACACATCCTGAAGACATGGTTAAGGATGAAAGATTCTTCAATGATAACATTAAATCTCTGTCATCTTTCATCAATGACAAACAAATCCTACTTACACATCTCCTTTGTTCATCCTTCTGAGATCTTGTTCCATCACATCAACAAACCTCCTGAAACTCTTTGGGGGTAAAAGATAAGACATTGAATGGCTCCCCCTAACTTCATGTCACTTCTCAAGCAATTGGTGATATGTCTTGTGTAACATGCACAATTTTAGGATCCTTCTTGTCCTTCTACCTTCATCAACACATTTATCTTCTATCTTATCTGTAGGAGCAACAACATGATGACCCAAATCTATCTTCTTCCTTGGTGTATTCCTAAATTTAGTAGTCTACCATTCTTCATATCCTAGGCCTGTAGTGTCCTTATGCTACTTTTGCTTCCTCAACAAGTCATTTAAGCATTCATTACTCTTTTCAAACTACAGATTGTTGTCCAACTTAGAAGATGCTTTTTCCAATTCCTTTCTCAAAGAAACTATTTCTAACTCTAGTTTTAGGCATTCATTAGTTTTAACTTCAAGATCAAATTTTGTAAAATCAACTATCCTTTTTTCTTCTTCTATCTCTATCTTTAGACTAATAATAAGTTTGTTAGACTCTTCAAGATCTAAAGAAACTTTTGCAAGATCTGAAAGTACCTTGTCCTTGGAGTCTTTTTCTTGTTGAAGTTGGTCTTCTAATCTCTAGTTCTCTTTCCCAAGTTGCTTGATTGTATCCAAAGCACACAAGAGTTCACCTTCTATATCAACCTCACACTCTTGTTCATCATACTCCTGTTCATAGTCATCTTCACCCACAAAGAGGTCTCCTTCTTCATCATCAATCTCAACAACAAAATCATCTTCTCTTTCATCAAGTTCTTGTTCACCTACACTCACAATGAAGTCTTTCTTTTTTATCAAAACTCTCAAATGCAAGACCATTTTCTTTATTACACTTTGTATCAACATTCAGGGGTGACTCATGCAACAACTCATTACTTGACTTAACTGGGACTTGTTTTACATCCTTTTTCTTGTCATCTCTCCTTCCTCTATTTCTTCTACACTTTCCCATAGTACTCCACTATCAGGATCTCCTAAGTTGATTAAACTTTGAACAAGGAACCTGGCTCTGATACCACTTGTTGGAGTACAAGACCACTGAGAGGGGGGGGGGGTGAATCAATGGTCTATAATTTTTCAAACTTATTACACCTTTGAACCACTAGACAAAATAGAAAGAGGACTTAAGAATTCATCAAACACATATACACATGTATAATGATTAGAATGATGTCCAAAACCTTGATCAAAAGTAAGACATTAGGGCACAAACATAGATACAATCAACAAGGACCATAACACATGATTTATGAGTGGAAAAAGCCTTAAGAGGGATAAAAAAACCACTCTTGAATCTTGCACTTTATTATGCCTCATTAGCAAAAATCAAAACCTTCACTAGGTACAATGCCTCACTGGCAAAAATTAAAACCTCACTGGTTACACTTAGTGTCTCACTGACAAACCATGAATACAAGAAAGAAGAAATTAACTCAGAGGGTTACCCTAATTCTCTACAACATACTATTCACCAAATGATGTACCTTCTTCAACATACATTCAACACACCTTTTCAATGATAACATATCAACCCTAGTCTCCTGATCTCTTCTGCAGATCAAAACATATAATTACCCTTTTACATATTGCAAATAATTCACTCACACTCCTTTTGTATACATTAAAATAGACTTCAATATTTTTGCCTTTCACAAACCACAAATTTGCATCAAAACATAACCATTTTACCTATGGACATGAAGATACTTTTCTGCAGAACACAAAACGCCAACCTGCATCATCATGTAGTCTAAGACCCCTTTCATACACAAACATAATAAAAAACCCCTTTCATGCATTGAAAACACATGACAACTTCAAGGCTCCCAAATATATAATTTTACATCACCAAATTTCACAATTCTCACATGTATGTGTAGGTATGTCTCTGTAGAGCACAAAACACCCATCCAACCATTAAGAAACATCTCTGATAGCCTTTTCTTAATTTTCCTGGCCTCACAGGTTCATTCCAATACTTGCAATATGATAGTTAGGACTGCAAGCAAGAAACTACCTGTCAAGATAAAATAGGTGAATTGAGCTGTTGGAATTCAAATCATTTAAACTGTGGCCTTTGATCTTCTTTATCCTACCACATTACTTTTTAATTATCACCATAGATTGTAATTTGGCACTCAGACTTAGGAAAGGTGACTGGGTAGACCAGTGTCTTCAAGTGAGGGCCGGTCAACAATTATGTTTTAAAAACCTTTTAGAATGTTACTTTAAGTGATCTTAACTTGGAGTCATAGGTCACTGTTAAGTTATAACAAAAGGTAATCTTATATTTGATGGTTTAGGTTCTTAAGATTTAAACTTAGATTCTAGGATTTTAAAGCTTATAAGAGTGACTTTAGGAAACCCTAATTCCACCATAGCCATCTTGACATCTGAAATTTATCTAAGTTACAGAGAGTGAACCATCAGATAAAAACCTTGATACTATGAAAGAGCTCCTTTTATCTGACAGGAGTATTAAGACATTCCACATTCCTTCAACACTTGAATCTAACCTTGTATCTCAAGCTCTATGAAGCATGATAACTCTTATGAAGCATGAGAGATGAACAACATTGCTTTTGATGAATACAATACTGAGATACAATATTGAGATCAAATCAACTGAGGTCTTGAACATGATCATTGATCTGAAGTAATTGCACATGAACACCAATAATCAATTATGTGAAAAGAATCATTTTTCAGATGCACTGAAGGAACATGTATCATCAACTTTTAAATCATTTGTACTAGGGTTTCTTAAACATCAAAAACCAACACTGTAAACCATCACAACCAATCAGAGATCAAACAACACCAATACCATGAATGCTTTTACCATTTCAATGACGTTCCTTGTGATTATCATAAATCACATAATATGAGCATTATAATGAACACCATAACATGAGAACCCTTGAACCAAAGCAGAACATCACAACATGAAGCATAGTGATGATCCTTAAGCACTGAAGTGATCATGAACAATCATATCAAACCAACTTTTGACATCAATGACAAACACACTCAACACTGAGCACATGAGGGAGGCATGTTTTTTAGATTTGTTATCACTCTCCCAAAATCACCGTCATGCAATTTTTTCTCATTGCATTTTTATCTTCTTATTGACTGTCATATCTACTTTGTCTCCCTTGTAAACTTCACACAACTTCCATCATATTCTAAAACAAAACTCTAAAACTTCATCTGCACAGTATGCTACACCTCTTCCATGGAAAACTTGCAAATAATGTGAAAACCCTAAAGGAAAGAGAGGTAGAGCAAGTAGTCTCAACCCTAACCCACTCAAAACTAACCTAACCCTTGGGAATCAGAGATTTGGATAGAAAACCACGACCAAGTTTTGAATAGATATTCCTTCTCAAACATTTGTATGGGGTGTTTGAAGAAAATAAGGTTTTTTGGACTTAAATGATGCCCCTTTTTTTACTCTTATTACTGGCCAACACATGCATTATATGTTGATGGACGACTCTTGAAAGGGATAGAAGTGATTTTGATATTTTTTTAATGCTTCAAAGGTAGCTACAACTTAATTTTGTAACTTTAAAACAAAGTCCAGGTGGTATTTGAAAAGCTTACAAGGTTTGAAATAACATTAGAATCTCTTTTTTGCATGGACCTATACACCAAACCTATGACTCATCTCTATACATCTCTTATCCTATGAAGACCTCTTAGAGACTTTAAAGTGCAAAATCAAGATACAAGACCCTTAAAATCCTTTAACACCTCCACAAACCCCTATTGTGACTATTGAGCCTGATTAGGTGAAATATGTCAACAACAATCATCCATATACAACCATAGAAGAGACCATCATAAAGCATGCAATGTATTTCATAATATGTCACATTCATCAAATCCACAATTACATTCATACCACAAAATGTGGCAAGAGGAAACCATAGCTACATTTTAGGATTTACCTAAAAAATTACACAAGATAAAGATGTTTATACACTGGTACTAAACACTAATTCAAATCTTCATATATCTTTGTTGTCAACCCTACTAGAGATATGGAACATTTTCTGCTTGAAACCTTAGAAAGTTCTACACATTAGTCACTTGGAGAAATACAAAATGACCAACCCCCTCTGCTTCCTTAGAACTTATATATAGCCCAATCTTTCAATTTTGCATTTTGGAGGGAATTATCTAACACACCTACCTCAGTAATATTAGCATTAAAACATACCTACTCAACCACCTACCGGTACATCATATTCATTCTGCATTAATGGTGTCTTTATAAAAGCAATTGGGACATTGGAATTTTAAAATTTGCATCCTTTTTGTCTTTTTAAAACTATTTCGGCACATTGCCATTTTGGCAAATCATTTGACTAGTTTGCAGGTTCGTGAACTTGCTGAACCACTTAAAATCCTCTCTCTTCCTTTCTCTATCTTCTTTGTCTTTCAACATTTTTTGAATTTAGCAAACTTTCCCTTGCTTTCTTCATTCCTTGTTCACTTTGTTTTTCTATTTCCTCTCTTCAGTATTTCAGTGATTCCTTGAACTCACGAACCATGCCAGCTTTGTCTTCTTTTTCACCCTATCAGTGAACTTGTGAACTCACGAACTACTTCAATGTTTTGGCAAGTTCTCAAACTCATGAACTTGTCAAAATCCCTTTGGTTCCTTTTCTTTGCTTTCCATTTCAGTGAAAGTACAAACTTGGGAACCTTTTTTGGTGTTTTGATGAGTTTGTGAACTTGCAAACTCATTGAAAGTTTACTCACTTTCTTTTTTTCCACTTCCTTCTTAATCCTTTTTCTCTACTTTGGTGACTTGAGAGAACCACAAACCGTTTCAACAGGTTTGTAGGTTTGTGAACCTCCCAAAACATTGAAACACACACCAATCACACCTTAATCTTAATCTTTTTATTTCATTCCCTTAAAACAAATTTCTCACCATTCTTTCATCCACTTCAGTAGTTTAGAAAAATCTTGAACTCCCAAACCTCCATTCAATATTCTTTTCCTTCTCTTGACGTTTCAACAAACACTAAACGATTGAACTCTTTCGGCAAGTTCATAGGTTTGTGAACCTGCCAAAAGGAAAGATAATACACTTAGAATTTTCTCCTTTAGAACTTAGGATTTTTAGGGACCTTTAGAAGATCTTTAAGGGATTTTCACATACTTAGAATCTTTATAGTGATGCAATGTATATGAGAAAAATAAAAGGGGGAATAACAAGAGCCAAAACACAAGACTTAAGGCAATATTTAATCATGAAATTTTCAGGCACTAGTAGGTCCCACAAGGACTCCACTACCAAGAATTGCATCCCCAGGATTCCTATGAACCACTGAGAGACTGAACAAGCTCTAGGAGATGATTCTGAGGTCTCCAACTTGTCAACCTCTGAACCACTCAAAACTGAGATACTCTCCAACATGAGAGAAGATTGTCAAGAGGAATATTCCCAAGACATGATAGAATGCCACAAGAAATCTAACCAAACCACTCTAGCTCATGTGGATATACCCACACATGGAAGAGATGGTAAATAGGTCAAGGTACAACCTCCCTATGCAACCAATGACAACCAACTCAAGACTATTCAACTCCCAAAAAGAACATCTTAAACCATCCACACTAAAGCACTTAGTGAATTAACAACATATGAAATTCAACATTTAACCAACAACATCCACACAATTAAAGATGATAAACACATTACAAGATGCCATGCCCACTTGACACCAATGTCGACATGTGCTAAAAATAATAATAGGATCCTTACAACCTATATGGGAAGAATGTGATCCAACACTAACACATCCATAATCATCAATTACAAAATTTAATAACTTGAATTTAACATACTCAATTATCATGATTTCAACATTCTTCTGAGGTGTAAAATACATAAAATGGAATCAATTAATTATTACATTTTAGGGACTCATCCCAAACATGGATTGATCATAACCCACATCACAAAGTAATAGAAAGCAAAATCATAATATTATTACAATAGCCTCAAGGACCCCATTGACAATGATAACAATATACAATAATAAGGGGTACAAAAGTATGAGATACTATGAGAATCCATCATCCTCTCCAATAAGAATCCTTCAAGTTTGTCAATCCCCAACAATAGTTTAGCACCACCCAACAATGTGGTACCCTTAGGCCCACTTCACTATCCTAGGACATGGTCAAATTAGGTATAAGCACACTCACACAAACAAGGAGTAAATGGAAACACTCATGCCAAATTAAGTGCACATCAAGTGTGAATAACTCACAAATCACATGTGGAAAATCATACCAATCAAATGCATACAAAGCATAAAATAATGCCAACACAACATTCATGCATAAGGGTTCTCACACCTTCAATGCACATAAAATAATGCATAAATAAATACCAACACACATACATATATGAGAGTACATAATCCATCAACATACATGTAGGTGGTCTAAATACATTTTAGATGCCAAATCCAAAGAAATGATAGGATGAGGGTCCTAGTAGTAGGCCAAGGAGTGTTATTTTAATAGAATGACAACCATGAAGGGGTTGAGTACAAAAGCGATCCTCATATGAGCAATACTGTGACATTCACCAACTCCTCGAGTTGTGACATGCCCTTTATGCCCAAGACCAAACCTTTTTGAGAATTTAAATCATGGAGTAGATATCTTGATTAATCTTACATTTTATCATCCCAATTTGTATTGCATTATCATTTGCTTATAAAATCTCCACCTGATATTTTCCTTGTCGCTTTGTATCATGATAAGTAGTGAGAGCCCACTCCTTCCCTATTCTATACCTCAATCATATAAGTTGAAGACACACCAAATTGACAATTTTGGCATGACATGAAAATCAATGCAACGATTTTAAAACACACACACACATATTGACAATATTCTAAAAGATGCAGACTCTTCAAATAATAGGGAAACTACTCATCTTGCAATATAAAATGTCCATATAAAGACTATAATGCAATTTTCATTCCTTTTTAAAATGCTAAGAACCATAAAACCCCCCCAATTCATCCATTAATGGAAATTGTTGCAAGCTTGGAATTTTCAATTTCTAAAATAAAATAAATTCCAAAAATCTAAAGATACCCTCTTATTCCAAATATGCACAATAGCCATGATCTCAAATAAAATTTTAAGAAGTCTATTCCAATAAAAAATTTCCATAGTAATGGTTGACAGGTTGTCGTGAGGTCCTAACACTTTAGTTGAAATATGTCAATTATGTTGATTGGGTAGTGTCCAAAGCAGTTTGCAATAGGGAATGAATTCAAACATCTCATCTTAGCAATGGTTTTATAAGTTTTTGAACAAGCCTTTAACAAAATGAATCTAAGCTAGAAAGCATACAATTCTTAATCTATAAAGCATTTGAATTTTTAAACTAGAAAGCATATAAACTAACTAGGAATCAACACATGCATTTTTAAGTATGAATTTTGAAAAGATAGCTAATTATCAACTAAACATGGATTAAAACTTGAGCTAACAATTGATAACAAATTTTATGAATGAAGAAGATGCTCTGAAATAAACATGCATACACAGTTTTTTTAAATTCTTACTCCTTACATAGATTATTTTTCCTCTGCCAAGGCAGAGTCAATACATTGGTTCTCTCCTTGCATTTCTACCATCCTTGTAAATTCTTCTTTGTTAATAGGTTTGTTGTAGATCTGCAATCGATGACCATTGACAAGGAGTGTTCGAGTTTCACCATCAATGGGTTTAAGTTGTACTGCTCCATTTGATAATACTTCAGAAATCTCATATGGACCCAGCCATTGGGTTCTTAGTTTACCTTTTTGGTCTTTATATCTGGAGTCAAATAGCAGTGCCTAATCACCATTATGGAACTCTCTTTCTTTTATATGTTTGTCATGCCAAGCCTTTCATTGTTGTTGGCTAGCTCAGTCTGGTGAATGGATTTTAGATGGAGTTCATCCAATTTACTAAGTTGCATGACTCTTTCAACCTAGGCTCGATCAAGGTCCAAGCCCACTTCCATTGTTGTTCTAAGCATTTGTAATTCGAATTCAATGGGTAGAAGAGGTTTCTTCCCAAAGACTAATTCATAAGGAGTGAGGCTGGTGGTTGATTTCCATGTTGTGTAATAGGCCCAAACTGCCTCATGTAATTTCCTAGCCCAATCCCTTCTCTCTGATGAAACTATTTTTGTCAGAATGTTTTCAAGCTTTGTATTGGTGACTTCGACTTGACCATTTTCTTGTGGGTGATAGGGAGATGACTTCTTATGGATTACTTGAAAATGGTCAATAAATGCTAACAGAACTTTAGACATAAATTGGGTCCCCCTGATTTGTGAAAATTGATCTAGGAGCTCCAAATTTAAGGAAGATCTTGTTATAAAGGAAATATACAACTTGTTCTTCCCTAGAAACTTTTCAGTGCTTGGAATTTTGCCCATTTAGTTAGGTAGTTAGTACAGACTAGAATGTATTCTTTACCCTATGAAGGAGGATCTATGGGGCCTATGAAGTCTAACCCCCATTTTTCAAAAGGTTCTAAAACCACCTGTGGCTGTAAAGGCATCTCGTTAGATGCGGTAGGTCTCCCTACTCGTTGACATTCATCACAGTGGCGAACATATTTTTTTTACATCTTTACACATGGAGGGCCAATAATAACTTGCACCTAAGATTTTGTGAGACATCCTTTTTGCTGAATAATGACCACCAGAGGGGTCATCATGGCAGGCTCTAAGTATGCTGTATGTTTCATCTGATCTAACACAATGACGTAAAACTAGATCAGGGCCACTTCTGAATAGCATACCGTTGATCCATTTGAACTGAGCACTTTCCCTAATGAGGCATTTCTTTTGTTTTGATGTAAAGTCTGGTGGAAACTCAAAGGTGGCTATATGGTTGGTGATATCTACAAACTAGGGTGTTTTAATGGAGATGGTGAATAAGTTTTTATCTGGGAATTCATCTTATACAGGGGCACAATCTCCATTATCTTGTTTGATCTAGGATAAAAAGTTTGTGACTACATTAAACTTTCTGGGTTTATCAATGATGGTCACATTGAATTCTTGGAGAAGTAATAACCATCTGATTATTCTCCCATTTACTACAGGTTTGTTCATTAGGTATTTAATAGATGAATGGTCTATGAACATAGTTACCTTATACCCTATAATATAATGTCAAAATTTATTGATTGCATGAACCACAACTAAGAATTCTTTCTCTGTAGTGGTGTAATTTTGTTCGGTGGGGGTAAAATTCTTACTAATGAAATATATGGCATACTTTCCCCCATTCTCATCTTCCTAACCTAAGACTGCTCTAATAGCATCATTGGAAGCATCTGCATAAATATGGAAAGGAAGGTTCTAGTTAGGTCCACGTAGAACTAGAGAAAAAAAAAGTTTCTCCTCAATGATCTCAAATGATGTTTGACATTCTGCTATCTAGACAAAGTCCATATCCTTTTGAAGAAAGGAGAACATAGGGGTTGCAATCTTACTGAAGTTTTCTATGAACCTTTGGTAATATCCAACATGTTCTAAGAAATGTCTAACATCAGTTTGGTTCTTTGGAGTCTCTAATTGTTGTATCACTTCAATTTTCTTAGGATCTACCTTTATCTCTTTAGCTGAGATGTGGTGTCCCAACACTATCCCTTGTTCTACCATTATTAAACACTTTTCATGACTCAGGGATAGATGGTGGTCTTCACATTGTTGCAATACTTTGTCCAAGTTTTTATGAGCTTCATCAAAAGTGGAACCATATACTGTGAAGTTGTCCATATAGACTTCCACACAATCATTTACAAGCTCAACAAAGATGGCTAGAATAGCTCTCTGAAATGTCACAGGAGCATTGTATAACCTAAAGGGAATAACTTGATATGTGAATGTTCCCTAGGGATAGGTAAAAGTTGTTTTATCCTAGTCCTTTGTTGCTACTTGTATTTGGTTATATCCACTGAATCCATCTAAGAATGAGAAATACTTTCTTCCTGCCAGATTATCCAAAACCTGGTCTATGAAGGGTAGTGGAAAGTAGTCTCTATAGGTGGATTTATTGAGTTCTTTGTAATCGACACACACTCTACATTTTCCATTTTTCTTTGGGACCACTACCAAAGGTGAAACCCATTTACTGTCAGAGATGGGATAGATGAACCCTACTTGTAGGAATTTTTCAATCTCTATTATGAAAATATTTTTGAGAGTGGGATTGAGTCTTCGTTGTGGTTGATGAACTAGTCTAACATCTTCAGTATAGATGAGATGGGTACAAACACTTGGATGTATCCCTCTCATGTCTATGTAATCCTAAGAAAAAGCCTTGGATTTGTTCACCAAAACATTGAATAACATGAGTTCATCTATTTGTGTTAACCAGCTATTAATATTTAAGGTTTTTTCAGGTAGTAACATGATAGTTTTGGTCCCTGGGTAGTTAGAGGTGACAGTATAAACTTCTCTTCTTAAGGTATTGAGAGGAAAACCATGTGGTATAATTTTGTGCAATTTGGCAATATCTTTGAAGAAATGCTCTATTTTTGGAATGATATTAGCTAGAGGACAAGGTAACGCTGTAAAGGAGTTGTAATTGTTGTCACAACTGTGTTCAATATCATCAGTGTGGATCAGATGTCCTAAAATCTCCTCAACCTCTAAAATTTCATCACCAGAATCTATGGCAATACCTTGCATGTTGTTTTCCAATTCATCTTCCAATTCCTCGCTGTGTTGTTTGATGACTACCATAGCCAGTGAGGCTAGATTCTCTTTTTTGTCAAAACAATTTGATTCATCAACCCAAACTTGTTTATGTATAGCAGGTTGAGTAGGGGGAGACATGGATAAGTGTTTGCTATTGGGGCCATTTGAAATGATCATTCCCCCTGCTCTACATTTAATTTTAGCTACAACGGTCCCTAACCATGGTTTGCCTAGTATTAATGGATAACTATCCTTAGGTGTGAGGGACTGGATTACTTAGAAATCTACTAGATATTCCCAATTGTCAACCTTGATAGGGACATTTTCTAGGACACCTTTGGGAATAGCTATAGACTAGTTTTCCATTTGTAATATGGTGGTTGTAGAACATAAGTTAGTGAGTCCTAGTTTTTCCATAACATCCACCATCATGATGTTAATGGCTACTCCCAAGTCCATGAGTGCATTAGGTATTGCCACATCGTTGATTGTCACTGTTATGAGTGGACTACCTGGGTCACCATATTTTGGGGTTGAGATCTCTCTAGTCAGAAGGTTGGCTAAATATCCATTGTTGTGCATAGTGTTAATTTGTTTCTTTTTCCTTCTTGGTGTTTTTATACACAACTGTTTGACTAATTGGTTCAGTTCAGGAATTTCTTTAATTGCTTGTAACAATGGAATCTCTATATGGAGTTGTTTAATTTCCTGTATTAACGCAGTTTCAGTGGGCAAGGTTATTTCTGGAGGATTTTTCATGGGGGTCTCTTTGAGGCACTCCAGAAAAGGTGCTTGAGATCTCTTTTTCAAGGTGGAGTCCTTCTCTGGAAGATTTGCTGAACGTTTGACAACTTCTTCCTGAGGTGACTTTGAAGTTTTAGGTGAGGATTGTTGAGGAGGCTTCTCTTGGTTACTCTTAGGGTTTTTATCTGAAGGTATGGAAGGTGTCTTGGTTCCTTTAGCAAGTTCTTCATTTTGTTCTTCAAGGATCTCAACAATGGTAGGCTACTGGAGTGTTTTTCCAGACCTCAACTACAGGTTTCCACAATAGATAGCATTAATGCCAGCCATCTTTTTCTACTCCGTGGAATACACTTGTGTGGTTTGACAGTTATTAATTGGATTAGGGATCGGTTGCGCTGGTAGTTGTGGTTGATTGACTTGCTTATTTTGTTGAGTGTTTTGGGGTGCTGGCAAGAGGTTCTGTTGTGGATTGGGCATCCTCCTTGGTCCATGATAGAACTGATTTGGAGACTGATTCCATTGAGGGGTAGGATTCTGAGGATACCATTGTTGTTGAGTTTGATTCGACCATTGAGGGTTTCCCTAGGACTAATTTTCCCATTCAGGTGGTCCCCAAGGGTAAGGTCACCAATTAGGTGGTGCTGGAGGCCAATGTGCCCCCCATTGATTATTATTCCAATTATTTGGAGGGTGCTAGGATGAGTTTGAATTCTAACCATAGGAGAAAATTCCTCTAGGTCTTTGGCCCACAAAATTGACATCTTCCTCAGTATGAGATGACCTTTTCTTGGAATTTTTTATTGCATTCAAGATCTCGCATTAGTTAGTGGCATGACTCTTCTCACAAATTTGACAATTGTTAGCTTTGTCTAAATGACACTCCCTTAACAGATGTTTGTTTCGACACCTAGGGCAGTAGATGATAAGGTTTTAGGATACGTGTTTTAGCCTATATTCCATCCAAGGTGGTGTTTAACTGAATAAGGATATCGCAAGAGGCTAGACTTACGTATACCTCCATGAGTCTGGGAAAAATTCCTACATAACTCAGCAATATCACTAAGTTTAAGTTGGGACACATCTCCTTTTCCCATCAAGTCTAGGCTTCTCCTAGAGTCCTCATCAAGTTCCTTGAGAAATATGGTCTTCAAAATTTTTGGGTTCATTGTCTCTTCCCCACATCATTTGGATAAGAAGATGAACCTATCTAGGTAATCTTCCAGGCTCTCATCTTCTTTTTGCCTTAGTTTGAACAATTCCTCTTTCTTATTGCTAACTCTACAGTAGCTCTAATATTTGTCTAAAATGATAGTCTCCATTTCATCCCACATGGTTATTGATCCTAAGACCAATCCCATGAACCAACACATTGCAGAGTTTCTCAGAGTAGAGGGAAAGAGTTTTAGTTTATGATTATCCATGTTGTAGTCATATGTTTGACACGGGACTTTAAACTCAAAAAGGAATTGGTCTGGGCCTTCAGAGGATAGCCCTCTGAAGGTTGGTAAGACAGAAGGTGAAATGTTTTTCATGGGTGAATTGTCATCTGCATTGAGAGCAATAGGATAAGTAAATGTCCAGACTGCTCTCTGTGGGTTATCACCATCTCTATGGTTTTCTCTCCTTTTGTTGAAAGGGTCATCATTGTTATCATCCATGATGTTAAAATGAATGCTTTCCTCCTCAAAGGTTTGGTCTAACGGCTGAGTTTCTGAGGTATGTTGGGAAGTCTTAGGTTGATCCTGATTGACCAATTCATAACAAAGTTTTTCAGCTAAGACTTCTACCTCCCTATTTATGCTTGGAACTACTATTGGGGGGTTTTTGGTATGAATCTTCCATGTGGACCTCATTTCCTAACCACACATAAAAAGAAGTCTGACAACTATTTTTGTTCTTACTAAAAGAGATATCCAAGTATTCTCCTATTAACACTAGAAAGAAGTGCTCCTCAGCAACAATGCCAAAAAGTGATAGGTTGCCGTGAGGTCCTAACACTTTAGTTGAAATATGTCAATTATGTCGACTGGGTAGTATCCAAGGCAGTTTGCAATAGGGAATGAATTCAGACATCTCATCTTAGCAATGGTTTTCTAAGTTTTTGAACAATCCTTTAATAGAATGAATCTAAGCTAGAAAGCATACAATTCTTAATCTATAAAGCATTTGAATTTTTAATCTAGAAAGCATATAAACTAACTAGGAATCAACACATGCATTTTTAACTATGAATTTTGAAAAGACAGCTAACTATCAATTGAAAACAGATTAAAACTTGAGCTAACAATTGATAAAATATTTTATGAACGAAGCAGATGCTCCATAAACTATAGCATAACAAACAAAACTCAAAGATTATTAACTTGAACACAATATCCTGCATAGACACAAACAATGCTAATATAAAAAGTTACATTAATAGAAACAAAACATTTACTAAACATAATTGAACAACACAATTGCACAATGATAAAACACTTATCTATCCTATATCCTTCGAGTGGCCAACTCTCAGAAGATCTTCTTATTGATTCAAATCACATGCATGATCTCAACAACTCCAAAGTAATTCCATTTGCATTTGCATTTCCATTTCTCAAAATATATTACTCAGAATAAACTCGGTTGTAGTCCTTCATTTCATAGAAAATTATCATAGAACATAATAGATGAACATTATTTATGTATTGTATATTAGAACATAACATAACATAACATAACTATTTTTGGAATTACCCTAATCTATACTACCAAAATCCTAAATTTCAAGTGACACATAAATGCCACTTGAAGAAGTCTTCAACAGAAAAACAAACTTTTAACTAAACTAGATGTCTGTTAGGTTCAACATAGTAAAGGCTCCAAGTAGAGTCATAAAATGTCTTAAGTATTTTTAACAGAAAATAAAATAACTGTCGATAAAGTCCATGATCACGTATTCCTAGATTTTTGATGCCTTGAGATTCTGACGCTACTAACTTCAGTTGCTTTTAAATTCCACTAGGCTCTTCATAAAAACCTGCATAAGTACATAGACCTTTACACATGATCATGTCAACATTAGTGGAAAACTTCAATCAATTGGGAAACAAAGATTTGTACATCATTTTATCAAAAATAAACAAATGTTCCTTATAAAATTAGTAAATTGACATGGTTTGGGTAATTGGTTAACACAGAAAGGGTTACATTATTTATTATGAAATGAGGTTAATTATACCTCATCAATGGTTGTTTTTGGTACTCTTGAAATTTTTTTAAAAATAATTATAGCATACAATTGAAGTATCTAAATTAAATCAAATTCAATGGTTTAACAAGAAGGCCATAAGAAAACCACTTCTTGTGGCATGACAATGAAAGAATTCTAATTTACAATAAATTTAAAAGAGGAAAAATACCTCCCCAATGCAATTTTCAAAAAAATGGAGAATGTTCTTGAAGCCCAAATGCCTCCACATTCCTTTTCTAAACACATACCATCTTTTTCAAGCAATTCACAATCCAAGAAATCAACAATCACTTCCTTTCAATCTTCTCAAAAATTCATTTCTCATGGAGAAAGAAGAGGGTTTGAGGAGAAAATACAAATGCATAATGAAAATAGAACTCTATTTTTCCTTTTATGCCCTCAAAATCACTTTTTTTTTAATTTCTTTATTTTTATTCAATTACCATTCCAAAAATGACTTAAGAGAATAGACAAATTCAATAATTAAATTAATACAATAAATTCCACAAGGCAACACAACATGATTTAAGCACATTTAATATTTTCCAATAGCCAAGGTGATTAAATTAAATTTCCGTTATAATGCAAATTTGACCTTTTGAATGCAAAATATTTTATTTCAAAGAAAGGATTAAATTCAATATGATTTCCTTCTACTAGAATAAAATAATGCAATAGAATTTTTCCACTAAGGTAAAATTAATCCTTTTTGACTCAACCATAAAATATTATTCAAACATGGAAAACATGATTTTCAAGATAAATTTAAATGCAATACAAAAATCTAAAGGAAACACATGCAAAGGAACCATACGCACTTTACGACTTTCTACAACATGCAGACTCTAGAATTGCTACTAATTCAGATCCATGTTAACACAAGGATTCACAAGACTCATCTTGCACTCAAACTAAGTGAGATAGAGATTAACACACATGTTTTACACAAATACGACCATCTCTAATATAACCGCCATTGGGAAATAACCTTGTATCTACACACTTAAGTCAAACATCAGGTATACCTACTCCACATAATAATAGTCAAAACAACATAATCCACCCAATGTGGTGTAAAACATAACATGATATCAAATCATCACATTTAACTATAAAGCATCTATGACTAGCATGATCTAGGAATAAGATGCATAATTAACAACATCTCATAATGCTAAAACAAATATAATAATGACAACTATAATAAATATAGTGAAAACAATGAAGTTGAAATAATGTAATGATCTAACATATAAAGGCACAACATATGCATCCCATAATGCATAGTTGGAAATCCAAAGTCAATACAAAAATTTATCAAAAATACCTCGATGGTCATGTAAAACATCTCTAGAAATTATCTTGAATACACCATTAGAGCCCCTTGTTGCACATATGTTACCTAAGGTTGTCACTATTGTTGTTGTCATTGATGTCAACACTTAGTTTGGACACTTAGTTTAGAATGTCACTAATATACTACAATTGTGTGCTAGCAATGGTGTTTCTAATGTTTATGGTTGGATGCCATGCCTTGTTTAATGTCAATTAAAGTTGTATTGAGTATGTTTGTTTTTAGCAGAGATGATATCATGATGATATATTAAGATGGGAATTAGAAGCTTTAAGATGAGGATTAGAAGTAATGTTGATGTTGAGAAGAGGTTGCTGATCATCTGTGGCATGTTGTATCCTCCTTCCTACTGATCCTAAGGAAGTATGTGTTGATACAAGGAGGCTCTGGTCTTCGAATGTTAGTGAAGGTTTCTACTGCAGGAAGTTGCCTTGAAGACTGCTTGGGAAAATGCTTCTGCATTCCTCCACATTTGAAGATATGGCCATGTCATTCAGAAGTTAAGTTCAGTAGGTTGTGAAGGTTCTTCATTCAAAGTTTTACATCATTTATCCTTCCATAGAGAAAGTTGTAAGTGACAGAGTGCACGACTATATTTTCCAGTGGCTAGTTTCAGTGTCTGATGGCTTGCGCCAACTTGTTCCTATTTGAAATTATGAATTGGCTAATGGAGAATAATCCTAAGGATTGTGTGATGTCTCCTACTGCTCTACAAGATGTTTTCTGATTTCTCCAGAACAAGTTGTGGTCCGGAATGAGGGTGTTGCTGGGTTATGCTTTTGCCTGGCCGACTGAGGTATGTTGGAGATGTGCACCACAAAGTTCTTATTGTGCGGAGTTCAAGGAGTATTTGGAGATGTTGTATGGGTCATGTTGACTCATCTGGGAGAAGAACAAGTAATTTTTAATCATTTATGAGTACCACCAAGTTGTAATGATTGATGTACTACAAGCTTCATGTTTTCTTGCTTAAGTGTTGTTGGGTCTTTCTCTCCGAATCGGCAGAGGGTTTGCCAGTTCCAATGCACAGGCAGATTTGGCCAACTAATATAGGAGGTTACGTGAGCTACCTCCCCTTCACTTCTAGTTTTGCCACACCAAGGGGAGTATCCCTATAGCTAAAGATTTAACCTTGACTCGCCCAATTACAGAAAGATTTAGCTTTACAACAACAGACGAGATACTCTCATGTTTGGACCAAGATTGCATGATAGATCACAAGGTTGGCAGTGTTCTTGGACATATCTGACTGGTTATGAATGAGAGTATGCAAGGGTCCTATTTCTACTCCTACAAACTAACAGGTTTGAAGTTATGAAATAATATTTTTTATGTTTTGGATGCAAGACAGGGGGTTTTGGATCATAACTACTACACAAGAAACAGACTGGTGCCTATCTCAGGGCAAGGAGTCAACTAGACATATACAAAAGAATGATTTGCACTGGCATTCAAGTTTCAAGGGGTTAGGACTGGTATTTGCCTTACAAACACCACCCAAGACTGAGTATTTAGCTGCCTCTACTTACACATATCCCCGATGACATACATTCTTCTTCATACTTCACCTAAAACAGTTTAATCCACTCCTTGAATGGAAGTCACAGATCAAGCATGCAATACAGAAAGTCTATATTCTAGAATCTGAGGAACCCTTAGCAACTAGATTCAGAAGAAGCTATGCATGCAACAATGGAGACAAGCAACTAAACACATGCAACAATGCATTTTTCATATAAAACAACACTGAAACTGAACATATGTGCAACCTGCATTCAAAATGCAACTCATAAACTCTAACAGAGAGAACAACCAAGAAATGCTCTGTTCTTCGTTATTTTCTCCAAAAAATTGCCCCAGTCTTCAACAACCACTAAAATGAGTGACACAGTTTGCTATATAGAAAGAACATGCACTTAGCATTAATTACATGGCATTTCAAAATGCTACTAGATACAGCGCACCATCTGAATGGCGCCCAAAAAAACAATCAATGCAGCTGAGAAGAAAATAGAGAAAGGGCAGGTGAAATTAGGATAGGCACTACCGTCTGAAGATTTTTTCATTAAAAATGGTAGCTAGCTTGTCATTTCTACCCATACCTCTTGCAAACTTGCCATTAATGGCCTATCTACCTGCGGTTGGAAGTGCAACAATGGTTTACATGCTCAAGAACTTCTCCTGCCCGGAGTGATGCAGATACAAAGAAAATCCTTCCTTCCTTGGGCATTCAAAACAGGGTCATCGATGCGCATTGTCTTGCCAAGATCAACAGCCTCAAAACAAGTTGAAAAGTCATCGGCCAATGAGATCACGCCACGTGGGTGCCCTTTTTCCATCGCTGACTTTTCACGTCGCAACATACATTTCACCTTTTCGCCCTCTATTGCTTAGTCAAATCTTTGTATATGCAGAATGCATATACATACAACTGCCCCTTTGTATCAACCTTTGTATCTACAGTTGTAAAAGAGATAGTATATACATACAATCGCAACACATACAAGGCATGGACCCCAAACCTTTATTCGCTACATTTGATTCTCCAGTTGGGTCCAGCTTGTATGCTTTCCCTTTTGTATGTCGGCCTTGTATATCGCATATACAATGCAAACATACAATGCGGACTCCAGCTGTCTATCCACTGAAACAAAATCACCTTTCACGTCTGGGTTGTATCTGTGCCTTTGCATCTTCTCTTGTATATGCGCACATACATACAACCAAAGGATATACAACTATGCGGGCCCCACCATGCTTTTGAAATTCTGACTTTGACTATACCTGCTTTGCATATTTCTTTGTATCCATTGCTTGTATGTCTGATTGTACATTGGGTACATACAACCCCAATATACAACCGTGGATCTCACCTTTTTTACAAATGCAACTAACTCCTTAGTCGCGTCCGCTTTGCATATGTCCACTTGTATACGCCCGTTGTATCTTTTCTTCATTACACATTGCCTTGTATGTGCGCCTTGTATCTTTGCGATGTACATTCTACCTTTGTATATGCATCAGGCTATTAGTGAGACTGTTGCATGAGTCGCCGATACATATTGTTTCACCAATGATCCGTTGTACATTGACTTTGCATATCACCTTTGTATTTTATCTTTGTATGTGTCCGTTGTATGTCAAACATACATGCAAAATATACATTCAATCCTTTACATACAAGTGTGGAATATTCCAGGAATCTGTAATGTATTTTCCACCCTTGTATGTCCAAAAATGCACCTGAATAACACATACAAGCGCAATATGCATACAACTATTTTTTGTACTTTTGAAGCCGATTTGACTTATTTTTCGGGCCTGCCAATGTACATCTGCACTTGCACATTCAAATGCACATACAAATAGAAATGCATATACAAAGACACATGCATAAAAATGTGAAGGCCGATAGACTTAGAAATTTTTTGAATTTTTCAATGAAAATGCCTGCGGATTTTTAGCTTGAAACCCTAATGTTGTAGCAAGCACCAACATTGGCTATGTTTAGGGATGCATGCCTCTTGCATGCATGGCGAGAACTGTAGATCTCTGGGATATAGACCAGTCCCTTATCCATTGGGCCATAGAGTCAAACACTGCACCAACCTACATCACAAATCACATTTTTTGAACACTACTTTGGCGGCCCTGGGCAGCCAAAAATGAAAAACCATAACCTCCTCCTATCAAATGCCTGATTCTGATCTAAATGACCCCAACCACAACTAAAAACATCAACACAATTTTCCCATAAGCCAAATGTACATCTGCACTTGCACATTCTAATGCACATACAAATAGAAATGCATATACAAAGACACATGCATAAAAATGTGAAGGCTGATAGACTTAGAATTTTTTTGAATTTTTCAATGAAAATGCCTGCAGATTTTTAGCTTGAAACCCTAATGTTGTAGCAAGCACCGACATTGGCTCTATCTGGGGACACATGCCTCTTACATGCATGGCGAGAACTGTAGATCTCTGGGATGCAGACCAGTCCCTTATCCATTGGGCCATAGAGTCAAACACTGCACCAACCTACATCACAAATCACATTTTTTGAACACTACTTTGGCAGCCCTGGGCAGCCAAAAATGAAAAACCATAACCTCCTCCTATCAAATACTTAATTCTGATCTAAATGACCCCAACCACAACTAAAAACATCAACACAATTTGCCCATAAGCTAATCTTGCCAATTACATACTTAAGCATTTTTGAAAGCTTGCCTCTGTCACTGCCACCTCTGTCACTCTGCATCTCAAAATTAGACACATAACCATACATACTGGAATATCTTTCAGCATTAAGTAATATATGTATGTTATATTCCTCATTGTCTACCTAGCCATTGCACATTACCAGGCACTCATCCAACTGATCCATAAACTCAAAACACTCAGAATATATAAGACCTTCAATGTCATTTATATCACTTATTGACATTGAAAACAAATCCTGATCCACACACCCATAGTTGCATACATCCTAAACAACTGATACTGAACACTTATCATTCATAGTTTGCATATCCATATTATCTTCACAAAAGCTGAAGATATTTGATTTTGATTTATATGTCCCTTCTTCACAAACTGATGCAACACCCAGGTTAGCTGTCTCTTGATATTTATTATCATCTTCAAAAGGAGGGTTAATTCTGCACCAATGAAGGTCATGACTCACAAAGTTTAATGCATCTAAAGGCTCATCATAAGGGAATTCATACTCATTGCAAAGGTCTCTGTTTCTTCTTCATGACAATCCCCCTCTTCTTCAGCATTACCAAATCTAGAGTCATAAGAAGAACAAACCTGATCCATGAGCTAATCATGGATATTATCTTTATCATCTGATTGCCCCACTTATAAGATTTCTGCTACTTCAATGCAATCTGAAGCTGAACTATCTATATCACTTTCCAACCCTCTAATGCTTCCTGATAAAACTGATATTGACTCTTGATCCATATGATCACAACTATACACAACCAAATCATTTAAACATGAATGTTCTTTGTTGAGGACTGGCATGTAAATATTACTTGAAAAATCATTATTATCAACTTCATTTGCTGGGCAAATCTGGGCATCCTCCTCTACGGTAGAGTCATCATTACCTTGAATGATGCATAAACAGGGATAGCAGGGGTGTGAGTGCTTTGACATTCATCTCCAACATTTAAACTATATATTTCATCAACATTGGGGACCCTAGGGTGGCAGAAATTTGTAGAGAAATAACCCTTTTGTATTCCATACATCCAATTGTTTTCAATGTCCATTGCAAACTAATGTGCCTGATGCAATGTGGTGGGTTCCTTATCTCTCAATCTATAACTCATTTTCTTATCAAATGCTCCCAGATAGACCACTAGCCACAATGCATCGTTAGGTCTCAAACATTCTAGAATTCTTTTCAATGCCTTCATAAATCTGAGGTTAAAGGTTGGAATTAGCTCATCTTTTTCAATATGGATGTACATGAAATCACTGATAACTGCATATTCAGATGTTCTTTCACCATATTGTTCTAGAAATACATATTTAAATTCTTGCCAAGAGCTGACAGAGTATGCTGGAAGATAGGAGAACCAGTCCCTTGTATCTTCAACTGGAGATTGAACAAATAATCTCATAACTACATCTTCATGGTCAACCTCAAAGTCATCTATAACATTTCTAAACTGCTGCAAGTGTCTCTCAGCTGGTTCATCCTTTACACCACTAAATTTAGGCAGATACTTTCTAATCTTAGATGGAAAAGCATTTGGATAACCACAAATGCCATTGAAATTGATGGGCTTATATCTATCAATGTTGAAACTTCTTTTATTACATGGTTGGGATTGATTATTATACATTGTTGCATTTGACACCTCACAAGGGTGCATGGGCTGATAATACATCTTATATGTGTTTTTTGCAACCCTCTTCTCAACTTAGATTTTTAATCAATAATGACCTTAGGCCTTTAAAATACAAACTACTATTTCAACTTGCCTAAAGTCCTCTAAATGAGTCTTTTCAACAACATTGCATACTTCTTTTGAAACACAAAATACATTCTTAGCAAATACAAAACATGCAAGCTTCTCACCAATATTTCCCTTTTAACCAGTGCTATTTCACCAAATAGGGAATCTTTTAAAACTTATAAAAATACCTGGATATGTTGCAACTACTGTAAATTCCTTTTCCTGATTGATTGTATGAAAATCTAACACATCTTATGTCTTTTTCAGGTTCTTTTTGTCTAGAGTCGCCACCTCCTTGGCAGAGGAATGAGCTTCAAATAACATGAAGCTAAAAATTCATTTCTTTCCTTTCTGGGTCCTCCAACAGCAAAGCCACACATATAACTTTAAGTTTGTTGCAACAAAGGCACTTCCAGGTCCAAAACCCCAAACTAGGGAAGCAAAAAATAACACTTTTAATTTAATTCCCCAGCGGAGTCGCCATCTTTGTTGGGTCTTTCTCTCCAAATTGGCAGAGGGTTTTCCAGTTCCAATGCACAGGCAGATTTGGCCAACAAATATAGGAGGTTGCGTGAGTTGCCTCCCCTTCACTTCTGGTTCTGCTGCACCAAGGGGGGTATCCCTATAGCTAAAGATTTAACCTTGGCTCGCCCAATGACAGAAAGATTTAGCTTTACAACAACAGGCAGGATACTCTCATGTTTGGACCAAGATTGCATGATAGATCACAAGGTTGGCAGTGTTCTTGGACATATCTGACTGGTTATGAATGAGAGTATGCAAGGGTCCTATTTCTACTCCTACAAACTAATAGGTTTGAAGTTTATGAAATAATATGTTTTATGTTTTGGATACAAGACAGGGGGTTTTGGATCATAACTACTACACAAGAAATAGACTGTGCCTATCTCAGGGAAAGGAGTCAACTAGATGTATACAAAAGAATGATTTGCACTGGCATTCAAGTTTCAAGGGGTTAGGACTGGTATTTGCCTTACAAACACCACCCAAGACTGAGTATTTAGCTGCCTCTACTTACACATATCCCAGCTGACATACATTCTTCTTCATACTTCGCCTAAAATAGTTTAATCCATTCCTTGAATGGAAGTCACAGATCAAGCATGCAATACAGAAAGTCTATAGTCTAGAATCTGAGGAACCCTTAGCAACCAGATTCAGAAGAAGCTATGCATGCAATAATGGAGACAAGCAACTAAACAGATGCAACAATGCATTTTTCATATAAAACAACACTGAAACTGAACATATGTGCAACCTGCATTCAAAATGCAACTCATAAACTCCAACAGAGACAGAACAACCAAGAAATGCTTTGTTCTTCATTATTTTCTCCAAAAAATTGCCCATCTTCAAAAACCACTAAAATGAGTGACACAGTTCACTATATAGCAAGAACGTGCACTCAACATTAATTACATGGCATTTCAAAATGCTGCCAGATACAACGCACCATCTAAATGACGCCCAAAAAAAAAATCAATGCAGCCGAGAAGAAAAGAGAGAAAGAGTAGGTGAAATCAGGATAGGCATCGCCGTCTAAAGATTTTTTCATTAAAAATGGTAGCTAGCTTGTCATTTCGACCCATACCTCTTGCAAACTTGCCATTAATGGCCTATCTACCCACGGCTAGAAGTGCAACAATGGTTTACGTGCTCAGGAACTTCTCCCACCTAGAATGATGCAGATATAAAGAAAATCCTTCCTTCCTTGGGCATTCAAAACAGGGCCGTCGATGCGCATTGTCTTGCCAAGATCAACGACCTCAAAACAAGCTGAAACGTCGTCGGCCAATGAGATCGTGCCATGTGGGTGCCCTTTTTCCATTGCTGACTTTTCACTTCGCAACATATATGCAAATCTTTGTATATGCAGAATGCATATACATACAACTGCCCCTTTGTATCAACCTTTGTATCTACAGTTGTAAAAGAGATTGTATATACATACAATCGCAACACATACAAGGCATGTATCCTAAACCTTTATTCATTGCATTTGATTCTCCAATCGGGTCCGGCTTGTATGCTTTCCCTTTTGTATGTCAGCCTTGTATAATGCATATACAATGCAAACATACAATGCGGACTCTAGCCGTCTATCCGCCAAAACAAACTCACCTTTCACGTCCGGGTTGTATCTGCGCCTTTGCATCTTCTCTTGTATATGCGCACATACATACAACCAAAGGATATACAACTATGTGGGCCCCACCATGCTTTTGAAACTCTGACTTTGACTATACCTGCTTTGCATATTTCTTTGTATCCATTGCTTGTATGTCTGATTGTACATTGGGTACATACAACCCCAATATACAACCGCGGATCTCACCTTTTTCACAAATGCAACTAACTCCTCAGCCACGTCCGCTTTGCATATGTCCACTTGTATATGCCTGTTGTATCTTTTCTTCATTGCACATTGCCTTGTATGTGTGCCTTGTATCTTTGTGATGTACATTCTACCTTTGTATATGCATCGAGCTATCGGTGAGACTGTTGCATGAGTCGCCGATACATATTGTTTCGCCGATGATCCCTTGTACATTGACTTTGCATATCGCCTTTGTATCTTATCTTTTTATGTGTCCGTTGTATGCCAAACATACATGCAAAATATACATTCAATCCTTTACATACAAGCGCAGAATATTCTAGGAATCTGTAATGTATATTCCACCCTTGTATGTCCAAAAATGCACCTGAATAACACATACAAGCCCGATATGCATACAACTATTTTTTGCACTTTTGAAGCTGATTTGACTTATTTTTTAGGCCCGCCAATGTACATCTGCACTTGCACATTCAAATGCACATACAAACAACAATGCATATACAAAGACACATGCATAAAAATGTGAAGGCTGATAGACTTAGAAATTTTTTGAATTTTTCAATGAAAATGCCTACGGATTTTTAGCTTGAAACCCTAATGTTGTAGCAGGCACCAACAAGTGCAACCTAATTCAATTGTGTGAAGCGTACAGATGTTATTCTATGAAGAATGATGCTATGAAGGATGTTTAGGACCAGGTTAAGCATGTGTTGGAATCCTCAAGGCATGTTCCTCTTCCTGATGTTGTGTGTATTTCTTTTTAGGGATTTCCCCCTACACATTTCATGTTGTTTGATCTTTGGCTGACTTGTAATTGTAATATTGTTGTTGTCTCTAGATGACTTATAATGTAATCAATGTAATATCATGTATATATTGTAAACCTAGTTGATCTAGGCGGAGTATGATTGCGAGTATGAATGTCTGAAGTGTAATACAAATGTGTAATGCATTATGATGTGCGACCGAAGGAGAAAGAGCATAAGTAATAGGGCCTGTCCTGATTCATCTTGAAGGCATTTTTGAGACAAAAGGGAAGTGAAGAGTGTGCCTAACTGCTTGTTGGAGGCAGTGAGCCAAATGAAAAACTTCTTAAAGGCTGAAAGTAGTGATTTAGTAAGCTATAGAGAAGACATTTGAAGAAGTTGTCAAAGTAGAAGAGAAATCATCAAAATAGAAGTGAAAAAGTAGAATTGCAATCATCAAAAGGAGTGAGCTTCATTATCAGTTTCAGGCAGTAGAAGGACTGTCATGTTGTAATCTTTTTTGAGTTTGTTCTCAGTTCAGGGAGTAGTTGCTTCCTTGTGTTGAAGCCATGAAACAAAGTCTGTAGGGAGTTGTAGCTTCCTTGGGAGTGACCCTAAAAGCTTTCTTCAGGGAGTAGTTGCTTCCTTGGGTTGAAGCCCTAAAATAAAGTCTACAGGGAGTTGTAGCTTCCTTGGGTTGTAACCCTAAAACAAAGTTACAACAATGACTCTTTTGTGAGGATGGATTAGGGTAGTAGCTCCTAGAAGCTTTTCTCATAGTGCTTTTTCTCCTTTGGGGTTTTCCACGTATATCTAGTGTTATGTAGTGTTGTGCATTGTGTTGATCTCTTATGCTTTTATTAATGCTGTAAAGTTTAAGTTTTAATTTGCTCCGGAGGGTTTGAGATTTGTTTGAATATTGATTCACCCCCCTCTCAATATTAGGTGTGTTCAATGATTGGTATCAAAGCCAAGTTCCTCAGAAGGAGCTTAACCACTTGAGGAAGGTCCGGGATGGCTCATAATGGATCTCATAAGGCACCTATGTTTGATGGAACAAATTATACCTTTTGGAAGCTAAGGATGGAAAGATATCTATCTTCTCTAGGGTTTGGTGTTTGGCAATCTATCAAGAATGGTTGCACTACTCTTGCTAATGATCCTACAGATCTAGATAAGATTAATTTGTATGATAACAATGCCAAGGCAAAGAGTGCTATCATAAGTGGGCTAGCTGATTTAGAACTTCTTAAGGTAATGAGTTGCAGTTATGCTAAGGATTGATGAAGGAGGTAGATCACAAAACACACAACAATTGAAATTGTACACAGAAAATAGAATGTTCTTATATTGATTTGGACAACTCATTACATTACAGAAGCTCAAACAAAATTAGAGGATGAATCCTCCACATGCTGCAACACATTACAACTTCCTATCTCAAGATTCTAGAATCTTCTACCTTCTGTAACCCCAAATCTACTAGGGTTTCTATTTTCCCACATATTATTGACTCTACACTATGCCCCCTATCTCTACTATTGCCCAGTGTTCCTAAAAATAGTCATAAATAGCCCTTTTTGGCGACCTCCAACTAAATTTTGAAATTTGCAACTCCCTCCAAAAATAGGTCAACTTTTGGGAAGCATAACTTTTGATCCAGGTGTCTGATTGACGAACTGTTTGAAGCATCAGAAAGCTCGCGAAGTGAACTATCATGTCAAAAATATATAAACAAATTTCCTTAAAATTTTTAGGGTGTTATGGGATGTTTTAGTGCCTCATATCTAATTCCAGAACTTTTTAGGGGACCTCACGAAATTGAAACTTTAGTATCTTGAAATCTAGACATGATCTTGAGCTAAAATTTACCAAGAATGCTTATTTGACTATTCCAAAGTTTTGGGAAAATCTCAGGCTCAACCGCTTCTCTGATATTGACTTACTAAAATAGTAAATTCTGATATTCTTAGCCTTGTTAGAAACTTTGAAGGTTCTAAATCATTATTCAAGCAAATGGGTATCCAAAAACACAAATTTTGAAAATAAATAAAAATAAAGTCATCAATTTTGAATCAACATTATTTTTGGGTGATGCAAGATTGCCCTTACACCTCTGGATGCTCCTGCATCAGACACCCAGGGCAATTTTGAGAAGTGACCTTGTCACATCTCAGGTGTTTGAGGAAAACCCCAAATGATCAACCTCTGTCTTGGACAACCAGGAAGAATCTTCAACAGGCCTTCCTTTCCACTTCACCAGATATTCTTCATATTGCCTGTTCTGAGTACTCCTTCCCACAAGACTATCCAAGATCTCTTCTATCTCCTCCATTGAAGTAGATGTAGGAATACTCCACTGTTCTTCTGTTGGTCCATCCTCTGTGCCACCTTCATAATATTCTGTTAAATTAGCAATGTTGAACATAGGAGAAATATTGATCCCACTCGATAGCTCTACCTCGAATGCATTTCTTGGATCATGCTTCTTTAGAATCTTGCATGGTCCAAATTTCTTCATTTTCAACCTATTATAGTGAACCATGACTTCATCTCCTACCTGAAACTCCTTATATCCCCTCTTCTAACCTATCTTAGACTTGTACTGAATATTCATCTTATTAATGTGCTTTCTCACCTCTTCATGCAAATTCTTTAAGTGTTCTACAAAGTTTTCAGCTTGGCACTTGGCACTCTGAAGCATTTCTTGGACTACTCCCATATACAATTTGGAATGACAATTTACACATACTATTAACAGAATTGTTATAAGCAAATTCTGCCTGTGGTAAAATCAAATCCCATCCCTTGGGCTTATCCCCTACTAAGCATCGTAGCAAGTTACCAAACTCCTATTCACCACTTCTGCCTATCCATCAGTCTATGGATGGTGTGTAGAACTAAACTTCAAATCTGTCTTCAACTTCTTCCAAAATGTCTTTTAGAAATAACCAACAAACTTGGTATCTTGATCTGAAACTATGCTCTTAGGTAGACCATGTAGTCTCACCACCTGCCTGAAAAATAACTCAGCAATATGAATGACATAATTAGTCTTCTTACAAGGAATAAAATGTGCCATCTTCAAGAATCTATCCGCACCACAAAAATGGAATCATGTCCTCTCTGTGTCCTTGGTAAACCAAGAACAAAATCCATACTAATATCATCCCATGGCCTCTCTGGTACAAGTAATGGTTGATATAGCCCTGTATTCTAACTTGTTCCTTTTGCCATCTGACACACTTTGCAACTTTGCACAAATTTCCTCACATCCTGCTACAACTATGGCCAATAATAATGCTCACCAACAATATCAATGGTCTTATCTTGACCAAAGTGTCCAGCTAATCCCCCACTATGCTTCTTCTGAACCAGGTTCTCTCTCATGGAACTCCTCAGAATGGACAACTGTCTTCCTCTAAACAACATGCCATCTTGGATTATGAAATCTAACCATTTTGTCCTGTCTAAAGTAACAGGTTCCAAACAAGCTTTCCAAGCCTCTACAAAATATGGATCTTTAGGATACAAACTTTTGAGCTCATTGAACCCAACAACCTCTATCTTCATTTCTATTAACAAATTTTTCCTTCTACTTAAGGCATTTGCAACTCTGTTGGACTTCCCACTCCTATGCTTCAAAACAAAAGTATAACTCTACAAAAACTCAACCCATTTTAAGTGCCTTTGATTTAACTTTCCTTGACTATTAAGATACTGCAAAGCCTGATGATCAGTATATAAAACAAACTCTTTTAGAAACAAATAATGTCTCCATTTCTTCAAAGCTTCAACTATAGCATAAAAATTCTGATCATAAACATAATACTTTCTCTTGGCATCATTAAGATTCTCACTAAAATAGGTAATGGGCTTAGCTTGGCTCAAAACAACTTCTATAGTATTGCCACTAGCATCACAATCTACCTGAAATACCTTATTGAAATCTAGAAGTGCCAAAATAGGTTGTTCTATGACTTTCTCCTTCAATGTATCAAAACTCTTGGCTGCTCTTGTAGTCCATTTAAAGTCTTTTCTATCTCCTCTCATTACCTCAGTTAGGGGTGCACAAATGCTACTAAAATTCCTGATAAATTTTTTGTAAAAACTTGCAAAACCATAAAAATATCGTACCTCTGTAGCACTCCTTGGTGTGGGCCATTCGATGATAGCCCTTACTTTTTCTAGGTCCATCTTAAGACCTTCCTTTGAGATAACAAATCCCAAGTATACCAACTCCTTTGCAAAACTACATTTCTTCAGATTAATCAACAACTTCTCTTCCCTCAACTTCTCTAAAAATCTTTTGATATGCATCAGATGTTCATCCTAAGTCTTACTAAAAATCAAAATGTCATCTAAATAAACAATAACAAAACTTCCCAAAAATTCTTTCAATACCTCATTGATGAGCCGCATGAATTTGCTCGGTGCATTGGTTAGCCCAAATGGAATGACTAACCACTCATACAAACCTTCCTTTGTCTTGAAGTCTATATTCCATTCATCTCCTTCTCTGATTTGGATTTGGTGATACCCACTCTTCAGGTCAATCTTTGTGAAGTACTTGGCTCCACTGAAACAATCCATTATGTCATCCATTTTAGGTAATGGAAATCTATACTTGATCATGATCTTATTGATGGATCAGAAATCTATACACATTCTCCACTCTCCATCTTTCTTTGGTGCTAGTACTGTAGGTACCGCACATGGACTTAGGGTCTCCCTTATTAGTCCTTTCCTTAATAGCTTTTGAACTTGTCTATTCAATTTTTCATTCTCTGTAGGAGTCATTCTATGGGCTGCCTTATTCAGGAAACTCATTCTTGGTATCAAATTGATTTGGTGACTTATATTCATCACCAGTGGTAAACCTTCTAGTACATTATTAGAGACAATGTGATAAAATTCTTCCAACAAGTCTGAGACTTCTGCTAGTACATCTTCACATTTCTCATGGCTGATCTTAGGAATCAACACAAAGCAATGACGCTTGTGCTTCATACCCTCCAAAAATTTCCTATCATCTACCAAGAAAATTTTGGCAGTACCACATACCTTTTCTTCCACCTCCTTCAAGGGATTCAACTTATGACGAACTCCATCCTTTGTTAGGGAATAGGTGTTTGCATGGCCATCATGGACATCGTACCTATCATACTATCATAACCTCCCCAATAGCATATGACATGCATCCATTGGTATGATGTCACACAGCACCTCATCATGGTAGTCTCCAATCTTAAACTTGACTAAACACTGCTCATTGACCAAAGCTCTATGGTACTTCTACAACCATGCTATCTGATATGGATGTGGATGCTTTCTTCTTGGCAACTTCAACTTGTTAACCATCTCCTTTGAAACAAGATTGTCAGTGCTTCCACTATCAATAATAATATCACAACACTTACCTTCGCATTTGCACCTTGTGCTGATAAACTCTTCCTTTGGTCTGGTTCTTTATCCTCTTTCAAAAAGGTTTTTCTAACAACTAAGGTTTCTCCCCTTTTAGCATCTTTAGAATGCTCAGACTGCGCATCTTCATCTACATGTGCAACTCATGCATTACCTTCAAGTCTTCTATTTGTCTTTCCTTGATGTTGTGGACACTCGTATGCTCAATGTCCTCCACATTAGAAATAGGTTCCACTGAAACCTCCTCTTCTAGGTCCTTACCCAGGTTGACCTCTTCCTCTTCCTCTTTGCTCACCACTGTTTTGGTCATGAGGGCGGTAGGCATTATCTCCTCTCTGATTTTAACTGGTGCCAGCTTCTTCACTTTTCTTTTGATCTTCATTTCAGCCTCCATAGAATCTTCCACCAGTCATTCCACCTTCACCTCT
Organism: Cunninghamia lanceolata; assembly: GCA_027924645.1. Lineage (NCBI taxonomy): Eukaryota > Viridiplantae > Streptophyta > Pinopsida > Cupressales > Cupressaceae > Cunninghamia > Cunninghamia lanceolata. The sequence goes on along the minus strand of BSBN01000918.1, from coordinate 5,831,051 downwards.
TCCTCTTTGCTTGCTTTTGAATCTTTTATTCAGCTTCTCTTCCACCTTCAGGTAAAATTGGTATGCATCTTCTATGGTGGTCATTTTGACTAGGCTAAACTCCTCTTGAATACTTGGCCTTAACCCATTAATGTAACGGGTTACCTTCTCCTTGTTGGCCTTTGCATGGCCTATCCTGATAGTAATCTTATAAAAATCTTTTGTATACTCTTTAACAGACTTGTTACCTTGCTTCAATCCTTGCAACTTCTTCAGCAACTCCAACTCATAGTCCACAGGAATGAACTTCTTCTTTAATTTTTCCACGATCTGATCCTATCTTGTAATCTTTCCTTTTCCTCTTCTATTCCTCTCTAACTAGACCTCCTTCCACCAAATACTGGCATGGCCCTTTAACTTTGTTTTCACAAACTTGACCCATTCCAACTCCTCTACATCTTCATACTTGAAATATTCTTCCATATCATTGATCCAATGAATAAGCTTTTTTGGATCCAAATCTCCAGAATAGGTAGAAAATTCAATCCTGGGCCTCCTTTTGATCTTTGAAATGGTCCTCAACAACCTAACTTCTGTAGGACCTCCTGCAGCTTCTTGTTCTTCCTTAGATATCTCTTCTTTAGCTTCATCCTCGCTTTCTTCTCTTGTTCTCAACTCAAACCCTTTTCATAGCTACTCTTGCAATGCATTGATTTGCCTTTGTAGGGCTCTAAAATCCTCTTTTGTCAAAGAATTTATCCAAACACAGTTTCTTCATGGAGGCATTTTGATCTCTGCAACAAACCCACAACCTCAGGTCTTGGTGTAAACTGCCTCATGGTCGGCGATCTGTCTACACACTCAGGAACCCTTGCTCTAATAGCACTTGATGAAGGGGGTAGATCACAAAACACACAACAATAGAAACTACACACAAAAAATAGAATGTTATTTTATTGATTTGGATAACTCATTACATTACAGAAGCTCAAATACAATCAGAGGATGAATCCTCCACAGGCTGCAACACATTACAACTTCCTATCTCTAGATTCTAGAATCTTCTGCCTCTTGTAACCCCAAATCTATTGGGGTTTTTGTTTTCCCACCTATTCTTGACTCTACACTTTCCCCCTATCTCTACTATTTCCTAGGGTTCCCAAAATAGTCATAAATAGCCCTTTTTGGCAACCTCCAGCTAAATTTCAAAATTTACAACTCCCTCCAAAAATAGGTCAACTTCTTGGAAGCATAACTTTTGATCCGGGTGTCCGATTGACAAACTGTTTGAAGCGCTGGAAAGATCCCGAAGTGAAATATCACACAGGAGATCCATAAATGGATTTAATTAAACTTTTTGGGGCATTATGGGATGTTTTAGTGCCTCATATCTGATTTTAGAACTTTTCAGGGGACCTCACGAAATTGAAATTTTAATATCTTGAAATCCAGACATGATCTTGAGTTGAAATTTACCAAGAATGCTTATTTGACTATTCCAAAGCTTTGGGAAAAATTTTAGGCTCAACCGCTTCTCTAATATAGACTTACTAAAAATAGTAAATTCTGGTATTGTTAGCCCTGTTGGAAACTTTGAAGGTTCTAAATCATTATTCAAGCAAATGGGTATCCAAAAACACAAATTTTGAAAAAAAAATGAAAAAAGTGTCATCAATTTTGAATCAACATTATTTTTGGGTTATGCAAGATTGCCCATACACCTGTGGATGCTCCTGCATCAAGGATGTATGGGTAAAACTTAGTAGCATTTATGAAGGTGATAGTAAAGTGAAGCAAGCTAAGATGCAAATCTTCAAGAGCAAATTTGAGACCATGAGGATGACAAAAGATGAAGACATTGCTAGTTATATGCTTTGAGTGGATGAAATATTTAATGGCATCAGAGGTCTTGGTGGAACAATGAAAGAAGATGAGATTGTGAAGAAGGTGTTGAGATTTCTCACTAAATCTTATAGTCATAAGATATCTGCTATTGAGGAGACTCGAGATTTGGATCACTATACAGTAGATAAATTGTTTGGTACTCTCACAACCTTTGAAATGAGAGAATTTAACAAAGGTGCTCCAAAGAAGGAAGTAACATTCAAAGTAAGTAAGAAGGAGGAGGATAAAATATCTGATCAAGATGATGATCTTGATGAGGTTGAGGCAAACTTTGTAAGAATATTGAAGAAGGGCACCGACAAATACAAAGGTAAGTTACCTTTCAAATGCTTCAATTGTGGGAAAGTCAGTCATTTTTCCTCTAAATGTCCTTTGAAAGAGTCAAGGGGTAGTAACAAGAGAGAGAAGTTTAAAAAAGGTCTTTATTCCATAGAGAATAGCCGCTCTTTAGAAGATGAGGATCATGATGATTCAAATGATGAAACACTTTTCATGGCCTTGAAAGTTGGTGACAAAAAGGGTGATATTGGAAAAGATAAAAAGTCTAACACCTTGTAGGCTGATAAAGATAATGAAAAATCAATGGTTGTGTGGACCGCCTTTCATGTAAAAGAAGAAGCCAATGCTTGGGTAATTGACAGTGGTTTCTCTAACCACATGACTGGTGACAGGGAGAAGTTTATCAGCCTTAAGATGTGGGATGGTGGAGCTGTTAAGTTTGGTGGTGATGAGTTAGCACAAATATGTGGAAAGGGTGCTATAACCATTGATGGAACAAATAAGAATGAGGATGTCCTCTATGTCAAAGGACTGAAGCATAATCTCCTCAGTGTCAGTCAGATGTACAGTAAAGGATATAATCTTACATTTGATGCCAAAAGTTGTGAAATTAGAAAGGCAGGGTTTGGAAGACTAGTTGTAGAAGGTATTAAGACATATGGAGATATCTATCATCTAAAGGAGGTAAATGGTAGGACTTATTTATTGTCTCAACCCAGTGAGTGTTGGCCATGGCACAAGCGAATGGGACACATTAACTTTGATAATATGGTAAAGATAAACTCTACTCATGCGGTGAGAGATATGCCTAAGATAACCAAACCTGCAAACACATTATGCAAGGAATGTCAAATGGGAAAGTAGACAAAGGCAAATTTAAAAAGCAATGAGTATTCTTCTACAATGCCTCTGGAGCTGTTCACTATGTGGCTGTATAAGAACAAAGAGTCAACAAAGTGAAAGGTATTTCATGTTGCTTATCGATGATTACTCTAGAATGACTTGGGTTACTTTTTTAAGAGAAAAATCAAAAGCCTTTGATAAGTTTAAAATTTTCAAAGCAATAGTTGAGAATGAAATGGGTGCTAAGATCAAATGCTTAAGATCTGATAGAGGAGGTGAGTTTACTTGAAATAAATTTGAAAAGTTTTGTGAAGATCATGGTATTAGGAGGCATCTGCCTGATCTTAGGACCCCTCAGTAGAATGGGGTAGTGGAGAGGAAGAATAGGACTATGCAAGAGATGGCTAGGGCAATGTTGAAAGATGCAGATCTGTCTAATATGTATTGGAAGGAAGTAGTTCACACTATTGTCTACCTACTTAACAGAGTGGTCAATATCACTAAGACACCTTATGGGCTATGGTTGGAAGACCTCCCACTGTCAGATATTTCAAGATCTTTGGTAGAAAATGCTACATTAGAAGAGATGAAGAAGACCTTGGAAAGTTTGATTCAAGGTGTGATGAAGGGATCTTTCTTAGCTACTCAACCAGAAGAAAGGCTTATAGATGCTACAATAAGAGATTGGGAAAGATGATTGAAAGCACAAATGTTAAGGTAGATGAAGATTTGTGTCATATCTCACAAGAACCAGAGGATTGCGAATCTGATATACCTCCCTACATTGAAGAAGAAGAAGATGAGAAAGAAGTGAAGGAACAAGAATTAGAGAAAATCCCTAAGACTCCAACAAAATATGTTTAGATGAATCATTCAACATATCAGATCATTGGGGATAAGAATGAAGGTGTGCAAATTAGGAGAAAGATTAAAAAAGAAATTGAGCAAGTGAATCTATGTTTACTATTAGAGATAGAGCCCAAAACCTTTTCTGATGCTAACAAATATGATGGATGGATGAAAGCAATGGAAGAAGAATTAAATCAGATAGAAAATAATCAGACATGGGAACTAGTTTCCAGACCAACTGATAAGAATGTTAGAGGAACAAAGTGGGTGTTCTAGAACAAACTGAATGAAGATGGTGAAGTTGTAAGGACCAAAGCAAAATTGGTGTGTAAGAGTTATTCTTAAGTTGAAGGTATTGATTTTGAGGAGACTTTTGCTCCAGTATCCAGAATGGAGGCAATTAGGATGTTTCTTTCTTTGCAGCTCACAAGAACTTCAAGGTCTATCAGATGGATGTTAAGTCAACATTCTTGAATGGTGATTTAGAGGAAGAGGTCTAGATTGAGTAACCAGATGCTTTCTAGCTATCATAAGATCTGAACATGGTGTGCAGACTCAGGAAAGATTTGTATGGATTCAAACAAGCTCCTAGAGCGTGGTATGCTCGATTAGATAAGTACTTACTTCAGCAAGGTTTCAAGAAAGGTACTATAGATAGTAATATTTACATTAAGGAAGAGGGAGACAAGATTTTGATAGTTTCTATATATGTTGATGACATCATCTTTGGTGGAGATGATAGTATGTGTAAGAGGTTTGCAGAAGAGATGTAGAAATAGTGTGAGATGTCTATGATTGGTGAGATATCTTTCTTCCTTGGGCTTCAAATTGTTCAGCTAGATGATGGTATCTTTGTTTATCAGGCTAAGTATGTTAGAGAGATGTTGAATAAATTTGGTATGGAGGATTCCAAACTAGTAAGTACTCCTATGGTTACTAGTTTTCACTGTTGAAGGCACAAAACAACTAAGAGGGGGGGTGAATCAGTTGTATCAAAAACCTTAACTTCTTTAAATAAAATCACATTCAAATTCACTTAATTTAACTCCTTAATCTGTTATGAAGATTAAACATGAATTACAGAATCAAAACATAAACACATCAACATCATAAACACATGAATGCTAAATTTTTACATGGAAAACCCTAAAAAGGGAAAAATCACGGTGAGTATTAGCTCACAATATAATGTAATAACAATACTAAATAACAAAGAGGCTCACTACCCAAATGAATGCTCACTGTAAAAAGGCTCACTACCAAGGGGTGGCTCACTGCTAGGATGGGTGGCTCACTACCATGAACTGATATAATAGAATATACAACATGCTTGAGTTTAGTTCCATTAAAGCACAATATACCTCTTCTTCTTTGCCTTTACAACACACACACTTTATCTTCAGATCTTTGTTCACATCACATCACTCATAGATTCATTACATTTATTTATACCAATCATCAACCTTGGAACATTCATCAAGGTCGGCAATACAACTTACAACCATTGGAACTATCTCCAAGGTCAACATACATACATAAATCAAATTAGTTCTAGACCTAAACAAACTTGCGGAGCAAATGAATGAAGTAACAACATTTCATGGCTTATATTGGACCCAAATACATCCTTACACACTTCCTTACACTTCTACAATCTAAGAAACACATCCGCAAAGAATGTTAACACTCAAGTCGGCCAAACTATTGCAATCATCAAGAATACTTAGACACATGCTTCCAAGAGCTTTATTACGGCTTGCAGATCAAGCAATGCCTTCAATACATTCTAAAGACATCCATGAACAACATAGAATCATTTGGGAGCTGACAAATCCAACCGCAATAGATCTCACTTGAAGAAAATAAATATCACTTGAAGATAGATCACAGACTGCTCACAACAAACACTGTCGATCGCTGCTAATTAATAACTTACTTTGTGGAGCATGAAATCACAAATCCTTTGGAATTAAGATAGCTAAGGACATTATAAACTTAAGCCTAGAACTGTAAGACTAAAATCCAAACTGCAGAGAAATGTGGAGCAAAATACTTTCTCCTTGTCACACTGCAAACACTGCCAGGCACAATTTTCAAATTGGTGAATAGAACTTTTTCTGCATAGTAGTCTAGACCACCAAATTTTGGATTTAGCATCTTCAAGCACTTCTCTAAAACATATCCAAATCTCATACTCTGGTCTTCAACATGGAGGAAATGCAGAGAAAAAATTCAGACAGTGTCCTTAACATGACAACTCAATCAATCAACAAACAACAATATCAGAAGACATAGTTGGCACCAATGACAACACAAACATGTTGACATCAATGAAAACACCAATTAGCACATACTTACAACAATCTCCCCCTTTGTCATTGATGGCAGCATATGATGTGAAAAACTAACTAACATGTTTCTCCATCAAGACACAACTTTGTATCAGAACTCCCCCTTTCTTTTTACACATATGAACTCTTTCTCCCCTTGATTTTTTCACATGATCTATTTCCCCCTTTGACATCAATGGCAAAGGGCATCACATCTCTTCCACTGCACATACTTGCACCCTACAGCTCTGATCAATTTGGAATTATTCTTTACTCCCCCTGACTGCAACAATCATCTCAAACTACCTGCTCCCCTTGAGAGGTAGTCTCCAACATCAGTCCAAAAGGAGAGATATACTTTGAGGCACACTGGACTGATTCATTTCCTTATGCATCTAGTCTAAGGAAGGAGGGGTAGCAACCCCTAACTTTTCTCAGAGATACTCAAATGTATCCTTTGGAAGAGCCTTGGCGAATATGTCAACAACTTGATCTTTTGTATGCACATATTCAAGATTCACTTCATTCTCTGCAATTTTCTTCCTCAAAAAGTGATACTTAATTGAAATGTGCTTTGTCTTTGAATGCATCACTAGATTCTTTGAGATATTTATGGAACTTGTGTTATCACAAAGAATAGGGATTGGCTGATAATACTCAACTTTGATATCCTTCAAGGTCTGTTTCATCCACAACACCTGAGTACAACATGATGATGTAAAAATATATTCTACCTCTGCAGTAGACAAGGAAATTGATTCTTGTTTCTTTGTATGCCAAGACATTGCCCTATCTCCAAGGAAGAATGCACCTCCATGTCATCAACACATCCAACCCAATCTGCATCTGTATAGACACTTAAGGAAAAGTCATTGCTCTTAGGATACCACAAACCATGATCCAAAGTGCCCTTCAAATACTTGAATATCCTCTTTACTGCTGCAACATGTGATTCTCTAGGATCTGATTGAAATCTAGCCACAAGACAAACTGCATGCATGATATCCGGTCTAGTAGAGGTTAGATAAAGCAGTCCTCCAATCATTGATCTATACTTTCTGTGATCAGCCTTAGGAGATTAATCATTCTTGCTCAACTTGTAGCTAGTAACCATAGGGGTACATACCAGTTTAGATTCCTCCATTCCAAACTTCTTCAACAACTCTTTAACATACTTGGATTGAGAAATGAAAATACCTTTACTAGTTTGAATGATTTGCAGTCCAAGGAAGTAGTTCATTTCACCACACATAGACATCTCAAACTCTTTCTACATCTCATCTGCAAACTTCTTACACATTCCTTCATTTCAACTAAATATAATGTCATCAACATAGACCTCAACAATTAGAATTTGGTCTCCATTCATCTTGGTGTACAAATTACTATCTACAGACCCTTTACTGAATCCTTTTTGCAACAAGTACTTATCCAGTCTTGCATACCAAGCTCTGAGAGCTTGCTTTAATCCATACAAAGCCTTCTTCAACTTGTATGCCATATTTGGTTTGTTTGATAGCTGGAATCCATCCAATTGCTCTATGTAGACCTCTTCTTCTAACTCACCATTCAGGAAAGTAGACTTCACATCCATCTCTAGTATACCTTGAAATTTTTATGTGTTGCAAATGCCAAAAAATAGTCCGATAGCTTCCAGTCTTGCCACTGGAGCAAAGGTCTCTTCATAGTCTATTCCTTCCACTTGTGAGTAGCCTTTACACAAAAGTCTTGCCTTGTTTCTCACAACTTCTCCAATTTCATTCAGTTTGTTCTAAAATACCCACTTTGTTCTGATCACATTCTTGTCTGCAGGTCTAGGGAAAAGTTCCCAAGTCTTGTTCTTCTCAATCTGCATTAGTTCTTCTTCCATTGCTTTGACCCAATGTTCATCTTTCCATGCTTCATTTACTGTTTTAGGTTCCACCTTTGAGAGTAAACAAAGATTTACTTGATCTTTTGCAGCTTTGATTCTTGTCAACACACCTTTCCTTTTGTCACCAATAATATGATCTTCAGAGTGAACTCTTTGCACATACCTGGGGGTTTTAGGAATTCTTTTTGGAGCCTTTTCTTCTTCCAGAGCAGCTTGCACTTCAATTTGAACTTCCTTTTCTTTGTCTTTTTAAACCTTTTCTATATCAGCAGATCCATCTGACTCATCCATCTAGCTGAGTATCTTCATCTACCTTCACATTTGCACTTTCAATGATATTTCTCAGTCTTTTGTTATAGCATCGGTAAGCCTTGCTCTTAGTAGAGTACCCAAGGAATATGCCTTCATCACATCCAGCATCAAACTTTCCTAATTCTTCATCTCTTTTGATGTAACATTTACTTCCAAAAACTTTGAAATATTTGATAGGAGTTCTACCATACCACAGCTCATAAGGTGTCTTTGTTTCTTTTACTCTGACTTGCACTCTATTTTGAATGTAGACAATAGTGTGTATTGCTTCTTTCCAATATACTTCTGGTAGGTCTGCTTCCTTGATTATTGTTCTAACAACTTCTTGAACAATTCTATTCTTCCTTTCAACCACCCCATTTTGTTGAGGAGTTAGGGGGGCAAACAAATGTCTCTTTATTCCATGTTCTTCACAAAAAGAATTAAACTCAGTTGAAGTAAACTCACCACCTCTGTCAAATCTCAAACACTTGATTCTCAAATCCAACTCATTTTCAACGATAGCTTTGAATGCCTTAAACTTGTCTAGGGCTTCTGATTTTTCTTTAAAAAAGGTAACCTAAGTCATTCTTGAATAATCATCAATAAGAAGCATGAAATATATATCACCTTGTAGACTTCTTGTTCTTGTAGGCCACATAAGTCTATATGCACCAACTCCAACAAATCAGTAGAGAATTGTTCTTTTCTCTTGAAAGTAGTCTTTGTCATCTTCCCAAACTGATATTCTTTGCACATAACATTGGCAGCCTTCACAATCTTAGGCAAGTCTCTTACTGCTTGTACTGTGCTTATTCTCACCAAATTGTCAAAGTTACTGTGACACATTCTCCTATGCCATAAGCAGCTTTCATTTGTCTGAGCCAACAAACAACAATTATCAGTACCCTTCAGATGATAAACATTACCACGAGTCTTCTTACCAGTAACAATTAAAGTTCCGGAGCTTTTCCTTATCTCACACCCATTGTCCTTAAATACCAGATTATACCCTTTGTCACACATTTTTCTAATGCTTAGAAGACTATGCTTTAAGCCTTTGACATAAAGAACATCATCTATATTATGCTTGCCATCAAAAGTAATTGATCCTTTTCCACAAATCTTACCAGCTGCATCATCACCAAACCTAACTAGTCCTCCATCATATTTTTCAAACTTAACAAACTTACTCTTATCTCCTATCATGTGATTTGAACATCTGCTGTCAATGATCCATTCATCTTCCTTTTCAAGATGAAATACAAACAACTCTCCTAGACTTACTTCACACAGCTTGCAAGCTTAGCAGAAACAAGTTCTCTTAGTGCAATAAACAAGCATTCACTACCATTACCATCATCAGAATCTAGTTCATCATCAGTTACACCATCATCATCTCTAACATAGTAACTTTTTCTTACCATCTTTCCTTTACTTTCATTGTTTTTGATCATCAAAGCTCTATCAGGACATTTTGAAGCATAGTGACCAATTTTACCACAATTGAAACATTTGAAAGGTAACTTACCTTTGAACTTTCCTCTACTGCCTCTTTTCATTCTGCTTGAAAATTTTGCCTCAAGCTCTCAAAATATACTTCATCTGATTCCACAACATATTTATCTAATCTACCAGTCTTTTCCTTCTTGGCCTTAAAGGCAGTCTTAGTTTTCACAGGGCCATCAGTAGTAGCAAATTCTCTCATATCAAAAGAAGTCAGTTTACCATGCAATTGATCTTTTATAAGCTTTCCCATATCAAACAATTCTTCAATGGCAAATACCTTGTGACTATAAGATTTGGGAAGAGTTATGAGTATCTTATCTACAACATCCCCATCCTCTATCTTTCCACAAGACCCTTGATGCTGCTGACAACTTCATCAATCTTTTGTATGTAACTTGTTATGTTCTCATCCTCAGACATTCACATGGTTTCATATGTGGTCTTCAAGTTCTACAACTTAGACTTCTTGATAGATTCAGCACCTTCATAGATGTTTTTCAATTTATTCCAGATCTCATGAGTAGTTTCCAGATCCACAACTTTCTCCATTTCAATGTTAGACAAAGCATTGAATAGAGCATTTTTAGCTTTGTGATTAGTCTCATAATCCTTAATCTCTTCATCAGACTGTGGACCACCTTTAGGAATTGTGTATTTATCTTTAACCATCTTCTAGACATTATAACTAATATAAATAATATAACTTTGCATTCGTACCTTCCCGTAGGAATAGTCAGATCCATCAAACTGAGAAATGTCTTTCTTGTGTGCCATCCCAGATCTACCTTAAGCTGTTAGGATTTCTTCCAAGGAACCCCGCTCTGATACCAATTATTGAAGGCACACAACAAATGAGAGGGGGGGTGAATCAGTTGTATAAAAAACCTTAACTTATTTAAATAAAATCACATTCACATTCACTTACTTAAACACCTTAATCTGTTATGAAGATTAAACATGAATTGCAGAATCAAAACATAAACACATCAACATCATACACACATGAACACAATATGTTTACGTAGAAAAACCTAAAAAGGGAAAAACCACGCTGAGTGTTAGCTCACAATATAATGTAATAACAATACAAAATAACAAAGAGGCTCACTGCCTTAGGGCTCACTACCTAGGGCTCACTACCCAAATGAATGCTCACTGCAAAAAGGCTCATTGCCAAGGGGTGGCTCACTACCAGGATGGATGGTTCACTGCCATGAACTGATATAATAGCATCTACAACATGCCTGAGTTCAGTTCTATTGAAGCACAATATATCTCTTCTTCTCTGCCTTTACAACACACACACTTTATCTTTGCATCTTCACTCACATCAAATCACTCACAGGTTCATTACATATATTTATACCAATCATCAACCTTGGAACATTCATCAAGGTCGGCAATACAACTTACAACCATTGGAACTATCTCTAAGGTCGGCATACATACATAAATCAAATTAGGTTTGGACCTAAACAAACTTGTGGAGAAAATGAATGAAGTAAGAACATTTCACGGCTTAGCTTGGACCAAAATACATCCTTACATGCTTCCATACATTTCTACAATCCAAGAAACACATCCACAAAGAATGTTAACACTCAAGTCGGCCAAATTGGTGCAATCATCAAGAATACTTAGACACATGCTTGCAAGAGCTTCATTATAGCTTGCGGATCAAGCACACGCCTTCAATTCATTCTAGAGACATCCATGAACAACATAGAATCATTTGGGAGCTAACAAATCCAACCGTAACAAATCTCACTTGAAGACAACAAATATCACTTGAAGATAGATCACATACTGCTCACAACAAACACTGTCGATCTTTGCTAATTAATAACTTGATTTCCAAAGCACCAAATCACAAATCCTTTGGAATGAAGATAGCTAAGGACCTTATAAACTTAAGTCCAGAACCACAAGACCAAAATCCAAATTGTGGAGAAATGCAGAGAAAAATACTTTCTCCATGTCACACTGCAAACACTACCAGGCACAATCTTCAAACTGGCGAATATAACTTTTTCTACACAATGGTCTGGACCACCAAACTCTAGATTTAGAATCTTCAAACACTTCTCTAAAACATATCCAAATCTCATACTTCGGTCTTCAACACAAAGGAAATGTGGAGCAAAAACTCAGACAGTGTCCTTAACATGACAACTCAATCAATCAACAAACAACAATATCAGAAGACACAGTTGGCACCAATGACAACACAAACATGTTGACATCAATGACAACACCAATTAACACATACTTGCAACAATCACTTGAGCAAGGCTGATGAGTCACTTGAGGTTGATCTGACTCTTTATAGATCTATGATTGGAGGATTATTGTACTTGACTGTTTCTAGACTTGATATTATGCATGCAACATGTTTGGTTTCTAGATATCAAGCTAATCCTAAGCAAACTCATGAGAAGGAAGTAAAAAGAATATTTATATATTTTAAGGGCACTCTTGATTATGGCTTATGGTATCCAAGAGGTAATGAATTTGATCTAAGTGCTTACACTAATGCTGATTAGGTTGGTTGTGTTGATGATAGACAAAGTACAAGTGGTGGTGCTTTCTTTTTAGGAAGCAGATTGGTTTCATGGCATAGTAAGAATCAAGATTCAGTATATTTATCAACTATAGAGGTAGAGTATATTGCTGCAGCATCTTGTTGTACACAAGTGTTGTGGATGAAGCAAACATTGAAGGATATCAATATACAGTATGATGAGCCTATTCCTATTTTGTGTGATAATCCTAGTGCTATCAATATTTCCAAGAATCTAGTGATGCATTCTAGAACCAAGCATATATCAATTAGGTATCACTTTTTGAGAGAGAAGGTTGTAGATAAAGAAGTGAAGTTGGAATATGTTCCAACAAAGGATCAGATTGCAAATATTTTCACAAAGGCTCTTGCAAAGGATACTTTTGAGTATCTCCAACATAAGTTAGGGGAAATTGCCCCTCCTTGCTAAATGCATGATTGGTCCATCTATCCAGTGGGAGTAATTCATGCTATATCTTCTTCCTGGATTGATGGTGGCTACCTATTAGGGGGAGCAGGTAGTGGTTGTTGCTGACATGGGGAGAAGGTTGAAAAGGAGAGTTTGTACCCTAAGGGGGAGAAGTTGTTACCCTTTGTCCTTGATGTCAAAGGGGTAGAATGAGTAGGTGTGTATTTCCATCAATGCCAAAGGGGGAGATTATTACACATATGTTACCTAAGGTTGTCACTATTATTGTTGTCATCGATGTCGACACTCAGTTTGGACTGTCACTGATATACTACAATTGTATGCTAGCAATGGTGTTGCTGATGTTCATGGTTGGATGTTATGCCTTGTTTAATGTCAATTAAAGTTGTATTGAGTATGTTTGTTGTCAGCAGAGATGATATCATGATGATATATTAAGATGGGAATTAGAAGATTTAAGATGAGGATTAGAAGTAATGTTGATGTTGAGAAGAGGTTGCTGATGGTCTGTGGCATGTTGTATGCTCCTTCCTGCTGATCCTAAAGAAGTATGTGTTGCTAGACAAGGAGGCTCTAGTCTCTGAATGTTAGTGAAGGTTTCTACTGCAAGAAGTTGCCTTGAAGACTACTTGGGAAAATGCTCCACATTCATCTACATTTGAATATATAGTCATGCAGTTTAGAAGTTAAGTTCAATAGGTTGTGAAGGTTCTTCATTCAAAGTTTAACATTATTTATCCTTTTGCAAAGAAAGTTGTAAGTGACAGAGTGTAGGACTGTATTGCCTGGTGGCTAGTTTCAGTGTCTAATGGCTTGCACCAACTTGTTGCTATTTGAAATGGTGAATTGGTTGATCGAGAATGATCTTGAGGATTGCATGATGTCTCCTACTGCTCCGCAAGATGTTTTCTAGTTTCTTTGGAATAGGTTGTGGTCTAAAATGAGGGTGTTTCTAGGTTATGCTTTTGCTTGACCGATTGAGGTATGTTGGAGATGTGTGCCACAAAGTTCTTATTGTGCAGAGTTCAAGGAGTATTTGGAGATGTTGTATGGGTCATGTCAACTCATCTGGGAGAAGCACAAGTAATGTTTAATCATTCATGACTACCACCAAGTTGTAATGACTGATGTGTTGGCAAGAGACATTGCTCTGGTGAATGATTGATTGTTGTCATTGATGGAAACAAGGCAAAGAGATTCCACCAACAAGGCATAAAAGGATTCTAGTCTAGAAGCCTAAAATGACTAAGTATGGGAAGTATACAGAATAAGTGACAGAGATTGGGTCAGTATGCCTCCACAATTGAATATCATTACATGTGGTTCAAATATGTTAATTATAGCTATTTGGTGATGATATGTTCCAATGTTCAAGTTTTGACTTCCTTCGGAAGTCATACTATGAAATGGCTAAGTATGGGTGAGTAGAGTTAAGATAGGAACAATGCACAGTACCAAAGAGAAAGGGTTCACATTCCTCTGCTGCTACATATTTTGTCTTGCAGTTCTAAGGCAACAAAGATACTCATTATGACTACCTAAATCTAGAGTTATAGCTTCTAAAGTTTCTTTGATCACTGTCTGCAAGTTTTTCTTTATCTGCTTCCAGTCTGACAATATTTCTCTGTGATAGAACAACAGTTCTGAGATCCGCATTCCTCTATGAAAGAATATTATGCTCTGTGATTCTGAAGGTATGCTAATATGTCCATAATGAATGTTGTCTATGATTTTCAGAGTCTCATATGATTCGCATTGGAAGTTTTGGCATGATAGTTGAACTGGTCAAGTGTGTACTTAAGGGATAAGCCAATAGGAAAGATAAATCTATATGGAGTAAGGATATATTGTTTGAATAATTAATCCAAGTGGTTGAATGATTTATGCCGACCTATATGAAGACTATTGTATGTTTGTTTGGGTCTACATTCCTGTTTGTGCATAAGATCAAGCCGACAAGGTATAACACTTGTATACATGTTTCATGTCTGGCTTGCTAACCTGATTGTGAGATGAATCTTGTTGCGGATATATATACTCGATCAATTTTAGTGTTTGGTGTGTGAATAGAATGTGAATTCCATGATTGTACGACCAAAGGCAGTTCTATGATTAGAAAAACGACAGTAAAGGCAGAAGGACAAAAGTATATGTGAAGTAGAGTAGAAAAATAGGGCAGACAATATGAAGTCCTTTGAATCTGTATACTGAGCAAATTGGTACTGCACCATAGCATTTTGTAGATGCACCTATAGTAGTCCCCTCCTAGCAGTGAGCCAATTCTTTCTATATTCTTTTCTCTTCTATTGGCAGTGAGCCTATTGCAGTGAGCACTTCTTTGGACAGTGAGTCCTTGGGAAGTGAGCCCTATGGCAGTGAGCCTTCATGTAATTCGGTATTGCTATCATAATATATTGTGAGCTAACACTCACTGTGGTTTTTCCCTTTTTTGGGTTTTCCACATAAAATCCCAGTGTCTATGTGTTACGAATTTGTGGCTACTCTTCTTATGTTTACTTTACTTTCATTTTATTGAATTTGGTAAATGGATTAATAAATGTGTGAATGAAAAGTTTATCAAAATGTTGATTCACCCCCCCTCTCAGTATTCTTTGTATTCAACATGATGTGCTACAAGCTTCATGTTTTCTTGCTTAAGGGTGACCTAATTTAATTGTGTGAAGTGTGCGGATGTTATTCTATGAAGAATGATGCTGTGAAGGATGTTTAGGACTAGGTTAAGCATGTGTTGGAAACTGCAAGGCGTGCTTCTCTTCCTAATGTTGTGTGTAGTTCTTTTTAGGGCTTGCCCTTTATAGAACTAAAAACTCTACATTTTGTTTCAGCCATATTGTCTCAGCATATTTCTAGTTGCAGTATATTTCAGTGGCTATGTATTTGTGGCTATTTGTTTCTCGAGTGTAGATCACGCCATGTGTCATGTTATTTTGGAGTGACAGTATTAAGCGGATGCTGCCGCATGTTTCTTCTACATGTTTCCTTCTAAGTTTCAAGCTTGTAGCGGAGTGTGCCACGTGTTGATTCCGGAATCCATGTCTAAAAGTTGCTTTTATGCCGCGAGCTTACGAGTTGTGCTGTGCATCATTTTGTGCTATAAGAGGAAGCTGCCGCGTGTATATTCTTTTGTTGAAGCTTTGTTTGTACCGGCGGGTATGTGGTGGGCCCACAATATAGAGGCATAGTTTGAAGCTTGCAACAGAGTGCACCACGTGGTGGAAGCGGAGGGCTAAATTGTTTTCTTTTGATGCTCTCGAGTGGAGACACGTTATAATTCTCAATTGCTACCGGAGTGTGACAAGAGTCAATCTCTGCGGGATTCCTCAGGACCTTTCTTGTAAGATATTGACATTGCCAGATGGTGCCGCGTGTCCAAAGTTGCTTTATGCGGAAAGCACCATGTGTCACAGTTTTGTTTCTTTGTGCAGGTATTTTAAAGTATGCGGTGGGTCCCATAATTAATGTCTCAGTTTCTAAGTGTTGTGGACAGTTACAAATGTCATAGCGACAGTTGCTCAGGCATAAGGATAAAGAGTTTCTAGCTTCTAGCGGAAGCTGCCATATGTCTCAGTGTTTTGCCAGAAGGTGCCACGTATCATTTTTCAAGGTCTTGCGAATGGCGACAAGTGACACTATTTTGTGTACTTTGTTTGGAAGGTAAAGGAGTTAACAATTGAGCGGACGGTGCTGTGTGTTACATTTTTGAAGCTTTTAGAGCCTGCGGGTGCCGCCACGTGTCATAACAGAAATGCAGTTAGAGTGCCACATATTTCATTGCTCAACCAATGAACATACAGGGAATAGTAGTTGTAGATTCAGAAGATCTTAGAGTCAGAGGAGTCCCAGTTAACTTCAGTTTTGTTATGCTGTTGAGATTTTGGGTGGTTGCAGGTGATCTTGAACCAAGTTTATGGCTATATATATGCAAGAATTGTAATAGATTAAGGGATATAGAATTAAGAAGATATCGAGAACTAATTAGAAAATTTAGAGACTTTGTTGTGACCAGATTGTATCATTTTGCCTTATCTTAGTTGTTTCTGATTAGAAGGTTGATATACATGTGCATGACTCTGTGCCTTTTGTATTTTCTAAACTATTAATGAAAGAAGCTCTGTTCTGTGCCATTGCTGATACTATCTATGTCTTTGCAAAATCTTATGAGTTTAGCCTTTGATCTTTTGGTTCATTTACAATCTGTTTATATTAATCATGTAGCATTTGCTCTTTAATATAGCTGAATCTTAAGAATCTATTCATTGTGCTAGTTAAGGAAACACATTTTACTCAGGCGCATCACCATAGTATTATATTTTGCTTATTGTATTTGTAATCTTGTTTCTTCCTCTACCCTTTACTCAAAACCCCCATTAAAATAGGAAGAGCCAACTTCTTTAAAATCTGGAGGTTGTTTCAAGTAGCAAGTCCCCATTCTTGAAACTTCCCATGTTTGTGTTGAAACCTATGCAATTTTAAGCATCAACAATTTTTGGCACGCCTGGTGGGACCTTTCTTGAAGTCTTGATCAAGATCGTATGAACCAGAGAGCAATGAGGAGTTAGAGCTGTGGACCAACAACGAGAGCTCAGTCTGCTGCTAATCCAGGTATGTTATTGCCACCATTAGTTGCTACTCCAAGGAGAAGAGTGAATCAAGCTACAATAGCATCAAGAGTAAACATGGGAGCACCTGTAGCCCCAAGGAACTATGCAAATTAGAACACTGGAAGTCCCCTCATTCTTCTGGTACCACCAGCTACTTGGGATCCAATTCCAGCTAATGCTTTGAAAGCTTTACCTAAATTCAGTGGAAAAGATTCCAAGACACCAGGGGAGCATCTTCAAGATGTATCAGATATGTGTGCAGTACATGTCATTACTATACAAAATGTAGCAATCAGATTGTTGGCAGCTTCTTTCAAAGGGAAGGCTCTAGATTGGTTAGATCTTTAACCCTGAATACAATATCTACCTGGGATTAGCTCAGTGATGCTTTCTTTACAAGATTCAAAGAGAAGGGTGACAAATCTTCCCTGCTGCAACAATTAATCACCATAAAGAGGGCACCACAAGAAGCTATAACTAATTTCAACACTAGGTTTCAAAAGACTTGGGATAGAATACCTGCTACAGCTAGATCACCATTAGGTATGGCAATTGTATTCTACCTCAAAGCTTTCAATTCTGATATATCTATGATGATTCAGTCCCTAGGAGGTCAGACCCTAGTAGAAGCATATGAGTTCGCTGTTAAGGCTAATAATAATCTAATAGATGTTGGAAAGTTGCCTCCAAGGCCTCCCATGCCTATGTTCCCAGAAATTTCAATTCCCTTGCCACAGGAAGTCCCTAATCCTACAACTACACCTGTGTCTATGTATACCTTGCCAACACCCCAACAATCTATTGTGTCAACACCCTCTGCCCCTCCATCTGAAATGGATGATATGAAGAACATTCTTAGGACCTTCTCAAATGAGATTATTAATATTAAAAGGCAACAAACTTCTTACCCAAGGCCTCCTTATCAGGGTTTCCTAGGAAATAGACCCCCATATCAATCAAATCAGTATCAAGGTCCTCAAAGACCAAATAATCCTCAACCTTCAAACCAATTGGTCGGGGTTCCCACACCTTTATAGGTTGTCCCTCATAACCCAAATAGAGAGATAGTCCTTGGGCAAAATAACTTAGTAGAAGATACCAATGCTTGGTGCTTTCCTTGCAACAATGTCCATATGCCCAGAGATTGTCCTAGAGGCAATTTACAACAAAAAATAGCATAACAGAGAAGGGTAGAAGGTCAAGTTATGGTGTCTAATGCTCCTCCATACTAGTCACCTTGAGTCCAGAATGCAGTAATGGTGGCTTAGATGCAAGGAATGTCCATTCAACAAGAAGAAGAAATTGCCCCTGAGCATGCTTTATTTTCATGGATTGAAGATGAAGATAAAGTGTTTTTGAATGAAGTATCTACTTCCAAGAAACCTTTAGTGTAGTTTGACTATTATACCTGATCAAAGAGAAGAATGACAGAATAGCCCAAAGCCACAAATAATGAGACTACTAGAGCTCCTCCTTTCCAGAATCATTATAATCTAGTTTCCAGGCAAGAAATGCCTCAACCAGTTTAGAATCAAGCAATCTCTGGCCAGATGCTAGAAAGAGAAAGGTATCCTTACTACCCAAAGACACAAACACTGGGACCTATGAATGTGGTAGAGCAGCTGAAAAAGACCCCAGCACATGTGCCAATCTGGGATATGTTGGCTATCCCTAAGCAAAAGACACTGTTACAAGAAGCACTACAGAGCCAGGTTGACCCCAAATCTGCCAATACTAAAGGAGTTGCTAATAAAGGAAAGGCTTAGAATAAAGACACTATACCCTTGCAAACAATAGCTTTGTTGAATTTTGCACTGAGGTAAGTAAATCTAAGGCAGACCCTTTTTATCTGACTTTAATAGTGGGAAAGAAATTGCTGCACAACTTAATGATAAATTCTGGAGCTACTACTACAGTTATGCCAAAACAAATAGTAGACGCTTTAAAGATAAAATATGAGCCACTTACTAGAGGAGTCATGCAATTAGATGGGAAGTCTATCCAAACTATAGGAAGGATTAAACAATTCCCATGGCAGTTGTACACCTGCCCCAATATAACTATCAAACAGGAGGAAGTAGTCATAGATATTCCCCCTGTCTTTGGTTTATGCCTATCTAGAGATTTCACAACCAAGATAGGAGGATACATGTCACTGGATTGGTTGCATCTAATTTTAAGAACCAAGTATGGAACAAAGATGAAGGTATTGTCTGAACCTTTGTCCAAGGACCATATCACTGATGAACCAGTCACAAGGATTGAAGCGTCACACGCCATGATGAATAAAGAAGAGAGAGTCTTTTTTGAAGAACTAGGGGATTGGACTGAACATGACCAGCAAGAAGAAGAAAATAGTCAGTTGATGACCATGATGCAAAGTGATCCTTATGGAAACTATAACTCTACCGGTTTAGGCACTTATGTTATTTTTGAAGAAGGCTAGGAAATACCAAATGTTATGAGAAAAGAAGTATCTGAAGAAGAAGAACTTGATAGAAACTCAGAAATCTGGACCTTAAATTTTGATGGGGCTAGGAGCAAAAATGGTGCTAGAGCAGGTATATGTCTCATCGCCCCAAATGGTGAAATAATTCTTAGAGCCATACGCTTTCAGTTTGCTTGCACTAATAATGATGCTAAGTATAAATCTTTAGTGCATGGTCTTATGTTGGCCAAGAAGAGAGGAATCAAGAATTTGGTAGTTAAGGGAGACTCAGAACTAGTGGTGAAGCAAGTCAGAGAGAAAGTTGTGGCAAAGAATGTAAGAATGAAATCTTATCGACACAAAATTTGGGATCTAATAGATGGTTTTGATGCTTTCAATATTGAAGTTGTCCCCAGGACCCAAAACACTGAAGCAGACAGAATGACACAAATTGGTTCTCAATTTGACCCAGCAAGTGACTTACTTGTCAATAGTGAGTCAGTTAAAGTTATAGTGAGACCTACAATCCCAGACAATGACCAGAATTGGCAAGTCCTTGATAATGATCTTCAAGTACTCTTGTTTTTACAACAGTTAGGAGAGTTTGTTGATCAATTACAGCCCAAGATTGAAGAAGCTTATGGTGATCAAATTATTCAACTAAAGTCAAATAAGCTCCCAAAAGGATTGATCACACTAGAGAATCTATTTGACCCTGATGATGTAAGCCTGGATAAAAGGAAATTTAAGGCAAGTAAAAGATGACTATTCTAAAATTCAGGTTAGTGAAGGAAGAAAGCTATAGATAGGCAATGCTACTACCCAAGAGGAAAAAGACAAGTTGATTTCTTTGTGTAAAAAGTATGATAGGGTGATTGCTTGGGCCTATGAAGATCTCCATAGCTATAATAAAGACATAATTCAACATACCATAGAACTTTCTGAAGGTTCAAAGCCAGTCCGTCAGAAGTAAAGGCCTGTGAATCCCAGAATTGAGCCATTAATGGTAGATGAGCTACAAAAACTTTTAGAATCTAAGATCATTCTTCCAATTAAGCATTCAACTTGGGTGTCTAATTTAGTACCTGTAAGGAAAAAGAATGGGGACATAAGACTCTGTGTAGATTTTAGAGACCTGAATAAAGCATCATTAAAGGATCACTACCCCCTGCCTTCTATGGAGTAGATTTTGCAAACTATGGCTGGGTTAGAGATGTTTTCTTTGCTTGATGGTTTCTCAGGGTATAATCAGATTTGGTTGGCAGATGAAGACCAACATAAGACAACATTCACTACAAAGTTGGGAACATTTGCATATGCAAAGATGTCTTTTGGTCTTTCAAATGTTGGGGCTACCTTTTAGCGTGCCATGGATGTAGCATTTGGGGAGCTTATAAATAAAATTATCTTGATTTATCTAGATGACCTAACCATATTTACCAAGGATGCCAAAGATCATTTTGAGCATTTAGAAGTTGTTTTCCAAAAATGTCAGGAGTTTGGGATCTCCCTAAATCCTAAGAAATGTATCTTTGTTGTGCCTTAGGGGAAACTTTTGGGACACATAGTTTCAAAGGATGGAATTTCCATTGATCCAGAGCGAGTCACAACCATCATGAATTTATCTTTGCCAGTTAACAAAAAGGTAGTTCAGTCCTTTTTAGGAAAGATTAATTTTGTTAGCCGCTTTATCTCTAATTTTGCAGGGCTAGTTAGGCCCATTACTCTATTACTAAAGAAAGATTTGATCTTCAAATGGACAATAGAAGGGAGACATGCTTTTGAAGAAATTAAGAAAGCTATTTCAACTATGCCAGTACCGAGAAACCTAGATTTTTCTAAGTCTTTTATAATGTATGTGTATGGAGGTGAATACAGTGTTGTCGCTGTTCTAACTCAGAAAGATGACAAAGAGGAAGGGGAAAACCCAATAGCATTCTTCTCCAGAACACTAAGGGAGTATGAATCAAGGTATAATATTGTTGAAAAGCAAACTTATGCTATGGTAAAAGCCCTTAAGAAGTTCAGACATCTAGTAACAGGGAATAAAATATTGATATTAGTAGCCCATCCTAGTGTAAGGGAATACATCATGGAGGGTGAGATCAATGAAAAAAGAGCCAATTAGATAACCAATATTTTAGAATATAATGTAGAGGAAAGGCCTACCAAATTGGTTAGAGGCAAAGGGCTATGCCAATATATGACTCAAGACATGGAAAAGTCAATGCCTGAAGAAGTAGGAGATGAAATGGTGTTGAGACTCTAAGAGACTAACCAAGACTCTTGGGTAAGAGACAGAATACAGTTCATGAGAATTGGTGTGTTCCCAAATGAGCTCTCCCCTCATAAGAAAAGGTACTATAGGCAACAGGGAGTTCATTTTGTATTGATTGATCATGTCTTATTTAGAAAGAATATTGATGGAATACTCTTAAGATGTATAGAGAAGGATGAGGCTCAAAGGGTATTGCATGAGTTTCATCATGGAACCTCAGGGGGTCATTTTTCAGCAAAGACTACTGCAATTAAAGTGACACAAGTTAGTTATTTCTGGTCTACACTATTTGCAGATTACTATCAGATGGTTAAAGAATGTCAAGCTTGCCAGTTCTATACTAGGAAGAGAAGAAATGTAGCATTGCCTTTAAGTCCCATAGTAATGGATGAACCCTTTGCTCAGTGGGGTTTAGATTTTATTGGCATGATCAACCCAGTGTCAAATATGGGATACAAGTGGATTCTTACTGCAACAGATTACTTTACAAGGTGGAGTGAAGCAATACCACTCAAGGAAGCTACTGAAAAAGTGATCTTAGAGTTTTTAGAAGGGATAACTTCTTAGTTTGGTTCTCCCCGTACTATCATATTAGACAATACGAAGGCATTCTTAGGGACTAGACTGTCTAAGTTTACTTTAAGAAATGGGATAGATCTGAAAACGTCTTCTAATTACTATCCACAAGGTAATGGCTTGACAGAGTCTACTAATAAGAACTTGATTAGACTCATAAAAAGAATGGGAGCTGGTCATCAGAGAGAGTAGCACAAGTCACTTAACACAACGCTATGGGCTGACAGGATTACACCGAAGCAAGTGACTAAAATGTCTCCCTATGAGTTAGTCTATGGCAAAAATGTAGTGATGCCACTAAGTATAGAAATACCTGCCTTACAGTTGTTGAAACAGTTGGAAATTGAGGAAAGCGGTTCAATGACAGTCAGACTTGCTGAATTGCTAGAGGTACAAGAGAAGATAGAAAGGGCACATGAATTAGTAATGAAGCATCAATAGATGGTTAAGAATTGGTTTCACAAAAAAAATTCTAATCTAAATTTTGAAGTTGGGTCTCTGGTGCTGAAATGAGATGAAAGAGCTACCAAACCGGGCCGACACAGCAAGTTTGAATCATTATGGACAGGTCCTTTTAAGATCTGTTCTTGTAAGCAGCAAAATGCATTTGAGTTGGAGACTATGGACAGAGAGCCTAAAGAGATTCTGGTAAATGGGATCTTCTTGAAACATTTTACTTAAGTTTGAGACTCGCTATGTATCATAGTTAGTTAGGTGCTTTAATTCATTTCCCACTTTTGTCTTGCTTTCCCACTTTTTCCCTTTTAAATAAGTGTTCTGAGAACACGTGTCAGTAGCACAAAGGTTCCTTTTCATTAGCAATTGCATTTATTGAGGTTGTTCGATAGTTCCTCAATTTCAAGAAAGTATCTATCTTTTCAGAAGATCGCCACTCTTAGTACGAATCTGACACTCCGTCCAATACGGATTTCAAAAGATACACTAACTGTCTCTTGGTATTAATGCCTTAATAAGACATGATGTGTCATTATTGTTTCATTATGCCTCACTAAGCTAAGTTTTAGTCCCTTTGAGTGTTGTATTTGTTATTGTTATTGTTATTTTGAATTCCTAATTGTTGTTGCGTCCAAGCTTCATTCTGCACCTGCATTTCAAGTTAAGTACAACTTCCTTTACAATTCTTTCATCTTCTGTGTCAAGAGTATCTGAGTTTTCACAATAGATACAGAAATGTCAGAGACACAATCACCGCAGGAGGGGTTAGGGATCTATGAACAATCTGATAAGTTAATGAACAACAAATCCTATGCTTCTATACCTGCACAACCAAGTAGAAATTATCTGAGGACAAGGGTCCCAGAAACAGGGGTATGCGTAGATCAAACACAGGTAAAGGATTATGTTGATAATATCTTTGACACACAAATGCAAAAGAATACCAAGAGTCTCTGAGAGGGAGCTCATCAGAGATGCCTCACCCATGTAGCAAAGGGGCAATGAGAGACCTTTGGGATGAGAATGTGGACGTCCCAATTGGCACAGTTTCTAGTTCCTAATGTCCACCTGTGCCTTGAGTTGATCGACCTGTGTGCAGAATTATTTCACCCTCCATCCAATTCTATTCAACGTGGCCCATTTATGATTCAAATTAGTCCTAAGGAAATCAGGGATATGTTGGCTTTATAGCATGACAGAACGGCCACATTTCCTACTATTTCTAAGTTACAGAGCACATGGACAAACGTCAATAATAAGGTCAAGTTTCTGAATGCTGAGATGCGTCTAGGTGAGGATAATACCCAGTTGCCTCCACTGCCCACTAGCCGTGCTCAGTTCCACGCAGATGTTCAAGATGCCCTTGTTATGCTAGCCTTTATCTTCGGCCAAAATGAAGATTCTATAGTGCATGATTGGCAGTTGGCGGTAATTTTCAAATTAAAAACTATGGATAAGTCCCAGGAGTATCATCTAGATATTGCAGAACAAATCTCTGCAGCTATGGTGGAACAACTCAAAAATTTCCCTCAAAAGCGTGTTTTTAGGTACTTTGCATATATTTTCCATTTGATGTTGTATCAAAATTTTGGTCTCTTCAAGCAATACATGTCTTTAAATATGTATGACCTAGAGTCTGGTAGTAATAGAACTATTCCCGTGTCTGCATGGACACATGTTTTGTCTGATACCTCTGACCCCTATGAGTTTGCGGAATGTTTTGTTGCCCCTGCTTTTAGTCAATTGAGTTCTGAACCTATAGAAAATAGGATGACACAGAGTCTCAGAGGTTTCCTAACCAATCATCTAATTCCTTGTGATTATTTCTTTGGGGCTCACACAACTATAATTAGAGTCCATGGTTTTAGTGGGGAACCTATTTATTGCCAAAGGTCTTGACCCCTAGGGTCATATTTTTAGAAGTAGCTCGTTAGGTGTCTGTTATAGACAATGATTTTGGTCATAAGAAGAGGAAAAAGAAAATGTATGATGTCCCTTGGACAAGGGAAAAAGCAACAATTAAAGTTAGAGGGACTGAGAATCTCCTGTTAAGGAAGTTGGCTGCCTGTGGTTTCTTGATTGTGGAAGATAAATGGAAATATGATCCAAACAGTTTCCTAGCCTCTTGGATTATCAGGAATAAAGTTTCTGCAAAAGTTGTTCATGAGGGGCCCCCATTCTGGGAAGATAGAAGGTCCCCAAAGGAGGATGACCTTGCATTCTATGTGGAATTAAGTGATCTACCATATGAAGGGCCCAGGTCCTGGGAAACATTTTATGTGAAAGAGTGGGAGTTTGACCCCAAAGTGAAAATGACCCCAGGTCTAAGGAAAACTTTGAAAAGTATGGAATGGAGTGCAGAGAAAATTGAGGTTACTGGAAATATAGACAAGAGATCTCTAAATTGACTCACACATTTAGAAATGTAGAGACAGATGAGACATGGGAGTCAATTTAGAATGAATGGCATCCATCTCCAGTCTCAAGCCTAGATATTAGCAACATTCCAAGGAAGTCTCAAGAAGTTGAGGAGGAGATAGAAGAGGTCCAAGAAATCTAGGAAACAGGACAAGCCTCATCTACAAAACCTAGAGCTCCATGGCCTCCATCTTTAAGCACCCTTGTGAAACAAAAAGAAACTATATCATCGCCGTCTCTCGGGACCCATATAACTTCAGCATCTGGGGGTCTCGGAGCGGCACCTTTGAAACAAACAATAACTGATGTTGAAGAATAAGACCCATAAGAGGCATCAGGTAGGCCTCGGAAGATAAGAAGGTTAATTTTACTAGAGGAGGAAACAGAGGAAGAAGAATCAATGCCCTAGCAACTACAAGTTCCAACCATTTCATTAGTGGCTCAGGTAAGTACTTCTTCTCTCTTCTCTCCTATCTCTATTTTTTCTTATTTAGGAGTGGCAACCCAAAGTGCCCAAGTTTCCACATCTCCTGCCACTTTTTCTGTGCCTTCACAAACCTTTGCCCCAATTGCCAGTGCACCAGCCATGTCTTCATAGGCCATATCTTCACCATTATTTTCCCCATCCATGCCCAAGAGGGCCTTGCCACAATTTGACCCTAGCCAACAAATAACTACTATTCCTTATGGCCTGCTGCAAGGTCACCCATTTGCTAGAGGATATATTGCATCCCCTCCTACTTTCCAAGCCCAATCAGATACAACAAGAAAGGCCAGAGAAGCTTAGATGGAAAAGAAAAGGAAGAAAGAGAATAAAAGCCCTATTGTGGCTCACATGAAGTCTTTGTTTGATCCCATTCAACAGTGTTTGACTGTCACACATCTATCTCCCAATGTGATCAAACCAAATGAGCAAATGCAGCCACAGGACTATGCAATGAATGTAGTGGCTATGGACATGTCCCTTTTCAGGCCATAAGACCGAGTCGAGTTAATGAATGAAACTGCTACAATAGTTGCCACTGATTACCTGAAGGTGTTCAAAGGGCTACAAAAAGTTGAAGCTGATTTCACATAGGAGAAGGTTAATAGTAGTAATCTAACTTGGGAGATACAGGCCAAGGTAAAAGAAATTGATATCTTGAATAAAGAGTTACAATCTACTGTTTCCCTACAGATTCATCAAATGACATAGGCTCAAGTTTTAGCCTTAAAGACTGAGTTGGCACAGGAAAAAGTTGTTGTTGCCACATTAAGACAGGAGAAGGCCACTATTGAGAAAAGATATCAAGATAAGTTGTCAGAGGCAACACAATTGCAATAGACATTATTAAAGGAGCAGAATCTAAATAGTACAACTCAAGCATAGTACATGGCCGAGCAACAAAAGACTAAACAACTAACAATTGAGTTGGCAGATAGACCACAGAATGCAAGAGTTTTGAATTTGGTGAAAGAATTATATGTGTCTGTGTGGAAAAGAATCTCTAAGGAGATTATACAACTTAAGCCATCTCTTACTTTCTTTTTGAATGCCCAACAATTGTGTGAGAAAGTGGAATCTTCTATGTAGGCAACATTGTCTATTGTTTCATTAAGAGTTTCTGATTCTCAGCTTTTGTTGCAGAAATTATATGACACAGCTGATGAGACACTATCTGTAGCTAGTATAATGACAGAATGGTTGCTACAAAAAAGGTGAATGAAGTTTTGAGCTACAACTCTGCTGCTATGAATTGTAAAGAGCTCTTGGACATAGTTAAAGGAGTCAAAAATATGAAGAAGCATATTGAAGATCTAGTGCAAATGGGTTTGCCTTCACCTTTCCTTGACAATAATACAGTATTGATGATTGATGAGATAAAGGATTTGCTACTGACAAAACAAAATGATCAGACTATTTTTTAGGGTCTAAGTGATTCATCTAGTGTGGGAGAAGTCGAAGCTGTGTTGGTGCCAATGGCTCAGCTTGAGTTTTAATTATGAGCTGTAGTTCAAATTTTGCAATCTTTTTCTCATAAAGATATTACCAATTTAGATTTTTCTTTTCAAGATTTGTAGAGCAGACAAGGGCTATCAGATTCAGAGTGGTCTGTATACCAGACTGCATTGCAGAATTTATGATTGAGTTTTCATTTGACAGTGGCTGAACAATTTTGTTTCTCTTTTTGGAGTTCTTTCTGAGTAGGCCCAGAAGTCCTAGTGATCTTCATGAACTGTAGAGCTGAAAACTCTATATTTTGTTTCAGCCATATTGTCTCAACATATTTCCAGTTGTAGTATATTTCAGTGGCTATGTATTTGTGGCTATTTCTTTCTTGAGCGCGGATCGTGCCATGTGTCATGTTATTTTAGAGTGACAGTATTAAGCGGACACTGCCGCGTGTTTCTTCTACATGTTTCCTTCTAAGGTTCAAGCTTGCAGTGGAGTGTACCATGTGTTGATACCAGAATCCATGTCTAAAAGTTGGTTTTATGCCGTGAGCTTGTAGGTTGTGCCATGTGTCATTTTGTGCTATAAGAAAAAGCTACCGCGTGTATATTCTTTTGTTGAATCTTTGTTTGTACTAGCGCGTATGTGGTGGGCCCACAATATAGAGACACAATTTGAAGCTTGCAGCGGAGTGCACCACATGGCGGAAGCGGAGGGCTAAACTATTTTCTTTTGATGCTCTTGGG
This sequence comes from Cunninghamia lanceolata, assembly GCA_027924645.1. NCBI lineage: Eukaryota > Viridiplantae > Streptophyta > Pinopsida > Cupressales > Cupressaceae > Cunninghamia > Cunninghamia lanceolata. Next base: position 5,802,746 of record BSBN01000918.1, on the reverse strand, counting down.
TGGATACATGTTATAATTCTCAATTGCTACCGGAGTGTGACAAGTGTCAATCTCTGCGGGATTCCTCAGGACCTTTTTTATAAGCTATTGACATTGTTGGATGGCGCCGCATGTCCAAAGTTGGTTTATGTGGAAAGTGCCATGTGTCGCAGTTTTGTTTCTTTGTGTAGGTATGTTGAAGGTATACGGTGGGTCCCATAATTAATGTCTTAGTTTCTAAGTGTTGTGGAGAGTTACAAATGTCATAGCGACAGTTGCTCAAGCATAAGGATAAAGAGTTTCTATCTTCCAGTGGATGCTGCCATGTGTCTCAGTGTTTTGTTGGAAGGTGCCACGTATCATTTTTCAAGGTCTTGCAGATGGCAACAAGTGGTGCTATTTTGTGTACTTTGTTTGGAAGGTAAAGAGTTAATAGTTGAGCAGACAGTGCTGCGTGTTACATTTTTGAAGCTTTTAGAGCCCACGGGTGCCGCCATGTGTCATAACAGAAATGCAGTTAGAGTGCCACATATTTCATTGCTCAACCAATGAACACATAGGGAATAGCAGTTATAGATTCAGAAGATCTTAGAGTCAGAGGAGTCCCAGTTAACTTCAGTTCTGTTATGCCATTGAGATTTTGGGTGGTTGCAGGTGATCTTGAGCCAAGTTTATGGCTATATATATGCAGGAATTGTAATAGATTAAGGGATATAGAATTAAGAAGATATCGAGAATTAATTAGAAAATTCAGAGATGTTGCTGTGACCAGATTGTATCATTTTGCCTTAGCCTAGCTGTTTCTGATAAGAAGGTTGATATACCTATGCATGACTCTGTGCCTTTTGTATTTGCCAAACTATTAATGAAAGAAGCTCTGTTCTATGCCGTTGATGATACTATCTGTGTCTTTGCAAAATCTTATGAGTTTAGCCTTTGATCTTTTGGTTCATTTACAATCTATTTATATTAATCATGCAACATTTGCTCTTTAATAAAGCTGAATCTTAAGAATCTGTTCACTGTGCTAGTTAAGGAAACACATTTTACTCAGGCAGATCACCATAGTATTAGATTTTACTTATTGTATCTGTAATCTTGTTTCTTCCTCTACCCTTTACTCAAAACCCCTATTAAAATAGGAAGAGCTAGCTTCTTTAAAATTTGGAGGTTGTTTCAAGTAGCAAGTCCCCATTCTTGAAACTTCCCATGTTGGTGTTGAAACCTATGTAATTTTAAGCATCAACACCCTCTACACATTTCATGTTGTTTGATCTTTGGCTAACTTGTAATTGTAATATTCTTGTTGTCTCTGGCCGACTTATAATGCAATCAATGTAATATCATGCATATCTTGTAAACCTAGTTGATCTAGATGGAGTAAGATTGCAAGTATGAATGTGTGAAGTGGAATATGGATCTGTAGTGCATTATGATGTGTAATTGAAGGAGAAATAGCAGAAGTAATAGGGTCTGTCCTGATTCATCTTGAATATAGTTTTGAGACAAAAGGGAAGTGAAGAGTGTGCCTAATTAATTGTTGGAGGCAATGAGCCAAAGACAAAACTTATTATAGGCTAAAAGTAGTGAGTCAGTAAGCTGCAGAGAAGACATTTGAAGAAGTTGCAGAAGTTTTCAAAGCATAAGAGAAATCATCAAAAGAGAAGTGAAAAAGCATAATTGCAATCATCAAAAGGAGTGAGCTTCATTGTCAGTTTCAAGCAGTAAAAGGACTATCATGTTGTAATCATTTTTGAGTTTGTTCTCAGTTTGGGGAGTAGTTGCTTCCTTGGGCTAAAGCCCTAAAACAAAGTCTATATGGATTTGTAGCTTCCTTGGGAGTGACCCTAAAACCTTTCTTAGGGAGTAGTTGCTTCCTTGGGTTGAAGCCCTAAAACAAATTCTGCAGGGAGTTGTAGCTTCCTTGGGTTGTATCCCTAAAACAAAGTTGTAACAGTGACTCTTTTGTGAGGCTGGATTAGAGTAGTAGCTCCTAGAATATTTTCTCACCATGGGTTTTCCCCTTTGGGGTTTTCCACGTATATTTAGTGTTGTTGCAAGTATGTGCTTACCGTTGTTGTCATTGATGTCAACATATCTATGTTGTCATTGATGTCAGCTGTGTTCTTGTTTTGATGCTTGCTTGTGTTGAGATAATTGATTTGTAATGACTTAAATAAGTGTTGAAGATAATGAGAAAATGTTCCTGGTATTGAGTTTCCAAGTGCTTTTGAGAAAATTTTCTCTCCTAGTGGAAACAGTGTGTTGCAGAGTATCCTAGTTTGCAGAAGAACAATAAAGTGTTTTGCTCCGCATTTCTTGTAGATTGAATATCTTTGTTTGTGGTTTAGATGTTATATTGAAGGATGTATATAATTGTTATGTTTCAAGTTTGAGCCTTTGGTGTGAAGATTTGAGCAAGTTGTGTTCACCAGAGTAAAAATTGTTTTTCTGTGCATTTAGTGGTGACAGGGAGAATGTGTTCTGCTCCACATTTCTCTACAATTAAGTCTTACAATTTGCGGTTCTGGAATTAAGTTTGTGATGAGGATATGTGCCTTTAGTTCAAATGGTTCATGATTTGGTGGTCCGCAAGTGATCTTTCTTTATGACAGTGGCCGACAGTAAAGTTTAAGTGCTTCAGTTTGAAGAATCTAATGCATAAAGTGTTTAGAGGTTGTGCGGATGTTCTTGGTGATTGTAAAGTGATTGTGGATGTCTCTAGATCATGTTCCTACCTTTGATTGGTTTGCAAAGTATAATCCAGATCGTGCATGAAGTGTGTTCTTAAGGGTTTTAGTGTTAACACCAGTTTTAGCCGACTTGGTTGTTCTCACTATTTGCGGTTATACTTTGGAGGTGGTGATAGCATGTTGGAGCATGGAAGATTGTGTTTGAGTCCTAGCTAAGGTGTGGTTTGGTCCACATTCATTCTTTCTCTTTCATTAATCTATTTAGGTCCAAACCTATTCTTATGTATATGTGTTTGCCGACCTTGGAGATTGTTCTAATGGTTGATGATTGTAATGCCGACCTTGATGATCATTCCAAGGTTGATGAATTGTATAAATACTTCTAATTAAATTGTGAAAATGTATCCAAGTGCAAAGATGTGAAGATAAGTATGAAGTAAAGAGTAGAGCATAGCATAGGATGTTTATTGTGCTTCAATGGAACTGAACTTTGGCATAGTGTAGATGCTACTATCTCAGTTCACCAAAACTGGCAGTGAGCCATCCCATTGGTAATGAGCCTTCTCTTTTGCAATGAGGAATCTAGGCAGTGAGCCTCTGATTTTCGGTATTGTTATTACATATATTATTGTGAGCTAACAGTCACCTTGGTTTTTCCCTTATAGGGTTTTTCATATAAAAATCTGGTGTCTTATGTGTTGAATGTGTGAATGTGTTAAGTTTCTAATTTCATGCTTTCATGGTTAAAATACAATAACATTGTTTAAGCTGATGATGCTTTAATGGTTTTGAAATATTGGTTACAACTAATTCACCCTCCCTCTCAGTTGTCTTTCCCTTTTCAACAATTAGTATTAGAGCGAGGGTTCCTCGGTAAAGAGTCTAATAGCTCAAGGTAGATTCAAGATGGTGCACAGAAAGGAGTCACCATAGTTTGAGGGAACAAACTATGCTCTATGGAAGGTATGAATGAAAAGTTATCTCATTTCACTTGGTTATAATGTTGGAAAATGGCAAAGAAAAAGTATACTATTCCTCAAAATGGACCAGCAGATGAAGATGAAATCAAACAGTATGAATTAAATGGAAAAACTAGAGATGCTCTATTGAATGCCTTATCTAACACTGAGTTGATAAAAGTTATGGATTTGGAGACTGCTCATGAGATCTGGGAAAAGTTGAAAAGTTTATATGAAGGAGATGATTCTGTAAAAAGTGCCAAACTGCAAAACCTGAAAGCAATATATGAAACCTTGAAGATGAAAACATAACTATATACATGCAGAAAGTTGATGAAATTGTCAATGGAATCAAAGGTCTTGGAGGAACTATTGATGAGAATGAGATTGTACTGAAGATTCTTAGGTCATTACCTAAATCCTATAGTCACAAGGTGGCAGCAATTGAAGAGGTTATGATTGTGCAAAAGATTACAAAAGATCAGTTGCTCAAGAAGCTTACAAATTTTGAAATGAGAGAGTTTGGTGACGCCCTGCCAAAGATTAAGACAACTTTCAAAGCCAACACTTCATAAAAGACTTCAAGAGCTCATAAATACGCTGTGGAATCAGATGATGAGCTTGATGAGGTTGAATCCAACTTTGTGGATAGAATACAAAGAGGTTCTGGTAAGTTTAAAGGGAAACTACCATTCAAATGCTTTTCTTGTGGTAAGATTGGTCACTATGCATCCAGATGTCCGGAGAGAATTAAAAGAGGTAAGAAGAAGTTTGAAAGTAAACCTAGAATTGTTAAGAAATGCTATATTGTCAAAGATCTTGATGATGATGGTGTAACATATGATGAGTCTGATGATGCTAATACTAGTACAAATGAATGCTTGTTCATTTCTATTAAAGAAGAACCTGTGTCTACTAATCCTGCTAGCTTTGTGAAGGAAGATAAACCAATGGAAGAGAGTGCATTATCTGTTCAGGTTGAGAAGGATAAGAATGAATGGATTATTGATAGTGGATGTTCACATCACCTGAACTGGTGATAAAAGTAAGTTTGTAAGTTTGGAAAAGAATGATGGAGGATCGGTTAGGTTTGGAGATAATGCAGCTGGTAAGATATGTGGAAGAGGGTCTATTTATTTTGATGGAAAGCATAATACAGATGATGTTCTATATGTGAAGGGACTAAAGAATAATCTTTTAAGTGTTGGCTAGATGTGTGATAAAGGGTATGATATGAGTTTCAAGGACAATGCATGCAAGATCATGGGAAGCTCCGGAACAGTGATTGCAACTGGTAAGAAGACTAGAGGTAATATCTATCATTTGAGAGGAACTAATGATTGTTGTTTGTTAGCTTAGACAAATGAGAATTGGTTGTGGCATAGAAGGTGTCATATCAATTTTGACAACTTGGTAAAGATATGTTCAGTACAAGTTGTGAGAGATCTGCCTAGGCTTGTGAAGCCCACTAATACTATTTGCAAGGAATGCCAAATGGGAAAATAGACAAGTACAAGTTTTAAGAGTAAAGAACAATTTTCTGCTTGATTGTTTGAGCTGATACATATAGATTTGTGTTGTCCTACAAGAACAAGAAGTCTGCAAAGAGACATGTATTTTATATTTCTTATTGATGATTATTTCAGAATAACTTGGGTTACTTTCTTGAAGGATAAATCAGAAGCCCTAGACAAGTTCAAGTTTTTCAAGGTGATGGTTGAGAATGAGTTAGATTTGAGGATCAAATGCTTGAGGTCTCATAGAGGGGGAGAGTTTACATCAAATGAATTTAATGCATTCTATGAAGAACATGGGATAAAAGGCAGTTCTCTGTGCCTAGAACTCCACATCAGAATGGAGTTGTTGAAAGGAAGAATAGGACAGTTCAAGAAGCTGCTAGGTCAATGATGATGGAGGCTAACCTACCAGAAGTATATTGGAGAGAATCTATACACACTGCTATCTACATTCAAAACAGAGTCCAAGTCAAAGGTAATGGTACAAAAACTCCCTATGAATTGTGGTATGGAAAAGTTCCTACAGTGAAATATTTTAAAGTTTTTGGAAGCAAATGTTATATCAGAAGAGATGAAGAGTTAGGTAAGTTTGATGCTAGATGTGATGAAGGAATATTCCTTGGATACTCCACTAAGAGTAAGGCCTACTGGTGCTACAATAAGAGATTGAGAAAGATCATTGAGAGTGCAAATGTGAGAGTTGATGAAGATAGGGAAAGAATATTAGATCTAGGAGGCTATGAATCAGATGAACCTAATACTACAAAGAATGAAGAAAAATTTAAACAAATGGTTAGTCAAGATGAAGAAGAAAAAGCTCCAGAAAAAACCCCAGGTATGTAAGGATTAATCATTCTGAAGATCAGATTATTGGTGATAAAAGCAAAGGGGTATTGACAGATTGAACCTAAGAATGTAAATGAGGCCTACAAAGATGAAAGTTGGGTAAAAGCCATGGAAGAAGAGCTGATGCAGATAGAGAAAAATCAAACTTGGGAATTGGTCCCTAGACCTGCTGATAAGAATGTGATTGGAACTAAGTGGGTATTTAGAAACAAGATGAATGAAAATGGAGTAGTAAGAAACAAATCATGGTTGGTATGCAAAGGATATTCTCAGGTTGAAGGCATAGATTTTGAAGAGACTTTTTCTCCTATGGCAAGGATTGAAGCAATAAGAATGTTCCTGGCATTTGTAGCACACAAAGACTTCAAACTATACCAGATGGATGTGAAGTCTATATTCTTGAATGGAGAGTTGGAAGAAGAGGTTTACATTGAACAACCAAAAGGATTTTGGACATCAGACCAAGGTAACATGGTATGCAGATTGAAGAAAGCCTTGTATGGACTTAAGCAAGCTCCTAGAGCCTAGTATGCAAGATTAGACAAGTATTTTTTGCAGTTATTGTTCAGTAAAGGTACTGCTAATAGAAATCTCTATTTCAAAATCAATAATGATCCAATTCTAATTGTTGTAGTCTTTGTGGATGATATTATCTTTGGAGGCAATGAAGGTATGTGTAAGAGATTTATAGAGGAAATGCAAAAAGAATTTGAGATGTCTGTGTTTGGTGAAATGAATTTCTTTTTAGGACTATAGATTACTCAATCAGATAAAATAATTTTCATTTCTCAGTCCAAGTATGTGAAAGAATTGCTGAAGAAGTTTGGAATGGAGGATTCTAAGCTAGCATGCACTCCTATGGTAGCTGGCTGCAAGCTAAGGAAGAATGATGAATCACCTAAGATTGATAAGAAAAAGTATAGGTCTATGATTGGAGGACTACTTTATTTAACTTATACCAGACCTGACATAATGCATGTAGTCTATCTTGTGGCAAGATTTTAAGAAGATCCCAAAGAGTCACATGTGATGGAAGTCAAGAGAATCATGAGATATTTAAAAGGTACTTCAGACTATGGGTTGTGGTATCCCAAAGATACTGATTTCACTCTTAATGCTTATACAAATATAGATTGGGCTGGAGATGTAGATGACAGGAAAAGTGCAAGTGGAGGTGCTTTCCTTTTGGGGAATAGATTGGTGTCATGGCTGAGCAAGAAGCAAGAATTAGTTTCTTTGTCTACTGCAAAAGCAGAATATATTGTTGCAACATGTTGTTGCACTCAAGTACTTTGGATGAAGCAAACATTGAAGGACATAAGGGTTGTGTATGAAGAACCAATTTCAATCTTTTGTGACAATACAAGTGCTATAAACATTTCAAAGAATCTAGTGATGTGCTCAAGAACAAAGCATATATCAATAAGGTATCACTTTTTGAGAGAAAAGGTAACAAAGAATGAAGTAAAGATGGAATATGTATCTACAAAGGATCAAATTGCAGATATTTTTACAAAGCCTCTACCTAAGGATACTTTTGAGTATCTCAGAGAAAAGTTAGGGGTTATCACCCCTCCTACTCTAAACTAAGATGCATAGGAAGTGCATAAGTCTAGTGGTGCCTAAAGTCTTATTCTTTACTCTGGATTGATGTTTTGAAGGCTACCTCTCAGGGGGAATAGGTAGATGTTGCTGATAAAAGTTCTTGATAAAAATAAATAAGTATTGCAGAGCTGCTAACAATGAAATTCTAGTTTGATCAGAGTAGTTGCTTGCAAGTATGTGCAGAGTGAGCAGAAGTGATATCCTTTGCCATTGATGTCAAAGGGGGAGAGAAAATCATGTGAAAAACTTAGGGGGAGAAATAATTTAGAAGTGTAAAAAGAAATGGGGAGAAAACAATTAGTGCAGAGTCTTGTCTTGATGGTGCTTATAGTTTTTCACATCAATGTTGCCATCAATGACAAAAGGGGAGATTGTTGCAAGTATGTGCTTACCGGTGTTGTCATTGATGTCAACATATCTGTGTTGTCATTGATGTCAACTGTGTTCTTGTTTTGATGCTTTCTTCTGTTGAGATAATTGATTTGTAATGGCTTACATAAGTGTTGAAGATAATGAGAAAATGTTCCTGGTATTGAGTTTCCAAGTTCTTTTGAGAAAATTTTCTCTCCTAGTGGAAACAATGTGTTGTAGAGTATCCTAGTTTGCAGAAGAATAGTAAAGTGTTTTGCTCCACATATCTTGCAAATTGAATATCTATGTCTGTGGTTTAGAAGTTATGTTGAAGGATGTCTATAGTTGCTATGTTTCAAGTTTGAGCCTCTAGTGTGAAGATTTGAGCAAGTTGTGTTCACTAGAGTAAAAACTATTTTTCTGTGCATTTAGTGGTGATAGGGAGAATGTATTTTGCTCCACATTTCTTCACAATTAAGTCTTACAGTCTGCGGTTCTAGAATTAAGTTTGTGATGAGGATATGTGCCTTTAGTTCAAATGGTTCATGATTTGGTGGTTCGCAAGCAATCTTTCTTTTATGAGAGTGGCCGACAGTAAAGTTCAAGTGCTCCGGTTTGAAGAATCTTATGGATAAAGTGTTTAGAGGTTGTGCGGATGTTCTTGGTGATTGTAACGTGCTTGTGGATGTCTCTAGATCATGTTCCTACCTTTTAATTGGTCCGCAAAGTATAATCCAGATCATGCATGAAGCATGTTCTTAAAGGTTTTAGTGTTAACACCAATTTTAGCTGACTTGGTTGTTCTCACTATTTGTAGTTATACTTTGGAGGTTGTGATAGCATGTTGTAGCATGGAAGATTGTGTTTGAGTCCTATCTAAGGCATGGTTTGGTCCACATTCAATTTTTCTCTTTCATTAATCTATTTAGGTCCAGACCTATTCTTATGTATATGTGTTTGTCGACCTTGGAGATTGTTCCAATGGTTGATGATTGTAATGTCAACCTTGATGATCATTCCAAGGTTGATGAATTGTATAAATACTTGTAATAAAAATTTGAAAATGTATCCAAGTGCGAAGATGCGAAGATAAGTATGAAGTAAAGAGAAAAGCAGAGCAGAGCAGAGTAAAGGATGTTTTTTTGTGCTTCAATGGAATTGAACTTTGGCATAGTGTAGATGCTGCTATCTCAGTTCACCAAAACTAGCAGTGAGTAATTTGGGCAATGAGCCCTAAGGTAGTGAGCCTCTGATTTTTGGTATTGTTATTACATATATTATTGTGAGTTAATACTCACCATGGTTTTTCCCTTATAGGGTTTTCCACGTAAAAATCTGGTGTCTTATGTGTTAAATGTGTGAATGTGTTAAGTTTCTGATTTCATGCTTTCATGGTTAAAATACAATAACAGTGTTTAAGTTGATGATGCTTTAATGGTTTTGAAATATTGGTTACAACTGAATCAACCCCCCACTCTTAGTTGTCTTGCCCTTTCCAACAGGTGTTATGTGGTGTTGTGCATTGTGTTGATCTCTTATGCTTTTGTCAATGCTGTAAAGTTTAAGTTTTAATCTTCTTTGGGGAGTTTGAGATTTGTTTATATATTGATTCACCCCCCCCACTCAGTATTAGGTGTGTTCAACACCCCTTGATGACATAATAGATCTCATCAACAAGTTGAATGTAACATCTCATAGCATGAGAATCACATAATACATTGAATAATACTCAACACAACATAAATCATAAGAATCATAAAGCACACTTGGAAAACACAAGGGTGGGGATTAAAGGTTGGAAGCAAATTTCTTTGTTGTTGTAGTCTTGATGCTTCAATATTTAATTCTTTAGAATTAGAGCCCCCTTGTATAATTAATTTCCTCCTTTCTTCTATGGAGCTTGGTTACTTTGAGCCTTGTCTTATAGGTGCTTTTATAGTTGATATAATCTACTCTAGTACTATTGTTGGTGCTAAAGAAAGTGTTACATCTTCAATTACTTGTTTTCTAGATAGATGAGGCTGCCAAACTTATTTTTCAAATATCTCCATCCCCCTTTGGAGATTTGTTTGTGTTTCTTGGTGCACTTGATAAAGCTATGCCCCAAGGCTCCCAAATTCTAAAGCTATTTGAGCTAATTTGATTGGGTCATATGAAGATTTCCCTTACAGAGTGTGCAGTGGCAGTGGGCATGGTGTCTAGCTAAGAACTTTAGATGAGGGAACTTCCACCACTAAACCACTATTGGCTTCAATAGGTAGATTTCTCTCCTCTTCCTCCTATGCTCTATAAATTCCCTCAAACTGGATGTTACTTGTGTCATAGTCTAATGTTGGGGAACCATGCACTTCATACCAAAGCCTTTCCCAAGATTTGTCTATTGTGACTTGACCATATGTGTGCTTTGGCTTATTAATCTCCTTCCTATACTTCCAATAGGCTTTGATTTTCTCTTCACTCTAGTCCTTGGCTTTGAGGATCTTACAAAGGCCATGTGTCATGATCTTGTTAGGGTTGTAGGTGAGAATAAGTGTGTAAAAACTCTCCCAAGCTAGGAGAGGCTTCATAGGGAGCTCATATATTTCAACATAGAGGTCTAGGGAATCACCAACAAGGTGCTTCTATGTTTCAATGTTTGGTTAGCTCTCATGGATGGATACATCTTTAGACTTGAGGTTTTTAATCCAACTGGCCATAAAGCCATCTGAGTCATAGATCTGGAAGTTGTCTAAATGCTCAAGTCCCAAGTCTACTAACTTAAACATGAGGAGCCATTTTGTGCCCCTTTTGTTGACTATGATTCCCTTAAAAGAAAAGGGGAGATCATAAAATACCTTTTTTTCCTCCCTACACCATACTCAAAGTCATTGGCATCAAGTTGGTGGACAAACTCAATCACCAGGATTTTATTGGTGACATATTTGGGAAGTTAGAAGACTTCCTCTTTGAATCCATGGAGCTAAATCATTATGTAATATTGTTTTAAGTACCAATCATAGGGTACTTTTTTGTTTTTCAACAGTGCTCAGCTTAGTGATTTCATCATAATTTGGGTTAGCGAGGATAGGGGCAAGGAAACTTTCCATGAACCCATAGTATTTTGAGGTTTGAGAGGGAACATGGATCTATGCAAACACTGGGACAATCTTTTGAGGGGTAAAATATCCATCCATGATATTTAATTACATGAATGTCTAGAAAAACTTGACATTTTGATACATTAGTAGGTGTACTAGAAACGAAGAGTACCTAAACACTCAATCTATATTGAAGTGGGTCAACTAATAGCACATAGTATCTGCTATAACCTTTGTGAAGTCATACAAGAAGTCCTACTCCTAAATGATAGTCTTCAAATTGTGGAAGGCTCCCAATTGAAATTCTTAAACTAGCTCATCATCATCCATGCTAAAAATAAAGGCCAACATTGAGTAGGAATCTTGGACATCAGTCTTGAATTAGGTGATGCCAATAGGAAGGTCTAACTTATATTTATGTTCTCTTTATCTAAACCAAGATCCTTATTCAAGAAATTGAGCTAATTTTTTTTGGTACCCTATGTCCTCTTTAGATTGTTATAACTACAATAAAAAGCTTCCACAATGTGCCCTAGTTGTAGTATTTCTTGATTATTATCAATGCTAATCACCATTTGGATGTTCTTCCCTTGAACTACCTTAACTTTGGGGTCATAGCAGTCTGCATAAGCTTGAACAAATTTTGGGCAAGGGTGCACTTGGGGCATCATGTACTAAGCTAGAGTAGAGCTCTAGACCCTAATTCTAAAGGTCTAGTTTTCTTCCAACTAGAGTTTTTATAGCATTCTTGGATGTGTACCTTCTTAAAGTTTTTTATGATTTTAGAAATCACATGATCAAAGATATTATCTGTAGTGTCTATTTTGGCAAGTACAGGTACAAATCAAAGATCTAGGATTAGTTACTTGAAATTGTATATTTATACCACAATGTTGAGGATAAGAAGAGGATTAGGGAAAGTGTGGTGGATTCTAGAAGGTTTCAATAGGAAAGAACATGTAAATTAATAAAATGTATCTACCAACAAACACAACATACATCATAACACATTATATATAAGTTAGGCCAACATGCAGTATATTATATTTATCTAAATAGCTTTGTTACAATATCAATCCATATCCCATATATAACATACTCTCATAATTCACTTCTCTTTGTCATAATACAATATAATATTTATTATAGTTAAGGTTAATACCCCATATACATGTTGTGCATATATTATATTCTTCTTCTCTCCTATTCTATTACATCTATTTGAGCCCTACTTATACTGTAGTATAAGTATCTCAAATGGTGTGTCTTTTGTACATATGATGGATTTTGGTTGTGTTAATATCTCATCCCTTTTGTGGTGGATGATTCTTGTTGTAAAGTCAGCTCTATCCGACCAACAACATCCTCCCTTTGAAATGATGTTTTATCCTCAAGACATCCTGGCTCTATCTTGTAAAATTTGATAAAATTATGTACCATAAAATGTTTTTAGGAACCAAATTCTTCTCAAGGTAAGATATGCTTGTAGATCCCTTGCAAATTGGCATATGTGTTTTCCCATTGTGTGATTCCTTACTATAACAACAAGATTTGCCCATTGATATCAAGCGTGATCTACTCTCCATCCTCTAAGGTATTTGGTATTTGAATTTTCATTGTAAACTTATTAGCTTATGTGAGTAGGACTGTCATATGGGCAAGGTGGAGGCTAACTACTTCCTTGTCATGTCCCTTTTTCCAAAAATAGCACTTACTAAAAATAGTAAGTCCTCACTGTCCCAAAATAGTAAGTCAATGGTAAAAGGACAACTTTGGAAAATATTATTATTTAATATTTATATTGTTCCAATGCAATATTCATACCTTGGACAAATAAATATTAAATTAATAAATATTTTAGTGGTGCCAGCACAAGTGAGGTGTTTGCTGAAAAATAGTAGGTCAAGATCACAAGGTTGCATTGGGGAATAATATTTATTTAATATTATCTTGTTAGGTGCAAATTCCAAATCCTAGAAAATAAATATTAAATAAATAATAATAAATAAATGCATGCATAAAGCAAGGCATTGAGATTTAGTGGAGCAAAAAAATAGATTTTTGTGTTATGGGAAATCTTTCCATTTATGGCTTTTTTGGTTGAAACGACAACTTGGAGTGTTGGAGTTTTTTAGAAAAGATTATTTTGGGAATTAATAATGATTTTCCAACAAGCATGGCACTGGGATTTGGGCTCCCAAATTGGAAATGACATATAAAAAATAAAGGCTTTCATTTTGAAGGATTATTGCTATTTGATCATTTTTCTTCATAGAGCTATTTAGCTTGTGTATCTTCGGTGGGTGATGTATCCATTGAAGCTAGAGACTCTTGGGCATTGTTTGAGGGTTTTAGATTGTCTAAGGCTATTTAGCTTTGGATCTTAGAGGGTAATCTCATCCAGAGGTTACATTTGCATTAGAAGATTCATGGAAGTTAGGTAGTTTTCAGTGTTTTGGGTTTGCAGGTTTTTGTAGATATTTCAATGTTTCCTGGAGCAGTAAATGGTGTTGTTGTTGTGTAGCACATGGATATCTATGTTTTTTCTACCGCATATCCTTCCCAGACCTCAAATTTATGATTAAAATCAGTTAAGGGACATTTCAAGTGGTATCAGAGCATAGATCTTGCTAGCCTGCAAGGTACTGAGTTGTTGATCATGGGAGGGTTCTTCAAATCCTTATTGAGGAGTTTGGAAAATGATCTTTTACTCTCCAAAATATCAATATGGTTTGATTAATATTTTATCAAATGTATAATTTCAAAGTCAACCCTCACTTTTTATGAATATGCAAAACTCACCAGGAAAGATTTGCCTAAAGAAGGAGTGGTTTTCAAAATTTTTGAAGAATACCTTTCAGAGGAAAAATTTGAAGTATCATTTGAAGATTATTTCATGAGAAGATAGAAGGAAAGAGTTAAGATGGAAAATGCTTCAATTACAAAAAATCAAGAAGAACAAATGAAAGTTGATATTTAGGATAGCTTTGAGTCAAACAAGGAGGAAGATATTTTCTTGCAGGAGGAAGAAGACATGGAGCATAATGCAAAGGAAGAACAAACCATTGATTCCACTACATAAATTGAAGGTGAAAATTATTTTTCATTTGAATATGTTTCATTAATTTATAATGTCTTCTTGTGTCAATAGAATAATAATGAATTCAATAAAAGAAAGGAATCACTTGTCAGTTGTGAAGAGGTCAAGATGGAGGAACATGCACCGATTCATGCACTTACTTCTGAACTTCTAGATGGGGTTTTGAGTTACAAGAAAGAAGATGTTGCAGATATCCTAACCAAGACTCTTATAGAAAAGGGGATGGGCATGTTGATTTTAGCTTGAGGTATGAGAATATTTCAGATTTGTCTCCTTCTATATCACTACAAAATTCTTGCCATCATGGAAAGCATGCTAAAAAGGGTGATAGAGTGAGGGATACAACTTGCAGTATAGGGCATGAGGACTCTTTGATTCAAGCCCAAAATTGTGTTTTCATATGGGATCTAGGTAATCTCTTGAGGATTAAAGTAGTTAGAGATACTATTGAGTTCTCCATCTCTTCTATTTGGAATGAAAGGAAGTTTATGAGGATTCATATAGGGTTTGTTGTGTTTTCTAACCATATTATGAAGGATCAATGTTTAAATTTTATGGATCACTTGTGCAAGCCAAGTACCAAACTTGAAGATAAGATTTTGGGTAATGGTCAAATGGAGATAGGCACAATGAGATGCATATCATGGGAATGTGGTAAGGAAAGAAGGTGTCAATTTGATATTGCCAATTTTATTACTAAGCATGGCATGGTACTTTTAGGATCAAGCTTCATACATTTTCTCTACCATTGGATCTTTGGAGGAGTTTACAAGAAGGATAAGACTCTAAAAGATGACCTCATTGTTCTTAGCATCATGAAGGCTATACAGTTATCATACTTGGATCATATCAATAGAACTTCAGACATGAAGGAGAATGGAATGCAAGAAGTATTTGATGAGCCAATGAAGGTAACCAATTCATATCTTATTATTTCCATTTCAGTTTCCTCACATCCATTTGTGGAAGGATATGGTGTTTCAAGGGGAGTTGATTGAGCTTCATTAATGGAAAGGTGCGACTTCATTCAAATTGAGAACATGAACTTGACAGTTGTAGGAAATGGGTTTTCTTTTATGGTAGAACATTCCAGTATGTTTTAGAATTTGCCATGGTTTGCATTGAGTATATGTACTTAACACATGCTAAACTATCTCTTTATGAGGAGGACTCCCAAGATCACCCTATTGAGGAATATGCACATGAAATGGATATCTTGCTTGATATAAATGTCAAATTACAGCTTGCCAAAATTTTCAAATCAGCAACTTATACAGGAAAGTTCCATTTGATCACACATGAGCATGAGGGAAATGATGTGAAGAATCACATAGTTCAATGTGTTAGCACTCATTTTGACCTAGAGGTTGAATTTTTCATGTCTAGAGGGTTTCTTCACTTAAACCCTATGTATTCTTTCCCATCGGCGTGACCTCGCAGGCGTTTTGGCGATCAGGTTGGTGGTAGTGATGTGCTGTCGGCGTGACATACACTATCGGCATGTCTTTTTTCTGGTTGCCCGACAGGATTGTTCTTACCGATGGTGCCATCGGTGTGATGTATACTATTGGTGAAGCATTTTCCTGTTCAACCGACGATGGGTGTTTGGCCGATGAAGTGTCATCGGCATGTGTCTCGCCGAGGGATTTGTGTATCGGGGTGATCGTTGTTATCGGCATGCTTCGTTTGTTTTTGGCCGATATGGATGGTCTGGCCGACGGTGGAGTTGGCGTTCGATACATTGGGAAGTGCTATCGCCATGACTTTGGCTATCGGGCGAGCCGGCGTGGGATTCACCGATGGAGTGGTGTCTGGTCGATGGTGTTGTATCGGCATAACAAGTGATATCGGCCAATGTGTTTTGTGGTTCGCCGATAGAAGGAAGTCACCCCGATGGGGAATGCCATCGGGATGACTTTGTGTTCAGTTTGACCGACGGTGGGCTATCGGTAGGAGTTGGGCCGATGGCTTGATGGTGGATGGCTCGAGGATGTTCATCGGCATGACTGGCTGTGTCGGTGATGGGACTTTTTGCCAGGCCGACGGTGTTGGTCTGGCCGATGGCAGTGTTGTTTGAGCTTTCATCGAAGTATCTTGGCTTCGGTGTGATTAGTGGTGTCGGTGAAGGATTTTCTAGCTAGCCTGATGGTTAATCTCTGGCCGATGAAGGGAGTGTGGAGTTTGTGATCGGCCAGACTTTCGAGATCGGCGGGAGATTTTTGGGGTTGGCCGATGGCCTAAGTCTTGGCGATGGGTATTTGGCGGATGGTCGTGTGTTGAGCGTAGCAAAAGGTGCTCGACATCTATTAAGCATGCGGCTATGTTTATAAAGCGCTAGTATGTTCTCCTCACCGTGCATGTGGGATTATTCCCCTGTATGTTTTGAACCTGCGAGGGAGGCGTTTTGGCAGGAAGCCTCATGTTGACTACAGCGACAGTCTCCAAGTGAAATGCGGGTGGTTGAGCCATCAATGGCGACTGTAGCAGGGGCATGGGCAAGTTGTTGGACAGTCATGTACCTGATCTTTGGCATGAAGACTCCCAGATGGCGGCGTAGGGATCGAGGGTTCCTTCTGTCTCTGCAGCAATAAATTTTAGGTGCCATTCCTTTGAAGGATCTGTATCTGGCAAATTTTGTAACAGTCATGTAATTAATTGCTGTGGTACACTCTCTGGCTGTTATAAGTAGACTGTGTTACCATTTTTTAGGTTGTTGAAAGTTGAAGATTTTTTGGCTCTGTAATTCAAAACAAGCTGATCTGGTTGCTCTGTACAGCTAAACCTGTGAGTCTATGTATCTCTTGTTGTATGTTTTGGCATGAACCCACTGATTTCATGATTAATCTTATATGAGAAATGCTATCTTAGCATGTGTTTTGTTAATTCTGTCTCCAGTATTGCATGTATTCTTCTTCTGAATCTGGATATTTGGGTAATGTTTGAGACTCTAGAACATAGAATTCCTATGTTGAATGTCTGATCTTTTAACTTCTGCTCAAGGGGTAGATTAAACTGTTTTCAGGTTGAACATTGGGAAGGGTATACTGCAGTAGGGATGCCATAAGTAGAGATAACTTAACACTCTGTATTGGGAGATATCTGTAAGGCAGGTATCATATATATCCCTCTGAAATCCAGTTTTAGCTATTCATGTTGATCATTCACAGGTGTATGTCTATTGACTCCAGGCCCTGGATAGGCACCAATCTCGCTTTGTGTTTGTGTTACAACCATGTCCAGCTTTGCATCCAAACTTAAAATCAAAATTGAAATCTAAAACAACCATTAGGACATTAGCATTAGTTTTAGGATCCTCAGTCCTCTGTCTACAACTGCAAATAGGCCCAAAGCTAGCCCCTTTGTTCTTATCTTTCAGTTTTGGTCTACTTACAGGAGGACTCATCTGCTTTCTGTCAGCATCCCATCCTTAGTATGCACATTATCATGGGTGTTGAGTAGGGAATACCCCCCTAGGTCTTGCAGAGCCTGAAGAAGAAGAGGAGATAAAATATAGAGTCTATCTCCTACACTGTTGGCCCCTGGCCCAGAGATCCTATTGATCACTGATGGCTAACTTGTAGGGAAATCTGGGAATAAGCATTCAGTCTGGGAAAAAACCAACACAATGGTTGCAACATAAGAATAAAATTCAAGGAGCCATAGGATGTCACTTCCTATTTGACTATTGTAATGCAGCAATCTTGAGATCTAGTAAGCAACATAATCTACTTTATGTTATTCAATTGCTTCCAAATCTACAAAGAATGGTGTTTATTAATATGCACCCAAGATCACCATTGGACAAAAGATTCCAACATTTCATAGAGTTGGAAATTAATTTGCATCAAGAAATTTTGAGGAAGAATTATGTCATATACTTGGGCCAAGTCATTAGTGCCCAGGGCATACAAGAGGATGCAAGACAAGAAGAGTTGGAAGGGGTTGAAAAGGTAAACATCTCATGTCATGTAATTATCATTTCAGATTTCTCATAAGCATTGTTTATAGGGTGTGATGATTTAGGAAATGGATTTGCTATGGTTACAATGAAAAGGTGGAAACCCACGAACATTGATAGCATAAAATTCAATGATGTTGAAGAGAGCTTCACTATGAAGGATGAGGAGGTAACTTCTACCATGTCTACTTTTGAAAATTTCAATGATCATTCAAGTTATGGTATATGCATGATAGAAAATAATCACAAGGGATTAGTGTCCCTCTTGGATCTATATGATTGGAGTGATGAGTCATAGGAATGGGGTGACAAGTATATTCTAGTGGATGGTCTCAGGGAGTACATCATCTTTCCTCAGGATAAGTTATTGTTTGCATACATAGAATTTAGAGTTTGGTGGTATAAATGTTGCTTTTGTGGGGTGCTAATTTGTATTCTCCTACTGTATTTTTTCCATTATGGATCATATCATGGAGTTACATATAGTATCATTCAAGATGAGGTAAAGTTTGGGATAATTAGTATTGTTTCCAGCAGGGTGTATCTCCACATTTCAAAGGTAAAAGAGGAAATTGTTTTCATATTGTGTAGTATGAATTGACTGTTATAACAGTCTTATGGGTTGTAAAAATCAGATTTGTGACATAGTAAGAAGCTTCAGATGTTTTTGTTACAAACTACCTAGTGCTAGTGCATGCATACAATAGAACCATAATGAACTATTGCTTGCAGATTCAATTTTTTAGAAATGGTGGTGTATTTGCTGCTATTATATGATGTTAATTGTTATTACTCAATAGTAACATTGTTATTCTAGATCAGATCCTGAAGTTGCATTTAACATCCTTCAAGTTGAGGCAAAGTTTGAAACAACTGGTGTAATTTTTAGCAGGGTTTATCTCTACATTTCAAAGATTTACTTCATTATTGGAATTTGCAATGTATTGGTGCCTGCATGAGTAGTCAGTTTTCAAGCATTTGAACATGTAGGCACCTTCCCTAAAAATCCAAAAATTTCTAAGTCTTTGGGCCTCCTCAGCATATTTCAACTACAGCATCATATTTTCTTCGAGGAGGAGGTCATCATCATCATATTTCCAGTCATCACCCTATTGTTTCTCGTGGGGGTCATCATCATATTTTCTGTCAGCCTGATCTTTTGCTCTGGGGTGATATCTTAACATCAGGTGATCTTACTTAAGATCATCCTGATGATGTTGCTGCAAGGTTCTAAGTATGACCTGATATTCATCGGGGTCATCATATTTAAACATCGGGTGATCTTTGTTAAGATCATCCTGATGTTGTTTTATCACTTCATGTTCGTTGTTTTCTCACCCTGATGATGCTGACGTCATTCTTATGTCAGGGTGATATTTGCTTTTCTGCCTGTCTGCATCATGATATTTTTGAAGGGAAATATTCGCCTGTCGGCTTCATGCATTGTCTAGTGGGGGGTGATCATTTCAAATATCCGTCATATTCATATATCACCCCGATCTTATAGTGGAGGTATAGTGCAGCATGATTTTTGTGCATGAGGGTGATATTTCAAATATTTGGTTATCTTTCGAATATCATCCTGATGCCGACATGATGGTGATGTCATCAAGGTCCAGGGGTCATATTTTAACATCAGTCATTTTATGGAGATCCCCTGATGTTGCGAATATGATGATGACGTCATCCAGATATGAGGAGGTGTGCGATAGGCAAATATATTGATGACGTCAGCAGGATATGATGGTGATGTCATCAGGATGTTCATCGGCCAGACATTTGGTATCGGCTAAGCAGGAGGATCTTCCTCCGATGCATTAGGTTGTGCTGATGAGGGTGAATATCAGGTTGATATCTCACGCGAAGGTAAGGTTGGTCATCAGGCTGATATTCAAACATCAAGGTGATATTTTATATCAGGTGATGCAGACGGCATGATACTTTCCCACAGGGTGATATTTTTTGCGGGGTGATATTTCACATCAGGGTGATGTGAATTATCAGGGTGAACTCATGCAGATGATGATGTTGACGTTAGGGTGATATTGAGTATCCGGATATCATGTTGGAGGATGATGATGATGAAGGTCTTATACTAGGTGCCACAGGAGCAAAATCACTGACATTATATGTGCTCACGACCTAGTATATAAAGTAATGAGAAGGTTGCCACAGGGTGCACGTGGGATAATTGGTTCTTGTATGATTTGAATTATCAGGATGATACATTTTGGCGGGAAAGGTTTGCGATGCACAGTATTCTGTATTTCCCAAGGCTGCGAGTTGGTGTGCCATTAATGGCAGTTGTTGCAGAGGTATGGGCGATGGCATGGACGGATCTAGTACCCGACTGAAGATGTACATCCACAGGTGGTGGCGCAAGGCTCGAGGTTTCTTCTTGTCTCCTCCCCTACTTGCCACATTCAATGTGTTGAGCGCCATTTTCTCAATGTACTGTATCTGGTGAATTTTGAGTTTGCCTGGTGGTTAAGGCTGAGCACCTCCTTGCTGTATAAGTAGGGTTGTGTTGCTCATTTGTAAGTTGTTGAAAACTAGACATATTTGGCTCTGTAATAATAGACAATTGGTTTTGGGTTGCTCTGTGCAGGAGGTCTTGTGAGTTTATGTATCTCTTGTTGTATGTCTCATGCATGAATCTACTGATTTCATGATTGATTTTATATGAGTAATGTTGTATTTGCATGTGTTTTGTTAATTTTGTCTCCAGTATTGCATGTGTCCTTCTTCTGAATCTAGATATCTAAGGGGTATTTGGTATTCTAGAATATAGAATTCCTGTATTGAATGCTTGATCTTTCAACTTTTGCTCAAGGGGTAGATTAAAGTGTTTTCAGATTAAGTGTTGGGAAAAATATACTGCAATAGGGATGCCATAAGTAGAGATAACTTAACACTTTGTTCTGGGAGGTATCTGTAAGGCAGATATCACAACATCCCCTTGAAATCTAGTTTTAGTGTGTTCATGCTGATCATTCACAGGTGTATGTCTACCAACTCCAAGCCCTAGATAGGCACCAATCTAGCTCTGTGTTGAGGTTATACACCAGGTCCAGGTTTGCATCCAAACATAAATCAAATTCAAACTTCCAAAACAACCATTAGGACCTTAGAAGTAGTTTAGCATCAAGATCCTCTGATTCACAACTGAACATAAGCCCAAAGCTAGCCCCTTTGCACTTATCTCACAGTTTTGGTCTTCACATAGGAGGATTTATCTGCTTTGTATCAACATCCCAATCCAACCCACAAGCATATTCTCATGGGTGTTGAATAGGGAATACCCCCCTAGGTTTTGCAGAGCCTGAAGAAGAAGAGGAGATAAAAATAGAGTCTATCTCCTATACTGTTGGCCCCTGGCCTAGAGATCCTGTTGATCACTAATGGCTACTTTGTAGGGAAATCTGGGAATGAACGTCCAGTTAGGGAAAAAACCAACAGAAATTGGCAACTCTATTGGGGACAATGTCATATCCATGAAGGTGTGAGTCTAAAAGATTGAAGAATTAGGCCTAGAAGTGCCTTGTTGCAGCAGATTTGAAGTTTTATATGTGGCTCTGTTGGTGGATGACCCAGAAAGAAAGAAATCAATTTTAAGCTTTAGCCAGTTTGAAGCTCATTCCTCTGACAAGGAGGTGGCGACTCTTTTGAATGAACCTATTAGCAGCTGCAACATATCCAGGTATTTGTACAAGTTTTTGAAAAGTTCCCTATTTGGTAACATAGCACTAGTTAAAAGGGAAACATTGGTGAAAGCAGAGCTTGCATGCTTTTGTTAGAACCTACTCTGTATTTCAAAAGGGCATGCAATGTTGTTCAAAAGACTCATATAGAGGACTTTAGGCAGGTTGAAATAGCAGTTTGTATTTTAATGGCCTAAGGTCATATTGTGATTGAAAATCTGAGTAGAGAAGAGGGTTGCAAAAGCATAAAAAGATGTATTGTCAGCCCATGCACCCTTGTGAGGTGTCAAATGCAATAATGTATAGTGGTCAATACCAACCATGTAATAAAAGAAGTTTCAACATAGACAGATATAAGCCCATAAATTTCAGTGGCATTTGTGGTTATCCAAATGCTCTTCCACCTAAAATCAGAAGGTATTTGCCTAAATTCAGTGGTATAAAGGATGAATCAGCTGAGAGACACTTGCAGCAGTTTATAAATGTTATAGATGATTTTGAGATTGACCATGAAGATGTAGTTATGAGATTATTTGTTCAATCTCTAGATGAAGATGCAAGGGATTGGTTCTCCTACCTTCCATCTCACTCTGTTAGCTCTTGGCATGGTTTTAAATCTGCATTTCTAGAGCAATATGGTGAAAAAATTTCTGAATATGCAGTTATTAGTGATTTTATGTATACCCATATTGAAGAGGATGAGTTGATCCCAGCCTTTAACCTCAGATTTATGAAGGGATTGAATAGAATACCAGAATGTATGAGACCTAATGATGCATTGTGCCTAGTTGTCTATTTGGGAGCATTTGATAATAAAATGAGTTATAGATTGAGAGATAAGGAGCCCACCACATTGCATCAAGCACATCAGTTTGCAGTGGATATTGAAAACAATTGGAGATATGGAATTCAAAAGGGTTATTTTTCTAAAAATTTGTGTTGTCCTGCAGCCCCTAATGTTAATGAAAGGTTTAATTCAGGAGTTGGCAATGAATGTCAAAGCACTGACACCCCTGTTGTCCCAGTTTTTGCATCATTCCAAGTGGATGATGTTTCTATTATAGAGGAGGATGTCCTATTTTGCCGAGCAAATGAAGTTGAAAATAATGATTTTTCAAGTGATATTTACATGCCAGTCCTCATCAAAGAGCCCTCATGTTTAAATGATCCAGTTGTGCAAAGTTGTGATCATATGGATCAAGAATCAATATTAGTTTCATTAGGAAGCATTAGAGGGCTGGAAAATGATGCAGATTGTTCAACTTCAGAGTGCATTGAAATAGCAACAATCTTGTATGTGGGGCAATCAGATGATAAAACTGATATCCATGACCAGTGCATGGATCAGGTTTGTTTTTCTTATGACTCTGGATCTGATAGTAATGATGAAGAATTGGACTGTCATGAAGAAGAAGCAAAGACCTTTACAATGAGCATGAATCCCCTTTATGATGAGCCTCTGGATGCATTTATTGTTGTGAGTCATGACCTTCATTGGTGCAGGGTTAACCCTCTATTTGAAGATGATGATGCTGATTTGCAAACTGTGAATAATGAATGTTCATCATCACCTGATTCAGACATGTGCAACATTGGGTCTGTGGATCAAGATTTGTTTTCAATATCAGTAGATATTAGGGGTCTCATATTTTCTGAGTATTTTGAGTTTTTGGATTAGCTGGATGAGTGCCTAATGGTGTGCAGCAGCCAGATAAATGATGAAGAATGCCAAGAGTAGTATGATGTACTGTCTGAGGGATATAACATACATGTGTTACCTAATATTGAAGAATATTATGTGTATGATTATATGTCTAATTTTGAAATCCAAAATGACAGAGGTGAAAATGATAGTGGCAAGCTTTCAAAAGTGTTGGAATATCTAATTGAGCAGATGACATTATGGGCAGATTATGCCAATCTTTTCAGTTGGGATTGGGATCTTTCAGTTTGGAATCAGGCATTTGACAAGAAAAAATTATGGTTCTTCCTTTTTGGTGGCCCTGGGCCGCCAAAATAATATTTAAAAATAATGTGTTTGGTGATGCAGATCAATATAACCTCATGACTCTGTGCCCAATGGATAGGGGACTGGTCTACATCCCAGAGATCTGTGGTTCTCACCATGCCTGCAAGAGGCATGTGTCCCCAGATAGAGCCACTATTGGTGCCTGCATGAGCAGTCAGTTTTCAAGCATTTGAACATGCAGGCACCTTCCCTAAAAATCCAAAAATTTCTAAGTCTTTGGGCCTCCTCAGCATTTTTCAACTGCAACATCATATTTTCTTCGAGGAGGAGGTCATCATCATCATATTTCCAGTCATCACCCTATTGTTTCTCATGGGGCTTATCATCATATTTTCTGTTAGCCTGATCTTTCACTCTAGGGTGATATCTTAACATCGGGTGATCTTACTTAAGATCATCCTGATGATGTTGCTGCAAGGTTCTAAGTATGACCCGATATTCATCAGGGTCATCATATTTAAACATCGGGTGATCTTTGTTAAGATCATCCTGATGTTGTTTTATCACTTCATGTTCGTTGTTTTCTCACCCTGATGATGCTGATGTCATTCTTATGTCAGGGTGATATCTGCTTTTCTGCCTATCTGCATCATGATATTTCCAAAGGGAGATATCCGCCTGTCGGCTTCATGCATTGTCTAGTGGGGGTGATCATTTCAAATATTCGTCATATTCATATATCACCCCGATCTTATAGTGGAGCTACAGTGTAGCATGATTTTTGTGCATGAGGGTGATATTTCAAATATTCGGTTATCTTCTGAATATCATCCTGATGCTGACATGATGGTGATGTCATCAAGGTCCGGGGGTCATATTTTAACATCAGTCATTTTATGGAGATCCACCGATGTTGCAAATATGACGATGACGTCATCAGGATGTTCATCGGCTAGATATTTGGTATCGGCTAAGTAGGAGGATCTTCCTCCGATGCATCAGGTTGTGCTGATGAGGGTGAATATCAGGTTGATATCTCATGCAAAGGTAAGGTTGGTCATCAGGCTAATATTCAAACATTAGGGTGATATTTTATATCAGGTGATGCAGACGGCATGATACTTTCCCACAGGGTGATATTTTCTACGGGGTGATATTTCATATCGGGGTGATGTGAATTATCAGGGTGAACTCATGCAGATGATGATGTTGACGTTAGGGTGATATTGAGTATCCGGATATCATGCGGAGGATGATGATGATGAAGGTCTTATACTAGGTGTCGTCGGGAGCAAAATCACTGACATTATATGTGCTCACGACCTAGTATATAAAGTAATGAGAATGTTGCTGTGGGGTGCATGTGGGATAATTAGTTCCTGCATGATTTGAATTATCAAGATGATACATTTTGGTAGGAAAGGTTTGTGATGCACAGTATTCTGCATTTCCCAAGGCCGCGAGTTGGTGCGCCATTAATGGCGGTTGTTGCAGAGGTATGGGCGATGGCATGGACGGATCTAGTACCTGACTGAAGATGTACATCCACGGGCGGTGGCACAAGGCTCGAGGTTTCTTCCTATCTCCTCCCCTACCTGCTGCATTCAATGTGTTGAGCGCCATTTTCTCAATGTACTGTATCTGGCAAATTTTGAGTTTGCCTGGTGGTTAAGGATGAGCACCTCCTTGCTGTATAAGTAGGGCTGTGTTGCTCATTTGTAAGTTGTTGAAAACTGGACATATCTGGCTCTGTAATAATACACAACTGGTTTTGGGTTGCTCTGTGTAGGAGGTCTTGTGAGTTTATGTATCTCTTGTTGTATGTCTCATGCATGAATCTACTGATTTCATGATTGATTTTATATGAGTAATGCTGTATTTGCATGTGTTTTGTTAATTCTATCTCCAATATTGCATGTGTCCTTCTTCTGAATCTAGATATCTAAGGGGTGTCTGGTATTCTAGAATATAGAATTCCTGTATTGAATGCTTGATCTTTCAACTTCTACTCAAGCGGTAGATTAAAGTGTTTTCAGATTAAGTGTTGGGAAGAATATACTGCAATAGGGATGCCATAAGTAGAGATAACTTAACACTCTGTTCTAGGAGGTATCTGTAAGGCAGATATCACAACATCCCCTTGAAATCCAGTTTTAGTGTGTTCATGCTGATCATTCACAGGTGTATGTCTACCGACTCCAAGCCCTGGATAGGCACCAATCTAGCTCTGTGTTGAGGTTATACACCAGGTCTAGCTTTGCATCCAAACATAAATCAAATTCAAACTTCCAAAACAACCATTAGGACCGTAGAAGTAGTTTAGGATCAAGATCCTCTGATTCACAACTGAACATAAGCCCAAAGCTAGCCCCTTTGCACTTATCTCACAGTTTTGGTCTTCACATAGGAGGATTTATCTGCTTTGTATTAACATCCCAAGCCAACCCACAAGCATATTCTCATGGGTGTTGAATAGGGAATACCCCCCTAGGTTTTGCAGAGCCTGAAGAAGAAGAGGAGATAAAAATAGAGTCTATCTCCTATACTGTTGGCCCTTGGTCCAGAGATCCTGTTGATCATTGATGGCTACTTTGTAGGGAAATCTGGGAATGAACGTCCAGTCAGGGAAAAAACCAACACAATGCTCTTTGGTAAGAGTTGTCTCACTTGACAAGTACAGGATTAAGGCTTGGTGTTTAGGATGTAAAAGGAAGGAATGGGAGAGAAGGGGTTGATTTTGGTTGCAAGGGTAAATCCTCCTTTCATAACAAACATTCAAGGGCATATCAATTGAGTTGAATCTCTACTAAGCAAGAGCATTCACCTAACAGGTTGGGCTACCACTTGGAATGATGTGGAAACTTAGAAATTGTCAATTAATGCCTTAATGTAATATTCAAATATGTAAGAATCCCTAATTATGTAAAACAATGCATAAACTAATAAATTCTGATAAATGCTTACAGATTAGGGAAGAGGACAGAGATTAATAACTGACCATTTTTCAAAGTTTGGAATTCTAAATATTCGAGGACAATGCCCTAGGCACCCAAGTCCAAGGCACTATTTTCTTTGTGAAATGCAGAACTCCTTCGAGCACTGATAATCACAATTTCGTCTATTTTTGTCACCTAAAATGCAGAGGACACTGTCCCGGACGCCGTAGTCCAAGGTAGGTTGATTCTCAGGATGTAGAAGCTCCTTTAGATGTAGAATGTCCCTATAACTCTAATTTCTATCTCTATAATTGCAGAGGACATTGCCCTAGGCACCCATGTCCCAAAAATAATCTGTTTCACTTCTTTCTTTCAGATCTTGAATCCTTGTCATTTGTAACCTTCCTCTGCAACTCCACTCCGTGAAACTTGGTACCTGTACCCTGTAATCACAAAGGAGTGTGGTTGGGGGTTGTGGTGTTTAGAGGCTTGCCTCAGTCAAGCCATAGAGAGACATTCAAGTCTTCTAAACACTGTTGTCAGATAAGAGTGCGTATCCCTGCGGGATAGAGGTAAAATCCAAATGATAAATGATTGAAAACACAAATAAATGTCACCTTAAAGTGTAGATCTCACATAAATGAAGGCTCTTCAATCACATGAGAAGATGAAGTCAAATCTGCAATCACAAACATAATAAAAATGCTCTGCTCTGCAACAATGAATATCATGGATGCTCAAAAATCACAAGTATGCCTAAAGTTCACAATCATCTTCTAGTTAGCTTGTAGTTTGCAAATGAAAACCTATAACATACTTATATATGCATCTACAGACATTCCCGCTAAGAATTTCATAATTCAAATTTTAGGTGTCGGCATAGGACCTAACAACAGTCATATAACCGACACTTCAAATTAGGGCCTGACTCAAAATAGGGTAGGACTAAGGTGTGAGCACCCAAGTCTTCCCCCCTATTTCAAGTAAGAGTGATCAACATAGCACCCCCTAGGTCCTATTTGTCACAAGAGTTCGAGGTTTTCTCATCGGGATTCAAAATTAAGACACAAGATGCTCTAAATGCATTCTAAGGACCCGGGAGCTAAACCTTAAGAGGGAAAAGCTCCCAAGGGGACATTTTCTGACATAACATTTAGCCCCCACTTTAATGTATGTATAAACAAAAGGTCAATACATGCATTAAAGTAAGGTCAACAAACACAACAAACACGCCAAGCACGGTGAAGACACACCAAACACATTGAAGACAGTAATAGGCATGCAAAACATGGAGAAGACAGTTACAGTCACGCAAAACATAGAGAAGACAACATTGAAGACACATAAAACACAGTGAATATAGTGAATGCAGTGATTTTTTTCTTTCATTTTCTCATATATGAATGCAAATGCAAGTACATGGAAAGTAAACACACAACCCAAATGTAGGAAGAGCTCATCGCCACCAGTCTTGAAACTGCATAAGGGGCAACAGACATGCCAAACAAATCTCAGAGTGTAGGAGGAGCTCATCGCCACCAGTCTTGAAACTACACTTGAGAACAAACACACCATACAAATCCCAAAGCATATGATGAGCTCATTGCCACCAGTCTTGAAACTATGCTTGGGAACAAAGACACCATACACACACACATAGAAGACAGAGAAAACATGACAAACAAGTGATGGAAGAAACATATTCCTAGTTTCATAGCTATCTTAGGCACATTACAGGCACACACTGATGATTGGGATTTGCCACAACAATTGCCGAAGACATGCTTAAGGGTTAGGATAGTCTTAGATCTACCTTGCCTATTCAGAGGACTTTTTAGAAAATGATAGGATGTGCAATCTCCTCAAGAAATACACCATCCCCACCTCCACAGAGGGCTTAAAATAAAAAGGATATGCATGATATCCTGCCTCCGTAGAGGACTTAATAATTGTAATATAGAAAATAAAGATGTACACTCGCTCTGAGATACAACATCCCGCCTCCACAGAGGGCTTCAAACATGCTTCATTAGTACCGAAATCATCAAACAACTTACCTTATATATGCCCCCACCTTATGATGGTTGATATTGTGTACCGATATCAAGCACGTTAAGGTAGGAAGAAAACACACAAGGGAACACAAGCTCTCGCAAAGTCCATGCCCCACCAAAGGTGACATGTACTTTACGATCACCAAATGTTCCCACAAACACATAATTTCCTGCAAAAAAAGGTGTTAGCATCCATATAATCATGATAAACAACAATGCATGTAATCATTCACATAAAGTGCCAAGCAAGGCGAGATCCAAGATAAACAAAGTGCACAGAGCAGCAGTATTGTAATGTTTTGTAAGTGTGATAAGACAACATCACAATATCACATGGAGTGATTCTACTAGCCAAGCGTCGGATAATATATATCAACCCCATCATCATGTATGGACTAGGTCCATTTTTTGATTTCTCGCTGAAGGGACACTTGGTCTGTATTAGTATTATATGTTTTTCATCATCCGCCAGCTAGGTAGAACCACTAGAAGAAGGTAAATAATAAATTGAGAGAGGAGAAATAAGTGCCCTAGGGTCATCACATAGGAAGGTGCCCCTAGGTCACCAACCACAACATTATGCCCCTAGGACACAACACAGAACAATGAAAATAGAGGAGAGGCAATATAGAAGAATGATGATACAAATAGAAGAAGGGTCACAATAGAGGTGGTCTCCTGGTATCCTTGACCTTACAAGAGTATCAAGGGTCATCCTAGGAGGCCTAAACAACACATAACACATCATGGGGAAAGCACAACATGGAGGTAAAGGGTTAGAAATACTTACCTGTGGTGAGACTCATGCTAGAGGTTATCAATGATAAAATCATCCTCCTCCCAATCTCAAATGCTAGAGGAAAGAGGTGTGTAAGGTACCATAGCCCAACTTTTGTTCTTTTATTCAAATTGTTTAGTGTTAAGTTTGTCTAGATTTGATTCAATGTTAGGTTGAATATTTTCTTGTTGAGGTGCATTAGTATACTTATTCATTATGATCTTAAGAGATGGAAGAAGTGATTTGTTTTGAGTGATTTCAGCATCCATGCATGAGGGTTTTAATGTATGATACCTCACCTCATCCACTAGTGCTACATCTTTTGAAGAAAGAGCATAGGAATGAGGGGAAGGTAAGGTGTTGTGAGGGTAATTGTTAAAGTTTGTATCTTTAGTGATGATCAAAGAATATGAAACCAATGGAGAGGTAGTTAATGTTTTTAAATCCTTAGTGGTATCCAAATGACTTGAATATTCCATCAAAGGAGGGCGATTAAGGTTCCTCTCTTCCTTAGTGATATCCAAGGTGTGCAAACAATCAACTAAAGGAAAGTTAGTGGGATGATCCATAGAGGTTTTATGCACTATATTATGGGTAGGATTTTTAATATCGTTAAATGAATGCTCATTATCTATCCATGGAATGTTCATTGTTAAAGGGAGCTATTCATTCACTAATGTTTCATCTTGGCTAGGGAGAGCATTGGAATGGAGAAGTGGTGGTATGATGTTAAGGGATGTGTCGATGAATTCATCCTTTTTTGTAAAAGTGTCTTCATTAGGAGGAAAAACTTTGGGAGAGGGATCATAAGGGAAACCTAAGTTATCATCACATGTATTAGCAATAGGAGGCGTAGTGGATTATTCAATAGAGATAAAGTTGTCTAAGGATTCATTTAGCATATTGAAGTCATCACTACTAAATGGTGCCACATATGTATTGGTAGTTATGAATTTAGTGAGATCATCTAATATTGAAGGATATATTCCCATGAATTTGTGAAGCTGTCAAAATTAGATATATAACAAAGGGTTTCATATGTGGAGCACATAGGAAGGTCAACATCATGTATGTATGCTATTTGTTCCAAGACTTGAGGATATTCATGAGTAAATTTAGAGAAATGATCAATGTCTATTATGTATGCAAACAAATATTCCAAAGAATTATCCATGAGATATGCAAGAAAATGGATGCAAAACTATGTATGAATATGATCTAAAATGCTTGATTTTTTCAACTTTTTTCTCAAATTTTCAATGCAAATGACTAAGAGAAGAGGTGTTGTGAAGAATTTCAAGAGGGGAAGAAAATAATATGCCTAATATCAGTCCAATAATGGAATAATATTCTTCACAACATGTCTTTGATATAATTCTAGAGTGATGACAAGTTAAAACCTAGTGAAAATATACCTAAAATATGCAATTTTTCATCAATTTTCAATGAAAATGCCTAATAGAAAGGGTGTTGTAAGGAATTTGAGGAGTGGAAGAAGATAATAACCCTGATATCAGTCAAATAATGCAGAAAAATCCCTCACAACACACTTATAATACAATTCTAGAGAGACGATAAGGCCAAATCTAGTGAAAATTCAAGGTTTTCAAACCCTAGACATGAAATTTTGCAAGACTGACGCTTTGATGAAACACTAAAATTAAAAATTAGTCCTAAATGAGTGTTTTAAAAGGGTAGTAAAATCTGAAATAAGATTTTAACTACAAACCCTAGCTAATGCAAAAACTAGGTTATATGAAAAATGCACAATTTCAAGCAATTTTTATCAATTTGAGCATCAAAATGCAATGCAAATGAATACTAAATGATGAATTTCTATAAATTAAATTATATATAATGAAAATAAAAGAAATTAAATGAAATTAAATGCCAATTAATTTAAATTATGCTAAAATGCAAGTCTAAGATACCAATTTTTTTAAATTTTTTCATTTTTTCATTTTTTCAAAATTTTTGTAATTTTTTGAATGCAATGAAATGAATGAATGTAAATCTATCACACAAAACTCAGCAAGGTACAAAAATTCAAAAACACGGGTTCACAAAAATGTTTAGGATGTAAAAAGAAGGAAAGGGAGAGAAGGGGTTGATTTTGGTTTCAAGGGTAAATCCTCCTTTCACAACAAACATTCAAGGGCATATCAACTAAGTTGAATATCTACTAAGTGAGAGCATTCACCTAATAGGTTGGGTTACCACTTGGAATGATGTGGAAACTTAGAAATTGTCAATTAATGCTTTAATGTAATCTTCAAATATGTAAGAATCCCTAATTATGTAAAACAATGCATAAACTGATAAATTCTGATAAATGCTTGCAGATTAGAGAAGAGGATAGAGATTAATAACTGATCATTTTTCAAAGTTTGGAATTCTGAATATTTGAGGACAATGCCCTAGGTGCCCAAGTCCAAGGCACTATTTTCTTCGTGGAATGCAGAATTCCTTCTGGCACTGATAATCATTGTTCCATCTATTTTCATCCCCTGAAATGCAGAGGACATTGCCCCAGGTGCCCTAGTCCAAGGTAGGTTGATTATCGAGATGTAGAAGCTCCTTCAGATGTAGAATGTCCCTATAACTATGATTTTTGTCTCTGTAATTGCGGAGGACATTGCCCTAGGCGTCCATGTCCCAAAAATGCTTTGTTTCACTTCTTTCTTTCAAATCCTGAATCCTTGTCGTCTACAACCTTCCTCTGCAACTCTACTTTGCAAAACTCAATACCTGTAACCTGCAATAACAAAGGAGTGTGGTTGGGGGTTGTGGTGTTTAGAGGCTTGCCTCAGTCAAGCCCCAGAGAGACATTTAAGTCTTCTGAACACCGTTGTCAGATAAGAGTGCATATCCCTGCAGGATATAGGCAAAATCCAAATGATAAATGATTGAAAACACAAATAAATGTCACCTTGAAGTGTAGATCTCACATAAATGAAGGCTCTTCAATCACATGAGAAGATGAATTCAAATCTACAATCACAAACACAATAATAACGCTCTGCTCTGCAATAATGAATATCATGGATGCTCAAAAATCACAAGTATGCCTAAAGTTCACAATCATCTTCTAGTTAGCTTCTAGTTTGCAAATGAAAACCTAAACATGCTTATATATGCAACTACATCAAACATTCCCGCTAAGAATTTCATAATTCAAACTTTAGGTGTCGACATAGGACCTAACAACAGTCATATAACTGACACTTCAAATTAGGGCCTGACTCAAAATAGGACAGGACTAGGGTGCGAGCGCCCAAGTCCTCCCCCCTATTTCAGGTAGGAGTCATCAACATAGCACCCCCTAGGTCATATTTGTCACAAGACTTCAGGGTTTTCTCATCAGGATTCAAAATTAACACACAAGATGCTCTAAATGTATTCTAAGGACTCGGGAGCTAAACCTTAAGAGGGAAAAGCCCCCAAGGGGACATTTTCCGACATAACACTTGGAACAATAATTCTAGGGCATATTATTTTACATTGCTCAAGGACAAGCAATCTTGAGGAGGGAAGACTTGTCATGTCCCATTTTCCAAAAATAACACTTACTAAAAATAGGAAGTCCTCACTGTCCCAAAATAGTAAGTCAAAGGTAAAATGACAACTTTGGAAAATATTATTATTTAATATTTATATTGTTCCAATGCAATATTCATACCTTGGACAAATAAATATTAAATTAATAAATATTTTAGTGGTGCCGGCACAAGTGAGGTGTGTTTGCCAAAAAATAGCAGGTCAAGATCACAAAGTTACATTGGAAATAATATTTATTTAATATTATTTTGTTAGGTGCAAATTCCAAATCCTAGTAAATAAATATTAATAAATACATGCATAAAGAAAGGCATTGAGATTTAGTGGAGCAAAAAAGGAAATTTTTGTGTTGTGGGAAATCTCTCCATTTATGGCCTTTTTGGTTGAAACAACTTGGAGTGTTGGAGTTTTTTAGAAAAGATTATTTTGGGAATTAATAATGATTTTCCAACAAGCATGGCATTGGGATTTGGGCTCCCAACTTGGCAATGACATATAAAAAACAAAGGCTTTCATTTTGAAGGATTATTGCTATTTGATCATTTTTCTTCACAGAGCTGTTTAGTTTGTGTATCTTCGGTGGGCGATGTATCCATTGAAGCTGGAGACTCTTGGGGATTTTTTGAGGGTTTCAGATTGTCTAAGGTTGTTTAGGTTTGGATCTTAGAGGGTACTCTCATCTAGAGGTTACATTAGCATTACAAGATTTAGTGAAGTTTGGCAATTTGCAGTGTTTTGGGTTTGCAGGTGTTTGTAGATGTTGTTTCAATGTTTTCTGGAGCAGTAAATGGTGTTGTTGTTATGTAGCACGTGGATAGCTATGTTTTTATTGCTGCACATCCTTCCCAAACCTCAAATTTATGATTAAAATCAGTTAAGGGACATTTCATTCCTAGAGTTATTTTATCCATCCTCTTAGCCCTTCTCTTTTATCTTGCACTTGTTGATATTGGTTATGAAGAGTCTCAATGTACACCCACTAGCTTCCATCTTGATCCTTTTGTACATCATAAGTAGATGCTTGTTGCATTATTTGGTTCTCAATATCTTTAAGTTGCATCTTCGAAGATTTTATTGTTGTAGGTCATCCAAGGCAATACTAGTACAAGGAGTTTATATTTGTTTGCATAGTCTACATGTTCCTTCAAATTCTAATTTGGTGTGTGTGGTGGCACACTTCTTCCTTATTTCTTTGATTTTTTTTCTTTTTAAGTTCTCCATCAACTTTTGTCTAACTATATCTTCTTGATTCTATAGTTGTTGTAGCATGTCATCAATGAATTGCTTCAATTGTTGTCCCAAGATAACCAAGGTATCCCTAGTGATTTATGGAGAGGTTTATTGTAGTGTGTTCAACACATTCTCTACTATATCCACTATATCTACTTGTTCCCCAAGTAATCTTCCCTTGCCACTAATTATAATGTATTCTCTTATTGAAACTTTTGTAGTGGAGATAGTTGTGTTAGATTTATAATTGACAGTTGTAAAATTGAAGGGGATGGTAGTGATTGTAGCTACTTTTGTTTTGCTAATTTTTTTTTTGTTGCATTAAGTTGTGTGGAGATGTAGGTGTGGCCAATAGAGGTAAAGGGGGATCTTACTTTGGTAACTCCTATTCTACATGCTCTTCTTCTTCTTCTTGTTTTTCCAGTTGTGCCTCCTATTCTTTCTTTTATTGTTCCTTCTTTTGTCCCTTTTGCTCTAGTGTTTCTTCCTATTGTAGTGCCTTTCCCTTTTATTCTTGAAACATTGTGATGTAGGCTTTCTTAGTAGCCTCCATGGTTTCTTGTCTTACCTTTTCTACTACTTCCTTTGATTAGGATAAGAGTGTATCTACTCTATGTTTATCTTAGCTACTACTACTATAGTTGTTTCAATATCTCCTTTCTCTCTAGTGATAATTCTATTGTACTTTCCTCTAGGGATTTGTTCCTTATTTCTTCTTCTACCCTTACCACTACTTTTTTTAGTACTTTTTCTATCTCTTCTAGGAATCCCTCTATTATTTCTACTAATGTATGAGGAATGCTGGAAATGAAATGTAGCATTGCATGCTCAATAACTTTCTTATTGGATGCACTAACTTGTGGATAAATTTTTGTTGTTGTTAGTGGCATTCCCTTTGTAAGAAGTGATTTGTATAGTTTCATTTGATCCATCAATGGTTCTTCTTCCTTATGTGCCTCTAATGTTTGTTCTTTTGTTGTTTGTCTCTTCTTTTCCTTCTACGGTGGGTTCTTCCTATGCTAAGTTTTTTGTTCTCTTTGGAGGTGGTTATCGTGACCCTACCTCTTCTTCTAATTGTGTTGCATCTACTTGTTTAACATCTTCTATGTATTTAGGATGTGAGATAGTATATTTTCTCTTAGCTTGTTGCTTTTTCCATGGGTGAGAGGTCTCACCTTTCTTTTTTCACTATTCATTTGGAGCAAGGTCTCTATGGCTTCCCTTGTTTGTGACTTAGGAAGTTAGGTGCTTGTGTTTGAATTTGTGGTGAAGACACTGGTAATCTCCTCCTTGTTGTAATTGGCAGTGATCTCCTTTCTAGTTTTTCTTTCTGCAATACTTTATGGGTCTGAGTCCTTGATTTCAAATCCTAGTGAATTTGTTTTGAGATGCCTTGACTGGTATACTTGTGATGGCCTTCCCTCTTCTCTAGTGGGGAAATCTGAAAGTATAGTGACCTCTAGTGTTGTAGTTTCTTGCTACAAACCCTAGGTTTCATGTAATTTTCCTTTTTTCTTCTCAAATTTATCTTTAACCTTCTGCTTGGGTGATTTCCTTATAGGTTCCAACCTTTCCACCTCTAGGTCTATGGGGGCAAGCTAGAAGTGTTTGTATGTTTACTTCTGCAACTGAATCATCTACTTCATATGGAAGTAAAAGTATCCATGAGGTTCTGGGCTCTACTACTTCTAGAAACACATGATCTTTGTTGACCACAAAAGTTATTTGATTTATATATTTCCTAACTATTTTATATTATACCCTATCCATTTATTTCATCTCTTTTTCAAACTTTTTGAAGAACCCCCAAAAAACTTCAGTATACGAGCTCTTCTCTTGGAAATGCTTTATGTAATTACTAATTTGTGTGGCCACTGTGGTGTCTTGGCTCCATATTTTACCAGCAAAACTAGGCAATATATCATGAAATAAAATTCAAGGTAGATAATGAGTGAACCATATCAAAATGGGTAGGTGTTGGTGTTCTTTATCCATTCAAGATTTTCCATTAGTTGGCCCCTTAATACTTCATGCAAGTCTATATATTTTCCTTGTACAACCATTTGATAAGTGATGAATATGGTAGTGCTAGTTGTAGAACCCTCCTATTTGGTGTAGTAAATTTTATGCGTTATCCCTAAGGTTACATATTGCATGATAAGATTTGTGATTTTTGATACAACTAGGTTTTGCCCATCTACTATGGCACCAATAATCTTAGAGACCTCTATGTTGTTAATATTCTTCTTTGAGGGTAAATCTCCCTTATTACGCCGATAAGGTGTTCTACAGTGGCAGGTAGGGGGTGAGAGCCCATAAACAAAAAGGATGTAATTTAAATTCCAAAAAATTCAAAAAAACATGTAAATAAAATATGTTTAGGATTTCTCTTGCCATTTTTAAATTCGTCGCTTGGGAAAAAATCATGTCAGAAAAGCTAAAAAAAATATTGCAATCTATCATTGTTACATGAGCTATCAATCTTAACGAGGGATGGTACAACTCGATCATGTTAGTAATTATTTAGTACTCTAATGTGTCTTAAATAATTTGAAAACAAAACGTGAAATAATTATGGGTGTTCATGTTTAAAATTGATGATTTAATTAGGGCTAAACATATCAGGTTTTCTGAGGTTTTCCTCCGTTAAATCCCTATCGAAATTTTGTGTAGGCCGTTTTTATGTTTTTCGTTAGCAGCGTAATAGTACAAACAGACAAAAGTTTGATCTCCAAAATAAATCTTGAGAATTACGTTGATGGTTTTGCTTGGAAGCCTATTTATTATAGTTAGTTAGTTAATCCCTTCCAATTTTTTTCACATTTTCAAAAAAAAAATTATTGGTAGTAGTCAGGACTAAAATTGCAGTTGGGAAGTTTCAAGGCAAGGTAGGTAAGTGGCATTCTGTATTTTGCAATTGTTTTCTTTTTATTTGTCAAATGTCAAACTTTATTTCAAATTTAAAATTATGAAGTATTTTTTCA
Source organism: Cunninghamia lanceolata (assembly GCA_027924645.1). Classification (NCBI taxonomy): domain Eukaryota; kingdom Viridiplantae; phylum Streptophyta; class Pinopsida; order Cupressales; family Cupressaceae; genus Cunninghamia; species Cunninghamia lanceolata. Next base: position 5,765,451 of record BSBN01000918.1, on the reverse strand, counting down.
TTGAAAAATTTGTATATTAAAATATAAATATAAAAAACTATAGTAAAATCTGTAAAAAAAAATGATCACGTTTCAAAATCAAACTAATGGAGTGTTTTTTGGTTCTTTGCAATGTAAATTTTATTTGGTCTTTATCCTAAGCAACCAAATCATTCCTTTGCCAAATTATTAAATAAGTACTCTTCATAATGTTAACCTTTTTTTAAAAGAAAAGAAGTATATTCAAATTTATCCACCCTTCTAAATTAAATTCAAAACTACTATATATCATTTTAATATATTAAATCTATTAAATTAACTATATATATATATATATCTTTATCTAATATAATAATCAAATATATCCTTGTTATTTAATATATTATATTATAATCAAATTTAAAGGACTAAATATTTTAGATGGGAATCTTTTAAATATATTCAATAAAACTTAAGCCTAATAAGCTTTCTACAAATCTATATTACAATATTAATTAATAATATTTAGATATATTTTAAATATTATTTACAATAACACTTGAGCCTAATAAACTTTCTAGAAATCTATATTACAATATTAATTATTCTAATTACACCAATTTTTTTTATAATTTCACGGTAAGAGCAAAAAGATGGGGGGCCAAAAAGTGGCCAAATTGTTTTCAAAAAAATTTAATGCATAACGCGCTTGCGTTCTGGTTTGGTAATGACGAGCCTAAGGCTTGTCAAAACCAAACCATAACGCTCTCGCGATATAACGCGAGCGCGTTATGAATTATTATAAATAAATAAAAAAGCTAATCATCTCAGTTCATTTCTGGTTTCTCCTCTATACCCGCAGCCTGCAAACCCTAGGAAGCGCACTCGCGTTTTAGGAAAATCAATTCAACACCAAAATGGCTCGTCATTACCAAACCATAACGCTCTTGTGATATAACGCGAGCACGTTATGAATTATTATAAATAAATAAAAAAGCTAATCATCTCATTTTATTTCTGTTTTCTCCTCTATACTCGTGGCCTGCAAACCCTAGGAAGTGCGCTCGCGTTTTAGGAAAATTAATTCAACACCAAAATCTTGTTGATTCGTCACCAAAATGCCGCCACGATGTTGAGCACGCCAAAGGAGTGAGTTTTATTTATTTTTTTGTTTGAGTTTATTTCTAAATAGGTAGGTTTGAGTTGATTTTTGATGTATATTCTGTTAATTGTCAGGAAATGTTAATGCACCTCCTCCTCCTCCTCCTCAAAATCCACAAAATCCTGAGGAGGAAATACCTACGGAACAACAACCTCCTCCATCCATTCCTCGACATGCCCCTGGAACACAAGAAAATATAATGGGGCAAATTAAAAACAACAAAAAAAAAATTGAAGATATAATTGCAAGGTTGAAAGATCCTTCCACTTCAACCTTGAATAGGTCCATGATTACTGAATCTCTTGAATCTATGTTGTCAAATGTAGATTCAATTAGCAAGAAAATATCTAGTTGGACGGATAAAAGGAAAGAGTTTAGAGACTATTATGCAGACAAGCTGTCATGCCAAGATGTGAAAAAATTACAAATTACAAAATATGACTTGTGTTTAATTTTTACAAACCCACAAACAAATCAACCTCCACCCATTACATGCAAGAGGTTCCCTATCCATTGGTGCAACAACCAAGTGATAAGGGACAATTTTGGGTAGAGGTGGTGGATGGTTTTTGACCATCCTCCATGCAATAATAATGAGGTCCTGTAATACTTTTTGAGGAAACTCTACTGCGAGTTTGTCCTCAATAAAGTGTCAAACTATTTTGATATGCGGGACTTCTAGGGTAGAGGTGGGGGGTCAGCACAAGATAGACCAGGGGCACATGTTGACCCACAGTGGGCAGTGAGACGAGTAATCAACATACCAGCCCATGAGCATGTTTCTATCCCTTCCATTGTGAAGGAGAGTGTTGAGGTCGATACACTTCAGTCCATTAGTGCCTTGACCCAGAGCATCATAGATCATGCCAATCCTATAGCACAGAGTGGGTTGGGAGATAGTGCGAGGAGTAGGGTCCCACCCCATGCTTGTCAGACTTGCGGGTCAGCCTGTGGTTATGACCCCATGGATAGTCAGGATGCAGGTGCACAAGCTACATCTGTAACTGAGCAAATGGTGATGACAAATACCCTCCTAAGTGAGACTTTCAGCCTTGATACTCAGGTAAATATTAGCAAGTTTATTGAATTTAATTTATTAAATTTTATTTTTGAAATGCAAGATTAACTAATTTAGTTTGATGATTTTAATAAAATTTTAGGGTCATAGCATTGATGCAGTTTTCAGTGGTTCTCCACTTGCATATTACACTAGATCATCTACTATCGGGGTATGTAACTAGTAAACAATTATAAATATTACATGTGAATAGCATCGTTATATGAATGGTATTCTAATATCTAATTTTGGATGTTGAATAGGTTAATATTAGAGATTTCACGGCAACACCTGCCAGTGATGGTTGACTTCAAAGCTTCACGGAGGTAATAAAATAAAAAGTTTAATGAATGAATTGTACTTACTAGATTTTTGTATGTGACTTGTGTGCTTTATTGTGTGTACTTCCATGTTTAGATGAACGTGTGTGTATGTTAGGAGCCATGATTTGCATCACTATTATAGTTTTCGTAATTGATTAATGTTGTTTTATTTCAAGCTGATGCAGGCTGCGGAGACACCTCCCGATGTTCATAGGGCAATGGAGCATGGTGTGACCTCTGTGATTCATAGCTCCATGGCATTGACAGGGGTATGAGGCAAATTAGTAAATTTCAATTTACATTCATTATTATAGTTGTTTATTTTTGAAAAATCAAAAGATTATTGATTTGAAGTTTAATTTCTATCTGGATGGTTTCTATAGGACATGACATCACCACCGCCTATTCCTGCTACTGAGGCAAGTGAGGAGATAGATCATATGGTAGCGGTAAGTGATTATTTTGTTAAATGTTTCATTTTTTATAACATGTAATTTCTATATATTAATGTCTATACTTTTTATTGTAACAACTAAAGATGTAGGAAGAACTAAATAGGAGGAGCAGCCCTCGGGTTCATAGTAGATCACCCACATGTGTGTCTCCATCCCCTAGAAGATCAAAGGTTGTCTGTGATCTATTCTCTTCACCAGCTAGAGGGGAACGACTTTTTATTGTGTTCCTTTGTTGTATGCCTATATGGCATTTGTGGACATATATTTTGTATTGCATATAGTTGACATTGTATGCCTATATGACATTCTTGTAAGCCTATATGGCTATTTTGTATATATGTTATACTTATATCAATAGATATTGATGTATGCCTATATGGATATTTAGTTGATACAAATCTTTTTTATTGATGGCGTCCATACTTGCATTATAAATCCACATTTGAATGGATATTTGTAGATGGCTACTTCAAATAGTTAAAGTCCAATTGTATTACATAGGATGTTTGTTGATCCAATAAGCTAGCTATTGTTATTCAAGTATCACCTAAACCTCATTTTGGAACTAAAAGATAAAAGTTGTATTTAAAAAAAAGAATCATGTTGAACATAAAATATTAATATTCTTTATGAGTTGCTCAATTGAAAATATTCAAATGAGTATGCTGATCCATATTCTTTATGAGTTGGTCAATTGAAAATATTTCTTAATTTCTTGTTATTATACCATATTGGGATGCAAAGAGTATGTTTGTTGTTTTGAATAAGATAGTCAAAATCATATGCTTATGAGCACCTAATGACCATTGTTGTTATTAAATGTAATTCCTCTTGCATATAAGGCGTGGTTATGAGATTACATCAAGTCTTACCTAATTTTAGTATGCAACATAACATTGGGGCTATAGGCTTCCATAAGTCATACCTCAGGGATTTTCAGTTTTAGGCACAAATTTGCTTTAAGACCTTAGGCGCATTTCTCTACTTGCACAACCTCAAAACTCTGCCTAGAACTCAAGGCGCCTTTCATCATCCAAACAACCTAAAAATTGCACCTTGATATTGAAAGGATGTTTCAAAGTATAAAGGAGGGCGCCTTAAGGGAGGCAATTCATCTTGATTATCAAAGTTGATCAAACACATTAAACTGAGCATCATACCTCTAGGCGTATTTTTGCCTCTCTCTAAACTATCCATTTTGGCACCTTGATGTAAAGTGAAGTCTAAACTTAGTGAAGATTGTGCCTAGAAAGATATCACCTTGGATATGCGCCTAGAGTCATCCTAGATCATCCATTTGCGCCTAAGGGTCAATAGAACATAATATAACTTAGGAAGACTTTAAAAATTGTCAAAAGAAGCCTAGGCACCTTTTCTTGTCTCCACCGTCCATTTTGGGTGCCTAGAGGAAAATAAACTTCAAATCACTTCCAATTGTAGCACCTAGTGTTAGAACCTTCAAAATGACTAAATCTTACCAAAGGAAGTCTAGGCGCCTATTGTCATTTGGATCATCATGAATGAGCACCTAAGTGGAAGGAGAATAAGCATCTTGTATGGAGGTGCACTTTTGTGTCTAAATAACCTCATTTTGGTGCCTTGAAGGAAGATGTTCTAAATCCTAAGATCTAGCACCTAAGTGTAAAATGGTCTCCTATAGGTTTGAACAAGTGATTGAAGCCATCAAATTGCCAAGAAATGAGCTAAGTATACTAAGGCACCTTTTCTTGTCTAAACTATCCATTTTGGCGCCTAGGAGGAAGGAGATTCAACATCATGAATCAAGGCACCCTTTGACATCAAAACAACCTCACATTGGCGCCTAGACGCATTGGAACTGTCAGTTTGGCCACATGAGGAGAAGAATGAAAGCTACACCCCTTTGCAACTTTACACTGCCTCCTTCTGACAATTTTTGGGGCAACAAAAAACCTTTCACCACGGGAAAACACTTTAGAGATATAAAAAACTAAGAGAGGTTATTGTAGAGACACTCTACATGATCACGTTGCCTCAGACAAAATGTTTATAAGTGACATGATTTTTGAGTAACATCTCGTCAAAGATTGCTGCCTTTCTGCACTTTGGACTCTTCAGGGATATCGTCAGTACAATGTAGCTCAGACTGTTTCGACATGTTTGGGTGAAAAATAGGACCATGCCTAGTGTAAATGTACCCATCTAGACACATTGGAATAGTTAGTTTGGTCACATTAGGAGCAGGACGAAAGTTACACCCCTTTGCAACTTTACACTGCCTCCTTCTGACGATTTTTGGGGCAACAGAAAACTTTTCACCACGGGAAAATGCCTCAGAGATATAAAAAACTAAGAGAGGTTATTGTAGAGGCACTCTATGTGATCGCGTTGCCTCAGACAGAATATTTCTAAGTGACACAGTTTTAAAGTAACATCTCATCAAATATTGCTACCTTTTTACACTTTAGACTCTTCAGGGATATCGTCGGTACTATGTAGCTCGGATTGTTTTGACATGTTTGGGTGAAAAACAAGACCATGCCTAGTGTAAATGTACCCAATCGGATGCGTTGGAATAGTCAGTTTGGTCGCATCAAGAGCAGGACCAAAGTTACACCCCTTTGCAACTTTACACTGCCTCCTTCTAACGATTTTTGGGGCGGCAGAAAACCTTTCACCACGGGCAAATGCCTCAGAGATATAAAAAATTGAGAGAGGTTATTGTAGAGGCACTCTACATGATCGCGTTGCCTTAGACAGAATGTTTCTAAGTGACACGGTTTTTGAGTAACATCTCATCAAAGATTGCTGCCTTTTTGCACTTTGGACTCTTCAGGGATATCATCAGTACAATGTAGCTCAGACTATTTTGACATGTTTGGGTAAAAAAAGGACCATGCCTAGCGTAAATGTACCCATTCAGACATGTTGGAACAGTCAGTTTAGTCGCATGAGGAGCAGGACAAAAGTTACACCCCTTTGTAACTTTACACTACCTCCTGATGATTTTTGGGGCAGCAGAAAACCTTTCACCATGAGCAAATGCCTCAGAGATATAAAAATCAAGAGAGGTTATTGTAGAGACACTCTACATGATCACATTTCCTTAGACAAAATGTTTCTAAGTGACACAATTTTTGAGTAACATCTCGTCAAAGATTGCTACCTTTTTGCACTTTGGACTCTTCAGGGATATCGTCGGTACAATGTAGCTCAGACTGTTTCGACATGTTTGGGTGAAAAATAGGACCATTCCTAGCGTAAATGTACCCCCAGATGTGTTGGAACTATCAGTTTGGCCACACGAGGAGAAGAACAAAAGTTACACCCCTTTGCAACTTTACACTGCCTCCTTCTGACGATTTTTGTGGCAACAGAAAACCTTTCACCACGGGTAAATGCCTCAGAGATATAAAAAACTGAGAGAGGTTATTGTAGAGGCACTCTATGTAATCGTGTTGCCTTAGAAAAAATATTTTTAAGTGAAATGGTTTTCGAGTAACATCTCGTCAAAGATTACTACCTTTTTGCACTTTGGACTCTTCAGGGATATTATTGGTACAATGTAGCTCAGACTGTTTCGACATGTTTGGGTGAAAAATTGAACAATGCCTAGCCTAAACGTACCCATTCAGATGCGTTGGAACTATCAGTTTGGTCACATCAGGAACAGGACACCAAAAATGCATAACATGATGATGTAAAAATGTGTATATGTGTAAAAATGCAGCAGGAAATAAAAAAAGACAAACCTTACAAATTAATGTGCATACTTACAACTCAATGTAACATGACTTTACATAATCAATTTGAATACTTACAAATTAATCCAATGAACCATCCAGGTCTGCTCTACTCTTTATTGTGTCAAGTATTGCTTCATGGTCAGACTCACGTACCTTCCACAAGATTTTGTTCAAAGGTCTACCCTGATACTTTATCAAATGAACATTGGATGCCACAAAAAGGTTTAAGTAATGAAGAATCTTCTAATGTGTGTCAAAGTCCTGAAACAACCAAACATTAACACTCTTATGTGGGTACCTTCTAAGCCATGTTCCAGTAATAACCACTGAGCCTGTAGGGTATTCGATGTTTTCTCCATCTGTAAATGGGGCCTCCAATTTCTTTTTGGCCTCAACACAATGACATAAGTAATAATTTGTTCCCTCTTCATTATCTTCATCTGCATTAACTACATATACATGCCCTACATTGATATGTGTAGCAAATTAGATGAAATTAGTCAACATTACAAAAACACTACAAAGTAAGATGACATTACCTGGTTGAACTAGATGAAATTAGATGTATATACATGCCCTATATTACCTGGTTGAACTAGATCTGATATGTGGTCAAAGTCAACTGATGATTCCATCCGTGTTAGTTCCAGTGCCGTCGGGGGTCGATATGTGTCAAGTGGGCTAAGATAACTTAAATGCCATTCATCAACCCACTCCTTTGACTCGCACTCATCCTAGGCTTGAATTGTATAGGAAGAACAAAAGCATGACATCTTTCACGTATGGATACTCCATGAACCTACAATTAAGCTTCTGAAAGATCCTATCAGTGTAGAATAGTCCTCATATGGTGCAATGTTAGTATCATCTATCAACCAAAAAAATCTATGAACTGAAGACTTACCTTCATTACCTAGACCCATGGAAGCATTACACCACTCGATAATCAATTTTGCATTTGTCAACTTTGCATTGTCTTTATACTTTAACTCTTCTTGTGCTATGGCTCTTTTGATACATGCTCCTGCACCATCATGCTCCCCCTTTCCATGCCCGGCCTTACAAAAGTTCCACATATGTTGAATACCTGTAAAAATATGTCTCCTACTCAGCCAATAGAAATTCCATGAGTTCTTGAATTGTGACGCACAGTTATCCGACCATATGATATGTTGACAGAACGATATGCCCCTTCTAGCCAAATCATTGTAGAACACCTGAAAGCAACCTTGCATGAACTCCGTAGAATGTGTGTGATCATCACTAATATAGAAATTATACTCCCTTATGATCTTTCTGTCATCCTTTGTACTATCATTCGCATGAATGAATGTGATGTGCACAAATATAGAAACCTGTGTGGAGTTGTAATATTGTGATTGCACCTCACGCTGTGGCTGTAGACTATAGTTCTCTGCAAAGTTGACAACTGAAACAATGCTACCAACTGGAAATGTGTCCTTGCATAACTTGAATTGCAAGTCCAACCATCGAGCTCTATGGGCATGTCTTGCATACTCATACACTATGCTGTCATGAAATATAGGCATAAACTGATACACTGGAATCTTTTCAATAACCAATTCACACCTCTTTGCTTCTTTACCATCTTTTGTATAGTATGCCACTAATTTATACTTGCCAAACTCTACTAGTTTGTTTCCAACCACATGTGTTCTTTCCATATGTTCACATATTAGCAAATGTTACAAGCCACCGCAACGATGACATGTGCCATCCAAGCATAATTTCTCATAGAATATTTGACCTTCCTCTCTTTCACATAAAATTCTTGATATGAAGTCTCTTGAAGATGTTGGTGGTGCATGTATGGCACAACCCTGCAAAACATTGTTAGTATGCATATCTAAACATATAGACCTATAAACATCAAAATGGTTAGAAAATTTAATATGTAATCTACAACAACAAGTAGTGCGTGTGTGATTTATCTTTACATAGAAAGGTTTTAGCATTTCAAAATATCTTTGACAAATTTTAATTTGAGGATACTTCTCTAGAAATTTACCATAAAATTGTGTTTGGGTCTCATCCAAAAAATTCTTTGGATGTGGCTCATGGTTGTGACTACCGATTCTCCTTCTTACCACATCCCTTTGATTCGGAGATACCCTTGCGTAATTCTTCCAAAAGTCTTCAATTAGTGATCTCAATGCTTCAACAATTGGTTTATCTTTTTGTGGTAGTCTCCCTGAGAACGCCCATAATTCATTGGCATTAGTGTCCTCAATTCTTTGGCGTCTTCCAATGGCTTTTGATAAAGTTTTCCTATTAATTCTCAATTCTTGACTCGTCTTTCTAATGAGATGAGCTTTTCTCATTTGACTACTTACTATAGGACCGATGTAATCACACGCCGTGTTGCATTACTATCTTTTGTGCGTGAGGTGTTACCCACACTCTCATATGCACTCATTAGATTCTTGACAATAGATTTTTCACTTGAAGCCTCTAATGATCTCAACCCAAGAATCTTCATGATGGACCTATACTTTATACTTTGCATCATTTCAATGAATAGTTGACATCTTGCAGTCTCATTTAACTTTTCAAAGAACAATCTCCAAATCTTATGAGCATATCTTCTACAAGTGTGTTTTGGAATCTTACCTTCCATTGGCTACAAAATATTCTCATCAATATCAATAAAATATTTTGGCTTTCTATGCAAAATTCTAGGTGGTGTTAAGTTAGGTAAATTTATCTCAACATTAGGAATTTCATCAATATTTAAATGAGATGGGCTAGATGGCATACCTTCAATCAAAGATAGAATACACGACATACCTTGAGGTTGAGGTGGGAATGATGGCATACCTCCTTCATCACATGTGAGTGATGATGTACTCTCAACTTGAGATGTGGTAGATGATGTCCTACATGTTGACTTGTGGTAGAGGATGTGTCTCCAACTATGGTATTCAAATCTCTCGTAGCACGAAGTTTTTGCATTCGTTCTCTTTGTGCCTCCAATACCATATCTCTTTGTGATGGTTGTGGTTCCTCTTCAATTGGCATGTCTTCATTTATCGTGTCCAATTTCCTCTCCTCACGAAGTTGCCTCATAGCCACTGCTTTCTTTGCATTCTTAGTTTCTATCTCTTCCTGTGTTGGTTTAATTCTTGATCGTTTCCTCAGCATGACGAATAATTTTTCTGTAGCATGATAAAGAGACCAATATTAGTTCCTAAGAAATGAATACAAGATAATAGTGGGATTGTATTTTTATTATGTTGTAAGGATTTATTCTTGTATAGTTTGACATCATGGTATGTTAAGGTCTATTTATTACACATAATTATTAAAGAGCCCAAGTGTAGAAAATATACCTGGCATCATGTGAGATTGTAGGCTGCTTTCTTGATTGGGAATGTGTCTATTTTAAACATGTATGATAAAGCATGATAAAGTAATTCAAATAGAATTAAGGAAAATGTAAAGAACATGCATGTAAAGACTTGACATACCTAAAAAATGAAGATTCGAATGGAGAGAGTACCCAATTATGTAGTGTTTTTTTCTTCTTGCATCAAACTCCTCAACAATTTGAGTTTTTCACCACTTGCTTCCTTTTCAATGTTAAATTGAATAACACTCAAATATAATTATTAACAATACTATTAACTAATCTATAATGTTAAATTCCTAAAATTGAATCACACTTAACATTGCAACACTACAAAAATTGAAACTTGAATAGATATATATCAAACTTGGTGTGAAAACTATGTTATTTCCTCCTTCTCAAGTTGGAAAAGAAAAAAAGATGGTGGAAAGATCATGCAAAGGTGGTAGAATGTGTAAAATGTGCATGTGAACTTCTCAACAGCATGAAAGCACTTCTTTTTTGTCAGAGCACAAGCATAATTAGTATGAAAATAGAGCATGTGGGCTTGGATCACGGGGGTCAACACTTTTTTACCGTTTCTATAGCAGGACAAAATGTGAGCACGTTATAATGCGCTCGTGTTTTGTCCTGCTATAGATTGATTCATAAATATTTGTACCTATCTCACCTTCGATAGCACCTTTACAATATCTCACCTCTAGTTCCATTAGCTCATGTTCTATATCTCACTTATCTCTATCCCTCACCTCTCTACCTCTCTACCTCTCCCCTCTCTATGTCTCTCAGTCACTCCTTGTCTACCTTAACCCTAATACCTCAACCCTAAAACCTCAACCCTCAACGTCAAAACCTGATCCCTCAACCCTTAACTCTGATCCCTCGACCCTCAACCCTATCCCTAACCCTAAACCCTAAACCCTCAACCCTCAACCCTTAATGTCAAATCCTAATCCCTCAACCCTTCACTCTAATCCCTCAACCCTAAACCCTATCCCTAAACCTTCAACACTATACCTTAAACCCTAATCCCTCAACCCTAAACCTTATCCCTAAACCCTAATCCCTTAACCCTCAACCCTAACCCATCATCCCTCAACTCTAATCCCTTGTCCCTAAACCCTAAATGCTATCCCTATTCTTAGACCCTCAATGGGCTCGATACTACACCTTAAACCCTAATCCCTTATCCTTAAACCCTCCAACCCTATCCCTAATCCTTATATCCTCGACACTCTACTTTAACCCTAATCCCTGGACCTCAACCCTATCCCAAAACCCTTAACCCTCGAACCTCAATGTACTCAACCCTCAACGTCAAACCCTAATCCCTCAACCCTTAACTTTGATCCCTCGACCCTCAACCCTATCCCTAAACCCTAAATCCTAAAGCCTCAACCCTCAACCCTCAGCATCAAATCCTAATCCCTCAACCCTTCACTCTAATCCCTCAACCCTAAACCCTCAACACTATACCTTAAACCCTAATCCCTCAACCCTCAACCCTAAACCTTATCCCTAACCTTAATCCCTCAACCCTCAACCCTAATCTGTCATCCCTCAACTCTAATCCCTCATCCCTAAACCCTAAATGCTATCCCTATTCCTAGACCCTCAATGGGCTTGATACTATACCTTAAACCCTAATCCCTTATCCCTAAACCCTCCAACCCTATCCCTAATCCTTATACCCTCGACACTCTACTTTAACCCTAATCCCTCTACCCTCAACCCTATCCCAAAACCCTTAACCCTTGAACCTCAATGTACTCAACCCTCAATGTCAAACCCTAATCCCTCAACCCTTAACTTTGATCCCTTGACCCTCAACCCTATCCCTAATCCTTATACCCTCGACACTCTACTTTAACCCTAATCCCTCGACCCTCAACCCTATCCTGAAACCCTTAACCCTCAAACCTCAATGTACTCAACCCTCAACGTCAAACCCTAATCCCTCAACCCTTAACTTTGATCCCTTGACCCTCAACCCTATCCCTAAACCCTAAACCCTAAAGCCTCAGCCTTCAACCCTCAATGTCAAATCCTAATCCCTCAACCCTTAACCCTAAACCTTATCCCTAAACCCTAATCCCTCAACCCTCAACCCTAATCCGTCATCCCTCAACTCTAATCCCTCATCCCTAAACCCTAAATGTTATCCCTATCCCTAAACCCTCAACGGGCTCGATACTACACCTCAAACCCTAATCCCTTATCCCTGAACCCTCCAACCCTATCCCTAATCCTTATACCCTCGACACTCTACTTTAACCCTAATCCCTCGACCCTCAACCCTATCTCGAAACCCTTAACCCTCAAACCTTAATGTACTCAACCCTCAACGTCAAACCCTAATCCCTCAACCCTATCCCTAAACCCTAAACCCTAAAGCCTCAACCCTCAACATCAAATCCTAATCCCTCAACCCTTCACTCTAATCCCTCAACCCTAAACCCTATCCCTAAACCCTCAACACTATACCTTAAACCATAATCCCTCAACCCTCAACCCTAAACCTTATCCCTAAACCATCATCCCTCAACCCTAATCCCTCATCTATAAACCCTAAATGCTATCCCTATTCCTAAACCCTCAACGGGCTCGATACTATACCTTAAACCCTAATCCCTTATCCCTAAACCCTCCAACCCTATCCCTTGTCCTTATACCCTCAACACTCTACTTTAACCCTAATCCCTCGACCCTCAACCCTATCTCGAAACCCTTAACCCTCAAACCTCAATGTACTTAACCCTCAACGTCAAACCCTAATCCCTCAACCCTTAACTCTAATCCCTCAACCCTCAACCCTATCCCTAAACCCTGAACCCTAAAGCCTCAACCCTCAACCCTCAATGTCAAATCCTAATCCCTCAACCCTTCACTCTAATCCCTCAACCCTAAACCCTCAACACTATACCTTAAACCCTAATCCCTCAACCCTCAACCCTCAACCTTATCCCTAAACCCTAATCCCTCAACCCTCAACCCTAATCTGTCATCTCAACTCTAATCCCTCATCCATAAACCCTAAATGCTATCCCTATTCCTAAACCCTCAACGGGCTTGATACTATACCTTAAACCCTAATCCCTTATCCCTAAACCCTCCAACCCTATCCCTAATCGTTATACCCTCGACACTCTACTTTAACCCTAATCCCTCAACCCTTAACCCTATCCCAAAACCCTTAACCCTCAAACCTTAATTTACTCAACCCTCAACGTCAAACCCTAATCCCTCAACCCTTAACTTTGATCCCTGGACCCTCAACCCTATCCCTAAACCCTAAACCCTAAAGCCTCAACCCTCAACCCTCAACCCTATCCCTAAACCCTCAACACTATACCTTAAACCCTAGTCCCTCAATCCTCAACCCTAAACCTTATCCCTAAACCCTAATCTCTCAACCCTCAACCCTCATATGTCATCCCTCAACTCTAATCCCTCATCCGTAAACCCTAAATTCTATCCCTATTCCTAAACCCTCAACAGGCTCGATACTATACCTTAAACCCTAATCCCTTATCCCTAAACCCTCCAACCCTATCCCTAATCCTTATACCCTCGACACTCTACTTTAACCCTAATCCCTCAACTGTCAACCCTATCCTGAAATCCTTAACCCTCGAACTTCAATGTACTCAACCCTCAACATCAAACCCTAATCCCTCAACCCTTAACTCTGATCCCTCGACCCTCAACCCTATCCCTAAACCCTAAAGTCTCAACCCTCAACCCTCAACCCTTCACTCTAATCCCTCAACCCTAAACCCTCAACACTATACCTTAAACCCTAATCCCTCAACCCTCAACCCTAAACCTTATCCCTAAACCCTAATCCCTCAACCCTCAACCCTAATCTGTCATCCCTCAACTCTAATCCCTCATCCCTAAACCCTAAACACTATCCCTATTCCTAGACCCTCAATGGGCTCGATACTATACCTTAAACCCTAATCCCTTATCCCTAAACCCTCCGACCCTATCCCTAATCCTTATACCCTCGACACTCTACTTTAACCCTAATCCCTTGACCCTCAATCCTATCCCAAAACCCTTAACCTTCAAACCTCAATGTACTCAACCCTCAACATCAAACCCTAATCCCTCAAACCTTAACTCTGATTCCTCAACCCTTAACCCTTAAAACTTGAACCCTAATCCTTAAACCTTCAACCCTAAACCCTATCCCTAATCCCTCTACCCTCAACACTCTTATTTAACCCTAATCCCTTGACCATTAACCCTATCCCTCAACCCTCAACCCTCAATCCTCAACCCTCAACCCTCAACTCTCAACATTAAACCCTAATTCATCAACCCTAATCCCTTATCCCTAAACCCTAAACCCTATCCCTCAACCCTTAAAAATTAAACCCTAAAACCTATCCATAAACCCTCGACGCTCAACACTATATTTTAAACACCAATCCCTTAACCCTCAGCCCTAAAGCCTCAACCCTCAATCGTTAAACCTTCAACCCTAAACCCTATCCCTAATCCCTCTACCCTCAACACTCTACTTTAACCCTAATCCCTTGACTATCAACCCTATCCCTAAACCCTCAACCCTCAACTCTCACCATTAAATCCTAATCCTTCAACCCTAAACCCTAATCCATCAACCCTAAACCCTAATGCCTCAACCCTAAACCCTATCCCTAAACCCTCAACCCTCAACACTATACCTTAAACTATAATCCCTCAACCCTAAACCCTAATCCCTCAACCCTAAACCCTATCCCTAAACCCAACAAAACTGCTTTGCCTTATGTTAGGTTGTTAAACCCATCATTTTTGACACTCTTCTCTTAAAGATATTTGAGTTGCAAGAATATGTCAGAAAAATGGCTATGAACTTTTTTAATGTTAGTAATGTTATATGGCATGTTTTTCTAGCTCATCTGGGGTTCAATATGCCAATAGGTGTACACACTATGAGAAAAGCTTTGCGTATGGTACATCCATAGTGAGTAATTAACAGTTGAAATTAGAAGGATGATCATTATGAGAAAAGCTTTGCATTGGGGTACATCTATGTTTCTTGCTGTCCACCCCGCACTTAGGGGAGGTATATTGTTATGAAACATGCAAATAATCTCCCATTGTTTACTGGCTCTATCCACAAGAACTACTAAACTATACCTTAAACCCTAATCCCTCAACCCTAAACTTTCAACCCTAAACCCTATCCCTAATCCCTCTACCCTCAACACTCTACCTTAACCCTAATCCCTCGACCCTTAACCCTACTATCCCTAAAGCCTCAACCCTAAACCCTAATCCCTCAAGGTCCTAAACTCTAATCCCTTATCCCTAAACTCTAAATCCTATCCCTAAATGCTCAACCCTCAACCTTAAACCTTAATCACTCAATCCTTATCCACCCCTCTCCTCCCCTATCTGGCTCACTCCCATCTCTACCCTCCTCTACCCTCGACATTATACATACATACATATAGGCATACATAGATACATACATACGTACATACATATAGGCATACATACATACATACATGATTAATAGCCTTGAACATAAAAAAATTCAAGGGCAACATAATACGAGCGCGTTATAACGTGCTCGCATTATTTCAAACATGACAAACATGGTGCAGGAGCACCTAGAAAATCATGTTTTGTGTTGTAATAAGGTCTATTTGACCAATGCATTTTCATTTTTGTTGGTCTTTAGGTCTTTTAGGACCTAGAACTCTTTTTATAAGTCCCAAGTGACTTAGGTCACATTTGTCAAATTGTTAATCTCAATACGGTTGGTCTCCCAACCGCTTGAAATCAGTTGGTTTTTCTCCCAGCCGCTTGGAATCGGTTGGTTTTCCTCAAGGCAAGTTTATAACCCAGAGGAATGAACCAAATAAGTATTGGTAATTAGATCCTAGAGGAGATGAATGTGATTGTGTATTGTACTAAGGAGAAATAGAATGATTCTGTTCCATCAATTCGATTTCTATTTCTTGTAATTGCAAATTGTATAGCTGTAGATTTCCATTCTTTCTGTGCTTCCATTGTTGCAATATGTCGATGTGAAGTATTCCATTGGTAAGATTTCTATCGAAATCAGTGGAATGGCTTCGTTGAACAAATGTCCATTTTTTTTCTATTTTGTTTCATTGTTCAGTGGTGCAGAGGATCCAGACAGTGCGAGTTGCACAGTAGGTTGACCTAGCATCTCCATGTGCTAGGGTTCGGGAGAAGGTAAATTGTGCATCGATGTATCGGCAAAGCAAACCCTAATGTGGCCGATAGTAATTGTCTCACCGACGAGTGAAGATTAAAGGTGACATTGGAGTGATCAGCGCATCGGCCAAAGATTGCAAGTGTTCGCCGATAGAACAAGACTCACCGAAGGTAAATTCCATCGGCGCATTGGGAGACAAGTTAAGAGTTTGCCAATGGGAAGGGTCTCGTTGATAAGGTCACTTCCAACCAGTGTGGAAGCCATCATGGTTGAGACAAGGAGGAACTTAACCATCATCAGGCATCGACAGAAGGATGAAAGACTTGGCCGATAGAAGTAAGTCTCGCCGAAGATAAAGTGAAGTTGAGTTATCGAGGTGAGTTTGGTCACAGAACGACTTAGGAAAGTCTTTCCAATGATGGTTGTCTGATCGATGGAGATATATCAGTGGTTCATTTGTTAGTCTTGCCGACTATGAGTAAATTAGGGTCCGTTCTGCGTTTCCCTTTGTGCGCTCCCCATCATATTGGTATCAGAGCCCAAAAAGATTTGGGCGACAAGTCGAATTGAGGATTTGTAGGAGTGTTGGCATTTGGGTGCTGTCTGGGAATAGTGTATGTCAGATAGAGAAAGCGAGACAGAGGCGGAGAGGATGCCTCCCAAAAGTATGTCGTAGGATGCCATCAAGATGCTGATCGAGGAGATGCTTGAATCCAAGTTGGGAGAGTTCAAGCAGTCCAAAAGCAAAGATAGGGAAGATGAAAGTGACAGCGATGAAGGCGATACATAAATTGATGAAACCAATAAGAGGACAGAGGAGATACTAGCAGACAAGAGGGCATTTGTAAATGCATTGAAGTCAGTCAATAGGGACACCATAGATGGGTTACCTATGTATAGTGGAAGTATGGAAGCTGAAGAGGTGATTGACTGGATTGAGGCATTGAACAATCACTTCGAATACAAAGAAGTCCCTAATGATAAGAGGGTTAAGTTGGCAAAGGCAAGATTGAAGGGATCTTCTCTTGCATGGTGGAATTATGATCAAGGAGAGAGAGTCAAGGAGGGGAAGAATATGAAACCTCCTAGGAAAGGATGAAGACCAAAATCAAGGCACAATTCTTACCCCTGGACTATAACGTGTAGATGTATAAGAAATTGTAGAACCTCAGATAGAGAGACCTTGATGTGAATGCATACACACAAGAGTTTCATAAACTCAGTCTCAGATCAAAGAGACAAGAAGAAGAGTTAGAGAAGGTGGCCAGGTATTTGAATGGCCTAAGGATGAACATCCAAGATGAGATCAGCATCTTAGCACCAGAAATAGTGAACAAGTGTTTCCAAATGGCCTTAAGGGCTGAAGAGAAGATAAAGAGAAAGAGTGAGTAGAATAATAGAGGTAGAGGTGGAAGAAATTTCAGAGGCAGAGGCAATTTTGGAGGAAGAAGTCCTAACCAGAGGCCTAGTGGTGAGTCTAGCCAAGAAGAGCAAGTTGGAGACTCTAGTAGCAGAGGAGGCTACCGAGGAAGAAGGCCTAATGGAAGAGGTGGGACAAATGGATCAGGTAGAGGATCCAAATTCTCCAATATGAGATGTTATAACTGCAATCAGATAGGGCACTCGGCATACAAGTGTCCAGAGAAGGCCTCAACTTCTCATGGTGGTGAGAAGAGAACCACTTTGATTCAAGAAGATGCAAGGAGTGTGACATCCCCTGAAGTGAATCTAGCATCAAAAATGAGAGAAAATCTGATGATCAAGAGGACGCTGCTCAAGGAACCAGTGCAGACTGAACCATCTCAAAGAAGGGCTTTGTTTAGAATCAACTGCAAGATCCAAGGTAAGGTTTGTAAATTTATTATTGACTCTGGTTCTACTGATAATATTATACCTTTGGAAGCAGTGAATAAGTTGAATCTATAAAAGATACCCCATAGCAGTCCATATAAAGTTAGTTGGTTGAATAAAGGGCAGCACATACTCATCAATAAACAGGCATGGGTAGAATTTAGTATTGGGGGGTATAGAGAGAAAATTTTGTGTGACATCCTTCCAATGGATGCTTGCCATCTTTTGTTAGGCAGACCATGGCAGTTTGACAGAAAGGCTCATCATGATGGAGAAAAGAATGCTTACTCATTCCAAAAGGATGGTGTGACTTATAGGATACAGTCATTGGTAGAAGAGGATCCACAACATGTAGGGTCTATTGTAATGATGGTAGGAGAAAAAGAATTCATGGACACATTAAAGGAAGGTGATGGAGTAGGTTTTGCTTTGATTGTAAAGCCTAAGGGGGAAAAGAAGGAAATTGTGAGAGAAGTAGGGCCTAAGGAGGTCAAAGATTTGCTTGAGAGTTACAAAGGAGTGATTGCAAAAGATATACCTAACTCCCTACCACCTGTCAGAGACATTAGCCATCAGATAGATCTCATACCCGGAGCGGTACTCCCCAATAAGGCAGCATATAAAATGACCCCTCAGCAGAATGAAGAGATAGCAAACTAGATTCAAGAACTCCTAAACAAAGGACTAATAAGGAAGAGCCTTAGCCCATGTGCAGTACCTACTATTTTATCCCCAAAGAAGGATGGGAAATGGAGACTGAGTACTGATTCTAGGGCAATAAATAGGATAACCATCAGGTATAGGTTTCCTATTCCTAGAATAGAAGATCTAATGGATTGTTTGGGAGGGGCTACTTATTTCTCCAAGATAAAATTGAAGAGTGAGTATCACCAGATAAGGATAAGAGAGGGGGATGAGTGGAAGACAACTTTCAAAACCAATGAAGGGTTGTATGAATGGATTGTGATGCCTTTTGGTCTTTCAAACACCCCTAGCACCTTTATGAGGCTGATGAATGAGGTGTTGCAGGAATTCATAGGGAAATTTGTGGTAGTCTGCCTTGATGATATCTTGGCGTTTAGTAAGAGCAAGGAAGAACACTTGGAACATTTGGAGATAGTCTTGAAGAGGCTGCAAGATCATAAGTTACTGATAAACTTGGAAAAGTGTGACTTCATGAAACAAGAATTGGTGTACCTAGGTTTTGTCATCTCTAAGGGTGATTTGAAAATGGATCCTTCCAAGGTAGAGGCTATTTTGAATTGGCCTACACCTAGGACAACAGGAGAGGTCAGAAGTTTCCATGGCTTGGCCACATTTTACAGAAAATTTATTAAGAACTACAGTGATATTTGTGCACCTATGTTAGAGACCATCAAGGGTGGATGAAAGATGAAGTTTGTGTGGACAAAAGAGGTAGATCAGAGTTTTGAAAGTCTGAAGCAGAAAGTTGCCAAGTGTCCTGTCTTAGTACTTCCTGATTTCAATAAAGTCTTCATCATTGAATGTGATGCAAGTGGGCTGGCCATAGGCGCAGTGTTGAGCCAAAAAGGTAGACCAGTAGCCTTTTTTAGTGAAAAATTAAATGAAGCTAAGAGGAAGTACTCCTCTTATGATTTAGAGATGTATGCCATGGTACAAGCTCTGAAAAAATGGAGGCACTACTTGCTTCCTAAAGAATTTATTGTATACATTGACAATCATGCTCTCAGTTTTTTGAATGGACAGGAAAAGCTCAGCCATAGATACATGAAATGGGTGGACAGTCTTCAAGCATACACCTTCATCATCAAGCATAAGAAAGGGATAACCAATAAGGTTGCTGATGCTTTAAGAAGAAGGGTGTTGACAGTGCAAGAAGTGCAGCTACAAAGCATGGGTGTTGAGGCAATCAAATGATTGTATAAAAAGGACCAAGATTTCAAGGAGATTTACAAGGTATGCAGTGAGTTTGCCAATGCTTTCCATAGTGAATTTTTAGATTATACATTGTAGGATGGACTTTTGTTTAAAGGGAGTCAACTATGTATCCCTAAGTGTTCAATGAGGGATAATATAGTGAAGGAGAAACATAGTGGTGGTTTAGGAGGACATTTTGGGCTCAATAAGACCTTAGATTTTGTAAAAAGATTTTACTTTTGGCCAAGGCTGCAATCTGATATCAGAAGGTTTATTGAGAGTTGTATGATTTGCCAGAGAGAAAAGAGGGTCTCAACCAATGTAGGACTATACCAACCTTTGCCCATACCAAACAGACCTTGGGAAAGTTTGAGTATGGATTTTGTGATGGGATTTCCCAAGACAAGGATAGGTTATGACAGTGTGTTTGTTGTGGTAGACAGGTTGAGCAAGATGGCTCACTTTATTCCTTGTAAAACCACCAATGATGCTAGTTACATTGCAGGTTTGTTCTTTAAAGAAATCGTCAGGATTCATGGGTTACCTTTGGGTATTGTATTTGACAGAGACAACAAATTTGTCAGACATTTCTGGAGAACCTTATGGAAATGATTGGGTACAAAATTGTCTTTTAGTTCAGCCTATCATCCTCAGACTGATGGCCAAACTAAGGTTGTGAATAGGTCATTAGGCAATCTGCTGAGATGCTTGACAAGAGAACATGGCAGTAGTTGGGATGTGGTACTCCCACAAGTAGAGTATGCCTATAATGATTCTACAAATAGAAGTACAGGTCTAAGTCCTTTTGAAATTGTCTATGGTAGTCATCCTAGAGGAATTTTTGAATTGCGAGATGTTCAAGGGTTGGACAAAAGGAGTGGACATGCTGATACATTTGCAGAGGCTATGAAAGAGATACATCAACAAGTCAGAGATACTCTACTCCAGAACAGTCAGAAGATGAAGGCTAGAGTGGATCAAAGAAGAAGGGATGTGCAGTACCAAATAGGAGATATGGCCATGGTTCATCTCAACAAGAACAGACTGTCCACAAGAAAACACAACAAGTTGATGATGCGAAAAATTGGACCTTGTCAGATTCTGGAGAAATATGGTCCTAATGCTTACAAAATTAAACTCCCTGATGATATTGCTATTTCCCCTATATTCAATGTTGTTGATTTGACATTATATAAGAGTCCTGATATAGGAGAAGGTATAGCAGATTCTGTCCAAGACAATGCAGAGTGGGTGTAGTATTTACCACCTAAGGAACCACCGAAGATGGAGTGCATCTTGGATAGTAGGACAACCAAGAAGACAAGACATCAAACCTCTTTTGAGCACTTAGTCAAATGGCAAGGACTTCCAGACTCAGAGGCCACATGGATGCTGGAAGAAGACATCAAAAAGTAGGGTGGTGATTTGCAGCAGTTAGTCTCTAAGAGGACTTGAGACAACTTTCACCCGGGGAGTATGGTGCAGGAGCACCTAGAAAATCATGTTTTGTGTTGTAATAAGGTCTATTTGACCAATGCATTTTTATTTTTGTTGGTCTCTAGGTCTTTCAGGACCTAGAACTCTTTTTATAAGTCCCAAGTGACTTAGGACACATTTGTCAAATTGTTAATCTCAAGACGATTGGTCTCCCAGCTGCTTGGAATCGATTGGTTTTTCTCCCAGCCACTTGGAATCGGTTGGTTTTCCTCAGGGTGAGTTTATAACCCAGAGGAATGAACAAAATAAGTATTGGTAATTAGATCATAGAGGAGATGAATGAGATTGTGTATTGTGCTAAGGAGAAATAGAACGATTTTGTTCCGTCAATTCGATTTCCATTTCCTATAACTGCAAATTGTATAGCTGTAGATTTCCATTCTTTCTGTACTTCCGTTGTTGCAATATGTCGATGTGAAGCATTCCATTGGTAAGATTTCTGTCAAAATCAGTGGAATGGCTTCATTGTACAATTATCCATTTTTGTTTTCTATTTTGTTTCATTGTTCGGCGGTGCAGAGGATCCAGACAGTGCGAGTTGCACAATAGGTTGACCTAGCATCTCCATGTGCTAGGGTTTGGGAGAAGGTAAATTGTGCATCGGTGTATTGACAAAGCAAACACTAATGTGGTCAATAGTAATTGTCTCGCTGACGAGTGAAGGTTAAAGGTGACATCGGAGAGATTGGCGCATTGGCCAAAGATTGCAAGTGTTCACCGACAGAACAAGACTCACCGAAGGTAAATGCCATCGGCGCATCGGGAGACAAGTTAAGAGTTCATCGACGGGAAGGGTCTTGCTGATAAGGTCACTTCCAATCGGTGTGGAAGCCATCACAATTGAGACAAGGAGGAACTTAACCGTCATCGAGCATCGGCAGAAGGATGAAAGACTTGGCCGATAAAAGAAAGTCTCGTCGTAGATAAATTGAAGTTGAGCTATCGAGGTGAGTTTGGTCACGGAGAGACTTAAGAAAGTCTTTCCGATAATGGTTGTCTAACCGATGGAGATATATTGGTGGTTCATTTGTTAGTCTTGCCGACTGTGAGTAAATTAGGGCACGTTCTGCGTTTCCCGCTGTGCGCTCCCCATCAAAATAGCACAAACTTTTACGGAAAAGGAAAAATGCAAAGCAAAAAATAACGCGAGCACGTTATAACACACTCGCATTATGTTTTGCTTTGGATTTCCAACCCAAAGGCTTGGAGTGCCTTTTCAACATCCACAGATGTGTTTTTCCATATTCTTCAAGATTTCACATAATTTCATTCGTGCTAACCCTCAGATTTGCACATGTTTCAAGGTTGAACAAATCAAACACCTAGGTAATGTTAGGCTTTCTCTTAGCTATTTGACGATGTGATTTTTTTCACATTTTAACAATGTTAAGCCTTTCATCTTTAATTTCTTTTGTTTGTGTGTTCATTTTTGGGCAAAAACCACTGTTTGGTCTTTTTTTATTGTAAATTAACTATTCATTGAAATTTCAAAAAAATTACATATTTAGAAACTAGACTCCATTCTACACATATTAAAAAAAGAAAAAAATGATTTTCAATTAGTTTTCAAAATTTATAGGGGTAGCACGGCCAAAATTCTATTTTTTAGGATGTGTCCACTTTGAAAATTAGTAAAAAATCAAATATTCATTAAAAAATTATTAGAAAAATCGGGCATAAACTATATGCTATTAGCTAATTTCTCACTAAAGCAATTTTAAAAATACCAAAAAAAAGTTGACCTTTTAAGGGAGCCACAAAACATGCTATGTTATGTTTTTTTGACAGAAACAACACCAATTTATGTGGCTCCCTCTTTTGAACCTCTTAATCTATGCCATTTTAAAAAAAAATAGTAGTTTAGAAAGTAGACTCGGAGCACTACGAACATTGTTTTGGTTACATCTCCAAATTTTGAGTGTAACTATGCTCAATTTCTCATCCAAGGCTAGCATTTCCTGATTTAAAAAAAAAGTGGTCACTTAAGACCCCTTTTTGGCCCCCCATCTTCTTGCACTTACCCTTCAACTCATCAATAAATTTAAAAATGGCTCCCACAAATACCTATAGCTATTAAAACCAAAAAAAAATATATACCTACTTTATGTTTTTTTTAATATATTATATTATAATCAGATTTAAAGCACTAAATATTTTAGATCAGAACCTTTTAAATATATTCAATAAAACTTGAGCCTAATAAGCTTTCTACAAATCTATATTACAATAATTTTTTTTGATATGTAAGCGAGTATTTTTTATTAATTAAAATACGAAATTACATATCCAGTTCAAGGGGGCATACTGGTAGGAAAGAACCAGAAAGAAAACCTCCGGTTGTGGCTCGTAAATACCAAATTCTAACCTATAACCTACCTGCGAGACTACAGGCTTCCCGCCTGAACAAATTACAAAGAAGAAAAAACTGGTCCTTTCCAAAATGTACCAGCATCCTGACCCTCCTTCCCCACTGGTATAAAACAAAGCCTAAAAAACTAGAGAGCAGGTGCCTTTAGGCCATTATCCTGCAAGAAACCCCAAAACCCCTACAAAAATTGTAGGCTCTAAATTCAAAAAAGTCTCTTAGAGCCTATCCAGGAGAAAAAACTTATGCAACTGCCATCTTGGAAATAGTAAAAAACTAATCAACTACAATCACAAAAACTAAACATTGCCAATAAAGAACACCCACCTACAAGTCAAACCCCAGCTCCTCCGCCTTAGCCCTGAAAGTCAGAATCCACTCAAAGGTGCCATCGTGAGAGTCAATCTGGAGGACCTTAAACAAGAAATCCATCCCCAATTCAACCTGCTCCCTGTGCAGAATCAATGGCATCCCTTTTAGGTCAAGTAAGAAAGGGTAGTTTCCTTGGCACAAGCTCATTACTTGGAGTGAATTTGTTTTACGGTGTGAAAATTTTTTCACACTATAATGTTCACATACAAAAGACTATCGGCTTAGGATTTGTTATTTGAAGCATTCAAAAACCCTAAAGATTTAAATGTCAAGATTAAAAACAAAAACCAAGGCCATCAAATATTAAAGTTTGATATTTTAAAATAAACAACACAAAGTAACAACCCATGGATTAAAGATTTAATGATCAAGAAACCGTTGAGCAATTTTGATTACGAATAGGTTTTGATTTAGGTTTTTAGGTTTGTAAATAATAAATTAAATTCATTGATTTCAATTTATTATTTACAGTGGAAAGATTTAATTAAATACAAGCAAAGTAACAAAATAGTCTTTATAAAAAAAATATTAGGGTGTATATTTAAAATAATAGGAAGTTGTTTCCTATGTATTAAATATTCAATGTTCATATTTTCACTTAAAATTTAAATATAAATTTTCAAAATTAAATATTAAATATTTAAATAATATAATAATAATGATTATAATGATTATGTAGATTTTAAAGTTTTGACCAAATAAAATTGAAATCCCTAAAATAATCTAATTACATAAAATAAAATGTGTAGAACTCTAGAAACTAAATTAAAATTAAATTACTTTTAGCTAATGAAGCAAAAAATTAATCGTCATCCATTTAGGCATGACTTAACTAGTGGGAGACAAAATTTGTGTTCATAATTTGTTTACTTGCCACGTTCTCCCCTCAAACCACAATTCTCTCCGCATTTATAGTTTTTTGTTGCACTCTCTGACAATCCGCAGAGAAGAGGTCATTTTTTCTGAACCAATGACAATACAGATAAATCATTTTTCAATAATTTTTTGTTAAAAATTTATCATGTTGACATAGGAAAAGTACAAATTTAAATCAAATTTGCCTGACAAGAAAAATAATCCTTTCTTTTGATTGGTTTACAATCAATAGATTAATAACGAGATAAGTGTGAACTCATTGTAATAGTACCTAGCCGAAGGCAGGTACTAATAAAATATTAATATGTGATGGAAGGGTAGTAGAATGGCATTAAGAAAATGGTCTCTTAATCTATATAGAATGTACGTCTATTTGGAAAAATACTTGAACGCAAAGGAAGAGAGGTTAGGGGGTTAGGGT
The DNA here is from genome assembly GCA_027924645.1 of Cunninghamia lanceolata. Taxonomy (NCBI): domain Eukaryota; kingdom Viridiplantae; phylum Streptophyta; class Pinopsida; order Cupressales; family Cupressaceae; genus Cunninghamia; species Cunninghamia lanceolata. Next base: position 5,739,921 of record BSBN01000918.1, on the reverse strand, counting down.
TTTTTTAATTTTTTAACAAAACTTTACTGATAGATTAAAATCTCTAAAATAATAATATGATATCACATCTTCAAGTCAAGTAATTTAGTTAAGAAAATAATAATAATAACCAAAAAAACTATTTACTTAATTATTGTACCCAGAAGCACTCTCATTACTTGATTATTTTATTTACTTAAGAGTTATTTTATTTTTATTTGGAGCTATTTAAAGATTATTTTATTTTATTTATATTATAGGCGCCTACAAGATATCTCTCGGCATACTTTATAATATAAATAGACTAGTTGTATAATCCAATCACTGCCCATATCACCTCTTTGGTAATTCTGTATGGTTTGTCTAGATATATATAGTCATCATGGATACAACTAAGGATTATTCACATCCAAGCATGTTTTGGTAAAGTTAGGGAAATATTTCCACACATCCAACTTCAAATTGGGAATTTGTTGATGTATTAGTAGATATTTTTCATGCCTTGCTCAGTAGTGTTCTACAAAGAAACTTGAAGCATGTATGATCTATTTTAGTGAGTGAAATATGGATGTACTTCCTTATGTCTTCTGCAATGAGACATCTACTAGAATAAATGAAAATGTTCCATCTAGATCTAATTCCATGGCTATAAGGCCTAGTCATTTTCTAATAATTTCTCATGTATTTAATAGATTTAATTATGAAAATGGTGATATTAGAAATAGGATATTTGTTTGTTCATAAAATTATGTTTTAGAATTGTTCTAATCTATTTTTTAGTTTATAATAAAATGAGATGTGAGGAATCTCTCTCTGGGAAGACAAAGAGTCATCTATTCAGTTTTAAAAGATTAAGAAATCTTTGAAAGGTAGCATTCTTTCTAGGGGATAACAATAGAACTCCAAGCAGATTTGATCCTTCGTCAATGAGTTTATGGTATGTTTGTAAGATTTGACTAATATCAATTAGGAGTTTAGAGTAGCTGAAAACCTTAGGAAGAAATTGTTTGCATTATTCAGGAGAAATTTTTGTATGATCCAGATTTTGGGTGCTAACTTGTATGACTCAGGAATTTTAGCAAACCATTTTGTGTTAGTCTCACTCCATCTAATTTTAGTGATATCTGGTTTTAGTGATATATTGGAGCTGTTTTTGTTGATGAAAATTGCAGAAGCAAATGAAAAGAAAATTGCAGAAAATAAGAATAGAAATTAAAAGATTTAAAAACATAGAAGAACACAAGATTTACAGTGGTTCACCCAATAATGGCTACGTCCACTTTCAAGGAATATCTCTTTTATTAATTCTGAATACAATACATATTGAAACAGCAGCCAACTATTTATAAACCAATCTCATCTCCAATAAATGAAAAAATCCATCAAAAAGGGCAGCTTCTAATTTTGCGAATACATGTGAAAAGAAGTCGGTTGCAAAAGGCATCCTTTTCGAATATGTGAGAGAAACTTGCCAATTTGGGCTTCACTGAACCCAACAATCTCCCACTTGAAGACCAAATAGCTGCTCAAAGATATCCCTTACATTTCCACTTGTATAGTCACCTTGAAAACAAGCCCGTATTGCACAGCTTTAACCTCTATTCAAGGGCACTCCGTATAAATTATTTCCAAGCTTCCCAATCAATCATAACACCTACCAGAAATGATCTGGTCATATTATAACCCCCATCGCCGTCATGGTGGCGTTGCGCCTGGTGGCTGTGGTCTTCTCTCAGCCAGTCTCTACCCAACCAATCTCTGGGTCTGTCTGTGCCCCAACTACTCTTGGGTCACTCCTTCTTGATCTCCGTCCTGATCCAATCCATAACATAGTTTGAATTATTTGTCACATAAGGCTTTTCGCTATCCATACGTAGCTTTGCCTAGTAACCCTCAACATCAAGAAATGTTTAGAGCTGCTAAGCATTGGACTTCCAGCAGAAGGGCATCACCTTGACAGATATGGCTAGCTTGTTGCCGCCAAGGTCCTCCACTAGCTTCGATTTATCGACCACAATAACAAATTTGGAGGAGACGGCTTCGACCATCTTTTCGTGGAGAAGGGCACCACCACGACCCTTGACTAGGTTCAGCTCTGGGTCAACCTCATCGGCACCATCAATGGCTAGCTTGATCTTCTGGTGGTCGTCCATTACGGACAGAGGAATTCCTAGCGACCCTATGCTGAGACCTAACACCATGCCGCTTTCCACATATTCCATAGCCTTGTCATCCATATCAGCCTCATTGGCCATCTCACTTGACATTTCAAACTCCACATTACTGCTTAAAATCGCAACCACTCTAGTAAAAGCCACAAGCGTGTTAAGACCGGCCATAAACTTGTTTCAGAAATCCACAAACTCCCGGTTGCCATCATCCAGCTTAATCAAATTATCCTTCATGCCCAGAAAACCCTCATTTGCAGCACAAACCCTAACAGGACCATCAGAAATCCTAACGGAAGTGGGGCATTCTGACTTAGAGACATCCAAATTAACAACACATGAATCATTGGAACTTGGATTAAAACCCTGATCTTGATTGGTAACCAATCCAAGATCATGCTGCGATGAAGCCAAATGCTGCTCTTGCTGCCGAGCAATCCCTAATCTAGAAGATTTAGATTGATCCTCAGGCCGCACAGACCCCATCCGATCCACCGGCCCTCCTCTTGGTAATCCTCTTCACCACCAGCATAGCGAGGAAAACTATCCAGAGGCTTATGCTCATCCTCATCAAAATTATGACCAATGTTTGCAGAGTTTGGAAAAGTAGGATACCTTTTCCTCAAACCCTTGCTGCGGATTATTCCCAAACCCCTGCCTGCCTCCGGCAGGATCAACATCACAACTGCCAAGCCGTCTGGTGCCATAACCCTCTACCTCCTCTACAGCGCTCCGCCCACGAGGGCGCGTGGGCAGCATCATGCGCTCATCCGTGGAGCCACTCCGGCCTCTCCAGTGCCATAGCCCCCAAAACTCGTGTCGATTCCATAACCACTGCCACTCATAAAGACTTCAGCAGCCAAATCATCTATTTCAATTGGCAAATTAAATCCAACCTTTTTCTTTATAGACAAACCATTCCTTAAACACGTTGTGTTTGAATCTATGACCTTACCTCCTCCTCTTCTCCAGACTGAGCCACAACACTTTTCATTTCTTGTATCTGCTCCATGTCACTGCGAGGTTCTAACATACCAAGAAACTCCTCAATAATAGAATCAGCTTCATCATTTAATTCATCCAAAAACATCTAATGAATAGCTCCCACTTCATCATGACTCTCTTCATGGCCATGGCACATAGACATGAGAGCTTGAACCCAATCATCCCAGTTGGGACTCTCTTCCATATCTACTTCATCCATAGCTCTGAAAAATTCTTCCATGCCTCAAGCTTCTTCACCAAGTTTCTCCACCAGGCTCTGATACCAATTGTTGATAAAAATTGCAGAAGCAAATGAAAAGAAAATTGCAGAAAATAAAAACAGAAATTAAAAGATTTAAAAACACAGAAGAACACAAGATTTACAGTGGTTCGCCCAATAATGGCTACGTCCACTTGCAGGGAATATCTCTTTTATTAATTTGAATACAATACATATTGAAGCAGCACCCAACTATTTATAAATCAGTCTCATCTCCAATAAATGGAAAAATCCATCAAAAAGGGCAACTTCTAATTTTGCGAATACATGCTAAAAGAAGTCGGTTGCAAAAGACATCCTTTTCGAATATGTGAGAGAAACTTGCCAACCAATCCTGTTAATGTTTTCTAATGAAACCCTAGTGTAGGTATAAATGCTTCTTAGCTGTGTAGTTTATAAAGATAGATACACACTCTTTATTTTCTCTAGTATCTTGCTCATGAAATTCATTTCCATTAGTAGAGATAGCAAAGAATAATTCTGTTGATCTTATTGTCACAATTAGATGAGGAATACTTGTTTTTTCTTTATTGATCTAGCAAGGGAAACTGTATCACAGATAACGGGATAATTTTAAGGTATTTTACATATGTTGCATGAATCAGAATTTAACGCTTCCTTATGATCTCCTGTCGAATGCATCTGTTAGAAAATTTCTATAGCCTTTTCAGCGAATCCTTCAATCATCACAGCGTTTATAAAGATTTAGAGTGTCTTCAAGAAAGCCCGCGTGGGCAAGCAGAGCAACTAAACACTCGTAACGCTTAACTGTAGGTATAATGAAAATAAAGCATACTTTTGTGTTTGAGAGTATTCTAAAAATAAAATAGCATAGAGAATCCATGTTGTGCTTATCCTACGAGCATCACATTTCTTGAAATGATGTTTCTTTGAGGCAGCCTGTCAAAATAATTGCACACTTTTCTTGTACCGAGCGTTACACTAGATCTTTCTGATTTTTATTTATATTCGACTATTGATAATGTTAGTAGTTTCTAAAATAAACTTGGTGTCCATTTAGATTTTGGATGGCGTTTTTCTTGTAAAAGATGTGCTCTTATAATGCAATCTTTGGCCTGTGACCATGTTTATTGCGGCCTGCATGTTACAATATAGATTTATGTATCGGCCATGTCTCCGAGGTAATCAGCAGATGTACAGTGCAAAATCAGTTAAGCTGCGCAAGCTGATCAGAGTTAAAGTATCAGCGTCGCTTACCAAAGATGACAGAATAGTTTCGTCAGAGGAGGTTCTTAGTGGTTTCTTTCGGAGCTCTAGAGAGAGAGAACTCAGATGGCTGTGTACCAAGGGTTTCTTCTGCATGTTGGAGATTGATAATGTGAACCAAGGGTTTCTCTTTTTTTAACAAAAAAAATCGGCATCTTCTTTGAACTTATAACGGTCTGAGTAATAGAAGTGTTTGAAATCACTTGGAGTGTTTGAAATTACGGATTGTTGATGCATTGTTATTTATCATCTGAATGACATCCCCTGTGAACTCTATCAATGAATCTTCAACTCATATGTGCAATTCCTTATCAATTATGTCTTTTATAAACTGGTTAACACTTTGAATCTGGTAATGCTTTCGGTTCGATTGTTTTCCCTTAACAATTTTCATCATGAGTTATTCCTTGCATATTATTCTTCCTCCTACTGCATCTGGAAGGCATGTTCATCTGAAATATGGTAAGTGTGTGGGTTGGATGTAAATCATTGAAGAGCTTATTCAGTACATGAATTGTGGTCATTATACACTGTCAGTTACATGGGAGCTGGTCTCCACTAGAGTGTACATGTTGTGCATTGAAGTTAACAAACCAGTTATTCTATTGTTTTGATTATTTGAACTTTTATATAGATGTTTAGGAAATACAACTATGCATTTAGGCACAATACGTCAAACTGTATGCTTTGTCATAAGACCGCTAGGGCGATCAAGATTATTGTGTATATAAGGAAACCCTATCATGTTGCCTAAAGGAAGACATTAAGACTGCATGTTCCTCTTGAGATTGTTATAATGTTACTCATGAAGGGTGTAGAAGGTAATCAAAGATGATTGCTCTCTGTGACTAAGATGACAAGTAGTATTTGTGACAGAATACTTAATTTTTTTTATGGATTATTACAAGCTTATGGTATGGTATATTCTATATAGGAATGGAAGATATGGAAGGTAAGTCTTGAAGTGAAACATAATATCATATCTGTTCCTGGGTAACATTTTATGTTTTTACTGTTGCGACTGCATAAATGAAATTCATTCTTGGAGATCTCGTTATAGATAAAGAAACGTATCTTTATCTCTTACCATTATTTTAGTTAGTAAAGGAAATGCATGTTATGAATTTAGTAAAGGAAATCCATGTAACTGTAGCCAACCTTGCACCTACATTGTGGCATCGACCTAAATTAGATATTTTATTTTGGGGTACTTCTTAAGCTCTATACTTTTGTCTTTTAATGCTTATAAATGTTGATTCATGCTCTTAGTCTCTCTACGAATTTAATAGATTCAAAAGGGCGATATTTTATTATAGATTGGCTTGTACAGGTTGTGTAAACTTATCTTGTTATGACTCATTTTATTCATTATATCTTTAGTTTCATATCTTAGGGTTTGATTTAGCGAAATGGTTAAGATATCCAATTATGTTTGATTCTTGTCATAGTAGAATATATGAGCTTTGGTTAAGCATAGTTTGGATAGATTATGATTTTTTTTTTAATGTGCAAGATGTTTTAGAAAAATCTTATACGATTTTCTATTTTTATAGAAATATAGGATTTATGATGTAGGGATTAACTATATTAGTGATATGTTTTATTTGATAAATGATAAATTAATTGTAGATATAACATTGGGTAATTCTTTTCTTCTTACTGGTGTATTATTGTTGAGAGGATGTTGATATGTTTTTAAAGGTTTAGATTTGTATGATATCACCATATGATTACAAGTTCTAATCTTGAACTATGAAGTCATGGATGAGCCCCCAAGACATTAGGTTGGCCCCTGGCCTTAGGCTAGAATAACGTATTATGTTATGTTTATTGATGTACTTTGTGAAACTAATGTATGTATTGAGTTGTTCACTCACTTGATGGTTTACTGACATTTTCTTGAGTGGGCATTACAATGGCCTTAAATGTGTACTTCTTATACTTAGGGCATGGATTGTGTTTTGCATCGATAAAGATTGGAGTGTCCATCATTGCAACTATTCTTCCTTCTTGTACTTCTTTTTATTTCATTAATATCTTAAAAGACTACTTAGTTTTCTTCTTCTCTACGCTTAGAAATTTTCTACAAGTGAGTCTCCTTCATTCCACATTGGATTTATAGATGTTTAATGGTGTACTTCTACATTTATTGTTTCTTCACCTACCTAGTCCTTCCTACCAGTCTTCCCATTGGAGTGTTCTTCACATCATGAATTTTGTCGATGTTACAATATGGTGCAAAACATGATACTTTTTCTTGGTTTGTTGTTCTTATGCCCCTTCATTATAATGTGTTAATCTTGCACATTTATGTATCCATTTATTGGTTCATGTTATAGTGTTTCTAGTTTAATGGCTCTAGAGTTAGACATCTTCATAATTGTATCAGGTCCTAACCATCACATCTTTAATTTCCCCTATTTCTTGAGTTTTCTATTGTATAGGAAAATTATATCGTCAATTTTTAAAATCTTATGTAGCAAATTTCTATCATGCCATGTTTTTTGGCATTTCTTCTCCATACTTTGGTGATAGGTTGATAATAGCCTTTTTTCATCTAGTTTTTCTAATTCACTTAGTATTTCTTGTAGATATTCTGCTTCATTCAATTGTAATTTACTGGCTAGCCTTAAGTTTGGTACAATGTCAGTTCCACATTGTAGACACCTAAAAATGACCCTTCGCATTACACCACTTGCATACATTAATTATTCCTAAATAATCTAGATTTAATGTTAATTAAATAATCTAATTATTTAATTAATTTCATCAAATTCATTTATTTCATCTATTTTACTTGATTCCAACATTAATTGAATAAATTCTATTTATTTGATTAATTTCATTAATTTCCTCTTTATTCCTTCAAATTAAATAATTTTAATTATTTAATTAAATCATTATCTTCTTTTAAATTCCTCAAATCCATATTAATTAAATAAATAAATTATTTAATTAATTCATCACTTAATTTCCTCTTATCCATAATTAAATAATTTTTTATTATTTAATTAATCAATTATTCTTCTAAATTTAATAAATTATTCAAATTTATTTAAGTTGACTTTACTTTCTAAAAAATAAATAAAATTACTATTTTATTTATATTCCTCTATCATGCAAAATACATTAAATGAATTTATTTGTTTAATTTATCCATTATCTTCACATGTTATCTTTTCTTCAATCATTCACAACTAATTAAATAAATTTATTTATTTAATTTCTCAATTAGCTTTCGATTGTTTAATTGCATATTCATTAATATTGTTATCGTTTAGATGGATCTTTTGATGCTATAGGATTGAGTTGTTATCATTGTTTTGATTTTTTGAAGCAAAGGTATGGAAAAGAACAAACATCATAGAAAAACGCAATTGAGCTACAGTAAAGTGCCTTTGGCCTATTTTGAAGTTGTTAGATTTAGGACAGACAACTGAGAGGGGGGGGTGAATCAGTTGTTACCAAAATCCTGTTCCTTATTCACTTTAAACCTTCTTATATTTCAACAACATATCAAAGATTCAATCATGGAAGCATAATGCAATAATTCAAGAGCAGGAACAAATTCAACACATATAACACCAAGAATTTAACGTGGAAAACCCAGTTAAGGGAAAAACCACGAGGTGACTAACCCAAGATGGTATTCTCTATTAAAAGAATAAGATGGATAAAATGGCACTTGCCAGTTAGGGCTTACTGCCTGAGCACACTGCTCACAAGAGGCACATTGCCTACAGGAGACACACTGTCTATAGAAGAATATAAGTATTACATACTTGAACTAGAGATTAGCATCTTCACTATGCTTGAGTCAGTTCTATTTAAGCTCAACACCTTTGCTCTACTTTTCGCTCCTCTTCTCTACCACCTTCTCATTATGATCACTTAGATCTTTTGAATGACTTTGCAACTCTTATTTATACATGACATCGACTTTGGAATGATCATCAAAGTTGGCACAACATATACTTATTTTATTACAGAGCAATTACAAATATACAACTTGACTTATTACAAAAACTTCATGCGCATCACTACACTATCGGCCACACATAGCTGGGACTTCAATCTTCTTCGAGGAACACACCATGCTTTGCAAAACATCATCAAGATCATCCGCAACATGCACAAATCATCTGGTCGGCCAAGATTAGGAAGAACACCATCACTCGAAGGTAAATCTTTAATCACGAGCTCAATCTTCAATGCGGACCGCCAACACAAACTAGACACAATCTAGAGACCCCCACAAGCTTGCTTGAATCACCAAGAACATCCGCACCACTTCTGCTTACTGTAACCATTCGCATCTTCATCAGAACCACAAGAACACAGTCACCCATCACTGTCACATTAGAAGGATTTCTTGTGGACCTCCAAACCACGAACCAATTGAGTTGTCAATTCACATTAGCTTCCCAAACATGCCACCAGATCCACAGAATATGATGTTGAATTTCTAGATCTCACCGAACCTATTTGTGTCACTCTGTCACCTCTGAACGGTTGCTAGAACCAGTTTTACTCTCAAGGCCATAACTCCTCCATATTTTCATGCAGACCTCTCAAAACTTGACTGAATCATCTTCAGACACATATCTACAAACCCTTTGATGCACATTCTCTGATCTTCATCTAGCTAGGATCTTCAATTCATAGAGCTTCACTGTCTTCACTGATCTTCTCTATTTCTGATAGGACTAATTTTCTCAATATCCTCAGCATACAACTCATCCAATCCTTGACATCAATGCAACAGGAGTATGTTGACATCAATGACAACACCGGTTAGGCCCATACTTGCAACAAAAGTGCCTTCGGGTGAAAGTGAAGTGCCTTTGGCACGCAGTAAAGCGCATCTGGTTGACAGTTAAGCACCTTTGCACTATTTTGAATTGCAACTGGTTGTTAGGGTTTTTTGACTTGTTTTTTATTTATAGGGTTCCTTTTACATCTTACTGATTTATTTGTCTTACAATCATCTTACATACTCCCTAAGCTAATTTATTAGGGGTAATTTCATATTTTTTTGTGGTTCGTTCATGTTGCAGACTATAGATCTCATCATCCATCAACATATTGGATCATCATACAAATCATTCAAACTAGCATTTTTTGACCAAATCTTGTTTTTTGTAGGTTTGTTATCAAAAAGTGCATCTGCATAGCAATCAAGCGCTTCGGGTATGAACAACATGCATCTGCACCATATTCAAGCACTTCTGGTCAAAACAACGCGCTTCTGCACAACATCTAAGCACTTTTGGTATGAAACTAAGCACATATGCACAATATCTAAGTGCTTTTGGTCTAAGTCAAAGTGTACTTGCACAATAGTCATGCGCATCTAGTAAATTCTGAAGCATCTTTGCACAACAGTTACACACTTTTGGTTCAATTACTTTTTGCTAACTACTTGTGTTGTGTGGAACTAATATCACTTGTTACAACATCTTATCACAAGTCAAAGAAGGTTTCTAACATATTTTTGTAGGATGATTGTTGAAGATATCAAATCTTTTTCATACTAAGTCTTAGAAACACTTCAATTTCTTAAAGGAATTAACAATTATCTTGTGTTGCATCTTGTGTGATTAGTGCAGTTAGACTTAGCTTAATCTAGAGGGTAAATGAACAAGTGCTTTTTGTGCTAGTGAGGTGATAGGTGTATGCTCTCCCCTTGTGTAAAAACTTGGGTGATAAAAAACCAGGTCCATCTCTTTTTACTTTTTGTTCATTCTTTAGAAGGGTGTGCTTTTGGATTGTATTTCATCCAAGAGGGACGACCCAAAGCAGATTTTTCCTTTGGACTGCTATACAAATCGCTCAAGGTGAAAGCTAAGTCCTAACCAACATTAGCCTTGCCATATGGTGCCAATTTAAAAGGAGGCGTACCAACACTTTTGTGTTAGGTATATTACACTCTTAGTAAAGTTGGTTAAAGCTTTTAGTGGCTTTCCAGATGCTCTCAAGGCATTGGTCCCCCATAAAACAACTAAAAACCCCACAGCTAGTGACTACCCGATCTACCTCCAAACATTGTGATAAATTTTAGTGCAAGGGTACGACACCCCCAAGATTACTCACCATAAGGCTCCCTTGAGATGAGACAGAAATCTCTGTCTTAGCATAAGCTACTTGTAGCTTTCTGGGGAAAGGGTGATTGGGTCATCCTTCCAGTCATGGAGGACCTTATCTATCCTCTCTCACAAAGATGAAATAGTGTACACACCCACATTAGGTGTGATAACACTTGAGTTGATGGAGATTCCAAGTTGTGAGTTGATTTTATCGTAGTGAAGCTTTTGTCCTTAGGTATAAAAAGTGCTTGATTTGTCTTCAATTGTGTTATACCTGTGGAAATTTGGGCTTTTTATGAGCCTTGAACATACACTTATTATTGTCCTCAGCCATCTTGTTTACTATGTTTTTCTTCTCTTGCCAAAAAAATCCAAAATCTATCAAAATTTGCCTTGAAACATCATTGTCACCAAAACAACACCTTTGCACAGTCCTGAAGCACCTTTGCACTGCAATAAGGCACCTTTTAAACATAGTCAAGTGCCTTTGGCAAGCATTAAAGTGCCTTTGAACCACAGTTAAGTGCCTTGGGTCTCTGTCAAACTGTCCATCATCCATTTAGCCCAGAACATAGTAAACTCAAATTTTTGATCAAATAAACCTCTGATCTAGTATCCTACAGTACTATCATACCTATTCCATCAACCATCAGATCATTTCATCCATTATCATACCCTAAAACTTAGACTTTTCAAACCATTTATCCTCTTAAGATTACTACCTCTCAACTCCATCTTTGCCAAACATGCCTAAATCCTTACTCACACTCTTTCTAGCTGTGTAATTTGGTCTCCACCATAGATTCTAGATCACATCAATCCCCTAGTTCATCTTTGATTTTAGAGTGATCACATCTCTTTGGTCTTTGAAGAGGAATTAGTAGCCATTATTGGTTTTTCATTAACTTAGAGAACGAACTTCTCTTGAGTTTATCTAACACCATTAACCCTATCTACCTTCATTGAGATCATTAGTCTATCTCCGTGTAAGGTCATCTTTTATCCAAATCAGCTATTGATCTAGTTCCATAATCTTCCACAAGCAACCCATATCAATACATCAAACTAGTAATTTCAACTTTATCAAATCAGTCCACCAATCAATCCCCAAATTCCTATTCTAGTACATTTGAGTCATCTTATGGTCACCACTAGACATCAATATCATCAAGCCATGGAGGCTAAGCAAAACACCCCTCAATGGCATCCTCAAAACATCCCACAACCAAATCCACCATCAAACAATCAAAACAGTCCTCATAATGTTGTCCCCAATAATCCTCAAGAGGATAATATCGCAGGGATAGGAGTTAGACAATATACCACAGGGTTGCATCTTGATGATCTCCTCCCAAAAGGATATACCACTAATCAAAATCCCTTTCAAGAAGGTCAATCCTCTCAAGAAGAAGGGTCTCTTGTTCGATCTAGAGGAAAACATGCAAGATCCCAAAACCATGGCAGACATTGATAAACTCTTAAGCTCCAATCAAGATCACTACTTCCATTTTCTTGCTCAAAAGGGAGCCAAATTACCTTTAGACTTTGATACATCTACTCTCAAGGAGAAAGATCCATTTCAAGATGTCGTAAATGCTATGAGTAGACCACAAGTAAACCATGTCCAAACCATGTCAACCATATCTACACCAATTCCCAAATCATCTTCACAAGAAGAAGTATCTAATCCTTTCACTGCACAATATGTAAATCCTCTTTATCAAAACCTCATGGGAGAAACATCAATTGAACCTCTCATTACTCACATGGAAGTCTATAAAGCTCAATAAGAAAATCTCCACCATCAGGCTGGACTATCAAGACAAGCCAATCTAGCAATACAAACTCAACAATCAAACCCCTTCTCCAACAACTCTATGCCTATGAATCCTCAAAATCCTCCATGCACATCTCAAGTTCACACATCTATATCTAATCTTGCATATGCTACCCCACAACAAACATCTTTGCTTCCCAATTACACACCTAAGGATGATTATGTCACTCCACCGCAAGTGTCACAAGTTCAAATAGTCCAACCATCACCCGATCAAACCCTAAATAATATCCACATCACTTCACCCCAACATTCTTCAAACATCAACACTATTGATGTCAATCCAACCCAACATTCTTCAAATGTCAATACTACTCACATCACTCCACCCCAACATTCTTCAAATGTCAATACTACTCATGTTAATCCACCCCAACATTCTTCAAACATCAATACTACCCATGTCAATCCACCTCAACATTCTTCAAACCCCAACACATATATCAATCCTCCCCAACACACATCAAATTTAAACACCACATATGTCAATCAACATCAACCGCCACCAAATCAAAACATTTACATCATCCCTCCACAACAATATCAAAATCCCCCTCAATATTCACAAAATCAACAACCTCTAACTTTCTTCATTGATCCTACCCAAAACAACCCCCAAACATCGTATGACACATACAATCTTAATGCTTATAGATTGAGTTACAATACATCTTATGGGCAGCAACAACCACCTCAAATACAACAAATTTTGGCTTTACCAACACCCCCATCGGCTCTTGAGCTTAAGGTTGCCGATATACAAAAACAACTAGATGATTTTTCATTTGGTCCCATCAAGAAAACCTTCTCGTTGGAGGAGGTTTGTCCATATCCATTTGATTGATCTTTATTAATGATCCCTTTTCCCCTAAATTTGACAAGTACAAAGGAAAGGGCGACCCTAAAGACCATCTTAGAGAGTTCTACATTGCTTGCCTCGAGGTTGTTCATAACGACATGTATCTTATGCGCCTCTTTCCTCGTAGTCTTGGAGGGTCCAAGAAATAGAATGGTTCTCACACCTACCCACGGGTATTAAAACCTTCAACGAACTAGCTGAAAAATTTGCTACCCATTTCTCTTACAATAATGAACATGAGATTTCCATGATGGACTTGTGTAACAACAAATAGTGAAATGGCGAAACCTTTATCTCCTTCATACAAAGATAGAGAAATATGGCTAGCAAATTCCCATTTCAAATACCTGAAAAGCAACTCATTAGCATCTTTGTACAAAATCTTAATCCAAATCTTGTGTTTCATCTCTAAATCCAAAGTGCTACCTCATTTGATGAGATTATTTACAAAGAAACTAATATTGAAAAATCCCTCATTACAAAATGTGTAGTCAAAATCTTTAAGGAGACCAAAGACAACCCTTCTCAACAACAATCCAATGACAAACCTAAATTCTAGTCCAAAAACAAAAACGTTGTCAATGATGGAATAGTGGATTCCAAACATGTCCAAATTCTTCAAGCACCACTCAATCTATCAAAAGAAATCCCATCTACTCCTAGGGAGCAAAAAAAACAAGAGCGTCCATAGCAAGACTACCCTCCACAATGTGGTTCACTCCTTTGGGCGAACCTATTGAATCTATCCTCAAGAAACTAATACAAAATGGACTCGTCACACTACCTGAATTACACCAATATGAGGAACCTGCTTTCAAACTAACATGGTACAAAGATAATGAATATTGTGTGTTCCATAGAACAAAAGGACACATAACCTCATCTTGCATGAAATTGAAACACTTGATCCAAAACCTCATAGATAGAGGTGAAGTCACCTTTGACGAACCTACTCAACATACATCAAACAAAGACCTTAATGTATACAAGGATCCATTCCATCAACATGGTAAAGTTCAAAATCCTGATAAAGGTAAGAGTGCTAACAAAGCTTCTTCTTCTTATGACTCTATTGTGGGTTGTTTCGAAGAAAGTCAAATATCTACCCTTACCATTAAGGGTAAGAATCCTGAATGTGCCGTCACAACTCATCGTGGTCGTGTTACCCTTCATGGGCCAACACCAAATCCTACAGTCACTTCTAATTATAATCTTGTTGATCATCTAGGGAAGACTCTCGTACAGATATCTATATTAGACCTTCTAAAGTCATCTCCCGCTCATAAAGCAGTGCTTGAAAGAGCCTTACAAGAGTCATCTATTCCCAACAATATAGTTGTCATAGATTTTTGAGCCATTATAGGTAATATTGCTTCACCTTAAAATGTGGTTTTTGAAAAAGACCTCCCAAATCATGATCCATGTCACAACGATGCACTCCATATCGAAGTCTTCATCCACCAATGTAAAATCAAATGCATACTTATAAATGGTGGTGCTGGTCTCAACATTTATTCCCTCAAACTATAGAAATAGTTAGGATACTCTAAGGATCACATAGATATAGATTAGTCTATTATTGTCAAAGCATATGATGATGCCAAACACAAGACAGATGGTGTGATACATTTGCCTATTCAAGTAGGCCCTGTTATGCTAGAAACCAGATGCCAAGTCTTAGACATTGAGATACCTTACAATATCATCTTAGGACACCCATGGATTCATGCCATGAAAGCTATGCCTTCAATGTACCATCAATCCCTAAAGTTCCCATTCAATGGTACTGAAATCACTATCCCAGGAGATCCTAATCCATTTGAATTTTGTCACGCCATGCAAGGGCATTACAAGAATAGTAACCAAATACCCAATAATGATGCAACCCAACCATCCCCGCTATATATTGATCTAGATACTTTACATAAAGCCTCTGCAGATACATCCAATCCCCTCCTAGAAATCAAAGTCCATATCAGAGACATAGCATTTGGCGAGTATGATATCTCAAAATCTTGTTATGTCAAGAGGATGCTTCTTTCACCAAAATATTACGGTAAACCTCCCATTGCTAAAGTTTCCAAGAAATTAAAGATACCAGCTCTTTTCACAAAGTTTACTGATGGGTTCTTGTTAGAGGATGAAACTATTGAACACATATCTTCTTGGATCTATAAAGAAAAAGAACCGGTCACACTATCTGTCAAAAAGTATGGTAATGGCCTCAGAATTGTCAAAAACATGGGATATAAAGGCAAAGGTGGCCTCGGAAGCATGGTCAAGGTCAAATGGAACCAATTACTGTAACTAAGAAATACAACTTGCAAGAGTTAGGATACGGTAAGGAGGTACCACGAGCCTCGGACATCGAGTTTATTCTCAACGAGGTAGCGAAGGCTTGACCCGCATATTCAATCTCTAAAGAGGATACAATCGAGGACTATTCCCTATACATCATAGAATTATTCCAAGAAACCTCGATATTTATGATATCACCCATCTCCCTCACTTCAACCACAAAAACCCAGAATCTATCTCTCATTTACCCTGAACTCATTGATTGGGACCAACAAGAGGCCCCCGTTCTAGACATCTTTTATAATGATGAGGCTATAGTAGAATTTATGGGAATCTAGGATGGTATTCCGCTTGAAGATCACAAAGCTAGTTTTATCACAAAGTTAGATCAAGCTGCTTATTTTGGTGAGAATGGCAAATCCTCCAGTCACAAAATAGAAAATAAAAATAGATCCTTAGGTGAAAACCACAATGTGGCACCTCTGGACCATAAAATAATAAAAATAAAGGATGTACCCGAAGGTGAAAACCTCTCTAAGGCACTTGAGGATGGAGGATTTGACCTTCCCCTACCATCTAAGTATCAAGAAAAATCATCTCTCTTAGTAGAAGACTCAACAAAAATGAATCTAGGAACAGTTCAGAATCCTAAGATAACATTCCTTGCAGCATCATTATTAGAACAAGAGAGGAAAGAATTCATGAAATTCTTCTTACAGAGGACAATTAACTTTGCTTGGACATATGCTAACATGCCTGGGTTGGACCCTTCACTTGTGGTTCATCACCTAGCTGTCTCTCCAAACATCAAGTCTATTAAACAGAAGCTTCACAAGATGCACCCTCAAATAGCCCTATTGGTCAAAGCAGAGCTTGAGAAATTGCTAGATGCTAAGTTCATACAACCTATTAATGATGAAGGGGGTAAATCACAAAACACACAACAACAGAAATTGCACATAGAAAATAGAACTTTCTTTTATTGATTTGGAGAACTTATTACATTACAGAAGCTCAAATACAATTAGAGGAATCAACCCTCCACAGGCTGCAACACATTACAGCTTCCTCTCACAAGACTCTAGAATCATTTGCCTTCTGTAACCCCAAATCAGCTAGGGTTTCTATTTTCCCACCTATTTTTGACTCTACACTTTTCCCCCTTCACTCCACTACTGTCCAGGGTCCCCAAAATAGTCATAAATAGTACTTTCTGGCAGCCTCCAGCTAAATTTCAAAATTTGCAACTCCCTCCAAAAGTAGGTCAACTTCTGGGAAGCATAACTTTTGATCCAGGTGTCTGATTGATGAATCATTTTAAGCGTCGAAAAGCTCGCGGTGTGAACTATCATGCCAAAAATTTGTAAACAAATTTTTGTTAACTTTTCGGGACATTATGGGATGTTTTAGTGCCTCATATCTCGTTTCAAAAATTTTTAGGGGCTTTTTAGAAAATAAAAACTTTAATATCTTTCAGCTCACAAATGATCTTTGCTTGGTTCCTTAGCAAAAGGTCTTATATTTTAGTTATGGAGCTTTCTGTAATTTTTCACTTCAATCCATGCACAAATGCAAACTTTCCTAAAATAGTAATTAAACTTTCCAAAAATGGCAGGTTGCTATTTTTAGCAGTTTGAAAAAAATTGAAAGTCCTACATCATTATTCAAGAGATTATGGAACCATAAATACTAATTATGGAAAGAAATGAAAACAACTACAATGATTTTGAATCAACTTCATTTTGAGTGATGCAAGATTGCCCTTACACCACTGGATGCTCCTGCATCAGACACTCAGGGTAATTTGAGAAGTGACCCTATCACGTCTCAGGTGTTTGTTTGAGGAAAACCCAAACGGTCAACCTCTGCCTTAGACAACCAAGAAGAATCTTCAACATGCCTTCCTTTTCATTTCACCAGATATTCTTCATATTGCCTGTTCCAAGTACTTCTTCCCACACGGCTATCCAAGATCTCTTCTATCTCCTCCATTGAAGTAGATGCCAGAATACTCCACTATTCTTCTATTGGTCCATCCTCTGTGCCACCCTCATGATATTCTATTAAATCAGCAATGTTGAACACAGGGGAAATATTAATCCCACTTCGGTAGCTGTACCTCATATGCATTTCCTGAATCATGCTTCTTCAGGATTCTGCATGGTCCAAATTTTTTCATTTTCATCTTATTGTATGTTCCAATTGGGAACCTTTCTTTTCTCAAGTGAACCATGACTTCAGCTCCTACTTGGAACTCTTTATATCTCCTCTTCTAATCTGCCTTAGCCTTGTACTGAATATTCATCTTATTAATGTGCTTTCTCACCTTTTCATGCAAATTCTTTAGATGTTCTGCAAAGTCTTCGGCTTCAGCACTTGTCTTTTCTCCTTTGTCCAGCTTCCTTAACTCAGAAGCATTTCTTGGGCTATTGCCATATACAATCTAGAATGGTGATTTACCAGTACTCCTATTGACAGAATTGTTGTAAGCAAATTCTACCTGTGGTAAAATCAAATCCCATCTCTTGGGCTTATCTCCTAATAAGCATCATAGCAGGTTACCCAAACTCCTGTTCACCACTTCCGTCTGTCCATCAGTCTGTGGGTGGTGTGCAGAACTGAACTTCAAATCTATTTTCAACTTCTTCCACAATGTCCTCCAGAAATAACCAACAAACTTGGTATCTTGATCGGAAACTATGCTCTTTGGTAGACCATGTAATCTCACCACCTCCTTGAAAAATAACTCTACAATATGAACAACATCATTAGTCTTCTTGCAAGGAATAAAATGTGCCATCTTCGAGAATTTGTCCACCACCACAAAAATAGAATCATGCCCTCTCTGTGTCCTTGGTAAACCAAGAACAAAATCCATACTAATATCATCCTATGGCTTCTCTGGTACAGGTAATGGCTGATATAGCCCTATATTCTGACTTGTTCCTTTTGCCATTTGACACACTCTGCAACTCTATACAAATTTCCTCACATCTTGCTACAACTGTGGCCAATAATAATTTTCACCAACAATAGCAATGGTCTTATCTGGACCAAAGTGTCTAGCCAATCCTCCACTATGCTTCTCCTTTATCAGGTTCTCTCTCATGGAACTCCTCGAAATGCACAATTGGCTTCCTCTAAACAACATGCCATCTTGGATTATGAAATCCAACCATTTTGTCCTATCCAAAGTAACAGGTTCCAAACAAGCTTTCCAAGCCTCTGCAAAATTTGGATCTTCAGGATACAAGCTCTTGAGCTCATTGAACCCAACAACCTCTATCTTCATTTCTGTCAACAAATTTTGTCTTTTGCTCAAGACATCTGCAACTCTGTTGGACTTCCCACTCCTGTGCTTCAAAACAAAAGTATAACTTTGCAAAAACTCAACCCATTTTAAGTGCCTTTGATTCAACTTTCCTTGACTATTAAGATACTGTAAATCCTGATGATCAGTATATAAAACAAACTCTTTTAGCAACAAATAATGTCTCCATTTCTTCAAAGCCTGAACTATAGCATAAAATTCCTGATCATAAATATAATAATTTTTCTTGGCATCATTAAGCTTCTCACTAAAATAGGCAATGGGCTTACCTTCTTGACTCAAAACAGCTCCTATAGCACTACCACTAGCATCACAATCTACCTGAAATACCTTATTGAAATCTAGAAGTGCCAAAACAGGTTGCTCTGTGACTTTCTGCTTGAATGTATCAAAGCTTTTGTCTGCTCCTTTAGTCCATCTAAACTCTTTTCTATCCCCTCTCATTGTCTCAGTTAGGGGTGCACAAATGCTACTAAAATTCCCAATAAACTTTCTATAAAAACTTGCCAAACCATGAAAAGATCTTACCTCTGTAGCACTTCTCGGTGTAGGCCATTCAATGATAGCCCTTACTTTTTCTGGGTCCATCTTAAGACCTTCCTTTGAGACAACAAATCCCAGGTATACCAACTCCTTTGTAAAACTATATTTCTTCAAATTAATCAACAACTTCTCCTCCCTTAGCTTCTCTAGAACTCTTCTGATATGCATTAGATGCTCATCCCAAGTCTTACTGAAAATCAAAATATCATCTAAATAAACAATAACAAAACTTCCCAAAAATTCTTTCAATACCTCGTTCATAAGAAGCATGAATGTGCTCAGTGCATTGGTTAGCCCAAATGGCATGACTAACCACTCATACAAACCTTCCTTTGTCTTGAAGGCTGTCTTCCATTCGTCTCCTTCCCTAATACGGATCTGGTGATACCCACTCTTCAGGTCAATTTTTGTGAAGTACTTGGCTCCACTCAAACAATCCATTATGTCATCCATTCTTGGCAATGGAAACCTGTACGTGATCGTGATCTTATTGATGGCCTGAGAATCTGTACACATTCTCCATTCTCCATCTTTTTTTGGTGCTAGTACTCCAGGTACCGCACATGGACTTAGGCTCTCCCTTATCAGTCCCTTCCTTAACAACTCTTGAACTTGTCTGTTCAACTCTTCTCTCTCTACAGTAGTTATTTTGTGGGCTACCTTATTCAGCAAACTAGCTCCTGGTATCAAATCCATTTGGTGACTTATCTTTCTCACCAGTGGTAAACCTTCTTGTACATTATCAGAGATAATATCCTAAAATTCTTCCAACATATCTGAGACTTCTACTGGTACATCTTCACATTTCTCCTGACTAATCTTAGGAATCAATGCAAAGCAATGATGCTCATGCTTCATACCCTCCAAAACTTTTCTACCATCTACCAAGTAAATTCTAGCAATACTACATACCTTTTCTTCCACATCCTTCAAGGGCTTCAACTTATGGCGAACTTCATCCTTTGTTAGGGAGTATGTGTTTGAACGACCATCATGGACAGCGCTCCTATCATACTACCACAACCTCCCCAACAACATATGACATGCATCTATTGGTATGATATCACACAACACCTCATCATGGTAGTCTCCAATCTTGAACTTCACTAAACACTGCTCATTGACCAAAGCTCTGTGGTCCTTCTGCAACCATGCAATCTGATATGGATGTGGATGCTTTCTTCTTGTCAACTTCAACTTATCAACCATCTCCTCTGAAACAAGATTATCAGTGATTCCACTATCGATAATAATATCACAACACTTACCTTCACATTTGCACCTTGTGCGGAATAGACTCTTCCTTTGATTGGGTTCTTTCTCCTCATTCAATAAAGTTCTTTTGACAATTAGGGTTTCTCCCCTTTCAGCATCTTCAGAACGCTTAGACTGCGCGTCTTCATCTACATGTACAACTTGTACATTACCTTCAGGTCTTCTATTTGTCCTTCCTTGATGTTGCAGACACTCGTATGCTCAAAGCAGGTTCCTCTGAAACCTCCTCTTCTAGGCCATTGCTTAGGTCGGCCTCTTCCTCTTCCTCTTTGCTCACCATTGTTTTGGTCACGAGGGTGGTAGGCATTATCTCCTCTTTGATTCCAACTGGTGCCAACTTCTTCACTTTTCTTTTGATCTTCATTACGGCCTCCATAGGGTCTTCCACCAGTCCTTTCACCTTGACCTCTTCCCCTTTGCTTGCTGTCGAATCTTTTATTCAGCTTCTCTTCCACCTTCAGGGAAAACTGGTATGCATCTTCTATGGTGGTCATTCTAACCAGGCTCAACTCCTCTTGAATACTCAGCCTCAACCCATTAATGTAATGGGCTACCTTTTCCTTGTTGGGCTCTGCATGGCCTGTCCTGATAGTAATTTTATAGAACTCTTCTATATACTCCTTAATAGACTTGTTACCTTGCTTCAGTCCTTGCAGCTTCTTTAGCAACTCCATCTCATAGTCCACAGAAATGAACTGCTTCTTCAGTTTCTCCACCATCTGATCCCAACTGGTGATCTTTCCTTTTCCTCTTCTATTCCTCTCTAATTGGACCTCCTTCCACCAAATACTGTCACGAACCTTCAACTTTGGTTTTGCAAACTTGACCCAATCTGGGTCCTCCACATCTTCATACTCAAAATACTCATCCATGTCATTGATCTAATCAATACGTTATTCTAGATTCAAATCTCTAGAATATGTAGAAACTTCAATCATGGGCCTCTTTCTGATCTTTGAAATGGCCCTCAACAACCTTGCTTCTACAAGATCTCCTATAGCTTCTTGTTCTTCCTCAAATAGCTCTTCTTCAGCTTCATCTTCGCTTTCTTCTCTTGTTCTCGGCTCAAACCCTCTTCGTAGCTTCTCTTGCAATGCGTCAATTTGCCTTTGTAGGGCTCTAAAACCCTCTTCCATCAAAGCATTCCTCCCAATACGATTTCTTCGTGGAGGCATCTCAATCTCCACAGCAAACCCACAACCTCAGGTCTTGGTGCAAACAGCCTCACGGTCGGCAATCTGTCTACACACTCAGGAACCCTAGCTCTAATACCACTTGATGAAGGGGGTAAATCACAAAACACACAACAACAAAAATTGCACACAGAAAATAGAACTTTCTTTTATTTATTTGGACAAATTATTACATTATAGAAGCTCAAATACAATTAGAGGAATCAACCCTCCATAGGCTACAACACATTACAGCTTCCTCTCACAAGACTCTGGAATCATCTGCCTTCTGTAGCCCCAAATCAGCTAGGGTTTATGTTTTCCTGCCTATTCTTGACTCTACACTTTCCCCCCTTCACTCCACTACTATCCAGGGTTACCAAAATAGTCATAAATAGCACCTTTTAGCAGCCTCCAGGTAAATTTTGAAATTTGCAACTCCCTCCAAAAGTAGGTCAACTTCCGGGAAGCATAACTTTTGATCCGGGTGTTCGATTAATGAACTATTTTAAGCGTTGGAAAGCTCGCGATATGAACTCACGCCAGAAATTTGTTAATGGATTTCTGTCAAGTTTTCAGGATGTTATGGGATGTTTTAGTGCCTCATATCTCATTTTAGAAATTTTCAAGGGCTTTTCAGAAAATAAAAACTTTAATATCTTTCAGCTCACAAATGATCTTTGCCTAATTCCTTCGTAAAAGGTATTATATTTCAGTTATGGAGCTTTTTGTAAGTTTTCACTTTAATCCGTGCCCAAATGCAAACTTTCCTAACATAGCAATTAAACTTTCCAAAAATGGCAGGTTGCTATTTTTAGCAGTTTGAAAAAAACTGAAAGTCCTACATCATTATTCAAGAGATTATGGAACCATAAATACTAATTATGGAAAGAAATGAAAACACCTACATTGATTTTGAATCAACTTCTTTTTGGGTGATCCAAGATTGCCCTTACACCACTGGATTCTCCTGCATCAATTGATTACACAAAGTGGGTTTCAAATCTTGTACCTATTTCTAAACTGAATGGGGGCATCCACATATGCACAAACTTCTAAGACCTAAATAAAACATGTCCTAAGGATGATTTTCCACTTCCCAACATAGATATCATAGTGGACTTGACAACAGGTCATGAGATGCTTTCTCTTATGGATGGATTCTCGTGTTACAATCAAATTTAGATAGTAGAAGACTAGCATAAAACAACCTTCACATGTCCTTGGGGTACCTATTGTTGGGTAGTTATGACTTTCAGTCTCAAGAATGTAGGAGCTACTTATCAAAGAGCTATGATAGTAATATTCCATGACTTTTTTCACACTTTAATGGAAGATTATGTCAATGATATATTGGCAAAATCTTCTAGGCTAGATCATACTCAAGTTCTAGGGCAGATCTTTGATCGATTAGAGAAGTATCAAGTACGGCTAAATCCCAAGAAATGTGTCTTCAGTGTCACTTTAGGGAAATTGTTGGGGTACATTGTATCTTATAGTAGAATTGAAGTGGATCCAACAAAAGTTAAGGCTATTGTGGAGATGCCTCCACGTA
Organism: Cunninghamia lanceolata; assembly: GCA_027924645.1. Lineage (NCBI taxonomy): Eukaryota > Viridiplantae > Streptophyta > Pinopsida > Cupressales > Cupressaceae > Cunninghamia > Cunninghamia lanceolata. The sequence goes on along the minus strand of BSBN01000918.1, from coordinate 5,716,327 downwards.
AGAATCTGAAAGCACTAAGGAGCCTTCAAGGGTAGTTACAATCTATCAAACTCTTTATTTCACAGCTAGCAGATAAGTGTTAACCATTCCAACACTTGCTCCACAAGGATGTCTCATTTTGGTGGGATAACAAGTGTCAACAGACATTCGATCAACTTAAGGAATATCTAGCTAATCCTCCAGTTTTGGTACCACTAGTACCTGATAGACCTTTGATCCTATATATCTCCACTACATCTACATTGTTAGGAGCTCTTCTTGCACAATATGATGAGTTAGGTAAAGAACATGCTATCTATTATATTAGCTGCACCTTGGTGGGGTATGAACTCAACTACACTCCTATGGAAAGGGCATGTTTAGCATTAGTGTTTGCTTCACAAAAGTTGTGACATTACATGTTAAACCAAACAACCAATCTTATCTCTAAGATTGATCCATTAAAGTATCTTTATCCAAGGCATCCCTCACAAGTCGACTAGCTAAATGGGTCATGATTTTGAGTGAATTTACCATAGAATATGTTGATTGAAAAGCTATCAAGGGACAAATTCTCGTAGATCAACTAGTTGAAGCTCCAATAATAGATGTAAATCCTATGATCTCTGAATTTCTAGATGAAAGTCTATTCACTCTAGATACCTCAATGGAGTGGAAGTTGTATTTTGATGGCTCCTACACACATCATGGTTTAGGGGCAAGAATCTTGTTTATCACACCACAGAATGACTACATTCCAAAATCATATCGGTTAGCATTCCCATGCACCAACAATATTGTTGAATATGAAGCACTTCTTATAGGTCTTCGTATAGCAATAACATGGAATATCAAGGAAATCCAAGTCTAGGGGGACTCTCAACTAGTTATCAGACAAGTCACTAATGAGTACCAAACTAAGGATGACAAATTGATACCATACAAGCAACTGGTTGAAACCCAGAAGCGTCACTTCTCTAGTATCTCTTTTGAGAAAATTCTAAGGGTACATAATAAGTCTGCTAATTCTATGGCTACTATCGGATCACTGGTGGATATGCCTACAAACACTTAGAAATGTGAATTCTTAATCAAGCAACTGTTGATACCTGTCATTGATGTTCCTCAAACCGAATTTATATGTGAACTTGTTGGTCCCAATTTCCCTTGGTATGAATATATTTATGATTACCTCCGCAATGGTACCTTTCCCTTTGAACTATCCAAAACCCAACGTAAAACCTTCATCTGTTGAGCCACTCATTTCACTATTCTGGGTGACACCCTTTACCACCAAAGTCTTGATGGTATCCTTCTTAGATGTCTTAACTTGGAAAAAGCTAACACTACCTTAAGAGATATACATGAAGGTGTCTGTGGATCACATTCCACCAGTCCAACTCTAGCTAAGAAGATACTTCGAATAGGTTATTATTAGCCAACCATAGAGCAAGATGCAGTCCAATTTGCTAAGAAGTGTCTACAATGCCAACAACATGGAGATTTGATTCATGCACCAGCTCATGAACTACAACCTGTTACAACTCCATGGCCTTTTTATAGTGGGCACTTGACCTCGTGAGTAAAATCCATCCATCCTCATCTAATGGCCACAAGTTTACCATTATCACCACTGAGCATTTTACTAAGTGGGTAGAAGCCATTCCAATGACCTATATCATCAGTAAGCAAATACCTAGGTTTATCCTCAATTATCTCATTTGCGAGTATGGGATCCCCCAATCCATTGTCACTGATAATGGTAGATCATTCAAGAATCAAGATATTCGTGCCTTATGCACACAATATAATATCCAACATCGCTTTTCTACTCCATATTATCCTCAGTCAAATGGCCAAACCAAGGCTTCAAACAAAACCATACTCAAAATCCTAAAGCAAATGGTTAATGAAGTTGGTCGTGATTGGCATTTGCAACTAAATCCCACCATATGGGCTTATTACACTAGTATTAGAACACCAACTGGTGCTATACCCTTTGCCTTAGTCTATGGCACTAAAGCCATTTTACCCATCGAGGTTGAGATATCGTCTCTCAGAGTATCTATGCAGCACCTGATTGATGGTGAGGAGTACCAAATTTCTATATTAGCTAAGCTTGAGTTACTTGACGAGAGGCGTCAAACAACACTAAACCATCTTCATGTCTATCAAAATTTCCTCCATTGTAACTACAATAAAAAGATCAAGGAGAGAAGGTTTCTAATAGGTTATCTTGTCCTTAAAGAAAATCAACACAACCAATCAGATAGAGACAAGAAGGGCAAGTTTGAATTGAATTGGTTGGGACCTTTTGTTATCACTGCACTCTATGGATTAGGAGCTTACACTTTGTCAACACCTGAAGGAATTCCCTTGGATGAACCCATCAATAGTTTCCATCTCAAGAGGTTTTATGCTTGATCCTCATAGTATCCTTAGAAAAATCCCAAAAAATAAAAAAAATAGAAAAATAAAAAAAAATCAAAAAATAGAAAATCCCAAAAAAATCCATCCTCTGGTGAAAACATAGTAAATAGGTGCCTTGGATAAGTACCATAGTGAAAACCTGGCAAACAGGTGCTATGTGTAGTGTCAGCATCCACCATCTATTAAGTCATACATTCATCTCATTCCATATCAATCCATAATAAAAATCATCCACCCATCCATATTGACTTAGTGTTTCCACTTTCCCATCTATCATGGATTGGAAATCATCAGTGTCAGTTATCATCCTTTAGCATCGTCCATGTTAGTTATCCTTTATCATCACCCATGTCAGTTCATCTAGATGTTAGTCCATCCATATATCAGTTCCTCCCTATGTCAGTTCTCATACATATGTTAGGTCATCTGTAAGTTAGTTCATCCATCTCATCCATAATAAAACCTCTACCTGAATGGGGTCAAATTTTTCCTTAACCTAGGTCTAGGAATGGATCCTTATTCAAGGTATGACCACATCATCGATCATCACTTTATCTTATCCTACAACATTAAATCTCCTAGAACTGCATATCATCATCTCATCTAAATCTTAATGTACCTTGATCCCGTGGATACGAGTAGGTAGGCAATCTGGAATACAAAGGAAGTATCCAGTACTCAGGTACATAAGATGTCATCATTTCCCCTAAACATCTCTCATCACATTTCACCCATCTCATCACTCTACCTAGACCTACATATTATCATAATCATCTTTCATCATAATGTGCCTTGATCCCATGCCTACAAGGTACTCAGGCACATACGATCCATCATTCTTCATCCCAATCCATTAACACTTCCATCTTTCTTGTCTTCCATTTATCACTATCCATCTTACCACCTAGACTTGACTAACTCAAGCAAAAAATGAATTATGCATCCTTTGAAAGCTAAAGTACTTATCCAAACCTAAAGCAAAAAGACTAATCCTAGAGCCATATGTTGTACCTCATACCACTTGCCTCATCTGTTACATCAATCCATCTATCCTAGATCAGACCAACAGCCTTTAACAGATATATTTTTCCTACAATAAGGCTTCATCTATCTATCTACCTTGAGCAACCTTTTTGGCAAGAGAATATGATGGTTGTATGTTTACTTTATTAGTCAGTCAATTTTATTTTTGGTTTATCTTTTGTTCCTTTCTATTACTTATTCAAAACTGCCTTGATTTATCTATATCTTGGTATGTTGCGATGCAGTATGGATTGGGGCATAGTCATTGCTTTCATATGCTGTGTTTGTGGGATGTTCTTATCTTCTTACTATGGCTAATATTTATCTTGTGCGTCTGTTACAACCTAGTATCTTACATATTAATATACTTTTGCATTTATGTATGAAGTTTATTATATGATTAAGAACTATGGCTCATTCACATGTGTGTTACAACCTAGCATCATGCACATTAATATTCTTTTACATTTATGTATTAAGATTATTAAATGTTCAAGACTATGGCTCATTCACATATCCATCAAGGTTATATTATGTCTAGTAGATTTAAGTTCAAACCGTGTGCTTGCAGAGTCAACATCCTTGCACCGGATATCTCGGCACCTTGGCCTTATATACCTTGGTTGCATAACTATCCATGTGCTATATTAAAATCTAGGATTTTTCTTTATGAATATTTTCATAACCGTTGCAAAAAGTTATCCATTTACCCATCCATACATCCAAAATCACAATATAATTTTCATACAAGGATCGATCAATAATCTATTATTTTCTATCTATCATGTTCTATTCTATCTCATTTTCTTCTATCTCTCATCAAAGTCTTTTGCATACTTGCAAGACCATGTGTTAGACATCACATCCATACATCTATAAGCATAAACATCATCACATGAGTCCATAATCATATTATAATGTCATCTCATCCATATATCTATAAACAATAACATCATCACATGGATCCATAATCATAATACATGTCATCACATCCATGAACATAAATCATAACAGGTTATCAAATATAAGCATATATACATCTATAGCATATAGAAATCAAACATCATCATAAGCATGAACATCCATAAACGTCATCATACATCATAAAGATCATCGCATATATCATATATCATCATCAAGGTCATCAAAAGAATACAAATGTCCATATATACATCATGTACATAAAAAATGGCACTATAATATATACATTTGGGCTATCATGAGCCATCAAAATATACATCAGATGCACGCAGGCATCATAATCAAAATACATTACATCACTGATACAAAAATGATACAATATATACAAGCATGCTCTAGTGTGAGCCATGCGTCAAACTCCCAGCCTGCTGAGACCCCTATGCTCCACTTGCGCTTGGTGGAGGTCCTCCTATGTGTGGCCCCTCAGAAGACCCATGACAAATGAGCCTAATCTCCCCAACCTATGTGAAGATGAAGCCTCTGATCTGCTCTGCTCCTTGAAGCTTGGCTCTCTGATCTATTGGTACTACTCCAAAGTAGAGGCATCGGTAGTACTTGACCTCTCTACCTGCTGTAGATAGCTCACCCTATACTCAGGTAAGCTCTCTCACAAATGTCAGTTGATTAGCACCCAAGGACTTTCGAGCTATGTATCTCTCTCTCCTCACCCTTTGAAGGGTGGCCTCAACTGCACTATTACGTCTCTCTCTGTCGTCAATCATGCAATCATCCCATCATCAACTGGTGGTGGTGGTGGCACTACTACTGCTGCTACTATAGTTGTTGCTACCGTTGTTGCCTGTGCCTATATATAGGCTTGGGCCTCAGCCTGTCTAGCCTTAGTGCATGCAGCATCTCACTCTCCCCTCATCCGCACCATCCTCAGCTCTATGCGAGTCCTCCTCATTGTCTCCTCTTGTAGAAGTTTGCAAGCTTGCTCTAGCTCAGTCTCTGCTAGCTGCACCACCTGATGTGGTGCCCCCACATCTGCCATCAGTGCATCTCCATCTCCCACTATTGGCTTCTATACCTGCACCCTCTATCGGGCCTCCCAGTGAGATCTCACCTCCTAGCATGGTATCGCAACCTCTCTCATTGCCCCCTCTACCCCAGGGACTATGAATCTGACTGGCCTGTGCGTCTGTTAATATGCATCATATGCTGATAGTGTCCCTGGATCAGCCTCTCCAAGGATCCAATCCCACATCACCGAGGTAAGTCCCTGTAAATTTGCTAATGCTATGGCCCCCACAATCTCTGGCCCCCAATCTCCAACACCTCTTCGAGTCTGCGCATGCATAGTGTCACCCACTGGCTCTCCCTATAGTCCAAACTGTTGAAGCACCCTCTCTGGTAGGTATCTCTCTATGGTTTCCACTCTGCACTAGAAGATGTATCTCACCTGTCTACAATAGACAAGTTGTTCTGCATCATCATCCCATGACTCACAGTCTCTCTAGGGATGCCATACAAAGATGTCCATCTCATCAATCTGTCTCCTCTAGTAGCTCATGGCTCCAAGTCACCTATGAGTCAGTACACCATCATATAAGTAAATAAAAGGCTTGCCTCTCTATCGACAACGTTGGGAAATAGGTCTAATCATTGGGATGTGCTCCCAGGCCCATACCTACAATACAGTCACTCCTGCTTCTAGGCTACTCCACAATTCGTATGCACAGTCATGTAAATCATGGTAAAGCTGACCCAAAACACAAGGTCCCCAAGCATATTTGATGTTGTATGTGAACATCCTTGATAGAACAGTGCCCCATCCAACTGATAATCCATTGGAACATTTGTTAGGCACCAGGAATACTCCAATCAGAGCCACCATGATCCGTCAAATCCTTCACAAAGTCTAGGTACTCGAGCCCATCGGATCCCATGATCCTGCACACCAAGGTCATTAGTCACAAACACCTCTCTCATGCCATCCTCACCCCACTTTGTATCCTAATCTACTCTGGCTTCGTAAATGGGAATCCTGAGGATGTGCCATATATCCTCTAGTGTAATAGTGGCCTCACCTATAGGAAAGTGGAAGGAAGATGTCTTGCTGTGCCACCTCTCAACCAAAGCTATAATCAATGTGAGGTTAGCCCTAATTGGTGTAAGATGGACTACATGCCATAATCCCATGACCTTGAGAAACACATCCTCCTCCCAATCTATGTGGATCACCTCAGCTGCATCTACGAAATGTCTCTCTCTAGACTGCAAGGGTGGTAAGACAACCTGCATCCATAAGATCACTTGTTATTCTTCGTAAAACCACTTGCAAATACATTCTAATCCAAAGTCAAACACAAGTAACTACTAGGTAAAACATTGCAAAACCCCTAGGTCTACCCTAGTCAACTTATTTTTCTAAGTCAAACTAGGTCAAAACCTATTCAAAACTAAAAGTGCTTCATTTTACCAAGTGCGCTTAGTTGTTCTTCACATGTGCTTTGTTGTTTTGCAAATGCACTTCAAACTTAAACCAAGTGTGCCTGACTAGTAGCCAAGTGCGCCTAAAACCTATCAAATGCGCTTCAGTTCCGACCATATGCGTTGCGATAATGATCATGTGCACTTTGAATCTACACTAGTAGCCAAAGGTGCTTTGTTATCGCCAAAGGCGCATTTGCGCGATGCATATGTGCATCGTTACACCAAAGGCACTTCAAATTTCTCCATATGCACTTCATTCCTATCATGGTGCTTTTGGCTAAAAACCTAGAAAACCCTAATAAATGACCTATTAAATGCAACAAGAAGCAAGTTTTTGATTAGTTACCATTGTCAGAGCTCCCGTAGGTCCGCACGCACTCACCCCAATGTCTCTGTGTACTAGATTCAGCATGGCTACAAGTCCATGAATCTCTCTAAGCAAGGAGCTCTCAAACTAAGCGAGGGAGCTAAATGGCTCTAATCTCTATAAACTCTAGGCGTGCCAATGAGTTGTGAGGGACCCCTTGGGCCCTATTAATAGCATCCCAACCCTAATTCTTCCCACCCCTTCTCCAATTCTTCCTCGTGTCAGCCTACTTTCTTCATCGTGTCAACCTCCATTTATCTTGTCTAGTCCTTCTACGCCTTTTTCTGTTGCGTCTAGCTATCCTTTTCTTCTAGTTGAGAGTCAACCCAATTCTTCTGTCGCTTCCCTGTCTTTCCTCTAGAGGGGGCATCCTATGCCATCTACACTGGGGCATGATCATATCATTTTTTTATTACTATTTTCTTTGAAATAACGCTATAAACTACATTGTATCAAAGAAGGGCAAAATGTAGACACCTAAAAATGACCCTTCGCATTACACCACTTGCATACATTAATTCTTCCTAAATCACTTGCATTTAATGTTAATTAAATAATCTAATTATTTAATTAATTTTATCAAATTCATCTATTTCCTCTATTTTACCCGATTCCAACATTAATTGAATAAATTCTATTTATTTAATTAATTTCATTAATTTCGTCTTTATTCCTCCAAATTGAATAATTTTAATTATTTAATTAAATCATTATCTTCTTTTAAATCCTCAAATCCATATTAAATAAATAAATAAATTATTTAATTAATTCATCCCTTAATTTCCTCTTATCCATAATTAAATATTTTTTATTATTTAATTAATAAATTATTCTTCTAAATTTAAATAAATTATTGAAATTTATTTAGTTGACTTTACCTTCTAAAAAATAAATAAAATTACTATTTTATTTATATTCCTCTATCATGCAAAATAAATTAATGAATTTATTTGTTTAATTTATCCATTATCTTCACATCTTATCTTTTCTTCAATTATGAACAACTAATTAAATAAATTTATTTATTTAATTTCTCAGTTATCTCCAAATCTTCTAAAAATATCATTTTCCTCTATGTGCACAATCAATCTTATTTTTAGAACTCCAAAAAGCAAATCTAAAGTTGAGTTAATTGGCTTTAATCATTATTGTTTTTTATCACCAACTCATAAATTAGAAAAAAAAACATTCTAATTTTATGAAATCAAATCCTATCTTTGTCCTAGCAAGCAGTTAACTCAACAAAATAGCTTTAAAGCATGACACATGGCGTGTGCATGTTCATCATGTCTTCTCAATTTATCTCCATCGTTGATCGATCTTACCCTGGAACCTATATATACCCTCTTCACTTCATTAAAAATCCTCTTCGACCATTTAAGCTTTGGCATTCCTATAACGCTTGAGCATTCTAGCATCATTGAGCACATATCGTATCTTTGAGCACTTTGAGCACTTATCTACATTTGCTTGTTGCAACCGTGGGTACGCGATGTATTGAGCAATCCACATAAATCCAAGAGATCAATACAGTCTAGGTGATATCTTTCGATTATTTAATTGCATATTCATTGATATTGTTATCGTTTAGATGGATCTTTTGATGTTATAGGATTGAGTTGTTATCATTGTTTTGATCTTATATTCAATCTCAGCTTTACCTATACACACATACTAGTTTAAATGGGTAAAATTTAGTTAGTCATTTATAGGTGGTTCTATAAGCCCATGTGTGATCTCACATAATTGGGTTACAATTGCCTTGAGGAATAAAACTTGCCCGTGCATGGAAATTTTTTTTTGGAGGGTTTGCTCGAACAGGGGTGTTCACTAAAACCCTAAAATCGGTTCTTTTGAACCCCCTATTCGAGTGAACCCTTTGTGTTGGTAAATTGTTTTTAATAAAAATAATAGGTTCAAGCGAACCCCCCTTAATGTTATTTCATTTTTTATGTTATTTTATAGGGTTCTAATCCCCTTTCATTCAAATGGGTCTCTAGGGGTTCATTCGAACCCCCTTATTTTGCCCTTGCCCCCCTCCAGCTGCAATTTTATACAGATTTTTGGATTTCGAGGCTTAGGTTGAGGATCAAAATGGAATCAACTTGACAAACCCAACTGCAAGATTATGGTCCTCGAAACGAGATTTCTATCAAGTATAATTTTAATATATTTTGGTTTTATTATATATATTTTTTAGTTTAATTAAACATAGGTTTTTCACCGAAAATCAAGCTCTTTGTTCTGCACATGTGGAAAAATAGTATATTAACAAAAAATATTATGAAAAATATCTATCCTCTTCATATTCATGTCCTTGATCCAACAAAAAATAAAAATTTGAATTCCAATACATACAAAAAAAGTTATGCTTTGCACAATACACTTATGTCTAAATTGTAATTGGTTTGACTTCAAAAGTTAATTAAAAGAAAATATTCAATAAAACATTATGAAACCAATGCATCCTCTAGATATCACAGTTACAAATCTAAATTTGAAAAAAATAGAATTTTATCCTTCATATAAAAAAATGTTATGTGCTTTATAGTACACATCACTCTTTAAAAATGGTGTTTATTGTTAAAAACTAGTTATTGAAGGAGATGGAGAATGAAATGCAATTTAATTCCAAAAAAATTAAAATATATATATTTAGAATCTACATACAAAATGTCACAAATCACTAGTTCGCATCATCTTCAAATTCCTCATGGTTTAGCAACTATAGGTGTTTGAAAGTGAAGATTTTTTTCAAAATGTTCATTTCAATGTCAAGTTTGGCCAAAAAGTGTAACCCACTATTGTGGGATCACCCCCATAATACTACTAGTATCATAATATCCCAGTCTGTAGTGTTACTATTACACATTTAGTAAGTGTAGTGCCTATAATTTTATTTAGTTCCTTGCTTGCTACATTTTCTTAAGGTTGTAGGGGCTATTCTATTATGTGTGATCATAAAGGTATCCACTAACTCCAAAATTGTTTTGTTGACAAAGTATTTTTCCTGATCATTATTTTGCTAAGGGGACATCCAAATCTTGTTATAATGTTTTTGTAAATGAACTTTGTGGTGGTATTAGCCATACAATCTTTTTTTCCTTAGCTTTAGCACATTTTGTGAGATATTCAATCCTTGTTATGATAAACCTAGATTTTGACTTCCTTACAGGGGGATCAATAGGTCTAATGAAATGGGGTTCGTGCCAATGCTGGCTACAAAGGAATTTCATCTATTGTGATAGGATTCCCCACCCTTTAACATATGCCAACTATCTTGTAAATTTTTTTTCATCCTTAAACAATGTAGGCCACCACAATCCTACCAACATCACTTTTCTTGTGGTGCCTTCTCTTGAGTTATGCCCTCCAAATATTGAGCTTCTCGTAAAATGTTATTTCTTTCATGCTCCAACATAACTCTTTTTTTAGTTTCATCCCTCCCTATGACGTGTAGTTTTCAATGTATATGGTAATGACTTCTGAAACAATCTATATCATTCATTTTTGGAAGTTTTCTAGGAATTATCCTGTTGATAATAGTTGTACTACTTCTATTAGTTCTTGTGGTACCACATTTATTCTAAAAAAAATCGCACCAGGTAATTCTTCCTCTTCTTATCCTAGCTCTTCCCTTGTATTAATCCTAGATAAATAATTTGGTCCTTGGATGGCTTTTTCAAGTTTTACCAAGATCTTGAAATCAAATTCTTGAAACAGTAATAACCATCTACAAATTATCCCTTTTATTGCCAGTCTCTTCATTAAATACTTAAGCGGCTCATGATCTATAAATATAAATAGATTTTCTAAGAGGTAGTGTATTTTTTGAATACATAGACCATATCCATTGTCTCTCTTTCTATTGTAGTGTATTTTCTCTCTACTTGGGACAATTTGCAACTAGCATATGCAATTGGATGGTCCTTTTTTCCCCTTGGTTGCATTGTGGTGTCTAAAGAATCCACATGTACATGGAAAATAATGTTCCATTTTGGGAAAACTAAGATTGGTGCCTCCACTATCTTCTTTTTTCAATCTATCAAAGACTTCTTGGCACTAGTCTATCCATTGGAAGGTTTTGTTTGTCTTCTTATTTTGGAGTTCTTCTATTGGTATAGCAATTACCACATATCCTTTCATTAATTTCCTATAATATCCTATGTATCCCAAAAATGTCTTTACTTTTGGTACTATTTTTCGGGCTAGAAGATTTAAGATTATTTCTACCTTCAACGAATCAACCATCAAGCCTTCCTTACATATAACATGTCCTAAGAGGGTTCCAAAAGGTACCACATATATTTATTTATTCAAGTTTAATGAAATTCATAGAATTATACATCATTCCAACACCAATCTAAGTACTTGGACATGGTCTTTAATTAGCCCATATATTGTCTAATCATCTAGGTATACCTCTAGGAAATTGTGAATGAAGCACTTGAAAGCATTGATCACGATTCTACTAAATAGTACTATAGTATATATGAATGATCCCCATTCAATTGCAAATGTGGTTTTAGGCTGGTCTTATTTCTGAATTCTTACCTAATGGTATCCTAAAAACCCATCTATAAATGAATAAATTTCCCTTCCTACTATCGATTCTAATATTTATTCTATAAATGGGATTGGAAAGGGACCATGCATGCAAACTTTATTTAGTACTCTAAAATCAATGCAACTCTTATTTCACCAATGTTCTTGTTTTGTACCACCATAGGGCTTATCCATTCTGCATATTCCATAGGTTTGACAATACTACTAGCTAACATCTTATCTAATTTAGCCTTCACTCTCAACTTGACATTAGGATTAAGTTGGTAAGGTCTCTTCCTTTGTGGTTTTTCTCCTTCTTTTAATTATATTTTCATCATTTCCACTTCCTCCTTGATACCTTTAAGGTTAGTGAAAGTTCATGGAAATAGATCTTCATTCTCCTTCAATACCTCTACAACTTGCATTACTTGTCTTTCATCCTAGTAATCTCCAATTTTGGCCATTTTGAAGCTATGTTTTCTTTCCTTTTCCTTAAAGGTTCATTGCAGTATTTTTTTTTGGCACATTCGTAGTAGCTATCTCTCTTTCACCTTCATCAACTTCTACTTTTAAATTTTTTGGGTCCTCTTCCTTCTCATTTTCCCCTATTTGTCTTTTAGTGTAGCATAGCTTTTGTGATGGGGTTTCCACCTTTCCATCCATTCTCTTAATTTCCAAATACCTTTTTCCTTTAGTGGGATGGTATGATATCTCTTGTTTCTATGTATGTTTCTGACTTCTTATATTAGAGATAAGATTATTTTTCTCATCTTTAGGAGTGCGATGTGAATAAGTTTGTTAGGGATATAAAATGATTTTTTTATAGAAGTCATCCTACACCATAACCTAATATCTAGTTTCTCCTCTCTTTTCTTGGTTAATATACCAAGTTTTTGCAATGGATGATAGTGTCCAATAGAATAGTTTTTGATTATATACACTGGGGAAAGGGTCCCAGTCCCTTACATAGCAAGACAATACAACATAATGTTAGTGTAGGAATATTAACACTATTACTTATTATTTAAATAATTAATTATGTGTATATTTCACACATGGATTTAAGCCACCTTAGGTGGTTAGGTGTCAACTTGGAGTGTCCAACACAACTCTCCAAGACACTTGTTGACACTCTTTCTTCCACCTCTAGTTGAGTGTTGAAGTCAGCTCCTAAGTCAACTCAACCTCTCTACCCTATATGTACAATTACCTTGTTCATAATCTATTACTCCAATTTGTAATCAACAATGTGTTATTTGATCCTTTGTTCTAACATGGTATCAGAGCTATGCTAATTAGCTTTCTGGTTCATTTGGAGGCACAAATATTCTATTTGACAAAATTTTTTTGTAAAAAATGCAATTTTTAAAAAATTTGACATTTTACAAGTTTTCATTCATAGATTTTGTTGAAAATGATTTTTTTTTGCAAAATCAACATTTTGTAGGTTTTAAGGGCTCTATTTGGCCTATTCAACCTATTTATTGCCCCTGCACATCTCTGGTTCAAGGGTTTCAAAGGAGAATTTGGGCATTTTTTGCCTACTTTAAGGGTTTGCTCGCTCATTTTGTGGGCTTGATCTGCGTTTGGTTTAAATCCATATCCTCGATTCTATTTGTTGACACTCTATTTAGCAAAGATCACCATTGAAGAACAAGGTCGACTTCATATTTCTGGTCACCATTTTTCATCTGCTACAGGCTAACGTCCTGTCTAAAGGAGAGACCATTTGCATATTCAAGTACTTGAACTGTAAAGAGCAGGTGATCCTACTAAAGGGAGGCCTTAGGGAGAGCAAAGGAAATGGCCTCGTTCCACCTAGGGTTTCTTCTATTTTCTTTGTCCACTGTCATTTTGTGTTGCAACAACTTGTGGCCATTTTTGCCTACAATGTGAATGAAGGAGAGCATGTAGGCCTTTGCTTTCTTGAGCTTGCGGGTAGATTCCATGATTATTTCTATGGCTCTCATTTCTACCATTTGTGTTTCCATTCTTGTGGTTGTAGAAAGTTAGGGTTTGGATTTCTCCACACTTAAGTGCACAAGATATTTCCTCTTTGCAGAGGGAAAAGATGTTAATGCAGGGGTTCTGATTATTTTGTGGGTAAATTTTTTCACATGATTTGGATGCTTTTTGGCCTCTTTGACATCGAATGGATCATTGGTGCTTTTTGGTCCCTGCTTCATGGATTAACTTGTGGGTTTCCATCAATGCTCACCATCAGCATTTGGTCGGTTGGCTGTGGCTTCACAAATCTGGAAGCCATTTTTTTAGTTGCTGATTGCTTATGGAGGCTGTCGCCATCAACACACGTCTAAGGAATTCTCATGGCTACTTGCAAGTTTCATTTTGTTGTTTGATTCAATATTAGGGTTAGTTGTTAGATACCATTCAGTATTATGCATTGTAATCTACTAACAGTTTAAGTTAATATTTGGTCACATAAAACTACAATATTGTCATTTATTGTAACTATTACACTAACTATATAACAATAACAGTTTATGTAACCTAAATATCAAATACTGCCCACTAAGGTTGTCTTAACCATCTAATGTAACCACAACATTAAAGTAACTGTGTATAGGAATAAAATCAAGATCGAATGATAATCAAAACAATGAAATAATCAACAACTCAATCCTATAACATCAAGATAACGATCTAAGCAAATAACCAAATAATCAATGAATAATAACAAAAACAATGAAAACCTTCACCTAGATTGTATTGTTATCTTGGTCGAATGTGGATTGCTTCATAAATTGTGAAACTATGTTTGCAACAAGCGGATGTAGATTGTGTTTGTGCTCAAAAGGTAGAAGTGCTCAACGATGCAATGAATGCTCAATGTGCTATAAGAATGCCTGAGAATAAATGATCGAAGAGGATTTGTTATGGAGATGAGGGGGGTTTATATAGGTTTCAAGACATGATCAATCAATGGATGGTTGAGATAAATCAAATAACTCATGATGAACGTGCACACGACATGTGTCACTCCAAAAAGGTATTTTTATTAAGATAATTACTTTTTGATAACAAACATGGAACAAACATGATAAAGATAGATTAGATTTCATAAATTAGAATGTTTTTTTCTAATTTATGAGTTGATGATAAAAATAAGATAATTAAAGTCAATTAAACTTAACTTTAGATTTGCTTTTTGAATTTCTGATTGTGCACGAGTTAACATGATACTTTTAGAGGAATTGGAAGATAATTGATATTAAATAAATAAATTTATTTAATTGATTGTGCATGATTGAAGACAGAATAGATTTGAAGATTTAAATAAATTAAACAAATAAATTGATTTAATTTATTTTGCATGATAGATGAATATAAATAAAATATTAAATTTTATTTATTTTTAGGGATTGAGTCAACTTAAATAAATTTGGATAATTTATTTAAATTTAGAGGAATAATACATTAATTAAATACTAAAAATTATTTAATTATGGACAAGAGGAGATAAATGATGAATTAATTAAATAATTGGATTTATTTAATTAATGAGGATTTGAAATTTGAAAGAGGATAATGATTTAATTAAATAATAAAAATAATTTAATTTTGGAAGAATATAGAGGAATTTATTGAAATTAATTAAATAAAGAGGATTTATTTAATTAATGTTGAAAATATGTGATTTAGAGGAAATTGATGATTTTGATGAAATTAATTAAATAATTAGATTATTTAATTAATGTTGAATGCAAATGTTTAGACAGATTTGATGAAATGCAAGTGATGCGATGACATGGTCATTTTTAGGTGTTTACATTTTGCCCCTCTTTGATGCAATGCAATTTATAGTGTTGCTTCAAAGAAAATGATTGTTGAAGATATGATATGATTTTGATGCCCCAGTGTAGATAGTTTCCTTGGTGTAGCTGGCGTAGGATGCCCCTCGAGAGGAAAGATAGGGAAACGACAAAAGAACTAGGTTGATGCTAGACTAGAAGATTGTGTTGGAGAAAAATGAAGTGGGATAGACATAGGTTGACATGATGACAAAATAGTAGGTATGTGGAAGACTTGGATGATAGATAGAAGAAAGTGGAGATAGAATAGAACATGATAGAAAGATTATTGACCGATCTTTGTTTGAAAAACTATATGATGAGTTTGATAAATGGATGGGTAAATGGATAAGCTTGTTGCAACAGTTACACAAATGTTTATAAAGAGCAATCCTTATTTTGATATAGCACATGGATAGTTTGCCACCAAGGTATAAAAGACCAAGGTGCTGTGATATCCAGTGTGAGGACGTTGACTCTACAAGCAAGTGGTTTGAACTTAGATCCTTTAGACATAATATAACCTTGTTGGATATGTGAATGAGCCATAGTCTTGAACATTAAATAAACTTCCATACATGAATGTGTTGGCCTCATTTTCAACTTGCCACTTTTTAAACTTTTTGTGTCAAATCTAAACCATGCTTTGAACCCTTTCTCCAGAGTCACTTTTCGATTGCAAAACACCAGTGTCATGTTTTTCCTTCATGTGTCATTGAGATAATTTATTTCTGAAATGTTACAATCTGTTTCCCTACATTGAACTTTGCATAACAACATCATTTCGGAGCAGAGATACTCATCATTCCACTGAGTTTCTCAGGCACACTTGTCCAGTTTGCGGCATTTTATGAAAATAATTAAATATCAAAAATCTGTGATAGATGGTGCAAAATAATTTTTATGATAGTGTTCGTGACTCCATTTCACCTAATGTCGCAACTTTTTTATGGCATCTTATGGTTTGGGAGATTTTTAACTTTCAATTTTTCGACGGGCAGTTATCGGAAACAATAAAATTGTGGTTTCTGTAAGGGCTAGAGAAAAATTGTTTGGCACGGAGATTTATAATGTTAATACGGATGACTTGACAAGATTTCAAGACAATCTAACTTTCCAGTTGAAAGTTATGCACTTTTCGCCATTTCTTGCGCCTGCACAATTTGCAAGTTGCAAATTTGCCTAAGTTGAAAAGATATCACGTCAACTTGTACTTTTGGCAAAACCTCGTGTGAACTTTTGAATTCCGCTAAGTTGGCGTTGGCTCCCAAATTCGGTGAAGTGAACATCTACTTTCACTTTTTGCAAAGTGGGGGTGTACTTTCACTTTGCACTAACTTGATACAACATGAGGTTTTGAAAATTCAAAACTTTTGAATTGTTAGTTATTTCACGAAATTTTGGCAAAAGCGCAAGTGACAAGTTGTAACTAAGTTATGAAAACTTCTCAAAGAGCCGATGAAAAGTAGTTATTATAACTACTCAAATAACTTACAATTCTTGCATAACTAATTCATTGAGAAGATTTTAGAATGTTTTATAAGAAAATATTCGCAGTTTCATCCTTGCCTGATGGAAGAGGGTTTGTTAGATGTATTTGTCACTAAGTTGGCTGTGTCTATACAAAAGACCATCAAAATATAATCATTACAGGTTTTTGGCTACCATCATTGCATGATATGTATCAAATGGATTTGTTGAATCTTCAGTATAAAGACATCCACGACATTAGTCATCAACCTCCTAGCCCCATTTGTGTTCGGTGGAAGAACGACGTTTGGTCTCGTAAGAGGCATTGACGGCCTGTGTGGGTAGTCCCACAAACTCTCCTCTATATTCCATATGGCATTCCCCTGGCTTGGTATGAAAACTTGTGTGCTCAGTGGGGAAACGTTGCTTACAAAAAGAGAAATGCTTGGTAACGGGCCGATACAAAGCCAAAACACCTCAACCATTGCACAATCTTCACCAGCATTTGCATGCAGCCTATATGGGAGATTTTGAACAGTGTATGGGTGTCTATTAAAGCATAAAGGATAGAGAAATTTTGTTAAATATGCACCTTGCAGCCGCCCTGTAGACATGTATGAAAATGTAAAAGCAAGGTATTGCATATAAACTATTTGACCGAATACTTTGAAGTAGATGCAATTCGCAGATGTAAAACTAATTCCACAGTCTTCGCCAGCGTCCCCACAACCAATGGAGATTCATCAAAGCATAATGGAACAGGGATTTTTGTCTATTATTATAGTAAAAAAATGCGTTGGTAGAGGTATCTACAAAATGTGAACCATTGACAAGGCATGTGAATTGTCTGACAGAATGCTTCAAAGAAATGCGTTCTCTTGGAATGAAAACATTATGCGATATGAAGCATAGACAAGCCATATGAACTGTTTGACAGAATGTCTCAAAGAGATTCAGTAGGTAGGCTTTATATGTGAGCATTATACTTCTAAGAAAATTATCTGACACTGTATAAGACAAATATCCACACTGAAAGAATTTCTAAACCCATTGGTTGTTCCTATCTGCCTATTCATTGAATCTCCTATGAGTGCAAGTGCTAGTATAGTAGGAAATGCACCAGTAAGTATGGAAATGTCACAACTCGAACAATCTTTTGATATTCGGCCTCAAAGAAATATCACAAACTGGGTTTGTTGAAAAGATTTTAGAAGCTTTCAAGAAAAATGGAATTCACTGGTGTAAACTCACACCCTTACCTTTTCTAAATGTGGAGAATGAGACAAGACACGTAAACTGTTTTGACACAATGCATCAAAGAAATGTAATCTCAGGGGTTACAATGGATGAAGAAGCACTTTGAAACCTATGGAGATGTTGTGGAGGCTATGATCACGAGGGATAGAAACATCGGTCGCTCTAGGGGGACTCTTTTGAGAGAACTTTGGAAAAGGGGAAACTCTAGAGAAATTTTCAGAGATATCTCAAAAAGCTTGTGTTTACACTATGTATAAAAAGGATTTGGGAATTGTATAATTTCAAAGATAATGAAAAATGTAGTTTAGTTCGTATGCTCTAAATGTGTTCTTATGTTATCATTACTAATTTCTCGTATGTTGAATTGGTAATCCTTTATGCACATGTGTAATACATTGATTATCTGTGTGATTGAAGTGATGAAACACACCCATCTCCTGGTATCCTGTTTTGGATGTGCTTGTATGACCTATCTCTTCTTATGTTGAGGTTTATTGTACTCTTTTCATCATCGTTACACGTTTCAACCCATTTGGTAATAACCCCTTTTGTCATCATTATTATTTGTGGAATCTCAATTGGTCTTTGTATGTCTACTGATGGGGTTTCTGTTAGTCATCTGTTCCCAGTTTTGTGTTTTATCCTTTATGTACTTTCAGGTTAAGAGTACACAAAAACCCACAAATACCCCTATCATACGAGGGAGCTGTCCCTCTCAAATGCAGAGGAAAGCTGATAGCAAAACTACAGCTTCTCCAACTGTTGGGACAATTTAGTCACCACTCTAACGGCAATGAGTCATTTTCAAACATTATTTCACGGTGACAAATCTGTTTACCAACAGATTTTGGTGACTCTACTGGGGAATATGAGCTGAAGCATTGGTGCCTTTTCATTCCTCACAAATATACAAGTATCTCCCCAGAAAAGAAGATTGCCAACTCTATTTGAAAGAAGAATCCTGAAAGATGGTTTGGTATCGAAGAACCCAGATGCATAACTTGCAACTTCCAGAATCAGATAGTGACAGTGATGATGAAGATTATCCTTTTTCTGCATCCTCTTCTCAGCAAAATTAAGTTCTTGATGATCCTAAGCAAGTAGAGTTTTTGAAGAATTTCTATGGTGGCATGCAACTCACTTCTAACGAGGTTCATCCTTCCTTGCTTCAAACATTGCAGAAGATTGAACAAAATGATGGGAAGAAGACTCATTTCTTTGCTTGTGATCCTAAGCCCCTACCGGAGGAGATTCATGCACCAGAAGATAAAAAGGATTGTGCTAAGATATATCAGTCACATGATAAGGACAACAATGAAGGATCAAAAGTGTTTCCTGCAAATGAACCTGTATTTAATGCAACATCTTCTGATCAAAGGGTTGAAAGAGGCTCATCGGAACATGCATGTGCTAGAGAAGAAAAAGTTATTGCATTTTCTCATAATAGGACATCTCCACTGAAGAAAGAAGAACAAAAAGAAGTGATAGAGATGGAAAAAGAAGATTATACGGAAGTGTGCAATGATGAAGAAGAAGTCTTTCTAGATGATGGCACATTCTCAATTTCTTTGGAGAATGTCACTCCTCTTGTGACAGTTTGCTCTGGTTCCACGACTATATCTTGTGAGAAATATTTCCGTGACATGGTTAATATTCAAGGGAACCAAGAAGAAATTTTGGATCAAAGTGTGAACAAAGAACATGGAGATGAGTCACAAAGCTTTGTCCTGACATGCATGCGACGTAAACAAGAGGACAATGATGTTGTCATTTCTCCTTTATCATTTATTGAAGAAGAATACTCAGCGATTGAAACCAAAGGTACCAATCAAGACAAAGCATTGAGTATTTCCACTCCAAATGTGCAAGAAGATCATAAGGATACCGAGTATGAATCTATACAAAAAGAGTTCAGAATTGAGTTGGTTCTAGAATATTCTAGTTTGAGTGATTTCATTCTATGCCGCAATCTTTTACCTGTTGATAATAATGTTGAAGAGAGCAGTAAGATTAATGTTTATGGTAGTGATAAAGGAGGACAAAATGTTCATGAAACTAATGGTATTCAAAACACTGACGAAGAGATGCATGTTTTACCTTCTCCTTCTCTACTTCCAAGGGAGGAAAATATTATTTCTTCATCAATTATAGAAGAGGATTTTCAAGAACATAAAGTGCAACCCTCTGATAAAGTAGATCTTGACTTAGTCATGGTAAAGAAAGAAGAATCATCTTTTGCAGGCAATGATTCAATTTTAAAAGAGGACATTACTCATGTGAAGCATCAGTCGCAGAATATCAAGTTTTCTTTGCTTATTGGTTCACATGAAAGATGCTCAGTTCCTGATTCAGTTTTCTTTGGTTCAAACTATGAAAAGAATCCTCAGATAGAGAAAATTGGTATGCTTGACATGATGCTAGAAGATATGATCAACACTATACAGGGCAATACCAATATGAATCAAAAGAACTCAGAGATTTATGATGAGAAATGGTTGTTCGGTGCACTATTCAAGGAGTCTTCACATTTCGTGTATTTTATTTTTCTCATCATACTAAAATGGTTACTAAGTTCACAGGCACTTTATCCATGCACATCTCTTTTCCGCACAGGTGCCTATTTTTCTCAAACTGTCAATGGTTTCACTTGATCGTCTGGAAGCAGTTTGAGGTAGGAGTCACCTACCATGTACATAGGTTAACTAGGTGTTTTGGTTGTGTCTGTCGTGTTTTGGTTTCAGTTGGTTTTTGTCTTTTGCTTTGTCTCTGTGTGTCGTTGTCTCCTTGTTTCCCCTTGTACATCTTATTATCTCCTGACTCTACCTGCCCAATGGATAAGGCATTGTTCATTTCCAGAGATTCTAGGTTCATCCTACGTCTGCAAGGTCCTTGTCCCCAGTTAGAGCTAGTTGTTGGCCTCATTTTCAACTTGCCACTTTTTAAACTTTTTGTGTCAAATCTAAACCATGCTTTGAACCCTTTCTCCAGAGTCACTTTTCGATTGCAAAACACCAGTGTCACGTTTTTCCTTCATGTGTCATTGAGATAATTTATTTCTTAAATGTTACAATCTATTTCCCTACATTGAACTTTGCATAACAACATCATTTCAGAGCAGAGATACTCATCATTCCACTGAGTTTCTTAGGCACACTTGTCCAGTTTGTGGTGTTTTATGAAAACAATTAAATATCAAAAATCTGTGACAGATGGTGTAAAATAATTTTTATGATAGTGTTTGTGACTCCATTTCACCTAATGTCACAACTTTTTAGGTTATGGCGTCTTATGGTTTGGGAGATTTTTAACTTTCAATTTTTCGGCGGGTAGTTACCGGAAACAATAAAATTGTGGTTTCTGTAAGGGTTGGAGCAAAATAGTTTGGCACTGAGATTTATAATGTTAATACGGACGACTTGACAAGATTTCATGACGATCTGACTTTCCAGTTGAAAGTTATGCACTTTTCACCATTTCTCGCGCCTGCACAGTTCGCAAGTTGTAAATTCGCCTAAGTTGAAAAGATATCACATCAACTTGTACTTTTGGCAAAACCTTGCATGAACTTTTGAATTCCGCTAAGTTGGCATTGGCTCCCAAATTCGGCGAAGTGAACATCTACTTTCACTTTTTGCAAAGTGGGGGTGTACTTTCAGTTTGCACTAACTTGATACAACATGAGGTTTTGAAAATTCAAAACTTTTGAATTGTTAGTTATTTCACGAAATTTTGGCAAAAGCGCAAGTGACAAGTTGTAACTAAGTTATGAAAACTTCTCAAAGAGCCGATGAAAAGTAGTTATTATAACTACTCAAATAACTTACAATTCTTGCATAACCGATTCATTGAGAAGATTTTAGAATGTTTTATAAGAAAATATTCGTAGCTTCATCCTTGCCTGATGGAAGAGGGTTTGTTAGATGTATTTGTCACTAAGCTGGCCATGTCTATACAAAAGACCATCAAAATATAATCATTACAGGTTTTTGGCTACCATCAGTGCATGATATGTATCAAATGGATTTGTTGAATCTTCAATATAAAGACATCCACGACCTTAGCCATCAACCTACTAGCCCCATTTGTGTTCGGTGGAAGAACGACGTTTGGTCTCGTCAGAGGCATTGACAGCCTATGTGGGCAGTCCCACAAACTCTCCTCTATATTCCATATGGCATTCCCCTGGCTTGGTATGAAAACCTGTGTGCTCAAAGTGGAAACACTGCTTACAAAAAGAGAAATGCTTGGTAACGGGCCGATACAAAGCCAAAACACCTCAACCATTGCACAATCTTCACCAGCATTTGCATGCAGCCTGTATGGGAGATTTTGAACAGCGTATGGGTGTCTATTAAAGCATAAAGGATAGAGAAATTTTGTTAAATATGCACCTTGCAGCCGCCCTATAGACATGTATGAAAATGTAAAAGCAAGGTATTGCATATAAACTGTTTGACCGAATACTTTGAAGTAGATGCAATTCGCAGATGTAAAACTAATTCCGCAGTCTTTGCCAACGTCCCCACAGCCAATGGAGATTCATCAAAGCACAATGGAACGGGGATTTTTGTCTATTATTATAGTAAAAAAATGCATTGGTAGACGTATCTGCAAAATGTGAACCATTGACAAGGCATGTGAATTGTCTGACAGAATGCTTCAAAGAAATGTGTTCTCTTGGAATGAAAACATTATGCGATATGAAGCATAGACAAGCAGTATGAACTGTTTGACAGAATGTCTCAAAGAGATTCAGTAGGTAGGCTTTATATGTGAGCATTATACTTCTAAGAAAATTATCTGACACTGTATAAGATAAATATCCACACCGGAAGAATTTCTAAACCCATTGGTTGTTCCTATCTGCCTATTCATTGAATCTCCTATGAGTGCAAGTGCTAGTATAGTAGGAAATGCACCAGTAAGTATGGAAATGTCACAGCTCGAACAATCTTTTGATATTCGGCCTCAAAGAAATATCACAAACTGGGTTTGTTGAAAAGACTTTAGAAGCTTTCAAAAAAAATAGAATTGGCTGGTGTAAACTCACACCCTTACCTTTTCTAAATGTGGAGAATGAGACAAGACACGTAAACTATTTTGACACAATGCATCAAAGAAATGTAATCTCAGGGGTTACAATGGATGAAGAAGCACTTTGAAACCTATGGAGATGTTGTGGAGGCTATGATCACGAGGGACAGAAACACCGGTCGCTCTAGGGGGACTCTTTTGAGAGAACTCTGGAAAAGGGGAAACTCTAGAGAAATTTTCAGAGATATCTCGAAAAGCTTTTGTGTTTACACTATGTATAAAAAGGATTTTGGAATTGTATAATTTCAAAGATAATGAAAAATGCAGTTTAGTTCGTATGCTCTAAATGTGTTCTTATGTTATCATTACTAATTTCTCGTATGTTGAATTGGTAATCCTTTCTGCACATGTGTAATACATTGATTATCTATGTGATTGAAGTGATGAAACACACCCATCTCCTGGTATCCTGTTTTGGATGTGCTTGTATGACCTATCTCTTCTTATGTTGAGGTTTATTGTACTCTTTTCATCATCGTTACATGTTTCAACCCATTTGGTAATAACCCCTTTTGTCATCATTATTATTTGTGGAATCTCAATTGGTTTTCGTATGTCTACTGTTGGGGTTTCTATTAGTCATCTATTCCTAGTTTTGTGTTTTATCCTTTATGTACTTTCAGGTTAAAAGTACACAAAAACCCACAAATACCCCTATCATACGAGGGAGCTGCCCCTCTCAAACGCAGAGGAAAGCTGATAGCAAAACTACAGCTTCTCCAACTGTTGGGACAATTTAGTCACCACTCTAAGGGCAACGAGTCATTTTCAAACATTATTTCACAATGATAAATCTGTTTACCAACAGAATGGAAGAAGCATATTAATATGTAGGATGCTAGGTTGTAACACACACATGTGAATGAGCCATAGTCTTGAACATATAATAAACTTTAATACATAAATGCAAAAAGTATATTAATAAGTAAGATGCTAGGTTGTAACACACGCACAAGATAAATATGATGCAAAGTAAGATAAAAGATCATTCCTCAAACACAACACACAAAAGTAATGACTATGGCCCCAATCCGTACTGCATTGCAACATACCCAGATATAAGATAAATCAAGGTAGTCTTGAATAAGTAATGGGAAAGGGACAAAAAGATAAACCAAAAAGTAAATTGACTGACTTAAAAAGTAAACATACAACCAACATATTCTCTTGCCAAAGAGGTTGCTCAGGATAGATTGGATTGGTTGGGTAGATTGGATAGATAATAGCTTTATTGTAGGAATGATATATCCATTAAAGGGTGTTGATCTGTTGATAGGGTAATGTTTGGTTTTAGGAAATGAAACATGTCGTATAAGACGACTGGTTTGGTTTCGACAATGGAACATCATGTATAAGACAATTGATTGATGTAGCAGATGTTGGCAATCGATATGTAGGACAACAAATAGCTCTGCAAGTAGGTGTTTTTGCTTCAGGTTGGTTAAGGATGTTTGCTTTGAAAGGATGCATTTGTTTGTTTGTTTTGCTACTTGAGTTATTCAAGTCTAGGTGGTAGGATGGATTGTGATAAATGGAAGACTAGAAAGATGGAATGTCAATGGATTGAGATGGATGAAGAATGATGAATCGTATGTGCCTGAGTACTGGATACATCCTTCATATTCCAGACTGCCTACATACCCTGTATCCACAGGATTAAGGCACATTACGATGAAAGATGAATTGGATAATATGTAGTTCTGGGTAGAGTGATGAGATGGGTCAAGGTGTTTGAGCTTGGGTAGATGAAATGATGACATCTTATATACCTGAGTACTAGAAACTTCCTTCATATTCTAGACTACCTACATACCCATATCCATGGGATCAAGGTACCTTAAGATTGAGATGAGATGATATGTAGTTTTGGGTTTGTTTGATGATGTAAGATTGGATGAAGGTGTGAGGGGAGATGGTGATATCTTACATACCTGAGTACTGGATACTTCCTTCATATACTAGACTGCCTACATACCCATATCCATGGGATCAAGGTACCTTAAGATTGAGATGAGATGATATGTAGTTCTGATTTTGTTTGATGATGCAGGATAATGATTGTGTTACATCATTGTGGGGAACGATATATCCCTAGATCAACACAAGGATGAAGGTGTCTGGTTTTAGAAATGAAACACCTCGTATAAGACGCTTGGTCTAGTTTTGAGAGTGTGACCATCTGTATAAGACAATTGATATGAATGATGGATTGGTTGATGTGTTGTTTTTTTTGTTTTTGTTTGAGATGGTTGAAAGTGTTTGAATTTTTATTTGAGGTTGTTGATGAACCACAAACAAGGATCCATTCCTAGACCTAGGTTAAGGAAATAGTTTCCCCCATTCTGATAGAGGTGTTGTTATGGATGAGTGACATAGGATAACTTGACATAGGATAACGATGAGGATTGACATGGATAACTTGACATAGGATAATGATGAGGATTGACATGGATAACTTGACATAGGATAACAATAAGGATTGACATGGATAACTTGACATGGGGTAACAATGATGGAAATTGACAAATTTCCAAGCTATTCTAGATAGGGAAATGGAAATGCAGAAAGGTCAATGGTTTTATTATGGATGGATGGACGAAGTTTATTATGAAATGGACATGGAATGAACAAGACTCGATAGATGATGGATCCTGACTCTACGCATAGCGCATGTTTGCCAGGTTTTCACTATGGTACTTATCCAAGGTGCCTGTTTACTAGGTTTTCACTAGAGGACGGATTTTTTTTGACATGGATACTCTGAGAATCAAGCAAGGAACTTCTTGAGATGAACATTGTTGAGTGGCTCATCTAGAGGAATGCTTTCAGGTGTTGCTAAAGTATAAGTTCCTGATCCATATGTTGTTGTGATAAGAAAGGGTCCTAACCAATTAGGCTCAAGCTTGCCCTTCTTTTCTCAATCTGCTTGATTTCTCTAATTTTCCTTTAAGACAAGATCACCAACTTGAAACCATATTTCTTTTATCTTCTTGTTATAGTTGTGCCGGAGGTGGTTTTGATAGACATGAAGATGATTAAGCACTGTAAGGCATCTCTCATCTAATAGTTCTAGCTTAGCTAATCTAGAAGTGCGATACTCCTCTCCATCAATCAGGTGTTGCATGGATACTCTGAGGGATGGGATCTCAACCTCTATAGGTAGAATGGCTTTAGAGCCATAGACCAAGGCATAGGGTGTTGCACCAATTGGTGTTCTGATACTAGTGCGGTAGGCCCATAGAGTGGGATTGAGTTGCAGGTGCCAATCACGACCAGCTTCATTGACCATTTTCTTGAAGATTTTTAGAATAGTTTTGTTGGAAGCCTTGGCTTGGCCGTTACTCTGTGGATAGTAGGGAGTGGAAAGTGATGTTGGATATTGTATTGGGTCCATAAGTCACGAACATCTTGATTCTTGAATGGTCTCCCATTATCAGTGACAATGGCTTGGGGGATACCATATCGGCAAATGAGGTAGTTAAGGATAAACTTGGCTATTTGCTTGTCGGTGATATAAGTCATGGGAATGGCTTCGACCCACTTCATGAAATACTTAGTGGTGGTAATGATAAATTTATGGCCATTGGATGAGGTTGGATGGATTTGTCCTATGAGGTTGAGATCCCATTGTGAAAAAGGCCATGGAGTTGTCACGGGTTGTAGTTCATGAGTTGGTGTGTGAATCAAATCTCCATGCTGCTGGCATTGTAGACACTTCTTAGCAAACTGTAAAGCATCTTGTTCTATGGTAGGCCAGTAATAACATGTTTTGAGTATCTTTTTAGTGAGATTAGGAATGGTAGAATGTACGCCACAGACACCTTCATGTATGTCTCATAAGGTAGCATCAGCTTCTTCTGTGTTAAGACATCGTAAGAGGATACCATCGAGACTCTGACGATATAGTGTATCACCCAGAATGGTGTAACGGGAGGCTCGACGGATAAAGATTTTACATTGGGTTGTAGATAGCTCAAAGGGAAAGGTACCGTGTTTAAGGTATTCATAGATATCTTTGTACCATGGGGAATTGGGACCAACAAGTTCACAGACGATTTCAATATTTGGAACATCGACAGTTGGTATCAACAATTGCTCGATCAAGAATTCACATTTCTGTGTGCTTGTAGGCATGTCTATAAGTGACCCCATAGAAGCCATAGAATTTGTAGCTTTGTTATTCTCTCTAGGAATTTTCTCAAAAGTGATGCTAGAAAAGTGTGGTTTGTAGGCATCCACTAGTTGCTTGTAAGGGACCAACTTTTCATCTTTTGTTTGGTACTCATCTGTTACTTGTCGAATGACTAGTTGTGAGTCTCCATATACCTGTAGTTCTTTGATGTCCCATTGGACTGCTGTATGGAGACCTATGAGGAGTGCTTCATACTCGGCTATGTTGTTAGTGCAAGGAAATACAAGCCGATATGACTTTGGGATATAGTCATTTTGAGGTGTGATAAACAAGATGCCGACTCTTGATCCATGCTGTGTGTAAGAACCATCAAAATATAATTTCCACATTACTGAGGTAGAAAGAGTGAAGTGATTCTCATCCAGAAAGTTAGATACCATAGGATGTACATCTGTCATGGGTGCTTCTGCTAGTTGATTTGCTAGGGCTTGTCCCTTGATTGCTTTACGATCCACATACTCAATGTCAAATTCACTAAGGATCATGACCCATTTATCTAGTCTGCCTGTGACAGATGCTTTTGCTAGGGGATACTTTAATGGATCAATTTTGGCTATTAGATTTATGTGTTGGTTGAGCATGTAATACTCCAACTTTTGGGAAGTGAACACTAAGGCTAAACAAGCTCTTTCCATAGGTGAATAATTGAGTTCATAACCCACCAAGGTTCAACTGATATAATAGATTGCATGCTCTTTTCCTAACTCATCATGGTGTGCTAGAAGAGCCCCTAGGGTTGTAGTTGTAGTTGAGATGTAAAAGATCAAAGGCCTATCAGTGACTGGTGGTACCAAGACAAGAGGTGTAGCTAGATATTCTTTGAACTGATCAAATGTTGCTTGACATTTATCGTCCCATCGAAATGAGACATCCTTTTGGAGAAAGTGTTGAAATGGTTGACATTTATCTGCTAGCTGTGAGATAAATCACCTGATGGATTGTAACCTTCCTTGAAGGCTCCTTAATGCTTTCAGATTCTTTGGTGGAGGAATCTCCACTATAGCCTTGAATTTTGCTAGATCTACTTCAATGCCTCTACGAGATACGATGTATCCCAACAATTTTCCTGAAGTTAACCCAAAGACACACTTCTTTGGATTGAGTCTTAATTGATATTTTTCTAGTGTGTCAAAGATTTGGCCTAGAACCTGTATGTGATCTACCCTAGAAGACTTTGCTAGTATATCATCAACATAGTGCTCCATGATGTGATGAAAGAGATCATGGAATATCACTATCATTACTCTTTGATAGGTTGCACCTACATTCTTAAGACCAAATGGCATGACACACCAACAATAGGTACCCCAAGGACAAGTAAAAGCAGTTTTATGTTGATCTTCTTCCGCTATCATTATCTGATTATAGAAAAAAATTCCATCCATTAGAGAAGCATTTCATGACCAATGGTCAAGTCTACTAGAAGATCAATGTTTGGCAGTGGAAAGTCATCTTTGGGACATACTTTGTTGAGATCTCTGAAGTCAGAACATATGTGGATGCCCCCATTTGGTTTAACCACAGGTACAATGTTTGAGACCCATTCTGGATAATCAATATGCTTGATAAATTTTGCATCTAGCAACTTCTGTATTTCAACTTTCACCAAGAGGGCAATCTGTGGGTGCATCTTTCTTAGCTTTTGTTTGACTGGTTTAGCTTTTGGATCAACCGTGAGATAGTCAACTACTAGTGAAGGGTCCAACCCTAGCATATCATTATAGGTCCATGTAAAGTTGATGGTTCGCTATAAGAAGTTGGTAAGATTCTTGTGCTCTTGTTCTAATAATGATGCTGCAAGGAATGTGGTCTTAGGATGTTGCTCTATTCCAAGATTTATCTCTGTAGAATCTTCTACTAGGAAAGTTGATTTCGCTTGATACTTAAATGGTAGGGGAAGGTCAATTCCTCCATCCTTAGGTGCCACAATTGGGTTTTCACCTTTAGATACATCCTTTATTTTTACTGTTTTCCAATCAGGAGGTGCCACAGTGTGGTTTTCACCTAGAGATCTTTCTGTATTTTTATTTTTGCGACTAGAGGATTTGGCATTCTCACCAAAATAAGTAGCGTGATCTAGTTCCATTACAAAACCACCTTTGTTATCGCCAAGAGGGATACCATCCCGGAGTCCCATGAACACTGCAATAGCTTCGTCGTTCTGAAAAACATCTAGAATGGGGGACCCTTGTTGGTCCCAATCAATAAGTTTAGGGTAGACAAGTGTTACAATCTTGGTGCTAGTGGTGGATGTTAAGGATACATATGATGGCATAAATATGGAGGATTCAGTGAATAGGTCAGTCATATGGAGATAAGAGTCATCGATGATATCCTCTTTAGACTTTGAATCTGCAAGAGAAGTTTGTGCTACTTTGTTGAGAATACCCTCGTTGTCCAAGGCACATGGTACCCTCCTACCAAATCCTAACCCCTTCTTGTCTAGATACTTCTTCACAACAATGGGTTCTATGTCGCCTTGATTATCTTTTCCAAGGCCACCTTTGCCTTTATAGCCCATCTTTTTCACAATTCTTAGGGCATTGCCATATTGTCTAACTGGTATGATGACTGGTTCTTTCTCCTTGTACAGCCAAGATAAGATGTCTTCAATAGTTTCCTCTGCCAATAATTTTCCTTCTTGGAATTTGGTTAGAGATGTTGGAGGAGGAATGGCTACTTTTTTATTTGCTTTGGCTATGGGCGGTTGGCCGTAGGATTTAGGGGATAAGGGCATGCATCCTTCACAACAAGATTTAGAGATGTCATATTCACCAAAGCCTATATCACGGATGTGAGTTGTGATTTCGGGAATAGGATTAGGTTTAGATTCAACTTTAGAGGCCTTTTTCAGATTTTTAGGTTTAACATACAATGGGGATGCATAGGCTTTGTCATTATTTGGCACTTGGTTGTTGTTCCTATAACTGCCTTGCAAGGTACGACAAAATTCAAAGGGATTAGGGTCTCCTAGGATAGTGATCTCCGTACTATTAAATGGGAACTTGAGAGACTGATGGTACATGGAGGGAACAACTTTCATGGTGTGGATCCATGGGTGTCCTAAGATAATATTATAAGGTAGCTCAATGTCGAGGACTTGGCATCTAGTTTCAAGCATGACGGGACCTACTTGTATAGGCAAGTGTATAACACCTTTAGAATGACTCAGCATCATCATACCCCTTGATTATAATGCATTGATCAATGCTGACATGATCCTCAGAGTATCCCAACTGTTTAAGTAACTTGAGAGAACAGATATTGAGACTAGCACCACCATCTATAAGTATGCGTTTGATCTTTCATTTTTGGATGAAGATTTCAATGTGAAGGATATCATTGTGACATGGATCATGGGATGGGAGGTCCTTTTCAGAAAAGACCACATTATAAGGTGAGGCAATGTTACCTATTATAGGTTGGAAATCCATGACCACTATGTTATTAGGAATAAAAGACTCTTGTAGGGCTTTTTCTAGCACAACTTTATGTGCAGGTGATGACCGTAGAAGGTCCAAAATAGAGATCTGGGCAAGGATTTTCCCTAGATGTTTGACAAGATTGTAATCAGATTGGGTTGGTAGACTTGGTGTAGGCCCACGAAGGGTAACACAACCACGACGAGTTTTGACAGTTCAATTCATAGATTTACCTTTGATAGTGAAGGTAGACACATGACTTTCTTCAAAATGACCTACAATAGAGTCATAGGAAGTTGAGGCTTTGTTAACACCTTTACCTTTGTTGGGATTTTGACCTTGACCATGGTTAGGGAATGGTTCCTTGTACATGTTGAGGTCTTTGTTGGTGTTTTGAGGAGGGGGTGCATCAAAAGTGACATCGCCTCTATCAATAAGGTTTTGGATCATGTGCTTGAGTTTCATGCATGATATGGTTTGTGTCCTTTGGTCCTATGGTATTCACAATATTCGTTGTCTTTGTACCATGTAGGTTTGTAAGCAGGTTCGCCATATGCGGGAGCATCTGGTAGCATGACAAGTCTACTTTGCACAAATTTCTATAGAACTGAATCTATAGGCTCTCCCAAGGGAGTGAACTTACACCTTGGAGGGTAATCTTGGGGAGGCCTCTCTTGTTGACGTTGTTGGTTTCAGTTTGGTTGTTGTCATTGTTGTTGTTATTGTTGTTGTTGAGGTGGAGGTTGGTTTTGTTTGGATGAAAGATTAAGTGGTGTTTGTAATGTTTGGACATGTTTGGAATCCACCACACCATCATTGACCATGTTTTTGTTTTTATTCCAGTATTTGGGTTTATCATTTGATTGTTGTTGGGGAGGATTGTCTTTATTGTCTTTGAAGATTTTAACCACGCCTTTAGCGATGAGGGCTTTTTTGATGTTGATGTCTTTATAGGTAATTTCATCAAAGGTTATAGCACTTAGTATTTGCAAATGGAAACCCAATTCTTGGTTAAGGTTCTGCACAAATATGCTAACAATTTGCTTTTCAGGTATTTTGAATGGAAATTTTCTAGCCATGTGTCTCCATCTTTGAAGGAAGGAGATAAGAGTTTCCCCATTTTTCTGTTTATTGTTACATAATTCAGTCATAGAGACTTCATGTTCTGTGTTGTATGAGAAATGGGCGGCAAATTTTTCTGCAAGCTTGTTAAAAGATCTCCAAGACTGCGAGGAAAGAGGCGCATGAGATATGTGTCATTATGTGCAACCTTGAAACAAGTGATATAGAATTCTCTAATGTGGTCTTTTGGGTCTCCTCTTCCCTTGTATTTATCAAATTTGGGTATAGTGAAGTTGGGAGGAGAAGGGATCATTTGCAATGATCGATCAAATGGATAAGGACAAACCTCCTCCAAGGAGAAGGTTTTCTTAGTATGACCAAATGTAAGATCGGCTACTTGTTGTTCCTCGACAAGTTTAATCATCATAGTTGTTGGGGGTGTTGGAGTAGTCTCCTATTGCACTAAGGGTGGTTGTTGTTGCCCATAGGGAAGGTTGTAGCTGCAACCATAGGAATTGATGTGATATGAGTCGTATGATTGGTTTGGGTCATATGTGTTGTATGTTGGATTTGGATTGGGTTGGGTTTGGTTGTTTGGATTTTGGATATGTGGAGGTGGTGCTAGGTAAGAATGTTGGATTTGTGATTGTTGCATAGGGATGACAAAAGAGTTTTGTTGAGGTGGGGTGAAGAAAGGATTCTGTCGAGGAAAACTAAAGTTTGTTGTGTTTGGTTGTGATGGTGGAGTATAGCCATAGGATGATTGGTTTTGACATTGTTGAGGTTGATTGAAATATGTGAGATTGAGTGTGGATGATCATTGTGGTGGAGGGATATAGTTTGTGTTTATGTTTTGGGAATGTTGTGGGAGAGTGTTTGTGTTTGGATTAGTGATATGGAGGGATGATGATGTTGGGGGTGGTGTCTGCTGTGACCCTTGTTGTATGGCTACATAAGTATTTCCCAGATTGTAATTTGAGGGAAAACCATCACTTGATGGGGTGGCCAATGTTCCTTTTCCAATTGTTGTGGGCATTTGTGATATGCTAGGATTTTGTTGTTGGCTTTGTTTAGCTCGCGTGACTTGTCTTGCTAATTTTTCTTGACGATGAAGAGTCTCTTGTTGCAATTTATAAATCTCCATTGGAGTTACGAGTGGTGATATTGGTCTTTCTGCCGTTGGATTTTAGTTTTGATAGAGGGGATTTTCATATTGAGCATCAAAAGGATTGGTCGTTCTCCCTTGTGAGACTTGTTTGGGTATGGGAGTGGATACGGTTGACATAGTTTGGATAGTAGTCTTAGTGTCATGGGGTTTGTTTTGCTCTTTAAGATTAGATAGATCAAAGTCTTGGGGTAGTTTAGCTCCTTGTTCTACAAGTAAACAAAAGAAATGATCTTGATTCTCACTAAGGAGTTTGTCAAATGCGGCTATGGCTCTAAGATCTTGCATGATTTCATCAAGGTCTTGTCTATTTCCTTGAGAGGATTGACCTTCTTGAAATTTTTGCTCTTCTTGAGATGGGACTTGACCTATGGTGTAACCTTGTGGAACAAAGTCTTGAGGCATGCTGGTAGTAAATTGAGGTATCTTTGTTGAAGGAATACTACCTTCTTGGGGATTGGTTGGTTTGTCATGCTACGGCCTGTTTTGAAAATTGGTTGGTCTATTAGTTGGTGTGTGGGGAGTTCCTTTTTGAAACATGGTGGATTGACTTGGTTGAGGTGTATGAGGAGGTGATTTACATTTCTGTAAGGTAGTTTGATTAGCTTTCATTGATTGTTGGAGTCTAGTGGTTACCATGGGATGTACTAAGACAAGACAGTTTGATTGATTTTTTGCACTCAGAGGTAGATGTTTGACCAAAAAGGTGTGATATTTGTTGAGATTGGGAAGACAGTTTGATAAATAGTTTACTGGACTAAAGGCGCTGGACTATGCTGCGAAGGCATGGGACTGTGATACCAAAGGTGAGTTACTGTGTTTCAGAAGCATTAGACTATGCTGCCAGAGGTGAGTTACTACGTTTCAGAAGCGCTGGACTGTTATACCAAAGGTGAGCTACTGTGTTTCAAAGGTGCTAAAATGGTGTTAGTAATGTTTAAAAGACAAATTTTGATAAATTTGGATTTGATTTTGATTGGATTTGCTTTGGCAAAAGAAAACACATCAAATAAAGTGGTAAAAAGGACTAACACAATAGATAGTGTATGTTCAAGGCTCACGAAAAAGCCCAATGTTTCCATGGGTATTAGACAATTGCAAACAATTCAAGCAAATTTTATTCCTAGAGACATGGTTTCATTGCGGTAGATCAGCTCACAACTTAATTCTCTATCGACCAAATGTCATTCCATATAGGTGTCGTACATTTGTATCTTTGCAAGAGATGATAGGTAGGGATATCTCACCCTCCCCTCAGAAAGCTACAAGTAGGTCACAAGAGCTTATGCTAGCCGAGGGAATACTATCTCTTCTCAAGGGAGTCAATGGTGAGTAATCTTGGGGGTTTATACCGATTTCCCTTGCATTGATGATTACCGCAACGTTCGGAGGTGAAACGGGTAGTCACTATCTAGATGGTTCTTGGTAGCTTTGAGGGACCAACGCCTTGTGAGCATGCAGCAAGCTACTAAAAACTTTGACCAATCCTACTAAGAGTATCAAACACTTCACACAATGTGAAAATCATTTTCACAAAGTGCTAGTACACCTCTTTTAGATTTAGCACCGTAAGGCAATGCTACGCTAGTTAGGACTTGGCTTTCACCTTATCCCTCTTATATAGCGGTTCAAAGGAAAACTCTGCTTAGGGTCATCCCTTTTGAATGAAGAGCAATCCAAAAGTAGGCCCTTCTAAAGGAATAACTAAAAGTAAGATCAAGCACGTCAAACAAAGGTTCAATTGTCATGTTATAAGAAAAATAAGGTGTAACTGGATTAGGGACACACACGATTGTAGTTGTCAATTGTCCCTTATGCAATTGAAGTGTTTGGCATTCATGTCCATTGTCCCTTAGAAAATTGAAGTGTTTTTGCATTCATGTCCATTGTCCCTTAAGAAAGCAATATGTTCCTAAGACTTAGATTGCAAAAAAATGATTTGATCAATTATCCCTTAAGAAAACAATATGTTTCTAAAACTTAGTGTGATAGATTTGGCAATTTCTTCAAAGCTCATCCTACATGAACATATTAGAAAATCCTATTTTCTCTGTTTGAGTACTAAGAAGTTGCAAAAAGATGATTAGTTCGACCACAAATCAATAGTTGGCAAAAATAAATCAATTTGACCAAAAGTGCTTTACTGTGTTACCAAAGGCGACTGATTATATTACCGAAAGCGCTTGACTGTGCTACTAAAGGCACACTATTTTTTACCAAAGGCACTTTACTGTTATACCAAAGGCTCTTGACTATTATACCAAAGGCGCGCTACGACAGTGCAAAGGCACGACACTGTCCCAGATCTGCAAAACTTAGTATTTCGTCAAAAAGCTAGATTTGAAAGATGATGTCATGATTATAATATGCTCTAGAATGATTAATAAAGTTGAGATCTTATAAGCAATGATGAAAATATGATAAGTTTAAACCTTGCAAATTAGAAAATTAGTTAGAAACCCTAAGTATCCAAAGGCGTTGTACTACTGTGCCAGAAGCACTGAACTGTTCTACCAGAGGCGCTTTACTATCACCTGAAGGTGTTGTTCTTTCCTACTAGAGGTGCTTTGTTGTGTTTGTCTGCGTTGTTCCATACTGTACTTAAAAAAAATTCTAAAGAAAACAAGCAATTAGTGGGTCCCACCGGGCATGCCAGAATGTGTATAGGAATAAAATCGTAATCAAATGATAATCAAAACAATGAAATAATCAACAACTCAATCTTATAACATCTAGATAACAATCTAAGCAAATAACCAAATAATCAATGAATAATAACAAAAACAATGAAAGCTTTCACCTAGATTGTATTGTTATCTTGGTCGAATGTGGATTGCTTCATAAATTGTGAAACCATGTTTGCAACAAGCGGATGTAGATTGTGTTTGTGCTCAAAAGGTAGAAGTGCTCAACGATGTAATGAATCCTCAATGCACTATAAGAATGCCTGAGAATAAATGATCGAAGAGGATTTGTTATGGAGATGAGGGGGTTTATATAGGTTTCAAGACATAATCGATCAATGGATGAAATAAATCCATAGAATGGATGGTTGAGATAAATCAAATAACTCATGATGAACATGCACACGACATGTGTCACTCCAAAAAGGTATTTTTATTAAGATAATTGCTTTTTGATAACAAACATGGAACAAACATGATAAAGATAGATTAGATTTCATAAATTAGAATGTTTTTTTATAATTTATGAGTTGATGATAAAAATAAGATAATTAAAGTCAATTAAACTTAATGTTAGATTTACTTTTTGAAGTTCTAAAAATAAGACTGATTGTGCACATGAGTTAACATGATATTTTTAGAGGAATTAGAAGATAATTGATATTCAATAAATAAATTTATTTAATTGATTGTGCATGATTGAAGACATAGAATAGATTTGAAGATTTAAATAAATTAAACAAATAAATTGATTTAATTTATTTTGCATGATAGATGAATATAAATAAAATATTAAATTTTATTTATTTTTAGGGATTTAGTCAAGTTAAATAAATTTGGATAATTTATTTAAATTTAGAGGAATAATAGATTATTTAAATAATGAAAATTATTTTATTATGGATAAGAGGAGATAAATGATGAATTAATTAAATAATTGGATTTATTTAATTAATGAGAATTTGAAATTTGAAAGTGGATAATGATTTTTTTTTAAAAGATAATGTGTCTGGTAAACTTTTTAACTTGACCAGTGACACTGATGTGACACGCCCTCCAGCTCCACACAACACTTTTGCCCGGAGCTATGAACTGGTGAGGCCACAACACGGGGGACCTCATCCCCAAGAAAGAACACTTCAAACCCGCGAGCTTATTGGCCCAACGAAGGCGTAACACCTGCGAGCTCGTTGGGCCAGCGGGGGTTTGAACTCTAGTGGTCGCCACTACAACTGAGCGACTTAACCACCGAACCATGCCCTTATCGACAATAATGATTTAATTAAATAATAAAAATTATTTAATTTTGGAAGAATATAGAGGAATTTATTGAAATTAATTAAATAAAGAGGATTTATTTAATTAATGTTCAAAATATGTGATTTAGAAGAAATTGATGATTTTGATGAAATTAATTAAATAATTAGATTATTCAATTAATGTTGAATGCAGATGTTTAGACAGATTTGATGAAATGCAAGTGATGCGATGACATGGTCATTTTTAGGTGTCTACAATAACTGCTAGCAACAAATGCTAACCCCTAGAGGTTAGTTGAGTACCAAACAACTGTCTAAAAAAAGTTGAATCTGCAAAAACAATTTACCTTGAAAGACCCTCATTTTGCATAAGTGTGTGCA
Source organism: Cunninghamia lanceolata (assembly GCA_027924645.1). Lineage (NCBI taxonomy): Eukaryota > Viridiplantae > Streptophyta > Pinopsida > Cupressales > Cupressaceae > Cunninghamia > Cunninghamia lanceolata. The sequence continues at coordinate 5,678,768 of BSBN01000918.1, read as the reverse complement.
AACAGGAGCTTTTTTTCATTTTGCCATAATATTTTCCCACGAAGGCGAATTGGGCATATTTATAGTCGACGGGAAGTTGGTTCCAGCATCGACAAAGCTATGTCGAGATGATTTGGGAATTGTCCCATTTTCTAAAAAAAATTCCCTTCTTTGTACAACAAGTTAAACAACTCAAAAAATAATTGTATCTTTTGATTGGCAACTCAAAATTGAGTGTCATTTTTTTAGAAAGTAAAGACTAATCTATTGGAAATGATTTCACACTATTGTTATAAAGTGCCATTTCTCATTCCAATTAGACTTGTTTAACACACTATCATTAAATAAAGTGCCAAATTCAGGGGGGATAAAAACATTGAGTCACAAGGGGGTTTCTAACACAACAAAATAATATTGGGATAAAAATATTGAATTATAGGGGGTTTATAGAGTTGTTTCAAGAGCATTTCTGAGTTGTGCCAAGAGCACTTCCATAGAGATATGTCAAGAGCACTTCCACTACTCCATCATTCTTCAACAATTTTTTCGCATTGTATTGAGTCGTGTCAAGTAAACTCTCATTGAGATGTGTCAAGAACACTTCCGCATCACCATCACCTAATGCTACATGTGAATCCAGAGATGATTCTTCAAGAACTTCCAGAGATTCATCATAATAGAAGATTGATATCAATTCATTTACTTCTATAGATTTCAGAGTTGCTTCACATAAGGCTTCCACATAATCTTGAAAGTAGGACTTCACATTGGATTTGAATTGTAGCCATGTGGCATGCAATTGAAATTCCACACATGGATCTTGCAAGTATTAAAATACTATCACTTTCAATTGTATTGTGGCAAGTGCACTTCCATCGAGTCGTGTCCAGAACACTTTTTATTCTCTCTTTTGGAGGAAAGTTTTTTTCCTATAAGGTTTTCTTTCTTTCTCCACCTTATGAGAGATGAATTTGTACATGGGTACCTCATCAAGCCTAGTTGCTAGGACCCATCTTTATTGTTCCCACCTAAGTTGTGCTTAAGGGGGTGTGTTAGTGTAGGAATATTAACACTATTACTTATTATTTAAATAAGTAATTATGTGTATATTCCACACATAGCTTTAAGCCACCTTAGGTGGTTAGGTGTCGACTTGGAGAGTCCAACACAATTCTCCAAGACACTTGTCGACACTCTTTCTTCCACCTCTAGTTGAGTGTTGAAGTCGACTCCTAATTCGACTCAACCTCTCTACCCTATATGTACAACTACATTGTTCATAATCTATTACTCCAATTTGTAATCAATAATGTGTTAGCCAATCCTTTGTTCTAACACATAATAGGAGGAAGACTAAACATAAGCATAACCAAAAAGCATTGGCTGGATAAACACCTAGACCATGTACCAACTAGACAAGGAACAACAAAAAGATAGCTAAAAAATAGCACACGATTAGCACAAAGACAAACCAGACAACAGAAAATCAAATCTTATGCTTAGAGACTAGGGATTCCCAATCCATGCTCATAATATTCAAAGTGTCTTACTAGTTGACTAAAATAAATACTATCATCAATTCCCCTTCTATTGGTCCATTCCTTCATACCATTAGGTTTAATCTTACGTTAATATTTTGGAGTAAGTTTCCAATATTTTTCTTCTAAGAGGTACTTTCTTTTTACAAAAATTATGAATGCCTTCCAAATTGGAATGTTTGGTTTGTGGGTATACCAACATCTTACCACATTACACACTAGTATATCCTTAGTGCATCTAATCTTAGATCATCCCTTCCAAATATCTTTTCCATTCTTTATAGGTATGTCAACATGTCTCCAAATCCAAAGTATTGTGGAAGCTTAATATGTGAAAACCATGTGAGATGTGGTTAAAATGTCATGAAATTTTGGTATGTTGTCCATCTTCATCTTTGTTTTCATTCTCTAAATTTTGTAGTGGGTTATTGTATTTGAGATGGTATGGATATAACATTTCTTGACTCTTCTTAGACTACAAACCCTTCTTGCTCATAGTATTTTCCTAGATCTTATTTTGGGCTCCTTCCAAAGCAAAGCCCCCATTGCACCTTCACTATTAGTGCTATAGTTGTTGTCAAGAATAATGTCTCCTTTTGAATTGGGTTTATGCATGGTGTCTGTTATAGTCGTTCTTAGAGATTATAGGGCCTTCTTATCTTTTTCTCTGCTCTCCTCTTGTGCTACTTATTCTATGTAGGCATTACTCATATCAATCTATAACCTGGTTTATGTATTGTTTTATCTTTAACAAAGAATGCTATTTCTTCCTTACATGATTCTATTATCTCATTATAGTTAACAAACCATTCCGTTAGAATATTAATCTTTACTTGGTAAAGGTAAAGATTATTATTTTTTGTATCTCATAAATACTTGTATTTATAATACAAGTATTTTTTCTTAGTTAATATCCTCACATATGTGTGAGTATGACTCAAGTACACATTCCTCTTGGAGGAATATTTAGGTGTTAGTCACCTCGTTATGAGGTTGACACTTTTCACACACATGAAAGGTGGCATATGGAGTTATATGTAACTCCTCTTCTCACCTCTATTTATGAGGTATTTTCTCTCTCATTCTCTCAACTCCACTCTCTCATTATCACATTCACGTAAACATTGTCTCTTTGTAATTCTTTTAAGGCTTCTTTCCATCTTCATAGAAATTGGGGGTTTTTCTTTGTTCTTCCCCCTTCAAAACTCTTGTCTCCATTGTTGATTTTGGTGTATGCTTCTAGTTTGTGTTCTTCTTGGAATGGTAAAATTACTTCAAACAAATGCTCAAATACTTGATTAGTTCTTTCCTTGCTCTTCATTTTCCCTTCACATTCTAAGTTCAGTAGGATGTTAAAGGTGTCAAAAAGTTCCTTTATTTCTATTACTTCAAAATCAACCTTCATCTTGATTCCTAGTAAGTTGACTTCCACATCCATCCAAGTTTTGATTATACTGATGGAAGTACCATCCGCAAGGGCAATATTATAAGGCTTGTCATAGATCATTGGTCTTCCAAACTCTTCCCAAATTCTTTGGGTATAATACTAACATCTACTCCTAGATCAACCAATACATTCTTAAAATGTCTATTGCTTACTCAGTGTTCTATTAGGATGGGTTTTTTCTTCCATCTCCTTGGGTTCTTTGCCACACTTCAAACTTGAGGTCTTGAGTTTGTGGTTCTAGTTTTGTTCTAATATTTTAAGATTTTTTTTAATTTTTCAAGAATGTTTTCCTCTTTTGCAAAAGTTGCCAACTCCTTCAATAGTTGGGCTTCTCTTTCTAAAAAGCATGCCTTGCGGTAGTCTTCTTTCCTCTTTTCCTCTAGGATGGTTTTTCTAGTGTCCTCAATTATTTGGTTATGTATTGATTTTGTTGGGAAGTACTCTCCATCATTTTCTTCATCTTCTCATTCTTTTGACTCATTTCTTAGTATTCTTCTCTTTGTGGTGTTAGTCCCCCTCTAATTATTACTGCAACCTTATTTTTACTTCCATATTTCATAATAGTTTGTTTTTTAGTTCTTCTTTCCTTTCCAGATATTCTTTTTCCAAAGGCTCTTCTTTAGGTAGTGATAATTGGCTCCTTGTATTTTCACCATAAATTTGAAATTTTACACATCTTCTGGCTCCTTGATTATTTATTTTAGGTACCTTCCTTATGATTTTAACTCCTTTTTTTGCGTTAGCTCCTAATAGCTCTTCACTTTTTGTCTATAATGGATCATTCTTAATGTATTGTTATGCTCTAACATAGGTGAACAGATCATGACTAGAATCACCATAGAATATGTAGCTGTTATTATTCTCTTCTTGACATTCATTAGCATAATGTCCCATCTAACCACATCTAAACTAGGTCACGTCTTCTCTTCTTATTTATCCATGACCTTTTCCTTTACCACATCCTCCTTTGTAATTGTTATAACATCCTCTATTTTCATTTGAAGGATAACTAGTAGGAGGTTGCTCACTTGAAATTTGCAATGGAGTATACTATACTGCATGAATGTTGTATTTGTTTTTCCATGTTGGATGTTTATAGGCATGGTCATAGAAGGCTTTCTCAACCAACCCTAGAGCCCTAGCTAGGGTAAAATTTAATAACTCGCCCCTGAAAAATTCTATAGAAATCCTGGCAAATCTCCTTGTAGTGATATAACCGCCTTGGTGTTTTTTTCTAAAAATTGAATTGAAGTCATAGAGTGGGTGGCTATTTTATTTTAAAACATAATTTTAAAAATAAATTGTGGGTGATTTGGAAACCAAAATTCATTCTTGTTTTTAATCAATTTGGCAAATGAGGACCTAAAGTTTCCATAAAATATTAATTGAGGTGGCGAAAGAAGGGAAAAGTTTTGCTAATTTTTTAATTGAGGTGGAAAATAAAGGTTAGATTTCTAATATTTTTAATTGAGGTGATGAATTAAGCCTAAATTTCCCATAAATGTTTTAATTAAGGTGGCAAATTAAGCTCGAATTGCTCAAATATTTAATTGAGGTGGCGAAGTTAGCCTAAATTTTAATAAATTTGTAATTGACGGGATACATTAAAAGCTAAATTAATATGAATTTGTAATTAAGTGGTGAATTATAAAAAATAAAAAATATTTGTACATCTTACATAACATTGATGTCTTAGGTTGTAGGCATCGTTGAGAATTTAATTAAATTCACTTATGAGAAGATGAAATTCATCATTATTTATTGATACTTGTGTTATATATAGTTCACTAAGCATTTGTGAGTTCATTAGGTTGGTTTTGAAATTTCTTGTTTTAATGTTTTTGGTGGCATTGTAGTGTTAAGTGATAGTTCTCTCATCTGCAACTACCTCTTGGCAAAATCAAAGAAGGTGGTGAATGAGTTCTTCTTCCTATGCAAGGTAGCTTCAACTAAGGAAGGTATTTAAAAATTGAGATGCGTTCACACACATTTCCTTTTTTTTCAAATTTCCACATTAAAATGACTGTAATTTTTACTAGAGCTTCGTGACAAGACAACTTTTGGTTTTTGTACTTTTTGGTTTCAAATTTATACATATTTACAAGTTGTTTGTCAAATTAATGTAAATGAAGACCTACTATCCACAAAATAATGGCCAAGCCGAGGCTTCCAACAAGGCTATATTAAAAATCCTCAAGAAAATAGTCAATGAAGTTGGTTGTGATTGGCACTTGCAACTTAATCCTACCTTATGGATCTACCGTACAAGTATTCATACACCTACTGGTGCTACTCCATATTCATTAGTTTACAACACCAAAGATATTTTGCCTATCAAGGTCGAGCTTCCTTCTCTTATGGTCTCTTTGCTTTATCTTATTGATGGAGAAGAATATAGAGTTGCCAGGTCATATGAGCTAGAGTTACTCGACGAGAGGCATCTCACAATACTTAACCATCCTTAAGTTTATCAAAACCACCTCCATCGTAGTTATAACAAGAAGATCAAAGCTCAAAAATTTGAGATTGGTGATTTATTCCTAAAGGAAAATCAGAAGAATCAGCAGGATCGGGATAAGAAAGGAAAGTTTGAGCCTAACTAGTTAGGGCCTTTTGTTGTTACTGTAGTTTATGGATCAAGAGCTTATCAACTTGCTACACGTGATGGAGTACCTCTAGATGAACACATCATCACGGTTCATCTTAAGAAGTTCTATGCCTAATCTTCAGAGTATCCAAAATAGAAAAATACAAAAAAAATTAAAAAAAATACAAAAATACAAAAAAAATATAAAAAAATACAAAAAAAAAAAATAGAAAAATAGAAAACTACAAAAAATTCAAAAAATAGAAAACTACAAAAATAAAATAATCTATCCAAAGGTGAAAACCTGGCAAACATGCACCTTGGGCAAGTACCATATTGAAAACCTGGCAAACAGGCGCTATGAGTAAGTGTTAACATAGACCATCTATTAGGTTCTCATCCATATCACCCACTCCACTCCATATAATAAAATATTTCCACCCATCCATCACAATAAAGTCTTTGTCCTAAGCATTTCCATCTACCCACTTATCATGGCTTGATCATTGTTAGTATTCATTGTTATCCATCACACTTCATCCCATAATAAAGTCCATCGATTCCACTCCATAATAAATCATATACCTGATTGGGGGCATCTTTCCTTAACCTAGTTCTAGGATTGGATCATTTTTTTCACAAGAAGAATTGTTATTATCTACTCACATTTCCATAATAACATTTTCCATCTACCAAAAACCATAATAAAACTCAAACATTCACTTCATCCATCTATCACAACCCATCCTATTCACCTATCACCCCGACTTGACTAACTTAAGCAAAAAATGAACTATGCATCTTTTGAAGACTCAGGTATTTACCAAATTAGAAGAAAAATACTACTCTTGGAGCAGTGCATTTACTTGCATACTACTTTCCCATTCCACTAATCCATTACCCTACTCCAAAGCCATTAACAGATGTATCCTTCCTACAATAGGCCTTATCTAGTATGAGCACCCTCTTTGGCAAGAGATATGATGGCTATGCATTTGTTTTGTCAGTCAGTCGATTTCTTTTGGTTTATATTTTTGTTCCTTTCTAATACCTATTCAAGACTACCTTGATCTTTCTATATCTTTGTATGTTATGATAAGTATGGGTCAGGGCATTTTCATTGGTTTCATATGCAACTGTGTTTGTGGGATGTTTTTATTATCCTTCCAAGGCTAATATTTATCTTGTATGTGTTGGAATAGAATCTTGCATAACAATATCCTTTACATCTAAGGTCATTCAAATACCTTTTGTGCATTAGGATCATTCTATGCTAAGACTATTTTACATTCACATTTCCAACAAGGTTCTATTATGTCTGGTATGAATAAAGACACATTTTGTTTGCATAGTCAACATCCTATGCATTGGATACATCATCACCTTGGTCTCATATACCCTGGAGCATAATATCCATATGTTATATCAAAATAAGGATTGCTCGATACATTTTATAAAGCATAACCAAAGCAAAATCACCCCATCCATCTCCCCATATATCCTAATAAAAGTCTATAGCTTTCACAAAGTTTGGTCAACTATCTTATCCTTCTACATTCTAACACCATTTCTTCTATCAAACCTAACATCATCACCATATCATCATATTGCATCCATAAAGAAACCTGCAACATAAACATTGTTAATCATCATCTATATCCATAGCATCAAATATATATCCATAGCATTATAAGCATCATCATCCATGACATCATATATCTATAGTATAACTAAGTACATCATCTATCTACTACATTATGTCATCTATAACATCATAAATAAGACCATCATCACATAAGTCCATAATCATAATACATGTCAAAAATATCATAATGGCATCATCACATCATATATAAGCATTATACACATCATAAACATATCATATAGGTCATCAAAATCATGTCATATCATATATATATATATATATATATATATCAAAAATCAATGTCATGTACATTAATATAAAATGGGATACATGAGCCATAAATATACAAATATAGATAAAATCCCATGGGCATCATCATGCCATAAATATATGTACATCATCATGGTCATAAAAAATATATACAAGTGTCTAACAAGTACATCATGTAGAACTCCCCTTTGACGGCTCAATCCCAGCCCCTGATGGATGTTGTCCTTCTAGAGGAGGTTGTTGTACCCTTGGTGCTCATGGTGGTGGAGGCCCTATAACCGATGCCCCTGATCTCCTCGACAAGGAAGCCTTGATCTACTCCGTTCTACAACTCTCATTGGAGCCTAACTACTATCAACTCTACCTGTTGTTGCCTATATACATCTGCATCTAGCTATTTGTTGGAAAAGGGAGACTTAGCTTAAAAGGTTAAACTAGGTCAAACCCTCTTTTATCAACATTGGAACACAAATCAAGTTTGGATTCTACCTTTGAAGGAGAGCCAAATTATAAGGGTTTTTTCCCTTTGTTGTATAAAGAAGTGACAACCAAATTCAACCAACCAAACTAGTGGTAAAACATGAAACCCTAATTAAGCAAGATTAACTAATAAATGATTGTTGAAAATAGATACAAGAATTTTGAAGTGATAACAAAGATTAGGAGACATTGCAGAATAGGAACCTAGGCCTAAAAATTGAGAGGTACTAGGGTGTTGGGCGCCCTTGACCCAAATTAGGATTTTTTAGAAAGTTTGAGCTTCACCTGACTTGTACCTACAAAATCCTTCTTCCCTCTTGCTGATGTCTTCTGAAGTTCCTGTAATGTCAACCTGTACCCACAAAACAAGGGAAAAAGTGTTATGGCTATAAAGGAGCTTGCCTTAGTCAAGCCCCCATTTCAATACTCCTACCTCATGGATAGCAAAGATTAGAACAAGATGTTGTGTGTGCTTAGAAACCCTAAGTGTGAGCAATTTAACATGTAAGATCTAATCACAAATACCAAACCCTAACCCTAGATTACTCAAGCAAATAGGATAGGATGATAAAAGAGATGCTTCACTCAAGGAAACATACAAATTCACCTCAAGGATGAGGATTCACAGAAGGTTTTCTAAATAAGAAGGTGATGCAACCATACCCTAGGAGGGTACTCAAGCCAATCTCAAGTTGGTGGTTCCAACCCTTCTCCCAATCATGTAAAGTGCTTCAACATAGGAATGACAAGATAGACTTAAGATATCACTTCCTAGCCTTCACAAAATCCTTCCAAGGGAGAAAAGTAACTTCAATTTGATCAATACCAACCTATAGTAATTCAAGAGTAGCAAGAGCATAATATTGCACAAAGAGATTGTATTCAAATAGTCTTTTTCATCTATCAAAATCTAGTTTCAAACAAGGTCACTTGCTTATATACAAAGCCCTAGAAATGAAATATTCAAATTAAAGAGCTGACAACACACATCAAATACCAAATTTGAGTTTGAGGACAACTTGACCAACACAAAGGCTGACCTATAGAATTAAACATCCACCCTTCAAACATGGGAGGGATTAGGGCGCTAGGCCCTTTAGGCAAATTAAGTTACAAGCCTGCATTTGGGGTAGAGCTAACTCCAAATTTAAACTTTGTTTTTTGGTTATGGCTAAACTTTAATTAGAATTGCGACATTTCATGAAATCAGGCCCAATCAGGACTTTAGGGTAGACCTAAAAATGGACTAGGCTAGAGATCACTAAAGGAAGGTGCTAAACATAGTGAAATTGTGCTTACACAATGAAGGAGCACAATTTATGACATAACAATAGCAAGCTCTATAGTCTTGCAACCTCCCCTTGTGTAGGATCCTAAACCTCCACATCCTCCACAACCACATCCTACTCCTCCATGACCACATCCTATTGATTGACATCTACTTGTACTTGCTCCTCCTGCCCAACCTCTACATGGACTTCCTCTGTCTCCACCCTCCTCCTTTGTCGTTCAGCTTGATCTGACTCTACTGCTAGCCCTCTCCCCTCGATCTCTCCTTCTCACATTCTCCATCCTACCACCTCTCTTGGGATGGTCAAATGTACTGGCTTGTGTGCCAACCACCATGTGTCATAATCTGAAATAGTCCTTGAATCTTCTCCTCCTCCTATAGGATCCCATTTTATCGAAGCTAGTGCATCAAACTCTGCCAATGCAATATCCACCGCTATCTCAAGACGCCAATCCACCACCTCTCTCTACATCCTTCCAAAGATAGCCTCCTAAATTGGCATAGGTTGGGGCAAGTCAAACTATCATAGAACCATATCAGTTAAATATCACTCAATAATGTACGTTGTCCTCCCAAAGAGGTACCTATCCTCTTTGAAGTATAATAAGTTCTTTGCATTGTCCACCCAGATCTCATAGTCGCACCATGACCTCCATATAACTACACCAATCTTGTCTAGTACTCTCCTCTAATAAGTTAGCTCGCCAAGCCGTCGATGTTTAACTTCCCCCTCATATAGATAAACATAGGTTTGTCCTCAATCCGCTACGCAGAGATTGGACGAGTCACCACTATATGCTCCCACACCCAGATGTGAAGCAATGTAACTCCTACAACCAAGATGGACCCATATCTAAACACCACCTGATGTATATAATGGTATAGCTGACCTAATAGACAAGGGCCCCATGCATACACTTTGCCCTCAGAAAACATCCTCTCCATCACTTGTCCCCATCCAATAAAAAATCCACAAGATCACCTATCTAGCATAAACACTCCCCTAATCAAACCAGCTACTACCAACTGTAATTTGTCAAATCTCCCCTCATCTGGTGGTGCTAGATCTCCCCATCCTTAATGCCTAAGTCCTTGGTCATCAAAAGTCATGATAATGCACTTTCTCTTGTGTCAGTGTCATAGATGATGCACTCTCCATATATCAAGATGTAGAGTACCCTCCATACGTCCTCCAAAGTAATCATGATCTCTCTAGTAGGTAGAAAAAATGAGCTATATTCACTATACCAATGCTCAACCAATGCGGTCATCATAGCACGATGCACTCTGACAGGTGGCATGTGCACTACACACTATAACCCCATCACATCCAAAAATAGTAGCTCCTCCTCATCCAAATTTGATATGAGGTCCAACATCATGGGATGTCTCTCCTGAGACATCAGAGGTAGAAGTACAACCTACATCAATTGCACACTCATTGTCAATTCCTTGGCAAAAACTTGAAAAACCTACTTAACATCAAAAGTGACCTACTTTTTCAAAAGTGCCTAACTACCATTGAATGCACCATTCTGGCTTTCAAATGCACATTTCTATCCTTCAAATGCACCATTTTGGATTTCACTTGCACAACTCCATCTTTCATCTATGTCAATCTACATTTCATTTGCACAATCCTGCTAGCTATTTCACATGCGCTATTTCCTCCTTCAAAAGTGCAAGTGTATCCATAATTTGTGGCCAGGGATTTTTTAGTGGTGAATCTTTGCCAATTAGAGAATAGTTCATTTCCATTAATGAGGAATTAGCAAATACATTACCACCGGCGGGGGATCGATTCGCCCGATTTTTACGGATTTCTGGTTAAATGCGTTTCAATTCGCCACCCAATTAAATTTTGAGTCATTTATAGTTAGTATTTTTGCCACAGTATTCTATGCAGTTCTAATGGTGATTTGCCTAGAATTTCAAAGGCATGTTTTAATTCACCCACATATTTGCCAATATCATTAAATGGTGGACATGAACGAGGACCCAATTCGCCAATATCATTAAACGGTTGACATGCACAAGGACCAATTTCACCAGTATAATTAAATGGTTCACATGTATGAGGACCAACTTCGCCAATACCATTATAACTCCATGCTAATTGTAGGGCCATATTTGCCTAGAAAATTACTATATATGTGTTTGATGGAGGTCCATTTCACCTAACATTTGTAAGTGTCCTATTAATAGTACACGGGAATCGCCATATTATTATAATACCATTTGAAAATCCCGCGTTATTCGCTAAATATGCATTGATATAAATGCATTTGAAACTCTAATTAATTCTTTACACATTTTGTTCAGATCAGCTCTCGAATCCTTGATTCATTTTGGATCATAGAGAAGTTACAGCTACAAGCATTGGTGAGTCATTGAAAGGTAAGTGATCATTTCTTTACAAGTTTACTGTGTAATAATATAAGATTCATGTTGATTATTTATGTCTTTGTTACAGATGATATTGATTGAGTAGGAATTAGGACTAGGGAGATATCTTAATCTAGGACCTAGGGATCTATATTCTATCATCTATGATTGCATCTTGAACAAAATGACATTATTTCTGTAGCTCTTAAATTGTGAGAGATGTTGAGCACGAAGAAGTTGTCTGAGGGTGGTGAAGGGACTCAAGGGAGGTCAAGGCCATCAAAACAAAGAAACAATAACATAAAGTCATACTTTGGCAATGTTGGCGGTCCATCAGATGTAGCTACAACATCAAAACCTGTACCATCTATTGACTTGTATCACAATGGCATGGATGATATTCTAGAGAATACCCAATGTAGTAGGAATGATGACAATGTCACAAATGATATTCTAGGGAATACCCAATGTATTGAGAATGATAAGAATGCCACAGATGATGTTCCAAGGAATACCCAATGTACCGGGAATGATGAGAATACCACAAATGATGTTCCATGGAATACCCAATGTATCAGGAATGATGAGAATGCCACAGATGATGTTTGAGGGAATACCCAAGGTAGCCAGAATGATTACAATTCCATAGATGATGTTCCAAGAACAAATGATAATAAAGCTAATGAAGTTATAGAAATTAATGAAGATGAAGATCCTGCAAGTGCACGCAAGGGGAAAAGAAAAGCCAAATCAAAAAAGGGGTGTGAGTGGGAAATGTCAAGGAGTTTTCATATTGATTGGGTGTCAAAATTCCCATTCATTAAACTGGTGGAGAATAAAAACAAAGATGAACCTCCCACAAAATGCAAGTGTAAGATTTGCAGTTGGAAATATCATAGGGAGAAGAGGTTGCAGTTAAAACTTGACACCATAGAAAAACATATTGGCAAAGTTTATGAAAAATAAATCATAGATGGACAAGAAAAATTAGTGATAACATGGAAAATGAAGGAAGAATGTCTTCATGTAAAGAATGCCCTCGAATATGAAGCGCATTTGAAAAGAAAGGTGAAGATTCATGCAGGTGGAGGTTCAATTAAAGCTCAATTTGGAAAGATGATGGGAGAATTACAAATGGTAAAAACTGTTCAGTTGGGTGTTGTTTTTCATATTTTGAGTAGAGGGTGTCCTATGACAGACTACCCTAAATATAATAGTTTATTATCTTTTATGGGGGTTCCTAATTTTCCCAACACACACTGGTCAATAAACAGTGGATGGGAATGGGCAAGTTCTCTTGCTGAGGTGGAAAAATGTGATTTATAGGAAAAAATAAAAGAGTCAACTTTTATTGCATTATCTCTAGATGAAGTTACAGCAATAGATAATACTTCCTGGGTATGTATGCATGTGTATACTATGGCAAATCATGTCTACCAACCTCATCTACTCTTTGTTTATAAAATGAAGGAGAATGCAACATCACAAAATCTATTTGAGATAGTTAAGAAATCTTTGAATGAAATTGGAGGTATGGATGACTGCACAATTGCTAGAAAGTTGGTGTGTGTAGGGGCGGATGGAGCTTCAGTAATGCAAAGTCATAGTAATGGTTTGTGTGTGAAGTTGCAAACTTCTATTTTACCATACATGATTGGCATTCACTGCATGGCCCACAAAATGAATTTAGCATTTAAAATTGTGAGCAAGTTTCCTATAGTATCAAAAGTTGAAGATCTAGTCTGCGAGCTATACTCATACTTTTGCCGAAGTCCCAAAAGGTTTTTGGAATTTCAACATTTTGCTGAGGGAATAACTGCAGGAAACAAGCTTCTTAAGGATATTGATACCAGATGGATCTCCTTGCTTGAACCAAGTAAAAGAGTTTTTGTAGAATATCAATCCTTGATTGGTTTAATGTATGATCGCTTTACAGTTGACAGCGTTCCTAACCTCTTACATAGGTTAAATGACATAGAGACACTCCTCGTTTTAGCTGGTATTCTTCCCATGCTGGAGGAAATGAACATGCTTATGAAAAAAGCCCAAGAAAGATATTTTTGAATATACTAGACTGTGTAGAATGATATGCATGACCCTCGATAATCTATATTTATCAAGCCAGTCCTTCATAAGTCCAAAATTTAGCAGCTGACATTTGATAACAAATGTGACCAATAGTGCTAATTTTTTACTTTTTAATGATAGTGGGGAGTTATGTGTCTCTGTAAAGGGATTTGAGATACCAATGTACTATTTAAACAAGGTCAAGTGCACTATCAGAGAAGAACCTGTTTCAAGGGAAGCTTTTGACAAGATTGTTAATTCTATAAGTACTTTAAAGAATATTGTGAAATCTCTTTCCTCAGAGATTAGAGATCGATTCCCTTGTGATGAACTGCTTGAAGCCATGTCTATAGTGTATCCTCAATATTGGGTCAACTGTGAGCCAACTGCTTTTCACAAGATAAAGACCTTAACAAATCATTTTTGCAAAAGTATAGAATTCAATGGACAAGTAATAGAAGGAATTTTAAATCAAACTAAGCTCACTGATCAATCAGGTTGATTTGCAATTTCAATGAGGGAACAATTTAAACTCATAGAGGCTCCCCACCAACATGGATCGATAACAAAGCTTTGGGAAACCTTAAGTCAAAGTGAAATATTGCATGATGCATTATCAGAATTTTTCAAACTTGCTGATTTATGTCAAACCATGATATTGGGGTTAGTGGAGGATGAGAGAGTTTTTAATGCATTGGGGTTCTTGAAATCAAAGATAAGAAATAAACTTGACAAGAATTTGGAAAATTGCTTGAGGATGTATACAACTAGACATGATATCAGGAGTTTTCCTTTTGATAGGGCACTCGCAATCTGGAGGTCCTCATGTGAAAGAAGAGGGTTGTGCAACAGTTCAAAGAACAATAACATACAAGACAATGGCATGATGAATACCAGTGCCACATGTAGTGGTAGTGGTGTTGATGAGACACTCTTAAGTGAAGATATGGAGATAGAAGAAATTGAAGAACATGATCAGGATGATTCTAGATATCATGGTCAGGGAGGATCGAGAGAATCTAGGTGACGAGATGATTTGGCAATTTGAAGTGTTTTAGAAGCTACTAGGCATTTATACTGTATTACATGTTCTAAACTCCAAAATGTTGTTGATGGCATTTTATTTCAATTTGTCTATCTGTGATGTACATTTTTTATTTTCGATAAAAAAATTAGTATTTTAATTTAATATTGTGTGATTCTAATAATTTTTACAAGCATTCAACTAAATGTGAAGTAATTTTTCTTCTCTATAACCATAGTAGTGTTTCATTTGTTTTCCTTTATTGCATTGTGATGGTTTGTTTAAATTCTTAGGCTCCAGCTCTTGTAAACTATAGAATAACGCATTGCATTACCATACTTTGATCAGTTCCTAAACCAAATCTACTTAAGAATCCTTGTAATTACTCATAACACTCAATATCTTCTTAAAGCATTAAATTTACTCTGAGTAAAACCAATAAGATAAATATTCAAGCACTAAATTTTGGTTCCTCAGTCATAGCATTTTATCAATTTTAAAATAGCAGACCCCAGCAGATTGTGCCACGCTGTCTAGCAGAACATTCTGGTGGTGCTTCCTTAGGTTTTAGGGCTTCTAGTTCACTTGGTTTCATCTATTTGAATCCCTAAAATTCTAAGTGTTTATGCTTTGTGCTTCCTCTGTGCTTTTTCTTCTTTCCCTCTGTTGACTGTCTGTTGAAGGTTACTAGTCACTTAAGTCACAACTTAATGTCTTCACACCCGTGAGTTGACCAGCCCCTAATCCTAGCCTTACCTGCTATCGCCTATAAAAATCAAAGCCTTAAGTCTTAGGTTAAATCTTAATAAAGTGTATTTTGCAGTGCCTTTTTCATGATGTCACACCCCCCTCCCCCACGATGATGCACAATGACTGCCATCTATCAACCGATTATGGGCTTACAGCCCCCTACTAAAGATCCTTTATCGATGAACCAGCTGTTGCCAATTATCACTAGGAAGATTTGATCGGTTGACATTTTGTCGCCCTAATTCCCTAAGTCATGCATTCTATTTTTGTGCTGACTGTTTGCAGCAAGTTTTCGGTCCCTTAAGTCATAACCTTAAGCCTCTATATCCGTTAGGTGATCGGTCCCATGTTCTAAGTCTTACAGCCAACGGCCATAAAAAATTAAATCGAATGTCCTAAGTCTTCCTGTAAGTCCTAAGATTTAATGAAGGGTAAAAAATGTAGCGTCGTAGGGTATCTTTGATGATGTCACCACCCCGCTGCATGGTTGTGACAGGTTGACACCTGTTTGAGATTTTATGCTTATGTAGTATTCCATTAGGAGTCTTGCATTTGTCAATTGTTTGTTTCCAGCTGTCAATATGATAGTGGTCCATGGAATAATTTTTGATCCAACGACTACACTCCATCACAAAGGTATCTCTGTGAGGGTAATATTCACTGCGCTTTTGTGAGATGGCAACATGCGGTGCTCCTTTATTAAAGAATTGAAAAGAAAGTGGAAGGTGGGCGCGTTGGGGCTTAATTGCACCGTCACATGGTAGGTAAGTGGTGGGATATTTCCAACTGCGAGGCCCCATGCATCTAGTCTAGACAAAAAGGTGATGTGATTTGCGGTGAGGGTATAGTTGATTCGGCCTATTTAGATTGGTCAAGGACTTTTCAAAGGTGGTGATGAAGATTTTCAAATCTAGCCACGTGATCTCCGTCGTCGATTGTAGAACATAAGGAAAGGATCAACGGCCCCATTTTAAATTTGCTACGAATGAGGATTTTCAAGTGTCCACGACTCAAACTGAGTAATGCTCATCACGGCCACCATTAATATGACAAATGGCAAGAAATCCAACATTCTAAGGGCATAATTTAGGGTATTCTCTGTTATTTTCAAGAGCACATTTGCATTCCCAGTGAAAGGAGCTTCGAAATGAGCAAGTTGATGTGATTCCAAGCCTCTATTAACATTAAAAACCAGTAAGTGGCTTCTATTCCTCTGTGTCTCATTAATTCAGCTATCCATTCATTTCAAAGTGTTAAGAAGTCATTTATAGTTGCAGAAGCCCTAGGTTAATTGCATAAACATAGTTTAGAAGGATGAGTCAGTCTAGTCAACCTTCCACCTCAAAACGTAGTCTAGACAAAGACCTCATGATCCAATGTCCCAGGTGATTGAGGAAAGCTGCAACAGGGCTAGGAGAAGTAGGAAAAAATAATAAAATCTATGACCTATGTGTGAACTATAGAGATACTAGGATACTTGTATCGACGTGGAGCCTATTTGAGCATTGACATAACAAAGAAGACTATAGAGCCCCTAGTTGCCATGTATGGAATCTTGATTTGGCCAAGTTGATTTTCTCCAATGTCTGTCAATCCAGACCTGGTCAGAGCAATTGCAAGTAGATATGACCCCAAAACTAGGTCTATTCTATTTGGAAATGGTTATGTCATAATTAGATTCACAAAAGCCTATATTTCAACTGTGTTCAAATTAGACCTTGCTACCAGTATGCCCATTGACCTGAATGCCTTTAGAGAAATCTATAAGATTGTCAGATATGCCTATTGATCATTCAATCTAGCCAACCATAGACCAAGGGGAGTTGTGTTGAAATAAGGGCAGACAACTGAGAGGGGGGCTGAATTAGTTGTCTTAAAAACTTTATATTTTGTTGTATCTAAACTTCTTCCACACTTATTAACAGATTAATGATATAACCATGAAAGCATAAATCAACAACACATGAGTAGAAACATAATTAACAAATATGACACCAGGATTTTTACGTGGAAACCCGGTTAAGGGAAAAAACATGGTGGGGGTTAACCCACAAGATTTATTCTCTGTTAAAAGAATAGGAAATGGGAAGGCACTTGCCTTTGGGCGCACTACCCAGAGCTCACTGCTCAAAGATTCTCACTACCTATAGAAACATTCACAAGTTTAACACAAAGATTGAACTGGAAAACAACATCTTCTTCATGCCAAGGTCAGTTCCATTGAAGCGTACAACACTTCTACTCTACCCCCAAAAACTTCTTTTCTATCTCCTCATCCTTTACTGCTCTTCCTCTTCTGCTATTCCTCTTCTCTGCTCTGCCTTTTCTCCTTTCTTAGGATCTTGTCATTTTCACACAAGGATGATTTTCCACAACTCAACCACACATATTTATATGCTTCATCAACCTTGGAATAAACATCAAGGCTGGCACTAAAAACATCTAACTTAATGCGAATCATTATACTGTTGGTCAAACCTAGCTAGGACCCAAATCTTCCTTGAACAACATGCCACACTTCATAGAACCTCTCTTAGATCATCCACAGCATGCACAAAGCATCCGATTGGCCAAGACTAGAAAGAACAACAATACCCAAGGACAAATATTCAACCATGAGATCAATCCTCAATGTGGACCACCAGCACAATAGGAAGTTGATTCAGAGACCACCACAAGCACAATGAAATCAATAGGAACAACTGCACCACCTCAGATCACCCGAAACACTTGCACCTTCATCTGGGAACTCAAGAACACCACAATAGGAAGTTGATTCAGAGACCACTAGAAAGATTGCTTGCGGACCTCCAAATCATGAACCTCTTGAGTTGAGGACACACACCATCATCCCAAACACACCTCTAGATCCACAGATCATAATATTCCAATGCGGATCAATCCAGATGAGATTTCTGGCACTCTGTCACCTCTAAACAACTACAAAACCCAGTTCTACTCAGATGGCCATAACTTCACCAATTCTCCATGTGGACCTCTCAAATCTTGACTAGAGCAACTTCAAACATCCTCTACAAACCCTTTAATCTGCAGACTCTAATCTTCATCTTACTAGGAATGCGGAACAATCTACTTCACTGAATTGCAATGTCTTCACTGTCTCTGGCAGAGAGATATGTAACTCATTTGTTTCTTCCGGAGAGGCTAATTTTCTAAATATCCTCAACATACAAGTCTTCTAAACAAGAAATAGAATAAGATACAGTTGACACTAATGACAACAAGGATATGTTGACATCAATAACAACACTGATTAGGCACATATTTGCAACAATCTCCCCCTTTGTCATTGATGGCAACATATGATGTGAAAAATTGTTTCTTCAACTATCAAGACAAGAACTTCTCCCCCTTTCTCTTATCACACCTGCAACCGTTTTCCTTACTGCTCCCCCTTTCACCATCAACTACTTACTTCCAAGTTTTTCACATGACTTCTCTCCCCCTTTGACATCAATGGCAAACGGCACATATTTGCAATCATCTCTTTCTCTTCTTCTTTCTTAATCCAAAATCAGCATAATGACTACTCCCCCTGAGTAGCAACTCCTTAACACCAATCCAGATCACAAGATATGATTGTGAATTCTACTAGACTAATGCATAATTAGTGCACCTTAGTTCTGAATAGGAGTAGTGATAACCCCTAGCATTACTCTGAGATACTCAAAAGTACCCTTAGGTAGAGGCTTAGTGAAGATATCTGCAATCTAATCTTTTGATTAAACAAAATCCAATTTGACTTCATTCTCATTTACCTTCTCTCTCAAAAGTGAAACTTGATGGATATATGCTTGGTCTTTGAATGCAACACCAGATTCTTTGAAATGTTTATTGCACTTAAATTATCACAAAAAATTGTAACAGGTTCTTCAAACACAACTCTAATATCCTTCAACATTTGCTTCATCCACAAAATTTGAGTACAATTACTTGTTGATGCAATGTACTCTACCTCTTCAGTAGATAGAGATATTGCCTCTTGCTTTTTGTTCAACCAAGAAACCAATCTCTTTCCCAAGAAAAATGCACCTCCACTAGTACTCTTCATGTCATCCACATCTCCTACCCAATCAACATCTGTATATGCATGAAGAGTGAAATCATCACTCTTAGGATACCATAAGCCATAGTCAGATGTTCCCTTCAGATATCTAAAAATTATCTTGACTTCTACAACATGAGATTCTCTAGGATTAGCTTGAAATCTAGCAACAAGGCCAACTGCTTTCATAATATCAGGTCTGGTATGAGTCAGATAAAGCAGTCCTCCAATCATTGATCTATACCTTTTTTGATCTGCCTTACGGGAATCATAATCTTTACTCAACTTGCATCTGGTTACCATGGGAGTAATCACTAGTTTTGAATCCTCCATTCCAAACTTTTTCAACAACTCTTTCACATACTTACACTGAGATATGAAGATGCTTTTTTCTGACTAAATGATTTGCAGACCTAAGAAGAAATTCATTTCACCAAGCATGGACATCTCAAATTCACTTTACATCTGATCAACAAATTTTTTACACATACTCTCATTTCCACCAAAGATGATGTCATCAAAAAATACCTCAACAATCAAGATGTGTTCATGATCAATTTTGAAATAAAGATATCCATCAGTAGTGCCTTTGTTAAAGCCTAACTTTAGCAGATACTTATCTAATCTTGCATACCAAGCTCTTGGGGCTTGTTTAATTCCATACAATGCTTTCTTCAATCTATAGACCTTATCTTCTTGATCAGACAACTAGAATCCTTCCGGTTGCTCAATGTAGACTTCTTCTTCCAACTCTCCATTTAGGAATGCTGACCTGACATCCATCTGGTAGACTTTGAAATCTTTGTAAGCAGCAAAGGCAAGAAATAATCTGACTGCTTCAATTCTTGCCACCAGAGAAAAAATTCCTTCAAAATCCATTCCCTCTACCTGAGAGTAACCTTTGCACACCAATCTTGCTTTGTTTCTCACAACTTCACCATCTTTATTCAATTTATTCTAGAAGACCCATTTAGTTCCAATTACATTTTTGTTTTCAGGTCTAGGAACAAGATCCCAAATATGATTCTTTTCAATTTGTATTAATTCTTCTTCCATTGCTTTTACCCAACTTTCATTATTACAAGATTCATTCACTGATTTTGGTTCAATCTTTGATATCAGATAATACTCCTCTTGTTCTTCAACAATTCTTCTTCTAGTTTGAACACATTTATTTTTATCTCCTATGATCTGATTTTCAGAATGATTCAATCTTACATACCTAGGAGTTTTGAGATTTTCTTCAACTTCTAATTCTTGAACTTGTTCCTCAACATTTGCATTAAATTTTTGAGTCACTGGATTCTCTGAAGTACATTGAACTTGCTTTTCTTCATTTGGACTTTAATTTTGATCATTTGATTCATATCCACAAAACCTTGAAGGTCTCTCCTTGCTTTCATCAACTTTGACATTAGCACTTTCAACAATCTTTTTCAATCTCTTGTTAAAGCACTGGTATGCCTTGCTTTGATTAGAATAACCCAGAAATATTCCTTCATCACATCTTGCATCAAACTTGCCTAGATCTTCATCTCTTTTGATATAGCATTTACTACCAAAAACTCTAAAATATTTCACAGAAGGGACATCACCAAACCACAGTTCATAAGGTGTTTTACCAGAATTACCTTTGATCTGCACTCGGTTAAGAGTGTAGACAATAGTACTTACAACCTCTCTCTAATAGACATGTGGAAAATTTGCTTCCATCATCATGGTTCTAGCAGTCTCTTGAATAGTTTGATTCTTCCTTTCCATAACTCCATTCTACCGAGGAGTCCTAGGAGCAGACAACTGTCTTCTTATTCCATGCTTTTCACAAAATGCATTAAACTCACCGGAGGTAAACTCTCCACCTCTGTTAGATCTCAGACACTTTATCTTCACACCTATCTCATTCTCCACCCTAGCCTTAAACACTTTGAATTTGTCAAGAGCCTCTGATTTCTCTCTTAAGAAAGTGACCCACATCATTAGGGAGTGATCATCAATCAGCAACATGAAATATCCATCTCCTTACAAACTCCTAACCCTGGTAAGATCACACAAATCAGTGTGTACAAGTTCCAACAATCCACTTGAAGATTGTTCTTTACTCTTGAATGTAGTTTTTCTCTGTTTGCCCAACTGCATTCCTTACACATGCTATTAGTAGGTTTTACAAGCTTTGGAAGATCTCTTACAACCTGAGTAGCACTTATCTTGACAATGTTATCAAAATTTACATGACACATTCTCCTATGCCATAACCAACTCTGATCAATCTGAGTAATTAGGCAACTTGTACCAGTACCACTTAAATGAAAGATGTTACCTCTAGTCTATGTACCATATGCAATCTCAGTTCTAGAGCTTTCCAAAATTTTGCATTTACCATCCTTGAATCGGAGATCATATCCCCTGTCAACCAACTGTCCAACACTGAGAAGATTATGCTTTAACTCTTCTACATACAAAATATCATTAGTGTTATTCTTAACATCAAGAGAGATGGATCCTCTGCCACGGATTCTACCAGTTGAATCGTCTCCAAACTTCACAATTCCACCTTCATACCTTTCCATACTTACAAACTTACTCTTATCACCTGTCATATGATGAGAGCATCCACTGTCAATTACTCATTCATCCTTTACTTCAACCTGAGAAACCAAGGCTCTTTCCACATTCACACAGCTAAGAGATTCAATAGGCACCAGATCTTCTTCTTTGATGCCAATGAACACCCATTCATTTCCTGAGGTACTTCCCTTATCAAATTCATCATCAATGACTCCTTGTTCAACAGCTTCTTGGACATAGTAGCATTTCTTCTGAACCCTAGGTCTATTAGGGTTTGGCTTTGAAACCCTCTCTAGACATCTTAAGGAAAAATGACCAATCTTATTGCAAGCAAAACATTTGAAAGACAACTTTCCTTCATACTTACTAGATCCTCTTGGTAGTCTTTTGGCAAAAAGAGCATCAAGTTATTCAATCTCTGATTCATCTTCTTCAAGATCCTTCATTGCCTTCTCAAATCTGGTTAGTCTTCTTGAAGAGCTTTCACCTGAATCAAATCTTTTCTTTCCAAAAACACTAGACTTAAATGTAGATTCAGATTTAGGAAGGGAATCACCAAACTCACTCATTTCAAATGCTGAGAGCTTGTCAACCAACTGATCTCTTGTAACAGTTGTCACAGTCCTGATCTCCTCAATAGAAGCAACTTTATGCTTGTATGAAGCAGGTAAGGATCTGAGCACTTTGCCAACAATCTCTGATTCTTCCAGAATTGCACCAACACACCCGATACTTCATATAGAGTTTCCAATTTCTTATAGATTTCATGAGTAGTTTTCAGTTCTAGGACCTTTGTCATTTCTATATCAGTCAGGGTACTCAGCAAATCTTTTTTAGCTCGAATGTTATTTTCAGCATCTTTGAGTTCATCTCGAGTTGAAGGACCTTTCTCCAGAGGCTTATACTCATCCTTAGTTATCAACCAATAAGCATCACCCATGCATTGCAAATGGCACTCCATGCGACTCTTCCAAAGAGAGTAATTTGTTCCATCAAATCTCATACTATCCTTCTTGTAAGTTGACATCTTGGATCTCCTCAAGTGGTTAAGCTTCTTTCAGAGGAACCGGCTCTGATACCAATTGTTGAAATAAGGGAAGACAACTGAGAGGGGGGGTGAATCAGTTGTCTCAAAAACTTCATCGTTTGCTATATCTAAACTTCTTCCACACTTATTAACAAATTAATGATATAACCATGAAAGCATAAATCAACAACACATGAGCATAAACATAATCAACACATATGACACCAATATTTTTACGTGGAAACCTGGTTAAGAGAAAAACCACGGTGGGGGTTAACCCACAAGATTTAAACTTTGTTAAAAGAATAGAAAATGGGAAGGCACTTGCCTTCAGGCGCACTGCCAAGAGCTCATTTCTCAAAGAGGCTTACTGCCTATAGAAACAGTCACAAGTTTAACACAAAGATTGAACTGGAAAACAACATCATCTTCATCCCAAGCTCAGATCCATTGAAGCGCACAACACTTCTGCTCTACCCCCAAACACTTCTTCGCTATCTCCTCAACCTTTACTACTCTCACTCTTCTCTGCTCTTCCTTTTCTCCTTTCTTATGATCTTGTCATTTTCACACAAGGATGATTTTCCATAACTCAACGACACATATTTATATGCTTCATCAACCTTGGAATAAACGTCAGGGTCGGCACTACAAACATCTGACTTAATGCAAATCATTATACTATCGGCCAAACATAGTTGGGACCCAAATCTTCCTCGAACAACATGCCACACTTCATAAAACCTCTCTTAGATCATTTGCAATATGCACAAAGCATCCGATCGGCCAAGACTAGAAAGAACAACAATACCCAAGGACAAATCTTCAACCACGAGCTCAATCCTCAATGTAGACCACAAACACAATAGGAACTTGATTAAGAGACTACCACAAGCACAATGAAATCAACAGGAACAGCTGCACCACCTCAGATCACCAAAAACACTTGCACCTTCATCTGGGAACTCAAGAACACCAACTGTCATGACTGTCACACTAGAAAGATTGCTTGCAGACCTCCAAACCATGAACCTCTTGAGTTGAGGACACACACCATCATTCCAAACACACCTCTAGATCTGCATATCATAATATTCCAATGTGGATCAATCGGAACCAGATTTCTATCACTCTGTCACCTCTGAACAACTACAAAACCTAGTTCTACTCAGATGGCCATAACTTCACCAATTCTCCATGCGGACCTCTCAAATCTTGACTAGAGAAAATTCAGACAATCCTCTACAAACCCTTTAATCCACAAACTTTGATCTTCATCTTACTAGGAATGTGAAGCAATCTACTTCACTGAACTGCACTGTCTTCATTGTCTCTGGCAGAGAGCTATGTAACTCATTTGTTTCTTCTGGAGAGGCTAATTTTCTTAATATCCTCAACATACAAGTCTTCTAAACAAGCAATAGAATAAGATACAGTTGACACTAATGACAATGAGGATATGTTGACATCAATGACCACACCGATTAGGCACATATTTGCAACAAGTTGATGGAGGCCTGATAAAAAAATTTGACATAGAAGAGGAGCCCTTCCATTGTAAATTGTTCATGGATTATTTTGTCAAAACTTACCATAGTTTATGCCATGTGCTTGGGATGGATGCAGCTGACAGAATGCCAGTATCCTTAATGATGATGGTAGTTTACATTCAAGATCTTGGAACCAGACATCCATATGACTATGCGGGTTACTTGGCTGAGAAAATGCACAAGCAGATGGTGACAATAAAAAAAGAACCTGTATACTACAGGTCCCCATGTGGAATTCACATGGTATTCTTTAATGTGCCACATGATCCTATTCTCTCTGTCAGGCCACTAGCATAAAGATTTACATGTGAGGATGACAGATGAACAAGGCAACATGATGCTAATGCAAATGTGGACTTGCATGCTTGACATGCATTTTAAGGATGCTAGTTATGTTGTTTTTGAAGAGCATTTTGTAAGGAAGGTCTTAGGTTTCTTGGAACATGAGGGGGATAGAATATCTAAAGAAGTTAAGGATTTATTGAGACCTTTGGAAAGAGCCCCACACTTGAACATAGAACACAACTAGGGAGATTGGTTTCTACATAAAAATAGTAGGCATCAAGATTTATGGGTGTCAGGCTTCACCTTACATTATGCCTAAGTGTGTGCCCAAGAGGCTTGCCTTCATGGAAATCATAAGGCAATTAAATGAAGTTGATAAGGAGCATTTTAGAAAGCACAAGAAGGGGTCACTCATCACTACTTTATTGAAGCTCAGTGATTTTATAACAATTGATAAGAATGGATTAGATCAGACTGGCTCCATGCTTTAGTGTTACAGGATGGATATAGAGCAAGTGAGAGCATTTGACCCTGAGGGTTTTATTCACAAAACAAGGTTGAATGTCAATAGGACTGATTACCCCCACTGAGTCCTCTTGGATGAAGGTATAGTAAGAAACTACTAGTCAATGCAGTAGATATATCTTTTGATAAATAAATGGAATGTAGTGATGGAGGGAGAGAGGATGAAGAGAAATGTCAATGTTGCATACCCTAGGGATTTTACTGAAGTGTAAGATCCCATAAGGAGAATTGAGATGATCTTTGCCAAGGTAGAGGAACTGATAGCTAGTGCACCTGCATGTGAGGAGAGTCTATCTTACCAACCAAGTAGTTCTAGGGGTAAGTATGTAAGAGAAGAAGAATCCCCTGATTCCCCTGCTCCAAAGAGAGCAAAAATCATTGACCTTGAGGTAGAGATGGAGACAAAAGTTGTGGAATAGATGGAAGAAGCAACAAAAGAACAAATTTAGGAGCCTCCTCATCAGGTGAGTTCCCCATTAAGGAGAAGGCCATACTCTTCACCATATAATAGGTTTACAAGGTCAACAATTAATAATGAAGTTGATACAGAAAATGTGAGAGTACTGGCATGTAACCAATTTATTGCAAATGATGCATTTATCAGCACACCTAAATTCAGGTCATTCATGCTGAGGACAAAGAATGAAGAATTTCAAAGGAGAATTAAGGAAGCAAAGAGTGGTGCTGACCCCTCTGAGTATGATAACTATTACTCAAATGGTTTTGAGTGAGGTTAATAAGGATATTAGGGCAATAACCCTAGAGGAGGGCAGGGCTCTTGTAGCCAGAAGCAACATCCTACTGCTACCACATTAGACTCTATAAGATTAAATTGCATTTGATACCATAACAAGGGATGACTCTGATATGACATAGGAACAAGTTAGCAAAGCTTTGTAGGGTGCTGCATTTGACCCAATGTTTGAAACCTTGGCAATTTGGGCATTGGCCCCTAGTGATAAGAAACCAAAAGTTGGTTTAGAGGAATTGACTGGTAATGTCATAATAGAAGGGTGTCAGACACCCCTGCCCCTCAAGCTGGTAGTCTAAATGTGCAAACTACACAATTTGCTAAGGCAACAACAATTAAACTACAGAAAGACTATAATGAATTGTTAGAGAAATATGCAGTGGCCATGGCCAGGTTGAGAAAATATGAAGGGCAACCATAATTAGAACTTGGTCCATCTCAGACTCCCCCTATCATTCAGACTGTAGAGTCACTTCTAGTTGACACATAGCCTCTCCTTTCAAAAATTAGAGAATTGAAGGAGGATAACAAAAAATTGAAAGAAGAAAAGGAGAACAAAGTAAAGGACATGGTCACCAATTTGATCAAAAATAGAGTGACCAAAATCTTGGCCAGAGTGGACGAGACCTGGAGGTCTTACTCACAATTAAGGATAGCCTATGAGAAGGATGAATCTGATAAGCAGAGACTATCAAGTGTGAAAGATAAGTGGCTACCAAGAACTGCAGAGGTTAGAGATTTTTTTAGGTGTTCTAGATTTGATGCAAATGTACCTCTTGAGCTGAAATTGGTGTTAGATATACTAAAACATTTCAAGGATGTGGCCAGTTTTCAATTGAGATTGGATACAATTTTGAGGGAAAAGATACAGGAAATAGAAAAGATGGACACTAAATGGTTGCCACATATTTTGGAGGCTGATGGGAAGGCTAAGGACTTGGACAAGTGGAAGAGAGAAATAATAGATAATGGTCATCAATTAATTCCCACTTGTTGTGATGAAGGCAATCCAACCATGCAGGTGCTGAGTTTATCACTTGACAAGCTGCATGTGGTTGAAATAACTTTTGAGATATTTTGCAAGAATGTAAAGACTATTTTGGATGCCAAGTATGTCAGTCATAATGGCAAGATCGCAGAGGTTATCTCATTCCCTTGGCCACTTGAAAAGACATATAGCAAATGGAAGGACAAGTGATGAGGTCAAAGTAGGCTTTGTTAATGCATCACCATTTACTTTGATCAATCCGAAGGTGTCTGGAGCTATCTGCAATAAGACTTCTTAGAATGGGGGATTTTGGTCGAGTGTTTTGGTGAATAGGACTTGGTTTGTTGGTCTCACCAGAATTGAAAAGTGCATGTAGAAATAAAGATCTATCTAATTGTTGAGAAATGAACACACTTTGCTGGAAAGAGAACTATCTTAAATTGTTGGAAAGGAAACACACTTTGCAGGGAAAGAAACTATCTTAAATTGCTGAAAACAAACACACTTTGCTGGAAAAGAAATTAATCTATCATGAAGAAAAAGTAAATGAAGATCAATGGAATCCATGGTTACTCTACAGTAATGAAACACTCTGAATATAACAATGCTGATAAGAAAAATAACTATCTCTTTTTGGTATTTTTAGTATTTTTAAGAACCAACCTACAAGGAACAATTAACAATAATCACACAGAACATAAAAGAAAACTTAACAGAGACTAGAATAGAATTGCATAAATACCAAATAATTGAGAGATCTTTCCTTAGATGGGTAAGTGGGCCCTACTTCCCCAACTAGAGATGATCCTCTTGCTCAACTAACTTCTTTCAACAAAAATTTCCCTTCATATTAAATCATAGTCCAGAAAATGGATGGAATTACAAGCATGAGGAGTTTTTCTCCTGTTACAACGATCTGGCGATAACTATTATGAAACTTAAAAACTTAGAACTAACTAGAAAGAAAATGCATTGCTCCTACTTATACAGTCGAGCATTATTTGAAAGAATAAAACTATCAATAAGTCTAACTGGAGCCGATTGGAACTAAGGCCAGTTGCATGGTTTTATTACATTCAGAATTCCTAAACAGAACTGTAGATTAGGGATCTGTGTTTATTCTAACTGCATGGCAAACTAGATGATTCTCCAGAAATGGTATGACACAAGATGGGAGTCACTTTAGTTAAGACTGAGGTTGGTTAACTGATTCTTCAGTTAGTCACCAAGATTGTGGCATTGTGGCAATGTTACTCTTCTCGGCTGCGTGATTGAAGCACAAGTTATGTTTGCACTCAAGGATGGACTTGTGGCGATCATTGACTCAAGAGGGGGACGATCTGAGGGAGGTTTTCAGCATCTGGAGCTCTCCAGAGTTTGAGTTCTTCTCAGGACAGAGGACTCCAGAGGCATCTGGAGACCACTGGTTGTTCATACTGCTGCAAGCCTTATAAAAACATTCAGAACTTCGCACCATAATTCATAAGATATGCTCATTTAAAATGTAATCTAGTAAAATAAAGCAAGAGATTTCATCAAAGGAAATGAAAACTAATCATGTGTATAATCTAACCAAAAGACAAATATAATTATAATAATATGTATTTATATATACCAAAGTGTCTGTGAAAGTTCTTAAGAGCAGAAATAACATGAAATAGATTAATTATATGGCTCATCATCTCCCCCTACTGAATATATGCCATGTCCTCATGGCTATGCTTAGTCTGCTTCATCCAATATGTTTTTGCCCTCCATTTTCTGGTTGCAGTCGTAGTCCTCATCATAGTCATATTGGGACAGTTGTCTCCCCTTTGGCTGGAATCCATCATTTTCTTGTACCTTGCTGAACCACTTGCTGAATTTCCCTTCTCTCATTCCATGCTCTGGTGGATGGTTCAATTGAGGATCTGGCATTAAAATTAATGGAGGCCTGAATCTCATCCCAACCTAGTTTTGCTGCTTCTGCTGAATTAATGGGATAATCTTTCACACCTTGTCAGTCATCCATCTAATATTGGTAGGTGAAATAGGCTCTCTCCTTATGAAAACTTGGGGCAAGTCTTCAAACCTTTTTATGCAGATTGCAATTGTTGCATTTGGAAGATATCCAGCAATGGTGAAAAAGTCAACAATACAAGAATTCAGATTTTGCACATATTGGCTTGCAATACCTTGCCTGTAAACATTGGCCTTGAAAGTGTTGGTGAACCAAGTAGTTTTGGGACATTCATGGAGAAAAAATAACCCAATGGACCCTGCAGCAACATTATACTCTTTCATTCTATCTACCCATAACCTATGATTATTGAGCAGAGATAGATAGCTCATGATCTGCAGTTCTCCCACATACAAATTTAGCATTGAAGTGTTTAAATGGCCCATGATGTGACCATGTTGGAAAAACTCACACAATAGATTTTTCTAGTCCTTGGGATTTTGCAAATAACACTCTACAAATTCCATGTCACTATCAAAGTCAAAAGGAAGGTTACATCTTATCCTTAACAATTTCCACCTTAAATATTGCTCTCTTAGGAACAGGGCATATATACCAGATGGTGCCCTTTGAGCTAGCAGGGTTTCCCCTATTTCGCACACCAGGGCCAGATTTTTCTCAACTGTCAACTTCTCCTGCCTTATGGTTTCTAGCTCTCTCTGGAGCTATCTAATTTCCCTCTGGAGTTGCCTGTTCTCCTGTGCTAGTTGTGAATTTTGTGCATATATTTTGAATGGAACAGGTGCAGGGTTTTGTTGGGTCATCTTTTGCCTAAGATGAGTAATTTGTGTATCCCTCTGGGCCACCATATTTTTATACTTTTCAATTTCTTTTTTAAAAGAAAAAATTTCTTTTTCTTTTTCTTGTTTCTCTTCTACTTTTTCCATCTTTTTCTCAAATTCCTCATCTTTAGATTTTAATTGCAAGGTCATTGCCTCCAACTATGATTTACACTGTTTTAACTCAAATTCAATCTTAGAAAGATTGAGTGCATACCTTGTTTCTGGTGTAGCAATGTCTTCAAAACCCTCTTCAAGGATTTCCTTGCCTTCTCTGTTGTTGTACTGCAAAGTAGCTTGTTCAGATTCTTCAAGGATATTTGCATCCTGCCTTGTTTCCTTAGGGATGATTTCTTCATCAATTTCCTTAGGCATTCCACCACCACTAGCCTCTTCAACTCTTTCTTCCTCCAGAGCCTCTTCTTCAGCCGGTTGAACAGTAGGGGATGCATGCTCTCCTGCAATGGCCATAGGGTTTTGTTCTTCCTCTTCATATGAAGAGATGATTAATCAAGGGTGGAAGATTCTAGTATCAGCAATCATACTTGCTTGAGCACTCTACTGTGGCCTTCTCTAAAGCTATCCAGACCGAACCTCTATAGGTTATGAGGAAACTGTGATAGGGTCGCCTGAAATAGATATAGCAGAGGCTTGGCGCTTTGCCTTTTTCCTTCTAGGTTGCAAGGCCAAGAAATTTTCCCACTTCATTTGACCATCTTCCTATGATAGGAAGTGGTGCTTCATAATTAAGTGCATTAGACCAGGGTGAGTGATTTTCCCTTCCTTGTCCCTTCTTTTAGTCATCATGGTGACCAAACTGGCATGCAGAAAAGTAGGGATGTTTATCAGATACTAAGGGTTGTTGGCTCCATGCCTCAAATGGGTGATCAATCTCATGCCATGGCCCAAAACCATACCATATTGCCCTTCACATGTGAATAATTTCATGACCCATAGGACTACAGTCTTCCATGGCTCTGGAAGACTAGTCCTCTCAATCCCTTTTGTTGCTCCCTTGTTTACAATGTACCGGGGTAGGGGCTCCGGAGCAACATGGAAGTTCTGAATTAACTCCTCATAGGAAGGTTTACTTGCAAACATATCAACCCCAATAGTAGGAATACCAGAAAGTTGACTGATGACAGTTGGGTTAATTTGAAATCTTACCCCTTTGACGGTGGTGAAGGTTCGATGGAAATTTGTGAAAAATTATTCAATCAGTTCTGCATCGAACCCTTCAAACTTTTGTAGGAATTCAAGCCACCCGACTTGCTGAAATATTTGTGTGCTTGCATCGTTGAAGATGTGATTCTTTGGTTCTGCTTTCTTCTTGTGACCCATTTTGATTGTCCAATTGTGATTGATTCTGTGGTGGCTTCTTACAATGGAGTTTTAACCTGTTCTTCATTGGATTTTCTAACTTTGATTCAAAATGGAAAAGGGATATGAATGTTGTGTTATCAATTGCAGATATGTGTGCAGGTTTAATGGCATGAGATTTTGACAAGTTGATAGTTATACTGAATGTCCTTTCATCCATCATGGCATGTACTTCGGTGTTATGCACTAGGTTGACCATGTACAAACTGCAAGTTCGCAGTTGTTGTCTTAATTTCCTTTCCATTTGACTCTGGAGCTGACGCCGGCATTCTCGCTTGTCCTAGTACTTGCCATAATTAATCATAAGTACTGGCTATGATGGCTTCATGGTCTAGCGCTTATTCCCTTTATCACATTTATTTCAAATGCCATTTGTAATGATCGCCCAGTACTTCTATTTATTTTGGGTTATGCAAGATCTTTGAATAACCCTATGACTGCCACATGTCAACTACAATGATTGTTGCAACTGTTGCGGAATGTGAAACTGCATGAGGACACTTTGGGAGACACGTGGCATTTATAAAACATATTAAAATAATTATATAAGAGTTAAGGAAAGAATATACCTTGAAAAGATCCCAGGCCTTTAATTATTTCACCTTAACTTTATTTACCAAATCAATTTTTGCGATGCATCAAAAATAGTGCCCAATGGTGCATGTTTGGGTAATATGTGCTGATATTTTCTGGAGGAATCTGTAGTCATCTAGAGCTATCGGGAGCTCTCTGGAACTAACAGGAGCTTCACTTATTAATTTATTATGCCTACCTGCAAATCTACAAAAAGGAATTTTATTGAAAGGGAAGGGAATTTTGAAGAAAAGACCACCATTGCTAGTTTTCAACATTTGCCTAATTTATTTTTTTTTGGATTTTCTGACAGGAGAGGCTGCCATTTCTGGTTTTCAACCTCAACTGCTTTATTCATTCAAGAATCATCATTTAGAGCATGATTTCCATGGAAGAAAGATCTTCCACAGAAAAATGTTCTATCTGAGACTGAATTTCTACAGAGAATTCTTCTTTTGAGGCTGGTTTATGATACAACTTCAATATATGTCTGTTGACTAGAAAAATTCTACGATCTCCATCAATTGGAACTAACTGGACAGCTCCATTATTGAAGGCTTCTTGAATTTCATAGGGCCCCAACCATCTGGTGTGTAGTTTCCCTTTTAGATCTTGGTATTTAGAATCATACAATAGGGCCCAATCTCCTTGCTTGAAGTGCTTTCTAATGATGTGCTTGTCATGCCATTCTTTCCTCTGTTGTTGAATTAACTCTGTATGTTGTAGTGCCTCCATCCTCATCTCGTCCAGTCTATTTAACTGCAATATCCTTTGTAGTTGTGCTTCAGTCAAATCGATACCAACTTCAAGTGTTGTTTTTAATGTCTCTACCTCATATTCAATAGGCAGCACTAGGTGCTTTCCATAAACTAACTCATATGGCATGAAGTTAGTTGTTGTTCTCTAGGTAGTATTATAAGCCCAAACAACTTTTGTCATTCTATTAGCCCAATTTGTCCTTTTGCTTGAGATTGTTTTGGTGAGAATATTCTCCAATTCTCTGTTTGTTACTTCAACTTGACCATTACTCTGCAGACGATATGGTAAAGATTTTCTGTGATTGATCTGATATCTTTCTAGGAATACTTTGATCATGGCAGACATAAATTTTGGTCCTTGATCAGAGACGAGTTCTGGGTGCTCCATACTACTGCAAGATGTGTTTGTACAGAAAATCTGCAACTTTCTCTTCCTTCGCTACTGGTAATGCTTTTGCTTCAACCCACTTGGTGGCATAGTCTATGCAGACCGGAATGTAGTGATTTCCTCTGGATGGTGGATCAATTGGTCTGACAAAATCTATTCCCCACTTTTCAAATGGCTCTAAAGCCACTTGAGGATGGAGTGGCATCTCTATGGTGGAAGTTGGACGTCCCATTCTTTGACACTAATCAGATTGCTTTACATATTGGTGAATATCTTTATTCATTGTTGACCAAAAACATCCAGCTCCCAGGATCTTGTGCCCCGTCTTGATGGCTGAAAAGTGTCCACCAAAAAGTTCATCATGACATGCACGGATTATGTCATACACCTCCATTTCCTACACACACCGACGTAATACATGATCAAGACAATTTTTGAACAAAAAACCATTTGCCCACTTGTATCTGGAGCTTTCTCAAACTAGCCGTCTGATTTCTTTTGAATTGAAGTGTTGTGGGCATCTTCCTGAAACTAGATAATTAGCTAGATCTACAAACCACAGAGACTGTATAGAGATAGAGAACAAATGTTCATTTGGAAAGGCATCATCCACTGGTTTGCTATTTTTCTGCAGATTCAATCTAGACAAGAAGTCAGCAACAACATTATCTTTGCCAGGCTTATCGACAATGGTTATGTCAAATTCTTGCAATAATAATAGCCATCTGATAATTCTACCTCCTACTACAACTTTATTCATCAGTTATCTTTTGGTTGCATGATAAGTATTTATGAAGGTTTTGTAGCCTGTGATGCAGTGGCAAAATTTGTTAATAACATAAACTACTACCAGAAATTATTTTTCAGTTGTGGTGTATTTTTTCTCTGCAGAGTTCAAGTTTTTGCTAATGTAATATATTGCATGCATACCTCCAGAATCACTCAATTGTTCTAACACTGCTCCAATGGCCTTATTGGAAGCATCTGTGTGGATGTGAAATGGCTCTCCCCAGTTTGGTCCTTTTATCACTAGAGCCATTATGAGCTTTCAAGCACCTTTCTTAAACTATTCAGGGCTTCATCAAAGATTTTTCCATGCACTTTGAAGTCGTCCATATAGACCTCTACACATGTATTCACTAAATCAGCAAATATTGCCAAAACAACACATTGAAATGTGGCTGGTGCATTGCACAATCCAAATGGAAAGACTCTGTAGGCAAATGTTGTTAGAAATGAAAGCAACACTACTTCAATGGAAATATGATTCAATATAAATTTCTGCAATCTTTAACTGTGTGTTATTAATGGAGATTGTAACACAGAAACAAAACTATGCTTCACAGAAATGCAAAATCAAAAATATGAACACATAACACAATGTTTAACGTGGAGAAAACCCTTTCAGGTAAAAAACTCCACACAGGAAAGAGGCCCAATGTTTCTATTAATCTGAAAATGATTTTCTATACAACACTTCAACTCTCTTCACCAGTCTTCAATCTAACAACATTCCGACAGCACCCGAGTACCTAAAATCTGTATTGCAACAACTAATACATGGAAAATACTTATAGAAACATTTTCTAACTCATCTTAAGCATTCACCTTCTCTCTCCTAAGATTCTCCAACCTGTAAACATTAATTACCATCTTACAAGCATCTTACACTTGTCCAAAAAATAACCATGCAAAGGTTGGGCTCTCAAGACTAAATCTGGCCTCTTACAACATCTTATGATGCGTCATAACCATCATAGATTCCAGCAAAAAAGTATCTTTCCAAGATAGGAACCTTGGTCTAAATATAGCAAATATACAACTAACATATCCGTCATATGCGTCATAGAATCACAGATTCTTATGACAACTTGCAGCTGTCATAGATTCACTCACCAAACATTATGATAGTTGTCATACATGCCAAAAATAGTATATTCCTCAAGGGAGCATACCTATCCTCATTTACTATGAGTTTTTACATTTGCCAACTGTAAATGTCACTTTGTAACTGCCACCGGTAACTCTGAAATTACAACTGTCAATGAGACTACCTCATTCCCTTATGGGTAATTACAAATAACAAATAATAAATGGAATAAAATACAATATTGGAATTTACAAGGTTAATGGCACCTTATTTCAACAAATATCCCCCATGGGTAGGTGAAAGTTGTTTTATCCTGGTCTTCAGGAGCTACCTGGATCTTATTGTAGCCACTAAATCCATCCAGAAAGGAGAAGTAGCGACTACCAACTAGATTATCCAGCACTTGATCGATGAAAGGAAGTGGGAAATAGTCTTTCTTTGTAGCTTTGTTCAACTCCCTATAATCAATGCAGACTCACCATTTTCCATTTTTCTTGGGCACTATTACTAATGGCGATACCCATTGACTGTCAAAAATAGGATAAATGAATCCTACCTACAATAGTTTCTCTATTTCCTCCTTCACTATGTCTTTTAAGGTTGGGTTGATCCTCCGTTGTGGTTACCTAACAGGTTGGACATCTTCAGTATAAATATGGTGTGTGCAAACACTGGGATCGATTCCTTTCATGTCTTTGTTTTCCCATGCAAAAGCTTGAGTGTGGTTTTGTAACAATTTTGCCAACCAAACTTCTTCCACTTCTGTTAACCAACTGTTGATAGAAAGTTATTTGTTGGTTTGGACTGGGATTTGCTTCATGCTAGTATGAACAGAAAGAAGTTCTCTATAAGGACTTAACAGTGTGTTTAATTGACAAATGTGAGGTACAACTTGGTGGAGAGTTTTCGCTTGTTGATAACTTACATGGGAGGCAATCTTTTCAGAGTATGGGCAGTTAAAAGCTTTGAAGAATTCTTTCAGATCTCTTTAGAGCCATCCGGAGACCTCTTGCTGGGTAGCACTATATAGAGAGAGTTCACCGTTTGGTTCTAGCTCCTTATATTCCTCATTACATTCTTTAAAGTGTTCTATGATTGTTACCATTGCCAATGAGGAGGCATCTTCTTCATCAGAATCCATCAAGTCATCTATCCATGGTTTGTTTTCATATTGTAGGAATGGTTTGGCCAAAGGATAGATAGAAAGTTCCTTAAGTCTTTTTCCATTTAAAATGGTCATATTTCTAGATCTACAGTCAATAAGGGTTGTTGTTGTAGCCAGCCAAGGTCTTCCCAGGATTATTGGGTATACTGAACATTTCTTTCTTGTCTGTAGGATAAGGAAATCAACCGAATAGTCCCAAGTGTCAATAGTGACTATGACGTCCTCCAAAATTCCTTTTGGTTTAGTAATAGATAGGTCTACAAGTTGTAATACAGTTGATGTTGGATGAATGTGTGTTAATGCCAAATCTTCTATAGTCTCTGATGTCATTATATTAATGGTAGCCCCCAAATCTATTAAAACATTTGAAACCGATACCCCTTTTATGTCTACTGTTATGACAGGGCTCCTAGGATACCCATATTTTTGAGGAATTATCTTGCCTGATAGGACATCAACAAGATTTCCTTCCACTTGGATAGTGTTGGGTAATTTTCTTTTTCTACCTGGAAGTTTTAGACACAAACTCTTAATGGTCTGGTTTATCTCAAGAATATCTTTTATTGCCTGTAACAGAGGAACTTCAATGTGCATTTTTCTAAGTTCCCTAATTAATTGGGAGTCATCATGTGAGGGCTGATTTTCCTTAGATTGTGGAGGAACTTGTTTCAATCATTCTGGGAATGGAACAGAGGTTTCCTGCAGAATCTCTTCTGTCTCTTATGCTTTAGCCTTCTTATTGGATTGTTGTGTATCATCTTTACGACACACTTCTTCCTCTTCAATCACTTCCTCAATAGGAATGGTTACAGGAACATTTCTATATCGGAGTTGGATATCATTAATCTCCACAACATTCAGGGTTGCTGTATTTGGATCAGCATTGTACACTTGTTATTTTGGCCTATTGTTCTTGGGGTTTGGAACTGGTTGTGTGGGTATTGATGGCTAGTTTACCTACTCATTGGGATTTGCATTTGCAGGATATGAAGGTCCAAGGAGTAAGGCCTGAGGAATCTCCTCATTCCTTGGATGTATTCAGGAGCCCATTGTTGTTGATACTGTTGCTAGTTTGACCATTGTGGATTGGACCATGATTGATTTGTCCAATCTTGCTAAGGCCATGGACCCCATTGCATTGGCATTTGCATTCCCCAAGGCCCGTTATAAGAGTTTCCTCTTAGATCATATTGGTTTTGAAACTGATTAAATCCATAAGTAGGTTGTTTCTAACCAATAAAATTTAACTCTTCCTCATCTGTTGGAACCTTTTTCAATCTATTTTTAATCTCAAGAAGCAGGCCACACTCATTGGTAGGATGATTTTTCTCACAGATTTTACACAACTCAGTTCTATTCAAGGGACATTCCCTAAGTGGATGTTTCTCCCTACAACGAGGGCAATAAATAGCTAAGGGTTTAGTACTCTTTTTACTAGATTGCATGCCATCCAAAGTGGTATTCAAATGAAGTATTATGTCAGTTTTTAGATTTGCTAGTTCCTCCATTACTTTTGTAACGTCATTGTTACTACCCCTTTTTAAAATTCTTTTGCTTGCTCTTGTACGAGAATAGTTTTTGCAAACTTCCACAATTTCCTCAAAAGTTTGTTTATTAATATCTCCCTTGCCCATCAGATTTAGTGCTTCCCTACTCTCATTGTCAATCCCTCTTAGAAAGATGGTTTTACTTAATTCCTCATCTAGGTTGTTTCCACACCTCCTATGGACAAATAAGAATCTATCCACATAGTCTTCTAAGTTCTCATCCTCCATTTGTTTCATGTGGAAAAGTTTATCTTTTCGATCCCTGACTCTATAGTAATCCTAATATTTATCAAGAAAAAATGTTTCCATATCATCCCAGGTAGTGATAGAGTCTGCTACCAAGCCCATGAACCATCTTAAAGCTGACTCCTTAAGAGTGGAATGGAATAGTTTTAGCTTCTGGTTATCTGTAGCATAGTCATAAGTTTGACAAAGGACTTTGAATTCAACTAGAAATTGGTCTAGATCTTCTAATGTTTTTCCCCTAAAGGTAGGTAAAAATGCAGGAGATATGTTGTCATAGGAGGGTCATTTATCCTAGGAATGATGGTGATCAGATAAGAGAAGGTTCTATTATTAGTTTGATCTTCATGATTACCACCATTATCACCCATTATTGAGGATGTGGCAGATGAATTAGGAGACTCTGATAGTATAGGTGATTCTTGATTGATCAGGTGATCTAGAAGTTCTTCCAAAATAGCCTCTAGAGGTATATCTACTATAGGATGTCTAATGAATCAACCTAAGGCATCCCTAGGTCTTCTCATAAACTAATGGATTGAAAGTCTTATCAACACCTTAAACCTACAATAATTTGTAGATTATCCCCAGCAACGACGCCAAAAATGATGAGGTCAAAGTAGGCTTTGTTAATGCATCACCATTTACTTTTATCAATCTAGAGGTGTCTAGAGCTATCTGTGATAAGACTTCTTAGAATGGGGGAGTTTTAGTTGAGTGTTTTGGTGAATAAGACTTGGTTTGTCGGTCTCGCCAGAATTGAAAAGTGCATGTAAAAATAAAGATCTATCTAATTGCTAAGAAATGAACACACTTTGCTGGAAACAGAACTATCTTAAATTACTAGAAAGGAAACACACTTTGTGGGAAAAGAAACTATCTTAAATTGCTGAAAACAAACACACTTTGTTGGAAAAGAAATTAATCTATCATGCAGAAAAAGTAAATGAAGATCAATGGAATCCACTGTTACTCTATAACAATGAAACACTCTGAATATAACAATGCTGATAAGAAACAGAACTATCTCTTTTTGGTATTTTTAGAATTTTTAAGAACTAACCTGTAGGGAACAATTAACAACAATCACACATAACATAAAAGTAAACTTAACAGAGACTAGAACAGAATTGCATAAATACCAAATAATCAAGAGATCTTCCCTTAGATGGGTAAGTGGGCCCTACTTCCCCAACCAGAGACGATCCTCTTGCTCAATTAACTTCTTTCAGCAGAAATTTCCCTTCATATTAAATCATAGTCCATAAAATGGACAAAATTACAAGAATGAGGAGTTTTCCTCTTGTTACAACGATCTGGCAATAACTACTATGAAACTTAAAAAATCAGAACTAACTAGAAAGAAAATGCATTTCTCCTACTTATACAGTCGAGCATTATTTGGAAGAAGAAAACTATCAATAAGTCTAACTGGAGCGAATTGGAACTAAGGCCAGTTGCATGGTTTTATTACATTCAGAATTCCTAAACAGAACTACATATTAGGGATCTACATTTATTCTAACTGCATGGCGAACTAGATGATTCTCCAAAAATGGTGCGACACAAGATGGGAGTCACTTCAGTTAAGACTGAGGTTGGTTAACTGATTCTTCAGTTAGTCACCAAGATTGTGGCATTGTGGCAATATTACTCTTCTCAGTTGCGTGATTGAAGCACAAGTTATGTTTGCACTCAAGGATGGACTTGTGGCGATCATCGACTCAAGGGGAGGTTTTCAGCATCTAGAGCTCTTCGCAGTTTAGGTTCTTCTCAGGACAGAGGGCTCCGGAGGGATCTGAAGACCACTAGTTGTTCATACTACTACAAGCCTTATAAAAACATTCACAACTTCGCACCATAATTCATAATATATGCACATTTGAAATGTAATCCAATAAAATAAAGCAAGAGATTTCATCAAAGGAAATGAAAACTAATCATGTGCATAATCTAACCAAAAGACAAATATAATTATAATAATATGTATTTATATATGCCAAAGTGTTTGTGAAAGTTCTTAAGAGCAGAAATAACATGAAATAGATGAGTCAATTATATGGCTCATCAACAAGTATGGGTCGCATGATTGAACAAGCCAACTACCTTTTCCCCAGCATTAATGAGGTAGATCTTCAGGTGGCTACACATCTCCCAAAGTCCATCTACTCCTTCTCTTTTCTTCTCTTAAATGAAATTAATGTTCTCAATGCCATGTTGGTGGTGCATTGTACCCAGAACCTATTTGAAATGACAATGTAATCAATGTTGAGTACACGTTCTTGGTCTATAAAAGAACTGTGTTACTCATTCTTGTGTGGTTGGAAGATTTTTGAAATTTTGAGAAGTTAATAAGATACAAGTACTACTTTGTAAAATTATTGGAAGATTGGGGAAGTTTTGAACAGTGAAATATAATACAATTCTGACAGGTTGCCCATATTTCTGGTGT
Source organism: Cunninghamia lanceolata (assembly GCA_027924645.1). Lineage (NCBI taxonomy): Eukaryota > Viridiplantae > Streptophyta > Pinopsida > Cupressales > Cupressaceae > Cunninghamia > Cunninghamia lanceolata. The sequence continues at coordinate 5,638,394 of BSBN01000918.1, read as the reverse complement.
TGTAAGTTTCAGTTTCTTGCATGTTGCATGATTTTTCATGAGCATTTTATCAGTTCTAGATTGAAATATATGAATAATGTTGTAGCATATTATATTATTAATATAAACCATTAGCAAATATTTAATATGAAGTGGGCAATTAAATAATATAGATAATTTCAACACATAAAAGGATTTCAGTGTTATATTGATTTTCAAATGAACATTGAAGGTTCGAAGGAAATTAGAATACTGGTGCAGGGGCACCCAGGTTTTCATGCCTTCGAGGGGTCAAAAGTTAACATTTTAAATTTATTTTGGTGTTTTTTATGTATAACGTCTTCTAAGACCATTCATATGTATTGGAGTCTAATTTGATTAATTAGGTGTAAGTTAGAGTCTAGACGAATATGAAAAGTCCCAATGTTGCACAATGTAGGAAGATGAACAGTCATAACTTGAAAAGTTGGTTGTAACCATTTGGGAATAGTTGTAAATTCCTTAAAAATGCTTTGTAAGGTCAAACACAAGGGGGATACATGGTTGGAGATGGTGATTGTTGAAAATCTTGAAGTTGAAGTAATAAAACATCTCTATTTTCTGCATTTTAAAATAATTTTCTCTGTTCTAGTGAATGGTATGGACCTGTACGGTTGTTTCATGGTGTGAAACCAATTAAAAATGAAAGATAATTGAATCTAATTTCTACTTATTTTTGTTGCACTCAATTTCATTGTGTTTTGAGGGAGTTATGTCTATTTTACTGCAAACAGGTCTGAAACCCTAGTTAGGGTAATAGTGAGCAAACAAACCAATTTTTGAAGAGTTCCATACAAAGTGACTGCCCTTGATTTTGAGGTATGTTGTATAAAGCCCAAATGGGTGTTTGAAACCATGTTTACATTCTTGATATCATGTCTGCACTAAAAATTATGGCCGAAAAACCCAATTTGCTGCTACCATGCTCTAGGCTCAAGAAATAGGACAGTCAGATTTTGAAGCCTCTGTACCACAACAACCCTAGCCAAGTTTTGGATATGTTGTAGGAGAGCCAAATGGGTATCTAAATATACTTTTAGATTTTGAATCCTGTGTCTGCTCCAAAAGTTATGGTGGAAAAGGCCGAGTTGCTGCTCCACCTTAAGCCTAGTCAAGAAAGAGGACAATAAGTTTTGACCATTTTGTACAAAGGAACCCTATCTAGTTTTGAGATATCTTTGTAAATGCTGAAAAGGGTATCTGAAAGTGCCTTTACATTTTGAATTTCATGTTCCCTCTGAAAGTTATGAAGGAAAAACTAGCTTGGAAAGGCTACAAGAATAATGAGGGCTAATAAAAGAAAACCCACCATTTGAATGCTTAGAGATTGAAAGTTTGCTTGTTTCAAGATAGTTTGAGTTGTCCACCCCTGCTCTATATCAAATACATTGAAGACTAAAGTATTACATTTACAATGTATAATAACTTGCTCAAAACCAACTCTGCACAATGCTTTGTTGGAACTTGGAAACACATGTTTTTAATTAGATAAGCGACAAGCCAAGGGTGCCGAACCCATTACAAAGAAGCCCCTAGGGCAGTCCAGATAAATAACAAAAAGAATGGATGCCAAAAAACCAGAGACAGTGGTCCAACAACCTAGTCATTCTGGTATTGATGTCATTGGAAACACATGTTACTAAATCATTTTATCAGCTTTTGTAGAGTGCTCCACTCTTCATCTGATGGAAGTGTAATTTTTCTTAACCCATGGTTACTGAGTTGTAACTGTGATAATAATTTATAATTGATATTGTTACATGAATTGAATGTATCACTTAAAGTTGCATTCAAGGTTATCAGTGGTACGATGGAATCCATAAAAAATGCCTCATCAAGATTTTGAGGAGACTGGTCCTTGTCAAAGTTTATTTTATCCTCCATCTTCCTTTTGAAAGCATTCTTTCCAATGTATTGGTATGATGGGTCAAAATCCACTGGCAAACCAAGCTTTTTGAAGTGTTCTACATTTGTTTGTAGCTGCTTTGTCAATAATGTAGCTTGTACCAAAAGTTCATGTGCTTGTTCCAGCTTCGTGCATTTTTCAATGATAGTTGAGGCCTTTATTGTGGCATCAATATGGTTCTGAATTCCTTTGGATTCCAATTCTTCACCACTAGCTATGTAGATTGATTGCAAAATTTTGTTTGCATCTGACTGTCCTGAAGTTGCCATGTCTCCATTTTCAGCAATGTATTGTTTGAGTGTATTACTACATAATACTAGATCATCAATGAATTCAAACATTTTAGACAAATCATTAATCATCTTCATTATTTTCTCCCAAATGTTACTTTTTATATATATACCATTTTGTTTCTATATAATTCAGATACTTTGTTTTGGTAGGATTTTATTTCATTTTCTGCATTCTTCAGTTTTTTTTGCAAATTTTCAGAGAATTTTCTCTCTCCACATTTTCTTGCCACATATGTCCTACTTTTTCTGATTGCTTCAGTTTGGTATTGGTTTCAATCAAGGATTGTTCTAATTTTTCTAATTTGGTTGTTTGAATATCATAAATTTTTTTACTCACTTAATATTTCCTTCAGTTTATTCACTTCCTCCTCTATCTGTTTATTCACCTCACTTGTAGATGTGGAGTCAGAATTTTTTATCCTTTTCTCTAATTCTTTGGTCTTGTTCTCTGCTCCTTTCCTCTTGGCTTTTTCAATTGCTATGTCTACCTATAACTTTCCTATAAGAGTCTCCAACCTGTTAAGTAAATCACAAAGTCAAATGAAAAAGAGCAATATGAATGGAATTAACATTACTGAATATATTTTCTTTTTGTTGTAACTCAATTACTAGAACATGTGACCTGTCTATCTTACAACTCCAATTTGTAGACAATATATTCAACAAGGTTATCAGGAAATTAAAAACAATCATACCTTTCTCTCTCTCTCTCTCTCTCTCTCTCTCTCTCTCTCTCTCTCTCTCTTGCTTTAGCAATGATGTGTACACCACTTCATTGTTCTTTTTTGATACATTAATTTTGTTAGAATTTTTCATTCCAGAAAAATCCAGTTGGATGGTGCTCACCTCATAGTCAGATCATTGCATCTGGTCCTCTGGTTTATCTTGAACTTTGGGCACAATAATCATGTAATCCATTTTTTCATTTCCTGGGTCAAATGTAGTCAATACCCTGGTTGTTGCAGGCTCTGAAGTTGTAGTAGTCTCTATCTCTAGCACTTGCTTCTTGTGACTTTTAGATAATTTTTCTTTCTTTTCAAACTCAGTTTTGTAATCACAATCTATGACACTTGACATAACTTTGAATGGAGAAGGAATAGTTATAGTGTTGGTGGCATCTCTAATTAATTGTGGCTGAGTATTAGCCATTCTTGTCCCAATCACACTAACGATAGGAGGGGGATGCCTTCTGGAAACAACTGCTTTGATGTGGATGTGGAATCAAAACCTGTCATAGCCTTCTACTTCTTAGTCTTCACAAGGCCCTGCTCTTTAGAGTTTGTCTAAAGTTTCATTTAATGTTGTTGATGGCCTCTTCTGAGTTTGTTGTTGCATCTCTTGTTGACCACTACTACTACTAATACTTGTACCATCGCCAAATTTGCCACTAGTAGCACTAGAATGTCCACCATCTCCTGCAAGAAAAGAATGAGAAACATGTAGATCAGAAGACCCTTGTGGTACTGTTAGTGATTGAATCTCACTTTGAGGATTTAAAGCTGGAACAAATCTAATCTCCTGATCTGTATGTGTATGCCCTTTGGCTTGTTCATCACCTCTAATGCCAAGTAGAAGATCATTAGGTTTTCTAGGGTATACCTCTGGTACCATCCAAATGCCTTCTCCTATGGGCCCCAAACCACCACCTTCATAACCCAATTTTTGGGCTATTAATGCCCCTTTAGTATATGTTTGTCTTGTGGTCTCACTCATATGAGGTTTGAATACATATTCACTAAGATTTTTGGGTTGGTCTTCATCCTCATCATAGCTTTCAACATTAGTTGCTTGAGCTTCAGAGGGATGCTCTTTATCCCACAATTTGCTGAACTCTTCATCTTCTAAGACGTCTTTGAGATCTACAGTAGCTTTTGGATCACCGAGATCCTTCCTCATAGACCAAAAGGCAAAATTTTTTAATTGTGACCAATGTTCCTCTGTACAAGCTTTTTTTAGTCTCTAGAATTTTTGTACACTTAGATATTTTAGTAACTTTTGTATAGAAATTGTTGAATCTCTTGTTTTCCAGTGCATCTCTCTGTGCTTGTGGAATTGGATGCAATCCCATTATTTTTTATGACAATTTTTTAAGAGAAATACCTCTTTGAGCAACAGTTTCTTCCATGACTTTTCTCACCTCCTCCCAAGAATTCTTGTTTTTCAACATTTCTAGTAGGGGTTTACTTTCATGTTGAATTCTAGTTGGAGCATTCTTATTGGCCACAAGCCTTCTTTTAATCACGTCACATGGGTCATACTACTAGTGAGAGTCAACATCAAATTTAAAAAGTTGTAGAATTTCATGTGCCATAGTGAATGCTTTTCTCTCGAATGTGAACCCTCCACATGAAAAAGGTAAGGAAGGAAATATGCTCTTCTTTTACTAACTAACAAAGTACATGTGATCAGTACTCTCCATCTACCATATGTATTCCAATGCAAAAACCCTCTCTGTCACATATATTGGAAGTTTGTGGGGCTGTGCTCCTGATCCATAAAATCTTAGGACAATATATTCCTCCATGAAGTACCAGTTAGCCAATTGTATTTCTTTTCCCATTTGAATACAATTTCTACAAGACTCAGGCAATCTAGACATTGGAGTATTTGTAATGGTTTCATACAATGGAGTCAAAAAGTAGTCCACAAAATGATTGTAGTTCTTTTGATTATGGTACATCTTTATCTTATGGGTCCAATCCAGTAGTCTATTTTTATCTTGCTGACGCTGAATTTGAAGCTTGTTGTCTTGAAACATCCTAGCAAACTACACTAGAAAAAAATAGCACAAGTAGGTTGTGAACCTAAATGTCTTTCTGTTGGCACTGGGAGTGGGAGGTTCACTTTGGCTTCATTTAATCATTAAAAACTTACAATGCATGGATTCTATAATGTGCTCAAGAAATGTGTATTTAGCAAGTGGCATGAATTGATGGATATTGTATACCATTTCAAGGAGGCTTGCATCCACTTCACTATTATTATCTAATTCAAGGCAAAACGCTAGCATGGAAACAGTATCCTGGACCCATGATCTAAAATTATCAATTTTATAAGGAGGCTTATGATTTTGATTGAGTTGGACACCATCTGCTATTAGAGATTTGATAAATCTTTTTTTGTTATTTTCACTAACTGCTTCATAAGTATTAGCAAGTTTTTCTAGGTTTATGCAGACTGCTCCACATTCTTTAGCGGTAAAACCCAACAATTTGCCAGAATGTTCTCCATTAATGGGAAGAATTATTTCCTGGCTATCTTTTTTAACTATTGCTTTTCTTTTTTCATCATAATTCTGGGCACAGACCATGATAAATTTAGGGCAAGGGAAAACCTCAAGTAACATCAAGCATCCCAATCCAACCACCCATGGTGCAGTCATCTCGTTAATTGGTATTGGTTTTTTTGGGGGTCAGGTTACGTATCTTGCACTTGATGTATCTTATTCTCCAATGAAAACTTAAGTACTGAGGTAAACCTTTCAAAAATTATAGGGTCATAAATATCATGGTATTCATTTGTAAAACCTGGGGTTTTAAGCAGTTCAACATAGTCTATTTTTTCTTTTTCTTTGGTTTTCCCAATTTTTGGTCTGGTAGTGCTAGTAGACATGCTTGTAAACACTCAACCCTAAACCCCAAAATTGAAAAAATTGAAGTCTCATGGACAAAAGTAACAACAATAGTAATAGGATTTAAGTATTTATGTATTTCACTTACGCAGAAAAGATGAATACAAAGACTAGCACTGAGTGAATCTATGGCATCACACAACTGATATTAAAATTTCTAGTGCACTACAATCTCCTTGTCACTTGAGTCCTTGACCCTCTCGCTTCCAAGTAGTATCAATTAAAATTACTAAATGCTAAGTGCCAATTGTGAAGTAAAGCGAGTAAAGCGTGGTAAATTATTTTATTAAAGTTCAGTACAAGTATGTAGTTTTAGTTGTACACTTGTACTGAGTACTCCCACTTCAAAGTTCAAACAAAATTTAAGGATGGAATGCAAGTTTGTAGCCTGAATTAATTATTTAATACAACATGTACATCGAGCGGTGGAATTGAAATTTTAAAAACTATTCTATAATCTCAACCATTGATCTTTGTAAATCTAACGGCTCTTGATTGATTCTAGAGGTTTGAGATCGCAAGTCTAGCGCTCCAGACTTTTGTTCTGGAATTCAACTACACCCATCCATCTGGCATCGAAACATTTCGCTAAAGTCTACAGCTCCTTTAATATTTATATGAAGTCGGGCCCACTTTGATGATATAATATCTTATTTATTTTCTTCCATCATACACAATAAATTAAATAAATTTATTTATTTAATTTCAATTTATCTTCTCATCTTCTAATAATATCTTTTTCTTCTAAAAATATTCTCATGCACATAAATTAAATAATTTATTATTTAATTTTATCCATTGCATGTCAAAAAACAAATCATGCATTGAGTTTAATTGGCTTTCAAATCTTTATCTTATCAATCAATTCATTTAATATAAAATCAATTCTATTTTATGAATATCAAATCACTATTTTTATCCAAGAAAGCAATTAACTCTTTAAAACAAATTTTTTGCATGTACACATGTCATGTGCACATTCATGATGTCTTCTCAAGTTATCTCATCTACTGATTCAATCTATTTTTCTCCATTGTTAATCATCACTGTGGAAGCTATAAATACGTCCATTCTCCATCTCACAAACCCTCCATGATCATTGAGCTGTGAGCATCCATATAGTGCTTTGAGCATTCAACCACTATCGTTGAGCAACCACTATCATCCACGCTTTTGTTATTGAAGGTTATGCAAGTAATAGAGCAATCCACATCAATTCCAAGGAATAAATATCAAGTGGTAATATCATTTATTGTTTATGCATTATGAGTTTAATTTATGCACTTGATCATTCTTTGAGTTATGATTGATTTTAGATTTGAGTCTTTGATTGTTATTGTACCCTTTGCATTCTAATTTCATCATATACACATATAAATCCCCAAAATAATCTCTAAGATAAGGAATTAAGGAATATCCCTTCTTATGACGACTTCATGGAAGCTCATCATAAGTGTGTAAATATTACAAAATAGTCTCATTATTTTTAGAAAACTTCCTAGTATGGGAGTCTAATTTGTTATTGACATGGGGTAAGCTTGTGAGGATATCATTGCCACCCACTAAGTCTTAGTTCATATTGAAACTATGAATGTAGAATTATGTAAACACAAATGGGAAAAAAACATAGCCAAAGAAGTGGTCATGGATTAGCCATATGGTTCTCTTCCGAAGAATAGATACAATAGAAAATAACTTAAACTATTGGATCAACTATTAAACAAAATTATTATATGGATACAAGCATTCATATTTTGTTTGATAAGTTCCCAAGACCTAGTTAATTATTAAATATGAATCGCCAAAACTCTAAGTATTTCAATACATATGTGTTTAGTGACCATGACTCCCAAGACAAGAGCCTCATATTTAGATACATTGTTTGTATTATAGAAATATAAATGGAAGGAAAAAGGAAAGACCCCATTAGGAGAAGTAAATATAATGCTTAACCCTACTCTTATGCTATAATTGGTTCCGTTAAAATGAAGATTCTAAAGGTTCTTGAAGAAGGAAGTGGACACTTAAGAATAATCTATATTTTAGGAGGATCTTGGGCCTTAGGGGTATAATATATTTTGAGTGTAGATTTTTCTTTAGGAGTGCTCTATACCAGACATTGAGATATTTTAATTCTCTAGACAAGTATTGGTTCTTTCCTAGATATAAACAAATTTGAGAGGCGCAATGGAACCTCTTGTCATCATATGCTACATAGGGCTCTATTAGTTAATCATAGATAGGAAGTGAAAGATAAGTCATTAAATGAGATTCAAGAAGTGGTGATTGAACTATCAAATACTCGTGAGGTTGTAGTCGTTGGGTAATTTTTAGCTTGGTCCATTATTCATATTGATGCTCAAGGTTAGCTAATTATTCCTTTAGAAATTGAAGTCATTCATATTTTTATTTATAAGTAGCATCAAATGATGGAGTTTCAATACTAAAGCGTTGATATTGATCATGTTGGATATCATAGGGATGTTGATTTGAGTCATGATAATTAAAATAAGATGAAGTGTTGAGATTCTTAGTGAGGTCTTAGAATTAATCAAATAATGTTGGAAAATATATGATAATTGGCTGTTCCATGAAAAATATTTATTATATGTATTTTAACATTGTAAAAATAATAAAATATATTAGAAATGAACACTAAGATTGCACAAAACATAGAGATTACATGGGAAAAACTTTTTAGTCTAAAACCCCATAAAAACACCATTCCTTTAATTGAGAAAACTTATTGTTTGATTAATAGACTCAAAACTTGGCTTTCAATATTTCCTCTCCTCCTTCCAAATAAAGGCCTCAACTTTCTCTTATAGATATTTCTGAAACACAAAAGCATATAATGGTATATCTTTCCCACACTTCAAGATTTCTGTAAATATAGGATGGATGAAACCATATGTTACAATTTAGTGGTTATACCTTTTTATTAAAATGTGTAATTAATAATTAATAAAATAATCTTTTGTATTCAATTAGTTATTAATTAACTCACCCAAATATATATGTTAAAATTCCATAATATAATGATAAATTTTCTATCACATAAATCCTTATTAATTTTATTAGGACAACTCTAAATAAGTGTGGGCCCCAAATAACCATCATCATCTAACACTCTCCTTTAATGTTTATAGGCAATCATGATGTCAATTATTTAACAAAAAAGTAGAAGATTGGTAATGATATTGGACTTCTTTGACTAGCATGCCATAGGGATAATATATATGCCATGAATATATTATGCATTCTAGACTACATTATAAACCCCTTGTCATTATTTATATCCCAATTTTATTATAATGATGCAATACAAAGGATTTATAGAGTTTCTTGTTAGAGGCATCCTTAAAGCCTAATGATCCTACCAATTTTTCTCTTAATGTGGGGAGTCTTTCCTTTAAAGGTACCTCCATACAATATCCACATGACTTGGAGCATTTTTACAATGATTTTTCAATAGAAGAGGACTATAAAGGAGAGATACAATAATACATAGTCTGTAGACCCTACAAGTGCCTTGTTAATTCTATTGCACTTTTATATCCAACTTCTATAAATAAAAGAGCTATAATAGGTTGCCTTTTTACTATTCTATATGATATCACTTGTACCATATTTGAACGCATAGACTAAGGTGGATTTCCTATCAAAAGAAAAACTAGCATTATCAACATCAAAATAACCAAAGAAATTAGCATTCTTAGTGTAGAAATAATAAAGACCATACTTAAGTGTACCTTTATTATACCTTAATATACTCTACCATTTTTCAATGATCCACATAAGGATTCTACAAAAATCTATATGAGATACCCATTGCATAGGTAATATTAGGTCTATATATAGTTAGATAGTGTAATGCCCCAAGAATGAACCCAAGACATAAACTATTAACAAATCTTGGATTCATTCTATGTTTTCTATATTCTTTTGTTCTTTTGTTCCTTTCTAGTGGTTGTGTTTTATGCTTTAATGCCTTTGTGTTGTTGTTTTATTGTGGTTCAATTCTTCCTTTGCTAATGTTTTGAATTTTGGAAAGGGTTTCAAGGCCCCTTCAAAACTTTTTCCCTTTTTATCAAAAATAAACAAGCTAACAAATTCTTTCATGTTACAGTTGCAACACAATGTGTCACAATGCACAAACATGCACTAGAGTTGCCACAAGACAAGACAACAACACTCCTAGAATTTGTCATTAGTGCACAAAGCATGACTACACAAGTGGAAGACTTAACACTATCACAACATGACCTTATCATTACAACCATGTGAGAAAGTAAAGTTTCATCTAACATAATTTAGTGTACTTGATTGCTAACACTATTCTCACAAACAAGCAAGACTAGAAGGGAATGGATTGCTAACACTATTCTCACAAACAAGCAAGACTAGAAGGGAATGGAACATTGTTCCCTATTTATAAGAGACCCTAATCCTTGACTTGTCCTTTGATTCAACCCTAGACATAACCACATATCAAAAATGCGATGGAAACAACAATCAAACCATAAGATTAATCACCTATAAAGTAGAGAGGTTCAAAGATCCAATATCTCACCTAGCCATATAAGAGACTAGCTATTTTCACACAAAGATACAACCATAAAAAAATGTAAAAGAACCATAAAAGAACATAAAACATCATCAAAATAAGTTGACATCCACACTAAAACCTTAACACACTGCATGGATGTCCGCAACCCATCATCATCATCATCATCATCATCATGTTTTCCTTAACACTGTCAGCATCATCATATTTACTGTCGCCGACCGATATCCTCCTGCAGACAAGCCTTCGCACTTTCGCCTGCCAGCAGCATCATCATATTCGGCAGCATCATCATGTTCGGCAAGTGCGAACATCCTCCTGACGTCCACTGTTCATCTCACCGACAACTTCTTTCTTCACTATCTTCAGCATCATGATGTTCAACATCATGTTCATCAGCAGGATATGGAACATCCGGTTCCTCCCATATATCCTGATGATGTTACTCTACTTCACGCACCTTTCCTTTGATGCTTACGTCACCCCGATATCCTGATGACGTATATCCTGATGATGATGACGTCACATGCAGCTCCTCAATATCCTGCTGCTCCGAAATATCCTAATGACGTATATCCTGATGATGATGACGTCATATCCTGCTGTTGGCCAAACTTAACTTTTTCGGCCCGCGATCAACCTGATCTTCTACCTGATGCCGATACGCTCCTCCTCGGCAACTCCTGATGATGATCACCCCGACGTTCATTCACTTCATGCAATCGATAGCATCATACTCGTCTCCACTTATCCGGATGACGATGCCCGAAGCGACTGCAAGATATTCACCAAATTATCCTGATGATGCCGTTTTGACAAATTTCCAGCCTTAGCGGATTTTCACCGTTCTGATCCGCCGAACCTCCTGGGATGACCTGATCCACTTCCAGGGTGATCTTCCAAACTCTATCAGCTCGACCTAGCACATACCCATGCTAGGGTTCTCAACATCTCTCAATGGCGATCCTGCACACCTGCATGCAAACAGAAAACAAACTAACTCCTAACCTACTGTACATAACCATTCCACCGATTCGATGAATCAACCGGTGGAATGGATCAGCAAATCCATGAAACCACCAAACCAGCAAATCGATCGAACAATGGAATTCAACAGAGGATGAACACAAACAGGATCACTTTATTTGATTTCAAAAGATGCAAATACAGTGATCAGTCTCTCTCTCTGTCTCACTCTCTGCAACCTAGCTCGATCGATGATATCTACAATACCAACCGATCCTCATGCTTAAATAGGTTTTCCTGCGAGTACTACTGACCCGACTCCAAGCGGCTGGGAAATCTCTCCAGGCGGCTGGGAGATCCAACCGGTCCTACAGCATAACAGTTGTCTAACAAACTATCTAAAAATAGTAAAACATGGTCAGCATGATCTTAGTACAGTCAGCATGACCTTATTACATGCATTTGGTCTTATCAGACCTTCGTGGAAACATTAACAAGACTCAAACTAACTAACTGCCTCATGAAGGCCAGCTGTCAGGTAGGTGCTCCTGCACCATACTCCCCAACAGAAAAGAACTCATGTCCCATGAGTTTAGTATGTGGAAGTCCTCCACCTTTACACTTTGCCTTTGCCATATGCTGATCTATTCCAGCTTTGTCTTCATGGCCTACATACCTTGGGTTTGTCAGGTTGTCTGACCAGAACCTTTGTCTGAACTGCCTCTTGAACTTCTGCAATGTTCAATCCTGTCTTTCTTTCAACTTTGATAGGACAAGCAATAGTCCCAACTATGACAACATCCCTGTCATCCCTTTCAACGGGTTGCTGTTTGTAAACCTGCTTCTGCACCTGCTACTGACCTCTGTCAGTCACAACTAAAACTTTCTTCAACCTGTTGTCCTTAACAACTCCTTTCTCTGCAGTGTCCTCATCTGCCTTTATGCCTGCTCCCATAGGCATCTGCACATACTCCTTTCCCATCAAAATGATTTTGGCTGCCCCCTGTGCTGCAGCATCTGCCTGCAATGGCATTAACTTAATAGTCTTCCCATCTTTCTTGATGGTGTAGGTATTAGCATACCCATCATACAGTACCCTTCTATCAAATTGCCATGGTCTACCCAACAGTAGGTGACAACATTCCATGGGCAAAATATCACACAAAACCCTATCATGATATGCCCCAATCTGAAAATCCACATATGCCTGTTCATAGACAAAAAGTGATTGACTATCACTCACCCAAGATGCCTTGTAAGGGTGCTGATGTGGAATCCTCTCCAAATGCAGTTTATCCACCATTTCCTGAGATACCATGTTGTCTGTTGAACCAGTATCAATGACAACCTTACATATCTTACCTTTGCTCTTGCATATGGTCTTGAAAAGAGCTCTTCTTTGCATCAGATCCTTTGATGCCTGCAAACTAATTCTCCTTAGCATCAATGCTTCTCCCTCCTCAGGATATCCATAAAGTTCAGGCTCCTTATCTCTTTGATAAGTGTTTGAACTCTGCACACTTTGCTCTACTTTCTCTTCTTGTACAAGTTGTACTCTCTTGTCATTAGTTCTATCATTTCTGGATGATGAACCTTTGTTTTCTGGACATTTGAAAGATGGATGACCAAACTCACCACAGGTGTAACATTTTCCTGAAAATGTAGTAGAACCTCTACCACCTCCAAATCTGCCTCTATTACCTTTCCATCCACCTCTGAAATCAGACTGTCCCTATCCTTTACCAGTGTCTTCTTGACCCTCATTGGTTTGCTTTTGTGTAGGGGCTGCTCCCCTTCCCCTCATATTGTTTCCTCTTCCTCTCATGGACTTATCTTGTCCCCTATTCATCTTTTCTTCAATCCTGATTGCCATTTGATAACAATCTTCCACATTCTTAGGGTTAGCTAAAACTAACTCATCCTGTATGTTCAATCTCAAACCAGCCAAGTACCTAGCCACCTTTTCTACCTCATTCTCATGATGACCAGATCTCATACTCAATTTATAAAATTCCTCAGTATATGCCTTCACATCCCTTTCCTTCTGCCTCAAAAATTGCAGCTTCTTAAACATCTGAATTTCATAATCCCTTGGCAAGAATTTACCTTTGATCCTTGCTACCATCTTATCCCATGAAGTGATCTTTGACTTCCCTTGTTTCCTTCTCTCAGATTGTACATAATCCCACCAAACCAAAGCATGACCTCCTAACTTGGTCTTTGCAATCTTTACCTTCTGATCCTCAGCAAAATCTTCACATTCAAAGTGATTATCAAGTGCAGCAATCCAATCCAGTAACTCATCTTCATTCAAACTACCATTATACTTGGAAACATCAACCTTTACCTTAGGTTTATCACTCTGCACTGCCTTTAACAGTTTTGCCAATCTCTGGTCTTCTGCATCCAAATCTTCAGCTACCTCTTCATACTCTTCAACAGTATCTTCATCTTCTTCAGACTCACTGTCTGCCACTTCCCTCTTTTTATTCTTTTCCAGGGCTACAAGCCTGGCTTGAAGTGCTTCAACAAGCTCCTTCATCTTCCTCATCTCTCTGGCATGTTTTTCCTTCATCTCCTGCAATTCCCTTGCAGTACCACTACCTTTTGGAGGCATTTTGTCAACCTCTCAATCAACACACAACACACAATCAACTCTACCTCTGCCCTTTTGGTGATAGAATCAACACACAACAGCCCAGACCTTTTGCTGAGCTCTGATACCACTATGATGCAGAGGCATCCACACTAAAACCTTAACACACAGCATGGATGTCCGCAACCCATCATCATCATCATCATCATCATCATGTTTTCCTTAACACTGTCAGCATCATCATATTTACTGTCGCCGACCGATATCCTCCTGCAGACAAGCCTTCACACTTTCGCCTGCCAGCAGCATCATCATATTCGGCAGCATCATCATGTTCAGCAAGCGCGAACATCCTCCTGACATCCACTGTTCATCTCACCGACAACTTCTTTCTTCACTATCTTCAGCATCATGATGTTCAACATCATGTTCATCAGCAGGATATGGAACATCCGGTTCCTCCCATATATCCTGATGATGTTACTCTACTTCACGCACCTTTCCTTTGATGCTTACGTCACCCCGATATCCTGATGACGTATATCCTGATGATGATGACGTCACATGCAGCTCCTCAATATCCTGCTGCTCCGAAATATCCTGATGACGTATATCCTGATGATGATGATGTCATATCCTGCTGTTGGCCAAACTTAACTTTTTCGGCCCGCGATCAACCTGATCTTCTACCTGATGCCGATACGCTCCTCCTCGGCAACTCCTGATGATGATCACCCCGACGTTCATTCACTTCATGCAATTGATAGCATCATGCTCGTCTCCACTTATCCGGATGACGATGCCCGAAGCGACTGCAGGATATTCACCAAATTATCCTGATGATGCTGTTTTGATAAATTTCTAGCCTTAGCAGATTTTCACCGTTCTGATCCGCTGAACCTCCTGGGATGACCCGATCCACTTCCAGGGTGATCTTCCAAACTCTATCAGCTCGACCTAGCACATACCCATGCTAGGGTTCTCAACATCTCTCAACGGCGATCCTGCACACCTGCATGCAAACAGAAAACAAACTAACTCCTAACCTACTGTACATAACCATTCCACCGATTCGATGAATCAACCGGTGGAATGGATCAGCAAATCCATGAAACCACCAAACCAGCAAATCGATCGAACAATGGAATTCAACAGAGGATGAACACAAACAGGATCACTTTATTTGATTTCAAAAGATGCAAATACAGTGATCAGTCTCTCTCTCTATCTCACTCTCTGCAACCTAGCTCGATCGATGATATCTACAATACCAACCGATCCTCATGCTTAAATAGGTTTTCCTGCGAGTACTACTGACCTGACTCCAAGCGGCTGGGAAATCTCTCCAGGCGGCTGGGAGATCCAACCGGTCCTACAGCATAACAGCTGTCTAACAAACTATCTAAAAATAGTAAAACATGGTCAGCATGATCTTAGTACGGTCAGCATGACCTTATTACATGCATTTGGTCTTATCAGACCTTCGTGGAAACATTAACAAGACTCAAACTAACTAACTGCCTCATGAAGGCCAGCTGTCAGGTAGGTGCTCCTGCACCATAGGAAGTCAAGAAAAAACCTAAGGTTTAACTTTGGTTTAGGAGATTTTCTAAAAAATTCAACTATCCAATAATTTCACCTATTTTGAGTACGAATACCTTTTTTCTAGTATAAGAATGACCTAGAATTCCTGGCCAAACCCCCCTACATTTTCGGTATTAGCATTAGTCATGCAAAATTTTCCATTATAAAATAGGTGATCTTGAATACGGTACAATGTCCAACTTGAAAAATAGGATTTCATTTGACACTAAATTTAGTTTTGAACATAGCCAAGGGATCCTTAAAGGGTCTAACATCAAATTTCACTCTAGGAGCTAAGTTTCAAACCTTAAATTACAAACAAAGTTTGAAAGACAAAATTCTAGTGCATGGACAAGCCAATGCAAGCTGAAATGATCAAACAATAAGCCATAACTTTTGTAGTGCCCCTCCATTCTCATCTTGGATGTGCAGATAGTCTGGCTAAGGAGCATGAAGATGAAGGTAAAATAATAGGAACATTTAGGGTATGTTAGACAGTTGATGTTGTACATTATATGATGTTGGTAGATGCTACATTCATGTTGGTGACATTCCTGATTATCCTCATGTGTGGTTTCATATGACAACATGTTTTATTGATAATCCTTGTTGCGACACTGATAATCCATATGCTCTGACATTGTTTTACATTCAGGTGATTATGATGTTGATCTTACTATGATTGTCATAAGTTAGAATTGATTTTTATGTGACTGATTTTGTATTATAGGATGATCTAATTATTGTGTGGTGTGAAAAGAGACAATGTCGTACCACTCATTCGTGAGCATCCAGTGACATTGCGATTCTCTTTCACTTTGTGACCGTTTGATATTTATTATACTTGTGCATAGACTGTGTTGTGTGCTGCAGGTTATAGGTACCAAGCATCGACTCCACCTGAATTGACAGGTTTGAGTGTGCCTTAAACCCAATGGAAACTATTGAATAGAGATCACATATGGTCCCCTAGTTAGCCATCATCCTTGAAAAGGATGAGTATCCAGTTTTGCACTCCATCAATGTTGTCTGTATGGGCATGATAGTTAGTCATTGTCATTGTGGTCATGCTTTCGATCATGCATTGTGTCAGGTATTGTTTGGCATTTGGGTTATTTAGTTTGGCATTGTTTGATTGCTGCTTTGGTTAATTGTTGCATTAAAATAATATTATTAGTTATGAAAGTATTTTTGTTAAATAAATATAAATGTCTTTATGAGAATTTGAGTTTATGGAAATAAATAATTAAAAAATAATAATAAATGTAAATACTAGCTAAAGATAAATAAATAAATTAATATAATTAAATGTTGTGTTAAGTGGCAATAAAAATAGATAATATTTATGAGTTGTCATACAACTCATATATAGTAAATACTAAATAAATAAGAATAAAAATGATTCTTGTCTAGTTGTAAAGGAAATAAATAAGATAAAAAAATATATATTGTCTGGGCTGGTTGTAAATGGAAAAAAATAGCAAATTGTAAGAAAGGGATTTAGGTAGAATTTATTGCCTTTAATGGGGGGAATCTTCTGGAAGATATTGAGGGGATTTATCTCTCATAATAATCTTCAGCAAATGGAACTTTGGGGGGGGCAGAGGAGATGGGAGAGACTGATTTGTGGCTGTAGCAGTTGAACCTAGCATCGAATCTTCAGCCTAGTCAAGCAAGCGAAATCAGGTTCCTTTCTAATTTCTGTCTCAGTTTCATGTTGAAGCAAATGTTTGATTTATGATTTTTCCTGTCGATTGTAATTTCCTTGAGAAGTTAGAAGCCTTGTTATCAGATCCAATTGTGCACGTCTGTGTCATTGCATTTCTAGGAATCATCGATTGAAGTGACTGCCTATCTCTCACCCACTTCATCTCTATTTTTTTCAGTCTGTTGCGTCAACCATAACTTTATTTTTATGAACTAGGTTCCTCTAATTTTTTTATATATGGTGCACAACCTAGTTATCCAAATCATATCTGAAAATCAACCTTACCTAGTTTGTCATTTTGGAGATATGAATATTTTGTGACTATCTATCTCTCACCCATTTCATCTCCATTTTTTCAGTCTGTTACGTCAGCCATAACTTTACTTTTACGAACTGGGTTCCTCTAATTTTTTATATATGGTGCATGACCTAGTTATCCAAATCATATCCAAAAATAAGCCTTACCCAGTTTGTCATTTTGGAGATATGAATATTTTGTGACTATCTATCTCTCACTGATTTCATCTCTATTTTTATAGTTTGTTGCGGTAGCCATAACTTTTATTCTATGAACTGGGTTCTTTTAATTTTTTTATATATGGTGTATGACCTAGTTATCTAAATCATATCTAAAAATCAGCCTTACCCAATTTGTCATTCTGGCGATATGAATATTTTTTGACTGTCTACCTCTCACCCGTCTTGTCTCTGTTAAAATAGTTAGTTGTGTCACCAATAACTCTACTTATTTTGGTTGTTTGCTAGGTTATAAGAAGGCTATTAAATCTATATAGAATAGAAGTAGAAGAATTCAATTTGGATAGAGTGATTGTATATTAATGTTGATAAATTTAATTTAAATTGATATTGATTTTATTGCGATTTATTAGTAGAAATATGATAAGTAGGTTTAGAATTTAGGTTTGTAAATAATGTATTTAAGATTTGATTTATAAGTTTGTTTTATAAATTAGTTGATTACGAGTGGAATTATATAAGGTAAATGGAACTTGTGTAAATTGTATCAATGGTCATAATAGGGTCATGTTGTCAAGGTTTAGTTTTCCTGAGGCATAAAATAGTATGTCTTGATTTCTTGTGTATGCGATGTTGTAAGTGAATTTTGATGTGATAATAAAGTCTTTTATAGATCTGGTGGTTCATTAGTTGTATAGAGCATGTTTATTACTTGTGCTTAAGAAATGTCACGTTCTTATTAACCTTGTTGCTGAGAAAATGTTTGTATCATATTTATGTCTTGAACTCAATCAACCTCTTTCTTATTCCTAGACTTGGTATGTTAGCAAGTTAGAATGCTTTGTATTGGTTTATTCCTTTAATACTAGTGTTGGGTAAGGGATTTTAACAAGCTTGGTAATCATTATGAGGTGTAGACACCTCTAGAAGAACTATGTATTAGGTATGTTCATTTTGGTATTCATAGGACCAAAGTAGTAGTGGTTTATAGAAGATTGATCAAGTTGACACTTAAGCTTTCCCATAGCAACCTGAGCTTCTCTCTTCCTATTCGTGTGTTGAACAGAATTTGGTAAAACCTAGAAAAAGATTGTTCTTTTACATGTGCCCTATTAGTGTTCACTCTTGAGTTGATTTA
Organism: Cunninghamia lanceolata; assembly: GCA_027924645.1. Taxonomy (NCBI): domain Eukaryota; kingdom Viridiplantae; phylum Streptophyta; class Pinopsida; order Cupressales; family Cupressaceae; genus Cunninghamia; species Cunninghamia lanceolata. Next base: position 5,619,510 of record BSBN01000918.1, on the reverse strand, counting down.
GCCATGATACTTCTACTTGGTTTGAACCATGTCCTTTAAATGTGTTATGATCCTATCATATGCATGTGGTTAAAAGTGTGGTAGATTTGATGACGTTAGATCTATAGGAATGTTTTGTTGTTTTGTATTCCTTTCCTCTCAAGTTAACCTTAGAACAAGGTTCTTTCATTGTAGCTGAATAAGTTTTGTATCTTGTGATTCTAACTAGTGTAAAAGATTTATAACATTCTAATATTATAAGCTTTTAGTCTTGCTTATATAGTTATATTTAATAGTATTTACAAAATTGTCTAGATTATTAATGAAATCTACATCACTTGTAAATAGTGTAAATAATTGTTGTGTTTAATTTGTATGTCTTAGGGTTATTTGCATGTTGTTCGCATTCATTTTAATTAAATGAAATTAAAATAAGTCTTAGAATTATTAGTTACAGTTCTATATTGTTGAGATAGATTCACTTTATATTTGTTAGATGATTGATCATGAAATATTGATGAAGGATCTTAGTTTATGATGTGCATCTGAGAGTGAATGTGATGTGAGACCATTATGTTTAGTGGTCTCAAGTGTTTGTGTCATTTGGGGAAGTTGTTTCTAGAGGCCTAGGAGGGTGTGATTGTGTGGGGGTTGGCTATGTGTGCATCATGTGAGTTGAATGAACTGAATGCTTGAAATGTTGCCTCATATTCATGTTGGTATGATACATGTGCAAGATGGATAATGCCTTGCTCAGTGTACCTATTCATGTGGTTATGATGACTATGCAAGATGGATAATGCCTTGCTCTATGTGATGTGAAATGATGTGTATTTTATGTTGTAAATGCATCATGATGAGAATGTGATAGTTCATGCTTGGTTTATGTTTTGGGACAAGGATATAAGAATTGGTCCCTGTGATTATGTTTTGGTATGCAAGAAGGTAAATGTCTTGTATTGTATATGTTACTTGTCATTGTGATGGTAATTGTCTTGCTTCATGGATAGGGTCTTCTAAATGCAGGTAGGGGAGTGGCTTTCAATGTGGGGCCGGTGCCCAAAGTTGCTACCAGGGTAACCCATTGGAAGTTTTTAACCTAGTGATAACGTAATAATAAATTTAGAGGGTTGGGTAGTTTCTACACTAAATAAGATAATTGGATGCCTCACCCATGCCTGTAGTGCTCATTGAGGCTAAGGATGGGATGAGAAGGCCATGGTTGGCAAGATCAACTTCCTTATCCTCACGAAAGAAATGTTGGTTCTGCATGTGTCACCCTATGGGGTTGGTGTCTAGTGAGAGACTGCCAGGATAACCATAGATGGGGGCCAGCATCTGGACGGCCAGGATAACCCATGGATGGGGGCCGGCATCCAGTGAGAGACTGCCAAGATAACCCATGTTAGGACCATGTGATGACACTCTTCCCTACTGTAGCCTAGCATTCCCTAAGTGTGTTTTCCTCTTTTATTGTGTGATTACCTCTGGAAGTGTTGTTTGAGTTTTGCTTGTGATGTTCATATTGACTAGTGTTGTATTGGAGTCATGTGTAGTCCTTGCACCTGTTAGCCTATTGTCTTCTTGATTGTTTTCTTAGTGGGACCTTATTGTTATCTCCTAGCATGGGGGGTGGACCTTAGGGTTCCACATGGTCAGGTGGTTGTGCTGTTATCTCCATTGGTTTCCCATGCTGTTGTTCGTGTACGACAAGGATGTACCTCTTATAGCAGATTACAGATCTTGTTCTATCTTGAGGAGACAGATACTTATGTTCATGTTCTAGTCTTGTATATCATTTGAATCATGTGTTGTTATCTTGATGTATGTACTCCAATGTAATTAGGAAAGTGATATTGTAAACAATGTAATATTGTACTCTCTTGTAAAGGAAATTGTATATGTACTTGTATCTTTTTTTAAGATTGTCATGATTACTTGTTTGGTGATATAACATGGAAATGTATGTGTTTATTCATTTGATGCAATTAGATTAGAATGAACCATGGTCGTTAGTTAATTCATAATATTGGTTAGATCATGTTAATAATTGTTAGTAAAGAAGTCGTGGAATCCCTGGAGGATACAACTTAACTTGATATATGCTTAAATATGATTCACATTTCTTGTTATTTCTTTCTTTAAAAAAAAAAATTGGTCTTTTGTATAGCATAGTTGAGCTATTCCCTAGGGTTTTGTGGCGGGGCGTTACAACTTCCACATGTTTACAATTGCGTAAAAATGATTCACACCAATGAAATGAAACACTCCTAAGGATCATATCCCATCATTAATAACATCTAAAATCATACTTTAAAATTTAGGAAAAGATACACTATCACAAGCATACAACCCTTTCTAACATTACAACAAAAGAAACACATTATCAAGCACAACTCCCAAATCTTGAGAGCTGAGTATAAAGAACACTAAATTTAATTCATCATATCCATGGAATCATATTCAAACCATAATGTGTTTAATAATTCATCATATCCATGGAATCGTATTCAAGCCATAATGTGTTTAATAAGTAACTTCCAAATTTTAGTGTAAATTAGGCATAAGTGACATATAATAAAGACTTTACAATACACGAGTTTTCATTGCAAACATGATAAAAAAAAACTATATCAAATAGCCATCACTAAATGCTTACACATGGTATCTACATCCCCAAAACATTGATGGAATGTGATCAATTACAAGATAGTTTAATAATACATTAAAACCTAAATCAAAATATACAAATGATATCACTTTACATCCTTTCCCATATACAAGAATGGAAAGCTACAATCATCACTAAAGCTATAAGATCCTTGGTAGATCCTCCAATATGTGTAGTTCCCATTTGCATGTATTAACTATTACCTTGTGCTAACTATTCTATGATTGGGATCAAGGTTTTAATGAGATGGTTTTGATATGGTATAATTGTAGGATGGATGTGTACCTTGCTAGATTACACGTACTTCAATGGATTTTTGTTGCTTCATCTATGATCTTTATTGTCAAATTTGGTGCCTTGTTTGAGTTGGTAGGATATTCATGTAGGTGTGGATTAGCATATGTTTTGAATTAGTTGTATCCTAGCCTCACTGTGTTATTATGATATGTGGTATTGCTTGTGCTCATCGATTTCAACATTCGGATAATATTATGCATCGATATATATGAATCATGATTATGTTAGATGGTTTAGAGTCAAATGTGCATTTTGATATTACCTCATTGGTGGCTATATGTGTACTATACTTTGGTTATTATATATTAGACAAGTACACCTGATGGTTTCCTTAAGTGTACAAGAAAATAGGTTTTCCTCAGTGGTGATTAATAGTAGACAATTGATTTGAGTAAATGTTTAATGTGTTATGCTTTATTTTATCCCGTCTTGCTTGAAGTTGAGCTACAAGATGTACCTTGTGTGGCCATGTGAGCCTAAATATAAATTGGTTTATTCTAGATTTTCAAGTCATGTGTAGTTGCATAATTGTGCTTACGTGTTGCCCCATCCCCCATGGTTATGTTATTTGGTCATTTTCTATAAATTGCCTAATTTCAATGATTTAAGTTATTTAATTATTTTTCATTAAACTACCTAATTCCTGTGATTCAATTTATTTAATTATTTTTATGGATTTATTGTATGCTAGCAAAGTGAATTTTATGTTGGTAAGTGATTTTCATTGTAAGCTATATTTCTATAATGTACCCTAACATTGTTGTATGAAATAGTGGAATATGTCTTAGCCAAAAAATCATGTCAACATGTTATGCCTAACATGTATTTTTCTACAATTTGTATTCATCGTCAATTTTAAAAAAAGGAAAATAGGCATGTATATATTGAAGTTTCAATAGCTAATTTTTCTAATAAATAAATAAAGAGAAAAATAAATTATATTTTATCAAAAGAAAGGAAAAGCCCATTTTGGAGCATGGCATTTTGGGGGACAACTTTGTAAATCTTTTGTCTCTCTCTCCTCTATGGGAAAACATCCCTCTCTTGGGCATTGGGTTTTGTGAGTGAAACCCATAATTTTTGGATGGATTTGTGAAGGATTTCTTTCTTGTTGGGTGTAGAAGGAGCCTCCTTTGGCTAGAAACTCTCCCTCTCTTTTGTTGTAGGTTTGGTGAAAAGTAAGGGTTTAATTCTCCCTTCATTGTTCATATTTTCATGTATGTTTCCCATGCCCACCTTAAGTACCAGTTGTAATGGATTTCACATTTATATGAATGATTGTTTGTAGGGATTACTAAATTGATGGAGAATCAATTCAGCAATCCTCATTATGCATGTTGCGCTCTTAATCTTATAGTGTGTATTGGGTTATGAGTAGTCATCTTGTGGCTACCTCAACACTTAAATAATTTATATAAGCATTATTATCATCATATATCGGTACTTAGGTCATCCTAGGGGTTATAGAAAAGTATCTAAGTTAGATTGGGCAAAATCCAAGGTATAGTTAGGTATATATAGGAGCTAGTAGCTAGTTATTATCATCATATTGAGTATTGTGTTCTTCTTGAAGACTATTGGAGGTATCCCCCTTGAAGTGGATTAGGAGGTTTGCCTCTAAAAGTGAAATATTATCATCAAGTATCTACAACATATTTCCTATTGTATTCTTCTAAATTGTGCAAGTTGTTTCATTACAAGCGGTATTAGAGCATGATCTTGGCACCATGATGGCAAGAAACAAGGCTTTTTTCAATTTTGGTGGTCATTTCTAGACATGCATATCTCTCTCATTTTGGAAAATATTTTCAATATTTTTGGAAGGTTTTTCAAGGACATACTAAATCTACTATAGTCTAGATTATACGTCAATTGGAGTAGAATCAAGGGATTTGTTGCAGAATTAGGGTTTCCACCATTTTTGCTCCTAGGGCTACAATTCAATGATTTTTTTTATGATTTTTGGAGGGTTGAATAAGGGAGCGTTGAGAAATCTAAAGTCCTAATTTGGAGGCATTTGGAGTAGACTTGAGAATTTTATTATGAAATCAGGGTTTCCACCAAATTCATTCCCAAGGCTACAAATCAACAAATTTCTTGGAGATTTTTTTAGGGAAGTGAGAACTAGGCCCTAGTAAGTTACAATAAGAATTTTAGATTAATTTGATTCGTTTTGTGTCATATATTACAAAATTATTTTGTTACACCATGACAGTTTCTTCCACAAGAGGAAAAAGAATGCATTCACTCCTAGAAGGACTCGTGATAAAGTTAATACATTAGTGGAAGAGAGGGGTACTAGACCCATTGATATTAACTAACAAGCTGAAGGATGAAATATTGTCAAAGATGGATGGGAAGATAAAAGATCTCAAGGTGATGATGCAGAAAATGATAAATGGCCAAGGTTTTAGAGATTCTAAACATATGGAGTCACACAACAAGGATTAGGAGGAAGAGGGGTCTCCTAAGGGGAAGGGTGATTTTGAGTTTGAATCAAACTTCAAGATGGTTCCTCACCTAAATAATTCAATGGCTAGCATTCATACGAGATCTTAGAACCTGTTACAAAAGAAGAATACGTAAGAAGTAGTAGCAAAAGAAGAGGAAAAAGAAGGAGAAGTCAAACCAATAACATCTTACTATGTATTATCACTACTTTAAGAAATTTGAAAAGGATTGCATCCTAAAGAAGATTCTAGTTAGGCCATTCAATTAATTTTAGGGTACCATCTACCACCCTTTATCTCTTCATCAAAGGTCCACAAAAATGTTAGAGAAATGGAATAAAAACATCAACACCAACAAGAGTTACCCTCTAGTATAAAGGAGAACAAGGAAAAGGTACAAGAAAAAATGAAGTGGATCAATGCAAATTTCTAACTTAGACAATGCTACCTAAGCTAGACGCAAAGAGAAGACCCATCTTGAAGCCCAGGTTAATTCTCCAAATGCTCATGATGAATCTAAGGACTAGGACAATCAAAAACTACCTCATTAAATGTAAGTATTTAATAGTCAAAGTTATCACATGGGAAGATGAATATTTTATGCAAAATTTTCCTCAACACTAATCAATTTTAGATACTTCTATATAAAATCTTCATCATGTTGCCCATGATTGATGTTAAACCAAAAGGTTGACCCATCAATTTCTGATACAAGCAACAGAGTTAATGAATCCATGGGAGGCAGTTAGTCCATGTCATGAATCCCATGGGGAGTGTTGACCATTTGCCTACAAAATCCCCCTAGCATTATCAGGGGATTCAAACCCATGACCTTTCGCTTTGACACCAATTTTTGGCCCATGATTGACCTTAAACCAAAAGTTTGACCCGTCAATTTCTGATACAAGCACCAGAGTTAATGATGCAGGAGCATCCCTGGTTCAAGAGAAATCTTGCATCAACCAAAAACATTTGCATTTCAATTTGTTTGCAGATCAGTTTGTTTCTTTTCATTTTCTAGTTCAGTTCAGGTAGTTTAGTCTGAAGTAGTTCTTGCTTTGGTTTAGCATTTCTACACAATTGCATTTCAGATCCTATGGAGCTAGATTTAGCATCTACATTCATTCATTTACATCATATCTAGAATTTAGAGATCCGTATGTCAATACCGGAAAGATATCACTATCAGAAGTTGACTGTTTCTCAGAGCAGAGCATCCTGATATTCACTGGCAACCAGTTGAAGGAGAAACTTACGGAAGCATTTCCCAATCTTTGGAGCCTAATGACACATCATTCAATGATCTTTGGTTTGTGGTTGACCTTCTTAGGAAATCTGCACACCATTCCATTCATTTACTGGAAGTGTCTATGCATTTAGGTCTGACCTATTTGTGTTCACACGTTACATCTCTTCTTTGGAATTTGTGACCTTCCTTGGCTGACGCAGAGGAATCTATTGATCCGGATTTGATATATATTGATGTAAATGATCCTTTGGAAAGAAGTTAGCAATTAATTTAGAATTCTTAGTTTAGATTTTTATGTGAAGGGAGCTTCAAAGCCTTATCTTGCGCATGTATGTAATCAGGCATGTGAGCCCTAATTGTAAGCCCGCATGTTGCCAGCCAATTTCTATTTGAATTCTATGATATACTGAATGACTGAATCTACATTTGTTCTATTTCTTTGAGTTGTTTTCATTATGTTTACTCTTGCTACATGGTCTAGATAGTTCATTCTGTGAACCGTCCTACCGTGACTGCACTAAGTGGTATTAGAGCAAAAGTTTGAATCTTTGGGAGTGAATTGAGCAAAGTTGGCGAGGGAATTCCATAAGATCTTTCTGTGGACAGATCGCCAAATTGAGGCAGGGTATTTGTGTTGCAACCAATCGCCAATTGTGAGGTAGTTGTCACCTTGTAGCCCCATCACCAAACCTGAGGTAGTTTACACTTGATCCTAGGATGAATGCCATCGAGACAAGTTGTTGTTGTTGGAACAATGGCTAGTAGAATAGATGAGATGATGGAGATAATGAAAATAATGCGAATTCATTTGGATGCTGTTGAAGAAGATAGGTGAAGAGGATTGACACCAAGACCTAATGGTGAAAGCAATGAGGAGGAAGAATTTCAATCTGTTGAACAAACTAGTGAAACCCTAGAAGGTGATGAAGAAGAAGAATCAGATCAAGTAAATATGTTGTGAGTTATTTCAAAGATTAGAAAGAGACCTAGAGTTGATGTGCCAAACTATACTAGTAATTTGAATCCTGAAGAATTGATTAACTGGATAAATGACATGGAGGAATACTTTGAATATGAGGAAATTGAAGATCCGGAGAAGGTGAAATTTGCAAAGACAAAGTTGAAAGGACATGCTACTATATGGTGGAAAGAAGTTCAGTTGGAAAGAAATAGAAGGGGAAAAGAAAAGATTACAAAATGGGATAGGATGGTGAAAAAACTGAAGAATCAATTTATACCTGCTGACTATGAGTTAGAGCTGTTGAAAAGATTACAAAACCTGAGACAAAAAGAGAAATATGTGGAGTACACTAAAAAATTTCATAAGATGATCATAAGAATAGGACATAGTGAAGCAAACAAGGAGAAAGTGGCTAGATACATCAATGGACTAAGATTGAACGTTCAAGAAGAACTAAGCTTGGTGAGGATGACATCTTTAGAGGAAGAATATCAGTTTTCCCTAAAAGTTGAAGAGAAGCTGAATAAGAGACATGATCAGAGACAGAGAGGCAGAGGAGGTAAATTTCAGAGAGGTAGAACATTTTCTGGAGGAGACAGATCACATCCGGAGAAGAACAAGTTTGACAACACATTCAAGGAGGATAGAGACAATAATGCTTACCAGAGGAATGACATAAATTTTCATCCCAGAGGCAACTATAATGTATACCAGAATGAAGGATACAGAAGAGAAGGAAGAGGATTTGATAAGAGAACATTCAGAGGTACTTGTTTCAAGTGTGGAGGTGAAGGACATAGAGCATTTGAATGTAATCAGGGTAGTACAAGTAAGAGGATAGAGAATAGTGGAAGAACAACCTAGTTAAAGAGAAACCTGTTGGATCACCTAGTTCTATTTGTAAACTGGAGAAAGGAGAGTCACTTATGATGAGAAGATCACTATTTCAAGAAGAAGCAAACAAGGAACCACTGTAGAGGAAGAGTTTATTCAGGACAAGATGCAAATCAGGAGGTAAGTGTTGTAAAGTTGTGATTGATAGTGGTAGTTCAGATAACCTAGTTTCAGAGAAGATGGTGAACAAGTTGAAGTTGGAAAGATTCAAACACCATATGCCCTATCAGATAGCATGGATTTAGGATGATCATAAGGTACTGGTGAGTGAACAATGTTTGATGAAATTTCATATTGGATCTTATCATGATGAAGTCTTGTGTGATATTATGCCTATTGATGTTTGTCATATCTTGTTGGGTAGACCTTGGCAGTATGATAGAAAAGCTATACATGATGGGAGAAAGAATACATATACTATAACAAAAAATGGGAAGAGGATTACTTTGATCCCTTTGGAGGATGATCTTAAAGATGTGGTATGTGGGAATGCTAGAATCTATTTGGTAGATGAAAGAAATTTTCTGGATGGTTTGAGACATGAGAATATGTGTTATGCCTTGATTCCTAAGAAACCTAAAGCATTGAAGAAAGAAGAATTGCCACCAAAGGAGATAAGAGAGTTGCTGACAGAGTATGAAGACATCATATCAGATAATGTGCCTGATGGATTGTCACCTATAAGGAGTATTAGTCATCACATGGATCTTATACCGGGAGCAAGTTTGCCTAACAAAGTAACACATAGAATGAAGAATTCAATAGACAGATACAAGAGTTATTGAGGAAAGGTTTGATCAGAGAAAGCTTGAGTCCTTGTGCCGTACCTGTAGTGTTAGCACTGAAGAAAGATGGAGAATGGAGAATGTGTACTGGCTCTAGAGCAATAAACAAGATCACAGTTCAATATAGATTTCCTTTACCTAGGATGGATGATATCATGGATTGTTTGAGTGAAGAAAAATATTTCATAAAGATAGACTTGAAGAGTGGATACCATTAGATCAGAATCAGAGAAGGTGATGAATGGAAGACTGCTTTTAAGACAAATGAAGGATTGTATGAATAGTTAGTGATGCCTTTTGTATTGACAAATGCACCGAGTACTTTCATGAGATTGATGAATGAAGTCTTGAAGAGATTCTTGGGTAAGTTTGTGATTGTATACTTGGATGATATTCTGATTTTTAGTAAAACAAAAGAGGAACATTTGTGGCATATTAGACAAGTTTTGCAGAGGTTGAGAGAAGAGAAATTGCTGATAAACATCAAGAAGTGTAGTTTCATGAAAGAAGAGTTGGTATATTTGGGATTTATGTTTTATGTGGAAGGATTGAAGATGGACCCTAAGAAAGTGAGAGAAATTATTGAATGGGCTACATTGGAGAGCATTGAAGAGGTTAGATCATTTTATGGATTGGCTAGTTTCTACTGAAACTTAATCAGAAACTTCAGTTCAGTTTGCAACCCTATGACAGAGATAATGAGAGGTGACAGAAATGATTTTAAGTGGACATCAGGAGCAGATAAGAGTTTTGAATTGTTGAAACGGAAAGTGACAGAGAAACTTGTTTTGGCATTACCAGATTTCAATAAGGTATTTCAAGTTGATTATGATGCAAGTGGGAATACAATTGGAGAAGTATTAAGTCAAGAAGGTAGACCTGTAGCTTATTTCAGTGAGAAGTTGAATGATGCAAGGAGAAGATATTTAGTCTATGATCAAGAGTTCTATTCCATAATTCAAGCCTTGAAGAAGTGGAGACATTACTTGTTACCTAAGGAGTTTGTGTTGTATACAGATCATCAAGCTTTGCAATATTTGAACAGTCAAGGTAAGTTGAATCAAAGATGTATGAGATGGGTAGAGTTCATGCAAAGTTATACTTTTGTGTTGAAGCATAGGAGTGGAAAATCAAACAAAGTTGTTGATGCCTTGAGTAGAAGAAGAAACTTGTTGATAGAAATGAGAGTTAAAGTGTTGGGTTTTGATGAATTAAAGAACATGTATGAGGGAGACACTGATTTTGTAGAACCTTGGAAAGCATGTAAAGAACCTATTGTGACAAATAGGAGTAAGTGGTTGGACTATTTCATTCAAGAAGATATGTTGTTCAAAGGAAATTAGTTGTGCATACCTAGAAGTTCAATGAGAGATAATTTGATCAAGGAAAAGCATAGTGGTGGATTGGCAGGACACTTTGGCATTGATAAGATAGTAGCTTTGGTAAGTGAAAATTACTTTTGGCCTTACATACATAAGGATGTTTAGAGATTTGTGTAGAGTTGTAGTGTTTGTCAAGTTGCAAAAGGGAGTAGTCAGAATACTGGATTGTATAAACCTTTGACAGTACTGGAGAGACCTTGGGAAGATATAAGCATGGATTTCATGATGGGATTGCCTAAGACACATAGAGCACATGATTCAATATTTGTAGTGGTTGACATATTTTCAAAGATGGCTCATTTCATACCTTATAAGAAGATAACTGATGCAGTGCATATAGTTGACCTATTTTTTAAGGAGATTGTGAGATTGCATGGATTACCTAAGAGTATAGTTTCAGACAGAGCTACAAAGTTGTTGGATACTTTTGGAGGACACTTTGGAAGAAGATGAAGACAGATTTGAAGTTTAGTTCATCTTTTCACCCACAGACAGATGGATAGATAGAGGTAGTGAATAGGAGTTTGGGAAATTTGTTGAGATGTTTGGTTGGAGAGAAGATAGGAAGTTGGGATTTGATTCTTTCACAAGCAAAGTTTGCATACAATAATTCAGTGAACAGGAGTACCGGAAGAACACCTTTTGAGATTGTTACCAGAGTGAACCTTAGAGGAGTGGAAGAACTAAGAGACATCAGTATAGAGGAAAAGAGGAGTGCAAAAGCAGAAGAATATGTAGATCACATGAAGACAGTGCATGATCAGGTTAAGAAACATTTGGAGAATATGAATAGTAAGTACAAAGAGAAGACAGATGAGAAGAGAAGACATAAGGAATTTGAAGTTGGAGATGAAGTAATGGTGTACTTGAGAAAAGAAAGATTTCCAGTTGGGACATATAACAAGTTGAAGATGAAGAAGTTTGGACCTTGTAAGATACTCAGCAAATTTGATTCAGGAAATGCATATGCAGTGGAATTACCAGAGACATTAGGTATATCACCTATTTTCAATATTGTAGAGCTATATCAGTATCATGAAGCAGAGTTCAGTGACAACATGGAAGGATATTTGAAGAAGCAGTTACCACAACAAGCACTGGAGAAAATTGAAGACAGTTTGGATAGCAGAGTTAGACACAGCACTAGAGGAAGACAATACAAAGAATATCTTGTGAAGTGGAAAGGCAGACCGGAAGAAGATTCATCATGGATTTCTCTGGCTGAGGTGGACCATCTTGGTTCTCCCCTAGCCCCAGCAAAGTGAGGGACTCAATTTTTCAATAACTTCAGATGTCTAATGCAGGAGCATTCCTAGTTCAAGAGCAATCTTGCATCAACCAAAAACATTTGAATTTTAGTTTGTTTCCAAATCAATTTGTTTCTTTTCATTTTCCAGTTCAGTTTAGGCAGTTCAGTCTAAAGCAGTTCCTGCTTTGGTTTGGCATTTCTACACAATTGCATTTCATATCCTATGGAGCTAGATTTAGCATCTACATTCATTCATTTACATCATATCTAGAATTTAGAGATCCGCATGTCAATAGCGGAAAGATATCGCTATCAGAAGTTGACTGTTTCTCATAGCAAAGCATCTTGATATTCATTGGAAACCAGCTGAAGGAGAAACTTGTGGAAGTGTTTCCTAATCTTTGGAGCCTAATGACACATCATTCAATGATCTTTGGTTTGTGGTTGACCTTCCCAAGAGATCCGTACACCATTCCATTCATTTACCAGAAGTGTCTATGCATTTAGGTCCGACCTATCTGTGTTCACACGTTACATCTCTTCTTTGGAATTTGTGATCTTCCTTGGCCGACACGGAGGAATCTATTGATCCAGATTTGTTATATATTGATGTAATAGATCCTTAGGAAAGTAGTTAGCAATTGATTCAGAATTCTTAGTTTAGATTTTTGTGCGAAGGGAGCTTCAAAGCCTTATCTTGTGCATGTATGTAATCAGGCCTGTGAGCCCTAATTGTAAGCCTGCATGTTGCCAGCTGATCTCTATTTGAATTCTATGATATACTAAATGACTGAATCTACATGTGTTCTATTTCTTTGAGTTGTTTCCATTGTGTTTACTCTTGCTGCACGGTCTGGACAGTTCATTCTGTGAATCCTCCTACCGTGACTACACCAGTTAATGAATCCATGGGAGGTGGTTAGTCCATGTTAGAATCCCATGGGGAGCACTAACCATTTGCCAACACATCATTCCCTATACCATATTTGATCAGCAAATTGTTCCATTCTACGAGTCTCCTAGTCCTCATCTCCTTTGTGGATTGTAGACACCCTAAAATGACCAAGTCGCCACATCACTGGCATTTCATCAATTCTTCTAATCACCTGCATTCAACATTAATTAAATAATCTAATTATTTAATTAATTTCACCAAATTCTTCTAAATCACAAAATTGTGACATTAATTAAATAAATCCTCTTTATTTAATTAATTAAATCAAATTTATCTATTATTCTTCCACAATTAAATAATTTTAATTATTTAATTAGATCATTCTCACCTTCCAAAATTCACATCCACATTAATTAAATATATCCCACTATTTAATTAATTCAACAAATTCCCTCTTATCTACAATTAAATAATTCTTAAATTATTTAATTAAATCAAATTCAATTCTTCCAAACAATTAAATAATTCCTAATTATTTAATTAAATCAAATTCATTCTTCCAAATTTAAATAAATCAAATCAAATTTATTTAAATTCTTTCATTCTCCAAAAATAAGATACAATCAAATATTTTATTTATTCTTCCAAATCATGCACAACAATTAAATAAATCTATTTATTTAATTTGCTTTCTTATCTACAAATATCTTTCAAATCTTCTAAAAATAAGTCTTCTTCTCCATGCACACAAAATTAAATAATTTATTATTTAATCTCTAAAATCATGCAAAAGCAAATCTAAAGTTGAGTTATCTATTCACTCAACCTTATTTTTATCAGTTTCTCTTAAATTAGAAAAAAACTTTCTAATTTATGAAAAGAATGTCTTATCTTTATAAAAGAAAGTGTTTAACTCAAATAAAATAGCTTTTGTGTGACACTTGTCTTCTTCTTACTCATTGCATGTTCCTCAACTGTTCTCCTCCATTGATTCTTCTGAATTATCTGGACTGTTGATCGATCTTCATTGAAACCTACATAAACCCTCCTCGTCTCCTTCACACTCTCTCTTCGATTTTATTCTCAAGCATACTTAACAGTGCTTTGAGCATACAAACGCGTCGATTGAGCAACTTTACGATCTTTTGACATTGATTTTTGAGCACTACACTTGCTTGTTGCAACCATGGTTTCGCAGCAATATTGAGCAATCCACATTCAATCCAAAGGGAACAATACAAATCTTGGTGAAAGCTTTCATGTTTCTTTGATTATTATTAATGGCTTTTACTTAGATCGGTTCTCTTTATGTTATTGGGTTTTTGATTTGTTTAGTTTAATTTAGTCATTTTTCCTCATACACATTCTGGCACGCCCGGTGGGACCCACTAATCCCTCTTTTTCTTTGAGAAATTAATTATTTTTAAAGTCACAGTATGGAATAGCACATCTCAACACAGAAAAGCGCCTTTGGTAGAGCAGTACAGCGCTTTCGGGCCATCCTGCAGCGCCTTTGGTAGCATAGAATCGCGCTTTTGGTAATACAGTGAAGTGCACCTGAGAAAATTAGCAAAGTGTTATTGGTATAACAGTAAAGCACTTTTGGTAATAGTAAAGCGCTATTGGTATGACAGTAAAGTGCTTTTGGTAATAGTAAAGCGCTATTGGTATAACAGTCAAGCGTTTTTGGTCAGGATAACAGGCTTGCAAACTTCAAAACCCCATAACTTTCTCAAAACTTAACGAAATTCGACGCTTTTTTTTTTTAAATTGCATAGAAAATCATAAGGAGTCCATTGGTGATATTTAATATCTTGTATCTCATCATATTTGTTACCAATTTTATGGATTTCACTTATTGTTAGGGTTTTTTGACTTGATTTCTGACATATTGTTCTTTTTCTTTGGAGCTAATATCACTTGGTGTAGTGTCTTATCACTTATCAACATCCTAGATCATCACTCAATCATTCAATCATCCTTTGATCTAGCGTTTTTGACAAAATATTGTTTTTTAGAGGCCTATTATTACACTGTGCGTTTGGTAGTACAGTAGCTTGCTTTTGGTAGCAAAGTAGCTTGCTTTTGGTCAAAGTAGCTCGCTTTTGGTAGAATAGTACTATGCTACTGGTAGCACAGTGCATCACTTCTGGTAATACAGTAAGTCGCTTCTGGTCTGTAACACATCGCTTTTGGAAACACAATGCAACGCTTTCGGTAAGACAGTAGCTTGCTTTTGGTCAAACTGATTTGTTTTTGCTAACTTGTGAATTTTTTTAGAACTAACTAACTTGTTGCAGTTTCTTACTACTCACATAGAGCAAATAGGTGTTTTTAACATGTTCATGTAGGACGAGCGTTGAAGAAATCTTGATTTATCCCACTAAGTCTTAGAAACACATTGCCTTCTTAAAGGATAATTGAACAAATCATTTCGGCAATTTAAGTCTTAGGAACATACTGCTTTTCTTAAGGGACAATGGACATGTATGTGAAAACACCTCAATTTTCTTAGGGACAATGGACATGAATGCCAAACACTTCAATTTCATAAGGGATAATTGACAACTACAAATGTGTGTGTGCCTAATTTAGTTGCACCTTATTTTTCTTATAAAGGGACAATTGAACCTTTGTTTGACGTGCTTGCTCTTACATTTCAGTACTTCCTTTAGAAGGGCCTGCTTTTGGATTGCGCTTCATCCAAAAGGGACGACCCTAAGCAGAGTTTTCCTTTGAATCGCTATATAAGAGGGATAAGGTGAAAGCCAAGTCCTAACTGACATCAGCCTTACCTTGTGGTGCCAAACCAAAAAGAGGTGTACTAGCTCTTTGTGGAAATAATTTTCACATTGAGCAAAGTGTTTGATACTCTTAGTAGGATTGGTTAAAGCTTTTAGAATCTTGTCACATTGCTCGTAAGGCATTGGTCCCTCAAAATTACTAAGAACCATTTTAGATAGTGACTACCTAACCTACCTCTAAACATTGCGGTAATCATCAGTGCAAGGGGAATCGATTTAAGCCCTTAAGACACTCACCATTGGCTCCCTTGAGATGAGATAGTATTCCCTTGGCCATAAAGCTCTTGTGACCTACTTGAGCTTTCCAAGGGGAGGGTGAGATATCCCTACCTATCATCTCTCGCAAAGATACTAAATATCTGACACTTTTATGGAATGATATTTTTATTGATGGAGTATTAAGCTGTGAGCTGATCTACTGCAATGAAACCTTGTCTCTAGGGATAAAAAGTGCTTGTTATTTGATTGCAAATTGTCTTATACCTGTGGAAACATTGGGCTTTTTTGTGAGCCTCGAACATACACTATCTGTTGTGTCAGTCCTTTTTGCCACTTGTTTGCTGTGTTTTCTCTTGCCAAAAATAAATTTAATCAGAGCCATAACCAAATCTCTCAAAATTTGCCTTTTAAAGCATTAAACACTACTTAGCGCCTTTCGTATTACAACAGCTCACCTTTAGTAGAATGGTAGAACGCCTTTGGTATAATAGTACCTCGCCTCTTGCAAAACCCACTTTAGCGCCCTTGGTATAACAGTAGCTCGCTTTTGGTATCCGTGGCTCACCTTTGGTATAGTAGTACCTCGCCTTTGGTAGCTCAGTCCATCGCCTTTGGTCTAACAGTAGCACGCTTTTGGTTGCACAGTCCTGCGCCTCTGGTCAAAACAATATAGCGCCTTTGGTCCAGTTACTTGTGCATCAGAGTTTGTCTTTTTTTTCAACACACCAAGCAGAATCCCAGCATTACCTTTTGTCCTAGTGTATTCCATGGTAACTACTAGGCTCCAGCAAACTATGAAGTCCAGGCAAGTTGTCCCTAGGAAGCGCAAATCGCCTCCTCACACACCGCAATCGAGTCGTCTCAACATTACTCCCAAGGTCACTCCTAGAACACCCGCGGAAAGATCTACCAAATCTCCCAGCATGTCGCACGTCGACCAACCAAGCAATTCCCAAGAGGGTAGGGTCCCTTTGGTAAGTACACCCCAATACACCACCGGTATACCTCAGGATTTTGTCCCACAAGGTTATACTATTGGTCACGTACCATCTCAGGAGGAAAGGGTCCCTTTGGTAAGCATTCCTCATTATACTACAGGCATGCCTCCCGATTTTGTGCCACAAGGCTATACTGCAGATCTAGCCCCATCTCAAGAAGAGCGACACTTTGAAATAAGTCAATCCTCTCAAGAAGATGAGCAAGATCTTGAAGAATTCATGCAAGATCCTCGGGCCATAGCCGCAATTGACAAAATCCTTAGCGAGAACCAAGATCATTTCTTTCGCTTACTAGCAGAGCAAGGAGCTAAATTACCTAAAGATTTCAACCTATCCAATCTTAGCGAGCCTAGCAACACCCAAGACACCATACAGGTGGTGCAAAACATGTCAACGGTGACCATGCCCTTACCTTAACAGAACTCGTAGTATAGGAATCCTCTTTTTCAAAACCCAACAGGAGAGAGGGCCATATCACCGCTTCTGACTCCTATGGAGATCTTCAAAAACCAACAAGAAACTCTCCAACATCAAGCAGAGTTAGCTAAGCAAGCCACCTTAGCTCGATCGAATATGCAACCACCTCCTAAAGTGTCCACACCAATCACAAGTGGAATCTTGGTTACCCTGTCATGAATAGGTTTCCCACCAAATTACAATCCGGGGAACAACTATGTAGCCATGCAACAAGGGTCTCAACATATACCACCTCCCATATCATCAAACCTCCATGTCTCTCAACCAATTAGAGTCATGCAACCCCAACCACAACATTCTTCTACGCTCATCATCAATCCGCCTCAACCATTGCAAGTCACTTCTACCTATGTCCCTCCTCCGCTACGTTCATCAGCGCTAAATTTCTTCAACACATTGCCTATCCACCCACAACATTCCCAACATCAAGTTTCCCAAAGCTTTGTGCCACCATCACAACCAAATCTAATGCACTTTAGCTTTCCTCCACCCAATTCTTTTCCTCAACCATCACAAATTCAACATTCTTACCTAGCGCCACCCCCACCTCCTCCTCATCAAAGCATCCAATTCTAACCCAATCTCAACCCAATGTACAATGCATATGACCCCAACCAATCTTACAACCCTCATAACACCAATGTTCATGGCTTACACTACAATCTTCCATATGGGCATCAACAACCACTTCTTGGACAATAGGAGATGCTTCCAACTCCTCCCACAGTGATGGAGCTAAAAATTGCGGAAGTGCAACAACAGCTATTTGATCTTAGGTTTGGCCACACCAAGAAGACCTTCTCTTTAGAAGAAGTGTGTCCTTATCCTTTTGATCGGTCATTACCAATGATCCCTTTTCCTCAAAATTTCACTATTCCCAAGTTTGATAAATACAAAGGAAAAGGAGACCCAAAAGACCATCTCAGGGAATTCTATCTTGCTTGCTTCGAGGTCTCACATAACGACACGTATCTTATGCGTCTCTTTCCTCGCAGTCTTGGAGGTCAAGCTATAGAATGGTTCTCACACTTACCTACAGGTATCAAGTCTTTCAACGAACTAGCAGAGAAATTTGCCACCCATTGTTCTTACAACGCAGAGCATGAGATTTCCATGACTGATCTATGCAACGATAAACAGAAAAATGGTGAAACTTTCATTTCTTTCCTCCAATGATGGAGACAAATGGCTAGCAAATTCCCTTTCAAGATTTTGGAGAAATAGCTTGTTAGCATATTTGTGCAAAACCTCAACCAAGAGTTAGGTTTCCATTTGCAAATTCTTAGTGCTACAACCTTTAACGAAATCACATACAAGGGAATCAACATTGAAAAAGCCCTCATTGCTAAGGGTGTGGTCAAAATCTTCAAAGACACGAAAGACAATGCTCCTCATCAACAATCGAATGATAAACCTAAGTTTTGGAATAAGAACAAAAACATGGTCAACGATGGGGTGGTCGATTCTAAACATGTCCAAACGTTGCAAACACCACTACAACTCTCCAAACCAAGTCAAGCTCCACCTTAACAACAGTAACAATAGCGACAACCATATCAAAATCAACAACAACAACAACAGGAGCAACCTCAACAAGATTACCCGCCGTGACATCAATTCACTCCCTTGGGAGTGCCTATAGAGTCAGTCCTACAACAGATCTTATAGAAAGGACTCATCACGTTACCAGATGCTCCCCCATATGGTGAACCTATTTACAAAACTACGTGGTATAGAGAAAATGAATACTATGAATTCCATAGGAGCAAAGGGCATCAAACTGCATCATGCATGAAGCTCAAGCACCTAATCCAAAATCTCATCGAAGGCAATCAAATCACTTTTGAGAATGAACCACCAGCTCAACACATGAACAAAGATCTCGACATGTACAAGGAACCATTCCCTCATCATGGTCCACCTCCTCCTCAGGATAGAGGTAAAGGTATCAATCATGCGTCCACTTCCTTTGATTCCATTGTAGGTCATTTTGAAGAGAGTCGAGTGTCTACCCTCACAATCAAAGACAAATCTACGGATTGCACTGTTACATCTCACCATGGTCGTGTCACCATTTGTGGTCCTACACCTAGTCTTCCAGCTTAATCTGATTATAATCTGGTCAAGCATTTAGGGAAAACGCCAGCATAGATCTCTATTTTGGATCTTCTACGGTCATCACCTGCACATAGAGTAGTGCTAGAAAAAGCCCTCCAAGAGTCTTCGGTTCCCAACAACATAGCAGTTGCAGATTTCCAAGCTATAGTAGGTAACATTGCTTCACCCTACAATGTTGTCTTCTCTGAGAAAGACCTCCCTTCCCATGATCCTTGTCACAATGATGCCCTTCATATTGAAGTTCTCATCCATAAGCGTAAAATCAAATGTATACTCATAGATGGTGGTGCTGGTCTCAACATCTGTTCTTTAAAGTTACTTAAGCAATTGGGATACTCTGAGGATCATCTCAACAATGATCAAAGTATTACAATCAAGGGATATGATGATGCAGAACGCCATTCAGAAGGTGTTATCCACTTGCCTATACAATTGGGCCCTGTCATGCTTGAAACCAGGTGTCAAGTCCTTGATATTTAACTACCTTACAACATTATCCTAGGCCGCCCATGGATCCATGCAATGAAAGCTTTTCCCTCCATGTATCATCAATCTCTAAAGTTCCCATACAATGGTACGAAGATCACTATCCCAGGAGACACCAATCCTTTTGAATTCTGTCGTGTCTTGCAAGGCAGTTATAAGAATTGCAACCAGGTGCCTAACAATGAAAAAGCCCTTGAATCCCCACTATATGTCAATCCTAAAACTCTGACCCAAGCCTCTACCAGTAACCCAAATCCTCTACCTGAGATCAAGGCTCACATCCATGATATAGGCTTCGGATCTTATGATATCTCAAAATCTTGTTGTGTAGGGCGGAAGCCTTTATCTCCAAAATCTTACGGCAAACCACCCATTGCCAAAGTAACCAAAAAAGCAGCTATTCCTCCCCCAACATTCCTAACCCAATTCCAACATGGACGGTTATTGGAAGAGGAAACTATTGAGGATATTTCTTCTTGGCTCTATAAGGAGAAGGAACTAGTCACAATACCAGTCAAGTAATATGGCAATGGCTTAAGAATAGTAAAAAACATGGGCTATAAAGGCAAAGGTGGCCTTGGGAAACAGAATCAAGGAACTATGGAACCCATTATTGTGACAAAGAAACTAGACAAGAAGGGATTAGGATTTGGTAAGAAGGTACCACATGCCTTGGACATCGAGTATATCCTCGATGAGGTAGCTGACACTTTTCCCACCGATTTGACGTCTACAGAGGATATCATCGATGACTCTTCCCTCCACATGACCAACCTCTTCGCAGAATCCTCCATTTTTACGCTATCCTCCGTATCCTTTGTTGCAAGTATGAGGTCATCCAGTGTTGTCATTGATATCAACATACTCATATTGCATTGGTAAGAAGGTTTGGATGAGCTGTGTGTTGAGGATATTGAGAAAAGTAGTCTCAATCAGGAACAGTGAAGAACAGTGATAAGAAGAAGGCAAATGTACTCAATAGGTTGAGAATCAGAGGATGCAGATTAAAGGGTTTGTAGATATGAGTCTTGAGATGATCCAGTTAAGATTTCAAAGGTCCGCATGAAGATATGAAAAAGTTGTGATTGGTCAAGTAGAACCGATTCCGGGAGATGCTCCAGATGAACAGAGTGTCACAAAAAGGTCCGGTGAGATCCGGAGGTGCATTATCGGACTCTGTAGATTGGAAGGAGTGTTTGGGATGTCCTTGTGATGTGTCATCTCAATTTGTACAAAGTTTGGAGGTCCGAAAGAACCTTTTTCAGTTTGACAGTCACGATAGACTATGTTCTTGAAGTTTCAGATGAAGAGGAGAAGAGATTCTAGTGAGTAGAGGAAGTGCGGATGTACCTGGTTAATCAGGCAAGCTTGTGAAGGTTCTTGGATCATGTTGAGGTTATGTTGTCGGTCTGCATTGGTGGTAGAGCCTAGAATTGAAGATATTCTTCCAGATGAAGTTCTTGTTCAGACTAGCTGACCGGATGAGTTGTTCATCTTGCGAATGTTCTTGTGGTGGCTGACCGGATGTATTAATCATCTTGCGAATGTCCTTATGGTTGATTGCCAACTTAGATGATTGTTCCTAAGTCGATGTCTTGTATAAATAAAGGTTTGTGAGTTCATTTCAAAGTGTGTTGAGCAGCGGATGAGTGTGGTATAGTGAAAGAGCAAAGGGCACAGCAGAAGTACCTCGAGCTTAAATGGAACTGATCCAGACATGGTAAAGATGTCAATCTCCAGTTCAAGATTGTGATTCTTATCACTTTGTAGATAGTGTGTCTCTTGTAGGTAGTGTGCCTCTTTGTGAGCAGTGTGCTCGGGTAGTGAGCCCTAATTGGCATGTGCCATTCATTTTTCTTATTCTTCTAATAGAGAATAATCCTTGGGTTAATCACCCCGTGGTTTTTTCCTTAACCAGGTTTTCCACGTCAAAATCTTGGTGTCTAATGTGTTGATGTTTATCTGCTCTTGTGTTTATGCATTATGCTTTCATGGATGGTTAATTGATATGCTATTAACTAACAAAGAAGAATCAAGTGTTTGAAGTAGAAGCAAGTTTTTGTACAACTGATTCACCCCCCCTCTCAGTTGTGTGCCCTAGATCTAACAATTGGTATCAGAGCCAAGTTCCTCTGAAAGGAGCTTAACCACTTGAGGAGATCCAGGATGTCATCATACAAGAAGGATAGTCTGAAGTTTGATGGAACCAACTTCACTCTCTGGAAAGGTCGCATGAAATGTCATTTGGAGTGTATGGGAAAAGCATACTTGACCATGGTCTCAAAACCATATGTTCCTCCACAGGGTGGTCTGACAACTCTGAATGAAATCACAGATGCTGAAAACAATCTGTGGACCAAGGAAGCTCTTCTAAGCGCATTGAATGACTCAGATCTCTCAAATGTTATTGACCTACCAACTACATATGAGATCTGGACTCAACTGGACCTTCTGTATGAAGGAGATGAGTTTGTCAAGAGTGCAAGGTTGCAAAGTCTGAAAGGGAAATTTGAAAGATTGAAGATGAGAGATGATGAAAATATCACTACCTTTATGCCAAGAGTGAATGAGCTAGTGTGTGGAATCAGGAATGCTGGTGGAGTTCTGGATGAAAATGAAATTGTTTGCAAAAATCTCAGATCCCTTCCTACTGCCTACAAAATCAAGGTTGCTGCCATTGATGAATTCAGAGCCTATACAACTGTCACAAAAGAGCAACTAGCTGCCAAACTGGCTGCATTTGAAATGACTGAGTTTGGAGATGACCCCCCCAAGACTGAATCTGCATTCAAAGCCAGTGCCTATGTGAAAGGCAAACAAAGATTTGATTCAGGAGAGAACTCTTCAAGGAAGCTGTCATGGTATGATCAAGCAAGAAAAGACATGGAAGAGGAAGAAGTAGAAACAGCTCAACTTGAAGCCCTCATTGCAAAGAGACTACCAAGAGGGTCTAGTAGGTATGAATGAAAACTACCCTTTAAGTGCTTCAACTGCAATAAAATTGGTCATTTTGCTTCAAGATGTCCGGAAAGATCTACAGGGTCTAATACTAACAGAAAAAAGGTTTCAAAAGAACTACTATTATGTTAATGAAGAAGATGACAATGAAGGAGTAACAGATGATGAATCAGAAATAGGAAACAAATCCAGAAATGAATGGGTGTTTATTGCCATCAAGGAAGAAGAACCAATATCCCCTGAATCTGTCAATCATAAGGTTGTAGAAAGAGCTTTGGTTGCCCAAGTTGAAGAAAAGGATGATTGGGTTATTGACAGTGGATGCTCTCACCATATGACTGGTGACAAGAACAAGTTCTTAGATTTGGAAAGGTATGAAGGAGGAATGATAAAGTTTGGTGACAATTCTGCAGGCAGAATCAGAGGTAGGGGAATTATTTCTTTTGATGGAAAGAGCAAAACCGGTAATGTACTAGATGTTGAAGGATTGAAGCACAATCTTCTCAGTGTTGGTCAGTTAGTGGACAAAGGCTATGATCTCTAGTTCAAGAATGGAAGATGCAGAATCTTTACAAGCTCCAGAACTGAAATTGCATCCGGTACTCAAACAAAAGGTAATATCTTCCATCTAGTTGGTTCTAATAAAAGTTGTCTATTTGTTCAAGTTGATCAAAGTTGGTTATGGCATAGAAGGATGTGCCATGTGAATTTTGATAACATCATCAAGATAAGCAATACTCAGGCTGTAAGAGATCTTCCTAAATTGGTGAAACCTACAAATAGTTTATGCAAAGAATGTCAGCTAGGTAAACAGAGCAGAGTCTCTTTCAAAAGCAAGGATCAGTCCACTACCAGATTGTTGGAATTAGTACATACTGATCTCTGTGGTCCGACAAGAATCAAGAGTATGCAAGGTGATAGATATTTCATGTTGCTAATTGATGACCATTCCCAGATGATGTGGGTTACCTTCCTAAGAGAGAAATCAGAAGCCCTTGAGAAGTTCAAAATCTTCAAAGCTATGGTAGAGAATCAAACTGGATTGAAACTGAAATGTCTAAGGTCTGATAGAGGTGGTGAATTCACATCTGGTGAATTCATAGACTTTTGTGAGAAGCATGGTATAAAGAGACAGCTGTCTACTCCTAGGACTCCATAGCAGAATGGAGTAGTTGAGAGAAAGAACCGGACCATCCAGGAAGCAGCCAGGACAATGATGATGGAAACAAATGTTCCTCAGATATTTTGGAGAGAAGCTGTCAGCACTGTAGTCTATACTCTTAACCGAGTTCAAATCAGAAGCAATACTGGTAAGACTCCTTATGAACTTTGGTTTGGTATAACTCCCACTGTGAGATATTTCAGAGTATTTGGTAGCAAGTGTTACATCAATAGAGATGAAGACTTAGGAAAGTTTGATGCTAGAAGTGATGAAGGAATTTTCTTGGGTTACTCCACTCAAAGCAAAGCATACCGGTGTTACAATAAGAGATTGAGAAAGATGATAGAAAGTACAAATGTGAAGGTTGATGAAGGAATTGAGAAGCCCTCAAGATTCTATGAATGTGATGAAGATGATCAGAATGATCCTCTGGTGCAAGGAGCTCCATCCTCCTCTGAAATTCAGATCTAGACTGATCCGGTAAATCAGGAAGAAGAAGTTTGTTTGAATGAGCCTGATCAAGAATTAGTAGTGCAAGAAACTCCCAAAGTTCCAAGGTATGTAACTTTAAATCACTCTGCAGATTAGATCATAGGTGATAGAAGTAAAGGGGTACAAACAAGGATGAAAATTGTTCAAAACTCAGATGAATGTTGTCTGATTTCAAAGATTGAACCTAAGACAATAAATGAAGCACGTAATGATGAAAATTGGACAAAAGCAATGGAGGAAGAGTTGATGCAAATTGAGAAAAATCACACTTGGGATCTTGTTCCCAGACCTAGAAACAAGAATGTGATTGGAACCAAATGGGTCTTCCAGAACAAACTAAATGAAGTTGGTGAAGTAATCAGAAACAAAGTCGGATTGGTCTGCAAAGGCTACTCTCAAATAGAAGGAATTGACTTTGAAGAAACCTTTGCTCCGGTAGCAAGAATTGAAGCAGTCAGATTATTTCTTGCATATGCTGCCTTCAAAGACTTCAAGGTATATCAGATGGATGTCAAGTCTGCCTTCCTAAATGGTGATCTGGAAGAAGAAGTTTACATTGAACAACCGGATGGATTTCAATTGTCTGATAATGATGATATGATCTACAAGTTGAAGAAAGCATTGTATGGATTGAAGCAAGCCCCAAGAGCATGGTATGAAAGGTTGGATAAGCATCTTGTGCAAATTGGATTCAACAAAGGTACTGCTGACAATAACTTATATTTCAAAATTGATCATGAAAACATTTTAATTGTTGAAGTGTTTGTGGATGATATCATTTTTGGAGGAAGAGATAGTATGTGCAAAATTTTTGCAAATCAGATGAAAAGTGAGTTTGAAATGTCTATGCTTGGTGAAATAAATTTCTTCTTGGGTCTGCAAATTACTCAAACAAAGAAAGGGATCTTCATTTCTTAGACCAAATATGTGAAAGAATTGTTGAGGAAATTCGGTATGGAAAATTTAAAGCCAATGAACACTCCTATGGCAACCGGATGTAAGTTGAGCAAAGATGATGACTCTCCAAAGGCAGATCAGACAAAGTATAGATCAATGATTGGTGGATTGTTGTATCTCACTCAGACTAGACCAGATATAATGCAGGCTATTGGTCTTGTGGCAAGATTCCAGGCTGATCCTAGAGAATCTCATGTTATGGCAATCAAAAGAATTTTTAGGTACTTGAAAGGAACAGTTGAGTATGGTCTATGGTATCCTAGAGATCCGGATTTCTCTCTTCATGCATATACAAATGTAGATTGGGCAGGAGATGTGGATGACTGGAAGAGCACCAGTGGTGGAGCATTCTTTTTGGGAAAGAGATTAGTTTCTTGGCTAAGCAAGAAACAAGAGGCAATATCTCTGTCTACAACTGAAGCAGAATATATTGCAGCAGCAAGTAGTTGCACTCAAATTTTATGGATGAAGTAGATGTTAAGAGACATGAAAGTAGAATATGAGGAGCCTATCACAATTTTTTGTGATAATTCAAGTGTAATAAACATTTCTAAGAATCCGGTGTTGCATTCTAAGACCAAGCACATATCTATCAAGTTTCACTTTCTAAGAGAACAAGTGAACAAGGATGAAGTCAGATTGGAGTATGTACCCTCCAAGGATCACATTACAGATATTTTTACTAAACCTCTTCCCAAGGACTCTTTTGAGTATCTCCAGGAGAAGTTAGGGGTCATGGCCCCTCCGGTGATAAACTAGGATGCACTGATGTGCATCAGTCCGGTAGATATCACAATCATATTTTGTGATCCGGATTGATGATGGGGAGCTGCTACTAAGGGGGAGTAGCTAGTATGATTCTGATGTGTTACAAGTGCAAGTATGAGCCCTTTGCCATTGATGTCAAAGGAGGAGAGAAGACATGTGAAAAATAAGTGGTTGATGATCAAAGGGGGAGCAGTAAAGGAAGAGAAGACATGTGAAGAGTTATTGCTGATAGGGGGAGCTATGACAGAAAAGAGAAGTTCTTGTCTTGATGGTTTTTCACATCATATGTTGCCATCAATGACAAAGGGGGAGATTGTTGCAAGTATGAGGTTAACCAGTGTTGTCATTGATGTCAACATACTCATATTGCATTGGTAAGAAGGTTTGGATGAGCTGTGTGTTGAGGATATTGAGAAAAGTAGTCTCAATCAGGAACAGTGAAGAATAGTGATAAGAAGAAGGCAAATGTACTCAATAGGTTGAGAATCAGAGGATGCAGATTAAAGGGTTTGTAGATATGAGTCTTGAGATGATCCAGTTAAGATTTCAGAGGTCCGCATGAAGATATGAAAAAGTTGTGATTGGTCAAGTAGAACCGGTTCCGGGAGATGCTCTGGATGAACAGAGTGTCACAAAAAGGTTCGGTGAGATCCGGAGGTGCATTATCTGACTCTGCAGATTGGAAGGAGTGTTTGGGATGTCCTTGTGATGTGTCATCTTGATTTGTACAAAGTTTGGAGGTCCGAAAGAACCTTTTTCAGTTTGACAGTTGCAACAGACTGTGTTCTTGAAGTTTCAGATGAAGAGGAGAAGAGATTCCAGTGAGTAGAGGAAGTGCGGATGTACCTGGTTAATCAGGCAAGCTTGTGAAGGTTCTTGGATCATGTTGAGGTTATGTTGTCGGTCCGCATTGGTGGTAGAGCTTGAAATTGAAGATATTCTTCTGGATGAAGTTCTTGTTCAAACTAGCCGACCGGATGAGTTGTTCATCTTGCGAATGTTCTTGTGGTGGTCGACTGGATGTATTAATCATCTTGTGAATGTCCTTATGGTTGATTGCTAACTTAGATGATTGTTCCTAAGTCGATGTCTTGTATAAATAAAGGTTTATGAGTTCATTTCAAAGTGTGTTGAGCAGCGGATGAGTGTGGTATAGCGAAAGAGCGAAGGGCAGAGTAGAAGTACCTCGGGCTTAAATGGAACTAATCCAAACATGGTAAAGATGTCAATCTCCAGTTCAAGATTGTGATTCTTATCACTTTGTAGATAGTGTGTCTCTTGTAGGCAGTGTGCCTCTTTGTGAGCAATGTGCTTAGGTAGTGAGCCCTAATTGGCATGTGCCATTCATTTTTCTTATTCTTCTAATAGAGAATAATCCTTGGGTTAATCACCCTGTGGTTTTTCCCTTAACCGGGTTTTCCACATCAAAATCTTGGTGTCCAATGTGTTGATATTTATTTGCTCTTGTGTTTATGCATTATGCTTTCATGGATGGTTAATTGATATGCTATTAACTAACAAAGAAGAATCAAGTGTTTGAAGTAGAAGCAAGTTTTTGTACAACTGATTCACCCCCCCTCTCAGTTGTGTTCCTTAGATCTATCATCCTTAACCTCCACCACTAGCACTTAGAACGTAACACTTGTCTACCCTGAACTTATCGATTGGGACCAACAAGGGTCCCCCGTTATAGATGTACTTCAGAATGATGAAGCTTTAGCTAAGTTCATGGGACTTCGGGAAGGTATCCCCCTTTGTGATCATAAAGCAGGTTTTGTCATGGAACTAGAGCCAACAGCTTATTTTGGTGAGAATGCCAAATCCTCCAGTTGTAAAAGTAAAAATAAAGAAAGATCTCTAGGTGAAAACCACACTGTGGCACCTCCTGATCACAAAATAGTAAAAACAAAGGACATATCCAAAGGTGAAAACCCAACTATGGCACATGAGGATGGAGGATTTGACCTTCCCCTACCATCTAAGTATCAAGAGAAGTCAGCTCTCCTGGTAGAAGATTCTACAGAGATAAACCTTGGCATAGAACAAAATCCAAAGACCACATTTCTAGCAGCATCATTATCAGAAACAGAGCACAAGAATCTTAACACATTCTTCTTACAGAGAACCATCAACTTTGCGTGGACCTATGCTGATATGCCAGGGTTAGACCCTAAGCTAGTTGTTCACTATCTCACTGTTGATCCAAACGTTAAACCAGTCAAGCAAAAGTTGAGGAAGATGCACCCACAGATAGCTCTCTTGGTGAAAGTGGAAATACAGAAGTTGTTAGATGCAAAATTCATATGACCTATTGACTATTCAGATTGGGTCTCAAACATTGTACCTGTGTCTAAACCCAATGGGTGCATCCGCATGTGTAATGATTTTAGAGATCTCAACAAGGCATGTCCCAAGGATGACTTCCCATTACTGAACATTGACATTATAGTAGGCTTGACAACAGGTCATGAGATGCTTTCCCTCATGGACAGATTCTTTGGCTACAATTAGATAAGGATAGCAGAGGAAGATCAGCATAAAACAACCTTTATTTGTCCGTGGGGTAACTATTGTTGGTGTGTCATGCTGTTTGGTCTGAAGAACACAGGAGCAACCTATCAGAGAGCAATGACAGTGATATTCCACAACCTCTTTCATCATATCATGGAGGACTATGTGGATGACATACTAGCTAAATCTTCTAGGGCAGATCACATACAGGTTTTAGGACAGATCTTTGACAGGCTCAAGAAATATCAAGTAAGACTCAATCCAAAGAAGTGTGTATTTGGTGTCACATCAGGGAAGCTATTGGGATACATTGTATCTTGTTGAGGTATCAAAGTAGATCCTACAAAAGTAAAGGCTATAGTAGAGATGCCTCCACCAAAGAACCTTAAAGCATTAAGGAGCCTCCAAGGAAGGTTGCAA
The DNA here is from genome assembly GCA_027924645.1 of Cunninghamia lanceolata. NCBI lineage: Eukaryota > Viridiplantae > Streptophyta > Pinopsida > Cupressales > Cupressaceae > Cunninghamia > Cunninghamia lanceolata. Next base: position 5,590,328 of record BSBN01000918.1, on the reverse strand, counting down.
TCCATCAAGCATTTTATCTCACAGCTAGCGGATAAATGTCAACCATTTCAACACTTGCTCTGAAAGGATGTCTCATTTCAATGGAATTATAAGTGTCAAGCAGCATTTGATCAACTCAAAGAGTATCTAGCTACACCTCCTATATTGGTTCCACCAGTTACTGATAAACCTTTGATATTATACATCTCAACTACAACTTCAGCCCTAGGGGCCTTGCTAGCACAACATGATGAAACAGGAAAAGAGCATGCAATTTACTATATCAGTAGAACCTTGGTGGGATATGAGCTCAATTATTCACCGATGGAAAGAGCTTGTTTAGCAGTAGTGTTCACCTCCCAAAAGTTGTGGCATTACATGTTGAACCAACACACAATTCTTATAGCTAAAATTGATCCCTTGAAGTATCTACTAGCAAAAGCAGCTCTTACAGGCAGACTAGCTAAATGGGTCATGATCCTTAGTGAGTTCGATATTGAATATGTGGATCGTAAAGCAATCAAAGGACAAGCTCTAGCAGATCAACTAGCAGAAGAACCCATGTAAGATACACACCCAATGGTAGCAGACTTTCTAGATGAAAATCTCTTCACTCTTTCCAACTCAATAATGTGGAAATTATACTTTGATGGTTCCTACACACAGCATGGATCAGGGGTCGGCATCTTGTTCATCACACCTCAAAATGACTACATTCCAAAGTCATATCGGTTTGCATTCCCTTGCACCAACAACATAGCTGAGTATGAAGCACTCCTCATAGGTCTCAATATAGCAGTTCAATGGGACATCACAAAATTACAAGTATATGGAGACTCATAGTTAGTCATTCGCCAAGTCACAGATGAGTACCAAACAAAAGATGAAAAGGGTGTCCCCTACAAGTAACTAGTGGATGCCTACAAACCACATTTTTCTAGCATCACATTTGAGCAAATTCCAAGAGAGCATAACAAAGCTGCGGATTCTATGGCTTCTGTAGGGTCACTGATTGACATGCCTGCAAATACACATAAGTGTGAATTCTTGATCGAGCAATTGTTGATACCAGTCGTCGATGTCCCTGTTACTGAAATCATCTGCGAACTTGTTAGTCCCAATTCCCCATGGTACGAAGATATCTATGAATACCTCAAGAACAAAACCTTTCCCCCTGACCTATCATCCACCCAACGCAAAACCTTTATCCGTCGATCCTCTCATTACATCATTCTGGGTGATACACTATATCGCCAAAGTCTCGATGGTATCCTCTTATGATGTCTTAACACAGAAGAAGCCGAAGCTACCTTACGAGACATACAAGAAGGTGTCTGTGGCGCACATTCTACCGGTCCTAATCTTGCTAAGAAGATATTCAGAACAGGTTATTACTGGCCTACAATAGAGCAAGATGCTGCATAGTTTGCTAAGAAGTGTCTACAATGCCAACAGTATGGAGATTTGATTCACGCACCAGCTCATGAATTACAACCTGTGATAACTCCATGGCCTTTTTCTCAATGGGGTCTCGACCTCGTAGGACAAATCCACCCTTCCTCCTCCAATGGCCACAAGTTTATCATTACCGCCACTGAGTATTTCACAAAGTGAGTGGAAGCCATTCCTATGACCTATATCACCAGTAAGCAAATAGCCAAGTTTATCCTAAACTACCTCATTTGTCAGTATGGTATTCCCCAAGCCATTGTCATTGATAATGGGAGACCTTTCAAGAATCAAGATGTCCATGCCTTGTGCACACAATACAATATCCAAGATCACTTTTCAACTCCCCACTATCCGCAAAGCAACAGCCAAGCTGAGGCTTCCAATAAAACCATTCTCAAAATCCTCAAGAAAATAGTCAATGAAGCTGGTCATGATTGGCACTTGCAACTCAATCCCACCCTATGGGCCTACCATACTAGTATCAGAACACCAACTGGTGCCACACCCTATGCCTTGGTCTATGGCTCTGAAGCCATCCTACCTATAGAGGTCGAGATCCCATCCCTCAGAGTATCCATGCAGGACCTGATCGACGGAGAGGAGTATCGCACTTCCAGATTAGCTGAGCTTAAACTACTAGATGAGAGGTGCTTTGCCACACTTAATCATCTCCATGTCTATCAAAACTGCCTTAGGTGTAATTACAACAAAAAGATCAAAGAAAGACTATTTCAAGTTGGTGATCTTGTACTTAAAGAGAATCAGAGAAATCAAGCAGATCGAGAAAAGAAGGGAAAGTTTGAGCCTAATTGGTTAGGTCCCTTTATTATGATAGCAGCATATGGATCAGGAACTTATACTTTAGCTACACCTGACGGCATTCCTCTAGCTGAGCCACTTAACAGTGTCCATCTCAAGAAGTTCTATGACTGATCCTCAGAGTATTCCAAAAAAAAAATCTAAAAAAATCCGTCCTCTGGTGAAAACCTGGCAAACGGGCGCCTTAGATAAGTACCATAGTGAAAACCTGGCAAACAGGCGCTATGTGTAGAGTCAGCACCCATCGTCTATCGAGTCCTGTCCACTCCATATCCAGTTCACAGTGCACTTTCCATCCATCCATAATAAAACCATTACCTTGTTTGCATTTCCATCTCCCTATCTAGTATAGCTTGGAAATTTGTCAATGTCCATCATTGTCTCCCCATGTCTTGATCTGTGTCTACAGTTAACACTGTCTTGTCCTAGGTCAAAGCTTTCTGTGTCTTCTTCAACAGTCACCCATACAGTTTCCTCTACCAGAATGGGGGCAACTCTTTCCTTAACTTAGGTCTAGGATTGGTTCCTTGTTCGTGGTTCACAACACGCTCTTCAACCTTTCTCCTTTCCGCAGATAACATCCTTTAATGGACACATCGCTGCTACGATACGGCTGTTATCTTCTCAACAATTTTCCCACATCATCACACCAACCAGAACTACATATCATCTTTTCTCAATCTTAAGGTACCTTGATCCCATGGATATGGGTATGTAGGCAGTCTAGATTACGAAGGAAGTATCCAGTACTCAGGTACATAAGATCCCCTTCTTTCACCTTGACCCATTCATCACTCTATCCAGAACTACATATTTATCACTTTCATCTTTCATCGTCGTGTGCCTTGATCCTGTGGATATAGGGTATGTAGGCAGTTTGGAATATGAAGGATGTATCCAGTACTCAGGCACACACGATCCATCATTCTCCACCCGTTCCAATCCATTAGCACTATCACCTTTCTGGTCTTCCATTTACCAAAATCTATTTCGCCTCGACTTGACTAACTCAAGCAGCAAGCTAGCACATCCTTTCAAAGCAAGAGTCCTTAACAAACCTAAAGCAAAGCAGCTTCCTTCCAGAGTCTTCTACTGTCCTGCATACCGATTGCCAACATCAACTAAGTACCGATTAACCAAAGCCCTAGATCAACAAGCTTGTCTTCTGCGCAGTGTTCCATTGTCGAGACCAACACACGCGTCTCCTACGACATGTGGCATTTCCTGCAATGAGACATTATCTTTTTAGGTAGATAGCACCCTTTAACGGACACAGATTTCCTATGATAAGGCTATTATCTTTCCTATCCAATCTATCCTGAGCAACCTCTTTTGGCAAGAGAATATGTTGGCTGTATGTTTACTTTGTAAGTCAGTCAATTTGTGTTATGGTTTATCTTTTGTTCCTTTATCCATTACCTACTCAAGGCTACCTTGGTTTATCTATAATCTCGGTATGTTGCGATGCAGTACGGATTGGGGGCATAGTCATTGCTTTTGTGTGCCGTGTTTGAGGAATGATCTTTAGCATCTTTCTTAGTAGCGTATTTATCTTGTGTGTGTTACGACCTAGCATCTTACATATTTAATACTCTTCTTGCATTTGCATGTATTGAAGTTTATTTTATGTTCAAGACTAGGGCTTATTCACATGTTCCAAACAAGGTTCTATTATGTCTAAGGGATCTAAGTTCAAACCACTTGCTTGTAGAGTCAACGTCCACACACTCGGATATTACTGCACCTTGGTCTTTTATACCTTGGTGGTGATTTATCCACCTGCTATATCAAAATAAGGATTGCTCTTTATATACAAATGTGAAACCATTGCAACAAGCTCATTCATCCATTCCCACAACCTTTATATCATTTTCATTGTAGTGATCGATAACAGTCTCTGTCTCCCATCTCCTCCTGTTCTTCTCTCTAGTGCATATCTGCAAAACCCACATGTCAGATATCACTAGTCATCACATCTATATCATCATACATCTATAAGCATCATATCAGCAACATATGTCATCACATGAATCCATAATCATACATACATATCATCACATCCATGACATCAAGAAATGCATACACAAAAGCATGAACAACAGTGAGTCGAATAGATCATCATATATCTCATGTAAAGGTCATCATAATACAAAATGTCTATGTCTACATCAATAATCCATATGTATACATCCAAAAATACATTAATATAGTACATCCAGGCTATCAAGAGCCCGCAAAGTATACATCAGGATGCACGCAGGCATCTGTCCAAAATGATACAAGTACGGTACAAACGTGATCCAATATACAAGTGTACATGCCCTAGTGGGTAGAGCTGCCCTCCTACTATGGCCCCCGTCCCCCACCTGTGCTTGGTACAGGTCCCCCTGCTAGTCCTCCTCCTCCCCCTGGTGGTACAAATGGTCCTTTCACTGAGGACACTGACTGCCCTGTCCTCTGAGATCTGGATGCCCCAGACCTGCTCCTCTCTCTATAACTTGGTGCCTGCTGAACTGCTGGCACCACACCCACGTACAGACCCCTGTAATACTCTGCCTCCCTACCGGCTGATACTAGCTCTCCCTGCACCCAGACGAGCTCACTATATAGGGTCCTTTGATCTACACCCAGTGCACGGCCTGCCTCATCTCTCTCCCGCCTCACTCTAAAAAGTGTGGCCTTGGCTGTCAACCACAGCTGTACCTCTGCGTCTCTCTCCCTCATCACCTGGGCTAGCTGCCCGTCAGCTGCTGTTGGTGCAGCTGGTGGTTGCACCTGTGCCTGTACCTGGACCTGTAGCTGTGTCTGTGCGTGTGCCAGGGCTGTCTGTGCTGCTGATGTTGCTTGTATCTATGTCTGGGCTAAGGCCTTCGCCTGTCTCGCCTCCACCCTAGCTACATCCCTGTCTCTCCTCAACCGCACCATACGGAGCTCTAATCAAGTCCTCCAAGTTGTGTCCTCCTATAATAAATGCTCAGCTCTCTCCAAATCTATCTCTACTGTTGGCTCCTCTTCCTCTGCCATCTCTACGTCTGCCTGCTGTCTGGCCGCTCTAGCCTAGCATCTGATCCTGGCCTCTGCACCCAGGACTAGTACCTCCCCCACTGCCCCTGCCACCCCTAGTGTCATCAACTGCACTGGCTTGTGTGTCTGCCAATATATATCATACTCAGTAGTGTCCCTAGATCGGCCAGTCTTGTATCCCAATCCCATCTCACGGGGACAAGTCCCCGTACCTCTACCAATGCTGTAGCCACTGGAATCTCTGCATCCCAGTCTCCAACCTCCCTCCACGTCCTGGCATGCATCGCCTCCCCCACTGGTAGTCCCTGTGGTAGCCTAAACTGCCTAAGTACCTGCTTTGGCAGGTACCTCTCTATCGCATCTATCCGTCTCCTGAATAGATACCGAGCCTGTCTACAGTACATCAGCTGCTCGTGCTTATCCTCCCACCCCTCACAAAATAACCATGGCCTCCACACAAAAAGGTCCATCTCGTCGATCTACCGCCTCCAATGGCTAACAGATCCCAGTCTCCGGTGTGTAATCACTCCCTCATACAAAAATGTGTAAGGCTCTCCCCTCCCCCACTGGCGCTGTGTCGTGGGTTTGATCATAGGGATATGCTCCCACGCCCACACCTGTAGAAGTGTCACCCCTGCTGAGAGACTCCTGCCTCTCCTGTACACGCAGTGATGCATGTCTCGGTATAGCTGCCCCAGTACACATGGACCCCATGCGTACTGTCTACCATGTGTGAACATCCCAGATAATACTGTGCCCCATCCAACTGATAGTCCCCTCGATCTCCTATCTAGACACAAGAAGCTACCAATCAGTGACGCCACTATCCATCTGATCCTGTCGCAGAGTCTCAGGACGTTTGCCCATCGAATCTCCCCATCATCTAACCTCATGTCATCTGTGCAGAAGACCTCTACCATGCCTACCTCGCCCCGTGCTGGGTCAAAGTCTACTCTCTCTCCATCAATCCGAATCCTTAGGATGCGATACACATCCTCCAAAGTCACTGTCGCCTCCCCTATCAGAAAGTGAAACGAGCCTGTCTCACTATGAAATCTCTCCACAACTACTATCACTAGGGTGAGATTTGCCCTAATGTGTGTCAAATGTGCAACATGCCATAAACCTACGTGCTCCAGAAATGCGTCCTCCTCCCACATCAGCTGTACGACCTCATGTGCTATCGGGTGGTGTCGCTCCCGCGACATCAATGGCAGCAAAATCCTCTGCATCCATAAGCAAACCACTTGTCAGTTCTTCTATACCATATCCCCCAATCTCCTATCTACTTCTATTCTATCCAACCCCTTACTACACTAGGGTCGTCAACCCTTCAATCCCCCTTACCTAGGTTCCTTCTATCAGCTACCCAAAAGCACCTTGTTATACACAACAGTGCTGCCCAATTCTACCAAAAGTGTCTGACTGCTTCTACAGTAGCATTGAGCTAGCTCCCCCAACCGTGACTTGTTTTTCAAACGAGCCTCACTCTGCTTCCAGTAGCGCCACTCTGTGCATCCAAAAGCGACCCAATTTCTTCTTTCCCCTCCCTACAGCGCTGCGGCATCCTACCAAACGTGCTGCACTGCCTAGCCATAAGCGCTGCGACATCCTACCAAAAGCGCTGCGGTGCTTATCCTCAAAGCCAACCGTGCTACCTTTTTACCAAATGCACTGCACTTACCTACCAACTGCGCTGCGGCACGCCAAAAGTGCTCTAACTGACTACCATTAGCGCTACGATATCCTAAAGTGCTTTTGGTTGACCTAAAAAACCCTACCTAGACCTAGCCCTAATCTGCCCTAAAATGACAAATAAAAGTTAGGTTTTCAAACACTTACCGCTGCCGGAGCTCCTGCTGGCCTCCTGTACGTCCACACTAGCTCCGCTCGATGCCTATGCACTGGAATCGGCATCTCTACGTGTTGTCTGCTCCTTCCACTCAACCTAAGTTTGGAGGCTCTACTCTCTAAATTTAGAAGCTCTTAGGGTGCAAATGAGGATTGTGGTCCCCATGGGTCCTATTTATAGCATCCCTCCCTCATTTTCTTTTCTTCCCCCCCCATTCTGCTTTTTCTCCTACCTTGTCGCGCACTCGTCTAGTCGAGCGTCAACACCATTCCTCTGTTGCTTCCCTGTCTTCCCGTTTGAGGGGGCATATGCTGGGGCAACTACCTACACTGGGGCATCAAAAATTGTATCATGTCTTCAACAATTAATTTCTTTGACGCAACGCTATAAACATCATCACATCAAAGAGGGGCAGAATGTAGACACCCTAAAATGACCAAGTCGCCGCATCACTCGCATTTCATCAATTCTTCTAATCACCTACATTCAATGTTAATTAAATAATCTAATTATTTAATTAATTTCACCAAATTCTTCTAAATCACAAAATTGCGACATTAATTAAATAAATCCTCTTTATTTAATTAATTAAATCAGATTCCTCTATTATTCTTCCACAATTAAATAATTTTAATTATTTAATTAGATCATTCTCACCTTCCAAAATTCACATCCACATTAATTAAATATATCCCACTATTTAATTAATTCAACAAATTCCCTCTTATCGACAATTAAATAATTCTTAAATTATTTAATTAAATCAAATTCAATTCTTCCAAACAATTAAATAATTCCTAATTATTTAATTAAATCAAATTCATTCTTCCAAATTTAAATAAATCAAATCAAATTTATTTAAATTCTCTCATTCTCCAAAAATAAGATACAATCAAATATTTTATTTATTCTTCCAAATCATGCACAACAATGAAATAAATCTATTTATTTAATTTGTTTTCTTATCTACAAATATCTTTCAAATCTTCTAAAAATAAGTCTTCTTCTCTATGCACACAAAATTAAATAATTTATTATTTAATTTCTCTCAAATCATGCAAAAGCAAATCTAAAGTTGAGTTATCTATTCACTCAACCTTGTTTTTATCAATTTCTCTTAAATTAGAAAAAAACTTTCTAATTTATGAAAAGCATGTCTTATCTTTAGAAAAGAAAGTGTTTAACTCAAATAAAACAGCTTTTGTGTGACACTTGTCTTCTTCTTATTCGTTGCACGTTCCTCAACTGTTCTCCTCCATTGATTCTTCTAAATTATCTGGACCATTGATTGATCTTCATTGAAACCTATATAAACCCCCCTCGTCTCCTTCACACTCTCTCTTCGATCTTATTCTCAGGCATACTTAACAGTGCTTTGAGTATACAAACGTGTCGATTGAGCAACTTTATGATCTTTTGACATTGATCTTTGAGCACTACACTTGCTTGTTGCAACCATGGTTTCGCAGCAATATTGAGCAATCCACATTCAATCCAAAGGGAACAATACAAATCTCAGTAAAAGCTTTCATGTTTCTTTGATTATTATTAATGGCTTTTACTTAGATTGGTTCTCTTTATGTTATTGAGTTTTTGATTTGTTTAGTTTAATTTAGTCATTTTTCCTCATACACATGGATGTCTATAAAATTAACTCAAGCCCTAAGATGTGTCTTCTCTTTGCATCTATCTATTGATGTTGATGAATGTGTTCTTCCACTTCTCCAACCTCTTGGTGTGCCTTTGAGGAAGAGGTGAAGGATGGTAGATGGTAGCCTAGCATTGATTGAATGGCCAAATCAAGGTCTCATTTAGGAAATAATGCTTTTTGAATTGCTCCAAGTAGTGACTATTCATGCAAATCTTTTATTGGCTTGACTTCTCCACATTTTTCTTCTTCATCTTCTTCTCCTCCTCCTTTTTTAGCCATGATGAGGCTTAACCAAGTAAAATCTATGTCATGTCCCTATTTCTGGCATGAGTCAAGTGATTGAATATGGATTAGCCTACTCATCATTCCCAGAGGCTAATACCAATCTTGAGGGAATAAACCTAGTTTTTGACTAACTGAATGAGTTGTTTTGCAGGAACAAAGTCAGAAACTCAAAATTTGGCTAAGTCTGGAAGCCAAATTAGACTAAGGCATGACTCTTGGAGTCTAGGTGCCAATTTCACATCAAATTTCCCAAATGAGTGCCTAGGGATAAAATAGGCCTCAATGACCTTCAATATGGAAGGCACTCTAGTTACAGAAGTTGATTTCTCCGTCAAAAGTCTCATACCAAGCATATCACTTCAAGTAGTTAGGGCGCTTGGTGAGATAAGTCTTTTACTTCACCACAAAGACTACAAGTGTAAGCGCCACATGTATGAAGGTGAATCCAATGCAAGGCTCTAGTTTCCTCCTACATAGACTCAGAAGTGCACCTAAGATCAATTCCTAGAAGGCGCCTTAGCAAGAAAATTCATTGGAAGGGTAAGAGTGCATCACCAAAGGTTAAAGATAGGGTTTAGAAGACATCCACTCAAGTGGAATCATTAAAGAAGACAAGTTCATGGATGAGGCACACCTTTGATCAAAAACTCCTCAAATATGCACCTGAAGAGAAAATGAGCATCAAAACATCTATCAAAATCAAGGCGCTAGCATTAAAGAAGATGCTATCACTTCTGAAAACCTCAGACCTTGCAAATAATGAGTAGAATTGGTTAAGTCACACACTAGGCGCAAATCCAATGTCAAACTCTCCAAATGTGCGCCTGGATGAAGAATGAAGTTAGGGAAGTGAGTTTGGACATTCTAATCAAGGCGCTCAACATACCAACACATGAAGACTTGGTAAGATAAATCATCAAACACCCAAGGCGCAAATTCTCCTTTGCAACACCTAAGGTGCCAATCTACACCTTTTTCTACCCACAAATGCGCCTAAGTGAAGATGAGGACTAAAACAAGGTTTTAAATACTATGGATATGGGCGCTTGGATAAAGAAGAGTCAAAAGGTCTACAAACAAGTGTTTGAAAGTCTTGAATAGAGTAAAACATCATCACAAAGGTGTTAGGCACAAATTCCCAGACAAACTGATAGAAAGTGCACCTAGCTAGAGAGGAGACATCTTCAAGGGGTGCAATTGTTGCGCGCTCTCTCCAAAGGAGTCAATCCAACACTTAGAAGTTTCATCTGTTACATAAGTTTGTGGAAAAGTGTCAAATCCATCTCTAGGTGCCAAAACCACTACAAATCCACCAAATGTGCGCCTACCATGTAAGGTGATAAGTTAAGCATCCCAAATCATCAAATGATAGAGTATTGACCCAAAGGAGTTCAATTCATAAGGTGGTATCATCCAAGGATGAGGATTCATGACTTAGGCGCACTTCCTGATGAGATCCTCCAAATTTGGTGCCCAAGTTAGTAGAACCCTAAAAACTGCACCTAAGTGTTTCTAGAAGAAGATAAGGTAGTTACACTACTTGAATTCTCATTGGTCAGAGGGATAACATTGGTATCCATGTCAGGGTCTTTGGGTAAGGTTGCCAACTTAGGATGAGTTGTCAAGTGGAATATTCTCCTAAATATGCTTCTTGGAAAATGTGCCTTCATTGCCTTTAGAAGGCCTATAAAAGGAGGAGCTCTCTCGTTCATTTGATCATCTTATCTTTTGGCAAATTTTCTCTCTGCAAAGCTTTATGCTTGTGATCTTGAGGCCTACGAGTTTCAAGTGTTGGGGTGATGCTCCCTCAACTGACAAGGTGATGCTCCCTTGTTGCTTTGTGAGGTGTTGACAACTAGTTGACATCATTAAGTTCAATTGAAGTGATCTACATCAACTAGTGAGATAGAGCTAGTTGTGAAGAAGTTGAAAGCATTGTATACATCTAGGCTTCAAGGCCTTTTCTTGTAATCATTTGAATGAGATTGTATATTCATGCCATTGTGGGCAATCATCATTGTAATAAGACATTTGCATTGAATTGAATCAAGTAATAATACAAGTGCCCAACTTCAAGTTGATTCATGCAAGTTGCCTTTGTTATCTTTTCATATGTGATGTTAAGTAAACTAAGTAGTTGAAGAGTTAAGTGCAAGTAAATTTGTCTACGTAAGAAAAATTTTAGTTAGTGCTAGTTGGGTATCTTACAATCTAAACTTTTTGATGACCCAACCTTAATCATATGATTTCAAATAAATTTACCCAAAAATTAAAATTTTAAAAAGTATACCCCTAATTATTTTCTATAAGCTTTCCAAAAATGTAAATAAATCTGAAAAATTCCACAAATTGCACCCTATATGGTGAATTTATGTAAAACCCTAAAGATGTAATAACTTATTGAAAATGAATTCAAATTCCTCCAAATCAAGATAGTTGGTGTCTCAATTCTCCCTTGTTCAACCCTCTAGAAATCAAGAAAAAAATTGCTAATTTGCAGTTCTAGGAGCAAAAATGGCGGAAACCCTAATTCTATAATAAATCCCTTAATTATACTATAATTGACCTCAAATTAGGACTAAATCAGCTCTATTACACCCTTGAATAACCCTCCAAATGTATTTAAAATATTCACCAAAATGAGAGAGATATGCATATCCCAAAATGACCTCTAATTTTTTTAAAAAAATTGCCTTATTTCTTGCATTCACGGTTCCAAGATCATGCTCTAATACCGCTTGTAATGAAACAAATTGCACAAGAGAAGAATATAATAGAAAATATGTTGCAAATAATTGATACTAATATGCCACTTCAAGGGGAAAACTGATGAGATCAGAGTAGGCTTTGTTAATACATCATCATTTACTCTTTATCAATCCGGAGGTGTTTGGAGCTATCTGCGATAAGACTGTTTGTTGGGGGTTTTCTTTACGGAATGGTTGAGGATCAAAGATTGGTTTAGGATCCTCGTGCAGTTGTAGTTCTGATCTTCTTGCTCATAAAATAAACTACCTTACTTTGCTTGAAAAGAAACACTCTTGCTTGAAAAAGAAACTATTCTAACATTTGCTGAAATAAACGTTAATCTAATTGCTTTGAAACAAACACATGTGCTGAAATGAGAATTTAATCTAATTGCTAGAAATGAACACACTTGCAGGAAATAAGAGATGAACAAAAAGGAAACCTATTGTTTCTTCTCAGACATGCAATACTCTGAACATCACAATGCTTAAGGAGATAACAAATCTGATTTTTATAATTTTCTATTTTTAGAAGAAAAAACCTGTAGGTGAGAGCACATAACAGAAAAACAACACATATAACACTTTGCTGTAAAGAAATTAACAGAAGTAAAAATGATACAGATAGAATACTGAGAGATCTCCTCCAAGATGGGGAAGTGGGCCCTACTTTCCCAGCTGGAGACGATCCTCTTTGCTCAACAACTTCTTTCAAAAGAAATCTCGCTTCATTTGCATTTTATTCATATTTAAAGAACATACATGCCTAAACTCAGAAGTTTTCTTCTGTTGAAAATAAACTGCGATGAACAACTAATTGATGGAAAACTAGAACTAACTAAAATAAGGTGTAATGGCTCTTCTACTTATACAATCGAGCCTTATTGGAAAAGGGATGCTAATTGCAAGTCTAACTCAGCAAATTGGAACAACCAGTTGCATGCTTATTGAAAGGTAAATCTAACTAATTTCCTATGAACTAGAGCTGGAACAGCCAGCTGTATTATTTGCTTAACTACACAATCAGTTGCAAGAAACTCCAGATCCGTGATCTGAGTAAAGCAATTAGCCGGGTGAACTCCATGAGTTCCCCAGAAATAGTGGTGCACCCAGGGGACAATGATAGTTGGAGCTAACATTTACCATCAGATACATGGGTCACTAAGTTCAGTGACATGGCGATGTAATTAAAAGTTGTGGCAAGGATTTGAGGTACTGATTGGGCATGTTACAGGGCTTAGAGGGTCTTCAGGAGCATTTGCTAGAAATCATCGACTCAGGGGAGGATGACGCTTACGAAGTATTGGCCTCCAGAGCTATCTAGAGTTTAGATAAAGTTCAATTGCTGCAACCTTTATTGAACATCCACAACTTATACCACAAATTATGAGATATGCACATAAAAAATGTCATTCAATCATCAATATTAAAGAGATTTCATCAAGGTGTAATTGAAACAAAACATAAGCATAATCAATTCTCAAAATGAATATAATTATAATAATATGTATTTATATGCCAATATGTTTTTAAAAGTTTATCAAAGCATGAAAATATTGATAATTAAATGAGTCAATCATTTGGCTCATCATTTCCTCCTTGCTTAGCTTTTGCCATGCCCTCATGGCCATTACTGTCCTGCCCCATCAAAATGTTTTTCCCTTCCATAATTGTGTTACAGTTATAGTCATCCTCACCATACTGGAACAACTGTCTGCCCTTAGGATGGAACCCATCATTCTCCTGAATCCTGTTGTTCCATTTGCTAAATTTTTCTGGTGGCATTGGCTCACCTTGAGGATGGCTGAGCCTAGGTGCTGGCATGAGCAACAATGGGGGTCTAAACCTCATTCCAATCCAATTTTGTTGCTTTTGTTGAATAATTGGAATGAGGCTCCTGACTCTTGTGGTCATCCATCATATGTTAGCAAGGGAAACTGGTTCCCTTCTTTTTAGCACATTGGGAAGTGTTTCAAACCGTGCTCTGCAACTTGACACGGCGGCATTGGGAAGATAATCTGCAACAACAAAGAAATCTGCAATACAAGAATTCAGATTTTGTATATATTGGCCCATGATACCCTGCCTATACACATTTGCCCTGAAAGTGTTTCTGAACCATGTAGTCTTTGGGCATTCATGCCTCATTAGTAGGCCAATTGACCCAGCAACAGTTTCATACTCCTTCATTCTGTCTTCCCATAATCTATTGTTTCTTAATAGGGATAGATAGCTCTAGATTTGGAGTTCCCCTATATAAAGATTTAGCATGGAAGTATCTACATGGCCCAGAATGTGGCCATGTTGGAAAACTCACAAAGAAGGTTCCACTGATTTGGTGGATTTTGAAGGTAACATTCAACAAATTCTTTTTATTTTCAAAATCAAAGGGCATATTGCAGCTAATGCATAGTAGTTTCCATCTCAAAAATTGTTCTCTTAGAAAAAGAGCATACATACTTGAGGGTACCCATTGTGCTAACAGAGTTTCCCCTGTTTCATAGGCGAGAGGTAGATTTTGCTCTACTATTACTTTCTCTTGCCTCAAGGTCTCCATCGCTCTCCGCCGGAGCTTTGCAATTTCACCTCTGAGTTGTCTATTATCTCCAGTTAACTGTAGAGTTTGTTCATAAACATTTAAGGATGTGGTGACAGGGGTTTGCTGGGCAGCAGTCTGTCTCAACCTGGCAATTTGCTTGTCCTTTTGGGTAATCATGCCTGCCTAATTATCCACCTCTTTTTTTAAAGAAGCAATTTCTTTCTCCTTTTCTTCTTTTTCCCTAGTGGCCTTCACCCTTTTTGCTGCCAGCTCCTCGTCTTTTGCCTTTACTTGCTGGGACAAAGCTGCCAACTGTGATTTACATTGCTTTAGCTCAAATTCAATCTTTGAAATGTCAAGGGCATGTCAGGTATCTTGTGCTGTGGTATCCTCAGAGTTGGAGCTCTTTGTCATGACTTGTTTGCCTTGCTTGCGCCCATGTTGCAATGGTTCATTCTCTGGTGCTTTTGAGGCATTATGCTCATCTACCACTGGAATGCCACTTCCACAACCTTCCTCAATTGTTTCTTGTACCTTTTGTGGAATATCATCTCTGCCACTCTCCTCAGCTGTTTCTTGCATTCCTTGCGGATTGTCCTGTTGTCTTGTCGAAGCAATGGGCACTGCTTCAACATCTTCCTCATTTGAAGAAATAACAAAAGTACGAGAGTGTCTAATTTGTACAGGTCTAGAGGATACTGCTTCACCTTGTTGGCGTGGATGCTCTGCACCTTTGCGGAGCCTTTTGAAGCGGGCTTTGGAAGGATTTGAAGACATGGCGATGACTTTTCCAGACATAGACACAGCAGAAGAGTGCTTTGTTCTTTTCTTCTTTGGCATCAAAGCCAAAAAGTCCTCCCATTTTCTCTACCCATCTTCTTGCTGCATGAAATGGTGCTTCATAATTAAGTGAATTAACCCCACATGGCTAACCGGGCCCTCTCTGCTTTTCTATTTTGTCAGCATATTTACCAATGTAGTGTGCAAAAAGGTAGGAATATTTATTAGAAAATATGGATTATTGGCACCATGCCTGAGGTGTGTAATTAATCTCATTCCAGGGCCAAGTATAGTCCTATATTGCTGTCACAGGTAAAGAACTTCATAACCCATAGGACTACAGTCTTCCAAGGATCTGGAAGACTGTTCCTTTCGATGCCTTTTGTGGCACCTTTGCTAACAATGTATCTAGGCAAGGGCTTAGGAGCGACATGAAAGTTCTAAATTAACTCCTCATACAAGGGTTTAGTGGCAAATAAATCAACTCCTACTGTAGCTATTCTAGAAATTTGACTAATGACAGTAGTGTTGATTGGAATCCTTACCCCTCTTACAGTTGTGAATGTTCTATGGAAATTCTTGACAAATTCTTGGACTAATTCCTCCTTGAAACCCTTGAACTTCTGTAAGAACTTGAGCCATCCTGCTTGTTGGAAAATTTGAGCACTGGCATCATCAATGATTGTGTTCTCTAGTTCTGCCTTCCGTTTGTGCCCCATATCTGGTAATTATTTTCTCTGCCTACCACTCTAGTTTGAAGGAATTCAATCCGGAGCAAGGGGGGTCTATACTGCAACTTGGTTTATTGAAGTTTGTCTTTATTTTGGTCTGGTGAAGAAGGAAGCTATTGAAGTATGAGTTTCCATCTACAGATTCATTGGAAGAAATAATTGCATGCAGGTTGGCACTTGTTCCTGTTGTCTTTTCAGTACTCATGGTGGATAATCCGTAGGGTGGCACGTGCAAAATTTTTCTTCAGAGCTGCTATCTTAATTGTCTTCTATGCATTTCTAGAGCTAACGCCATTCCACTACAGCTTTATGTCCATTCGGATGTACTTCCTTCTTAATTGGTCATCATTACCTTCATTATGATTTTACAAACTAGGCTTTTATTCTATTTTTTGCAATAATTTAAAACTCACACATCTTAATGACCAAGTACTGCAATTTTCTTAGGGAATACGTAGGATCCACAATCAAATATCAACTTACCACATGTCAATCCACAATCATTGTCGTGACTGCGATCTTTGTGCACCAAAAGTTGAAGCTGCATGATGTTACCTTTCAAAACACGTGGCATAGCTATACACATTAAAATAATTATATAAGTTTTGAGGAAAGAGTATACCTAGGTAAGGTACCTATGACCTTGATTATATCACTTCAATCTTTCTGCCGAATTAATTTTCGCTGCACATTGGTCTTGCACCCGTAGATATTTGAGGAGGTGCTATACACCTGGTCTTCATCTAGAGCCGTCTGGATCTATCTGGAGCCATCTGGAGCATGTTATATCACAAAAAGATTTGTAGAGTCTGAAAAAGATTTTTATTAGAAAAGGAGGGAGTTTCAAAGAAAAGACCACCATTGCTGGTTTTCAGTCTTCCCTCTAGGCAAAGCCGCCATTACTAGTTTTCAACATTTGCTCGATTTTTTTTTACAGGAAAGGCCGCCATTTCTAGTTTTCAACCTCAACTGCTTTATTCATTCAAGAATCATTATTTAGAGCACAATTCCCATGGAAGAAAAGTCTTCCACAGAGAAATGTTCTATTTGAGACTGAATTTCAGCAAAGAATTCTTCTTTGGAGGCTGGTTTATGGTAAAGCTTCAATCTATGTCCATTGACTAGAAAAACTCTGCGATCTCCATCAATTGGAACTAACTGGACAACTCCATTGTTGAATGTTTCTTGAATTTTGTAAGGCCCCAACCATTTGGTATGTAGTTTTCCTTTTAGATCCTAATATTTAGAATCATACATCAGGGCCCAATCTCCTTGTTTGAAGTGCTTGCTGATGATGTGCTTGTCATGCCATTCCTTCCTTTGTTGTTGGATTAATTCAGTATGCTGAAGTACTTCCATTCTCATCTCATCCAGCCTGTTTAACCATAACACCCTTTGTTTCTGAGCCTCGGTCAAATCAATGTCAACTTCAAGTGTTGTCCTTAATGTTTCTATTTCATATTCAATGGGTAGCATTGGGTGCTTTCCATAAACTAACTCATATGGAGTGAAGTTAGTTGTTGATATCCAAGTAGTATTATAAGCCCAAACAACTTCTGTCATTTTATCGGCCCAATCTATCCTCTTGCTTGAGATAGTTTTAGTGAGAATATTCTCCAATTCTCTATTTGTTACTTCAACCTGACCGTTGCTCTGTGGATGATATGGAGAAGATTTCATGTGACTGATCTGATATCTTTCTAGGAATACCTTGATCATAGCAGACATAAACTATGGTCCCTGATCGGAGACAAGAGTTCTGGGTGCTCCATACCACTGCAAGATATGTTTGTACAAGAACTCTACAACTTTCTCCTTTTTGCTACTGGTAGTGCTTTTGCTTGAACCCATTTGGTGGTATAGTTTGTGCAGACTAGTAAATAGTGATTTCCTCTAGATGGTGGGTCAATTGGTCTGACAAAGTCTATCCCCCATTTTTCAAATGGCTCTAAAGCCACTTGGGGATGGAGAGGCATCTCTGTGGTGAAAGTTGGATGTCCCATTCATTGACACTGATCGCATCGCTTGACATATTGGTGAATATCTTTGGTCATTGTTGGCCAAAAATATCTAGCTCCCAGGATTTTATGCCTTGTTCTAATGGTTGAAAAGTGTCCTCCATAAGGTTCATCATAACATGCATGGATTATGTCATACACCTCCTTTTCTTGCACACATCAACGTAATACATGATCAGGACAATTTTTAAACAAAAAACCATTTACCCATTTGTATCTGGAGCTATCCCGAACTAGCCGTCTGATTTCTTTCGAGTTGAAATGTTGTGGGCATTTTCCTGAAACCAGATAGTTAGCCAGATTAGAGAACCATGGAGATTGTATAGAGATGGTGAACAAATGTTCATCAGGGAATGTATCATCCACTGGTTCATTATTTCCCTGCACATTCAATCTAGACAAGAAGTCAACAACAACATTATCTTTGCTTGGTTTATCGATAATAGTTATGTCAAATTCTTGCAATAATAATAACCATCTGATAATTCTACCACCTACTACAGCTTTGTTCGTCAGATACCTTATGGCTACATGATCAATGTGTATGAAGATTTTATAGCCTATGATGTAGTGGCAAAATTTGTTGATAGCATAGACTACTGCCAAAAATTCTTTTTCAGTTGTGTAAATTTTCTTAGCTAGGTTCAAGTTTTTGCTGATGTAATATATTGCATGCATACCTCCAGACTCACTCAATTGTCCTAAGACTACCCTAATGGCCTGATTGGAAGCATCTATGTGGATGTGAAATGGTTCTCCCCAGTTTGGTCCTTTTATCACCGGAGTGGTTATGAGGGCACTTTTGATGGTCTCAAATGACTGTTGGCATTCTTGTGTCCACTTAAATTCAGAATCCTTCTTCAGCAAAGTGAACATAAGGTCAGCTTTTCGACTGAAATTTTCAATGAACCTTCTGTAATAGCCAACATGTCCCAAAAAGTTCCTTACCTCAGTTTGAGTTTCAGGAGGAGGAATTTGTACTATGATTTTGATCTTCTTGGGGTCCACTTTCAATCCCTCCTGCGAGATGTGGTGACCAAGTACAATTCCCTCTGTCATCATGAGAAAGCATTTTTCATGGTTTAAAGACAGCTGGTGTTCTTTGCATCTTTCAAGTACCTTGTTTAAACTATTCAGAGCTTCATCAAAGGTTTTACCATGCACCATAAATTTGTCCATATAGACTTCAACATAGGTATTTGCTAGATCAACAAATATTGCTAAAACAACATGTTGAAACATGGCTGGTGCATTACATAACCCAAATGGCAAGACTTTGTAGGTGAATGTCCCCCATGGATAGGTGAAGGTTGTCTTATCCTGAACTTCTGGAGCTACCTGGATCTAGTTGTAGCCACTAAAACCATCCAAGGAGAAATAGCGACTTCCAGCCAGGTTGTCTAGGACTTGGTCAATGAAAGGGAGTGGAAAATAATCCTTCTTTGTAGCTTTGTTCAGCTCCCGATAATCTATGTAGACTCACCATTTTCCACTCTTTTTGGGCACTATTACTAATGGAGATACCCATTGACTGTCAGAGATGGGATAATTGAATCCTACCTGTAATAATTTCTCAATCTCTTCCTTCACTATGTCTTTTAGAGCTGGGTTGATTATTTGTTGTGGTTGCCTAATAGGTTGGACATCCTCAGTGTAAATATGGTGCGTGCAAATGTTGGGATGGATTCCTTTCATGTCTTTGTATCCCCATGCAAAATCCTGGGTGTGGTTTTGTAACAATTTTTCCAATCGAATCTCTTCCCCTTCTATTAACCAACTGTTGATAGAAAGTTCTTTGTTGGTTTGAATTGGGATTTGTTTTGTGCCAGTATGAACAAAAAGAAGTTCTCTATATGGACTTAATAGCCTGTTTAAAGGACAAAGGTGACGTATAACTTGGTGGAGAGTTTTCACTTGTTGGTAACTTATATGAGAGGAAATCTTTTCAAAGTATGGGCAATTAAAAGATTTGAAGGACCCTTTCGGGTCTCTCTGGAGCCATCCAGAGACCTCTTGCTGAGTAGTATTGTATAAGGAAAGTTTGATGTTTGGTTCCAATTTTTTATATTCCTCATTACAATCTTCAAAGTGATCTACTATTGTTACCATTGCCAATGAGGCATCCTCTTCATCTGAATCTATCAAATCATCTATCTATGGTTTATTTTCATATTACAGAAATGGTTTGGTTAGAGGATAGATAGAAAGTTCTTTAAGTCTTTTTCCATTTGAAATGGTCATACTTCTAGATCTACAATCAATAAGTGCTACTGCTATAACCAGCCAAGGTCTTCCCAGGATTATTGGGTAAACTGATCATTTTTTTCTTATTTGTAGGATAAGAAAATCAACTGAATAATCCCAAGTGTCAATGGTGACTATGACGTCCTCTAAAATTCCTTCTGGTTTGGTAATAGATAGGTCTGCAAGTTGTAAAATAGTTGAAGTTGGCTGAACGTGTTTTAATACCAAATCTTCTACATTTTCTAATGTCATTACATTGATGGCAGCACCCAAATCTATTAAAACATTTGAAACAGACACCCCTTTTATGTCTACTATTATGACCAGGCTCCCAGGATCCCCATATTTTTGAGGAATCAACTTGCGTGATAGAACATCTGCAAGTTTTCCTTCAACTTGGATAGTGTTGGGCAATTTCCTTTTTCTACCTGGAAGGTTTAGACACAAACTTTTAATAGTGTGATTTATCTCCAGAATTTCTTTTATCGCTTGTAACAAAGGAACTTCAATGTACATTTTTCTAAGTTCCCTAATTAATTGGGAGTCATCATGTGAGGGCTGGTTTTCCTTAGATTGAGGAGGGGCTTGTTTCAATCGTCCTGGGAATGGAACAGGGATCTCCTTCAGAATCTCTTCTGTTTCTTTTACTTTGGCCCTCTTATTGGACTGTTGTGTATCATCTTTAAGATTCGCTTCTTCTTCTTCAATGACTTCCTCAATAGGTATAGTTATAGGCATATTTCTGGATCAGAGTTGGATATCATTAATCTCTACCACATTCAGGGTTGCTATATTTGGATCAGTATTGTACACATGTTGCTGCGGTCTATTGTTCTTGGGGTTCAAAACTTGTTGTGTAGGCATTGATGGTTGGTTTACCTACTCATTGGGATTTGCATTCGCAGGCTGTGAATGTCCTAGAAGTAAGGCCTGAGGTTGGTTTCCAAATCTTCTCATTCCTTGGTTGTATTGAGGAGCCCATTGATGTTGATACTAGTGCTGATTTGACCATGATGGATTGGACCAAGATTGATTTGTCCAATCTTGCTGAGGCCATCAACCCCACTACATTGGCATTTGCATCCCCCAAGGTCCATTATAAGTGTTCCCTCTTGGAGCATATTAGTTTTGAAACTGATTAATTCCATAAGTAGGTTGTTTCTGACCAATAAAATTTAGCTCTTCCTCATCTGTTGGAACCTTTTTTAGTCTGTTTTTAATCTCAGGGAGCAGGCCACATTCATAGGTGGAATGATTTTTCTCATAGATTTTACACAACTCAATCCTATTTAAAGGGCATTCCCTAAGTGGATGTTTTTCTCTACAATGAGGGCAATAAATAGCTAAGGGTTCAATATTCTTTTTACTAGCTTGCATGCCATCCAAGGTGGTATTCAAATGAAGTAGGATGTCAGTTTTAAGATTTGCTAGTTCCTCCATTACTTTCGTAACATCACTGTTACTACCCCTTTTTAAAATTCTCTTGCCAGCTCTTGTACGAAAATAGTTTCTACAAACTTCTATAATTTCTTCAAAAGTTTGCTTATTAATGTCTCCCTTACCCATCAGATTTACTGCTTCTCTGCTGTCATCATCAATCCCTCTTAGAAAGATGGTTTTACTTAGTTCCTCAGCTAGAATGTTTCCACACCTCCTATGGACAAATAAGAATCTATCCACATAGTCTTCTAAGTTCTCCTCTTACATTTGTTTCATGCGAAAGACTTCATCTTTCTGATCCTTGACTCGACAGTAATCCTGATATTTATCAAGAAAAATTGTTTCCATATCATCCCATGTGGTGATAGAGTCTGCTGCCAAGCCCATCAACCATCCTAAACCTGACTCCTTGAGAGTGGAAGGAAAAAGTTTCAGCTTCTGGTTATCAGTAGCATAGTCATAAGTTTGACAGAGAACTTTGAACTCGAATAGGAACTGGTCTGGATCTTCAGATGTTTTTCCCTTGAAAGTAGGTAGAAAGGCATGTGATATGTTTTTCATAGGAGGCTCATTTAATCCAGGAACTATGGCTATAGGATAAGAGAAAGTTCTGTTAACAGGTAGATCTTCCTAATCACCCATGGTTGAGGATGTGGCAGATGAGTTGGAAGACTCAGATAAAACTGGAAATCCTTGATTGATTGGATCCTCTAGAGGCTCTTCCCAATTAGCCTCCAAAGGTATATCTGCTATAGGATGTCTAATGAATTGACCTAAGGTGTCCCTAGGTCTTCTTATAAACTAATGGATCAAAAGTCTTATCGACACCTTAAACCTACAATGATTTGTAGATTATCTCCCTGGCAACGATGCCAAAAATGATGAGGTCAGAGTAGGCTTTGTTAATACATCATCATTTACTCTTTATCAATCCGAAGGTGTCTGGAGCGACCTGCGATAATATTGTTTATTGGGGGGTTTTCTTTACAGAATGGTTGAGGATCAAAGATTAGTTTAGGGATCCTCACGTAGTTGTAGTTCTGATCTTCTTGCTCATAAAATAAACTACCTTACTTTTCTTGAAAAGAAACACTCTTGCTTGAAAAAGAAACTATTCTAACATTTGCTGAAATAAACATTAATCTAATTGCTTTGAAACAAACACACATGCTAAAATGAGAATTTAATCTAATTGCTGGAAATGAACACACTTGCGGGAAATAAGAGATGAACAAAAAGGAAACCTATTGTTTCTTCTTAGACATGCAATACTCTGAACATCACAATGCTTAAGGAGATAACAAATCTGATTTTTATAATTTTCTATTTTTGGAAGAATAAACCTGCAGGTGAGAGCACATAACAAAAAAACAACACATATAACACTTTCCTGTAAAGAAATTAACAAAAGTAAAAATGATACAGACATAATACCAAGAGATCTCCTCTAAGATGGGAAAGTAGGCCCTACTTTCCCAGCTGGAGATGATCCTCTTTGCTCAACTTCTTTCAAAAGAAATCTCCCTTCATTTGCATTTTATTCATATTTAAAGAACGTACATGCCTAAACTCAGAAGTTTTCTTCTGCTGAAAACAAACTGCGATGAACAACTAATTGATGGAAAACTGGAACTAACTAAAATAAGGTACAATGGCTCTTCTACTTATACAATTGAGCCTTATTGGAAAAGGGATGCTAATTGCGAGTCTAACTGCAGTGAACTGGAATAGCCAGTTACATGCTTATTGAAAGGTAAATCTAATTACTAGCTAATTTCCTAAGAACTGTAGCTGGAACAACTAGCTGTATTATTTGCTTAACTACATAATCAGTTGCAAGAAACTCCAGATCCATGATCTGAGTAAAGCAATTAGCCAGGCAAACTCCATGAGTTCCCCATAAATAGTGGTGCACCCAGGTGACAATGATAGCTGGAGCTGACGTTTGCCATTAGATATATGGGTCACTAAGTTTAGTGACATGGTGGTGTAATTAAAAGTTGTGGCAAGGATTTGAGGTGTTGATTGGGCATGTTGCAGGGCTTAGATGGTCTTTAGGAGCATTTGTTGGAAATCATTGACTCAGGGGAGGATGACACTTAGGAAGTATTAGCCTCCGAAGCTATCTGGAGTTTAGCTAAAGTTCAATTGCTGCAACCTTTTATTGAACATCCATAACTTATACCACAAATTATGAGATATGCACATAGAAAATGTCATTCAAGCATCAATATTAAAGAGATTTCATCAAGGTGTAATGGAAGCAAAACATAAGCATAATCAATTCTCAAGACGAATATAATTATAATAATATTTATTTATATGCCAATCTGTTTTTAAGAGTTTATCAAAGCATGAAAATATTGATAATTAAATGAGTCAATCATTTGGCTCATCAGAAACCTCCTAATCCACTTCAAGGTGGATACCTCTAATAGTCTTGAATAAAAACATAATACTAAGCATGATGATAATAACTAACCTCTACTCCTATATATACCATACTTATGCCATGAATGCCATCCAAGCTGACCTAACTATCTTTATAAGACTATATTAATTATTATATAACTTAAATAAGAGTTAAGATAGCCACAAGACAACTACTTATAACCATATACACACTATAGGATTAGGGGCATAGTAGTGTACTTTTGGGAAATTGCACTTGATGCTAGAACTATGGTGAAAGTTTCCCAAAATTTATATGAGATTAGAAAAGAGTGATTTCCATTCCCCTTGATTCAAGAGGGTATGTATACATTTTTTAAATTTGAAGTTTGATTTTTTGGTGAAAAATGCACTTGTGAAAACCCCAAAATTAGAAAATGTTTTTGTGTGCTTTGTTAAAATTATAATTGCAAATGTGCATGTTGAATGTAGGGAAAGGAATTATTTTGGGATGAGATGGAAAAACCAATTGTTGCGTGTATTCTTTATTTTGGATTTTCCTATCGAATGGGTGCATGTGACATCATAATTCTTTGATTGGTGTGCCTCATCCACCTTGGTTATGGTTGCCTCATGGGCGGTATGTTACCCCACCCATTGTGTGGTTTCATCTTGTGGTTTGCCTCATACATCATGGTTACTCCAAGCTCATTTTTGTGTGACCGACCTTGAAGTCAAAATCTTGCATAGTTGTCTTAAAGGTCTTTATCATGTTTGTGTAGCTTAGAAGATGTAATTTCTCAAGCATGCATTCTTATCCTTTGGGTCTAAGAATATTATAATCTCATTGTGGATTCATACCTATTTTGTATGCTTGCATGTTTCTATATTGGTTGGTTGTGTTTCATCATTTCCATGGTTCTTCTATATGAACTTTACCATTATCTTGCATGGCATGTTGTTTAGAATGTGGTTTCCACCTTGCATGTGATTGGACCACTTTTCAAGGTGTTTAGGAACTCCATTATTGGATTACATGGGGCCCATGTGTACTCAAGTATTTGTCCTAGACCATTTTGAAATAGCACACAAAATATGGGATTTATGCCCCATTGATCATAAGTTGCATACTTATCATCTCTACCTTGTAAATTTTATTGTGGCAGTCCAAGTTGCAAAATGTTCTTTGGGCCCTAATCCCCTAGTTCTATGAGTATGGATGGTAAATCTTGATCTAGAGTTTGGGAGTTGCCAGATGCATTTTAGACCCTAAAGTATGAAATGCACTCTGGAGGTGGAACCCTGAAGTCCAAATTGGCAAAGTTCAATAGTTTGGAGTTGCACCGAGAGTTTGCATGAAGGTAAATTGTATTTAAGAATTTGAAGTCTAAAATGTAAGGTGTGATTTAGCCTCTAAAGGTTAAGTTAGATGTTAGTTAGCTCATATTTGCCTTGGAACTTTTAGATATTGCATAACCTTGCCAAAGTTAATGTTTCCCTATGTAGATTGAACCTTGATGTTTGAAGAGGCTTTCCTGGGGTGTTGTTATGGCTCAAACCCAAAATTTTGAACTACAGGATGTAGGTTAGACTCTGAAATCTAAAGAGTTTATTGTTGGGTTCAATGTTATATGTTTTGAGAAGGCAACTACGTTGTTTGTTGCAGGATGTGACTCAGACTCTAAAGTTTGAGGTCCTACAATCTCAGTCTAGAGGTTTGATAAAACTATACAAGATGCAAAATGCAACATGGAGGTTGAACCTTGAATGGGTAGTGTAGAATCAAACTGTAATCTAAGGATAAAGTTTAAGGTTATAATGCCACATGCAATGAGTGATCTCAAATTCAAAGGCCAAGTGGTGAGATTGATTGCAACCCAAGTTGTAAGTTTGAGTTGCAAGATCAAACTATAAGGATAAGTGGTAATTCTAAAGCTATGCTAATTGGTATCAAGAGTTCAAAAATTATAGAAAGAACCCTCAAGTCTAAATGTGTAAATTTACCCTAAAGTCTAAACCAAGGTAATTTGGTTTGTCTTCTTGAATTCTGAGATGGCTAAGGAATGGTTCTTTGAATGAGATGTAGAGGTTTCTCCTTTGGCAAAGGAACCCTGGCCTTCCTCTGGATATTATTGCTTGATTCAATCACAATATTTAAGATCGATGTGTAGTAAGTATTTTTTATGTGTTTCCATGCTTAGTGCATTGGTAAGCATGTCAGATGTTCCATTGTGATGTGCCATGACACCTAGTAACATAAAAAAAATTCATAAAAAAGATTCATCTAGTTTTTATCCATTAATACCTTAGGTAAAATATTGGGGCATTACATTGGGTATCAAAGCCCAAGTTGCAACATTGGGAGCTCTAGGTCATGTGTCCACTAGCATGATGTTGGTTGTGTTTTATGTTTATGTGTGTGCATTTTCTATGGGTGTTCCTTGTTATGTCTTCCATTCTTGTGCATGTCAGTAGGATGCATGGTTTTAGGATTTTCCAGACCCTTGTGCACACTAAGATGTTGTCTTGGTGTGTGTCATACCTTCATGTGCCTTGGATCCTTGGCAAGGTTCCTTGTGATTGTGTTGTGCTTAGTTTCCAACCTTGTAATTCTTGTTAATGAGTTATGTTTGTGATGCTTGTTCAAATGATTCTTGTTTATGTTCCTATTATTTATACCATACCTCTTAATGCATCACATTAGTGGAGTGTGTGATGTGTTCATGGGCCATGTTACTAAATAACATGAAGGCACATGTCATGTCCTCTAGGTATGACTACATAGCTACATAGGTGTTCTGACATGGTGTAGGGTATGATGATGCATTATTAGTATAGTATAACATATTACATGTATTCACAATATGATATTTCATTGTGTCATTATTTATATGATACTCATTCTTTGAACCTATGTTTATGAGGCCAATTACAAAGAAAAATTATTTGTTCAGTTTTTGTTCATTAATGTCTTAGGAAAAATCTTGGGGAATTATAATATGCACCACCAAAGATCCAAATGGCCACCAATGATGATTGATCTACCACCTAACCAAATGGGACCATAAGGCCCACCCCTCTAAACAAGGAGATGATTGATCAAATAGTCAAACATACACCTAAAACAAGGCAAGTTTGGCATATGCATCTCATACACAACACTATTCAAACATACATACTGGTTTCATAACACCATCCAAATGCATGCACATGGATATTGTTGTAGCCTCCACAACATGCCCCAACTTTTTCAAAATTGGGGACCCTCAGATTGATTCTTATTTTAGTTTTAATTTTTACTTTCACCTTTTGTTATAATTCAACTTGGTTTGCATCATTTTCATTGTTTTCAAGTAAGTGTCAATAACATTTTTTAAGGGCCTAGGATTTTAGATATGTGTCAAAGTGATCTTGTTAAAATGCCTTGTCATCTATGAACTGATTAGAGAATGTGCAATTTAAGGTCAACTAAATTCCTCTAGGATGGGAGTCAAAAGCTTGTGGTCATGGCAAGTTTAGACTATACATGTGTTTTTACAAGTTACTAAAATCCACCTAGAGTCTAAACCTTGAAAACTAGGGATTTAGCACTTCTTAATTAAATGTGCAATTGATGGATTCTTAGAACAAAATCTCAAAGGCGGAGATCTTTGTAATTTGGACTAGACTTACTTAAATTTGCAAGCTTCATGTAAATCATTCGTGGGAGTCTAAACCTTGATCTTTTATATTTTAGAATTTGAAGTTTAATTTAAATGAAAGTTTGAAGTGATACACTGAACCCCAAGATCACTAATGCTTGGACCTTTTGTTTAAATTTACATGATATGTAATATGCCCTCAAAATCCTAAACCCCAAGTTTCTCATCCTTAGGACTCGAAACCATTTTTTGTAAGGGCATTTAATTTTGTATCAAGACTTTGAGGTCTAAATTTATCGGGTATTAATGGCTCATGTGTGACTAAATAGTAAGGTCTTGTGCTTTTTTGTTTTCCTCATTTATCTTATCCTCCATAACATTTTTCTATGAACCCAATATTCTAGAGCATTTTTAGATGTGGTTAACCTTTCCTGATGGTTGGTATTCAAGATTGGGATTGAGTGATTGGTGACTATAAATCTCATGGGCATCATTAATTCTAATTTTTTTTAAGGTTTTTCATGAACTTTCATTTGTGCTTTTATTATAATGTTTAGGGTTATAGGAGAATTAATTTGAAATGCTTTGTTTTGCTATTTTTATTTGAAAAGGATTAGATTTCTTTTAGGTTAAGTTTCATTTTGGTGAATGAACCCTAGTTGTGATATCCTTGCATTACATATTTCAAAACTCTAGAAAATAAACCCTAGCTAGGGAAGTTATATATTTAAACCTTTTGTGAATCAAGAAGAATAAAACTCTAAATCTAATATGATTTGCAAACTCTAATTAAATTCTCTCAAAATCAAAATTCTAAAATTGGAAAATATGTGGGCATTGTGACTAAAATCCTAAAACTCTAAAATTTTCTTTAATGAGACCATAAATCATTACTTGAATACCAAATTATTTTTACAATGTTACAAATGGTTATTGTGACCCCATGCCCCAAATTTTGTACAACATTGGACTTCTAAATCAAGATTTTAAACCATAATTATACTTTGTAGAAATTTACATTAGGAGTCTGAACTTCAAGGACAACCTTTTCATACTTTTGAGTCATGATTGCACCTACATATAAATTGATAAATGAGTGTTGAACTTTTAAGACTCAAGGGATTTAGACTTGCAAGTATAAAATGAACATATGAATGATTAACCTCATACTTTGAACCCCAAGTTTTTGCTTTGCAAAGTTTTCAAGCCCATTCATCATGGTTGTAAATGGCTATCAAGACCCCAAGTCTTTAGTTTTATAATAATCAAATTTCTAAATCCAAATTGCAAACTAAAGATGCACACATGTCAAACATGATTTAAACTCTAAAACCCCTAATATGTAAATTTTTGATGAGATGTTGAATCTTGATATTATTATAGAGGAAACCTTTTTAACTCAATTAAAGCATGCAAACATGCATCTCAGACTTGAACCACCAATTTTAACCCTTGAAAAATAGCCTACTAACTCTAAAACTCCTACATTTTAACCTCTAAACCTTAAAATTCTTCAAACATGGATATTTTGATCTTACAAACACACAATGAAACTTTGAAATGCATTTAATGATAAAAATTTTAAATTTTAGAAAACTATGTCACATTAGAAAGACTTTAATTTTGATCCTATCCCATTTTGGTAGGACATCTAAAATAGGATGACTTCGGTAGTAAAAATTAAATATGAATTTAATGGAGCCTTGCTATCCAAGATAGTGATAGAACTCTCTAGAATAACCAACTTAGATCTTACTCATGTGTGATTTAAAGAGTTTCACAAAAGAATGAGTGAAACTAGTGGATAAAATGTAAAGAATCAAAATTTAAAATCAAATGGTCTTATTCAAGTTGCCACCTTCACAATATCTATTCAACCCATTGATTTTGTGATGACCTATGCCAAATTTAATAATAAAGATGCAAGGGATATTAGAAATGTAGAGGGTAATGTAGTATTATTGATACAACCACAATATATTTAAGAGATGATGGATCTCCTAATTAGGGTTACATACATCAAGATTTCCATGGACTCATCTAAGGAGTATTATGATAACAATGCAAGTAAATGTTTAGAAGCCATCATCTACTAGGCTTCTAAATAAACTGTTCAAAAGTGAATTTTGTGAGGAATTTAATGATATAATCACATTGTTCAGTAGGGTCATGAGGCAAGAAATGGCAAGAGAGTTTTAAACATGGATGTTTTAGTACATTGCTAAGATCCAAGGCTAGAAAAATGTTTATCAACTAGACCAACTTGAATGAGTTAAAATTATTCTACATTGTTGTGTTGGTTGTCCTTGATGGCAAAAGATTGACAACAAAGGACAATGGATGTCAAAAGGTATGTCATCCTTAAAGGTTTGTTGATATTGTGCATGCAGTGACAGTGTTGGATGTGTTGGTGGATGGATGGAGTCAATGTTGTTGGTGGAGGACATTAATGCTTTCAGGATCAGGTTCATCTTATATAAGACACTTCATGTGCTCCATAGTGTTTGTCATCCATATATGTTGCTATGTGTCATACATGAGATCATGAGGAATTGATCTTGTTGCCTACAGATCATACAATAATAATGTGCTTGCATATTCATGATAATGAACAAGGATGCTCGTCATGCATGGTCATGAAGAGTAGAGATATCATGGTGCATGGTCATGACACAATGGTGCCTTTTTGATATGTTGATAAGCGTTTGTGATGAATAACAGGATCATCAAAGGTTCATAGGTCATGAGATGTGTTTGTCCATCAAAGGTTCACATGGTGTTGTACATTGAACTCTTGAGGGATCAGTTAAGCAGTTGATTTCACAGTCAGGGCTCTTGTTGCAATTATTATGTAGTTGATACCTTGGTTCATACCAAGGGTTTATAGTGATCTTCATTGTAAATCATTCTCCTTATGGTAGTGGACATTGACCATCTATATTCCTTGTATTAAGAGTTGCATTTGGTTGTTTTCCCTATATCTTAGAGCTCCTTTGTTGGGTTGAAGTCCTAACTGTATTCTAAAGGTGACATGTATTGTTTCAAGACTTCACTTTATGTTTAGGGTTTAATGTTTTATATTTTTAGAGAAGAAAACCCTAAACTAAGTACCTAAGACATGTTACATTGTAGCCCTAAGTCACCTGTCACTACTTTATTTCTATTTTAATGTTGACTTGCTCGACCAGTTATAACATAACTTAAGTTATGTTTTAAGGGGCTTTAAAACGTGGGTGACTGGCCCTAACTTCCTAGGGGCACCGGGGATACAAAGTCTTCAAAAAGATAAGAGCATGAAAGGAGATTGGTCGACTGAGATTAAAACTCATAATGGTACGAAAGTAGATCATGTGAACACCTTTTTGTTTGCCTTTTGAATGCCAACAGTCATTCAAGGCTTTCTAAATTTGATGGGAAAAAGGATATAAATAGCTCAAAAGCAGTTTGTTAGGTCTTCTAAAGATGTAGTGGGCCAGGGAATTTCAATATGAGATATGTGTGATGTTTTTAGAGATTTTGGTTATTGATCTGAGATGTTGAAAGGAATATCTACGTGCCAATATGAGGATTGAATAATTTTATGAAGAATATCATGATGTTTGCAGTATTTGAAGTTTGAAGACTAGTTAGTGTATATAGATCATCTTCAGTGCAAGAAAGGAAACTGCAGTTATTAATTCTTGATCATAGAAATATATTGTTACTTGCAGAGATTGAAAACTTGTTTCAGAGACTAATATAAGGTTGAATTGGTTTTGATTAAAGAAAATTTTGTTGAAGTGAAAACTAAAGGAGTAATAAGGTTTTTGTGTAGAAGAGAATCAGGGTAACCCCCTGAGTTGCTTTAATTTGTATCCAAGGTATTTAATTTTACTAGTGAGGCTTCTTTTTACCAGTGAGGCATCTATCATCCAGTGAGGCTTATTATGTATCAATGAGATGCTTTATTTTTGCTAGTGAAGCAATAAAGTGAAGGAGTTTAAGAGTGGTTTTTTTATCCCTTTTAAGGGCTTTTCCACTCATCAAAATTTGTGTCATGGCTCATGATTATGTCTATTTCTATGCCCTTATGTTCTATGATGGTTTGATGTCTTGTTCATTCTTCACATCATTATTCTTGTGTATATGTGCTTAAACAAACCTTGAGGTCTCATGTGTTTTGAATTTCAGTGAATTAATAAGTGTAAAAGGTTTTGAGGGTTTATAGACCATTGATTCATCCCCCCTCTCAGTGGTCATGTACTCCAACAATTGGTATCAGAGCCAAGTTCCCTATAGAAGCCTAACAAGCTTGGGTAGGTCCTATAAGTGGAGTACTAGTCATGGGTAGTCAAGAAGGTTTTTCTACATACAAAGCACCTTTATTTGATGGGTCTAATTATACCTTCTAGAAATTTAGGATGGAATTCTATTTGTCTTCCTTGGGTTATGATTTTTGGTCAGCTATAGAAAATGAGCATAAAGAAACAAATCCTCCCACAACTGCTAATGAGAAGAAGGCCTATGACAATAAAGCTAAGGCTAAGAATGCAATCTATTGTGGTTTGTCTAATGAGATTCTTGTCAAAATTATGGATTGTAAGTTAGCTAAGGCTATTTGGGATAAGTTGTCCAATATGTATCAGGGAGATGAAAAAATCAAAGGAGCTAAGTTATAATCATACAGAGCTAAGTTTGAAAGTCTCAAAATGAATGATGATGAGAAGGTGGCTGATTACCTTTTTAGGGTTCAAGAGGTTGTTAATGCTATTTAGAGTTTAGGTGATACCTTAGAAGAAAAGGCAGTTGTAACCAAGGTTTTAAGGACTCTAACACATAAATATGAATCCAAGGTGTCTGCGGTATAAGAGAGAGATTTGAGTAAAGTGACCTTTGATGAACATTATGGTACTTTTACTGCTTTTGAGATGAAATTTTGTAATGATATTTCTACAAGTAAAGAAGTTGCATTTAAGTCAGTCAAAAAGGAAAAGGAAATAAATTTTGATCTAGAAGAGTTGGATGATGATCAAGAATCTTTTTTTACTAGCATATTGAAAAAGGGGTCAACAGGAAAGTATAAAGGTAAACTTCCATTCAAGTGTTTTGGGTGTGGAAGAATAGAACACCGTGCTACTAAATGCCCATACAAAGATTTAGATAGTGATGAAGAAGGAAATAAGAAATAATTCAAGAAGAAATAGTTCAATCCTAAAAAGAAAAACAATTTCAAAAAGAAGAAGAATCTATTTACAAAAGATGTTGATATAATAGACAGTGGTTTAGAGGAGTCAGTTGAAGAAGGAGAGGAGACCTTGTTCATGGTTGTCATAAGTGAAAATCAGAATAATAAATGTAAAGATCAATCTAAAAATGATGAAGCAAAGGTTGATCTTGAATGTGAGTTGAAGTGTGCTCTTCCTGAGGTTAAGAAGCTCAAAAAGGAGGCAATTGCTCAAAGAAATCAATTTCATAAGGATGATGAAATTCTAATAAGCAAAGTCACTGATTATGAAAAACAAATGTAGACCTAAAGTTGAATCTTGAAGAGAGTAAAAGAGTTGTTGATGTTACAAACAAGGAGTTAGATGCCAAAGATAAAGAGTGTCATGCTCTAGAGGTTGAAATTGTAGCCTTGAGAAGAAGACTTGATATGTGTAGCAGTAGTGACAAACTAAAAGATCCCTTAGAAAAACAAAAGGGCTTCAAAGACAAAACTGGTCTAGGGTTTGAAGAAGGACAATGCTCATACTCCAAGAGTCTTCAACATGCTGATATTAATAACAAAAGTCTCATGAAACTAGCAAACTTTAAAAGGAGTAATTCTTTTAGGTATAATTTGCATTTTCTTGGTTATTGTTTTTATTGTAACAAGTATGGACACAAAACAAATGAATGCAGATTTGATTCTAGAAGAAGAACAAATTGTTTGAGAAGGAATCCTTTTGAGTTCTTAAGAAGGTTGAGGTGTTTTGAGAAGGAATGTCTATTTAAAGTGCTGATAAGACAAAACTTGTTTGGAGACCTAAGGTGATGAATAAGAATATTGAAGCTATGATTGCTCAAACTACTTTTCATGCCAAGAAGAAAGATCAATGGGTTATAGATAGTGGTTGTTCTAAGCATATGATAGGAGATAAAATCAAGTTCATCAAGCTTCAAGACTACACAGAAGGTTCAGTCAAGTTTGGTAACAATGTTTGCATTTTGATCAAAGGAAAAGGTACTATAGTTTTAGATGATGAGACTCCATTACATGATGTATATTATGTTGAAGGCTTAAAACATAATCTATTGACTGTTAGTCAAATTTGTGACAATGGATTCAATGTTGTTTTTAATGCTCATGGTTGTGAAATTAAGAAGAAAACAAGAAAAGTTGTTGCAGTAGGATTAAGAACAAGTGGTAATATCTATAATCTTCATGAGACTAAAAATAGAGGTGAAGATGGACATATTTGCTTCATGGGTCAAGTTGAAGAAAGTTGGCTATGGCATAGGAGACTTGGTCATGTAAATTTTGATAACCTTGAAAGGATCAACAAAAATCAGAATGTAAGGAATATGCCTCACATCTCCAAGCCAAACAACATCATTTGCAAAGAATGCCAATTTGGTAAGCAAACCAAGGTCAATTTTAAATCCAAAGAGTATTCTTCCTCTAAGCCTTTACAACTTGTTCATTCAAATTTGTGTGGTCCTATAAGGACTAAAGCATTAGGTAGTGAAAGATATTTTATGCTCTTTATTGATGACTTTTCTAGAATGACCTGGGTGACCTTTTTGAAGCACAAGTCAGAAGCCTTTGATAGATTCAAGATATTTAAGAAGATGGTTGAGAAGGAATCAGATTTCAAGCTCAAGTGTCTAAGGTTAGATAAGGGTGGAGAGTATTCATCGAAGGAGTTTGAAGAATATTGTGAGAAACATGGGTTCAAAAGACAATTTTGAGCTCCTAGAACTCCACAACAAAATGGAGTAGTTGAAAGGAAGAATAGGACTGTGAAGGAGATGGCAAGAACATTACTTCATGATGCAAATCTGCCCAACACTTATTGGAAGGAAGCAATACATATAGTAGTATACACTCTAAATAGAGTTCAATTGATGGTAAAATCTAATCATACTCCTTATGAATTATGGTATGGTAGGTCAACCAATGTTGGATACTTTAGAATTTTTGGGAGTAAATGCTTCATTAAGAGAGATGATGATAATTTGGATAGTTTTGAGTCTACGAGTGATGAGGGCATATTTCTAGGCTACTCTACACATAGTAAAGCCTACAAATGTTTTAACAAAAGATTCAAAAAGGTAATAGAAAGTACTAATGTAAAGGTGGATGAAAGTTTGCAGCCATGTGTGCAACTGATTCAAGGCAAAGAAGAAGAAGATCATCATTCTAAAAAAGAGGTGGAAATTCAAGTGGAAGAAGAAACTCCTGAAAAGCCTATGAAAACTAAAGCCAAAACTCCTTCAAAGACACTTCAAAGAGATCATCCACAAGAGTTAATCATTGGAGATAAAGATATTGGTGTTCTAACAAGGAGGAAACTTGCTGCTACAAGTAATCAAGCACATGTATTCTTGATATCAGAAATGAAGCCAAAAACCTATGTGGAGGCCAACAAAAATGAAGCTTGGATTAAAGCTATGGAAGAGGAATTGAATCAAATAGAGAAGAACAAGACATGAGAGCTTGTTCCTAGACCTGAAGGTAAAAATGTTATTGGTGCAAAATGGGTTTTAAGAAACAAACTTGATGATAAGGGCAAAGTTGTTAGAAATAAAGCCAGACTTGTTTGTAAGGGTTACTCTCAAATTGAGGGGATTGATTTTGATGAAACTTTTGCACCTATGGATAGACTAGAAGAAATAAGAATGTTCTTATCTTTTTCAGTTTATAAAAATTTCAAGGTGTTTCAAATGGATGTCAAATCAGCCTTTCTAAATGGTGATCTTGAGGAAGAGGTTTATATGGAACTGCCTAAGGGTTTTCAATGTAAAGACAAATCAGATTATGTGTACAGGTTGAAAAAGGCCTTGTATGGCTTGAAACAAGCCCCAAGAGCATGGTACTATAGATTGGATAAGTACTTACAAGAGCAAGGATTTACTAAAGGTGGTGTGGACAACAATTTGTACTTTATTTCCAAAGGTGAGGATATCTTGGTTATAGTGGTTTATGTTGATGATATCATTTTTGGTAGTAATAATGATAACATGTGTCATTCTTTTCATGACATTATGAAATTAGAGTTTGAAATGTCTATGCTTGGAGAATTATCTTTCTTCCTTGGTTTATAGGTTTCTCAACTTGAAAAGGGGATTTTTCTCTCACAAGTCAAGTATGCCAAATAAATGCTTAAGAGGTTTCAAATGGATGAATGTAAACCAATTGGTACTCCTATGGAAACAAGGTGCAAACTAAGCAAAAATGATGATTCACCTGAGGTAGAACAATCCTTATATAGATCCATGATAGGCAGCCTCTTATATCTAATTGCTTCTAGGCCTGATATCATGCAAGCATTTTTCTTGGTGGCAAGATTTCAATCATGACCTAAACAATCTCACTTAAATATAGTTAAAAGGATTTTTAGATACCTTAAAGGCACTCTTGATTTTGGATTGTGGTATCCTGGACATAATGATTTCACTCTTCTTGCATATACTGATGTTGATTGGGCAGGATGTCTTGATGACAGAAATAGCACAAGTGGAGCAGCCTTCTTTCTTGGTGGAAGATTAGTGGCTTGGCATAGTAAAAAGCGAGATTGTGTTTCTTTATCCACTGCTAAAGCTGAATATGTTGTAGCATCTTCTTGTTGCACTCATGTCCTTTGGATGGTTCAGTCACTTCAAGACATCAAAGTAGAAGTTTCTAAGCCTGTCTCTATTCTTTGTGACAATACTAGTTCCATTAATATATCCAAGAATCCAGTCTGCATTCTAGGACCAAACATATTGCTATTAGATATCATTTTCTAAGAGAAAAAGTTCTTGCAAATGATGTGGTGCTAGATTATGTTCATACTTCTGATCAAATTGGTGATATCTTTACAAATCCATTACCTAAAGAAGTGTGTGAATCCCTGAGACAAAGGCTTGGGGTATTGTCACTCTCCTCTCTTCAATGATTTCATCATAATATTGGATTCAGGGGGAGTAAATATGTGATTTCCTGTAGTCCTAAAGTCCAATCAATTTTTTTGTTTCATGTTGCCTAATGTGGAGTTACTTGTTTGGTTTATCATCTTTCAAGAATATATGTTGTAGACTTTGGAACAGGTGTTCAGATGTTTCTTCTTAAACAATGACAATTTTGACCTTCACAGTTGAAGAATAATGGTTGTTGAAGTTGTTAGGACTTTGTTGACAGGGGGAACCCTTTGGCATTAATGTCAAAGGGAGTGACTACTAGACCTTGCATCCTAATATTGCAGTCTTTAGTTTGTTGGCAGTTATCTTGCAACCCTTGTATCTTTGATGTAGCGCTCTTACTGTTCTTTGCTTGCAAACTTGGATACAGACCTTTTATCTTTGTAGCAGCCTTGGTGACACGGTGCATATTGCAGAAGCAGAGGTAACTTAACTTGATGAATGCTTGCAGAAGTAGAGACTTTTGATGTCACTAGACTTAGAGTTGATAGTAGCAGTTCTTTTTGGTTTGGTAGTTGACAGTAATCCTCAGTAGCTCTCCTTGGAAGTTGATCTCTTTAGAAGAAGTTTGTGACTTGATAGTGCTGATCAGGACAGTCTAATGAGGGACTGTAATTCAGTTGTTTGCATATGACAATGATGGTTGTGAGTATGTTAGTGTTGATGTCTTTGGGTATTAGTTGTTGTTGAGATCATTATACAAGTGAAGTTTATGGTTTAATTAATCTTCATGTTTTTTA
The DNA here is from genome assembly GCA_027924645.1 of Cunninghamia lanceolata. NCBI lineage: Eukaryota > Viridiplantae > Streptophyta > Pinopsida > Cupressales > Cupressaceae > Cunninghamia > Cunninghamia lanceolata. The sequence continues at coordinate 5,552,854 of BSBN01000918.1, read as the reverse complement.
TTATACTTTGAGATCAATTGAGCAATGGTGGTTTCAAGAGGACGGTTGTTACAATCATCAGTCATTGTGTTATGATGTAATGGTATCAAATGTTGATGGACAGTCTTCATAAGATCAGTCAAATCTTCTATAATTTGAGAAACAATCATCAAGCATGCAGGGGGTAGGCCACAAAATCAAATGGATAGTGAATAATTATGTTTCAATATCTTTTTTGAAGCAATAAGGTGTGGTACATAAATTCATGACAGTGGCATAAAAGGTACTGTGTTGTCAGAGAATTGTGTCCTTTGTCCATAGTGTCAAAAGGGGGAGTGTTTGTATTTTACCATCCATGGACAAAGGGGTAGTTTGTTGTGTTGGTTGTCCTTGATGGCAAAATATTGATGACAAAGTACAGTGGATGTCAAAAGGTATGTAGCCTTAAAGGTTTGTAGATATTGTGCATGCAGTGATAGTATTGGATGTGTTGGTGGATGGATGGAGTCAGTGTTGTTGGTGGAGAACATTAATGCTTTCAGGATTAGGTTCATCTTGTATAAGACACTTCATGTGCTCCATAGTGTTTGTCATCCATATATGTTGCTATGTGTCATACATGAGATCAGGAGGAATTGATCTTGTTGCCTACAGATCATACAATATTAATGTGCTTACATATTCATGATAATGCACAAGGATTCTCATCATGCATGGTCATGCAGAGTAGAGATATCATGGTGCATGGTCATGACACAATGGTGCCTTTTTGATATGTTGATAAGAATTTGTGATAAAGAATAGGATCATCCAAGGTTCAAAGGTCATGAGATGTGTTTGTTCATCAAAGGTTCACATGGTGTTGTACATTGAACTCTTGAGAGATCAGTCAAGCAGTTGGTTTCACAGTTAGGGCTCTTGTTGCAATTATTATGCAGTTGATACCTTGGTTCATACCAAAGGTTTAAGGTCATCTTCATTGCAAATCCTTCTCCTTATGGTAGTGCACATTGACCATCTATATTCCTTGTATTAAGAGTTGCATTTGGTTGTTTCCCTTGTATCTCAGAGCTCCTCTGTTGGGTTGAAGTCCTAACTGTATTCTAAAGGTGACATGTATTGTTTCAAGACTTCACTTTATGTTTAGGGTTTAATATTTTATATGTTTAGAGAAGAAAACTCTAAACTAAGTACCTAAGACATGTTACATTGTAGCCCTAAGTCACCTGTCACTACTTTATTTCTATTTTAATGTTAACTTGCTCGACTGGTTATAACATAACTTAAGTTATGTTTTATGGGGCTTTAAAACATGGGTGATTGGCCTTGACTTCCTAGGGGCACCGGGGATACAAAGTCTCCAAAAAGGTAAGAGTGCGAAAGGAGATCGGGCGACTGAGATTAAAATCTCTTAATGGCACAAAAGCATATCGTGTGGATGCCTTTTTGTTTGCCTTTTGAATGCCAACTGTCATTCAAGGCTTTCTAAATTTGATGGGCAAAAGGATATAAATAGCTCAAAAGTAGTTTGTTAAGACTTGTAATGATGCATTGGGCCAGGGAATTTTAGTATGAGATCTGTACAATGTTTTTAGAGATTTTGATCATTGATTTGAGATGTTGAAAGGAATATATCTACATGCCAATATGAGGATTGATCAATTTTATGAAGAATATCATGATGTTTGCAGTATTTGAAGTTTGAAGACCAGTTAGTGTATATAGATCATCTTTAGTGGAAGAAAGGAAAGTACAGTTGTTAATTCTTGATCATAGAAATATATTGTTACTTGCAGAGATTGAAAACTTGTTTCAAAGACTAATATAAGGTTGAATTGGTTGTGATTAAAGAAGATTTTGTTGAAGTGAAAACTAAAGGAGTATTTGTGTAGAAGTGAATCAGGGTAACCCCTTGAATTGCTTTAATTTGTATCCAAGGTATTTGATTCTGCCAGTTAGGCTTCTTTTTGCCAGTGAGGCATCTATTAGCCAGTGAGGCTTATTATGTACTAGTGAGATACTTTATTTTTTCTAGTGAAGTAATAAAGTGAAGGAGTTTAAGAGTGGTTTTTTAATCCCTTTTAAGGGTTTTTCCACTCATTAAATTTTGTGTCATGGCTCATGATTATGTCTATTTGAAGGCCCTTATGTTCTATGATGGTTTGATGTCTTGTTCATTCTTCACATCATTATTCTTGTGTATATGTTCTTAAACAAACCTTGAGGTCTCCTGTGTTTTGAATTTCAATGAATTAATAAGTGTAAAAGGTTTTGAGGGTTTATAGACCACTGATTCACCCCCCTCTTAGTGGTCCTATACTCCAACATACATGACTTCATACCTAGTCTATGCATTGGCTAGGAGAAAACAATTTGATGGTCTCAAGACTGAGGGAGTAATGGGGATGGGTTAGAAAAAAGCATACAAATACTACCCTCAATTACTCTAGGAGAGTGCTAAATTGTTCATGAAAGTCAATGATGCATTCATCTTCTATATTACCAAAATGTTGGAGAATTATGTTGCCAAAAGAATATCATTAAGCCTATGGAAGTCGTAAAGAAGTGGGAAACTAGTATATCCAATTTTCCACATTCTAATATATAAGAGTTAAGGGTTTTAAAAGGTACCATAAAATCTCCCTAGATATGTTAGTGATAAATTGGTACTCCTAGAGCTATGCAGATAATTAGTCGAGGTAAAACAAATATGCTCCCAAAAAAAAGTGAATGGAATTTCATTTCCCATTTCCATAAGCAAGTACACATGTTTAATAGTTCATGCTACCAAAAATGTGGATTTTGAGATGGCATTGGTGAATTTAATGCCATATGAGTCTAGGAGTTTATTCAATCCAAGGACATGCATGAAAGGAAGCTAGGTGTGCAGAAAACACTTCCTACACTAATCTAATGAGGAGAGGAGAGTGCAAATTCAAATTTATCCTAACAATTACAGCAACATTAAACCATTAACATGAGCTATTGTAGCAAGCACATAACAGAGAAGCTGAGACAGAAGAAGAGAGACATAAGATATACATGGGGAAAACCCTTATTGGGTGAAAAACCCCACACTCCAAAACCTGCACAATGTATTATCAAAACAAAGAATGTTTACAACAGGCTTGCAATGCAAGCTCTCAAGAGTCTTCGACATTCGTATCTGGAGACAAACTAGTAGCATAATAGTACCTGTCAAACCTGTAATACATCTCCCTCTCCAAGCACCTGTTTATATAGAATATACAAGGCAATATCGGTCCAAACTTGGAATGGGCGTCCAACTTGGCCTCATGGCCCAAAACCCACACCTAAGGACACTTGGTCAGCATTGTAGAATGTGCCTAACACTTGTTCATAGTTCCCATCCCAAAGAGGTCACCTATTTCCAAAATGGGCTATGATAGATGCTGTTACAACACTTACAACCGTCATAGAATCTGTCATAGCAGTTACAACTTACAGCCGAAGAGAATCTGTCATACACAGGCTATAAATAGCATATTCTCTTACATGTCATAGTCCACCTTGGGGCAACCAAATATGCCTTTTTCAATGATGCTTCATGACACATGTCTTCACCTGTCTTACAAGATTCTATTTTTGACTCTTACATGTCATAGATTCTATCATAGGAATCTGTCATAACCGTTTCGGTCAATATTCCCTTACACAACATCCAAGATGTCGACACATGGAAAAATGCTCCTACCACAAAGTGGGACGCCTATCTCCTCATGTGAGGACAAAATTACAAGTTGTCATCTTCCATGTAGGATGACACATCACCGTGCCACATCCCACAATATGACAATATGGAATTTACAATTAATTTACAACATAGGCAATGAATTAATAAATACAAACATAAATAATGCAAGGAATTACCAAGGTTGAGACCCCTTAATTCCCAACATTCTCCCACTTGTCGAACACCTTGTAAGAGCCAATAGACTAATAGGATTTAACTGCTATAGGCTGAGAGGCCCATAGACTTCAAACACCATCTGAACTTCTCTATGCCCACTGGCTTCGTCAATGCATCTACAACATTCTTCAAAGTATCTACCTTCTCCAAATTTACCTGTCCATCCTCAACCATGTCTTGCACAAAGTGAAACTGAACATCAATGTGCTTTGTTCTAGCATGGAAAGTTGGATTCTTCGCAAGGCAAATTGCACTCTGACTGTCACAACTGATCGTAATTTGACCTGCATCAGCACCAATATCAGAACACAATCTCTTAAGCCAAATGGCTTCTTTACAAGCATGAGTTGCAACCATATACTCAGCTTCTGTAGTGGACAAAGTAACCACAAGTTGTCGCTTACTCATCCAACTAATCGCACCACCAAACAATGTAAACACATAAGCACTAGTGGATCTCCTGCTGTCAATGTCACCTGCCCAATCAGAATCCACAAATCCACAAATACAAACTGAATGTAGAGGTCCTGTAGCCTTGCCATGTAGCAAATGGAATACTCGGAAGTACCCCTCAGATATATGAACACTTGCTTAAATGCATCCCAATGTACCTGTCCAGGATTAGCCATAAACTGACTAAGGGCTCCCATTGCTTGGGCAATGTCTAGTCTTGTACAGACCATAGCATACTCAAACTACCAACAACACTAGCATAAGGTGCTCTGCTCATGTCCTCCACCTCACTAGGAGATTTTAGACAATCATTAACAGACAACTTTGTCCCTAATGAAACATGAACACTCAATGGTTTACAATCTACCATGTTGAACCTGTCCAACATGATCTTCACATACTTACTCTGGCTTAACCAAAGTTTTTTGTTAGTTCTATCTCTTCTAATTTCCATTCCAAGAATGTACTTGGCTGCCCCTAAATCTTTCATTTCAAACTATGCTGCTAACTGAGACTTAAAATCAGAAATCATATTCTCACCCTTCCCAATGAGCAACATATCATCAACATATAATGCAACAATGAGAATACGATCACCATCAAACTTATAATACACATAGTAATATGATTTCGATCTCAAATAACCAATTGACAACATGAAGGCATCAAACTTCAAGTACCACATCCTAGGGGACTGCTTCAAACCATACAAAGACTTCTTAAGCTTGCAAACCAAATTTTCTTTACCTTTCTCTATGTAATGCTCTGGTTGTGACATGTAGATTTCTTCCTCCAAATCACCATGAAGGAAAGTTGTCTTCACATCCATCTGTTCTATCTCTAAATCATAAGCAGCTACAAGAGATAACAAACATCTAATGGATGTCATCTTTGCAACGGGAGAGAAAATTTCACCATAATCAATTCCCTCCACTTGTGAGTACCCCTTCGCAACCAATCTAGCCTTGTACTTTTCAACACTGCCATCTGCACTGAATTTCTTCTTAAACACCCATTTACAACCAACAGGTTTCTGTCCATCAGGAAAAGACATCAAGTCCCATGTTTTGTTCTTTTCCAAAGAAGCCATCTCATCTTCCATGGCCTCCTTCTAGGAACCTGCATCTTTCATGCCCATAGACTCTTTCACAATTCTAGGCTCATCAGTGTTAGAAAGTAAAGCAAAAGCACAACTAGAATCAAGTAATGAATAACCAAACCTATTAGGTTGCTTTCTTTTTTGTGTAGACCTCCTCAATAGCTGAGGTTGAGGTTCTTCTTCTTCTTCTTTGCTTCCAGAGCTGCTAGAGCTCTCCTCATCATCAGGCCTCACAAGGTTTGTCGGTTCAGTCTTCTCAAGGGTAGAAGGAAACTGAATTGCATATTCTTTCTTTTCTGACTATTTTGGTTGTAGAACAACAGAAGAGGGTGTTAGCTCTCTAAAGATAAGACTTTTGCTATACAACACTTTCTCAGTCACGGGATCCCAAAGCTTGTATCCTTTCACACCAACACCATAGCCAATGAAGATACATTTAATAGCCTTGTTCTCCAACTTAGACCGTTTCTCCCTAGGCACATGTGCATATGCCTCATAACCAAAAATATGAAGATGCCTTACTGAAGGCTTCTTACCAGACCACACCATAGGTGTTTTGCCAACAAAAGCTGATGTAGGAGATCTATTTACTAGATAGCAAGCAGTGGCAATAGCTTTAGCCCAAAACTTTTGTTCGAGGCTTGCTCCACTAAGTATACTCCTAGCCTTCTCCATCAGTGTCCTGTTCATCCTCTCTATAACTCCATTTTGCTACAGGGTGTATGGAGTTATCTTATGTCTTTCAATCCCTTGCTCTTTACAGAACTTATCAAACTCTGCCAAACAAAACTCACCATCATTGTCAGTTCTCAAACACTTAATCTTTTTACAAGTCTGATTTTTAGCAAAGGCTTTAAACTCCTTAAACCAACTTAAGACTTCAGTCTTGCTTCTAATAAAATAAACCCATGTCCTTCTACTGTAATCATCTATGAAAGATACAAAATATATAGATTTTGATAACGAAGGAACATTAACAGGACCAAACACATTAGAATGAATAAGATCCAATACACCAGAAGACTTGTGAGAACTAGAGTAAAATTGAACACGATTTTGCTTTCCATAAATGCAATGTTCGCAAAAGTGAAACTCGAGATTACAATCATTTAACCCCTCAATGAGGTTTTTATTTTTTAGGGTACGCAGACCCTTCTCACCAATGTGGCCATATCTCAAATGCCATAACATAGTCTTTTCAGTAGGAAGCTTAGCTTCCAAAGCATGTGAACAACCATCGAAATCGGTTACAACAGATTTCTTCACTGCATGTTCAAATTGTGGGGATGAAGTGATAGCAGCTCATTTCCTTGAGTCAGAAGAACTGTTGCACTATGAAGTGCATGCCTCCAGCTGAAACAAAGTACCCCTCACAAGCACCATAGATCCTCTTGTCATCTTACATCCATCCTTCAAAAAGACAACCTGCACACTTGCATCATTCAACATACTTATAGAAAGAAGGTTTCGTGCAAGGCCTAGAATGTGCATAACTCTAGTGATCCCCTTCACTTGTCCATCAGGGAATTGGATTGAGACTCTTCCATGACCAACAATCTTCAGATGAGAGTCATCACCAAGGTACACCCTTCCACCATCAAACTCTTCATATTACATGAACCAGTCTTGATGCGAGGTCATGTAGAATGATGACCAAAATCAATCAACCACACATCATCAGATGCATGGGTGGCCAGGGCTGCGATGAAGGCATCACCATCATCTTGTGACTTGTCAGAATCTGAATCAGGAGCTTTCTTCTTCTTCTCCTCCTCTTTGCATTCCTTTCAAAAATGCCTGATTTTACCATAGTTCCAACAAAGAGCCTTGGACTTTCCAGGAGATTTAGATCTCCCACAGGATTTGGATCTGCCCTTATCACTTTTCTTGTCTTTCTTCTTCCCTTTCTCCTTGGGTCTTCCACAAACCACAAGAGCCTCTTTGGCTGATTTAGATGTCTTCCTCTGCATTTCTTTAGATAACAGCGCAAACACCACATCTTCCATCTTGAAGGTGGTAGTGGTGCTTCTGATAGCCATTACAAGATGATCCCACGAATCTGGCAAAGAACAAAGCAGGGTCATGCAATGATCCTCCTCCATTGTCACACCCATAGATGTCAATTGTGCAACGATCATGTTGAAAGCATTCATGTGATCCGCAACAGATCCTCTGTCTTCCATCTTCAGAGCAAACAACTTCTTTTTTCAGGAAGAGTTTGTTCACCAAGGACTTGGCCTGATAAACATCTCCCAACTTCTTCCAAAGATCCTTCATTGTCTTCTCCTCATGTATGTTTAACAACACAGAGTCAGCTAAATAGAGTCTAATGAGACCCTTAGCCTTCCGATCTTAAAGATCCCAATCATCTTGTTGTATTACTGTGGGTTTTACACCAGATACTATTTCCCATAGGTCACAATCAACAAGTAGGCCTTCCATCTTCAATTTCCACAACTCAAATTTAGTGCCATTAAATTTCTCAACCTCTAACCTTCTGGATGTGGTTGCCATCTCCTTGCTGCAATATGATACAGAATACTCTGCACAAGACTCCCACTCAACCTAAGATTAGCTCAAAAAACCCCTACCCAGCAGTTAGAACCAAAAGCTGGTCAGGCTCTGATACCAACTGAAAGGAAGCTAGGTGTGTAGAAAATGCTTCCTACACTAATCTAATAAGGGGAGGAGAGTACAAATTCAAATTTATCCTAACAATTACAGCAACATTAAACCATTAACATGAGATATTGCAGCAAACACATAACAGAGAAGGTGAGACAGAAGAAGAGAGACACAAGATATATGTGGGGAAAACCCTTATTGGGTGAAAAACCCCACACTCCAAAACCTGCACAATGTATTATCAAAACAAAGAATGTTTATAATACACTTGCAATGCAAGATCTTATGAGTTTTTGACACTCGTATCTAGAGACAAACTGGCAGCATAACAGTACATGTCAAACCTTTAATACATCTCCCTCTCCAAGCACTTGTTTATATAGAATATACAAGGCAATATTGGTCCAAACTTGGAATGGGCGTCCAACTTGGCCTCATGGCCCAAAACCCACACCTAAGGACACTTGGTCAACATTGTAGAATGTGCCTGACACTTGTCCATAGCTCCCATCCCAAAGAGGTCACGTATTTCCAAAATGGGCTATGACAGATGCTCTTACGACACTTACGACCATTATAGAATCCGTCATAGCGGTTACAACTTACAGTTGTAAGAGAATCTGTCATACACAGGCTATAAATAGCATATTCTCTTACAACATGTCATATTCCACATTGGGGTGCCCAAATATGCCTTTTTCAAAGATGCTTCATGACACATGTCTTCACCTGTCTTACAATCTTCTATTTCTAACTCTTACATGTCATAGATTATGTCATAGGAATCCGTCATAAACATTTTGGTCAATATTCCCTTACACAACATACAAGATGTAGACACATGGCAAAATGCTCCTACCACAAAGTGGGATGTCTATCTCCTCATGTGAGGACAAAATTACAAGTTGTCATCTTCCATATAGGATGACACATCACCGTGCCACATCCCACAATATGACAATATGGAATTTACAACATAGACAATGAATTAATAAATACAAACATAAATAATGCAAGGAATTACCAAGGTTGAGACACCTTAATTCCCAACAACGCATACAAGCACTAATGGCTTCATATAAACATAGAGAAAGATTGGAAGATTTTTTAGAGAATTATTTTGATGAATTTAAAATCAAAAGAAGAGGCTATTTCTATTAAAGTGAAGATGCAATAGGTGGACACAATTCCATATGAAGTAAAAGATGATGGGAAGGTAGAAGATCCCTCATATGAAAAAAAGAAGATTTTTAATAAACTACTCCCAAGGATTGACTAGATCGTGAAGGAGTATACGGATATAGAGGAATAGATGAGGAAAATCATTGTTGATCTTAGAAAATGCCTAATTAAACTTGGTGTAGTTATAGCTTACACACAACCTAATGGATAGGCTATCCAATGATCAGGTAGCCACTATGTTCATGTTGTGCTTCATTTCCTTGTCAACCTAGGGGCATTTTTTGACATGGTGTCTGTATTATATGTACGACTTTGGATTCTATGGAGGTTGTGGTTCTAACATTGTGTACAACAAAGAAATATAGAATCTAGGAAATAAAATACTTAACACACAAATGAAACTTATACTAGAGTTGGAAGAACTCTAAAATAGGTTGAAAGTTAACACTTATGCATATGCAAGTTAATGGTTGTAGGATAAAATCTTATAACAAAGATTTTAATAAAATTATGAATGAATCTAAACTAACTAAGGTAGAGATTTAGCTTTAGCAAGTGGGCCCTTGCTTGGATAAAAGTAAACCTCTCTCTCTCTCTCTCTCTCTCTCTCTTAACTAAAATTAAATCGAAATTTCTCAAGGCAATATGCTGAAATGGAGAAAACAAAAGTATGCTCGATTGATCACAAAAAGATACTCAATCTATTACAATGCCTTTGCTATATTTCTTCTACTAGATTCTGTCTAATATATATTACTACAACGTGCATCTCAACTACTCCAAATATGTGGAGGGTGGATTCTTTATTTGGAAAACAATAGAAAAATTTGGAAACTAATACATAGATAGGTAAGAGTTACTTTCATGCCAAGACTCTATATTATTTAATTGCATATGATTGAAAGAAGAAGAATAGGAAATATATTGAGAAAGATAAGATTAAGTTAGTTAACTCATCTAATTTCATACAAACTCCATTTATGCACGTGAGAGGTAGAGGCTTGCTAGCTATCCCTACTCATCACTCTACTACAAGCACACCACCGTTTTGATTAAAGGTTCACTTTAGTCTTGGATGCAAGAAATAATGTAACGCCCCGCTAAGGAACCTAGAAGATAACACAACTAAGATTACAAAAGGGCAATTTTTTTTTTAAACGAAAGAAATAACAACAATCATATATTTATTCATAACATTTAAATTAAGCTTTATCCTCTAGGGTTCCATGGCTGCATTACTAACGAACTAAAACAAGATCTAACCAACATTATGAATTAACTAAAAAACACAATTCATTCTACCTCTAATTGCATCAAATAAATAAACACATACAATTCTATAGTATATCATAGATAAGTAACATCGGGATCCTGCACATAGGATCACGAGTACATAGACAAGTTCCTTTACAAGAGAGTACAACATTACATTGTTTACAATATCGCTATCCAGATTACATTGGAGTACATACATCAAGATAACAGTACATGATTCAACCGATATACAAGATTGGAACATGAACATAAGTATTTGTCTCCTCAAGCTAGAGAAAAATTTAAAATCTTCCATACAAGGTACATCCTTCTTGCACATGAACAACAACAAGGGAAACCAATGGAGATAAAAGCACAACCACCCAATCATGTGGAACCCTAGGGTCCACCCTATTAGCAAGAGACACTATGTGGCTTCATGAGTGTTGTCATTGATGGCAACAAAGTCCATCCCACACATCCGCAGGACATGGTGTGTCTATACCGAAAGTCAGATTGAAGAGTATTTTGGTCTGCTGCGCAAGAACAGAGCATGCAGCAAGGTCCAACAATCAAGTCCGGATCTCTCAAAGGAAGTATCTCAGTAAAGTATGGACTTGGGGAATTCAAGAGGAGTACCATGACTAATAAATTCCAGAGATTGAGCCTCCGGTGATGAAAGAGTGAAAAGATATGAACACCTAAGTGTTGGGTTCCTATTTGGCAGAGAAGACTGAGGAAGAACTGACCGGTAGAACATCAGACCTTAATCCAGATGAGATATTGATGGTGATCAAGTTTCTTGAGGTATCATTCATGATTGGCGAACATGATTGATGACTTATATAACTATCTTTTTGATACTCATCACTTAGTAAGCACGGATTCAGCCGACAAACCAGAGTTTGGAAATATCTTAAGTTTTCTATATGTCGACTAGAAAGATGATTGAAATCATTCATGCGGATATATATACCAAATTGATTTTGGTATGAAGGGGTGAGTGGTATGTTGTAACGTGCGAAGAAAAGTAGAGAGCAGTGTGGGCAGTAATACAGGTCTGGTATGTGACATAACAACAACACTAAAACAAAGGAAGAATGAAGTGCAGTAGATCAGTATATTGAGCCTAACTGGAACTGAACCTCAGCATATGTGGATGCTTCTCATCAGTTCAAATACTTGGTTTCTTTCTATAAACTATTGTAGGTAGTGAGCCCTAATTGGCAAGTGCCAATTTGTACTACCTTATTCTTTTATCAGATAATACAATCTTGGGTTAGTCACCCTGTGGTTTTTCCCTTAACAGGGTTTTCCATGTCAAAATCATTGTGTTATGTGTATGGATTTATTTCTGCTTTCATGGTTATGCTTGCTTATATGATTTGATGTTACACTAGTTGTTAAAGAAGAACAGAAAGTCAAATTATTAAGATAACTGATTCACCCCCCCTCTCAGTTATCAACAATTGGTATCAGAGCTAAGTTCCTCCTAACAGAGCCTAACATCTTGAGGAAGATCTGGGAATCTCAATGGATATGTATGGTATGAGGGAACAACTTCAGTCTGCCCTAGATGATCTTGATCAATCTCACTTTGAAGTCAATAACTTGAAAGAAAGACTCAAACAGGCTGATGAATTCATAAATGAACTAAAAGAGAAACTGAGTATTTCTATGAAAAAGAGAAAGGAACTACTTCAACAATTAGCAAGTCAAAGTGAAGCCAATAATACTGATGAAGATCTGAATGAGAAGAACAAGTTATGTGAGAAGCTATCAAAAGAGGTCATTATGGTAAGACATGAAATGGAATCAGGGATTATGAAATTCACCCAAGAAATTGAAGATAATTTAAAACAATCTTTCAAGGAGAAGTCAGAAGACTGCCACAAAATGGATAGAATAATCCAGCATCTAGAATCTGATCTTGAAGAGGCTAGAGATAATGAAGAACAACTTGAGAATCAGATTGAAACTCTCAAAAGGGATCTTCAAACAACAAATGAATACAAAGAGAAATTCAAGATAAGCTCTGCTCAACTTGAAGTTCTTCTTGAAAGCCAAAAATGGTTAGATGACAAGCAAGGCTTGGGGTATGAGAAAGGTGAAAGCTCTGGATCCAGTCAGAAGAACTCTGGATCAGGAAATCCAAGGAACATGCCTTGAAGACCTCCGGTAAGGCAACCAAATGCTCAAAGATATCCATCCTTCAATGGATACTGCCACAATTGCAATAACTTTGGTCATAAAGCAAATCAGTGCAGAAGAAGAATGAATCAGACTAATTCATCCTTCTCCGAACAATGTTTTAACTGCAAAAGATATGGTCACAAATCTCATGAGTGTAGAAACATGCAAATGAACAATTCATTCAATGGTAGATGCTTTGCATGCAATAGAATGGGACATATGGCTAATCAATGCAGATCTAGAGGTTATCAATCAAATATGCAAAGAAATATTGTTTGCTACAATTGCAATAGATCCGGTCATATTGCCAAATTCTACAGAAGTAAAAATCAGGACAAAAAGGGTCTGGTGCATCATAATCAAAATCAAGACAAAGGAAAAAGGAAAATGAATGCGGATGAAATTCAAAGGGAGATGAACAAGATTTGGGTGAAGAGAAGTACAGAAAATGTTGGGGATAGATAAGCACCAGAATCTGGTGCTGATATTCCTTTCAGAAACTAAATAGATGACCTCTGGCTCAGGGGGAGTCACAAAAGAAAAACATTTTCCCCCAGCCAGTCAATAAGTGCCTAAAATTGGCACATGGAAGGTTGCGGATTAAAAGAGTCCTCAGAGAAACACCTAAATAACCCTTGGTAAAGATTTGAAAGATCCGCAAGGAGTTTGAAAAGATTAATCATTCAAGATTAATCTGGTTTGACAGTCATCTGGCAAAAGTAGGACTTTCACAGTTAGATCCGTGATCCGGAAAGATCTCTCTCAGAATAAGGAAAACAAGGCAACCGGAATAACTTAGGTTGTACATTTATTACAAAATGAAATTAAGGTTTGCACAAAAATAAAAGGGTTCTTTGGTTCATCATTTGCACATTTGCATTCGAGAAGAAGAGAGAAGGAGCTCTGCAACAAAATTGTCTCAAACCTCTCAAAGATCAACCACAGAAGTTGAATCATCCAGCAATCCAATCTGGCTCATATCGTGAACCCTAGAAGTGTAAAAGGTATTTTCTACTCTTGAATATCTCTCTTTGAATCTTTGAAAGATGGCTACTCCAAATGTTGTGAAGATCACTGATAGGCCACGCCCTAAATTTAAAAAACATCCCTATAAATCCCTAGAAGTTGATCCCCTAGGCGCATTTTCTAGCATTCCTCATGGAGTTCTGCATGTAGAAGATGTTAGGGTTTACATACACGCAAACATTAAAGAATTTGGGGAATCCAAGCTAATGGATATCTACCACAAGGAACTGATAGATCAATCATTTGAACTCAAACCTTAGTACAAGACCATTTGGGATAAGCATTTTGGACATTGCGTTCATTTCCCCTGTTTTGCTAAACATGATTGGGTCCGGTATGTTCTGAGTAGAATGCATGACAACTTTATGTGGTTGATGAGGCCATTCAAGATAACCAAGGATGCAATTAGGGCAGTAACCGTATTGCACTCATGTGGTGGGTTGCCTGCTCTCAAATCAGTCAAAAATCAAACTATAAGTCAGGCTACCGAATCAAAATTTGACAAGAGAGTAATGACTATAGAAGATATCACTGATCCGGATATCAAGTTTGCATCCATGATAATTTTCTATAAGATATATCACTCCAGAAGGGAGAATTTTGTATCCGGAACTGCAATCTATGTTGCTTATCAGATGTTAAGGGAGAATGTAGATTATGATCTTTGTGAGCTTCTTCTAAGCCAACTGTTGGAAAACCTACAAAAGATCAAGAAGGACAAAAAAAACTCATTCAAGTATGGTGGCCTAATACTGTGTTTGTTCTTTTACTTTATGAATGAGCTACCTGAATCTAGTTGTTGGGTATGGCAAAATGACAAACCAGTAGCCATACAAATCAGAGATTATATGCATGGGATTGGTGATGCCAAGGCACAAAGCACAGCACTCTGGGGTTACTTCAAAAACTTCCAAAGTATGATGCAGGCCGGAGAAAGAGTCCCCCAATCATTGGTTGAGAAATACAAGGATACAGTGTGCTTTATGGTAGACATTGATCAATGCCTAATGGAGGCAGTGGAACCAAGAATAGTGTGGATTATGCCAATGGGGTATGAAGTAGATGAGAAAATCCTAGAGCTGCATATCCAACACTTGCTGAGTTAGCCTAAGAACCCTAAGGCAGAAAGGTTTGGAACCTTCCAAGAGTTAAGTGTAAAAGTTCATGTTGAACTGAGACAGCCTAAGATCAAGAGAAAAGTGAGAACGGAAGTGGAAGAAGTTGCCAAAAGATATGGGATATCAAAGGAGGCAGTTGATACCAACAAAGAGAAGATGGAAAGGGAAGAGAAAGAAAGGCAAGAAGCAAAAAAAGAAAGTGCACCGGTACAAGCCCCCTCCCAGACTAGATCCTCAAAGAGCTCTGCACCTGCCACTACTAAGACCCCAAAATCCTCAAACCCGGAAGCAAAGACATCGGGTAAAGGAGAGAAGAGAACTAAGACAAAGGCCACAAGGTCATATATAAGTTGAAAGGATGATGAAGAGACAGAATTAGATAGGGAGATCAAGAAAATGAGGAAGAAGAAGAAAGCATCCGGTGAACCCTCTACAGGTCATAACAAGGAAGAAGAGGCAGAAGAATTCGTTGAAAAGCCTAGTCTCTGCATTGATGATATCATCAAATCAGTCACTGTGGATGGGAACCTAAAACCAATGACTAAATTTTATGATGAATATAATGAAGCTGACCAGAGGATCTTGCAAGATGCTATAGTCAGGTATCTGAACATCTATAATAAAGCATTTATTGAAATCATATCTCTAATTCCCAAAAGCCTAGAGAATGAACTTGAAATAAGAAAGAACAATGCTAAGGCCAAGGACCTAGAGATATGGGAACAGATAGCTATTCAGCTCTATCCTTCTATCACTTCTAAACAAATGAACATGATCTTCAAGGATTGCAAGGATGAGTTCCAAAGCAAAGCCAGAATGAACAAGCTTACGCTTGGAGAAACTGATCAAGTGGCAAAAGAAATAGAAGACATCCTCTAAAATGCATACAAAAGATTCAATATTCCTGTCATAGAGGATATAAGTGGTGAACCTGTAGCCATGGATGTCGAAGATCTTACTGACAAAATTGTAGAAGAATCAAAGGACATAAGTGAGGAGAAAACTAAGGATCTAGATTCCTCTGCTCTGGAAGAGGAAGTCCCTGAAGAAGTAAACATCTCTCTTCCGGATCCCCCTGCTGACTCTGGAACTGAAGGAGAAGAAAGAAAAGATGAGAAAAGTTGTCAAGAAGAAGTCAAGGGAAGAGAAAAAGATCAAACAGAGAAAACCCCCAGATGACAGCTCTAAGACCACAAAAGGGAAGAAAACTCTGTCTCTGGCAAGAGACACTGTAGAAGCAGTCAAAGACTTCCTGACAAAAGAAACGATGGAATTAGATGAACTGGAGCTGCTTCAAGGACCATTCAATTTTGATTCCCTCTCCCCGGTTCAAACAATGAAGATAGCATCCTTTGCTCAAGCAAAGGCAAAAGAAAAACTTCTGAAGTCTCACATGGAAGACTGTGAGCTGATAGAGATTGCATCCAGTGTATTGGAGAAGATCATGCCATCCTTCCAAAAGGATCTTTCGGCCTCCTCATCCAGTAATCTAAAATCTCTTGTTAATTCTGTTAATACACATTTTGACTCTTTAGAGAAAGCAGCAGAAGAGAAAGTTTGGAAAGAGTTTTTGGGTAAGAGATTCTCTAAAGTACAAGGGCTAATAACAAATGATAGGAGAAATATGGATATTGGAATAAAGAGCTTAGAAAATGCTCTTAAAGATGGCGGAGAAATATATAAATTTTGTTTATCACAATCTAAAGTGACAAAGGATATTGAGAAGAAATTGAAAGAACAAGAGGATAAACTATCAAGTTTATCTCAGAATTTTGATCCTCTCACCACATCCACAATAAACCAAGAATGTCAGACTATTGTCATTCTAAATGAACTAAAGAAACTTGAAAAGGAAAGGAAGAATATAATAAGTAGGATGGGTGAACTAAGAGGGATAATTATTCCTAAGTTAGAGGCCATGCATGAGGCCCTAACGAATGCTCAGACTACAGCCCGGACCAGTGATCCGACAGATCTAAAGAGGGTAGAAGCTTTTGCATTCCTATTGAGTGGTCACATCTCAATTTTGGACAGGATGAAGTGGAGTTGGGAAACGGAATTTGTCCAGTTGAAGACAACTTTTGCAGATATACTTCAGTATATGTAAGTATGTTATGTATATATATTTATGCGGCCAAGTATAGATTGTTTTTGGAAATTTTGGTATGCGGATCCTACCCTTTGTCATTGATGTCAAAGGGGGAGTGAGGAGCAGTGAAAAATGTGGAATCTAGCTAAGGGGGAGCTCCAGAAAGTGTACATAAGAACAGAGCATCAACCAAGGGGGAGTATGCTATAACACAGTCATTTTTCACTAAGTGTTGCCATCAATGCCAAAGGGGGAGATTGTTAGCAAGAGACACTGTGTGGCTTCATGAGTGTTGTCATTGATGGCAACAAAGTCCATCCCACACATCCACAGGACATGGTATGTCTATACCAGAAGTCAGATTGAAGAGTATTTTGGTCCGGTGAGCAAGAACAAAGCATGCAGCAAGGTCTGACAATCAGGTCCAGATCTCTCAGAGGAAGTATCTCAGTAAAGTACGGACTTGGGGAAGTCAAGAGGAGTACCATGACTAATAAATTCTAGAGATTGAGCCTCCGGTGATGAAAGAGTGAAAAGATATGAACACCTAAGTGTTGGGTTCCTGTTTGGCAGAGAAAACTGAGGAAGAACTGACCGGCAGAGCATTAGACTTTAATCCGGATGACATATTGATGGTGATCAAGTTTCTTGAGGTATCATTCATGATTGGCTGACATGATTGATGACTTCTATAACTATCTTTTTGATATGCATCACTTAGTAAGCATGGATTCAGCTGACAGACAAGAGTTTGGAAATATCTTAAGTTTTTCGGATGCTGACTAGAAAGATGATTGAAATCATTGATGCGGATATATATACCAAATTGATTTCAGTATGAAGGGGTGAGTGGTATGTTGTAAAGTGCGAAGAAAAGCATAGAGTAGTGTGGAAGCAGTAATACAGGTCCAGTATGTGACAGAACATCAGCACTAAAATAGAGGAAGAATGAAGTGCAGTAGATCAGTATATTGAGCCTAACTAGAACTGAACCTCAGCATATGTGGATGCTTCTCATCAGTTCAAATACTTGGTTTCTTTATATAAACTATTGTAGGCAGTGAGCCTCTTGTGAGCAGTGTGCTTAGGCAGTGAGCCCTAATTGGCAAGTGCCATTTTGTACTACCTTATTCTTTTAACAGAGAATACAATCTTAGGTTAGTCACCCCATGGTTTTTCCCCTAATAGGGTTTTCCATGTCAAAATCATTGTGTTATGTGTATGGATTTATTTATGCTTTCATGGTTATACTTGCTTATATGATTTGATGTTGCACTAGTTGTTAAAGAAGAACAGAAAGTCAAATTATTAAGATAACTGATTCACCCCCCTCTCAGTTATCAACACACCCCTCATGCTAGGAGATAACAATAAGGTCTCACTAAGAAAATAATTAAGAAAGACAGTAGACTAATGGGTGCAAGGACTACACATGGCTCCAATACAACACGTGTCAATATGAACAACACAAGTAACTCAAACATCACTTCCAGAGGCAATCACACAATGAAAGGGAAAAACACACATTAGGGAGTGCTAGGCTACAGTAGGGAAGAGTGTCATTGCATGGTCCTAGAATGGGTTATCCAGGCTATCTCTCTCTAGAAACCAGCCCCCATCTATGGTTATCCTGGTAGCCTCTCTCTAGGCACCGACCCCATAGGGTGACACATGCAGAACCAACAATCCTTTCGTGAGGACAAGAAAGTTGATCTTGCCAACCATGGCCTTCTCATCCCATCCTTAGCCTGAACGAGCACTACAAGCATGGGTGAGGCATCCAATTATCTTATTTAGTGTGGAAACTATCCAACCCTTTAAATTTATTATTAAGTTATCACTAGATTAAAAACTTCCAATGGGTTATCCTGACAGCCTCTTTGGGCACCAGCCCCACATTGAAAGCCACTCCCCTACCTACATCTAGAAGACCCTATCCATCAAGCAAGATAATTACCATCACAATAACAAGTAACATATACAATGCAAGGCATTTACCTTTTTGCATACAAATCATAATCACATGGACCAATTCTTGTCCCAAAACATAAACCAAGCATAAACTACCACATTCTCATCATGTTGCATTTACAACATAGAATACACATCATTTCACATCACACATAGCAAGACATTATCCATCTTGCATAGTCATCATAACCACATGAATAGGTACACTGAGCAAGGCATTATCCATCTTGCACATGTATCATACTAACATGAATAGGAGATAATATGTTAAGAATGCATTTTATTCAATTCACATGATGCACACATAGCCAACCCCCACACAATCACACCCTCCTAGGCCTCTGGAAACAACTTCTCCAAATGACACAACACTTGACACCATTAAAAACACAATGGTTTCACATCACATTCACTCTCAAAGCACATCATAAACTAATACCCTTCAACAATATTTTAAAGGAATGTAACATTAATCCAAGCATGATCAATCATCTAACAATTATAAAGTGAATCTATCTCAATAATACAGAACTATAACTTTCTAATCACCAGTAGTAGTTATAATATGATCATAAGATATAAGTATCCACGAGTATCAATATTTTAACTAATAATTCTCAAGACTTATTTTTAATTTCATTTAACTAAAATGATTGCGAACAACATACAAATAACCCTAAGGCATAAAAATTAAACACAACAATTGTTTACAGTATTTACACTGATGTAGATTTCATTAATAAATAGGACAATTTTGTAAATACTATTAAATATAACTGTATAAGCAAGACTAAAAGCCTATAATATTAGAATACTATAAATATCTTACACTAGTTAGAATCACAAGATACAAAACCTGAAGCTACCATGAAAGAACCGTGTTCTAAGGTTAGCTTGAGAGGAAAGGAATACAGAACAACAAAACATTCCTATAGATCTAACATCTTCATCAAATCTACCACACTTTTAACCACATGCATATGATAGGATCAGCACAAAATAAATTTGTTGAGAAGACTTTAGAAGCTACCAACAATGCAAAATGTGAAAGCATAAACAGGGCACGCAAATTGATTGGAAGAATGCCTCAAAGTGAGTCATATGATGGAAAGCAATGATTGTAGGATATGCACAAAATGAATTTGTTGAAAAATCTCAAAGAAACCTAGTTCAAAAATATAGAGTTATTGGTGACGCAACTAACCATTTTAATAGAGACGAAACGAGTGAGAGGTAGATAGTCACAAAATATTCATATCTCAAAAATGACAAACTGGGTATGGCTGGTTTTTGGATATGATTTAAATATCAAGGACATGCACCATATATAAAAAAATTAAAGAAACCCAGTTCGTAAAATTAAATTTATGGCTAATGCAACAGACTGCTAAAATAGAGATGAAATGGGTGAGACGTAGACAATCACAAAATATTCATATCTCAAAAATGACAAACTAGGTATGGCTGATTTTTGGATGTGATTTATATATCCAGAACATGCACCATATATAAAAAATTAGAGAAACCTAGTTCGTAAAATTAAAGTAATGGCTAATGCAATAGACTGCTAAAACATAGACGAAATGGGTGAGAGGTAGATAGTAACAAAATATTTATATATCAAAAATGACAAACTGGGTATGGCTGATTTTCAGATATAATTTAGATATCTAGGATGTACACCATATATAAAAAAATTAGAGAAACCCAGTTTGTAAATTAAAGTTATGGCTAATGCAACATACTGCTAAAATAGAGACGAAATGGGTGAGAGGTAGACAGTCACAAAATATTCAAATCTCAAAAATGACAAACTGGATATGGCTAATTTTTGAATATGATTTAGAAAACTAGGTCATGCATGACATATAAAATTTTTGGAGGAACCCAGTTCGTAAAATTAAAGTTATAGCTGACACAATAGACTAGGTTCAGAAAATACAGAAGAGAATTCACAAAATATTTCACTAAATCTAATGCAACAATAAATCAGTTTCATATCTCAGTCCATACCTGGAATATTGCTTCAATCACATCTTCACAAATTTCCCAGTTCACATCCATTTTTCCCTAGTCTTTTCTTCTAGAAGCTATGGTTTACGATGCCAAAAGAAAATGAAAACTTCCTGAGAGAGAGAACATATTCTTCATTTAAAATGCACGCTCCTTCCCCAAATTATGTCTTGAGATTTCAAAATAAAGTTGAGAATGCATAACCACCCCCACAATTTCTTCCAAAAGATTCTCCTTTATTACTTTCTTACAATTTGCTATTTTTAACCAAACAATAATTTCTCTCTGATTTTATTTATTTTAGAGTTTGTTATTTATTTCATTTACAACTAGACAAGATTCATTTCTAATTTTATCTACTTTAGTATTTTCTATATTTATATATATGACAACTTGCAAATATTATCTATTTTATTTCCATTAACACAACATTAATTTATATTAATTTATTTTTTATCTCTAGTTGGAATTACATTTATTACTATTATTATTATTATTTATTAACTTAACTTCTAGAATAATATATTTTTCATAAACTAAATTTACTTAAGGACATTTATATATTTATTTATTTAACAAAAAAGCTTCATAACTAATTATTTTATTTTAAGGCAATAATAACAAAAACAATACCAACAAAATAACCCAACTGCCAAACCATACCTGACTATTATGCAAGATCGAAAAGCAAGACCACCACAACAATGACTGACTATCATGACCAAACCGACAACACTGACCGGGTGCACAACCGGATACTCATCCTCTTTAAGGATGATGGCTAAGCTAAGGGACCATATGTTATCTCCATTCAATAGTTCCATTGGTTAAGGCAGGCTCAGACCTCTTAATTCAAGTGGAGTCGATGCCTGGTACCTGCAACCTATAGCAAACAACACGGTCAAACATGTTTATATATGCAATCATGTAGTCATACACACAGTGAAAGGAAGTCACAGTGCAGCAGGATACTCATGCATGAGTAATGCGACACTGTTCCTTTCACCCACACATCAAACATGTAATCACAACACACATATCAATCAGTTACTGAATGACTAAGTAAGAACCATCATTAGCTAGTCTCATGATACTCATAATACGATTGATCCATGATTGATCCACACAAAACATCATAACCTCCTATGATACAGAATCAGTCACATAAAACTCAATTCTAACATATGACAATCATAGTAAAATCAACATCATAATCACCTGAATGCAAGGCAATGTCAGAGCATGTGAATTATCAGTATTGCAACAAGGTTCATTGATAAAATATACTAACCTAAGTATTCTGATTATTTACATTCATCTTCATGCTCCTTAGTCCAACCACCTGTAATCACATCACACATATCAATCAGTTACTGAATGACTAAGTAAGAACCATCATTAGCTAGTCTCATGATACTCATAATACGATTGATCCACACAAAACATCATAACCTCCTATGATACAGAATCAGTCACATAAAACTCAATTCTAACATATGACAATCATAGTAAAATCAACATCATAATCACCTGAATGCAAGGCAATGTCAGAGCATGTGAATTATCAGTATTGCAACAAGGTTCATTGATAAAATATACTAACCTAAGTATTCTGATTATTTACATTCATCTTCATGCTCCTTAGTCCAAGATGAAACTGGAGGGGCACTACAAACAAGCCCTAGTGGCAGTAGGCCAATAATGAATTCTATTGAAGTAATTACATTTCACTTAAACAAACTTAGGAGCATAGAAAATATCATAGTAAGACAAGAGATTCTAGATTACTTTGGAAACAATTACTTTAAGTACACAATCATCTAACAAACATCATACATATCAAACTTATGCTTATGGGAATATTAAGTAAAAAGGGTACTTAAATAGTCTAGTCTTGTGTAAAATGCAAAAAAATAAAAAGTATCAAATAAGGCCATTTCAAGGGCTCATCTGTAATGTCCCAAATAGAATATTTTTCCAAATTAATTAAAATAAAATGAACCACAACAAATTATGAAGTGAAATATGCATCTCAAATCCTCATTAAATTATTTTCAAACATGTCTTCAAATACCCACAAAAAATCCAACAATTACTTCATGATATTGTTCCCAAATTGACATAAATTTCTACAACAATTACTGAGAATTCTCCTATTGATATAGAATTATGTAAATACATTAAATATTCTTCTACAGTAGCAAAATCTATAGCAACACCACCAACAACAAACTAATATTGAATCTCCACACCAATACTCACTGAAACTACAAATCTACACAACACTACCGACAACCAATGAAACCCAAAACACATGAGAACACTTCAATGATAATTTATTGAATTTTTTGATAAAAAAATTGTACACAGATCTGATACAGCTGATAATCATAACAAAAAACTTTTGCAACAACTCCACACTTAAAATTGCAATCTAGGTAAAACCCTAGCTCTAGAATCACCTGAAAATGCTCTAAAATCACAGAAACATCTCCAAAACTTGCACCAACTGGTCACAAGCACCAATATTGATGTCACAATAGTAAAAACATAGAAATTCATTAAATACACAACATAAATCACTTACAACACCCAAAAATTTCTCCTGAATCATCAAATTCACTTATAAATCCACCTGCAAGTAAACTACACAAACTGTGAAATCCTTTGAATCTTCCAACACAAATGCAACCTCTGGATGAGATTACTATCTGCAATTCAAGAACACCACCCTCAAATCCCCTGAAGCTCATTCCCACCATCCACAAGCTTCATCTTCAATGGTTTCCCTATCCACTGAAGAAAACATAAAGCATCAGCTTTGCAAGAGAAAATGAATAATTTGCAATAGCCTCCAAAATCAAAGTTACATATTTTTATTTGCATGAGAGGCTATCTTGGGTGCCCAAGATTCTCCATGCCTTGCTTTTGGAGTTACACCAAACAATTTTCTAAAATGGAACTCCATTAATTGTCATAACTCCAACATACCCATAATGCCAACTCACAAAAGACGCAAATCTCCTTTTTTAACAATATTGAGATTTCCTCCAAATTCCCACACCCAAGGAGGTATTTTTAGAAAAAAAAATTAAATTTATTTAATATTCATTTGTTCATGATATTGGGAGTTGCACCAGAACAAATAAAATATTAAATAATTATCATTTCCCCCAATGTTGTCTTGCAGTCCCAACTTACTATTTCTGGACATGGGGAGTTACTAAAAATAGAAAGTACTATTTTTGGAAAGGGGACATGACAAATATTCCCTCCTCAAGATTGATTGTCCTTAGTAAATACAAACTGAGATGCTTTTGAATCATTATGCCAATGTGATAAATCATACTAAACTATCCATAGAGCCTAGATCATGTACTTGTCAAGTGAGATAACTCTTGCCATAGAACAATGCAAATTCTACTCTCCCTGTTGTTCATAACATTATTGTGCACATCATGTGATTTGATCACTTCTTTGAAGATAAAATTTCCCTTACGAAAATATAGATCAAAGAAGTGTGCAATACTCATCAAATCATAAGTGTAATTTTGAACTTCTATAGATTCTCCAATTGCAATTTTATCCAACTTCCTTCCTAGCACTTTGATAAATCTTGGAGCAGCAGACCTAGGCTGAGTGACACTATTGTAGTATGTAGTATTTCTCTCATTATTTTGCATCAGTATGCTTTCTCCCACAACTTCCCTCTTCAACGGTGCATGTGCACTAATATGTGACAAGTCAATCCTATAACCTTTGCAACTTCTCCCAATGATATAAATCTGATTTGTGCTACCATTAGGACTATTATAACATTCATTACATCCTCTGTAATAGAAAGTACATCTTTGGGAAAAAACAATCACTTCTATCTTCAAAACATTGAAATATACATGGTTGAAATGCACACTAGCAGGCCCAAACTTTACCTCAACTTGAGGGATGGTACCTTCAACTTCATTAGCTGAACTATAACAGAAAAATATTTATAGAGGGACATCAAGT
Source organism: Cunninghamia lanceolata (assembly GCA_027924645.1). Lineage (NCBI taxonomy): Eukaryota > Viridiplantae > Streptophyta > Pinopsida > Cupressales > Cupressaceae > Cunninghamia > Cunninghamia lanceolata. The sequence continues at coordinate 5,527,913 of BSBN01000918.1, read as the reverse complement.
AACATCATGTAACAACATAATTTATACCACCATTTCTTAAAAATGGATCTGCAAGCAATAGTTCATTATGTTTCCATTGTATGTATGCAATAGCACTAGGTAGTTTGTACCAGAAATATCTGAAACTTCTTATTATGTCACAAATCTGATTTTATAGCCCATAGGACTGATATGATAGTAAATACATCCATCACAACAACAAATACGCAACTAAAGAACAATGGCCCTTTTTACCTTTGTAATGTGGAGATACACCCTGCTGAAAATAACACTAATTGTTCCATACTCTGCCTCAATTTGAAGGTTGTTAAATGTAACTTCAAGATCTGATCATCTAGAACAACAATGGTATAGTTGAGGAACAACAATAATAATCATATAATAGCAGCAAATACTCCACCAAAAAGTTGGTCTCAAATCTGCAAACAAAGGTTCATTCTGATGGAAGACTATGTACTCTCTAAGTCCCTCAACTAGCTCATTCATTTTTTGTTGCTCATCATTTAGATAATGTCAATCCAAGTAGAACTTCAATCTCTTGTGATTGCTCTCTACCACACATATATTATAAACCAAATGACCAAAAGCATGCATAGTGGTAGTTACCTCCTCATCATTCATAGTGAAGCTCTCTTCAGGTGTTTGGATTTTATGCTATCAATTTTCATGGGTTTCCACCTTTGCATTGCAATCAAAGTAAATCCCTTCCTTCAAGCATCACACCCTATAAAAAATTTTGGTGAGAAATATGAAATGATGAGTACATGGTATGAGTTGGTTACCTTAACAAACTCCTTCAATGTTTCTTGTGTAGCAACCTCCTGTATGCTTTGGGTACTCATGATTTGACCAAAACATATGATACCACTATTCCAAATAGATACTTGGGCAAATAAATCATGCTTGTGGAATGCACTCCAAATCTTTATGGCAACCTCATAAATACATAGTGCAACAAGTGTTAAGGACAAATACTCAATGCAGCCCATAGAAAAATCTAAAGTGTATTGAAAACTCCTGTCATAAACAAAGAACCCATTTCCAATAACCTTTAACTTCTTGTTATTACTTTGAATAGAGCCCAACCTTTGCATAAACAAAGACCAATCACCTTCACCTAAAACACCATATCCTTCCACAAATCAATGTGAGAAATCTAAAATGAAAATTATAAGACATGAATTAATTACCTCCTCACACTTATCAAGTTTCTTTTGTGTTCTATCCATTCCAAGAAGAGCTCCTTTCTTGGTCATGATGGTCAAGGTAGATGCTATATGATCATTCCTCCTAACATGGCTACATAAACTAATGAATATTCTCAACATGGTTAGTGTGATATCTAATAGCTAAACTAGAGAAAGTTGAATCCTTTTTCGATCCACTTGCTTTGCCATGAATTTGAAAGTAGATATAGCATTGCATGTCATGATAAAACTTAATGTATCTCATGAAGCCTTTAGAAAATGTCTTTTGCAAACACATATATGGTGGTGGCCAGATTTAACACCATTCCTTGATAAATGAATTATTTTATGATGGAATCCTCTTTGTAATAGTGATCTTAGGGGCATATTACTAGATACCATACTATGCTAATTTGTAAGCATTCTAATATCAAAATAAATACTATGTTTCTTACCATACAATGGGATAGCATGCATGTCCTCCATCACCAAACATCCCGTTGTCCAAGAAATTTTTTATCAAGTGTAAATTTCAGCTCCATAAACTGCAACCACTGAAATCTATCAGCAATCATCCTTAATTCCTTGTATTCTTCTCTAGTAGGTTCTACTTTCCATTTAATGAAGGTGCATGGAATGATGAACCCTCCAACAAGTTGGATATTTAATATATCCACAAATTGACCCTTCATGTAGCTAAGATTAGCGCCTAGATCCTATACACTTATGTATGGATATGTTTTTTTCTTTCCTCTCATGAAATCTAGGGTCATGCAAAGATAATAGATCTTTGTTAAAATCAATGCCAAAATAAACATTTACTTCTAATACATACCTCTCAATAAAATAATTTTGGAATTTATTCTGAAAGGTTTTTTTAATCTCCCATTCACTTTTTGAAAAGGCTTTATCAGAGAGATTTATGTACTCTATTATCTTTGCATGACCCTAGATTATGAAATCCTTTAAGTCTTTTAACACAAATACAACCTCTAGATGAAATTGTTATCTGAAATCCAAGAACACTACCCTAAAGCTTCATCTTCAATGGTTTCCCTGTCCACTGAAGAAAACACAAAGCATCAGCTCTGCAAGAGAAAATGAATAATCCGCACTAGCCTCCAAAATCAAAGCTACATATTTTTATTTGCATGAGAGGCTATCTTGGGCACCCAAGATTCTCCATGCCTTGATTTGGGAGTTACACCAAACAATTTTCTAAAATGGAACTCTGTTAATTGTTATAACTCCAACATACCCATAATACCAAACTCACAAGATATGCAAATCTCCTTTTTTAACAATCTTGAGATTCCCTCCAAATTCCCATGCCCAAGGAGGTATTTTTAACAAAAATAAATAAATTTATTTAATATTCATTTGTTCATGATATTGGGAGTTTCACTAGAACAAATAAAATATTAAATAATTATCATTTCCCTCAATACTGTCTTGCAGTCCCAACTTACTATTTCTAGATAAGGGACTTACTAAAAATAGAAAGTACTATTTTTGGAAAGGGGACATGCCATCATCACACCCATTGGCTTAGGTTGTTTCTTGTTATCAATAAACTTAAAATCTATACATAAACATCAAATAGAATTCTCTAAAATCAAATGGGTTTGCAAAACCCTCAACTTGCTTCAAGAAGAAGCCTTTGATGTCCTCAATTCTTCTCCACCATGAATCCTCAACTACCACATCAATCTCTTGATCACCCTTCCAACTCATGAGTGGAAACTAGAACAATGAAAAGTGATAAGATAGAGGTAACCAAGCTAATCTAAATCACCCAATTGAGTCTATGTATCTACACACCCTCTAAACAACTGCCTTGAAATTATACATGTAGAATGGGGTATTTTCTTCTACAATTCAAGGATTAATTCTTGTCATCTTTTCTTACAATAATTAAATGACTCATTTCTTTGCTAGTTCCAAATATTGGTTCTATGTGGTGACCTAGTCACACACAATTTGATTGGAAGCTTGTGGCATGTTCATCAATTCTATTCATGCATTGACAACTTTTTGGCATCTTTGGATTCTCCCCTAATTTGAAGAGAGGCAGATTTTTCTTGTTTCAAATATCTTCTCATTTGTTCTCCTCTTTTCTTCTTATTCTACATGAAGGCACTAAAGGATTTTAATTGCACATCCTTGACATTTAGGTTGGGGTTCCATTTTGAGTTATAGGTAACAACAAGATCATGGAGGTAGAATTCACATAACTAATTTTGCATTTCCACTATACTTTGTGGATAAGCCCTAAAGAATGCATTTGGGGTAACTATTGTAGGGGGGAAGTCATATTTGATATCCATGAATAAAAAATTTGACCATTTATCCTTTAATTATAGGGCATATGCTCTAGTCGAGGGCCTGCAATCTATCAACCATATAGTGAGTTGAGCCATTTTTTCAATTTTTTTATTCAATATATTTATTTCTTCTTTTTATTTTAACTCCTCACTGAACTTATCTTTAATTTATTTTCTTTGTTGTTCCCATTCTATTTTCATGGCCTTAATGGTCATGTCTCTTTTCCACAACAATATCTCAATATCTAGCCCATCAGTTTGTGTGGCCATTGTTTTTGTTTATTTAACAAATAAAATGTTAGACAAAGATGCAAGATGTGTTATCATGTTATCTGTGTCAGTTACTATTGGTTGACCCTAAATAGGTTCTCTATTAGCTCCAAGCTAGGTAGGTTCTTCTTCTACTTTTTCTATTACATCCTCTGCAATTTGTGCTAGTGCATCCATCTTCTCATTTTTACACTTTTATTGTTGTACGTGGGCTTCAAAATATGTAATTCTCCTCGAAGAAGCCTACAATTCAATATCATCTACCATGGCTTTAAGGACCCATTCTACATCAAACTCCTCTATTGTAGGCTCTATTGAAGGGATCAATGGATGAAACCCAAAACTACTTGATGCCTCTATAATTCTATCTCCCTCAAGAGTGGAGTCACTATCTATCAACACAGGTAGCTGGTGGTATAGAATATTTTTGCTTCTACCCTTGGTCCTTTAATTGGTGAGAGCACCTAAGCTTTGTAACTTTGGTCCTAGTAGTCACTTTTTTTTGCACATGTTTAGTGGAAGAGGAGATGTCAACAATTTCATAAATATTAGCCCCTTAAGCTACATGTTCTAAAACTAGCATTGTTGTAGGCCCAATTTGTGATGTAGCAAGCATGGATTAGGATGTCACAAGTTTAGATTATGATGTTGTGGGCTTAGGTGCATGCTTTGTTGTGTACCTTGTTCCTTTATCTCTTTCAACTTCCTCTTATGAACCAGACTATGACCTTACCCTTCTCTCCCACAATCTCCTACCATGTGGACCTAACCCCATGGGGTCTAATTCCCCAACATTATTTACTACCAAAAAGCCTTCCCATGTAGAAATTTGGAATTGATTTTACACTTTTTTCTTTATTAGAAATTGGATTAAATAATGAAGAGAGAGTGTATTAGGTCATTATTTTTGGTACTCTTTCTCCATTCTGCAGAGAAAATTTAACAAAAAAATTGGAATGTTTACTAACCTATTATGGCGAGTTTGAAGTGAGTTGTCTAGAGTAAGGACTACCTTCATTCACATGTGATGTATATTATAATGTAAGTTGTGATCTCTATCCAAAATATCAATAATGACAACCTCTTTGTTCCTTGTGATGAATGATTAAATTATCCTCCCTGTGTTGCAAAGTAATTTATGTCTATAGTAGCATCAACCCTTACTAGCCATAATTCCCCATGGAAAGAAATCTAGTGACTTATACTATAACAGATTTTGAAGTATGCACCTGAATCCCTTTTACCATTACCACATCATCACTCAATGTCCAAGAAAACTGATGAGCAATCTTATAATTATTGCCCTCAAGTTTCTTAATTTAACCCATCCAACCTACCTATTGGAACAAGGCTAATATGGTAGGGTCCTATAATAGGGGTGTATAGTCAATGGGTTCCTACCTAATAATGTCACCTCCAATGGCTGCAAATAAGACTGCAACATGGAGTCTAGGGATTTAATAGAAAGGGTGGGTGGAAACCTATAGCTTGAGACTCAAAAATTGGTAAGGTTTTGATAAAATTAGCAAGACCTTTCTACAAAAGAACAAGGAAATAGGCCAAGGGATGTACATGTATATAGGAGAAGAAAATGGAGTTAGTATTTTGTGCAAGTTAAATTGCCATAATAAATAGCCATTATTATATGTACTCCCTAGTATATAGGTGTAGTTATGAAGAGTTCAAGTAGTTGTTGTTGCAAGTATGAGGTAAACCAGTGTTGTAATTGATGTCAACATACTCATATTGCATTGACAAGACGGATTGGATGAGCAGTGTTCTGAGGATATTGAGAAAATTAGCCTCAGTCAGGAACAGTGAAGAATAGTGATGAGAAGAAGGCAAATCTACTGTATAGGATGAGAACCGGAGGATGCGGATTAAAGGGTCTGTAGATATGAGTCTTGAGATGCTTCAGTTAAGATTTCAGAGGTCCGCATGAAGATCTGAAGGAGTTGTGGCTGTCAGTATGGAACCGGTTCCGGCAAGTGTTCAGAGGTGACAAAGGATCACAGAAAGGTCCGGTGAGGTCCGGAATTGTATTATCCTAATCTGCGGATTGGAAGGAGTGTTTGGGATGTCCTTGTGATGTGTCATCCTGATTTGTGTATGATTTGGAGGTCTGGAAGTACCTTTTGCATTATGACAATGGCGACAGACTGTGTTCTTGAAGTTTCGGATGAGGAAGACAAGAGATTCTAGTAAGTAAAGGAAGTGCGGATGTATCCAGTCGTTCAGGCAGGCTTGTGAAGGTTTTTGGATTGTGTTGAGGTTGTGTTGTTGATCCGCATTGGTAGTAGAGCCCGGAATTGAAGATATTCTTCCGGATGAAGTTCTTGTTCAGACTAGCCGACCGGATGAGTTGATCATCCTGTGAATGTTCTTGTGGTGGCCGACCGGATGTGTTATTCATCCTGTGGATATTCTTATGGTTGATTGCCGACTTAGATGATTGTTCCTAAGTCGATGTCTTGTATAAATAAAGGTTTGTGAGTTCATTTCGAGTGTGTATGGAGTGGATGAGTGTGGGATAGCGAAGAGAGGTGCGAAAGACAGAGCAGAGGTTTTGGGCTTAAATGGAACTGATCCAGACATAGTAGAGATGTCATTCTCCAGTTCAAGATTGTGATTTTTATCACTTTGTAGACAGTGTGTCTCCTTGTAGGCAGTGGGCCTCTTTGTGAGCAGTGTGCTCGGGCAGTGAGCCCTAATTGGCATGTGCCATTCATTCTTCTTTATTCTTCTAACAGAGAATAATTCTTGGGTTAATCACCCCGTGGTTTTTCCCTTAACCGGGTTTTCCACGTCAAAATCTTGGTGTTCAATGTGTTGATGTTCATCTGCTCTGAGTTTATGCATTATGCTTTCATAGATGGTTAATTGATATGCTGTTAACTAACAAAGAACAATCAAGTGTTTAAAGTAAGAGCAAGTTTTATACAACTGATTCACCCCCCCCCTCTCAGTTGTATGCCCTAGATCCAACAGTTGTAACTGGCATGCATGCATGCTTGCCCCCAAAGAAAGGTCACTTGTCCACAAGTGACATGGAGGGTGTACTATGGGATATTGTCATGTGTGATGGATGCTAAGGACTAGAAATGGTGTAGGAGCGAATGGGGAATTAAAAACTTGTCTAATTGTACATGTTATTAAATGATTAATATACAACAAAACAATAATTAAAAAAATGGTCTTGTCCTAGGGATATTAACATTATTTACTGATGGTGACATGGTGAGGTGGCATGAATGGCATGTGTTGAAATCATTAATGTGATTAGCACCTGATGATGTCGAAGCTGAAGCAATTTGACAGATGGAATTTTGAAGCTACTGTACTGGTTCTATGTATGGAGTGGAGAGAATGATTATGGGTTGGAATGATAATTATTGATGGAATGGGAAATTGATAGGAATGGGAATTTGTAATTAGAAAATTGAAATAAAGAATTAATATATGGAATGATGGAGATAGAGGAACAAAGGAATAGATGATGTCCTAGAGGAGGAGGTCAATAATCCTAAGAAAAGAAGAAAATGACATTAAAAGTTGTGGGTGTAATGGAAAAATGGTGGCATAAACTAGTGAAATTCAACGTCCAATGCTATAGAAGAAAAGATGGTCCAAAGGGAATAGGGGTACTACAATGTGATGGTAAACTAGTCCACATATAAGGAAAAATAATATGGTGAGCATGAAGCATTGTGGATGACAAAATCATCATGCAACGCTACCAATGTGCATGATGTTGGAACCTTATAGTGGTTACAAGTGCACCTAGAGTAACCCCTCAAAAATAGTGGACCATTATTATTGTGGGTGTGCATGTAGCATGTTCGCTAAAGTGGAAGACCTATATCAACTTGCATCTACCCTACAATAATTGTTAGTTTTCCTAAAGCCACTCAAATTGGAGTCTGAGGGACCAAGAGCAACACTTAGACTTCTTGCAACAAAGTTAGGATAAAAATTGTTGTGCTTTTTATGGAAATGTTTTATTTTTAATGTTTTATTGAAGGTGAAGAATTAAACCTCGGGGGATTAGTGTGTGATCTTGGAAGCTTACCTATTACTATAACCTTTGTTTCACCATGTATTTCAAAAAATTGAGAGAGTTTTCTATCAAGATAAGGCTAGTCACTTGCAAGGAACTTCTAGATGAATGTTTCCTTATCAAGAGGCTTCTTATAGAGCTTGAGGTGATGGCCATTGACCATTAGACGAAACTATACCAGATCTATGTTTCTTAGCTTAATTTCTCCATTGAGAAACACTGCTTCAATTTAATATGGGCCAAGCCATTATGTTTATAAATTTGCTTTATGGTCTTTGTATCTTGAATCATATAACAATGCCCAGTATCCTCATTAGAATTATTTATTTATGATAAACTCATGCCATTACATGTGTTGTTTCTAGAAAATAAATAATGATGGGCCACTTGTTTCCTTAGCTCATTCAATGTATTGTGTTACATGACTCTTCTTTTGTGCTTTAAACAAGTTCATTCCAAGCTCAAGGGTTGTTTTGAGAGTCCTATGTTCAAACTCAATAGGAAGGACAAATTTCATACCATCTAGACTAATTCATAGGGTGTAAACCCTAATGTTATCTTCCACATGGTTTTGTATGCCCATATATGATGCAGGAGCATCTTGGTTCAAGAGAAATCTTGCATCAACCAAAAACATTTACATTTCAGTTTGTTTGCATTTCAGTTCTTTCATTTTTTCCAGTTCAGTTTAGGCAGTTCAGTCAATAGCAGTTTTCAGCTTGTGGTCTGATTTTTACATTTCACATCTTACGGATCTGGATTTAGCATCTACACTCATTCATCTACATCATATCAAGAATTTAGAGCATTTGGATTAGTTACCGGAAAGATATCATTGTCAGAAGTTATTGTTTCTTAGAGCAGAGCATTCTAACAGTTCCTGATAATCAATTGAATGAGAAGGCTTCCAGATCATTCCTTGACTTGCGGATCTCATTGACACATCATTCAATGTTCTATAGTTATGGCTGACCTTCCTCGAGGGTTCGCATTTTGTTCCATTCATTTGAGGAAGTGTTCTATGCATTTAGGTCTGACCTATCTGTGAACACGTTACAACTCTTCATTGGAGTTTGTGACCTTCCTTAGCCGACGTGGAGGAAACTATTGGTCCAGAATTGATATATAAAGATGTAATAGATCCTTAGGAAAGTAGTTATCAATTTCATAATATAGTGATAGCTGATAATTTGGATTTTGTGCAAAGGGAGCCTCAAAGCCTTATCTTGTGCATATATGTAATCAGGTTTGTGAGCCCTCGTTGGAAGCCCACATATTGCCGGTGGATCTCTATTTTGAATTCTATGATATACTAAATGACTGAATCTGCATTTGTTACATTTCTTTGAGTGGTTTCCATTGTGTTTACTCTTGCTGTATGGTCTGGATAGTTCATTATGTGAACCCTCCTACCCTGACTACACCAATATAGCTTTTGGAAGGCATGCTTCCCAATCACAGTGGTGCAAATAAACTATCTTGGTAAGAATGCTCTCCAATTCTCTATTGTTAACCTCAACCTAGCCATTTGGTTTTTGATGGTATCGGTTGGACTTTTTATCACACAGTTGGTATTCATGAACAAGAGCTACTATTAAGTCTAAAGTAAACTGTGGTCCTTGGCTAGTGAATATTTCCCTTGGTACTTTGTAGTGGGTGAAGATTTCTTCATAAAAAACTTAGCTACTTTTATATCTCTAGAAAGTGTTAGAGCTTTATGTGCAAACCAATATGCACTCCTTCTAGTTGGATGGTGGATTGATGGGTCCTATAAAGTCAATTCCCCATTTTTCAAATGGCTCCAAGATGAGCTATGGTTGCAAGGGCATCTCCTCTGAGTCAGTGGACTTTCCCATCCTTTGGTAGTGATCATAGCATCATGTGTATTGAATGGCATCTTTGTGTAATGTGGGCCAATAGTATCTAGTGGTCAATACTTTGGAAGCTATTCTTTTAGCAAAAAAATGCCCTCCATAAGGTCCATCATGACAGGCACAGAGGATTTCAAAGACTTCATCCTTTCTTATACACTAGAACATGGTAGGCCTAGTATAGAATAGATATCCTAATATCCATGAATAAGGAAGAATTTTATCTACTAAACTTCACTTCTTCTTTGGTAAGAAGCATGGATGAGCTTTTCCCATAACCAAATAGTTAACAATATCTGCATATGATGGAGTATGAATTTTTGGCACAAATAAATGCTTATTAGGGAAGGAGCCATCAATAATGGGGCCATCCTCATTAGAAGTAATGTGAGAAAGAAAATCTGTAACAACATTGGATTTACCAATCTTATCCAAAATGGTAATATCAAATTCCTATAGCAACAACAACCAACATACTATTATTTCTCTTACCACTAGTTTGTTCATCAAATATCTAATTGTTGAATGGTCAATATGAACAAAAATAGGATAACTAGTGATTTAATAAAAGAATATATTGATTGCATACACAACTACAAGAAATTCTTTTTCAGTCAATGTATAAGTAAGCTCAACACCTTGTAGATTTTTTACTGATAAAATTGATTTCATTTTCTAATGACCTATCTTTTTATCTTAGGACAACACCTATAGTTGTGTCAGATGCATTAGTGTGGATGTGAAAAGGAAGTTTCCAGTCTAGTCCACATAGCACCAAATTTGTGCTTAACAAATATTTAAGAGACTAGAATGCTTCCTAGCATACAAGTGCCCAAAGAAAGTCAACATTGCTAGAAAATAATAGAAATAAAGGTGTTGCTCTTACTAAAATCCTTGATAAACCTTTGGTAATATTCTGCATGTCTAAGGAAACTCCTAAAATATTTTTGTTTTTATGGTGTTGGTAGTTTTGTGATGACTGCAAACTTAGCAAGATCAACTTGTATTCCTATTGGGGAGATGTAATGTCCTAACATAATGCCTTCTATCATCATCATGTAACATTTTTCATTGCTTAAAGACAAGTTATGATCTTGGCAATGTTGCAGAAATTTCTCTAAATTGGCTAGGGCTTCTTCATATGATTTCCCATAGATTGTAAAGTCATCCATATAAACTTCTAAATAATTAGGGGTTAGAACAAAAGAAAAATTCAAAAAAACCCATTAGAAAGTAGTAGGGGCATTAGACAATCCAAAAGGAAGGATTACATATGAATACATATCGTAGGGATAGGTGAAGGTGGTTTCATCTTGGTCTTTAGGTGTAATTTTGATTTGGTTATATCCACTAAAGACATCCAACAAGGAGAAGCATTATTTACCATCTAATGTATCCAAAAGTTGATCAATAAAATTAAGGGGGAAATGGTCCTTCCTTGTGGTAGCATTTAATTCCCTGTAATCTATGCAGATACACCACTTTCCTCCTTTTTTAGGCACAATTACAAGAGGTGAACCCCATTGGCTATCTCATATAGGCTAGATGAAGCACGCATCTAATAATTCTTGTAATTTTTCTTTTACAATATCTTGAACTGTAGGGTTCATTTGTCATTGTGGTTGTTTAATGGGTCTACAATCCTCTTTGATGTAAATATGGTGAATGCAAGGGTCAGGTTTGATCCTTTTCATGTCACAATAATTGCATGCAAAGGCTATTGTATGAAATTTAAGCATGGTGATTAATTGACTCTGTTGCTATGAGTTCAACCTATTATTAATATTAAGTGGATTATCTGGGGATATCTCTACTTTATTAGACAAGGCTACCATCGAATCAATGCTCTTACATAGGGTATTGAGTATGAACTATGAGGAAACAATTGATGAATTGTAGAAATTCCTATTGCAAAATTTGAAGCCTCTACTATAGGTAGTAAATTGGCAAGCAGACAAGTGGTACATCTTAGGAACTGATCATCTTGGGAGTCAATGCTATATGTATTCTATACAATGTCGCAAATAATTGTACATATCATCATTCTAAGTGTCTAATGTGGTACTACACTCAATTATCATCATTGTTTGTATGGAATATTAGTCATTTTATTTAGCTTCTTGTCATAGAGGATGCTTTGTTTCTAAATAGGGTTGGCTTGGCGAGTACAAGATTAATTTCTTTGTTACATTTCCATTGGAAGTATCCATATTCCTTGACCTACAACCAATTAATGCATTAGTTGTGGATAGCTAGGGCTTCCCAAGGATAAGAGGATGCCCTACAAGGTTAGCCTTTGGTTGCAGGACCATGAAATATCTAGGATATTCCAATGAATCAAGAGTAATTAGAAAATCCTCAATCACTCCCTTAGGCTTAATGGTTAATCTATTTTCTAATTGTAGTACTATAGGAGTAGGGTGGAGGTTTATGAGTTGTAAGGTGTGTAATGTTTATTTTTTCATAACATTTATAGCCGCCCCTAAGTCAATCAAGGTATTTGGTATGAGAGTACCATTGATATGGATGTCTACAACTGGAATACCTAGATTGACATACTTGGAAGGCACAACATTTCCAAGCATAATGTTGGAAAGTTTTCCAATGACTTGAATAGTTTGAGGGTATTTGTGTTTCTATCCATGTTTCTTGAGGCATAATTTTATGATAGTTTTAGTATAAATGGGAACACCCTTAATGCCTTCAAATAATGGTATCTTCACATAGACATACTTTAATTGTCTAATGAAGTCAAACTCAAGTTCTATTTCCAATTTTTGTGAGGCCAATATTTCTAGAAATGGAGGGTCATTGCTAGTGGTTGCGGTCCTAGATGTGCTTGGCTCATAAATGTGTTTCTTTTTTAATTATTGTGGGTTAGTGTTGTTGGTAGGAGCATCCTAAAAGATATCTATTATTAACAAAGTGGTGGGGGTGGAAAGTAACCTTCCTGAGTGCAACTGCACATCACCCACCTCAACCATATAGGTTGGATACAACATCACTTCATTATTGTACATCAATTGAACCAACTTGTTATTTGCATTAGGTGTAGGTTGAGCAGGTATTTGTGTGGCTCTATGTGGATTGGGAGTAGTAATATTGGGCATTAATTCTAGTGGTTGTTATTTTGTAAGTTGAGGTTGTTGTAAACAAGTGTCTGGGTTAAACCATTGATATTTTCCTTTCCATGGATAAGAGCATCGATTAGATGGTGTCTTCCATTGTTGGTTATGGACTTGTGGTTGGTATGATTGTGGCTAATATGCTCCTTGTTGGTTTGTATAGTTTTCAGGAGGCATCAGGTTAGACCAAGATTGTGGGGTCATATAATTAAATGGAACATTATACCAACTAGAAAAATTTTCATATGAATTAGAAAATGGTGAATTGAAGGTCATGTTGTAAATATGTTCCTAATCAGTGTTGCCATTGATGTCAACATATCCTTGTTGCCATTGGTGTCAACTAGATTCCATTTTGTTGCTTGTTTAGAAGACTGGAATGTTGAGGATATTGAGAAAATTAATGAAACTTAATGTATGCGGACCATATGGCTGTGTAGAGGATTGTCTAAAGTAGCTCCAGTCAAGATTTGAGAGGTCCACATGATGATTTGAAGAAGCTATGGCCATCTGAGTAGAACAAGGTTTTGCTATGTTCATAAGAGACAGAGTGACAATAAACTGGTCTGCATTGCTCCGCATTGAAATATTATGATCTACGAATCTAGAGGCATGTTTGGGAAGTCAGTGTGTATCATCAACTCAAGTGGTTCTTGGTTTGGAGATCTACAAGCAATCTTTCTTGTGTGACAGTCATGGTAGACAATGTTCTTAAGGTTCCAGATGAAGATGCAAGTGATTCTGATGATTTGAGAAGTGTAGATGTTTTTGTTGAATTCAATGTGCTTGTGGAGGTCTTTGGATTGTGTGACTGCTATGTTGGAGGTCCGCATTGAAGTTTAAGCTTGTTGGTGAAGATTTCCTTCTTGGTGTTGTTGTTCTTCCCAGTCTTGGTCGACCAGATGATTCAAGAGTATTGTGAATGATCTAGGAGCAATTCGATGGAGCATGGCGTGTTGATCAAGGAAGATTTGAGTCCTAGTTATGTTTGGCTGACAACTTAGTGATTCACATTAAGTCAAATGCTTGTAGTGCCGACCTTGATGTCTATTCCAAGGTTGATGAAGCATATAAAGGCATGTAGTTGAGTTGTTGAAAATCATCCTTGTGCGAAATAATCAAATCCCAAGAAAGGATCAGAGGCAGAGTAGAGAAGAGGAGGAGTAGAGGAGCAAGAATAGTAAAGGATGAAGTGATAATGAAGAAGTATTTGTGAAAAGAGTAGAAGTTTTATGAGCACTCCTTTAAGAAGATGCTATTTCTCAGTTAATTCCTTTTGTATTAAACTAAATTCTAAAGGTAGTGAGCCTCCTTTTGAGCAGTGAGCTCTAGGCAGTGTGCCCGAAGGCAAGTGCCTTCCCCTTTTTAAGTCTTTTAACAGGGTACAAATATTGTGGGTTAACCCCCACCGTGGTTTTTCCTTTAACCAGGTTTCTACGTCAAAAATCTTGGTGTCAAGTGTGTTAATTGTGTTTCTGCTCATGTGCTATTGTTTCATGATTTAATGTTTGCATCATTAATCTGTTTGTAAGTTGTGAAAGAAGATTAAAAAAAAGAAAAGGTTAATATTTTGGGACAATTGATTCACCCCCTCTCAGTTGTCTATCCTAATACCAACAATTGGTATCAGAGCCAGATCCTCTGAAAGAAGCTTGACCGCTTGAGGAGATCCAAGATGTCGACTTATAAGAAGGAAAGCGTAAGATTTGATGGAACAAATTACTCCCTTTGGAAGGTGTGCATGCAGTTCCATTTGGAATGTATAGGTGGTGCCTTTTGGTAGATAACTAAGAAAGAGTATAAAATCCTGAAGAATGGTCCTATAACACTAGATGAATTTAGGGAAGCTGAATGTAATATTCAAGCTAAAGAAGCATTATTGAGTCCCCTGACTAATACGGAATTGGCAAATGTCCTAGAATTGAAAACTGTCCATGAAATCTAGAAAAAGTTGGAAAATCTGTATGAAGGTGACAAATATGTCAAATGTGACAAGCTACAGAGCTTGAAGGGTAAATATGAAAGGTTGGTAATGAGTGAAGATGAAAACATTACTTCCTACATGCATAAAGTGAATGAACTTGTGACCGGTATCAGAAATGTTGGTGGAGTATTGGAAGAATCAGAAATTGTTGCCAAAGTGCTCAAATCCTTACTTGCAACATACAAGCATAAAGCTACTACCATTGAAGAAATCGGGATAGTGACAACTATTACAAGGGATCAGTTAGTTGGTAAGCTCTCAACATTTGAAATGAGTGAGTTTGGTGATTCTCTTCCTAAGTCTGAATCTGCATTTAAGGCCAGTGTATATGGAAAACAAAGATATGATCTGGGTGAAAGCTCTTCAGGAAGATCAAACAGATTTGCTAAGGTAAGGAAGGATCTTGAAGATGATGAATTTGAGTCTGCAGAACTTGAAGCTCTTATTGCCAAAAGAATGCCAAGAGGATCTAGTAAGTATGAAGGAAAGTTGCCATTCAAATGTTTTACTTGTAATAAGATTAATCATTTTGCCTCAAGATGTTCGGAGAGGGTTTCAAGGCCAAACCCTAATAGATAAAGGTTAGAAGAAATGCTACTATGTCAGAGAAGTTGGAGAAGAAGGAGTCACTGATGATGAATCTGATCGTGGAGGTTCCATTGAAGGTGATTGGGTATTCATTGCTATCAAAGGAGAAGATCCGGTGTCTATTGAATCTACTAGCTATTCAAATGTGGAAAGTGCCTTGGCTGCTTAGGTTGTTGAAAAGGATGGGTGATTGATAGTGGATGTTCTCATCATATGACTAGTGACAAAAGCAAGTTTGTAAGGTTTGAAAAATATGAAGGTGGAATTGTGAAATTTGAAGATAACTCAGCTGGTAGAATCTGTGGCAGAGGATCCATCTCTTTTGATGGTAAGAATAACACCAATGATGTTCTGTATGTGGAAGGACTAAAGCATAATCTTCTCAGTGTTGGACAGTTGGTTGACAAGGGTTATGATCTCTGATTCAAGGATGGAAAATGTAGAATCTTGGAAAGCTCTGGAACTGAAATTGCATCTGGTACTCAAACTAGAGGTAACATCTTTCATTTAAGTAGTTCTGGCAAAAGTTGTTTGATTTCTCAGACAGATCAAACTTGGTTATGGCATAGGAGAATGTGTCATGTGAATTTTGATAATATTTTCAAGATAAGTTCTACTCAGGTTGTGAGAGATCTTCCAAAACTTGTGAAACCTAATAGCATGTGTAGAGAATGTCAATTGGGTAAACAAAACAAAATTTCATTCAAAAGTAAACAATAATTCTCAAGTGGACGGTTGGAACTTGTGCATACTAGTCTATGTGGTCTTGCTAGAATTAGGAGTGTGCAAGGAGACAAATATTTTATGTTGTTGATTCATGATTACTCCTGGATGATGTGGGTAACTTTCTTAAAAGAAAAATCAGAAGCTCTTGACAAATTCAAGGTGTTCAAGGTTATGGTGGAGAATGAGATTGGTATAAAAATAAAGTGTTTGAGATCCGACAGAGGTGGAGAGTTTACCTCTGGTGAGTTTGATTCATTCCATGAAAAGCATGAAATAAAAAGATAGTTATCTACTCCTAGGACTCCTCAGCAGAATGAAGTTGTGGAAAGAAAGAACCAGATCATTCAAGAAGCTGCTAGGACCATGATGATGGAAGCAAATGTTCCACAAGTCTATTGGAGAGAGGTTGTGAGTACTGCTGTCTACACTCTTAATCAGGTGCAGATCAAAAGAAATTCTGGTAAGACACCTTATGAACTATGGTTTGGTCATCCTCCTACTGTGAGATATTTCAGAGTTTTTGGTAGTAAATGCTATATGAAAAGAGATGAGGATTTAGGCAAGTTTGATACAAGAAGTGATGAAGGAATATTTTTGGGTTACTCTACTCAAAGCAAGGCATACTGGTGCTTTAACAAGAGATTGAAAAAGATTGTTGAAAGTGCAAATGTCAGAGTTGATGAAAGAAAAGAAGGACATTCTAGGTCTTGCAGATATGAATCAGATGATCAAGATGAAAGTCAAAGTTAAAGAAGGCAAGTTCAAATCCATACCCAGATCCAGATTGATTTAGAAAATCTAGTAACTCAAGAGGATAATGCAGAAGTTGAGGAACAAGTTCAAGAAATAGAAGTTCATGCGAATCCCAAAAATCCCAGGTATGTAAGGATGAATCATCTTGAAGATCGGATCATAGGAGATAGAAATAAAGGTGATCAAACTAGGAGAAGAATTGTTGAAGATCAAGAAGAGATTTATTTGATTTCAAAGATTGAACCAAAATCAGTAAGTGAAGCCTACAATGATGAAAACTGGAAAAAAGTAATGGAAGAAGAATTAATGCAAATTAAAAAGAATCACACTTGGGATCTTGCTTCTAGACTAGAGGACAAAAATGTGATTGGAACTAAATGGGTCTTCCGGAATAAACTAAATGAAGATGGTGAAGTTGTAAGAAACAAAGCAAGGTTGGTATGCAAAGGATATTCTCAAGTGGAAGGAATTGATTTTGAAGAAAATTTTGCTTCGGTAGCAAGAATAGAAGCAGTCAGATTATTTCTTGCATTTGCTGCTTTCAAAGATTTCAAGGTATACCAAATGGATGTCAAGTTAGCATTCCTGAATGGAGAGCTAGAAGAAGAAGTCTACATTGAGCAATCGGAAAGATTCTAGTTGTCTGATCAAGAAGATATGGTCTGCAGATTGAGAAAATCTTTGTATGGACTTAAACAAGCCCCAAGAGCCTGGTATGTAAGATTGGATAAGTATCTGCTAAAGATAGGATTTAGCAAAGGCACTGCTGACAGTAATCTTTATTTCAAGATTGATCATGAGAACATATTAATTGTTGAAGTATTTGTTGATGATATCATTTTTGGTGGAAATGGAAGCATGTGTAAGAAATTTGTTGATCAGATGCAAAGTGAATTCGAAATGTCCATGTTTGGTGAGATGAATTTCTTCTTAGGTTTGCAAATCACTCGTCAGATAAAGGTATCTTCATATCTCAGTCTAATATGTGAGAGAATTGTTGAAAAAGTTTGGAATGGAGGACTCAAAACCAGTAAGTACTATGGTAACTGGATGCAAGTTGAGTAAAGATGATAATTCACCTAAGGAAGATTAGAAAAGGTATAGATTAATGATTGGGGGACTGCTCTATCTGACTCAGACCAGACCTGATATCATGAATGTAGTTGGACTTGTTGCTAGATTTCAAACTAATCCTAGAGAATCCCATGTAGTAGCAGTCAAGAGAATTTTTAGACATCTTAAAGGGACACTTGACTTTGGCTTGTGGTATCCAAAGGACAATGACTTCACTCTTCATGCATATGTTGATGATGATTGGGTAGGAGATGTGGATGACAAGAAAAGCACTAGTGGTGGTGCATTCTTCTTGGGAAGAATATTGGTTTCTTGGTTGAGCAAAAAGCAAGAGGCAATATCTCTGTCTACTATAGAGGTAGAATACATAGCATCAACAAGTAATTGCACTCAAGTTTTGTGGATGAAGCAAATGTTGAAGGATATCAGAGTGGTATTTGAGGAGCCCATTACAATCTTCTGTGATAATTCAAGTGCAATAAACATCTCCAAGAATCTGGTGTTGCATTCAAAGACTACGCACATATCCATCAAGTTTTATTTCTTGAGAGAGAAAGTAAGTGAGAATGAAGTTAAAATAGAGTTTGTTTCTTCAAAGGATCAGATTGCAGATATTTTCACCAAGCCTCTGCCTAAGGATACTTTTGAGCATCTCAGAGAGAAGTTAGGGGTTATTACCCCTCCTGCTTAGAACTAAGATGCACTAGGGTGCATCAGTCCAGTGGAATTCACAGTCATATCTTGTGATCCAGATTGGTGTTAAGGAGATACTACTCAGGAGAAGTAGTTAGTATACAAATTTTGGAGATCAGTCTAAAAGAAAAAGGAGGAGAAAAGATTGCAAATATGTGCCTGTTGTCATTGATGTCAAAGGGGGAGAGAAGTCATGTGAAAAACTAGTTGTTGATGAAAGGGGGTGCAGTGAAGAAAGTATTTGCAGAAGTGATAAGAGAAAGGGGGAGAAGTTCTTGTCTTGATGGTTGAATCAGTTTTTCACATCATATGTTGCCATCAATGACAAAGAGGGAGATTGTTACAAATATGTTCCTAATCAGTGTTGTTATTGATGTCAACATATCCTTGTTGCCATTGGTGTCAACTGTATTCCATTTTATTGCCTGTTTAGAAGACTAGAATGTTGAGGATATTGAGAAAATTAATGAAGATCAATGTATGCAGACCATATGGTTGTGTAGAGGATTGTCTGAAGTAGTTCCAATCAATATTTGAGAGGTTCACATAATGATTTGAAGAATTTATGCCCATCTGAGTAGAACTGAGTTTTGCTATGTTCAGAAGAGACAGAGTGACAGTAAACTGGTCCAGATTGCTCCGCATTGAAATATTATGATCTGCAGATCTAGAGGCATGTTTTGGAAGTTAGTGTGTATCATCAACTCAAGAAGTTCATGTTTTGGAGATCTGCAAGCAATCTTTCTTGTGTGACAGTCATGGCAGATAGTGTTCTTAAGGTTCCGAATGAAGATAAAAGTGATTCTGATGATTTAAGAAGTGCGAATGTTTTTGTTGAATTCAATGTGCTTGTGGAGGTCTCTGGATCGTGTGACTGCTATGTTGGAGGTTTGCATTGAAGTTTGAGCTCGTTGGTGAAGATTTCCTTCTTGGTGTTGTTGTTCTTCCCAGTCTTGTCTGACTGGATGATTCAAGAGTGTTGCAGATGATCTAAGAGCAATTTGATGGAGCATGGCATGTTGATCAAGGAAGATTTGAGTCCCATTTATGTTTGGTTGATAGCTTAGTGATTCGCATTAAGTCAAATGCTTATAGTGTCGACCTTGATGTTTATTTCAAGGTTGATGAAGCATATAAAGGCATGTAGTTGAGTTGTTGAAAATCATCCTTGTACAAAATAATCAAATCCCAAGAAAGGATCAGAGGCAGACTAGAGAAGAGGAGGAGCAGAGGAGCAAGAATAGTAAAGGATGAAGTGATAGTGAAGAAGTATTTGTGAAAAGAGTAGAAGTTTTATGAGCACTCAATGAGACTGAACCAGGCATGAAGAAGATGCTATTTCTCAGTTAATTCCTTTTGTATTAAACTAAATTCTATAGGCAGTGAGCCTCCTTTTAAGCAGTGAGCTTTGGGTAGTTAGCCTGAAGGCAAGTGCCTTCCCCTTTTTAAGTACTTTTAACAGGGTATGAATCTTGTGGGTTAACTCCTACCATGGTTTTTCCCTTAACCAGGTTTCCACGTTAAAAATCTTGGTGTCAATTGTGTTAATTATGTTTTTGCTCATGTGTTATTGTTTCATGCTTTAATGTTTGCATCATTAATCTATTTGTAAGTTGTGAAAGAAGATTAAAATGAAGAAAAGGTTAATATTGTGGGACAACTGATTCACCCCCCCCTCTCAGTTGTCTATCCTAATTCCAACAGGTTAAAGGGTCCTGAGGCATACCTTCTCTTGGTAGCCATGGTCAACATAGGGTGCTATAGGATATCGAACTTACCAGGCATGGAATGAAGGATAAGGAGCTTAAGGAATATGAAGACATGTACCAATTTCTCATAGAGGATTGGGAGCAACTCTTCAACTAATCTTTCGGCTATTAGTCTGCTATCACTGGTCTTTTGGCATTGGTTCCTTTTTGTTGACTCTCTCATGTGCCCTTGAGGCTAATCTGTAATGGGTTCGTCACCCTAGTTTTTCCTCTTATCTTATCAAAAACATTAGGCCACATAGAATAATTTCCCTTCCTCATCCTCCACTTCTTTGAAGTCTAGTGGTCTTTATTTCTTCTCTACAATGCTGGATAAATTTTTACACTTACAATCAGCCTTTGTAATCTGATAGTGAGGACAATATTTTGTTAGAACTTCCTCTACTTCTTGTTTCATCTTGCATGTAATGTGTCTAATTAGGTATCCATATGATTTAAGATATCCTACTTCATATCTTTGAGGAGATTACCGAATTCCAATCATGAAACTCCTATAACAGTCCTTTTAGAAGGTAGAGCTCTATTGCTACAAATATTCTTTATGGTTGACCTTGAATAGTGTTTTTAGATGGTGCAAATGACATCAAATGGTAACTAGGCTATGTCACCTATGCCAATAAATTCCAAAGCAGATACGCACTCTTCATTAAATCCCCTCAAAAATATGGTGTGAGTGATTCAACAAGTAGAACAAAAACCTTCCCACATAATCCTCTAGTGGCTCATCATCCTTTTGAGTCATTCAAAAGATTTCATCCCCTCTCATATCCCCACTTTGACAGTAGTCCTGATATTTTAGTAGGAACTTCTCCTTCATGGTCTTCCAGTCAATTATGGCATCCTTGCCTAGTCTCATGAACCACCTTAGTGCAACATCCTTGAGAGTTTATGGAAACAACTTCAAACAATGAGCATCAGCGACTTCAAATGATGAGCATTAGTGATGTAATCATTGCTTTATAGAGCATATCAAACTTGAATAAGAAAGTATCTGGATCTTTAGTGATTAAGCCATGGAAATTTGGTAGGGTAGAGGGTGAAATGTTTTTCACTATTTCTTCCTCCTGGTCAGAAATGGGGAATTCAAAAGTGGAGGGCTCATTGGTATTGTTTTGAAGGGCTTCTTCATCCATGTTGTGCCCAACTACTTTAGGCCCAAAAACTTTAAAAGATTTGGATATTTGTATAGCATCGTAAATTGTGCTCACTCACAATTTTATGCTCTATTTGGTACTCACTATAGTGACCACTCCGTTTGTATTTTTTCCAAATGCTACTTTGACCCTTTTTGCTTGTCCTACCCAAAAACTGTAAAAAAGTGCCTTAGCTTTGGCAATGCCTTGAGTAATTTGGAACTTTTTAAAACTAAATTTGCATGGGCCAAAGTGCTAAGCATAGACATCTGCACCACGTGTTGGCATCCTGATAATGTCTTTCAGTTCGTCAACCATTTTTAGAAGGTGCTTTTTTACTTTTGTGGAACTCTGATCTTTTTATGATGTCTATCTGTGCCCAAAAAACTCATTTCCTATCTTTTTTACCTCTTTCCTTAAATCTATGAAACCTTGCGACTTTGCCATTCAAGTGATTGATTCTTTTCCATAGCGAAGCTTTGTTGAAATTGACACCAAATACTTTTCATAGTGAAGCTCTTCTGAAATCAACTCTCACCATCATCATACTCTAGATATTGTGCACTCTCTTACCCTATTGCATTTATTATTTGTTGTTAATCATTGCAAGTTTTAGATTAATTGTAATTCTTTTACATATCTTATCAAATCTTGCTTGTCACTACTCAAACAATTCTAGATGCACTTATACTTAGAGCACACACTTTTTATCAATCTATCTCTTTGGATTTCGTTGAGGTGGAAACACCAAAAATAAGGTTTGATTGAGGCAAAACTCTATACAACCCAACCCTTTCTTTTGTTTGTTCATTTGCAGGTTCTATTAGGAAGTTTGACAGTGAGAGGAAGGACTGAAAAGATTGGCATGAGAGCTGAGATCCAATATCCATATAGTACTTACCCACGTTGTACAAACTACAATGTGGTGCATAGATATCCTCGCAATGTGTTTTCATCTTGGGAAGTGAAGCTATCCATCTGGTGCCAGCTTCTTTATGCTTTTGTCTTTTTATTTTTGTACTTCATTTCTTAAAATTCTATTACTGTTATTCATTTTCTAGCATTGTAATCAGAAACATAAAGTCATTCTGTAGACATAGATTTTGTTAATAGAACCCTATTGTAATGTTAGTGGAAATCTCTATTTACTGATATGTTCATTTGAGGAGTACCTTTTCCTACATCACATTTTGGTCAACCCAACGTGTTGAACTTAAATATCCTTCTTTTTCATACTTTTTTCTTTCAAAAGCAAATCAAGAGAACCTTGGCCTTCGATGAGATCTAGTAATACCTTCTCTTCTTCCATCTTTCTAAATTAGCATGTTCTCTTCTCTTCTTACATCACTTTCCAACTTTTCTCAAAGGATTCATGAATGTGATGTTCCATTCAATGCATGTGATGGTGACTTAGCTCTTCCTATATCACCCTATTATTTTGACCCCTCTCTTGAAATCACTCCTACTACTAACAAAATTTTGGTGCAAGAGGTTGAAATCATTGATACTTTTCTTAATATTGCTCTACCTTATCTTCATTTCAATACTCTCCCTTCTAGAGATGAAGTATTAGTAGATGAAGAGTTTCGCTCTCTTCATTTCAATGCTCTCCCTTCTAGAGTTGAACCATTAGTAGATGAAGATCCTCACCTTGCATCAGATCCTCCACTGATAGATGTTGAGCATACTACTTCTCTTACATCATGTATTTCTCAAGCGGATAATAATGTTAATTCAATCATTGTTAATTGACTTATCCCACCTGCAAAGGGTATGTTGGATAAGTGCATTAATGTTCAAAATATTTCTTCTGTTCCTAAAATCATTGTGCATAGGGCACTTGATCTGCCCTGGCTTTCTCATCCTATGATCACTATTTGAGGTATTCTTAAAAATCCTTGACCTTCAAGTCACAGTTAGAAGTGGATAAATCTATAACTCAAAAAATGCTTGTGGCTCCTCACTACTACAAAGTAGCCCATGCATATAATACTCAGTGAAACAAATAGGCTACTCATGTCCCTATTTCCCTTCCTCCACCAAATCTATTCTTTCACAACCTCCCCATCTTTCTATGGAGAACACCAAAGAGTATGATCTTGTTAAACAACTCCAAGATACACAAGCTAAGATCTATGATGCAGAGCGGGTACACAGCGGAAACATAGACACACACACAAAATAACTCCCTTCTGTCAATATCAGCAAGAACATTCAAATGTCTCACCAAAATTTTCTTTTCATCGGCCACACCTTATACTATCGGTTCACTCAAGAATTCTCCCACCGATGCACCACTCACACCGATGACTTATCACTATCACGCAGACTTCCTACCATAGGCGTAGATTTCTTCTCATCTTCTGATGATAAGACTCATACCAATAAACTCTCTATCGGTGACACTTTCAGTTGTCACCCCGATCAACAGGAACATGTACTATCGGCTTCACAAAATTTTGTTCACCCGATGCTTTTCTTACGCCGATGTGCTTTCTATCGGTGACACCCTACCTTCGCTGTGACTCCCAATACTTTTCCTGATGGGTTCTCCTCACACCAATGACTTTGTCTTGTATATGCAATACCTGACCTTCTACCACCGGTCTCCCATTGCATCTCCATTTACTTTGACCATCTCAGCCAGTCACCCAATGTATTTTTTGAAATGTATATTCTGACATACATTCTTCCACATACATTTATCGACTTACTGAGTCAATTCTCCTCTCTGCTATCACCAGTCATCCCTTGTATCTTCAGACAAATATCCATCCAATATACAAACGAGCTACCACCTCAGCCGATCATCCTTTGCATCTTATGCAATGTATATTTTCATTGCATCTTTACAACATACAGCAGCTATATGCAATTGCAGTATACTCATAAACTGATACACACATACAATGGTGATATATTCACAAACTGCCTATGACATACATTGGGCGTATACCCACAAAATGTATATTTCAACAAACGATCGAAACTTAACCCGAATGAACTCTTACATGTACATTTCGTCAGATGATATACACAAAGTGAGACCCAGATACAACAACGATATACACAAAGAAAATACCTTCATACAATAGCGATATATACAGGAAATGTATATTCTCCGAACAACACAAACTTTACCAAATAAGGCTTTTCATACATACCACTTTCCACAGTACATATACAGAATGAAGCTCGCATGTAGTGCGATATATTCATAGACTATCTTCGACATACATTTCATGTATATACTTCAAATGTATATTTGAATTTTCCCGCCGATGACCTTCTCTGAGTCAGATTCTGTAATTTATTTTAACAATTCCAGAGAAGAACAAAATGGAAGAACTCCCTCTTTCGACCATTTCTCCCTGTTTTTGTTAACCCCTCTCCTCTATTTTTGGGATTATTATTGTTTCAAGATTAATAGTAGAGACCCTAATTAATCACATGTCATCTATATTGCTTAAGATGGCAAAACATCAGATAATACGACACATTTGATTTAATACTACACATAACCCAATTGCCTGATGTTGTCCATGATGTCAAATACTGGCCTCAGGAAGAGAGATGTTAAAACATACAATGTCACATAAAATGTTACATTAGTTAATGACATACAAATGCTACATGGTAACATGAAATGTCAAAATATATATTAAAACCTTATTGTGCATATTTATCCTGTTGAAGGCTGTTGAAGGGTTGCCCCTGCACCATACTCCCTAGAGAAGAGAGCTCAAGCCCCGTTGAGATCAGAGTTTGAAGGTCTACACCATTGTTTGTGATCTGATTTGTATTCATCCAAATTGTCTCTGAATCGGGTGTCCCATGCCAAGCCACCAAATATTCCATGTACTCTTTGTTCCTTGTCGTGTTTGTCACTCTTGAGTCTAATATCTTCTTCATATTTGGTGGATCATGCTTAGGAATATCATCTTCCACTGGATCTTGTAATGGTTCCTATGCTACATCTACATGCTGCCTGTATGAAGTTAAATCACATACATTGAAAATGGGTGACAATCCAAGATCAGGAGGGAGTTGGATCTCATAGGCACTCTGCCCACACTTCTTCAAAATCTAACATGGTCCAATCTTTCTCTGCATTAACTTGGTATATTGACCTTTTGGGAGCCTCTCCTTCTTCAGATTAACCCATACCAAATCTCCAACAGCAAATTATACATCCCTCTTTTTCTTGTCAACATATGTTTTGTATTTCAGTGTAGTTTGTTGAAGCTGGTTCTTGACTTGATCATGTACTTCTTTGATGGCTGAAGCAAAAGCTTCACCATCTGCACTAATAGGCTCTCCTGTAGGTAGATCTCTTAGTTCTAGGATACCCCTTGGATGAATTCCATATAC
Source organism: Cunninghamia lanceolata (assembly GCA_027924645.1). Classification (NCBI taxonomy): domain Eukaryota; kingdom Viridiplantae; phylum Streptophyta; class Pinopsida; order Cupressales; family Cupressaceae; genus Cunninghamia; species Cunninghamia lanceolata. Next base: position 5,501,988 of record BSBN01000918.1, on the reverse strand, counting down.
TATCTGAAAAGGTGACTTTCCTGTACTCCTATTGATGGTGTCATTATAGGAGAATTCTTCTTGTGGGAGGATGTTATCCCACTTCTCTCCATGCTGCCTTGTTAAACACCTTAATAGATTCCCCAATGAACAATTAACTACTTCAGTCTGCCCATCTATTTGAGGATGGTAGGCTAATGAGAAGGACAAATTGGTTCCAAGCTTCTTCCAAAGAGTCTGCCAAAAGTGGCCAATAAACTTCTGATGCAGAGGTAGGAGGACCAAAACTATCCTCAATAACATTAACAAATCAAAGAACTAATCCAATTTATTTGGTTAGGTTGAAGAGAACATTAATACATATTTTTCCTCCAATTTTCATGAAGATCCAATGGTAGGGGAGAAGGTTATGATTTTTTTCCAAAACTGCAAACCCTAGGTAGCGTTCAGACCTGTCCTCACCAAAATTGCAATATGTCTCACAAAACTTAATGAAATTATACCAAACCAAAATAATTGTAAACTAGAAACACATATCTTTCCATCCATCTATTATATGCATCAATGTGGGGTTGTACCAAGCCGTACCATGCATATTTTTAGATTGCATTTTCAAAAAATTAAACTCTGCAAACCTACCCTCAATAAAAATTCCATAACTTATTCAAATCTTAATGAAATTTGATGCAACAAAAAGAAATGGAAAGTAGACTCAATACTCTTTCCATCCATACCACATTCTACTCATTTAAAATCTATACAAATCCATACCAATCCCTGAAATAGCATCTTAACATTCAGAAATGCAGAAACAAGGGTATCTTTTATTGATATCACATCAAAATGTAACAACCCACATTCTCCAAACTTCTCCCCTCTGCCTCCACAAATGGATACAAGGCATTTTAAATGAATTACATCATGACTCCTCACATTCCAACTGATTTCTAACTGCCTATCAACGCCTAGAACCAAAATGACCTTTCATATTCCAAGTTTGCATCATTTGCAACTTTACAATTTTGCATCATTTACACAAATTTGAACTTAGACCTTTCTTAGTGACTTTAATAAAAGGAAAATGACTTAAATTATCTCATTACATTTTTAAATCATCAAATTTCAATCAAACTCCTATGGAAACATCAATTTGTGAAGGTGCTCCTGCACCATACAACCAACCAACAAAGATTTCCAAGTCCCTTGGAAATGTATCTGCAAAACAAAACTATCTTTTCCTGCATCTTTGTATGTCTCTTCATCTTCTTTAGCTTCAGTCTTCCAATCTTTAGACTAATAGGAATGGTGACCAACCAACCAACAAATCAAACTACCATCTTCACAGAGCATCCTCAGGCTCCTTCTACTCCTATCAGTGGAGTACTCTTCAAGCTACAACATCAAGTGCTTCTTCAGTCAGGTATCCATATCTCTACTACTTCACAACACCAACTCACCAAACCATTCATCTCACCCAATAGCAGATCCTGGTGATGCATCTACCACTCTCTCCTCAGTGGTTTCTCTCTGCACCCTTATCAAGCCTAATCTCCATTAGAGAATGGTCATGACAGACCTTCTCTTGTCTACCCTCACACACAACCTCAGAAACTTCTTTCTTGCAGCTAGATGGACCAAGTACCTGCAACCAAACAACTTAGCAAACAAAATAATGGTCACTGACACAATCTGTCCTTCAGTTCTTCACCTACCTTCTCACTGACAAGAACAAATACAACACCCAAATCTTTTGCCAACTCTGATACCAATCTGATGCAGAGGTAGGAGGACCAAAACTATCCTCAATAACATTAACAAATCAAAGAACTAATCCAATTTCTTTGGTCAGGTTGAAGAGAACATTAATACATATTTTTCCTCCAATTTTCATGAAGATCCAATGGTAGGGGAGAAGGTTATGATTTTTTTCCAAAACTGCAAACCCTAGGTAGCGTTCAGACCTGCCCTCACCAAAATTGTAATATCTCTCACAAAACTTAATGAAATTATACCAAACCAAAATAATTGTAAACTAGAAACACATATCTTTCCATCCATATATTATATACATCAATGTGGGGCTGTACCAAACCGTACCATGCATATTTTCAGACTACATTTTCAAAAAATTAAACTCTGCAGACCTACTCTCAATAAAAACTCCATAACTTATTCAAATCTTAATGAAATTTGATGCAACAAAAAGAAATGGAAAGTAGACTCAATACTCTTTCCATCCATACCACATTATGGTCATATAAAATCTGTACAAATCCATACCATTCCCTGAAACAATAGTTTAACATTCAGAAATGCAGAAACAAGGGTATCTTTTATTGATATCACATCAAAATGTAACAACCCACATTCTCCAACCTTCTCCCCTCTGCCTTCACAAATGGATACAAGGCCTTTTAAAGGCATTACATCATGACTCCTCACATTCCAACTGATTTCTAACTACATATCAATGCCTAGAACCAAAATGACCTTTCATATTCCAAGTTTGCATCATTTGCAACTTTACAATTTTGCATCATTTACACAAATTTGAACTTAGACCTCTCTTAGTGACTTTAATAAAAGGAAAATGACTTAAATTATCTCATTACATTGTTAAATCATCAAATTTCAATCAAACTCCTATGGAAACATCAATTTGTGAAGGTGCTCCTGCACCAACTTCACATCCCTGTCTGATACTATGTTCAATGGCAAACCATGTATCCTCACTATCTCTTTGAAAAACAAATCAGCAACATATGAAGCATCACAAGTGGTTTTACATGGCAAGAAATGTGTCATTTTGCTAAATCTGTCTACTATCACAAAAACACTATCATGTCCTTTTCTTGTTCTAGGCAAACCTAATACAAAATCCATGCTTATGCTCTCCCATGGCCTAGAAGGAATGGGTAATGGCTGATACAAACCTGCATTTGTGGATCTCCCTTTTGCTTTCTGAGATATCACAAATGCTTCCAAAAATCTTCTCACATCTGGTTGTAGCTTGGGCCAATAGTAATGTCTCTTCACAAGATCAAGAGTTTTATCCAGACCAAAATGTCCTACCATGGCCCCACAATGTTTCTCCTGAATAATATTTAGCCTCATAGAACACCTTGGAATACATAACTGTCCCCCCTTAAAAAGTAATCCATCTTGGATCAAAAATTCAGAGAACTCAACATGATACTTGTCACCAAAAGAAGTGCATACCTTGTAGATCTCTCAAAAGTCTTCATCATCGTTATACATTGTCTTCAAAGAGTCAATCCCAACACTCTCCAATTGGATCTGATTGATGGTCAGAACCTGCCTGCTCAAAGCATCTGCTACTTTGTTCTTGACCCCTTTCTTGTGCCTAAGTGTGAAAGTGAAAGCTTGCAAAGTTTCCACCCACTTCATATGCCTATGGTTCAGCTTTTCTTGACTGTTTATAAAACTAAGGGCCTGATTATCTGTGAACACTATGAATTCTTTTGGCATCAAGTAATGCCTCCACTTTTTGAGTGACTGTACTAGAGCATACATCTCCAAATCATATGATGAGTATTTTTTCTTTGCATCATTTAGTTTTTCACTAAAAAATGCAATAGGCCTACCTTCTTGACTGAGTACTGCTCCAATTGCCATGTGACTGGCATCACATTCTACCTGGAAAATCTTGCTGAAGTCAGGAAATGTAAGAACTGGTTGCTCTACCACCTTCTTCTTCAATGTTTCAAAGGAATTATCTGCCTCCTTTGTCCATGTAAACTTGCACTTCTATCCTCCCTTTATAGTGTCAAGCATGGGTGCACAAATATGACTAAATCCCTTTATAAACTTCCTATAAAAGGTTGCTAACCCATGAAGACTTCCAACATCATTCAAGGTTTTGGGAGTTGGCCAAGACAATATGGCACTTACCTTCTCTTGATCCATTTTCAGTTTGTTATGTGAGATAATGAATCCCAAGTAGATGATCTCTTCCTGCATGAATAAACACTTACCTAAGTTGATCATCAGCTGCTCTCCATGTAACTTTTTGAGAACCAAGTCTATATGGATGAGGTGCTCTTCCCCCATATTACTGAAAATCAAGGTGTCATCTAGATATACTATGACAAAGTTTCCCATGAATTCCCTCAAGACCTCATTCATCAACCTCATAAAGGTACTAGGGGCGTTGGACAAACCAAAAGGCATGACCTTCCACTCATATAACCCCTCATTGGTCTTAAATGCTATTTTCCATTCATCACCAGGTCTAATCCTAATCTGATGATAACCACTCTTTAAATCTATTTTGGTGAAGTATTTAGCACCTCCTAAACAATCAAGTAAATATTCTATCCTAGGGATTGGAAACCTATACTTGATGGTTATCTTGTTGATCGCCCTTGAATCAGTGCAAAGTCTCCAGGTGCCTTCCTTCTTTGGTGCTAGTACAGCTGGTACTGTACATGGGCTTAAACTCTTGCCAATTAGGCCTATCTCCAACAATTCTTCAATTTGCTTTGCTACCTCTGCATTCTAATCTGGAGTGAGCTTATATGCTGCTTTGTTTGGAAGTGTAGATCCTAGGATCAGATCTATACAATGGCTAATGTCCCTAATAGGTGGTAGGGAACTTGGCATTCCATCAGAGATAATGCCTTTGTACTTGTCTAATAGCTCTTGGATAGTTGGGTCTATGAATTTTTGTCTCTTCTCTCCCTTGACTTGTTGCTGCTATTCTTTGTTTACTTTTAGGCAAGGGATTAGAGCATATGTAACTTCTCCTTCTTCTCCTATCCCCTTCATGAATTGTTTGCCTTCTACCATCATCACTTTGACTTCTTTTCCTTTTGACTCCACCTCATTCTCCATTAATGGTAGTAATTCTATCACCTTACCATTCTTGGTGATCGAATAGGTGTTTCTAACTCCATCATGGTATGCTTTCAAGTCATACTGCCATGGTCTTCCAAATAGGAGATGGCAAGCATCCATCTTGGCAATGTCAAACAATAACCTATCCTTGTATGGGCCAATTTGAAATTCTACCCAAGCTTGTTCCTCTACAACTGTTTGCTGACCTTGGTTGAGCCACGAGACCTTGTATGGGCAAGGATGTGGCAGTCTTCTGAACTTAAGTTTTTCTACCATTTCAAAAGACATAAAATTTTTAGTGGATCTGGAGTCAATTAGAACTTTACCTACCTTTCCTCCTGCCTTGCACGTAGTTCTGAAGAGAGACTTCCTTTGTGGGGGTTCTTTGCTGGACACCTTCATGGTGATCATTGCTCTTTGAATCATCAAAGATTCTCCTCTCTCAGGATATCCATAGCTATCAGAAGCATTCACACTTTGATTAGTGCTTGAGCTTGCTACACTTTGACAATCAGATTCTTGGATCAGATTGATCCTCTTTTCTCCTATTGAACTTGTTGCCTTTGCTGGACATCTGATGGCTATATGGCCTTCTTGATTGCAGTTGTAACATCTGATAGGTCCTCTGCCCTGAGATCTTCCTCTAAATGGTGGTCTTCTGCCCCTAAAATTTCCTCTTTGATTATAACTTCCCCCTTGATGTTGACTATTATCTCCTCTGTTGTTCTCTTGGTTGGATTCACTTTGGTATCCAAATCCTCTGCCTCTAAAAGGACTTCTTCCTCCTCTTTGCTGTCTCCCTCTACCTCTATTATTCTTCTCATGCCTTCTCTTTAATTTTTCTTCCACTTTGAGTGCCAATTGGTAGCATTTATGAACTATATCTAGATTATGCAGATTTAGGTCTTCTTGGATGTTAAACCTCAATCCATTGAAGTACCTTGCTACCTTCTCTTCCTCACCCTCTTTCACCTTTGTTTTTACACATAGTTTCATGAATTCTTCTGTGTACGAGCTGACATCTAGCTCCTTCTACTTCAAATTTTGTTTCCTCTTATGTAATTGGATATTGTAATCCAATGGAACATAGGCTTCCTTCACTAAAGCCATCATTCTCTTCCATGTTGCAACTATGTTCTTTCCCTCTTTCACCCTATCATCTTGGATGAAATTCCACCAAGTCAATGCAGCCCCTTTCATTTTGGACTGAGCCATCTTCACTCTTTGGTGGTCTGGTATTTTCTCAGTCTCAAAGAAATTATTCAAGGAGTCTATCCACTCCATCACTGAATCAGGTTCCATTTTTCCTGCAAACACTGGTAGGTCTATTTTCATATCCATGGTCCTTCTTTCCATGGACTTGAGGGCATTGAGTAAGGGTCTCTGGTCTATAGGAACCTCTATCTCTTCCTGCTTAGGGACCTCCTCTTCATCCCTCTCTTCTCGTTCACCAGAGTTTTCCTCTCCCTTCTCTACTCTATCCCTCAACTTCTCTAACTCTTCTTTCAATGCCTGATTCTGAGCTTGATCTGCTCTACTCTCGGCCATATGCTTTCTTACTAAATTCGTCAACTCAACGTTGGTCATCTTTGCTAGATACGTTTCAGATGCTTTTCCTTCTGACATCTTGTCTTCTCCTTCTACCCAACAAATACTCCTTGCTCTGATACCACTATGATGCAGAGCGGGTACACATCAGAAACACAGACACACACACAAAATAACTCCCTTCTGTCAATATCGACAAGAACATTCAAATGTCTCACCAAAATTTTCTTTTCATCGGCCACACCTTATACCATCGGTTCACTCAAGAATTCTCCCACCGATGCACCACTCACACCGATGACTTATCACTATCGCTTAGACTTCCTACCATTGGCGTAGCTTTCTTCTCATCTTCCGATGATAAGACTCATACCGATAAACTCTCTATCAGTGACACTTTCAGTTGTCACCCCGATCGGCAGGAACATGTACTATCGGCTTCAAAAAATTTCATTCACCCGATTCTTTTCTTATGCCTATGTGCTTTCTATCGGTGACACCCTGCCTTAGCTGTGACTCCCAATACTTTTCTCGATGGGTTCTCCTCACACCGATGACTTCGTCTTGTATATGCAATACCTGACCTTCTCCCGATGACTTCGTCTTGTATATGCAATACCTGACCTTCTACCACCGGTCTCCCATTGCATCTCCATTTACTTTTATCATCTAAGCCAGTCACCCATTGTATTTTTCGAAATGTATGTTGAAATGTATATTCCGACATACATTCTTCAACATACATTTATTGACTTACTGAGTCGATTCTCCTCCCTGCTATCACCAGTCATCCCTTGTATCTTCAGACAAACATCCATCCAATATACAAATGAGCTACCACCTCGGCCGGTCATCCATTGCATCTTATGCAATGTATATTTTCATTGCATCTTTACAACATACAGCATCTATATGCAATTGCAGTATACTCATAAACTGACGCACACATACAATGGTGATATATTCACAAACTACCTATGACATACATTGGGCGTATACCCACAAAATGGATATTTCAACGAACGATCCAAAATTAACCCGAATGAACTCTTACATGTACATTTCGTCAGACGATATACACAAAGTGAGACCCAGATACAACAGCGATATACACAAAGAAAATACCTTCATACAATAGCGATATATACAAGAAATGTATATTCACCAAACAACACAAACTTTACCAAATAAGGCTTTTCATACATACCACTTTCCACAGTACATATATAGAATGAAGCTCGCATGTAGTGTGATATATTCATAGACTATCTCTGACATACATTTCATGTATATACTTCAAATGTATATTTGAATTTTCCCGCTGATGACCTTCTCTGAGACGGATTCTGTAATTTATTTTAACAATTCCAGAGAAGAACAAAATGGAAGAACTCCCTCTTTCTACCATTTCTCCCCGTTTTTGTTAACCCCTCTCCTCTATTTTTGGGATTGTGATTGTTTCAAGATTAACAGTAGAGACCCTAATTAATCACATGGCATCTGTATTGCTTAAGACAGCAAAACATCATATAATACGACACATTTGATTTAATACTGCTCATAACCCAATTGCCTGTTGTTGTCCATGATGTCAAATACTGGCCTCGGGAAGAGAGATGTTAAAACATACAATGTCACATAAATGTTACATTAGTTAATGACATACAAATGCTACATGGTAACATGAAATGTCAAAATATATATTAAAACCTTATTGTGCATATTTATCCTATTCAAGGCTCTTGAAGGGGTGCCCCTGCACCAATCTCTCTTTGGGACTTGATATAAGTTTCACCTTCTCATCATAGTTCCCTTCAATAGGCCTTATAGAAGATATCTATCCAATCATCTGTGAAGCCCACGGACATTGCTACTATTCTTGAAGGTTTTAATTCTAACTCTCTTTATATCAATTTTCATTTCTATGAACTCCCTTCTTCTGAAGTTCAGAAGAAAAATTATGCTCTTGAAATCAATGCTTCTATTTCTCCTTCAAATTTATTCATTAGAAGTTTTGATAATGTGTCTTGCCCAACTTTAGGCACTATCACATTGCTTATTACATTAGGCCTTGTTACATTGCCTACTAAATTTCATGTTAGGCAAGAGATTCTTTCTTATAATCTACTTCTCAGTAGACCGTGGATTCATGCCATGGGTGTAGTTTCGTCTACCTTTCATCAATCTCTTAAATTTCTTCATAATGGTAAGGTACATAAGGTAAGTATTATCCGAACCCCTTTCAATACTGTCAACATGCTGAAATAGGTCGCAACAAGCCTGCTCTTTATTCTCTTCATAATTTTATACCTTCTACAACAAATTATCAAACACCATCATCACCCTCTATTGATGATGATATGACTTCCTCATCTAATGCATGTATTGGTGATGATTGGGGCTCCTTAGACTTCACCCCCATGGGCCTACTAAATATAAGGTTGACTCTTCTAACTTTGACATTCACACATTCAACAAGGATCTACATTTTGGTATTAGAATTGATCCCTCTTCTCATGTAAATTTTGTTACTGCTCCTCTTCCAACATGTGCATACACATCTCATTTCAACAAGACTAGTGATGTTGATTCTCATCCCCTTTCTGATTTGTAGACATGTTGCAGGCTCGGATACAAAATTCTTTCTAAACATGGATATAATGGAAATGGTCTAGGGTGCATGGAACATGGAGTCAAGGTCCCTATGGAACCTACACCACACCTATCTTCTATATTGGGTTTAGGTTTTTGGCCTTCTCCTCTATCTACATCCCCTCCTCCATTGTTTGAGGTCTCTATGGATTCTTCTTTTTAAAAATTAAACCTTTCTCCACAATATAAAAGGGTTACTTCCTATTGAATCTCTTATATCTAAACAAGAGTGTATCTTATTGAGGCTCTTTAAATCCTGATTGATCACTCTTCCTCCTGCTACATGAAAAAAAATTCCTAAGAAAGTTCAATCAACACTTCTGTTATGTGCATATCATTGAGTGCTTGGCCATTCTACTAGTGAATACCAAGCCTTGAGCAACAAAATTCAACAAATTCTTAACACTGGTGCTCTCACTCTTCCATTTGATGAAGCACCTGTCTCTTTTCTACATGACAAGTGATATTAAGCATGACCTCTATCTAATTCATTGTTCTTTCTCTATTTTCTCATGAGATTATTGTGTTGTTACCCACTATGTGGCACCTGTAGCTTTCTTTATTTTCTTGTTGCTATTCATGGTGGTACAATCTCATGTGAAACCATACTTTATTTTTGGTAACAACACAATATTATTTTTCATGGTTTTCCTCACCCATACTCTAGGGGGCAAAGACAACTCATTCTAAGGGTGTGCATTCTTCATAAGGATCCCCCTTCCTCTTTCTTCCCCTTTTCTTTACCTTAAAATATTATACATATTGTACATGATAATATTTTAAGGGGGGACATATATTATCCTCACATGTGCATCCATACATGCACCTTTATTTATTCACACCCTCTAAGGTGTAGCTTATTAATTCACCCCCCAAGGTGTAGCTTATGAATTCACCCCCCGAGGTGTAGCTTATCAATTTACCCCTTGAGGTGTTGTATTTAGCACTCCTTGAAGTATTCACCTGTATGGTGTTAGTGTTGTATACACTCCCTAAGGCATTGGTTTTTGGGATGTTCCCTGAGGCATTGGCATTTCATGATCACCTAGTATAATGCAACTTACTAGTCTGTGATCCATGTAGTCTATGAGCCACCTAGAATAATGTAGCTTGCTATTCTATGTGCTTCATATGACCTACCTTTATACACCGATGATCACCTAGCATAATGCAACTTGCTAGTCTATGATCCATGAGGGTATTACAATTTACATGACCCCTAGTGATAGAGCAAGCTACTGTTAGAGCCATGTACTCTTCTTCATTCATATTGATTGCTTCCTTGTCTACCTATATCTCTTCTTTCCTTGAAGCAATCGATAGACTCATTATATTTCTTCTATCTTCACTTAAGAATTCCTCTATTTGTGGTTTTCTTTATTTTTGTTACATTTTGGGGATGATGCATGGTACTGAGACAACCTTTCACATTGATATCTCTTTCACTTTGTTGACTTAAAAATTTTCTTTGCTTGATGTGTGTTTTTCCCCTCTATATTTGTTGTTTATTTATATGTTTGTCATGTTCTAACATAGTGGTTTTGCAAGTTTATGCTCTAATGCTATTGTCTTTCAGTTTTTTATTGTCTAATGTATTGGTTTTGTAGGTCTCATCTCGGGGGCTTGTTCCTCTACTTGAAGAGCTCTGTGTCCTCTACAATATCCTTTTGGGTGTCCTTTTCATGCTTATTTACTTTTAGCACTTTCTTTTCTATACTTTAGCTTACATATGCCCATAGAGTCATACACCCACTAAAGTGGGGGCTAAATGTAGAATTGTAAGTTGTGCTTACTCACAATTTCATGCTCTATTTGGTACTCACTCTAGTGCCCGCTCCCTTTGTGTTCTTTCCAAACGCTTCTTTGACTCTTTCTACTTGTCCCACCCAAAAAGTGTAAAAAGTGCCTTAGCCTTGTCAATGCTCTAAGTAATCTAGACATTTTTAAAACTGAAGTTGCACAGACCAAAGCACTAAGCATGGATGTCTACACCACGTGTAGCATATTGATAATGTCTTTCAGTTCGTCAACCATTTTTAGAAGGTATGTTTTTACATCCGTGGCACTCCAAGATTTTTCTGATGTCTATCCACACCCAAACAAATGCTTTCCTAGTTTTTTACCTCTTGCCTCTTCTATAAAACCTTGTCTCTTTGCCATTCAAATGATTGATTCTTTTTAATAGTGAAACTCTGCCAAAATTGAGACTGAATACTTTTCATAGAAAATCTCTTCCAAAATTAACTCTCACCGTCACCATACTCTAGCTATTGTGCACTCCCTTACACTATTTTATTTATTATTTGTTGTTAATCATTGCAAATGTTACATTAATCATATTTATTTTACATATCTTATCATCTTGTCACTGCTCAAACAATTCTAGATGCACTTATAATTGGAGCACATACTTTTTAATTGATCTATCAATCTATATCTCTAGCTCTCATTGAGGTGGAAACACCAAAAATGGGGTTTGATTGAGGCAAACCTCTATATAGCCTAACCCTTTTTTCCATATGTGCATTTGTAGGTTTCATCAGAAAGCTTGGCGGTGAGAGGAAGGACTGAAAAGATTGGCACAAGAGTTGAGATCTCAAATCTATACAGTACCATGCCATACAAACTACAATGCAATGCGTAGATGTTCTCGCGGCATGTTGTCATCCTAGATAGTGAGGTTGTCCACCTAGTGCCATGTTCCTTATGTTTTTTCCTTTTCATTTATGTACTTCATTTCTCAAAATCCTATTTACTATTATTCATTTTCTAATATTGTAATCAAAAACATAAAGTGGTTCTATAGACATAGATTTTGTTAATAGAACCCTAATGTAATGTTAGTGGAAAGCTCCCTTGATTGATATGTTTAGTTGAGGAGTAGCTTTTTTTGCATCACAATTTGTGAGGAAGATTCTCTAATCAAAGCTTCAAGGGATTAGGTAGGTTGGCTATGGGATTTAGAAAATAGATTATAGGCTGATTGAGTACTTGACTCTTGAATGGTGTTTACTTCTTGGGGAACCTCTAGGAGATTTTATTTTAGTTTGTTATCTTGCTATTGAGTTCCTATCAGCTCTATTGGTACTCCCTTGGCTTCAAATTCTTTAGTATGAGAGGGGATTGTGGTTGCAAGTGATTCATCATGAACAATAGCAACTGGGATAGCTATATCTCTTGGAATAAATCACCCCAACTAGTCCCTTCTTCATGACATGCAATTTATCCTAGGGTTGTAAAGTGGCTACTTCTCTACACAATGTTATTTAAAAGGAATTTTGTTCTAGTTATGATTTTTATAAATATTCCTAAGCTACAAGAAATCAAATTTTAATCTCAAGAAAACAATGAAATGTATCTCAAAATCCTAAGAGTGCAGGTCTTGACACCATCCCTAGAAACAACACCAAAAATTATTGAGCTCAAACAATTCCTAATTACACTTAGTGTAGCTACAACTTACACACAACCTGATGGATAGGATATCTAATGATCAAGTAGCCACTTAGTTCATGTTTTGCTTCATTTACTTGTCAACCTAGGGGCATTTTTCTTAACATGATGTTTGTACTATATGTACGGATTTGAATTATATGGAGCCTGAGGTTCAAATATTATGTATAGGAAATTAAAATACAAAATTTAGGAAAGGGAATACTTAACACACAAAGGAAACTTATACTAGAGTTGGAAGAGCTCTAAAATAGGTTAAAGTTAACACTTATGCATATGCATGTTAATGGTTGTCGGCAAAAATCTTATAACAAAGATTCTACTAAAATTATGAATGAACCTAAACAAACTAAAATAGAGATTTAGCTTTAGTCCACCACAAGTAGGCCCTTGCTTGGATAAAACTAAGCTTCCCTCTCTCTATTTTACTGAACTAAATTAAATCAGAATTTCTCAAGACAATATGCTAAAATGGAGAAAACAAAAGTATGCTCTATTGATCACAAAAAGCTACTCAATCTATTACAATGTCTTCACTAGATTTATTCTACTTGATTCTTTCTAATACATATTACTATAATGTGCATCTCCACTACTCCAAATATGTGGAGGGTGGATGCATTATTTGGAAAACAATAGAAAAATTAGGAAACTAATACTTGGATAAGTAAGAGTTACTTCCCTGTCAGGACTATACATTATTTAATTGCATATGCCTAAAAGAAGAAGAATAGGAAATATGTTTATAAAGTTAAGATTGAGTCAATTGCCTCATCTATTTTCATACAGACTTTGTTTGTGCACGTGAGAGGTAGAGGTTCACTAGCTATCCCTACTCATCACTCTGCTACAGACATGCTACAATTTTTGCTATAGGTTCACTTTAGTTTTGGCTACAATTGATCTATAACCTTGGTTGCAGAAAGTGACTCCTGGTGGTTGTAGGCCAATGATGAATTCTTGAAAATTAATTATGCTACACTTAAACAAACTTAGGAGCATAGAAAATATCCCACTAAAATAAGAGATGCTATATTACTTTGAAAACAACTACATTAAGTACACAATCATTCAAAAAACATCATACATATTATGTTGGCAATTGTTGTCATTGATGTCAAAGGTGCATACACATGTGATTTCAAGAAGGTAGGCATGATTATGGAATAGAAGAGAGTATAAAGACATGGTATTTATGTCATGGAGATTGTTGTACATATTGTCATTGATGTCACATATTTTTATTGATGTTAAAGAAGGTGTGAAAGATTGGTTCAGTGATGTCATAGAGATTGCATAAGGTGACTGCTCTAGGTCAAGATACGTGTGGTCACCCATGCATGTTCAATGTAGTATTGGTGATAGGACAGTATACAGTGACTGTTCTAGTGTGTAGATGTTGTGTTGACAAGATAATGTGCATATGTCAGGACTGTATGTAGATGGTTTGGCTGGTGTGGCAGTGCCATCATAGGTCTGATGAATCTTGCCAATTCATGCCCCTTCAATGTTGAATATGCTTACTTTGAATGCACTTAAAAGTCAACAATCACTAAGACACAAACAATGTATCTATCCCTACTCTGGTCCTATTAATAGGAGCTCAGTAAGTCATGGTGACATGAACAAATGCTATGAATAGAGATGCCATGGCAACAGAGAAGAAATTGCCTTCAATATGGAGGGAAACAGCAACTGTAATACAAGAGGTTAATCAATTAGGTGGAGTAAGATCCTTTGGAATCTGAGCTAGATAAAATGATGAATTAGATTATTCATGCAATAAAAGATTAAGATCTTCAACGTGGATGACTCCTGCATAGGCAAGATCATAGTTAAGTTTAAATTAAAGATTTAAACTTATTCCAGCTAATTATTCCTTGTGATGGTGCCTTATAATGAAAGCTAAAACAAAATTAATTTGAATGTCTCTCAAGGCCAACTCTCCTTGAAATGGTGCATTCTTTGTAAAGAGGCCAACCCCCTAGGTAAAGAAGCTTGAAGAGATATAAAAGAGATTTGAAATATAATAAAAATATATGGGCAATAAAATGAAAATATCATTCTCATTTAGCACAGATTTAGAATAGCAAATGAATGATGGAATCATCATGAAGAGCAGTGATCATATTATGTAGAGCAGCAAAGGATGGAAAAGGAGCAGTCAGTATGATAAGAAGAAGAACTGTGAATACATCAAGATGGAGTTGCGGTTCATTAAGAAAGGAGGGAAGCGATTCATGACATATTCTTCATTTTTCAAGTAGCGATCTTATATTTGATTGTAAGCTTTTGTGACAACAATGATCTTATAGTTGACAATGTTCTTGTGTTCATAGTAGTAGTAATCTATCTATGGAGCAATGAATGAAATTGTGAGTAGTAGTAATCATATAGATAAGCTAGAGTGTGATTATCATTATGAGGAGTAGTGAATATATGAAGAGGTGTGATTACAGTTAGAGGAGAGCATCGATTATTTTAAAGGTAGTAAACATTATCAAAAGGAGCAGTGATTAGTGATATGCAACAATCATAGTGAGGAGCAATGTTTTGTAACAAAAGGAGCAATGATCTAAGAAGTAGAGACATGATTTATTAAAGAGGTAGCACTTATACATGATGATATGTATGCAAGAAGGAAATGAAAAACTACAAGAGTTAGAGTTTTGAACAGAAGGAGATTGTGTAGGATGATGTGCCGCCTATAGAATAGTTGGAGATCAAGTTGATGTAGTAGAAGTAATGATAACAACATAACAAACCTGTCATAAATTTGTAGAGATCAAGATAAGTATGATGTTGTATTGACTGATAACAAGGTTACCAATTACAAACAGAGAACAATGTGACAACAAACATAGTATGATGGATTTGAGTTGGTGACAGTAGCATGAAAAACCTACCATTTGTAGTGGCTGAGATGATGTATCACCTGGAGCAAAAGAAAAGATCAAGTAAGGTCCATTTGAAGGAATGAAAACAGCATATCAAACCTGCTACTAAACTGTAGAAAGTTAGAGTGTTTATCAGGTAGAAGTTCTAGTGCAACTGGGGAGAATCTTATGATCAATCCATCAGTGTTTGTGTGAAAGGAGATCTAGACTTGCATGAAGGACGATGACTTAGCATTAACATCAAGTAGAGTAGATTTTGTGTTAAATGATATCAAAGTCACTGACTGTAGACAAGAAACAATTTGACAACAGATAGAGTATGAAGTAAATTATTTCATTTATATTGTAGAGATCGGTGCCTCATCTTGTATGTGTTGTAGCACATTAGGGGATTG
Organism: Cunninghamia lanceolata; assembly: GCA_027924645.1. Taxonomy (NCBI): domain Eukaryota; kingdom Viridiplantae; phylum Streptophyta; class Pinopsida; order Cupressales; family Cupressaceae; genus Cunninghamia; species Cunninghamia lanceolata. Next base: position 5,486,207 of record BSBN01000918.1, on the reverse strand, counting down.
GTGTCTCCATTGGGTTGGTGCCCATAAAGCAATGTAATAGGGATTTGGTGATTCTTTTGATTTGATGCTCATAAAATAGATCCAAGCAGCTGACTCATCGTGGTTTTTCCCATCTTGGGTTTCCACGTACATCTTGTGTTATGTGTGTGTTCTCATGTTTTTTCATTGCTTACATGTTACATTTTTTTGGAAACATCCAAACTACAAAAAGTTTAAAGGGATACTGATTCACCCCCTCTTAGTATTGTATTGTGTCCAAAAATTGGTATTAGAGCAAGTTCCTTCAGAGAGAGCTTAACCACTTGAAGGTAGATAATAAGAGCACATATGGAAAAAAGAAAAGGAAATACTAGGCAAAGCATAGGTCAACAAGCACCAACAACACCAAATGCAAGTGATGATAGAAATGCAAGAAAGGGTGATGGGATAACAAATAGAACAAACACGGCAATAGAAACGTTCAATGATGTCATGTCATACTGAGACATCTTTGTGAGTAAAGGTGAAGAAGACATGTTAGTCTTTGATGAAAAAGAATGTGAAGTTGATCTTGAAGGTGAGCTTATCTCTACTCTTGAAGACTTGAGATTAGCAAGGGAAGAGAATAAGGAACTAAAGGCCAATCTTGAAGAGTCAGAAGAAACTATTGTTGACTTGAAGATTCAAATTGAGGAAGGTAAAAAGGCCACATATATCCTAAATACTGAACTCAATGCCAAATTAGATGAATGTTCAAGACTTGAAGAAGAGATTGTATCTCTAAGGAAAGAATTAGAAAAGGTACATACCAAGTTGGGTAAAAGTATCAAGAGCTCTAATATTCTTGATGGTGTAATCAATAATTAGAGGCCTCTATACATAAAATCAAGATTAGGATATAATGATAAAGTCACACAAACTTATGCTCCTATAGAGAAGACTAACTTGGTAAAGGCGGTGAAAAATGAAGAAATTACAATGAAGGAGAGTAAGAAGATTGACGAATTTGACTTCATCCCTGTCATCCCTCAAAGAAGAAAATTTAGAAGATCATTTCCTTCAAGACTGTCTCATATGACTAGGTTCAAAAATTCCTTCTATGGTTATTGCTATTCTTATAATCATTTTGGTCATAAAGCATAAGATTGTAGGGCACATGCAAGTTATAATTATGTATGGAACAAGAATAGAAATGCTTATGGGTTTTCAAGAAGAAACTATAATACCTTTTCTCTAGATTATAATGTCATATGTTATAAGTGCAACAACTTTGGGCATGTAGCAAGATTCTATGGAAGTGGTTTTGTGGAACCACCTAGACAAAACAAGACGATTGATATCCTAATCAAGAAAAAAAAAGAACCTATAAAAGTGTGGAGAAGAAAACAAGAAAAAGAGAAGGAAGAATCCATGCTCATGCAAACTGCACAAGAAGTATCACTAAGTGCATAAGGAGAAGCATTAGTTCAGGGGGAGCTAATCACCATGTTATCTTTCAGCTCCTTAGATTCTTTTGTGATAAGCCTTCAAAAGACAAAAATAAAAGATCAGCTAATGATTACTCTTTATAAGAGTGATGATGAAAGTAATGGTATTGTATTAGAAAGCTTGCAAGAAGCAGTTAGTCAACAAAAAGATCTTGAAAGACATCCATAGATGCAACATGAAAATCCTTTTGTAAAACAAGGTCGATATAGTTGGATTAGAAAATAAGAAAGTTGTCACCGAAGTTTTGTAAATTTCATTTAAAGGAAATGATATTGAAGTATTGGTACAATGCATTGAACTTAAGGACATGTTAGAGAAAGGGGTAATAATAGAAGAATCTGACCTAATTTCATTTGCATGTTTGAGGATTATATTCAAAATGAACAAATATACGAATGGTTTAGAATTCCAATGGGTAGAGCTTACAAGAAACAAGGACTTACCAGTTCTACAAAGGAAATGGTTCTTGAAATGTGCATCTTGAGAGTGTTGATTTGATGAATATTTCTGAGTCAATCCACAATGGAACAAAGACAGAAACTAATAGGTCTCCATCAAATACCCTATTTAGAGTCACAGTTGAATAACTAATTGAGAAAAAAGAATGGTTTTTGTGCTACCTCTGGATCTGTTGACCAAAACATAGCAAGAGGAGTTGTGCCAAGATGACATGTTTTGTCTTGATGTGTTATCAGTTGTTGACAATCAATCAAAACAAATAATTGTAGAGAACACTGTGTGCATTGTTGATGTTACAACATCAATGTTAGGACATGGTTATGAATTGTATCTCTGCAACGGTGAAGTAGATGCTTCTATCCCCATGTCAAGTGAAATATCTGAAATGGGATTGCATGAAACAGATAAAGAAAATATTTCCTTGAAGAAGACAAGGTTGATGTTTTAGATGAACTTGTTGTAAATAAAAGAGTTAATTGTAACTTTGAGGAAGCCAAGAATAATGTGAATAACATTCTTGTTAAAGCTTCTGTGAATTTTGAAGATGTTACTTCTATTAGAGTAATTGAAAATGAAAACGAAACTCATTGAAAAGTTCATCCAAATTCAATTAAAGAGCCTATTTCTATTTTTCACATTGAGAATGATGTTGGGGTTTATGCCTACTTAAGGAGTATAGATTGTGGGGTAGACATTATGCATGAAAGGAATAGGAAGCAGACAAAAGCAAAGATAGTAGATCAAAGAAATTTCTAAAGGAAGAGCTCTGGTATTGAAACTTGGGGTTCTTAGCTAGTTGTGGAAGGTTACAACATAACAATGTTTCAATGTGCAAGGGTGACAATCAAATAAGGAAAATTATGTATGACTGTCATAAAGATGAATGACAGAATGTTACAAAGCATTTGATGAAAATGTAAATAGTTTTAAAAGTTTGGAAAGAAGACTAACATGTCCAAAAGGATAGTCTACATAAAAGCTTGAGGCACTTCAACTCATGACAATTAGAGGAAGAAATGGATAGTAGTGATGGATAATGAATGTAAGAGACAAGCATAAAAGGAGAATGTATACAAATCATTCCAATATTCAAAGGCCGTAGTCATAAGGAAAGAGACAAGTATGAAAGGAAGAGTCGAAAGATTTGAAGTTTGTAGGGATAAGGACATGAAGATGGTAGGAGGAGTCCATGTTATGCATAATAGTCATTTATAACAACATTGAATGTGAAGTATGAAGGCTAGTAAATTAAAATAATTACACCCTAGTAGCAACTATTCAATACTCATTTGGCAGTAGCATTCAAGTGTCAAGGAAAACACTATCAAATAAGAGTGATTGACCTGCCACAGAGAATAGAGAAAATAAAGCTTGATGAGCTACAGTGGTCTAAGGATACTAGTAAGCAAATGGAACTCATCATATGAAGAAGATGACATATATTGGGGAGACATTGTGTCATAAGAAACCAATGATAGAGATGGTGAAAAGATCAGCATGATACATAGAAGTGATAGTCCCTGCAAGATAATGACAATTTTTACAATGTTGTTAACACTATGTGACATGTGACAATTTGTGAGAAGAAAATATGTAGAAAATAATGATAAAGGTAGTCATTTTGGTCTGCCATATAGTGTTATCTCATCTTCTCTAGTAGATATGGTTGTAAACCCCAAGACAAGGCCTAAAGCAAATAGTGGTTTGAAGATCTTGAGGCCATTACAAAATTTTGGTTAGTATCTATTTGGAATGGCTCCCTCTTAAGGGGAGTTGGTATGCAAGATAGATCAGTTGCAGGTATGCATGTGATGTCAAAGGGAGAAAAGTATGTCTATAGACATAAAAAGGAGAAAGTGTTTAGAAGGACTCTAAAAGTAGATTGTTTCAATTAGTATCAATCCTTGCACTAGTTGGTATCAAATATTAGTACAACTTGAATCAGTCATTAATGTCTATTGGTTACAACACTTTTAAAGTCATTGCTATAAGAGAACTGTTGCGAATGGTGATTTATATTCCTCAAAGGAGGAGAGATAAAGTGTTCATAGTTCTACAGATGGTCTATGGTCAAGGAGTGTTGAAAAAGTTTGTCAAAAGAGGAAGATAACCCTTGTCAAACCTATGTGTTGGGTGGTATCCCTTTGCCATTGATGTCAAAGGGAGAGAGATAGAGTAAGGGGGAACAAATGTAAAAGAAGATTAAGTTTGTGTTGCCATCAATGACAAAGGGGGAGATTGTTGGCAGTTGTCATTGATGTCAAAGGTACATACACATGTGATGTCAAGAAGGTAGGCATAATTATGAAACATATGAGTATAAAGACATGTTGTTATTGATGTCATGAAGATTGTTGAACATATTGTCATTGATGTTAAAGAAGGTGTGAAAGATTAGTTCAGTGATGTCACAGAGGATGCATAAGGTGACTGTTCTAGATCAAGATACTTGTGGTCACCCATGCACATTTAATGTAGTATTGGTTACAAGACAGTATGTAGATGATTGTTCCAGTGTGCAGATGTTGTGATGACAAGATAATGTGCAGATGCTAGGACTATATGTAGATGGTTTGGTTGGTGTGGTAGTGCCATCATAGGTTTGATGAATCTTGGCAATTCATGCCCCTTCAATCTAAATATGCTTAATTTGAATGCACTTAAAAGTCAGCAATCACTAAGACACAAATAGTGTATCTATCTCTACTCCAATCCTAGTGATAGGAGCTAAGTAAGTCATGGCAGTAGGAATAGATGATGCAAATAGAGATGCATTGGAAACAGAGAAGAAATTGCCTTCAATATGGAGGGAAACAACAACTGTAATACAAGAGGTTAATCAGTCAGGTGGAGTAAGATCATTTATAATATGAGCTAGATAAAATGATGAATTAGATCATTCATGCAATAAAAGATTAAGATCTTCAACATGGTCGACTCCTTCATGGGCAAGATTATAGTTAAGTTTAAATTAAAGATTTAAACTTATTCCAACAGATTCTTCCTTGTAATGGCACCTTATAATGAAAGGTAAAACAAATTTAATTTGAATGTCTCTCAAGGCTGACTCTTCTTGAAATTGTGCATTCTTTGTAAAGAGGCCAACCCCCTAGGAAAAGAAGCTTGAAGAGATATAAAAGAGAGCTGAAATATGATAAAAAATGTATGGACAATAAAAATAAAAATATCATTCTGATTCAGCACAGATTCAGAATAGTAGATGACTGATGGAAGCATCATGAAGAGCAACAATCATATTACGTAGAGTAGAAAAGGATGGAGAAAGAGTAGTGAGTATGATAAGAAGGAGAACTACAAATACATCAAGATGGAGTTGTGGTTCATTAAGAAAGGAGGGCAGTGATTCATGACATGTTCTTCATTTTGCAAGAAGTTATCTTATATTTGACAAAGTTTTGGCTTTGTGACAACAATGATCTTATACTTGACAATGTTCTTGTGTTGACAATAATATTAATCTATGTTTATGGAGCAGTGAATGAAATTGTGAGTAGCAGTAATCATATAGATAAGATAGAGTGTGATTATCATTATGAGGAGTAGTGAATATATGAAGAGGTGTGATTGCAGTTAGAGGAAAGCATCAATTAGTTTAAAGGCGGTAAACATTATCAAAAGGAGCAATGATTAGTGATATGCAACAATAATAGTGAGGAGCAATGTTTTGTCACAAAAGGAGTAGAGATCTAAGCAGTAGAGGTATGATTTATTAAAGAGGCAGCACTTATACATGATGATATGTATGCGAGCATGAAATGAAAAACTATAAGAGTTAGAGTTTTGAACAGAAGGAGATTGTACAGGATGATGCAACACTTGTAGAAGAGTTGGAGATCAAGTTGATGCAGTAGAAGTAATGATAACAACATAACAAACATATCATCAATCTGTAGAGATCAAGATAAGTATGATGTTGTGTATTGAGTGATAACAAGGTTACCAATTACAAATAGAGTACAATGTGACAACAGACATAGTATGATGGATTTGAGTTGGCGAAAACAACATGACATACCTACCATTTGTAGTGGCTGAGATGATGTATCACCTATAGCAAAAGAAAAGATCAAGTAAGGTGCATTTGAAGGAATGACAACAACACATCAAACCTACTACTAAACTATAGAAAGTTAGAGTGTTTATCAGGTAGAAGTTCTACTGCAACTGGGGAGAATCTTATGATCAATCCATCAGGGTTTGTGTGAAAGGAGATAGACTTGCATGAAGGATGATGACTTAGCATTCACATTAAATGGAGTAGATGTTGTGTTAAATGATATCAAAATCACTGACTGCAAATAGGAAACAATTTGACAATAGATAGAGTATGAAGTAAATTGTTTCATTTATATTGCAAAGGTTGGTGCCTCTTCTTGTATGTGTTGTAGCACATTAGGGGATTGGTGTCTCTATTCAGTTTGTGCCCATAAAGTAGTGTAATAAGGAGTTGGTGATTCCTTTGAGTTGATGCTCATAAAATAGGGGATTGGTGTCTTCTTTGGGTAGGTGCCCATATAGTTTGTTGTAAACTTAATTTTATTTTGTGAGGATGGATTTAAATAGTAGATCCAAGTAGACGACTCACCATGGTTTTTCCCATCTTGGGTTTCCACGTACATCTTGTATTATGTGTGTGTTCTCATGTTTTTCCATTGTTTACTTGTTACATTTGTTTGAAAGCATCCAAATTGCAAAAGGTTTAAATGGATATTGATTCACCCCCCCCTCTCAGTATTGCATTGTGTCCAACATATTCAACTTGTGCTTTATGGGAATATTAAGTAAAAAATGGTACTTAAAGAGTCCAGTCTTGTGTAAAATGTAAGATAAAGAAGGAAATAAAAAGTATCAAATAAGGAGATTTCAAGGATGCATCAATCATTAAGAGAAGCTAGGAATGGTTAGATAGAATGAAGCATGGGCTAAATTTTCCTATGGTTGGATCTTTAAAAAAAAAGGAAAATGAAAAAGAGGAGCAAGAAGAAGAAGAGTATAAAAGAGAAGTCTCTCAACTTAAAAGGAAGAAGAAGTGTAAAATCACATTTTTACAAAAGGGAGGGGATACTCCCCAAGTCATAGAAACTTCTTCCACTCTAACCTATCCACCTATTACTTAAAATGATTAATCTCAATGGGGTGTGTCTCCTTCCTTATCATTAGAAGATATTGATTTATCACTATCAAAAATACCAATACTCCTCCTCCTACTCTTTCACCTCCCAAGTCTCCTCCTCCTCTGCCTTCACCTCCACCAAGTGATCTACTTCTCACCATTTCACCATTTATGGAGCACCCTAAATGTTCTCCTAAGAAAACATGTGTACAATATCCTAAGAGAACTCCCTCTCCACCTCCTAAATATCCTACTACATCTCCTCCTAAAGGAACGCCTTCTCCACCTCCTCAAGACTTTCCAAAGAACTAGAAACAATAGCAACAAAAGGATCAGAAAGAATAATTAACTACATGGAGTACACCCAAATGATTTGACTAAATAATACAAAATAGAAAGAGGGTGGCTAGACCTACTTTGGATGACTTTGCTCAATTAGAATCTATGTACCCAAAGACACCCCCTCTGAAGAAGAATAGAGTAAGTTCATATATTTCTATAGATTCCTAAGGGATCAAGAATGCTAATATTATAATGCCATTATTAGATATGCCTAAAACTAATATGTAGCCTACAGATTATGTGGTGACCATGGTTGCACTTGGGAAATAGTTAATGAAATATGTCAAGCAAATTACAAAGTCCTCAATTGACTTGATGAATTATAGAATGGAAAAAGATAGAGAAATTTAGAAAGAGTTAAAGGATAAAGTGGCCTACCTCACATCCTACATTAATACCTAGTTGGTCCTATTAATTCTTCAACTGCACCTCATGCTTCATAATTTGTCTAGACCATAAAGAAGGAGATACCAACTACAAGGGAAGTTGGAAGCATTATGAGAGAAATGAGGGTTTATAATGATGAGTTATTATCTTTGGGGCATAGAATGATGGATGATATTGCTTTTGTATATGATACAGTGACTAAGGAGAAAAAGGAAATCCATATTCTAGATGTAGATATTGAAAAAGAATTGGAAGTGACTGAGAATTTCTATGAACAAGTTGTAGAATTAGAAAAGGTAGAGTTATAAACTTTGGTGAATGGAGGAGTATTATATGGACTAAAGCCATATTTGAATAGGAAATGGCAGCAAGGATACAAGTTTAGAATGTAAATTTTGAAGAGTTGTAAGAGAACATTTGAGGTGGCCTATGGCATGGTACATGACACCTTTGATGATATTTAAAATTTTGTTAGAGGTTAGATGATCTTTATATGATGATGGGCACATAGTTAATTCAATACAAGTTTAAAGGGACCAATTTGAAGAGGCAATAAAGAATGAGTCCCCAAGGAAGGTAAATTTTGATTTGGCTTTAATTACTCAACTTATGAGAACCAAAATCTCTTGTGAAGGAATTGAGAAGAAATTGGTAGATTATATGCGGGTACATGAGAAGCTACATGTTAATTCTGTTTATTTTGATGGTTCAAATCTTAGACACATCAAGTCAATTTTGGAGAACTTTGTTAAATATCAAAAGGAGAAATCATAAAAGGGTACTAAGGACAATTAGTGTATGCACAAGTCTTATGGCACTTATCTACATGTTAATTTTTTACTAAAATGTAATGGGAATAAAGACAAAAGGACAAATGTCTTTTGGTCTTCCATGTATATTTTGTCTCTATTGGTTTTTGGAGAGAATGACCATTCATCTTCCCTATCCAATAAACCTATATATATGTAAATTGAACTCAATGTAAGAGTTAGAAACTTGGAAATTTGCATACAATGCATTTTTTCTCCACTTTTTAGTTTATTTTTCTTTCTTATTCATGGATTTTCAAATCTCTAAGTATGTTTTATCTCACAACATACATTTAATTCATGAATTTGGTGAGTTTGAAACTAAATTTAAAGAATAAATTGTTAGTACTACGAGCTATTAGGATTATTTATTCAATTTGCATCACACAACAGGTGGTTGGATTAGAAACTTCATGGTTCATTTATCCTTATAAGTTCACACCATATTTCATATTGGCTATAGGAAATAGTCATGTGAAGATAGGTTTTAATTCATACTTCCTAGTTTGTTGAATGGTTTTGAAGTGTGAAAAAGACAAGCTTAGATTCTATAAGCCTTTTCTTCTCCCTCTCTCTTTTTGTACTTTTTTATATCACTATTAGATTATGATCAGTATTATACTTTTATGATGATGAATATCTTTACACATAGCCAAAAATACAAAGTGTTTTTTTAACTTCCATGTGCATAATTCTAATTTTTGAAGACAATAATGTTATATGGATTCAAATTATTTTTCTATATAAATTGGTGTTGAAATCACTAGTGGGAAGTTTGAAAATTCTAAATTAAAACCTAAATGGATTCGTATAGGTTGTTCGTGATTGAATTCATTAGGTTAAACCACTAGATTTTGTGAATGACTCTTGGTATTCCATTAGAGCCCCTTGAATGAATTAGCTAAAGTGCTCTCCTGCTAAGATATTTTGGTCAACCTCACAAATTAAAATCAAAAGAAGATTCTTGATGCTAGGTATCTTCCAAGTAGGGAGACCTTTGTGTTTCCAATGTGTTTGTGTTCCAAAACATACATCAACATAAATGGTGCTAAAAGGAGGGCCTAACAGGAATACTATGAATGTTTACAAATTCAATTTTTTTTGGGAATAATTTTAATCTACCTTAACCTTACTAAAATTCATCTAAAAAAAAAAAATTTAAAAAAAAATCAAAAACTTAGGAGAGAGAGAAGCATGCACAAGCAATATTTGTCCATTATGCCAAAAATTGCATGAAAAGGAAGTTTTTCCATCAACTTGCACAAATTTGGGTGAGTTAAACCTAAGTGTGATTTTTGTTCTAATGGATAGCTTTGTGTGTATACCCAGGGGTTTCCCTAAAATTCCTACAAATGCATACTATTGGAAACAAGGTGGATAACTGAGAGGGGGGGTGAATCAGTTATCTTAAATATTTTAACTTTCTATTCTTCTTTAACAATTAGTGCAGCATCAAAATATATAAGCATACATAACCATGAGAGCAGAAATAAAATCAACACTCATAACACAATGATTTTGATGTGGAAAACCCTGTTAAGGGAAAAACCACGGGGTGACTAACCCAAGATTGTATTCTTTGTTAAAAGAATAAGAAGTACAAAATGGCACTTGCCAATTAGGGCTCACTGCCCGAGTACACTGCTCACAAGAGGCACACTGCCTACAAGAGACTCATTGTCTACAATGTTTATGGAAAGTAACCAAGTGTTTGAACTGATGAGAGGCATCCACATATGCTGAGGTTTAGTTCTAGTTAGGATCAATATACTGATCTACTGCACTTCATTCTTCCTCTGCTTTAGTGCTGCTGTTCTGTCACATACTGGACTTGTATTCCTGCTTCCACTCTGCTCTCTGCCTTTCCTCGCACACTATATCAAAATACACACCCCTTCATACTGAAATCAATTTGGTATATATATCCGCATCAAGGATTTCAACATCTTTCTAGTCGGCAACCGGAATATTCAAGATATTTACAAGGCACTGATCTGTCGGCTAGATCCATGCTTAATATGTGATGCGTATTCAAGACATAGAGTTAGAAGTCATCAATCAAGTGGGCCAACCATGTATGATCTCTTAATTAGCTTGACCATCATCAATTTCTCATCTGGATTAAAGTCTGATGCTCTGCCGGTCAGTTCTTCCTTAGTCTGCTCTGCCTGTCAGGAACCCAACACTTAGATGCTCATATCTTTTCATTCTTTCATCACCGGAGGCTCAATCTCTGGAATGTAGTAGTAATGGTACTCTTCTTGACTTCCCCAAGTCTACACTTTGCTAAGATACATCCTTTAAGAGATCCGGACCTAATTGTCAGACCTTGCTGCATGCTCTGTTCTTGTTCATCAGACCAAAACACTCTTCAATCTGACTTCCAGTAAAGACATACTATGTGTTGCAGATGTGTGGGATGAACTTTGTTGCCATCAATGACAACAATCATGAAGCCACACAGTGTCTCTTGCCAACAATCTCCCCCTTTGGCATTGATGGCAACACTTAGTGAAAAACAACTAAGTGTCGTAGCAAACTCCCCCTTAGCTGATGTTGTCTTATGTACACTTTTATCAGAGCTCCCCCTTAGCTAGATTCCACATTTTTCACTACTCCTCACTCCCCCTTTGACATCAATGGCAAAGGGTGGAATCCGCATACCAAAATTTTCAAAAATCAACCTATACCTAGCTGCATAAGTATATATGTTATACTTACATATACTTAAGTATATCCGCAAAAGTGGTCTTCAACTGGACAAATTATGTTGCCCAACTCTGCTTCATTCTGTCCAAAATTGAGATATGACTACTCAACAAAAATGCAAAAGCTTCTACCCTCTTTAAGTCTATCAGATCACTGGTCTGGGTTGTGGTCTGAGCATTAGTTAACGACTCATGCATTGCCTCTAACTTAGGGATAATTATCCCTCTTAGCTCACTCATCCTACTTATTCTATTCTTCCTTTCCTTTTCAAGCCTCTTTATTTCATTTATAGTGGCAATAGCCTAGCACTCTTGATTCATTATGGATGAGGTGAGAGGATCAAAATTTTGAGATAAACTTGATAGTTTACCATCTTATTCTTCCACATTCTTTGTAATGTCATCTATCACTCTGGACCAAGATAGACAAAATTTGTATAATTATCCACCATCTTTAAGAGCATTTTCTAGGCTCTTTATCCTAATATCCTGATTTCTCCTATCATTTTCTATGAGTCCCTGTACTTTGGAGAATCTCTTCCCCAAAAACTCTTTCCGGACTTTCTCTTCTACCGATTTCTCCAAAGAATCAAAATGTGTGCTAACAGAATTAACAAGAGATTTCAGATTACCAGATGAGGAGGCCAAAAGATCCTTTTGGAAGGATGGCATGATTTTCTCTAGCACACCGGATGCAATCTCTATCAACTCACAGTCTTCCATGTGAGACTTCAAAAGATTTTTTTTTGCTTTAGCTTAAACAAAAGATGCTACCTTCATTGTTTGGACCAGAGAGAGGGAGTCAAAATTGAGTGGTCCTTGAAATAATTTCGGTTCATCTATCTCTAACATTTCTTTGTTCAAGAAGCTCTTTACTGCCTCAGCAGTGTCTCTTGCCAGAGATAGTCTTCTTTCCTTTTCCCACCTCAGAACTGTCATCTGGGATCTTTTCTATTTGATCTTCTTCTCTTCCCTTTACCTCTTCTTCTTGACTAATTTTCTCTTCTTTTCTTTCTTCTCCTTTAGTTCAGGAGTCTGCTGGGGGATCTGGAACAGAGATGTTTACTTCTTCATGGACTTCCTCTTCTAGAATAGAGGAATCCAAGTCCTTAGTCCTCTCCTCACCTATCTCCTTTGGCTCTTCTACATTTTTCTCAGTAGATTCTTCTTTTGATGTACTTAGTCCTTCTTCATCCATGGCAGAAGGTTCATCATCTATGTCCTCTATAATAGGAAGATTGAATCTGTTAAATGCATTCTGGAGGATGTCCTTTGTTTCTTTGGCAACTTGATCTGTCTCTCCAAGCATAAGTTTGTTCATTCTTGCTTTTCTCCAGAACTCATCCTTACAGTCCTTAAAGATCATGTTCATTTGTTTTAGAGTAATGGAAGGATAGAGCTGAATAGTAATCTGCTCTCAGATCTCTACGTCCTTAGCTTTAGCATTATCCTTTCTCAGTTCAAGTTCCTTCTCTAAACTTTTGGGGATTAGAGAGATGATTTCAATGAATGCTTTATTATCGATGTTTAGATACCTGACTGTAGCATCTTGCAAGATCTTCTTGTCATCTTCACTATATTAATCATAAAATTTAGTCATTGGTTGCAGATTCCCATCCACAATGACTGATTTGATGACATCATCAATGGAGAGAGTAGGCCTTTCAATAAATTCTTCTGCCTCTTCTTCTTTATTTTGACCGGTAGAGGATTCCCCAGATGTTTTCTTCTTCCTCCACATTTTCTTAACTTCTTCATCAGATTCTGTTTCTTCATCATCCTTTTGGCTTATGTATGACCTTGTGGCCTTTGTCTTTGTTCTCTTCTCTCCCTTTCCGGATGTCTTGGCTTCTGGTTTTGAGGATTTCAAGCTCTTAGAGGTGGCAGGTGCAGAGTTCTTGGAGGATCTGGTCCGGGAGGAGGCTTGTACTGGAACACTTCCTTTTTCTGCTTCTTGTTTCTCTTTCTCAACTCTTTCTAATTTTTCTTTGTTTGCATCAACTGCCTCTTTTGAAATGCCATATCTTTTGGCAACTTCCTCTACTTCCCTTCTCACTTTTCTTTTCATCTCTGGTTATCTTAGCTCAACATGAATTTTCACACTCAATTCTTGAAAGGTTCCAAACCTTTCTGCCTCAAGGTCCTTAGGCTGACTCAGCAGGTGTTGGATATGTAGCTCTAGGATTTTCTCATCTACCTCATAACCCATTGGCATAATCCAGACTGTTCTGGGCTCCACTGCCTCCATTAGGCATTGCTCAGTGTCTACCATGAAACACACTGTATCCTTGCATTTTTCAACTATAGATTGAGGAATTCTTTCTCTGGCCTGCATCATACTTTGGAAGTTCTTGAAGTGTCCCCAGAGTGCTGTACTTTGAGCCTTGGCATCACCAAGCCCATACATATAATCTCTGATTTGTATGGCAACCGGTATGTCATTTTGCCATACCCAACCACTTGATCTGGGTAGCAGATTTATATAGTAAAAGAATAAACATAGTATTAGCCCACCATACTTGAATGAGTTCTTCTTGTCCTTATTGATCTTTTGCAGGTTTTCTAGCAATTGGCTCAGGAGAAGCTCACATAGATCATAGTCTGCATTGTCCCTTAGCATCTGATATGCAGTATATATTGCAGTTCTGGACACTAAATTCTCCCTGCTGGAGTGATATATTTTATAACCAATTACCATAGAGGCAAATTTGATATCTGGATCTGTGATGTCTTCTATTGTCATTGCTCTCTTGTCAAACTTTGATCTGGTAGCCTCACTTACTGTTTGGTTCTTGACTGATTTGAGAATAGGTAACCCACCGGATGAGTGCAAACCGGTTACTGCCCTAATGGCATCTTTTGTTATCTTGAATGGCCTCATCAACCACATGAAGTTGTCATGTATTCTGCTAAGAACATACCGGACACATTCATCTTCAGCAAAATAGGGAAAGTGTATGTAATGTTTGAAATGCTTATCCCGGATGGCCTTGTATTGAGCTTTGAGTTCAAAGGTTTCTTCTATTAGTTGTTTATGGTAGATATCAATCAGCTTTGATTCTCCAAATTCCTCAATATTTGCATGGATGTATACCCTAACATCTTCTACGTGTAGAACCCCATGCGGAATGCTAGAGAATGCGCCTAAGGGATCAACTTCTAGGGATTTGTAAGGATGTTTCTTAAAATTTGGGCGCAGCCTATCAGTGATCTTAACAACATTTGGAGTAGCCATCTTGCAAAAGATTCAGAGAGAGATGTTCAAGAATGGAAATACCTTTTTACAATTTCTAGGGTTCATGATATGAGCCAAAAAAGATCGTTGGTTGAATCAGATTCTGCAGTTGATCTTTGAGAGGGTTGAAGTAATCTTGTTTGCAGAGCTCTTTCTTTCTTCTTCTCAAATGTAAATGTGCAAATGATGAATAAAAGAACCCTTTTATCTTTGTGCAAACCCTAATTTCATATTGCAATAAATGCACAACTTAAGTCATTCTGGTTGCCTTGTTCTGAGAGAGATCTTTCCAGATCACTGAGATGCACTTAGAATTATTTTTAGTGATAACTGACAATGTATCTCCTTTCCTTGAATCATCCCATTTATCCGCAGATCAAGATATTTCATTTTAGAATCACACCGGATCTAACTGTGAAAATCATGCTTTTGCCGGATGGCTATCAAATCGGATCAATCTTGGATGATTAAACTCTTCAAAGCTCCTTGCAGATCTTTCATATTTTTACCAAGGGTTGTTTAGATATATCTCTCAGAACCCTTTAATCTGCAGCATTCCATGTGCCAAATTTAGGCACCAATTGATTAGCTGGGGGAATTTATTGTCCTTTGTGACTCCCCCTAAGCTAGAGCTCATCTAATTTAGATTCCGGAAGGAATATCAAGACCAGATTCTGGTGCGGATCCATCCCCAACATTTTTTGTATTTCTCTTCACCCAAATCTTGTTCATCTCCCTTTGAGCTTCATCCGCATTCACTTTTTCTTTTCCTTTGTCTTGATTTTGATTATGATGCACCGGACCCTTTTTACCCTGATTCTTACTTCTGCAGAATTTGGCAATATGACCGGATCTATTGCAATTGTAGCAAACAATATTTCTTTGCATATTTGACTGGTATCCTCTTGATCTACATTGATTAGCCATATGTCCCATTCTATTGCATGCAAAGCATCTAACATTGAATGAATTGTTTATTTGCATATTTCTACATTCATGAGATTTGTGACCATACCTTTTGCAGTTAAAACACTGTCCGGAGAAGGATGAATTAGTTTGATTCATTCTTCTTCTGCACTGATTTTTTTTATGACCAAAGTTATTGCAATTGTAGCAGTATCCATTGAAGGATGGATATCTTTGAGCACTTGGTTGCCTTACCAGAGGTCTTCTAGGCCTGTTCCTTGGATTTCCTGATCTAGAGTTCTTTTGACTAGATCCGGAGCTTTCACCTTTCTCATACCCCAAGCCATGCTTGTCATCTACCCTCTTTTGGTTTTCAAAAAGAACTTCAAGTTGAGCAGAGCTTATCTTGAATTTCTCTTTGTATTCATTTGTTGTTTGAAGATCCCTTTTAAGAGTGTCTATCTGATTCTCAAGTTGTTCTTCATTATCTCTAGCTTCTTCAAGATCAGATTCCAAATGCCTGATTATTCTATCCATTTTGTGGCAGTCTTCTGACTTCTCCTTGAGAGATTGTTTTAGATTATCTTTAATTTTTCTTTTATCTTCAATTTCTTGGGTGAATTTCATAACCCCTGATTCCATTTCATGTCTTACTATAATGACCTCTTTTGATGGCTTCTCACATAACTTGTTTTTCTCATTCAGATCTTCATTAGTGTCATTGGCTTCACTTTGACTTGCTATTTGTTGAAGTAGTTCCTTTCTCTTTTTCACAGAGATATTCAATTTTTCTTTGAGTTCATTTATGAAATCATCAGCTTGTTTGAGTCTTTCCCTCAGGTTATTGACTTCAGAGTGAGATTGCTCAAGATCATCTAGAGCAGACTGAAGTTGTTCCCTCATACCATACATATCCATTGAGATTCCTAGATCTTCCTCAAGCTGTTAGGCTCTATTTAGAGGAACTTAGCTCTGATACCAATTGTTGGAAACAAGGTGGATAACTGAGAGGGGGGTGAATCAGTTATCTTAAATATTTTAACTTTTTGTTCTTCTTTAACAATTAGTGCATCATCAAAATATATAAGCATACATAACCATGAGAGTAGAAATAAAATCAACACACATAACACAATGATTTTGACGTGGAAAAACCTATTAAGGGAAAAACCACGAGGTGACTAACCCAAGATTGTATTCTTTGTTAAAAGAATAAGAAGTACAAAATGGCACTTGCCAATTAGGGCTCACTGCCCGAGCACACTGCTCACAAGAGACACACTGCCTACAAGAGACTCACTATCTACAATGCTTATGGAAAGTAACCAAGTGTTTGAACTAATGAGAGGCATCCACATATGTTGAGGTTCAGTTCTGGTTAGGCTCAATATACTGATCTATTGCACTTCATTCTTCCTCTGCTTTAGTGATGTTGTTCTGTCACATATCGAACTTGTATTCCTGCTTCCACTATACTCTTTGCCTTTCCTCACTATATCAAAATACACACCCCTTCATACCAAAATCAATCTGGTATATATATCTGTATCAAGGATTTCAACGTCTTTCTAGTCAGCAACTAGAATATTCAAGATATTTACAAGGCACTGATCTGTTGGCTGGATCCATGCTTAATATGTGATGCGTATTCAAGACATAGAATTAGAAGTCATCAATCAAGTGGGCCAACCATGTATGATCTCTTAATTAGCTTGACCATCATCAATTTCTCATCTGGATTAAAGTCTGATGCTCTACCGGTCAGTTCTTCATTAGTCTGCTCTGCCTGTCAGGAACCCAACACTTAGATGCTCATATCTTTTCACTCTTTCATCACCAGAGGCTCAATCTCTGGAATGTAGTAGTAATGGTACTCCTCTGAACTTCCCCAAGTCCATACTTTGTTGAGATACATCCTCTGAGAGATCCGGACCTGATTGTCGGACCTTGTTGCATGCTCTATTCTTGTTCATCAGACCAAAACACTCTTCAATTTGACTTCTGGTAAAGACATACTATGTGTTGCGGATGTGTGGGATGAACTTTGTTGCCATCAATGACAACAATCATGAAGCCACATAGTGTCTCTTGCCAACACATACAATTAGATTGCTTTCTTTTCCCCTAATATTAGATAGAATGCTAGCAAGCATGTGAGGATTTACAAAGACTTAATAATAATATATCAAATCTACCATGAGCATGTTGTCTAGAACATATTTATTAACACATTAAGAAATGCTACATGCTAATGACACATTAATCTTCCATCAAATTCTATACATTCTTGGGAAGAATTGGATAATTTATTTCTAAGAAAACTTGGGAAAAGTATAGATCCATGAGAAGCTATCTTACAATTTGAACACTTACAAAATAAGCCAACATGTCTATTCCTTAGTTTAATCAAAGATTTTATTAGACACTTGAAAGAATAAATGTTACACATAGACCAAGTTACATTGATATATTGAATCATTATTTATAGGGATTAGATCCACCATTTGTTACATTCATCAGAGACATCCTAAGAGTAATTATAGTGAAAGTTTATTCTCAAAGAGCCTTAGTTTTGACCCAACTAGGTTATGATTAGACACATCATTTGGTGCAAAATTAGACATGCTACATTCCACAATAAAATAAAATGACACATAAACAAAATTAAAACGTGTATGGAAACCAACAAAACCAAACAATTGTTATCCTTAATATAATTGGATTAATTTTTTGTCTCAATAAATCCAAGAAAACATAACGGCTCAACAAAACCAACAAGATTATTGACAAAACTTTTATATAGTTTTGTATGCAACCAATATGAAAGCTTATGGAACTTGCATTGTTGTTCCAACTATACATAGTGAAAGATGAGAAGATTTTGAATTTGAATTACACGATGGATCAAAGTCATCAATGCTATAAACCAACTAGAATTCTTATGGGAGTGATTGAAAAACATTAAAATGGTAGTTGATGTAAGTGGCCATAAAGACATTTCTATGGAATAAGGTGTCATGACAAAGACACATGCACCCATGGTAAAACAAGACAACAATGTGGAGATATCTACATCACTTCCTAATGAGATGAATTCCTATCGGAGGAATCATGAAATCATACCTAATTGATGTAGGATCAGCCCTAAGGATTGTGTTAATCTTGTACCATGTCTATAAAAATGGATTTTGTGGTTTAGTTCAATTATTTGTTGGTTTATTAGTTTGTGTTTATCAGTTTGTGATAGAAAATGTTAGCAAATTTCACTGTAGTTTAGAATTGGGTTATGTGGTTTTGGAATAAGTTATGTTTGTGGTTGATGGATCTAGTATTAAATTTTTAGGATATTTGAATGAGTAGAGGATTGTATATTTGTGTGTGAGTGTCTACGAGTTGATAGTGGTGCATAGTTGGGACTTGTCCATTTACAGAAGGTCATTTGGGGTTTGTCACAAAATATGAATATTTGTGAGGATGTTAATGAACCATTAGGATGTATGTGGTTTACTACATAGAGTTTCTACACTAATTTACCATTTGAATTTGTAAGTTTGTTATTATTTTTTTACAAACATCTTTCATGTGGTTTTGGGGTTTATGCCATCTTGTGGCCAATGCAAATCATTGGGAAAACTTGAGGATACCATATATATTAGGTTGTGATTTGTTTGAAGGAAAGTGAAGAAGACAAAATGTGGTAGGAGCATATAGAGTGAGTTTTGGTAGAGAGAGGTGAGATCTGAGAAGTTGAGTGAAGGAACAAGGTGCATTATTTGAGTACAATCTAAGAAAGCATATCAAAAGTTAGTAGGTGTCAATATAGTAGAGTAGTGGTAAAATTCTAAAGTTATGTTGTATTTGAATTTTCATTATGTAGCCCATACAATGGGTTCTAGAAGTGGTGTTTCCATAGTTTAGTTGATTGTGCATGTAAGGATCCCATTGTGATGATCATCAATTTGTTAATATTAATTTTACTAAAATGCTTGTGTCATGGAATGTAAGAGGACCCATTGCAGAAAAGTATGTGGTTGTAACACGATGATAATTGTACAAGCTTATATAAATAAGAATAATATTTATGTGAGATCTCTAGTGTTTATCATTGTTGTGTGTGTGTTGTTGTGTTCGCTGCATGACTAGACAGTCCTTCATTGGACCCTCCTATTGTGACTGTATCAAGTGATATCAGAGTGAAGGTTAGATCATGGAAAGAACATTAGGGTGTGGGTATGGATGTGAGCACACTTGGTTGATGCAATTTTTTCAAGAATGATTTTAGTTAAAGTCAAAGTTGTGGTAGTCTGCAACGTTATAAATAGAATGTCAACTGTGATGAAGTTTACAAGGGCTAATTATGGGTAATTGTTGGCCTAAGGCTAGTTTTCATCAAGTCAAGATGCCACTGAAGAGAGGGTGAGGTATTATCAATGTTGCAGGAAGAATGGAGGAGATGTATGAGATGTTGAAGGCTATGAAAAATAGATGGATTCACTGGAACAAAACTGTCAGAGAAAACATGACCCTAGCACCAAGGAGAGTGATGAAGATAAGAAGGAAGATCGTGCCTAGTGGAAGTGAAGAGGAAAAGGAAGAGAGGATGATGAAGACTATAACTTGCATTGGCAATAAGACTAGACTGGACATTCTAAACTATTTTGTAAATTTGGATCTTAAGGAGCCAATAGACTAGATCACTGATTTAGAGGAGCATTCTGAGTATGAAGATATTGCAAATCTGGATAGGTTGAATTTTGTGAAGACCAAGCTAAAAGCCCATGTAGTTATATGGTGGAAGTAAGTTTAGTTGGAGGGAATAGAAGAGATAAGTTGAATTGAAAAGTGAGACTAGATGGTAGAAAATTTGAATCTGACCAAGTTCATTCTAGCAAATTACTAGTTTGATTTGTTGAAGGAGTTGCACAATTTGTGGTAGAGAAACAGAATGTAAAGGAATACACCAAGGAGTACTATTGGTTGATAATCAAGTCAAGGCATATGAAATTGACAAAGTATGTCAATGGATTGAGGGAATCCATCCAAGGGGATTTGGGTGTGTAGAATATCTAGATAGTAGAGAAGGCCTACTAGTTGGCACTCATTGCAGAGAAGAAGCTGAACTAAAATAGGGGAAAATATAGAGTTGGTAGAGAGAGAAAGAGGAGAGGTGCAATGATATAAGAGTGAGGTGTGGTGATATATGAGCAATCCCAAGAGGTCAAGAGAGAGGTATCTAGTGCCACAACTAAGGGGAAGGCCAAAATTCCCACTACAAAGAGAAAGAAGATGATATTTGATACTATAGTAGCAAGGGAGATGACAACAATGACCACCATAGAGATAGAGATGTTGGTAGAGGTTATCACAAAGATGAAAGATTAGAAGATCCATACCATAGAGAGGACTAGTAGAATCATGGAGGATATTCTTAGTAGGGTAGAGGTGGATATGAGAGGAAAAGATATAAATTCTTTTGAGGTACCTAGTTTATGTACAAAGAAGAGGGACATAGGGCATTCAAGTGCCAAGGAAAGAGGACTGAGGGTAGTTCATGAGGTGTATTCAGATATGAGAGGTCACTTGTCTTGTGGGGGGAATAGGTCTAGAATGTGGAGATTCACTTGTTTTGTGGAGGGCCTTGAGGTGCAATAGGCGAGATGAGCTAGCATAGAGGAAGAGTTTGTTTAGGACTAGATTCAAGGCTAGCGGCAAGTGTTGTGATGTAGTAGTGGATAGCAACAACACGGATAATTTGGTGTCTATGGAAATGGTGGATAAGTTGGGATTGAGAAGGATGGAACATTCATACCCACACTGAATTAGTTGGTTGTAGTAGGGGGATGGATATCTAGTTAATGAATAATGATGAGTGAGCTTCAACATAGGAGTGCATTATGATGAAGTGCAATGTGACATTGCACTGATGGATGTGACTCATTTTTTGTTGGGAGACCATGGAAATTTGATAGAGAAGTTATGTATGATGAGAGAGATACCACCTACATGATCCAAAAGGATGGATAGAAACATAAGTTGATGTCATTGAGGGAAAGTGAGGGATAATTTTATAATAGTGCTAGAGTGTGTGTTGGGGAGGGACAATATGCATTGATTCCAAAGATGTGTGGCATTGTTGTACTTGAAAGCGCCATAAATGCAAAAGAGGTATCACAAAGAGGATAATGTGAGATTGGGTGTCACCAAAAAGAAGTCATCCAGAGAATAGGATAGATGAACAAGAGGATGAGGAGCTATACTAAGGAACATGTGGTAGTGAGGAACATAATAGAAGGGTATGTGACAACAAAGGAGGTTGATAGATGTGAGAGACTAGTTGATAGAAATGGAAAGTGGGCTATGACCAAATACAAGCTAAGAAAAAGTGATCCAGAGGATGAATGGTGGAACAAAGTGTCTAGTAACATGGGTAAAAGTAGCTCTCAAGGTGGATCACTTGAGGCATACTTGAGAAGGTGGAAAGAATGAGTTAAAGACATAGTAGGTTGGAATCTCTAGGCAGGAGCAAGTTTCCTAGAAAATGAGGGACTCATTTTTTAACGCTGGGTATCCAATGCAACAACATCCTTGGACATCATGGAAATCTTGTACCATGTTTGGAAAAATGGAATTTGTGGTTTAGTTCGATTGTTTGTTGGTTTGTTAGTTTGTTATTATCGATTTGTGATAGAGAATGTTAGTGCATTTAACTGTAGTTTGTGTTGGGAAAGAAAGGATCAACAAGCAAGAATAAAACCACAAAGCTATTTTCCACATAATATACCAAATTACATTGCCAAAAGATGATTGAAATGTACATAGGAGTCTTGCTTAAGTAGGAAAGCATGAGGGAGTGAGAAGCTCGTACACAGTGACTGAGCAACCCTCCATAGGTGCAACACTTGTCTTGCTCAAGTGACACATGTTTGAGCAAGTGGCAAGTTTGCATGAAGTAGGTTTCTCACAAAGGTGAGTACACATGTCTTCACCACATGAGGTGAGACAAAAAGGTAAGAAGCCTAAAGTTGGACTTAAGCTAGTGTGAATATAAATCTCCTAGACATGCTAAAAGATAACTAGATAGACAATGCAACTTTTCATACTAACACCCCCTTAAGTGCAACTTAGGGAATAGTGAAACAATGATGGGTCCTGACAACTAGGCCTGATCAGATACCCATGTACAAATCCATCTCTCATAAAGCAGAGAAAGAAAGAAAACCCTGTGGGAAAAACTTTCCTCCAAAAAAAAGAGAGAAAACAAAAAAGTGTACTAGACACTATACAAATACTTGAAGGTGATAATCCTGTTGTGAAGAATCTCTGGAAGCCTTTTGTGAAGCAACTCTAAACTCTAATGTAGCAACAGGTGATGATGGCGGTGATGTCAGGTTCCAGAATCAGGAATCTATGTTCCAAACTTAGAGACTGCAGATGCAAAAGAGCATGGTCCTTAAATGTTTTTGGTGTTGTATCTGGTGTTGATGATGACTCTTGATTACATTCAGGATCCTTTATATTATTCTTTTCAAGAAGATTAGTAAGATGATTGATCTTCTTCTTCAAACATTTTTGCTTAGTGTGCCTAGTTTTATTGCAATATGTACACTTAGCTTTTTGTTTGCCTTGATCTGAAAAGCTTTGAGTGTTTGATTTTGAGAATTCAACATTCTTTTCTTTCTTGATTTCTTTGTCCTTTTGTTTTTCTCCTTTGTTATTTTTCCAATTTCCAGCAACAAGAGCATGTGGTTTATAATTCTTCATGGCACCCATTTGTATCAATTTATCATGTTCCCTTGTTAAGTCAACAATGAATTTATCCAAAGTAGGCATTTTCCATGTAGCACCAAAAGCCCTTTTAGTGGTATAAAAAGAAGATACAAAAAAATAATATTCAATACCTAGTTTGGAAATCATAGAAGGTATTATTTGATCTTCTTCTTTATCTATCCCACATTTTTTTAACTGTAGTTTCAATGATCTAAACTTTGTGAAATAATCTTCTAAGGTATCAAAATCTCTAGGGCTCAAACTGAGGATCTCATTTTCTAACTCATGACTTTTTAATTCATCAACTTTCCCAAAGAGTTTTTTAAGGTTTTCCATACCTCATTGGGTGTTTTCAAGGTTTCAACATGGAACAAAAGTTTAGGAGCTAGATTTAGACATAAGAGCCTAAAGGCCTAATCACACTTATTGAACCATATTTCTTTATCTTTGATAGCCTTTGGCTCTTTTTCTGTGCCCATAGTCACTCTATATAACCCTTTATCCTTTAGCATAAGTTGAATATTGAGTTTCCAATCATGATAATTAAAGGGTGTTAAAGGTTTGATAGGACGATTTGGCTCCATGCTTTACTTAGATTGTTTGTAGATTTGTTTTGAGATGTGGAAAGAAATATTGAGAGAGAAATGGAAGTGCACACAAGAAACGACTCTAGATACCCCCCTGTGACTCAATATTTTTACCCCCCTGAATTTGGCCACTTTATAATAATAGTGCGTTAAACAAGTCTAATGGGAACGAAAAATGACACTTTTTTTATTGAAAGGAAAAATGACACTTTATAACAACAGTGTGAAATCATTTCCAATAGATTACTCTCAAAAAAATATTCACTTTCTAAAAAAATGACACTCAATTTCGAGTTGCCAATCAAAAGATAGAATTGTTTTTTGAGTTATTTAACTTGTTATACAAAGAAGGGAATTTTTTGAGAAAATGGGACAATTCCAAAATTGTCTCGATGTAGATTTGTCAGTGCCTGAACTAGTGTCACGTCGACTATAAATATGCCCAATTTCGCCTCTGCGGGCAAAAGTTACAGCAAAATGAAAAAAACGCCCCTCTTTGCACACACCTATGCAAGATTAGGGTCTTTCGAGTCAATTTTTTTTAGAAAATTCAACTTTTTTCTAATAGTTGTTTGGTAGGACCTGTTTGGCATAAAATGCAAAATTTTGGCAGTTTGTTAACTAACCTCTAAGAGTTAGCATGTGTTGGCGGTCTCGAACTCCTCCTCTGGATACAAAGATAATGCATTGATTACAATAAATGTTGATTACAATAGATGTGAAGGTTACAAATACTATAACATGAAATGTTACAAATAAATGTTAAGTATGATTGATTGGATTAACTGCTAGAGAGTCTATTATATAAATCCTAGCAGTTATATAAGATGTAACCTAAACATAAAAGTGATCATAACAAATATAATGCTATAGTTTTCAAAAGATAACGATAGCTAACATGAGCATAAAAGTGTGAGGGCACCCTTGCACAACCGTGACCTTATTGAACATTAACTCTTTTACCCTGGATGCAGGCCACTCAACTTGGAGAATGAAGTGGACCATTGGAGAATCTGGAGAGCCAAACCGTTATGCAAAGGACCAAGTCACAACAAAACTGCGATAGCAATGTGATGGAGGGTGAAACAAGAAACAACAATCCACAAACAAGAAACAACAATCTAGAGACTTCAGCCTACAAAGGTGACTCATTCAATGAACAAATATGAAACCGTGACCTGCATGGGTATGAAAGTCGACGGCGATGGGAGGGAATGGAACCACAGACCACAACTAAAGAACTGCATATAGCCTCACACCAGGCCAAGTAAACCGTAACCTCTGTGAGTTTGTTGTGCATAGGGTATTTCAATGCCTAGCAGTCTCCAAAAAAACAAAGTCATTCCAAATGCTCAGGGTTACGTGAAACACAGGTTGTGGGGCCTCGACTTACTTGTAAACAACAAGTAAACAACATCAATGGTGGAGAGTCATAGATCAGAACAAAAAGAATCTGCAGAAGGGACTATGAATGGTGACCTGGATCTGTAGAGACGTCTCTCCTTTGACCAGCTACCACAGTGTGGACTCAATCAACAAGAAAATATGTGACTCCAAAAGGACTAGGCAGTGTAGACCCTAAAAATTGAGGTGTCTGGTGAGGTCTGTGGCAGATGAAGACTATGATGGAAAATGGTGACAGAGAGACAGCCACAACTGGTATGGAGGAGAGGAACTCGGCCTTGACTGGACTGTGGTGTAACCTACAAAGATGAATCTTCAAATTGCAAGATGAATATTTGTGTGAAGCTTGCAACAACAACCAAACTTGATGGAAAAACAACCACCAAGAAGATGAAAACCACAGACTTCGTCCCTCAAGGCCCTTGATATTCTGTGTGAAGCCCAAATCCTCCATCGAAACCCTTGAACCAGAAGGTGAACAGAGGCCAATAGGCCAAAATGCCAACTTCCTGAAGAGAAATGTCACCCAATCTACCCAAAAATGCCAGAAATTTTCCAAGATATTTGCCCAAAGTTAATTTTTTTTTTTTTTTTAAATTGCTTTTTTGGCAAAAATTCCTAGCTCTGTGAGGATATTTTGACTTGACTAAGTGCAAGATTTGCTATAACCGGTAGAATTTTGTAAGTAATGCTCTGATAGTACATGTTGGGAAAAGCAAGGATCAACAAGCAAGAATAAAATTACAAAGCTATTTTCCACACAATATGCCAAATTACATTGCCAAAAGATGAATGAAATGTACATAGGAGTCTTGCTTAAGTAGGCAAGCATAAGGGAGTGAGAAGCTCGTACACAACGACTGAGCAACCCTCCATAGGTGCAACACTTGTCTTGCTCAAGTGACACATGTTTGAGCAAGTGAAAAGTTTGCATGAAGTAGGTGTCTCACAAAGGTGAGTATACATGTCTTCACCACATGAGGTGAGACAAAAAGATAAGAAGCCCAAAGTTGGACTTAAGCTAGTGTGAATATAAATCTCCTAGACATGTTAAAAGCTAACTAGATAGATAATGTAACTTTTCACACTAACAGTTTTGCACTGGCTTATGTGGTTTTGAGATAAGTTCTATTGCAGTTGATAGATTTAGTATTAAAGTTTTAGGAGATTTGGATGAGTAGAAGATTTTAAATTTGTTCGTGAGTGTCTACAAGATGAGAGTTGTGCATAATTGGGACTATTTCTATTTACAGAAGGTTATTTGGGGTTTGCAATAAAATATGAATATTTGTGAGGATTTTAATTAACTATTGGGATGTATGTGGTGTAATGCCCCTCATTTTTTGTTTGAGATAGATATTGGTTTTCTATTGTTTTAGATAGTTGATACAGTTAGTAGTTTTATATTGCACTGCACGACAGTCGGGATATTTGAGATGTTAGACTTATGTTTGATGCTTATCATGATCATGATGACATTATTGATATTTCAGCTCATGATGTGTTTTGACATGTTTAGTTGATGGCTAGATGGATTATGTAGATTGATATAATCTTGATTATGTAATTTAATATTATCTAACTTCTAGTTAGGGATGCATATGTTATTGTCATGATCTCAGAGAAGGGACAGTGTAGTATTGCTCACTCCGAGCACCCTACTATGCTATGAATCCCTAACTCGATGTATGTGTTATGAAGGTATATATTTATATTTGTATGCCACATATTGTTTTGATACAGGTTGCAGATACCGGGCCTCGACTCCACCTGACTTAGTAGGTCTAAGCGGACCCTTGCACCAATGGATAACGTTGATGGAGATAACATGAGGTTTATTCCCTAGGTCAATTCAATCTTCAATTTGTTGGTCATCATGTGGTTTGTAGGTTTATTGTCGAGTCCTTGTTTAGTCAACCTATGTATTCTAGTATGCATAAATAGATCAATATTTTTTTTTTTTGTTAACTTAGAGGTGTCCCCGCAACTCAGCCTAGCAACCCCCTCGCCTTACCTTGGGCTTACAGATTGCCAAGTTGGGGTTCGAGAGGGGGCGAGCTGAGGCGAGACTAGTCCTCTGGGGATGAGTGCAACTGCCCAATGGATCAATATTATTATAATGTTATTATTGTCAAACATTATAGTATTTTTGCTTAGTCGTAAAATTGGAATACTTTTTAGTGGAATACTATTTAAGTAAATTTTAATGCAGAATCAATTAACTATTCTAATGTTGGTAAAACATATATGTGGGTCAAAAGCTTTATTTTAAATCATTAATATATATAGTTATGTATAGAATCACTCTAGGGAATAATTAAATGTGGTTAGTTGTCAATTATCATTCCAGAGTGGGGAATCTCTGTTATTAGTAAAAAAAAATTAAAATTCTTCTGGTGGGGAGATTCTCGGAATGGATTGGTGTTAGTAGGCATTTATGACTCTAGGCTATTTTTTTCTGGGGGGGGATTTTTGGGAAGAGGTCATTCTGAGAAAGGGGGAAGGAAGAAAAGTTCTGGAGGAGGATTCAATTTTTTTGGAGCGTGAAAAGTACGGGTATGTCAATATTGTTGTATAGTTAAATTCTATGAATTTCTTTATTCTTGCCTATGTTGTGCTCTTAGTAATTAGATTATTTTGTTGCCTAGTTTGCTCTCGAAGTTTTGGAAACTCTGAGCCTGAGTCATCTTCCTGAAAGTTCTAGCTCCTCAAATGAAACTGATCTGTAATTCATCTTTTTCAACTCTATAATCATTCTGCGACTTGCTGGATGCTCTTACAAGATGATTTGGCAAAAATAGCTAGCCTGCAAAACCATCTCACTACAACACTAAACCTTTTCCTTAGATGGGATTGATTGTAATTTTTGCCCTGTAGTCCAATTCAAGCATGTGGGTTCTTGTCGTATTAAGATTATCTTGTTTTTGAAATCTCATTTCCCTATTGTTTTCCCACCGATTTGGGTTCTTGTCGTATTAAGATTATCTTGTTTTCGAAATCTCATTTCCCTATTGTTTTTCCCACCGATTCATTGTGTCACTTGAGTGTTAAATTTTCTGATGTAAAGCTTGTAGGAACCATGTGTCCCTCTTGCAACCCTGCAGTTCTTCTTGAAGGATGTAATCAAGTTCTTTTATGATCCCTTTGAAAACTCTTTATCTTAACTCGGTCCACCTTGTGAGGAAGAATTTGCAAGCTTCAATAGAAGTCTTGTGGTTCGATGCCCCTCACCAATGCCACAGAGACTGCCGACCTGATGGAGTCGCTTCGCATGAAGCCGCTGCAAAAGTAGGTTGTGATCTCTATTATGTGCAACCACATTTATTCCTGGTGGCATCTTGTTGTTGCCCTAGTTCGTCGTGCCTCTTCCTCTGTGGATGCTGAGCACTCAAACCAGTCTGTCGACTGAGGATGGAGGATGAAACTTGACTCCTCTTAATAGCTTAACAGCGGTGGCATACTCGATCCATGTAACCCTCGCTCTGGATGCGCCCTCAGGATTCCTCTATGCTGATTTTATTCAAACTCTCAAATCTCTGTAATTTGATCTCCCTTTTTGGTCACTGCCAGTGGTGAGTAATATAAGTTATCTGAGTCGAAAGGGATGTAGTTTCATGCTTTCTTAGTAACCTTCCTTATTTTGTTTAAGATCAGCAGTGTAGATGGTAGATACCAATCTAATTGTTGACTTACTTGTTGCCCAATGTCTTTCATTCTGTCAGAGAAGGGTCGGTTGTTGAGATTCTTTTAGGCAATTTTTCCTTAAAAAAGTATCCCTGTATGCAGAGCTTAGGAATTAGGTGGCTAATCTTAGTTACCTTAATAAAGTTTGGCGTCATTGGCCCCATCTAGTTGAATTTATAGGAATATAGTACTCCTTTTCCCCATTAGGTTTTGGTTGATAGTGATTTTCCTTTTTGGTGTTATTTATCTAGTTGAATAAGCTTTGAAGAGATTAGTAATTGGTATCACTAATAATTAACTTAGAACGATTCATTATTAGAACCAAATTCTATGTTCCTTGAGTGCCTTGTGAATTAGTTTAATGTTTTTATAAGCTTTTGTAATAAAATTATCATGGGGTTTGGAAGAAGGTATTAGAATAGAATCTAATTTAATAAAAATTTACCCTTGCTTATCGATGTCTTATTCGGATAATTGTTTATATATATAATGGTCAAATTAAGATTATTTTTCAAATGTGGACTTCAAAATAGTTCCTTAGAATTATAGTCGTATTATGATGTATGTCATTGTATTAATCTAATGATGTTTAACTAATATTCTTTTTTGAGTAAGTTTAGTGTCTTGTAAAGTTTGGAGATCTTTATTGTCGATAATGCGTGTCTATAGAAGGAAGTAAGAATGTTTTGGATATAGGTTGTAATGATTAACCTTTTCGTTGAATTGTTTCATTTTCATAAACCTTGTCCGGAAATGATATGTTGAGTCATTGATATCATAGTGTAAGGTTGATATGTTGAGTCATTGATATCATAGTGTAAGGTCGCCCTTGGAACACAATTGTATATTATTATCAACTTGTAATAATGATGGTATTGAGTTATTTTTTCTTTTTCTTCTTTATTCTCATTGGCCCTAAATCATATTGGTCTAAAGGAAAGTCATAGTCGTTT
This sequence comes from Cunninghamia lanceolata, assembly GCA_027924645.1. NCBI lineage: Eukaryota > Viridiplantae > Streptophyta > Pinopsida > Cupressales > Cupressaceae > Cunninghamia > Cunninghamia lanceolata. The sequence continues at coordinate 5,456,365 of BSBN01000918.1, read as the reverse complement.
AAACCTAGTTTCCATATCGGGAGATGTACTTTTGTAACATGGTAAAGAGTTCAAATTATCGACTCCAAAGGCTTAACTGCTTGGGTTTCAACTTGTTAATTGTGTCATTCTGTTCCAATGTTGTATTGATTTGAGTTTTGAAGTGGATAAGGGAACTTTTATTATTGAGGTTAAAGTTTGAAGGGCCTATGTAATGGATCAGAATGTAAGAAATGGATGTCTTGTAGACCCTTGTCCATGCATGTTTTGGTTGTTGGATGCTAGTTGTATAAAGGAGAGTGGCTTCCATGGTGGGGCCGGTGCCCAAAGTGGTTGCCTGGATAACCCCATGGAAGTTGTAATCCAGTGATAACTTAATTAATTTATCTAGGTGGGTTGGGTAGTAATTCACATAATAAGATAATTATGATGCCTCACCCATGCCTTGAGTGCTCTCATAGGCTAAGGATGAGATGAGAAGGCCTGGTTGGCAAAGTTGACCTCCTTGTCTCCATGAAAGGATGTGTCAGCTCCGCATGTGTCACCCTATGGGGCCAGTGCCTATAGAGAGGTCGCCTGGATAACCATAGATGGGGGCCAGTTTCTAGTGAGAGATAGCCTGGATAACCCATGCTAGGACCATGCGATGACACTCTCCTTACTACAGCTTATTTACTTCTTGTTTTTATCTTCATTGATGCCTCTAGAGAACTATATTGTCTTATCTTGATGTGACTTGTCCTCATGATTGTCTAGTTTTAATGATTGTCTTGATGTGTTGACTGGTCTTGTTGATTGGTGTAGTCTCAATTATCTATTTAATCTGTGTCGAGTTGTTTTCTGGTACACCTGGTCTTAGGGGGAACCTCATTGTTATCTCCTAGCTTGGAGGGGTGGACCTCAGGGTTCCACATGGTTGGGAGGAAGAGCTATCCATTGGCCTTTTTGGATGTATGGTTCGAGATCAATGCAGAAGTGTTCCTATTCTAGATTTGTTCTACATCTTCAGAGTTGTAGTATACATTCATAATTGTATTATTTTGTAAACCGATGTGATCGGTCTTGTAATCTTGAATTGAACCTTTGTAATTATTCATCTTTGCAAATGAAGGATGTAATTCCTCTTCTGTTGTATTATAATGTATATCACTTGTATTGTTATAATTTTATCTGATGCAGTTATGTTCCCTAGAGGTGTTAGCTGTTTATTTCATTTAATGTTGTTAATAGTGTAATTATACTTAATGACTAATGCAGTTACTTGCTTCAGAAAAAAATGTGTCTGTTATTTTTACTCTTGTTAGCCTAACACTCTAGGGTTGCATGACGGGGCATCACATGTGGTGTACTATATGGAGGTTCTACAATATTATATCATTTGAATTTGTAAGTTTTTTATTTTTGGCTAGTGACATGTTTCATGTGGTTTTAGGATTTGTGACATCTTGTGTGAAACACCGATCATTGGGAAAACTTGAGGATGCTACATATATATATATATATATATATATATATATATATATATATATATATATGTATATGTATATGTATATGTATATGTATATGTATATGTATATGTATATGTATATGTATATGTATATGTATATGTATATGTATATGTATATGTATATGTATATGTATACATATACATATACATATACATATACATATACATATACATATACATATACATATACATATACATATACATACATACATATATATATATATATATATATATATATATATATATATATATATATATATATATATATATATATATATATATATATTTGTTTGTGAGTTGTTTGAAGGCAAGTGAAGAAGAATAAATGAGGTAGGAGCATAGAGAGTGAGTTTTGATGGTGAGGGGTGAGGTCTAAGAGGTTGAGTGAAGGAACAAAGAGCCCATTGTGGTGGTCATCAATTTGTGAATCTTAATTATAATCAAATAGTTACATCATGGCATGTAAGAGGGCCCATTGCAACAAATTATGTGGTTGTAACATGATAATAATTATGCAATCTTATATAATTGATAATATGTTTCTATGAGATCTTTGGTGTTTATGGTTGTTGTTTATGTGTTGTTCTATTGGTTGCATGATTGGATAGTCCTTCATTGGACCCTCCTACCATGACTGCATCACTAATGTTGAAACAAATAAATATTTTTTTATCAAATGTTAATATGAAAGTATATTGTGAAGATTATAAGGTTATATTTGAGTCATGTAACCTACCAATGCTAGGTTTTAAACTTGATGTACATAAGGAAATAGATAATTTGAGACATTATGTGCAGATTTTAGGATATATGTCAACTCCATGATACCATGGATCATGGAAAACTTTCTTGCCCTAAATTCCTCATTAAAGTAGACATGTCTTTTATGGAAATGGTGAAGTATGTGACTAATACATATGTAGATTTAAAGCTTAAAATCAAGATAACAACACTACTCTATCCAAGGAATAAGTTCACAATCACTCTTCCTTCAACAAAGTAAAATATGTTAATGGGACTAGTGGTGTTGATAACCTAAAAAAAAGATGTGAGCCAGGTGGACTTCGCCAGCGAAGGGTTGGGTTAAGATAAATTTTGATGGAGCATCGAAAGGTAATCCCAAAGATTTAGGTGCTGGCTATTTGGTTTGAGATTGGAAGGGAGAAGTCCTTGGCAAGGCATCTAAGAAGCTAGTGTATGGATCAAATAATAAAGCGGAGCTTCAAGCACTCATCTTGGGCCTCAATTTATGCCATTACCTCAAAGTTTCAAAGGTGGACGTAGAGGGCGATTCCTTAATCATTATCAATATGATTAGGAAAGGGGAGATTTCAAATTGGAAACTTAGTATTATTTTGAGGGAGGCCTTGCATTTGTTAAAAGGATTAGAGAGTATAGTTATAAATCATGTGTATAGGGAGGCAAACGGGGACGCTAACATGTTAGCCAACTTGGCCATTATTTCACCACAAGATTTAATTTGGGAAGTGAAGCTGAATGATTCAGCCAACCCAGTCATTTGACAGACCATCTTGTCCTTTCGGTGCGAAGGAGATGGCGAGGCGTGTGGGAAGTCTTTTATTTGATAGTGTCTTGAGTTGGGTGGAAATGCATTGGAGTTGGCAGAAATTGTATTGGATTCTCAATTTTGGCAGTGATGGATACACCAATTTAGTTGATCTATAGCAAATGCCAAATGTATTTTCTTGGGCAAATCACTAATAAAAGGATGAAATAGGTGTTTAAGGTGAAAAGAGGCTTGTGTTATTCACAATTGAATGGGTTCTTGGAGAAGAGTATATGGTTAATGCAAATAGCTATTAGGTGAATATAAACTTGTCTTTAATGTTTCTTGTGGTAATGCTGGACCTAAACGAAGACAAACAGGTAATGCTGGTAATGAGTTTGTGGATGGCAAGACATATTTACAAGATCACTTTGACATATATCCAAAACTCCTAGTTTCATAATAAACTTCATTGAAACTAACCCAAACATTGTGAAAATGATGCAAACCAAAATCAACCTAGACCAAAAGGCAAAAGTAAAAATGGAAACTAAAATAAGAATCAAAGCGAGGGCCCCCAATTTTGAGAAATTTGGGGTGTTTTATGGAGGCTATGACAACTTTCCCCCCTCCCCACATGAAATAAAAGAAAGAAACCTAAAATCGATCCATGAATGATACACAATAAAAATAACCAAATCTTAGGTCAGGAAACACTTCATCAAAAGTGAAATCATGTCCAAATTTTTATGAACAACCACTAGTCTTACTCCCAAAAGAAATACTCTAAGAAAATCCATATCTGTATGCTCTCAAAATATGATGATTTCTTGGAGGTAAATAATAAACAATCAATACATCTAGGCCCTCGGACAGACATTCATACCAAAGTTAGAATAGGTCAATTTTATCATTATATCATCATCCATTACACCATGGTGTGTGCATGTGTATTCATTTCCTTCTTTGTCTAAAACATTAGGATAATACAACTTGAGTAATATGTTTTTGATTAGTTCAATTGGAAAAGAGGGTCCAGAACCCTATACAAAACAACCCCCAGGGCAATAGGCCTTAAACATGCTAGACACAGTACATTGACAACACTTGAACAACAGACAAAAAATGACTAACCAAAAACAATAGAGAAACAAAAGTAGAAACTAAGGATTTCCAGTCATCCCAAACTTGGCCAAAAACTTGACCATGTCTTTGTAGTCACTGAGACCACCTACTTGACTTTGTCATCAAAATCCTTAACATCGACAAAAATTGGCGCCACTCAATGCAAGGCCTTAGTAGCAAATTCAGCCATGATCTTTCATTTTTTCTGCATTCCCTCCATCTTAAGTTGGAGACGCCCCAGGTCCTCAGCAGTCTTAACACACAACGAATAGCTACCCTTGTTGTCTGGGCCACCAACTTCCTCAACAGCAACACCCAAGTCCTCAGAGCTAGACTTCTTTATTATAATATGTTATTATAATCATATCGTTATTATACATTAGGTAGAGGTCTTCTTTAGCTATAATAGTGAGTATTTTTTTGACATGACCTTTTTTATTACCTAGACATATCTCTATTGTTAGCCACGTGTCCATAGCCCTAACAAAGTTGCCTTTGATCCCACTCTAGGCATAACTCTATTGCAAACTAAGCATCCATAGCCCTAATAGAGATTACTTGAATCACCAAGATTGAATGAGATATATTTTATTTTTGTTTCTTTATTTTCATTTATTTTCATTTTTCTCAATCCACAGCTATTGAAGCTCATTTATGGGTTGGGGATTATTGTGGTAATCAATAATTTATTTTTCTTTTAGATTTTCACTTGATACTTTCAGTTAACATCGCCTCATAAAAATAAACTCAAGAACCATTAATGTGAGTGAAGTGAGGGGTCAAAGGCAATGTGTAGTACATCTTGGAACTTCCCATGCCTTCTCAAGCATGAATGCATATCTACACTCCCAAATGAACTAACCTATGAAACATCACCTTGGGCAATTGTCTTATTATGAATGCAAAAGAGCTGAACTATCTACATGAGTAGCTTGGAGGTCACACTCAAATAAATTTGTAACCTCCAAGCTACTCATGTCGATAGTTCAGTGCTTATGTATTCATAATAAGACAATTGCCCAAGGTGATGTTTCACAAGTTAGTTCATTTGGGAGTGTAGATATGCATTCATGCTTGAGAAAGCATGGGAAGTTCCAATATGTATTACGCATTGTCTTTGACCCGTCACTTCACTCACATTAATGGTTCTTGAGTTTATTTTTATGAGGTGATGTTAACTGAAAGTATCAAGTGAAAATCTAAAAGAAAAATAAATTATTGATTACCACAATGATCCCCAACCCATAAATGAGCTTCAATGTTTGTGGATTGAGAAAAATGAAAATAAAGAAAATTAAATAAAATATATCTCGTTCAATCTTGGTGATTCAAGTAATCTCTATTAGGGCTATGGATGCTTAGTTTGCAATAGAGCTATGCCTAGAGTGGGATCAAAGGCAACTTTGTTAGGGCTATGCACACGTGGATAGCAATAGAGATATGTATAGGTAATCAAAAAGGCCATGTCAAAAAAATACTCACTATTATAGCTAAAGAAGACCTCTACCTAATGTATAATAATGATATGATTATAATAACATAATACTCAAGTTTTATTATCCTAATATTTTAGACAAAGAAGGAAATGAATACACATGCACACACCATGGTGTAATAGATCATGATATAATGATAAAATTGACCTATTCTAACTTTGGTATGAATGTTTGTCCGAGGGTCTAGATGTATTGATTGTTTATTATTTACCTCCAAGAAATCATCATATTTTGAGAGCATTCGGATATGGATTTTCTTAGAGTATTTCTTTTGGGAGTAAGACTAGTGGTTGGTCATACAAATTTGGACATGATTTCACTTTTGATGAAGTGCTTCCTAACCTAAGATTTGGTTATTTTTATTGTATATCATTCATGGATCGATTTTAGGTTTCTTTCTTTTATTTCAGGTGGGGAAGGGGGAAGTTGTCATAGCCTCCACAAAAAACCCCAAATTTCTTAAAATTGGGGGCCCTCAATTTGATTCTTATTTTAGTTTCCATTTTTATTTTTGCCTTTTGGTCCAGGTTGATTTTGGTCTGCATCATTTTCACAATGTTTGGTTTAGTTTCAATTATGTTTATTATGAATCTAGGAGTTTTGGATATATGTCAAAGTGATTGTAGATTAGATAAAGCAATGAAGGTAAAAACACTAAATCAAATGCAATAAAACACAAGATTATACCTCACATGCAAAACCTAATCCCATCAAGGGAAGAAGGAGCCTTTGCACTCAAAAGAAGCTCCCAAGACCAAGATGATCCCTAGACTATGGATTCAAATGTGAAATGCTCTTCAATTGTGCAACTCACTATCTAACTCAAGGATGATTTTGGCATGGTAACTTTGCATAAACTTGGATGATGAAAATGACTTGTGAGAGGTTATATTTATAGACTTTTGGAAGGGATTTTGATCCAAGGGTGGAGATTGATTGGAGAGATCAATGGTGGAGGATGAAAGTGATGTGGAGGGCCTAGATTTGATCTTGGAAGATGGAGGGCTAGGAATAAAAGCAAATCTTTTATTCATTTTTGGGAAATGGGTGAATAAATGAGGTTGGGTGAGATGGATTATTTGTGAATTAAAAATTCACATGGGGAAGGGTAAAATGAATTAAAAATTTATTTGGGGAAGAGTGGATATTTATGAGTTATGACATGTGTAAGGGATGTGTGAGAGGAGTAAATGTGATGTGTGATTTATTTAAATTTTAAATTTGGGGGATGTGGAGAGAAGTGCTAATGAGGGTTTGACTCACTTAATTAAGGTGATTAACCTAATTAATGTGGCTGGAATAAATTAGTAGAGGGATTAGGGGGAGGATAAGATTAATTAATCAGTGATTTAATTAATTAATCCTAAGGCTAGGATGAGGTAGGCTAGAGTAGGCAATTAAATAATAGCTATTTAATTGTCTAGGGTAGGGATAGGCTAATTAGTAGGCTAGATTAATTAGTTAACATGGTTTTAACTAATTAATTAGATTTAGGAAAAATGGGGGAATTGATTTAATAAATTTTGCATATTTATTAAATCAATTGGCTAAGGTTTGGACTATTGAATCAACAAAATTAATTCAATTTTGGGGATGAAATGGTGTGGATTTAGGAAATGAAAGGGGTAATTAATTATATAAAAATTTAATTAATTGGTTGGAAAGGAAATTGGTATGTTTAGGGATGTCGGGAGTTAGTTTGGTGGTCGAGACATTTTTAGGTGTCTACATTTGCCCCTCTTTGACGTGGTGTCAGGACCTAGGAAGGAAGTGGCGTCAGGTCGAAGAAAAATATGCCCCAGCTGCCGGGAAGGAGTGAAATGGATAGGGGATGCCCCCTCGAGAGGTTAGCGGGAAAATAAAAATTTTGCAGGTAAGCTCTCGAAAGGATGCGACAGAAGTGAGAGGTGGGAGAAAAAGAAGATGGTAGGAGGAAAAACGGAGGAAAAAAGGAAAGATGGAAGGATGACATGGCCCACTATATTAGGCAAAGTGGGCCCAAAGAGTGCCACATTGGCACACTTTTGACTTTGTAGAAGAAAAGACAAAGGAGAGATGGTTGAGCGCAACCCACAGTTCCCGCGACTTCATCACATCTCAGAGCGATTCCGAGAGGTCAAGCAGTCACCCGAGGCTGGACCCCAGGTAGGGCCCAACCTGAACTTTGTGATTTTTTATTTTACGCACATTTTTTTGGGTTTTGGGATATGGGTTTGGAGCGCGTGGCGCCAAAGATAAGGCGAATTAGCGTAATCCTGCGGATTAGCGCTATCCGCCAGGGTAGTGTAGGGCAGTTTTGTCGCCATTTGGGGGAAATATTGGCGCCATCGTCTGGATTAGCACCAAAACTTAGGGAGAAAGAAATATGGCATTTTGGCGCCATATTATGGTTATAACGGCGCTATCATCTAGAATAGCACCATAATGGGGAATAGCGCTATTGTAAGTTTTAGCGCTAAAAGGGAAATTGACGCGAAAATGGAATGCTTCGCCATCGTCTGGATTGGCGCAATATAGGGCGCGCAGTGGCGCCATTATCTGTATTGGCGCAATGGGTGGGGAAAAGTAGCACCATTTTAAAAATGGCACTAGGGATTGTCCGTGTGGGGCCACATGATTTGGGCCTGTGAGACATTTAGAAGAAAAAGTGTGTGTGGGGAAAATAAGTTAGTATCTAACGAAGAAGTGGTGGATGCAAGATACACAGCGGTTTATACTACAGTCGCGGGAGCGACGAGTGCGATCCGTGATGCCGCTGTTTGATGAGGCATGGCGGCCTTGACTGGCGAGGCTAGGGCTTTGGATGGTGGCATTGATGCCAGTGCTGTGAGCTCATAGAGCTCTGATGATGGCCATGGTGGAGCGATATCGCAGCGAGACTTGCAGCTTTCTGCTGCCGACAGGAGAGATGACCATCACACTTGAGGATGTTTATCGCATCCTCAAGCTGCTGATTCTAGGTTGACGTGTGAGGTATGACACGAGGAGGGGGCAGACTACATTGATTAGAGTGTTTGGAGCATAGCACCTGGTTCTTTCGGCAGATGGGAGGGAGTTGGATTATGATAGGACACTGACAGCGGGTGCAGATCCCTTTGCCTTATTTCTGTGTGCGCTGATTGGAGGTGTGGTGATGCTGGATAGGCGAGGCAGAGGTTTTCCTGTAGGCTGGGGCGGGATGATAGAGGGGATGGTGAGCCATGATATTGTCTACGCATGGGGGCCGGTGATGCTAGCACAGCTGCTTCACGAGATGCACACAGTCGCTTATCTTCATGACAGGGCTTTATCTGCTGGGGTTACGCTGCTACATGTATGGATTTGGGAGCACATCCCTGTGACTCAGCCGACATGCGATTATTATCAGCGGTTGTTTGAGGCGTTTGTGTTCTTGTATCGGGATGCAAAGTATACATACACTGGACAGGTCTGCCACTGGCGGCGGATATTGGATGACGTGATTAGCGTGGTATGGCGTGCATATATTGGTTGTGAGGAGTGGCCTGATGATGTGACTCATCTCCCATACACATTTCAGTAGAGATATCTTATGGGTCATGCAGACCGTACCATAGAGATGTACCTACCCTCGCAGGTTATGTGTCAGTTTGGACTGGTACAGGATACGCCTCAACAGATGGCGATATATGCACGGACGCCGCGGGATACAGCCCACTGGCTCGCACCATTACAGCCACAGGTTGCGCTAAATGATTGGGCAGCACTTCGGCCAGTTCAGTGGGATTGGAGGAGCACAGTGAGGGATGCAGGTACTATGCCTGCTTATGAGGTATGGTGGCAGATGCATCAGCCCACTTGATTGACAGATCCGACGGTGGAGGTATCAGAGGATGAGGGAGATGGGGGTGGAGATGATCTAGATGGGGGTGGAGATGAGGTTGTGGAGGACTATCTTGTGGAGGTGATGGATGATGGGGAGGAGAGGGTGATTGCGAGAGATGGCCAGCGTGTAGAGGAGTTGGCAGCAGCAGCAGCGGGATAGGGACAGGTGGGGCAGGAGGTTCCAGCACAGCAGGTTCCAGCATAGCAGGTTCCAGCACAGCAGGCCCAGGTTAGGGGTGGACGATAGCGTAGAGGACCGCGGCGGCGCGGTGGACAGCCGAGGGCGGAGTAGGGTGATCTATCACCATCACGGGTGGAGTAGCTGTGAGTCGGTAGACATGATACTGGGGTAGGGAGTTCAGAGGTAGGGGTGGCAACAGAGGTTGAGAGGCTGACACCTCGGCAACGGCCACGAGAGGAGATGGAGGAGGTGGAGACATTACGTGCTCAGGTGGCCAGCTTAGAGGAGGCGTTAGGGCGTCGAGAGGCTGAGTTGGGACAGCTGTGGGGAGTAGATGGGTAGGTGGCAGTGCTAGAGGCTCAGTTGGCTCAGGCTCGAGAGGACATGGAGGATTTGAGGATAGAGCGGGATGCAGTGCTTGTGAGAGCACATTAGGCAGAGACTGCGTTGAGCAGTGTACAGGCTGCAGGTGGGGGACTTGCCCCAATTTTGGCAGGGATGCAGGCCCAGCTGGCTCAGGCGCAAACGCATGCACATCAGATACAGGGGCAGTTGAGCTAGGCACAGGGACAGATATCTCAGGTATAGGGAGAGCTAGCAGAGGCCAGAGCACGGACGAAGTATTATCGGGGGTTGTACTATGCAGCCGTGCCCGTGGCGCAGCGGGCACCGAGTTACAGCCAGGTCAGCAGATCAGGGGCATCGAGATCACATAGATCAAGATCTGTGCAGTCAGTACAACAGATGATGCCTCCTCCCTCACATGTGCCCCAGCAGGGTCCTCAGGTACCAGTAGCGCCACAGCCACAGCTGCTGTCAGGATCACAGGCTCGACCAAGGTCAGCGTCTCCTACTCCCTTAGAGAGAGGATCCTCGATGTGATAGTTATACCATGTTAGCCCTTAGAGGCATTGTATCAGGACACTTTATTTTTTGATGATGTGAGCGATGTACATTGTATTTGCGGTGATTATATATGATGCGATACTTCTGATGGTTTATGATGTTCTATTGTGATGATGCTTATATGATGGAGGCACATGTTATGTTTTATATGTTGTGGATGTGTGATGTTGTTTCAAATGATGTGTGTGATTTGGTGGATGCATGGATGTTTTTGTGATATATGCATGGTGTTGTGATTTTATGGACTATATGATGTAACTAACTATGCGGACTAATGAACATTTATTAGGGATAAAAATGTATGGAATTATGTATATGCCATTAGATGTATGTGTTGTTTTAATGGTGATGCTGATGATGTTGTAATGCAATTAATTGTTTATGAGATGTTTATATGTATGGAATGCAATGCGATAACACGATTTTTAATTTTATCATGCACCTATGTGATAAATGAACATGATATGATGTGTAATGATATGTAGCTAAAATGAACCTACTTTTGTTTTATGCAAATTTAAATGGAGTAAAATGAAGCCTAAAACGTGATGCAAATGGATTAAAATGAACCTAGAATGCAATGCAAATTAAATGGATTAAAATGAACTTAAGATGTTATGCAAAGGGATTAAAATGAACCTAGAATGCAATGCAAATTAAATGGATTAAAATGAACCTAAGAATGCAATTAAATGGATTAAAATGAACCTAGAATGCAATGCAAATTAAATGGATTAAAATGAACCTAAGAATGCAATGCAAATTAAATGGATTAAAATGAACCTAAGAATGCAATTAAATGGATTAAAATGAACCTAGAATGCAATGCAAATGAACCTAAGAATGCAATGCAAATTAAAGGGATTAAAATGAACCTAGAATGCAATGCAAATTAAATGGATTAAAATGAACCTAAGATGTTATGCTTAGATGCAATTTAGGTGATAGGTGGTATGCATATTAGGTGATAAGTGAGATGGCCTAGTCCTGATACATATGATGTTCCTTGTGAGGACCCTAAGGGGTGAGACTGTGGGAGAGCGTGTTAGGTGGTGGGGATGATAGGGGCGGGAGCGTCTAGGGGATGGCAGTGGGGAGATTAGAGGCTTGCTAGGTCGGAAGACACCACGTCATGGAGGGGGGGTTGGGGTTTGGTGTGGCTCAGGTTGTGTTAAGTGGAGATATGGTGGGAAGATGGGGTCAGTGAGGGGGTTAGATTGGGGGGGGTGTTGAAACGTTTTTATCAAATCTAGGCCGATATGGGATAGGTGATTAAGTGATTAGGAAGATGATTGTGAGCTAGTAACAGTAGTTGCACAAAATTAATTGAGAGCATTTCTTAGTTTAATGTAGCAATGTAGGATATAGTTCACAAAGGTATGAAATGACCTAGGTGATGATGTATATCCGGCGATTGCATGGACTAGACCCACAAACAATAGGTTGATTTCATGCATGCCCAAGGTAGTATAATCTTGTCTAGTAGAGGAAGGGGACTCATAGTAGTGAGTGTGAATAATGCATATAAGGTGTTTGTACCTGTATATGCAAATAGGACACATCATGCTAGAACTGACCTAGACTTCAAGATATGAATACTATTCTTGGAGTAATGAAACCAACCCACAAGCACAGCATACCGAAATAATGACTATGTCTACTCCAAGGGCTATCCGCTACGTACCATGATATAATGAGATCAAGGTAGCTTTGGAGATTACTTGGAGCAAGACAAAAAGATAAAAATCAATAAGCAAAAAGACCAACAAAAGATACAAATAGCCTTTGTGTGCTCTTGCCAAGAGACGTGATGATAGAATGATAGATTTTTGTCCATTGTAGGAAAGACATCCTAGGACGCAGATCTGTTTTGATTGGGGAGTTTTGGAAGATGGGCAAAAGAACATTCTGGCCAGATGTAAGATTATAGTTGGTATGTTGCTTGATAATTTTTGCATGAAGGACCATGTTTCAACTATATACGTAGCATGTGTATCATTTCTGATATCTAGAAAGCTCAGTGAGTGGGAACCATCCCAATGGGTGGGATGGGTACATCTTAGATACCTGAGTACTGGAAACATCATTCGTATTCCAGATTGCCTACATACCCTGTGTCCACGGGATCAAGGTACTTTTAAGATGCGGGCGAAATGAATATGTAGTTCTGGCAAGACTTGATGATGTGGGAATGGTTTGCGATGGGATGTGATGAGGGTTGATGTGTGTTTAGATGATCGTGATGAGATGCGAGATTGATGCATGGGGTGATTGTTTTTGGATTTTCTATGTTTTATGATGTTTTTGGATTTTTTGATTTTATGATGTTTTTGGATTTTTTGATTTTACGATGTTTTTGGATTTTCTAATTTTATGATGTTTTTGGATTTTCTGATTTTACGATGTTTTCAGATTTTCTGATTTTATGATGTTTTTGGATTTTCTAATTTTACGAACTGTACAAACGAGAGCTTACAAGGATCCTTGTTCCATGGATGGGGTTTTGGGTGGGTGAGGTAGTGCGGAATGGGGGAACAAACTTGATGCTCCAGAATTTCAAGCCATGGGATGCATGGGTATGGAGTGTTATGATGGAAAGAGGACTTATTAGATGGTAGAATCGGCCACTACGCATGGCGCCTGAAATAGGTTTTCACCATGGTACTTATCCAAGGCGTCACCGAGGTGATTTTCACCATTGGAAGTTTTTATTGCACTCTAATTTTTTCTTGATTTTCTGATTTTTTTGGTGTTTGATTAATTTTTTTTTTGTATTTGTTTGATTTTTTGACTTGTGGTACCAGATGGGTTATGCATAGAATCACTTGAGATGCAAGATGTTCATTGGCTCATCTAGAGGCTGCCCCTCAGGTGTTGCAAGCTGATAAGCTCCTGACCCATAGTCGGCAGTGACGACATAAGGTCCTAGCCAATTAGGTTCAAACTTTCCTTGCTTCGAACGCTCTTGCAGGTTCTTCTGATTTTCCATTAGGACCAGGTCACCGACCTCAAACTTTCTGGTTCTGATATTTTTGTTGTAGCTTCTTCTGAGGCAGTTTTGGTATGTCTGTAAGTGATTTAATGCATTCAGGGGTTTCTCATCCAATAATTCAAGTTGATGCAACCTTGCGACGTGATAGTCTTCATCAGAGATAATGTTTTGCAATGATACTCGGAGGGATGGGAACTCAACCTCTATAGGTAAAATGGCTTCAGATCCAAATACTAGTGAGTATGGAGTGGCTCCGGTAGGAGTGCGGATGCTTGTGCAATAAGCCCATAGGGCAGGGTTGAGTTGAAGGTGCCAGTCACGGCCAGCTTCATTGACTGTCTTTTTTAGGATGCGAAGGATGGTTTTATTAGAAGCCTCTGCTTGACCGTTTCCTTGGGGGTAATATGGCGTGGAGAATTGGTGTTTGATGTCGAACTTTTCACACAAAGTATGAAATTCTTGGTTTTTGAATGGCTTCCCATTATCAGTGACAATGGAATGAGGGATACCGTAGCAGCAGATGATGTAGTGGAGACTGAACTTGGAGATTTGGATGCCTGTGGTGAAGGTGAGTGGTATTGCTTCCACCCACTTTGTGAAGTATTCGGTAGCAGTGATTATGAATTTATGGTTGTTGGAAGATGGAGGATGGATTTTTCCTACGAGGTTGAGTCCCCACTGTGAGAAAGGCCATGGTGTTGTGATTGGTTGCAGCTCCTGTGCTGGGGCGTGGATGAGATCGCCATGCTGTTGACATGGGAGGCATTTTCTGATAAACTGGTGTGCATCTTTGTCCATGGTGGGCCAATAATAGCCAGTCCTCAGGATCTTTTTAGAAAGAGCTGGTCCACTTGAATGTGCCCCGCAAATACCTGTTGTACCTCTTCCAAAGTTGCCTCAGCTTCCCTAGAGTCTAAACATCGTAGAAGCGTGCCATCAAGACTCCTTTTGTAGAGGGTGTCACCTACAAGGATGAAATGGGAGGCTCGATGGATGAAGGATTTTTTTCATGATGGGGATAGGTTGTTGGGGAGGATATTATCGTGAAGGTAGAGGTAGGATTCCTAATACCAAGGGGATAGAGGACCAATGATTTCGCACACTAGTTCAGATTGGGGAATGTCATATGCTGGGATGGGGAGCTCTTCGATCGGGAATTTGCATTTCTTGCTGCCTTGCTTCATGTCTACCAGAGATCCGATGGTTGCCATGGCATCTGCTGCTTTGTTGTTTAATCTTGGGATCTGCTCAAAGTGGATGTCACCGAAATAATCTTTAAAGTCATCGACCATCTTCTTATAGGGAAGGAGCTTATCGTCCTTGGTTTTGTATTCATTATTGACTTGCCTGATGATGAATTGAGAGTCGCCACACACAGTTAGTTTTTCTATTTTCCATTGGATGGCCATTCGGAGACCTGTGATGAGAGCCTCATATTCTGCTACATTATTGGTGCATGGAAATGTGATTTTGAATGATTTAGGGATCGTGTCACCTTGAGGGGTAACAAACAGGACACCTGCCCCCGAGCCTCTGTGAGTGTAGGATCCATCAAAATACATCTTCCATGTATCTGTGGTTGGTGTGATTGTCAAGATGGCCTCGTTTGGAAATTCTGCTATTGTAGGATGTTCTGCCTGAATAGGTGCCTCAGCCAGCTGATCTACTATGACTTGTCCTTTGATTGCCTTTCTCTCTATGTATTCTATGTCAAATTTGGTGAGAATCATGACCCATTTTGCCATTCTTCCAGTGAGAGCTGCTCTGTTTAGCAAATATTTGAGTGGGTCGATCTTAGCAATGAGCTTAGTCTTGTGATTGAGCATATAATGTCTTAACTTTTGTGATGTGAAGACCAGGGCAAGAAATGCTCGTTCAATTTGTGTGTAGTTAAGCTCATAGGAAATCAAGGTGTGGCTGATGTAGTAGATGGCTCTTTCCTTCCCCTGCTCATCATGTTGTGATAACAAAGCCTCGATTGCTGTGTCAGTCGCGGAGATATACAAGAGGAGGGGCTCTCCTTGTCTTGGTAGAGATAGAACAGGGGGATTAGCCAGATATGCTTTTAGTTGGTCGAAGGCATCCTGACACTGAGCAATCCAGGCGAAAGCCGTATCTTTCCTGAGGAGATGCTGGAATGGTTGGCATTTGTCAGCAAGTTGAGCAATGAATCGGCGAATAGACTGTAGTTTACCCTACAGGCTTCTCAGTTGTTTCAAGGTTTTAGGAGGTGGCATTTCAGTAATAGATTTGACTTTCACCAGATCCACCTCGATTCCTCGTCTGAAGACTATGTATCCCAGCAATTTACCTGAGGTGACACCAAAGACACACTTTTTTGGATTTAGATGAACATTATACTACTCCAGCCTGTCAAAGATCTTGGCTAGCACGTCTAAGTGTTCTTCTCTGGTCTTTGATTTGCTGAGTAAGTCATCAACGTAGTCCTCCATGATGTGGTGAAAGAGGTCGTGGAAGATGACGGTCATTGCTCTTTGATAAGTAGCTCCTGCATTCTTTAGGCCGAATGGCATTACTACCCAACAGTATGTCCCCCATGGGCATATAAAGGATGTCTTGTGCTGATCTTCTTTAGCAATTTTGATTTGATTGTATCCTGAAAAGCCATCCATGAGAGATAGCATCTCATGCCCTGCTGTAAGATCCACGATCATGTCAATGTTGGGAAGTGGGAAGTCATCTTTTGGGTAGGCCTTGTTGAGGTCTCTAAAGTCAGTGCAACAGCAGATTCTGCCATCTGGTTTAGCAACGGGTACTAGATTCGAAACCCATTCAGGATAATCAATTGGACGTATGAACCCCACATCTAGTAACTTTTTGAGCTTTGCTTTGACAAGAAGGGCCACCTGAGGATTCATCTTTCGGAGCTTTTGTTTGACTGGTTTGGCATCAGGACGTACTACAAGATGATGGACAACCAAGGCAGGATCTAGCCCTGGCATGTCTGCGTAGGTCCACGCAAAGTTGCAATTTCTGCGTGTGAAGAATGCCAAGAAGTCTTCCTATTTGAATAGGCTAAGAGATTCTGCTCTGTATGTGATTTTTGGCTCTTCCTCTGTCCCTAGATTCATTTCCTGAGCTAGTTCAACCAAGATGGGTGATCTGTCAGGATATACTTTATCTATTGCAGGGAGGCCCATGCTTCCATCCCCTGGCGCCTCATGGAGGTTTTCACCAGGAGATACATCGTTTATTTTTACTTTTTTAGGATCTGATACTGCCGTGGAACGGTTTTCACCATCAGATCCATTTTTTGTTTTTGTATTTTTGTGACTGGAAGCAGGGGTTGTCTCCCCAAAATAGGCAGCCGGATTGAGTTCCATGATGTATCCAGCTCTGTGATCTCCCAAGGGGAAGTTATCTCCTACTCCCATCATTTCAGCAATGGCTTTGTCATTAGGTGCGATATCAAAAATAGGAGGTCCTCATTGGTCCCAGTCAATGAGGTCAAGGTATACTAATGGTAGGTCATTGGATGATGAGGCGAGAGTGGTGACGGAGTAGATGGTGCAAATGGAGGAGGTGAAGAAATCGGCAAAGTCGCTAAAGGAGTCTTGTAGGTCAGTTTCATTAATATTATCGACGTCTAGAGAAACTGGAGCAAACTCAGCTAAGATACATTCGCCGGTATTAAGGATGCGTTGTGGTTGACCATACCCTAACCCTTGAGTATAGGGGTTTCTTGTTGCTTGCAGTGGTTCTACAATCCCCTGTTCATGAAGGCCAATGCCGCCTTGTCCTTTGTAACCCATGCTTTTGACTATCTCAGAACCTTTGCCATAACTGTTTGTTGGGATGGTGGGGATGTCTTGTTCTGTTTCCTTGTCCTTGTAAAGCCAGGATGAAATATCTTCAAGTATGTCCTGATCCAGAAGGTGTTTTTTCTCAAAGATGGGCGAGGGTTTGCATTTGATGATGACTGTGTCAGTTGCCTCTGTGTTTGGAGTGCCAAATGTCTTAGGAGTGGGTAATAAGCCCACACAAAAGGTGCCGTGAAGGTTGTATTCCCCACAGCCTTGGTCGTTGAGCTTGATCTTGACCTCAGGTGGTGAAGGTGTTTGGGATGAAGTGGTGGCGATGTTGGCGGGGTCCATATATGAAGTGGAAGCTGTTGGGGTGGTTTGGGTGGTGGCTTTATTATATGGATAGAAGGTTTGGTTGTGTCCTTCCAGAAAACTGCAGTATTGGAAGGGACGGGGATCGGCATAAATAGTGACTTCGGTGCCGTTGTGGGGGAATTTGAGACATTGATGGAAAGTGGATGGGACGGCTTGCATGGCATGGATCCATGGGCGGCCAAGAATAATGTTATAGGGGAGGTCAAGATCCAGAACCTGACATTTTGTTTCGAGGATTTGTGGTCCCACTTGAATAGGGAGCTTTATGGTGCCCTCGGATAGCCTCTCGGTGTCATCATATCCTTTGATTGTTATACACTCGCTAGCATCCACAACCACATCTGAGTACCCCAAGTGTTTTAGCAATTTTAGAGTGCATATATTTAGGCCAGAACCACCATCTATTAGGACCCTTTTAATGGTGTGTTTGTGAATGCGGGCCTCGATGTGTAGTGCACATTATGTAGGTGTTCGGAAGCAGGGAGATCTTTTTCAGAAAATGTGATATGGTGTGGCGTAGCAATATGGCCGACCATGGCTTGAAATTGATTGACATCCAAGTTTGCCGGGACTTGTGTTTCCAAAAGGGCTTTGTCGAGAATGTCCTTTTGGCGGGGTGATGTGCGAAGCAGCTCAAGGATGGAGATTTGCGCGGGTGTCTTTCCTAGATGGTCTAGCAGGTTATATCGAGTGGTGGGTGATGGACGGGCGTTTGGACAAGGGGGGAGGGGATCGGATGTGGATGGGGGTGTCGATTCAGTGGGAGGTGCAGTGCGGATTGAGACAAAGTCTCAATAGGTTGTTACGGCGCAATCGGGTGCTTGTGCCCGAATGGTGATTGTGTTGACATAGTGGGATGAGGGTTCGATGCGGCTGACAATGGAGTCATAGGATGCGGGTGGTGGAGTGACATTGTATGCTTGGTTGGACGAGGATGCTTTATTATGGTTGGGCAAAGGATCCTTGTAAGCTCCAAGGTTAGCGTTTGGTGATGGGTGTGCACTTTGCTCGAGGCTGACGAGATTTTGGTCTATTAGGTCTTGGATGCAATGCTTTAATTGCATACAGTCAGCTGTTTTATGGCCTGCCACGCGGTGGTATTCGCAATAGTCATTTTCATTATACCATGCTGCTTTGAGGCCATTGTCTTGGCGTGGTCTAACAGGCGGGAGTGTGATTGCTCCTTGTTTGAGACATCTATCGAGGACGTCCTCGATAGGTTCTGCTAATTGTGTGAAATTCCAGCGAGGTTTGCGTGGTTTATTTGGCCCTCTTGGGTTATTGGCATTTGCTGCATACGTTTGTGCAGGTGTGTGGTTTTGGATGTGTTGGACGGCCTTCACATCGGTGACGCCGTTGTTCAGATTATTCTTGTTTTTCCCCCAATAACGTGATTTATCATTAGATTGCGTGTTGGTATTGTTGTTGGTATTGGGGGCGTTGTGATTAGACTTGTTGTTGTTGTTGTTGTGGGATTTGGGGTCATAAAGTTTGATGGAACCCTTGGCAATGAGGGCTTGTTCGACAATAGTGCCTTTGTCAATAACCTCTTCAAAGGTAGATGCGCAAAGAATTTGTAAGTAAAATCCTAGTTCCTGATTGAGATTGGCCACGAACATGGTGACAAGTTGTTTTTCAGGAATAGGCCATGGGAGCTTGCTTGCTAGGCCCCTCCACCTTTGTAAGAAAGAAGCAAAAGCTTCTCCATTCTTTTGTTTGGTATTACAGAGGTCGGTCATAGACACCTCATGCTCAAAGTTGTAGGAGAAGTGGTTGACAAACTTCTCCGCAAGCTCGGGAAATGTTCGAATTCCGGGTGGAAGATGGGCAAACCATTCAGCAGCTTGGCCGCCAAGGCTTCATGGGAAGAGTCTCATAAGATATGTGTCATTGTTAGAGACTTCAAGGCAAGCAATGTAGAACTCCTGAAGGTGGTCCCTAGGATCGCCCTTTCCCTTGTATTTGTCAAATTTTGGTGTTTCAAAGTTTTTAGGGAAAGGAGGCATGTATAAGGTGCGGTCAAATGGGTAGGGGAAAATATCCTCAAAAGAATAGTATTTTCGTTTGCCCCCAGTTTGTAGATCATCCACCTTTTGGATTAAGCCTTGTAGGACGGTGTTGAAATCCTGTGGTTGTTGTAGTGGTAATGCGTAGGGTTGTTGGTTGGTGAGATATTGGAGGTGGGGCGGGATTTGATGTTGGAGATTGGTTTGATTAAGATGTTGGTATTGCGGATTGGGGTTTTGATTGATTAGTGCCTGCTGTTGTTGGTGTGTGTAGAGTTATTGGAGAATATGTGGGGGTATTTGGGAATTGGGATTATGTTGACTTATGGGATTGACGTTGGGTATGTGGACGTTGGATTGGTTAGATGTGTTGTGAGATTATTGTGAGAATAGTTGTCGTAGGTATGCAATGGTGTGAGGGTTTGGTGGGGGCACACTTGTGGAGGTACTTGCTTGTGTGATGTTGCCTTGTATACCCATGGTGATGTGTGAAACAGAAGGGTTGACGGTTGTTGTGGTAGTAGAAGTGATGACAGGTTGGGAGATGTTAGGCATAGCAGTGGATGTGGAAATTGTAGATGTGGTAGCGGTTGAGGTTGTGGAGGTGGTAGATACGTTAGGTGTTGACATTTGAGAGATGGTGGGTTGGGTATGTGATGTAGTTGCTTGGGTATTTGATGTGTTAGGGACAATTGTAGAAGTGGATGGTTGTGATGATGTTGTATGGGGGGAAGTTGAGCACCAAGCTTGAGAAGATGGTCAAGATATCTATTTGGGTCCGATCTTAGGACTTTATCAAGTAGGTCCATATTATCGGCATCTTGCGTGAAGCTCAAGACATATAGGTCATCTTGTGATATGGTGGGGACATTTTGTGGTGGTGGTGGTGGTAGTGTTTGTGTTTGTGGCAAGAAGTGAAAAGGGTCGTTGGCGCCAAATGGGGGGATGAAGGAATATGTAGGTGGATTGTATGTTTGATAAGTGGGTATGTTGCTATTGTTGGTATTAGGCATGCCAAAGGTCCATTGTTCTGCCATTTCTTGATTCTTTTTGTGTTGTGATCTCGTGATGGGCATACACGTATGATTTTGATGAGGAGTAGAGTGGAATGGAGATGGAGACCTTAGAGAATCGGATTGATTTTGTTGGACCCAAAAAGGGATGAGGTAGTGAGATGGAGTAGAAGAGAAAATCGGTATGTTTTTCTAAAGGTTTTATCCTAAGGGTGATATGAATGGGTGATATTGATTTTTTTGCACAATTTTGGACCAAAGATGGATGATGAGAAAGGGATTTGGAATTGTGATGTTTTTGATTTTTTGATTGATTTAGGATGATGAGGATGATGTTCTTGATGTTTTTTGAATTGAGCTTTTGGATAAGATCTAGATTTTGATTTGGCACAAAAGGATGATGATTTTCTTTGTTTGGGGTAGACTAATGACCTTACGCAAAGAGAGGTGATTTGTTTTTCTTGAAATGTAGACTAATGACTTTTCAAGGAAATGTGATGTTAATGATAAGATCTAGATCTAACTTTGGCTCAAAAGGATGACACGCTTTGGTTGTTTGATGGTGTTTTTGATTTGGGTGTGGATTTTTTGAAATGATTTGTCTTGGTCCAAGGAGATGTGCAAAAAGATTGAAAGGGGATGGATAGATATGTATTTGGGCTGGTAATGGGGTCCAAGAATGGTGGTGATTGATTCTCTAAGGTCAAAGAGAAAGTGCAATTTGGAAAATTTTTGAAGAAAATGGCTGGACTGTTGACGGATTTTTGCGAGATGGATATGGATTATGGCGGAGCAGAGGGTGTAGATCACAACTAAATGGGTCTGTGTTTCAGGCAAGTCAATCTAAATATAGCGCCAATCCACAGGTGAAATGGCGCTACAATCAGACAAATATAGCGCTGAAATAGGGTAGACAGATTTTTTGATGGCAAATTTTTGGATTTGTTTGTTTGGACTGTGACCAACTGATTTGTTCTATCTCAGGCACGTCAATCTAAAAATAGCGCCAATCCACGAATGAAATGGCGCTGTAGTCAGACACATATGGCGCTGAAATAGGGTAGATAGATTTTTGATGGCAAATTTTTGGATCTGTTTGTTTGGACTGTGACCAACTGATTTGTTTTGTCTCAGGCACGTCAATCTAAAAATAGCGCCAATCCACAGATGAAATGGTGCTACAGTCAGACAGATATGGCGCTGAAACAGGGTGGACAGATTTTTGATGGCAAATTTTTGGATCTGTTTGTTTGGACTATGACCAACTAATTTGTTCTATCTCTTGGCAAGTTGTTTGTGAAAAATCAAAGCACTTTAACACACACTTGAACGCAAAACAAGCAATGATTTTTGTTTGTGAAATGACTTATGACTATGTTTAGAACAAGCACTTTTTTACAACCTAAGGCGAGGATGTGACAATATTTGATGAATCCCCTAGCTGCGCCTATTCAAAGCGGGTAGCTCCAGGATCTTGGTAGCACCGGCTCCTCCTTACAATTGCACACACTTCTTACGCATACCAAGATCTGGGTTTCTTATAAGGCTTGTCCCTGCTACCTCGGCTAAGAACCGCATGAATCGGGGCCGCTTCAAGGGTTTTGCCCTCTGCGTCAAAAAATAGAAGGATTTTGGCTTGCTAAACAATGGCTCTTAGTAAGAGCATCCGTTCAGGTGGTTATACATGCGGCAGCGCTACTCTCCGTTATGGAGTCTCCCAGCCTCCAAGGGTTGCGCCTTGGAGGGTTTATGGGGAGGTTGGCTGTCGGTATAACAAAACAACACCTGTCACTTGAGACTTTCATCCCAAACGCCTTATTTTATATAGCAGCTTGGAAGAGCTTGGCTTTAGCTTGATGTCGCTTGGGTCGTTCCCACCTTTTGAAGCGGGGTGGCAGGCACTCTAAGGATTACAAAAGCAATATAATCATGAAAACACTTTTGATCCCCAAGTTCATACGAAGATGCGAGGGGAGAGCATACGTGTTCCCTATGATTACATCACACTAAACATGGTTCAATTTTAGATCTTTGGATTAGATGGGGGGTGATCAATGCAAAGTGTAGTGAGAAATTTTTGATTCCCAAGATCACCAAAGGGTGCGAGGGAAGAGCATACACTTCTCACTCTACTTGACACAACCATGAAGACACTTCACACAAGTATTTTAGATTGTCTTGATTAGATGCATGAGAAATGCAAGTTTGTTGTTCTTTTTATCCAATGATGTATGCAATTTGTGGTTCTTTTTTATAGCCCAAATTGAAGTGTTTGATTGTTTGTTTGTTGGCACACAAAGAAGTATATTTTAGAGCACCAAAATAAATGTTAGGAGCACACACACACTTCACACAAGGAGTTGTTTGGATTGATTTTTAAAACACCAAATTGAAATGTTGTCTAAGACCTAACATGCAAAAGGGTTCATTTTAGTTTCCAAAATTAAGGTGTTATCTAACTAACAACAAACCATCCTGCAAAAAGACTTGTTAGTATCCGCAGTACCTATAACAAATAGAAAAATAAATTACCGAAATAGTGCTAAAATAGACAGGTACAGGTGCCACTGCGGGTAGAACAACCCGACTTACGAAAGAAGGCGCTAAAATAATATATGACGCTAATTAAACACTACTATAGCGCTAATTAACATGATGGCATAGATACAAAGTTTAGCGCCAATATGCCCTACTTAAGGCGCTAATACAGAGGATAGCGATGATTTATGGCTATGAAGGCGCCACTACGAGATGTTTCAAAGTCATGGAGAAGTACAGATGGAGCTAATCTAAAGGATGGTGTCAAAACGGGAACAGATGCTGGTTTTTTCGTTTCTTTCAAAAATTTGCCATAACCTCCCCCTGTAATTCTTGGTTTTCCTGCAAAACAAAGAGCAAATACCACAGAAAACAATAGGAAAACATAAATCAAACACACGTGAATAAGGTTAGTATGAAAACATGGTCCGCAGAAATAGCGCTAATATATTAATAGCGCTGAAATACGATTGTAATAGCGCTGCTGCGATGGTTGGATAGCGCTGAACCTACAAAAATCACATACTAACACAAAAACTCACAAACAAAGATTAGATTTAGACCTTGTGGGTCCCACCGGGCGTGCCAATGTAGATTAGATAAAGCAATGAAGGCAAAAACACTAAATCAAATGCAATAAAACACAAGATTATACCTCACATGCAAAACCTAATCCCTTCAAGGGAAGAAGGAGCCTTTGCACCCAAAAGAAGCTCCCAAGACCAAGATGATCCCTAGACTATGGATTCAAATGTGAAATGGTCTTCAATTGTGCAACTCACTATCTAACTCAAGGATGATTTTGGCATGGTAACTTTGCATAAACTTGGATGATGAAAATGACTTGTGAGAGGTTGTATTTATAGACTTTTGGAAGGGATTTTGATCCAAGGGTGGAGATTGATTGGAGAGATCAATGGTGGAGGATGAAAGTGATGTGGAGGGCCTAGATTTGATCTTAGAAGATGGAGGGCTAGGAATAAAAGCAAATCTTTTATTCATTTTTGGGAAATGGGTGAATAAATGAGGTTGGGTGAGATGGATTATTTGTGAATTAAAAATTCACATGGGGAAGGGTAAAATGAATTAAAAATTTATTTGGGGAAGAGTGGATATTTATGAGTTATGACATGTGTAAGGGATGTGTAAGAGGAGTAAATGTGATGTGTGATTTATTTGAATTTTAAATTTGGGGGATGTGGAGAGAAGTGCTAATGAGGGTTTGACTCACTTAATTAAGGTGATTAACCTAATTAATGTGGCTGGAATAAATTAGTAGAGGGATTAGGGGGAGGATAAGATTAATTAATCAGTGATTTAATTAATTAATCCTAAGGCTAGGATGAGGTAGGCTAGAGTAGGCAATTAAATAGTAGCTATTTAATTGTCTAGGGTAGGGATAGGCTAATTAGTAGGCTAGATTAATTAGTTAACATGGTTTTAACTAATTAATTAGATTTAGGAAAAATGGGGGAATTGATTTAATAAATTTTGCATATTTATTAAATCAATTGGCTAAGGTTTGGACTATTGAATCAACAAAATTAATTCAATTTTGGGGATGAAATGGTGTGGATTTAGGAAATGAAAGGGGTAATTAATTATATAAAAATTTAATTAATTGGTTGGAAAGGAAATTGGTATGTTTAGGGATATCAAGAGTTAGTTTGGTGGTCGAGACATTTTTAGGTGTCTACAGTGATCTTGTAAAGATGCCTTGCCATCCACAAACTTATCAAAGAACATGCAATTTAATTTCGACCAATTTCCTCTAAGATGTGAGTCAAAATCTTGTGTTCATGAAAAGTTTGGACTATACTTGTGTTTTTACAAGTTACAAAAATCTATTTAGAGTCTAAACTCTAAAAAGTAGGGCTTTAGAACTTCTTAATTAAATGTACAATTGCTACAAACCTAGAACAAAATCCTAAAGGTCGAGATCCTTGTAGATTGAACTGCTAACTTTAATTTGTAAACTACATGTAAATCATCCATGAGATTCCAAACCCCAAGATTTTTATACCTAAGACTCTAAATTTTGACTCGAATGAAAGTTTGGATCAATACACCAAACCTCAAGATCACCAATCCTTGAGACTTTTATTTAAATTTGCAATATATGTAATATACCCTCAAAATCCTAAACCATAAGTTTCATGTCATTTAGACTCCAAACTATGTTTTACGAAGGCATGCAATTTTGTATTGAGACTCTGAGATCAAATTTTTTGGGGCATTAATATCCCATGTACAAGTAAACATCAAAGTCTTACACCTATTAGTTTTCCCCATTTTTCTTATCCTCCATTACATTTTTATGTGAACCCAACATTCCAAAGCATTTTTAGAGGTGGTCAATATTTTCTATTAGTTGGCATTTGGATTGGGGTCGAGTGATTAGAACTATGAATCTGAAGGGCATCATTCATTCTATTTTTATAGGTTTTTTTGCCAACTTTCCTTTGTGTTTTCATTTTATGTTTCGATTTATAGGATAATTGATTTGATATGTTTTCTTTTGCTAGTTTTATTTGGAAAGGATTAGATTGCTCTTAGGTTAAATTTTTATTTTGGTGAATGAACTCTAGCTATGATATTTTTGTATTAAATATTTCAAAACTCTAGAAAATAAACCCTACCTAGGGTAGTCATATATTCAAACCCTTTTTGAATCAAGAAGAGTAGAACTCTAAATCTGATATGATTCAAAAACTCTAATTAAATGCTCTCAAAATTAAAGTTTCAAAATTGGAAAACATGTGGGTAATCATGGCTAAATTTTTGAAAATATAAAGTTTTCTTTGAGAAGACTATTAAATCATTACTTGCATACTAGATTATTTGTTACAATTCTACAAATGGTTATCAAAACCCTAATCTCTGAGTTCTTTATAACATTGGACTTCTAAATCAAGATTTCAAACCATAATTACACTTTGTAGAAATTGTCATTTGGAGTATGAACTCTGAGGACAACCTTTTTAGACTTTCAAGTCATGATTACACCTACATATAAATTGATAAATGAGAATTAAACTCTGAGACTCGAAGGATTCAGACTTGTAATTCTAAAATGCACATATGAACAATTAACCTTAGACTCTAAACCTAGAGTTTATACTTTGCCAAGTTTCAATCCCATTCAACATGGTTGTAAATGGCTATCAAGAGCTCGAGTCCCAAGTTTTATAAAAATCAAATTTCTAAATCAAAATTACAAACCAAAGATGCACACATTTCAAACTTTATTTGAACTCCAAAATCCCTTTAAATTGTCCAAAAGATGTTGAACCCAAAGATTCTTATATAGGAAACCTCTTTACCTTATTCTAAAGCATTCAAACATGTGCCTTAGTCATGAACCCCTAATTTTTCACCCTTGCAAAATATCTTACTAACTCTAAAATTCCTACATTTTAACCTCCAAACCCCTAACTTCTATAAACATAGATCTTTTGAGCCTACAAACACACAATGAAACTTTGAAATGTCTTTAATGATAAAAATGTCAAATTTTAAAAACCTATATCACATTAGAGAGACTTTAATATTAATCATGTACCATTTTTATAGGAAATTTGAAAGAGGATGACTTCACTAGTAAAAGTGAAATATAAATTTAAAGGAGTCATCCTGCCATCCAAGATAGTGAAAAAACTATTTGGTTATATTAATATAAAAGATATAGATCTTAGTCATGTGGGACTTGAAGAGTTTCACAAAAGAATGAGAGAAGATCATGGAGAAAATGTAAAGGCTCAAAATTTGAAGGAAAGTGGTCTTATTCAAGATTCCCACTTCTTAATATATGTTCAGTCCATTGATTTGGTGATGACTTGTGCCAAAGTTTATAATAAAGACACAAGGGAGATCACAAATGTAGAGGGTAATGTAGTATTTTTGATCCAACCATAATATATTAAAGAGATATTGGATCTCCCAATTATGGATACATATGTCGAAATTACCATGGACTCCTCCAAGGAATATTATGATAGCCATATGGATAGATGTTTAGAAGTTATAAATAAAAGTTGATTCGTTAATCCAAAGCCATCATCCACTAGGCTTCTAAATAAACTATTCAAAACTAAATTTTGTAAAGAAGTTAATGATATAACCATGTTGTTGAGTAGAGTCATAGGGGTGGGAAATGGAAAGAGAGTTCCAAACATGGATGTTTAAGTACATTGCTAAGATTTGTGCTTGGAATAAGTTTATCAACTGGGCCACCTTGATTAACAATAATTTGCATGAGTAATTATGTAATTATAATGACTCAAAATAATTCTACATGACTTCATACTTGGTCTATGCATTTGCCAAGAGATAGAAATTTGATGGTCTCAAGGCTGGGGAGTAATGGGGATGGGTCAAGAAAAAGTATATGAATACTACCCTCAATTGAAGCTTTGGGAGAGTGCTAAATTGTTCATGAGAAACAATCATGCATTCATCTTATATATTATCAAATTGTTGGAGAATGGTGTTGCCAATAGAATATCCACTAAAGCTATGGAAGTCCTAAAGAAGTGGGGAAACTAGTGTTGAAAAGGGCAAGACAACTGAGAGAGGGGGTGAATTAGTTGTAACCAATATTTCAAAATCTTTAAAGCATCATCCACTTAAACACTGTTATTGTATTTTAACCATGAAAGCATGAAATCAAAAACTTAACACATTCACACATAAGACACATAAGACACCAGATTTTTATGTGGAAAACCCTATAAGGGAAAAACCACAGTGAGTGTTAGCTCACAATAATATATGTAATAACAATACTAAAAATTAGAGACTCATTGCCCAAAATGCTCACTGCAAATGAGAAGGCTCATTGCCAATGGGGTGGCTCACTACCGGTGGGTGGCTCACTGCCAAGATTGGTGAACTGAGATATTAGCATCTACACTATGTCAGGGTTCAGTTCCATTGAAGCATAGTAATTCTCCTCTACTCTGCTCTTCTTTTTCACTTCACACTTATCTTTTCATCTTCACACTTGGATACATTTTCACGACTTAATTACAAGTATTTATACAATTCATCAACCTTGGAATGATCATCAAAGTCAGCATTACAATCATCAACCATTGGAACAATCTCCAAGGTCGGCATTACAAACATTACAATCATACATTAGAATAGGTCTAGACCTAAATATATTTGTGGAGGAAAAGAATGAATGTGGATCACATAACTCCTTAGTTGGGACTCAATTGCAATCTTCCACACCATAACATGCTTCCACAACCTCCAAAGCATAACCACAAGTGGTGAGAGCAACCAAGTCGACTAGAACTGGTGTTAACACTAAAACCTTTAAAAACATGCTTCATGTATGATCCGGATTATAATTTGTGGACCAATCAAAAGGTTGAAACATGATCTAGAGACATCCACAAGCATGTTATAATCATCAGGAACATCTGCACAACCTCTAAACACTTTATCCATAAGATTCTTCAAACCGGAGCACTTGAACTTTACTGTCAGCCACTGTTATAAAGAAAGGATCACTTGTGGACCACCAAATCATGAACCATTTGAGTCTAAGGCACATAACATTATCCCATACTTAACTCTAGAACCGCAAACCATAATGCTTCAATGCGGAGGAATGTGGAGCAAAATACTTTCTCCCTATCACCTCTTAATGCATAGAAAAATAGTTCTTACTTTGGTGAACAGAACTCCCTCAAATCTTCACACCGATGGCTCAAACTTGACTTATAGCATCTAAAAAATACTTCCCTTTAAATAACTTCCAAACCGCAAACAAAGATATGCAATCTATAGAATATGCGGAGCAAATTACTGAACTGTTCTTCAGTAAACCAGAATACTCTACTTTACATTAGGAGAGAAAATTTTCTCAAAAGCACTTGGAAACTTAATAACAGAAGCATTTTCTCATTATCTTCAATACTTATGTAAGCCATTACAAACCAATTATCTCAACATGCAAGCAAGCATCAAAACAAGAACACAACTGATATCAATGACAATCACAAATTTGTTGACATCAATGACAACATCGGTAAGCACATACTTGCAACAACTAGTATATCCAATTTTCCATATTCGCATGTATAAGAGTTGGTGGTTTTGAAAAGGAGTCATATAATCTCCCCATATACATGTGTGTGCAATAAATTGATACTCATAGAGATGTACAAGAAATTAGCAAATGTATAGAAAATATGCTTTGGACGAAAAGTGAAGGGAAATTCATTTCCCAAACAAGTACACTTGTTTAATATTTCAGGTTGCCAAAACTATAGAGTTTGAGATGATGCTGATGAATTTCCCCCATATCAATCTAGGAGTTCATTAAATCCAAGGAAATTCATAGGAGGACTAAGAGCTTCATATAGACATATATAAAAGTTGGAAGATTTTTGAGAGAATTGTTTTGATGAATTAAAAGTTAAAAGAAAAGTTTGTTGCCATTTGATTGCATATCAAATGAATATGTATTATGTGGCCACTATTCAATATGAATTAAAAGATGATTGGAAGGTAGAAGATCCCTAATATGAAAAAAAGAAATTTAGTAAACCACTTCTAAGGATGGATTGGAGCATGAAGCAATATAAGGATATAGAGGAAAGGATAAGCAAACTCATTAAGAGAAGCCAAGAATGGATAAATAGAATGAAGCAAAGGCTCAATTTTCTTGTGGGTAGATCTTCAAAGAGAAAGGAAAAGGAAGAAGAGGAGAAAGAAGAATAAGAGTAAGAAAAATAAGTCCCTTAGCATGAAAGGAAGAAGTGTAAAACCACATTTGTACACAAGGGTGGGAATACTCCCTAGGTCACATCAACTTCTTCTATTCCAACCACTCCACCTTTACTCAAAATTAGAAATCTCAAGCAGTTCATAATCTTCAAAAGATGCTTATTTATCACCATATAAAATTCTCAATACTCCTACTCTTTCACCCCCTAAGTCTCCTCCTCCTCTAGTTCCAACTCCTCACCTTCACGTCCACCAAGTCCTCTAGTTAACACCATTTCCCCATTGTTGGAGTCCCCTAAAGGTTCATTGAGATAACACGTGCAATCTCCCAAGAGGACTCCCTCTCCACCTTCTAAATCTTCTACTCCATCTCCTCTTAAAGGAACACCTTTTATTCCTTCTTAGGACTCCCTAGACAAATCAACAATAGAAAAACAATCAACAAGAAGGGTTAAATACACAAAGTACACCATAATGGTTTGACCAGATAATACAAAAATAGAAAAAGAGGACCTAGTCAAACTTGCTTTTGATGACTTTCCTCAACTAGCATCTAGGTTCCTAGAGCCACCCCATCTGAAGAAGACCAAGGTAAGGTCATCTATGTCAATAGATTCCCAAGGGATTAGGCATGCTTAGATTATAACACTATTATTAGATATGCCCAAAACTGATAGGCAACTTGAGGATTATGTGGTGACCATCGTTGCACTTAGGAAATTGTCAATGGAAGAGGTCAAACAAACTAAAAAGTCCTAAATTGACTTGATGGTTTAGAGAATGGACAAATATGGAGAAATTAAGGAAGAGTTAAAGAATAAAGTGGCCTACCTCACATCTTACATTAAATACTTGGTTGGTCCCATTAATTCTTCAATTGTAGCTCTTGCTCCACAATTCTTCCAGACTATAGAGGAGATACCAGATATAGGGAAATTTGGAAGCTTTATCAAAGTGACAAGAGCTTGGAATGTTGATCTTGGAATGTGAAATAGTAACTAAGGAGAAAGATGTAATGCAGATGTTGGAAGAAGAGATTGATAAATAATTTGGAAGTGATTGTGAATGTTTATCCACAAGTTGTAGAATTGACAAAAAGTAGACTTCTAAACTTTGGTGAATGAAGGACTATTAGATGGACTAGAGTCATATTGATTGAGAAATAGCAACAAACATATAGGTTTAGAAATAAAATTTTAAATATGTGTAAGAGAAGATTTGAGGTGGCCTACGACATGGCACATGATACCTTTGATGATTTTAAAAATTTTGTTGAAGAGGTTGGATGCTTTCATATGATGATGCGCACATAGTTAATTTAGCATAGGTTTTAAGGGACTAATTTGAAGAGGAAAGAAAGAATGAGTCCCCAAAGGAGGCAAATTTTGATGTGGCTTCAATTACTTGTCTTATGAGAATTAGAATCTATTTTGAAGGTACTGAGAATAAATTGGTAGATTATAAGCACGTACATGAGAAGCTACTGGATGTCTTCATTAAAGCTCATGTTAAGTGTGTTTATTCTAATGATGTTAATCCCAACCACATCATTTCAGTTTTGGAGGACTTTGTTGAATATCAAAAGGAGAAGTCATGGAAGGGTACGAAGGATAGTTAGTGTGTGCACAAGTCTTTTGACACTCACCTACATTCCAATTTTTTGTTGAAATAAAATGAGGGAATTTAAAAAATGGAAAAATGACAAATGTATTTTGGTCTTCCATGTATATTTTATCTCTTTTGGTTTTTATAGGGAATGATCATTGACATTCTATATCCAATAAACCTATATGTATGGAAATTGAACTTATTGTAAGGGTTGGAAATTCGATTGGAAACTTGGAAATTTGAATACAATGCATTTTTTCTCCACTTTTTAGTTTCTTTTTCTTTCTTCTTGGCTTATGAGAATTAGAATCTATTGTAAAGGTATTGAGAATAAATTGGTAGATTATAAGTGGGTACATAAGAAGCTACTGGATGTCTTCATTGAAGCTCATGTTAAGTGTGTTTATTCTGATGATGTTAATCCCAACCACATCATTTCAATTTTAGAGGACTTTTTTGAATATTAAAAGGAAAAGTAATGGAAGGGTACTAAGGATAGTTAGTGTGTGAACAAGTCTTGTGACACTCATCTACATGTCAATTTTTTGTTGAAATAAAATGAGGGAATAAAAACAAAATGGAAAAATGAAAATTGTATTTTGGTCTTCCATGTATATTTTATCTCTTTTGGTTTTTAGAGGGAATGATCATTCACCTTCCATATCCAATAAACCTATATATATGTAAATTGAACTTATTGTAAGGGTTGGAAATCGGATTGCAAACTTGGAAATTTGAATACAATGCATTTTTGCTCCACTTTTTAGTTTCTTTTTCTTTCTTCTTAGTGGGTTTTCCAATCTCTAAGTATCTTTTCTCTCACAAAATATATTTAATTCATAGATTTTGTGAGTTTGAAATTGAATTTAAAGAATAGATTTTAGCATTATGAGATATTGGGGTTATTTATTCATTCTACATCACGCTTGTATTAGCAACTTCATGGCGCATTTCTCTTTAGAATCTTGTTCTATCTTGTGTATTAGTTGCGGGAAACAAGTCATGTGAAGATTGGTTTCAATTCAAACTTTTTGGTTCGCCAAATGGTGTGTGGAGAATGAAAAATCCAAACTTAGATTCTATAACCTTCTTCAAGAAAGACACATGGAAGACCAGATATATTTTTGTGGACATAGGTAACTCCAATTCGTATGCTACACTAGCAATTCTCTATAAAACATTATAAGGTCCATAATACTTGGGTGCAAGCTTGTTATCCTTCTTCTATTGTTTCAGTGATATCTTCTTATATGGTTGCATGTGCACAAAGACCTAGTTCCCTACTTCAAGATTCCCTTCACTACAGTAATAATCAATGTGTTGCTTCATTCTATTTTGTGTCATTTCTATATTCTCCTTGAGACTAGTGAGTACCTCTTACTAGTGTTGAATGCTTTCTTCAACTATAATAACCTTTCAATGTGCCTGTAATGAAGAGGTGATTGATGGTAGATGGTACCCACAAAGTGCCAAAAATGGGGACATTTTGGATGAAGTGTGGAAAGAAGTGTTATACCATCATTCTACTAGTGGCACCATTACACCCATCTCTCTTATTTATCTAAATAAAAATATCAGAGATAACCCTACAAGCACTTGTTGATCACCTCAATTTGTACATCTGATTGGTGATGATATCATGAGCTATGAGCAAGTTGAGTGCCCAACACATGAAAATAAGTTAGTCCAAAAATTACTTGTAAATATAGGATCACAATCACTTACTATGACTTTCATAGTCCCATGCAATTTTTGAATGGTATTCATAAAGGTTGTGTGATGCCCACTCCTCCTTATAACTATTTTAGTGTTAGATATGCATGCTTGGTGTATGATTAATTAGGGACTTGTTTATTGTAATTGTTTCGATCATGAAATTGTTTGGACATTATCGTTAAGACTAGATTAGTAGCTTTTATTAGGTTGTTATGTTAGTTAAGTTAGTAACTATGATTCACACATATTATTGCTATGACAGAATTAGATGAATATAATTTACTTGTCAATTTGATTTGATCCTTGTATATCGTGTGATGATGGATTTTAATTTAATTCAATTGATTTCTATTAGTTTGTAATTTTAAATGGATTGTATAAATTATGATTATTGATTTTGTGTGGCCCAACCTTTTCTTATTATGTGATACTCTAGATGTCAGACTTGTGTGACTATGACACCTATGATTTGGATTATTTACATTTTATGCTATGTCGATACTCTAGTTGATAGATTTGTGTGGATGTGACACTTATAGATTTGGATGTTATGATATTAGACCACATTGTGATGTTAATGATTATTTGTGCTTATTATGGTTATGTATGGTGACATGGCTAATTAATGAGTAGCTTGGAATTACATGTGATTGAACTTAATTGAATTAGATTAAAGATTGTAATACGAATTTATGACTTCATTATGTTTAAAATATTAGAATTAATCTATGTGGAATGGAATTAAAATAGTTAGATGTTATATTACAAGTAATACTTTGTTAAGATAGTACTTTGCTTATGAAATTGAATGATGTGAATGAATATTTATTTAAAGTTTCTCTGACTATTATTATCATGGATATATTAATGTTTGAATTTCAAGTGTGCAAGTCGGTGGTCATGGATAATCCTGGAGACTTTCCAAGAAACCACTGTTATGCATACCCCGTACACCCAGACTTGATCCTAAGAGAGGATTAAAGTCATATTATGTTATGTGTGTGCATGAATATTTAAATTAATTTAATTATATTTTTTTATTTTGAATTTAATTTTTAAAAATGGTGTAAAAGGGTATTTTTAGAAGGTGATGTGATTTGGGTTGTGACACTCCAATAGGGGAGATTTTGGGAAAGTTTCTTTCTCTCACCCCACTTCCACTTTGTGGAAAAAGATTATTTATGAGTTTGATATGGCATTTTTGGAGCATCTTTCCTCTTTTTCATGTTTTTTTCTTTCCTCTCTACAGGAAGGGGTGTGAGCAGAATTTTCTAAAAATTTTCTTGAGAAGAATTAGTTTTTGTGAAGAAAGGGGAATTTTTTGGGTTTACTAGATTTTTGCTTGGATCTACAAATAATTCTTGGATACAAATCCTCTCCTAACTTGGTAGAAGCATAAGGTAGGGTTTGAATACCCTTGTTTTGTTATATGAAATTATTGGGAATATGTATGTTTATTTTTTGTATGAGATTTAATGAGATTTCAAAGAATTGTTTGCATGTGTATTTATTGTGTAAAATTTGTTGGAGATTTTGGATTGTATGGGAGTGGATCTTCCTCATTGGGTTTAAGAGCCTCCCATGTGTAGGGGTTTGAGAGAGGCATGAACCCTCTCTTGGGGACATGGTTTTTGTGTTGGCATTGTGGTGATCTTTGATTATTTTTATGATGGATTGGGCATGACTGCCCCTATTTCTTGGTGTATTGTGGAGGATGGTGATGGAGGTTTCTTTAAGGAGGTTTATGATTGTGGGGTATTATGGAGATGGGGGGATTTTATCATCCATGATTTGTGTGGTTGTTGGTTGGTTGTGGGTTATGGAGTTGTGTTATTGGAAGATGTAGAGGTGATTTTTGTGTATACATTTCTTCCCTAAGAGGTAGTGTGTCCCCTCCTTCTCCCTTTTCTTGAATCCATGAGGGTTCACTATTTGTGAGTCAACTTATGGGTAAGTTACTTATATGTGCATGTTTCTTTTGTGTGAAATTTGTGTTTTACCTCCTTGTTTGCGTGTGATTGTTACCCAGTTCTTGGAAGTCTCCTAGCTTAGAGGTGGGCTTTTTTTCAAGACCTATGGTATGGTGGAGAGCAAGCCTTGGCCATCCATTTTTTTTAATGTTGTGATTCTAGATTTAATGTCAAAGGCAGAGACCTATGGTTTTATGGGTTTATATTTTACTATTGTAAAGAACAATTAAGTTCTCACCTATTTCAATTTGTGAAATAATGCAGATAATAGATTTTTATCCATTTCATATTGTAATGTTTGGTTTTGTTAACCTAGTAGATGCAAGTTAGAATTTGTGTATTCTTGTGTTATCTCTCTCAAGAGGTTTTCCTAATGAAGTGTTGTGATGAATATGAGTAAATAATTTTGTTGAGTAAGATTTATATTTTATGTCAGATTCTGTGAATTAAAAATGATATTTGTTGGTTTATTTATGAAGTCATGAATTGCATGAAAGATGGAATTAATTAGAAAAATAGTAATTGATATATATACACATATACATATACAATTGTCATTTTTATTCCAAATGCATCATGCAAAAATTGCAATTCATGTGTGACTAGAAATATAGACAAACATATACACACATATATATGCATATTTGTTATTATGTAAAAGAAAAATGTAGTTAAAATTTTTGAAGCGACTGCATTGTTTGTGGCACTACCTCTCTAATGAGAGCTAGGCCTAAGGGAGGTCGTGGAAATCGGACAACTCCCCATGATAGGAGGTTGTGGCTCTACATAGACCATAGTCCTCACTAATGAATTATATGCTTTGTAATTTTTATTGTTTTTGCCTTGCAATTTAGTTATATATAATTTTTTGCAGCACTTGTACACCACTTTTTGCTACACAATAACACAAATATATATACATATATATCTTGTTTCTCTCCAATGATATAATGCTTGTCTCTATTCATATAAAGAAAAATTATATATATATAAATATTGGTTAATGATCTTTTCTTAGGTTAAATTCGTATATATTAGAAAGATTCCATTTTCTTTTAGTAAGTTAATTATTTTTTTCTAAATTCAACATTGAGATTGCTATGTTGTAGTAATTGAGATATTTAGTCGAGTAAACATTCTAATTTAATTTGTTGTCTTTCTAAAATATGTTATTTGAATTTCTATAATAGTTTTTATAAATTTATTTAACTCTTTATTTAAAAATATTGTTGGATTACTTACGGAATAAACAAATAGGATATTATTTTATGTCTAATTCTTTATTAATTTATTAAATTCTATTAATTGGAATGATGGTCAAATACCTTGTTTGGTAGCATTTTATTGTAAATAGAAGTTTTAATTATCCCTTAACCCTTGGTAATGTCATTATGCTTAGAGAGAAATTAGTAATGTTTTAGTGAATTAAATGTCCTAGATTTTCTTGGTAAATGTGCCATAATAGCCTTGAATATAAAACATTACTATTCTAGGTTTAAATGATAACCTTACTTTGTTAACCAAAATATGTTTGTCAATGTCGTGACTAGAGTCATTTAGTAAGATCTAGTTTAAATTTCTTGTTACTTATAATGTCATGAGAGTGACATGTATTATGTTTGTAGTTAGATAACCTAGTGGAGAAGTCAACTTTAAGTGTTTTCCTTTTCATCGACACATGATTGTAGAGGAAAACATAGGTAAAAATTTTCAATATTTCAGAGATGAGTTGAATTTCAATAATTTCAATGTTCTTAGAAAAAAATGTATTTTCTCTTGTGTATGCCCTCCTATATGATTGTGTACAGGTGGGCATTACATTTGGTATCAGAGCCAAGTTTCCAACACTTTGGAAACTCTAGAGATTTGTTTGGGTCCTATTGTTGAATGCACTTTTGTGCATGTGAATAATATAGGATGATTATGATGGTGTATTAGGAATATAGGGATGTGATTAGAGGTATAGTTATCCAATTTGTTACATGATGTTAATAACATTTTGGTTCAGCTCTTTTTCTTTCAAGAAGTTGTTGACTATGAAACATAGTACATTCAATAATCCTTTGTATGTGCAAAATTCTTGTATTTGAGAGAAATTGAGCCTTGATTAATCCTCATAAAATTCTTTAAGTGAACCTTATGTTATTATGTGTGAGAAGTGATTATGGTTATTCAATAGATCTCTAAGACATGTAAGTTAGTGAGTTCAATTTAAGGAAATTAGATGCTTGATATGATGCATGCAATAGTCTTATAATAATTGTGTACTAGTATATACTAGAATGATTCTATTGTATGTGAAACATGTGGCACTTCATGATTTATAG
Organism: Cunninghamia lanceolata; assembly: GCA_027924645.1. Lineage (NCBI taxonomy): Eukaryota > Viridiplantae > Streptophyta > Pinopsida > Cupressales > Cupressaceae > Cunninghamia > Cunninghamia lanceolata. The sequence goes on along the minus strand of BSBN01000918.1, from coordinate 5,418,771 downwards.
TAGCATTATAGGCACCTTGTCTTATGAATAACAATGTGGAAGTTTGGTAGCTTTCAGAGAAAGGTTAGCACCTAAGGTATTGAATGTTTGTGGTTCAACTCGATATAGAGTTCTTCATAGCATAAGACATTAATCGAATTACTCGATGCCTTGTCACTTTAGTAAGTTATTAATTCTCACCTCTTGAGGGATTCCGGGAGGAAGCCTAATATTAGGGGGAGGATGTGATGCCCACACCTCCTTATATCTATTTTTAGTGTTAGATATGCATTCTTGGTGTATGATTAATTAGGGACATGTTTACTATACTTGTTTTGATCGTGGAATTGTTTGGACATTATCATTAAGACTAGATTAGTAGCTTTTATTAGTTTGTTATGTTACTTAGGTTAGTAATTATGGTTCACACATTATTAGTATGATAGAATTAGATTAATATAATTTATCTTGTCAATTTGATTTGATCCTTGTATATCATTGATGATGGATTTTAATTTAATTCAATTGATTTCTATTGGTTTGGAATTTTAAATGAATTGTGTAAATTATGATTATTGATTTTGTGAGTCCCAACCTTTTCTTATTATGTGATACTCTAGTTGTCAAACTTGTGTGACTATGTCACCTATGATTTGGATTATTTGTGTTTTATGTTATGTTGATACTCTAGTTGATAGATTTGTGTGGATGTGACACTTATAGAATTGGATGTTATGATATTGGACCATATTGTGATGTTAATGATTATTTGTGCTTAGTATGGTTATGTATCATGACATGGGTAATTAATTAGTATCTTGGAATTACATGTGCTTGAATTTAATTGAATTAGATTAAAGATTTTAGTATACACTAGAAAATGCACATAAGAAACAAGTTAAAACCATAACCTATTTCATGCAAGTCCTAATATACCTCAGATTGAGCAAAAGGAATGCAAACATATGAAGTTAACAAACTAACTACATGCAAACCTTGACTTTGTGATGTGCTCCTTTGATATTGGATGTAGATGACTCCTCATATGGGCAGCATAACCTTGCTTTTCATGGAGTCTTGGAGTGAAAATGATAGCATTATGTTGCATGAAGAAATTGTATCATTTGTGAAGGGGTGAACTCCAATTTATAGAATTTTGGAGACTCAATTGGATGGTTGGGATTGAATTGAAAGATCAAGGGTGGAGGATTGTTGATACCTCTCAAGCAAGGAGAGATTGACGTGTCATGATAGGATTGCATGAGATGAGTTGTCCTTGGATCAAGGAGGAATGGATGGTCAAGATTGGGCTTTGGGGAGATTGGAGGGATGAGATTGTATTGGTAAAGGGAGGTATGGGTTGGATTTGATTTGAATTTTAAATTGGGAGCATGGGTACATGCCCAATTTAAAATTAGAGGAAAAGGGGATGAGGTGGCTTTGATTTAAATTTTAAATTGGAAGCATGGGTACGTGCCCAATTTAAAATTGGAAGAATAGGGGATGGAGGACAAAATGACCTTTGTACATGGGTTCTTAACCATGCCTTTTGTAAGAAGGCCATGCGGACATGTACAAGAGGCCATGCATTTGTACATTTGGGGAAATGGAGAGGATTTGACCAAGGTTAAATTAGGATTTAGGTTGTGCAAGTAGGGGATTAGGTTAGTTAATTAGGTTTAGGAAAACCTAATCAAAAGTGTAGAAAATAGGAATTAAATAAATACAAATATTTATTTAAATCATAGGATGGGGTAAGGGGATATTAGATAAGTTAAATTTATCTAATGTTTGGACTATAGAGGAGGGGGATAAATGATTAATAAATCATTTTGGCTAGGGATAAGTACCGATGTAGGTATTGATATGGGTATAGATGAATAGTGAATAGTACATGAATAGTGATTTTGACGATAAAATATTATAAAATCATGCATTGAAGGGGATTTGATCAATTAACTATCTAAACATGTGTTTATTCAGTTAATTGTGGAGAAAATATATTTTAGGGGTGTCTAGAGATGGTTAGTGATGGTTAGGGATGGTTTAGGGATGTTTAGGAATGTTTAGGGATGAAAAGGGATGAATTAGGGATGTTTAGGGATGACATGAAGAGTGGATAATTTTAGGTGTCTACATTTTCCCCTCTTTGAGATGGTGTTATGAAGTAGCATAATTTCAAAGAAAGATAAAACATAGTGCTATATAGGATTAGAAGAAGGTGGTAGGATTAGGGGTAAATATGCCCCAACCACTCAAAGTGAGAGTTACAAGGAGAGATGATGGTAAGGATGATGGTAGGGATGATGTCCCCTCAAGAGGGTAGGCAGGTTCAGAGAATGCGGGTGTGATCTCGAAAGGATGAAGATGGTTGGATTAGAAAGAAGAGAGTGGAATTTAAAAGACCACATGGATGGGGGGATAAGATAGGTTGGATGTAAGGGATTGGAGGAAGGGGGCGATGGGGGTTAAATGATAGGACAAATGATGAGATAGAAGGATGGAATGAAAGGATTAAGGAGGAAAAATAGATGAATGTAAGTTGGAGATGAGGTAGAGAGGTTCAACCCAAACCTTCTAGAAAATATGCTAGACAGGAATTCTGACAAGGGATGTATGGTGTCAATCCAAACCCTCTTGGAAATAGCCTGTACAAACACTCTCTAGAGAGGCTCAAGACTATGATGAAGTGGAAATGGATGATGGATGCAAGCTGATTTCTTGACTCCATGAACTATGTGTTATGTTGCACTGATAAATGAGAGCCATCTTTATTTGATATGGCATGAGACGTTATGCACCAAGGTATAAGGAACTAGGTTGACAATATGTCCCATGTGTAAAATCCAACTGATGAGGTCACAATCAACCCTATGTCGTATAGCACCATGATATGGAAGACCATGATATCGATGTGGTAGGTAGGTTACAAGGATCGTTGCAAGATAAAATGATAATGCACATACACAAGCAAGCACACATGCACAAAACATATTCAAAGACAAACTTGATGTTACCCTTGGTCAAGCTAAAAAGCCAAAGATTGATGGATTGATGATGTTGGATTGTGTTGTTGATGATAAGAACAACATGAGGATTGGGAACAATATATCTCGATGATGATGGATGATGTGGATCAAAGGCTTGCAACAAGGCCAGGAACAAGACCATGGATGCAATTGGATGATTTTGATGATGATGCTTAGCTCAAGATGCACATTGATAAGGATTGATCTTGTGATTTTGGATGTTTGGGAGATTTGGATATTTGAGGATTTGGATTGTTGGGGAGCAGATTGCATTGGTTTATGTGTAGGTAGCCTTTAGCTAGATACCAATGACAAGGGAAAGCCAATTCTATCAATGAGACATGAGAGGATGATGAGGATGAAATGTTAAGGGGATAATGTGGAGTGGATGGGAATGGTTAATGGTGAGGGGATAATGGATAGGCGATAGTGGATAGTGGATAGGGAGTAAAAGGAAATGATTTAGGGATGGAAGCATAATGGATGGTGTGGATAGGGTAAGGAAGTGATTGGGTGATAGATGGGGGAATAGAGTGCTTAGACCAGATTGAAGGTATCAAAATCATTGTTAGGGGGAGGATAGGATGAGGATGTGGGGATAAGGGGATGATAGATTAGGAGGAATGGATAAGGGATGAGGGAGGATAGGTAAGTGATGGAGGATGAAGGATGTAGGATGGATGGATGTAATAGGGTGACCAGCTGGGGAACTTTTTGGCGGTGTGAAGACGTGATGTTATAAAACCACCAAATGGACCGGGAGATGAGAGATGGGAGGTGGGGTAGGATGGTGGATAGAGGATAGGTGGATATAGGGAGTGTTAAGGTGATCTCCAAGGACTACGTCACATAAGAAGAAGATTTCCCACTCTAGATGTGTGTCACTCAATGACGAGGCATTATGATGGGGGGGATGGATGGACATTATAGGAGATGCGTGGAAGATGTGTCCAAGGCATGTCTCACATATTTTTCCCCTATCCTTAAAAGGATCACAAGTGGGGAAGAAGGATGGGAGAATGATAATATGGATAGGAAGATGTAGTGGATAAGATATAATAGGATAAGTTGATAAGGATAGTGAAGGAGATTAATGGATAAGTAGATGGATAAGATGATAGGATGAGGATATACGATGGATGGAGAAATGATAGGCTAGGCGAGATTTGTCCCCAACTATAGGGTGCAAATGGAGGAGAGATTATGCATGATGCCCACAAGGGTTTTTCATCATAGTACTTTCCCAAGGTGCCATGAGAAGTGGTTTTCACCATTGGATGAATTATTTTTCTTTACTTTTTTTATTTTTTTATTTTTTCTATTTTTTAGATTTTTTTTATATTTTTTGCTTTTGATATTTGGATGGGATGGAGGGATTTGGATAGAGGAAGATAATGATATGTAGGATGAGGGGGACTCAAGTGTTGGTTTCCATGGTAAAGTGGAATTGTCCCATGTTGGATGAATATCACGTGAACCATGTCAAATGTAATTGTGTGCATGTATGTTGGTAGATCTAGGATAGTGGGTTAAGATGTGGATTATGGATGGATGGTGATAATGGATGGATGATGGATAAATGGGGGTTTATGCAAAATCATGGACCATAGGGATGTGATGGATGTAATAGAATAGATTTCCCTTGTCAAGGGTAGCATAAGGATGACCATAGGATATGCAATTAGTTGCGGGAGCGTAGCTTGTGCTAGAGAATGCATGGTAAAAGGGTGCTTGTGTGTTTATGGATGGTTGAGGGTGGTTTATGGAAAGATTACTTGCAATGATTTCATCAAGGATTTTGAGTTTAGCTTGTTCAACAACATTATCAAAAGGATATGAAGTCATGATTGGATTTGGATTTAGGATGATGTGACATAAGATAGCTTGATGAAATTGATTTGGATTTTGGATTAAAGGGGAGCTTAAATTGATTTGGATTAATTGGGATTTGGATTGATCAAGGTCAACAATATATGACACTTGTTGCTAGGATGGTTTTGATTTGATTTGATTGGTCAAGGTCAATGATATATGACACTTGACTGGATCTGGAATGATTGGGGTTGATTTTGGATTAGGCCAAGGGCCCTTTGATGGTTGGATCAGATTGGATTTGATTAATGATTAGGCCAAAGGCCCTTTGGATAGTGATTTGGATGATGATTTGGAGGGAAATGATTAGGATTTGGAGAGGGTTGAAAGAGGTTAAGTCCTTAACCAAATTTTGATTTGCAAGTGATGGTTTTTTGGATTAAGGATTGGAATTGGATCTTGATTAGGGATGGATAGAGGAAGTAAGGATGGTTTATTTAGGATGAGGGATGATTAGATGAGGTTGGGATTTGAATGAAAGTGGATTAAGATCAATAATGGGATTAGAACTAGGGGGAATTAATGGATGAGATGATCAAGGATAATTGATGGGATTGGATTAGGATGGATGATAGGTTTGATTATGGATATGGGTTGGATTAAGGTTACGGATGGAATGGATTAGGATTAGATGATGAAGATGGATTATGCTCAAGGATAAAGTGGATTATGAGAGACTTGATTAGTGGATTTGGGGTAAGCTCAATTGATGGGAATTGATTAGGATAATGGTGATGATTGGGAAATGGATGAGGTGGATAATGGATGTAGGATTAGAGGAATAGGTGATTGGTGTAAGATGGTTAGGATAATGGATTGGATTAGATGTGGAAGAGAGTTGGGATTATGTGGATAGGGGATTTGGATTAAGAGGATTAGGAAGTGATTAGGATTGAAGTAGGAGGAATATGGAGAATGGATTAGGAAAATAGATTGTCATGTGGCTTAAGAGAGATAATGGATGAACAATTAAGCTCAATAATGGGATTGGGATTAGGAGTGATTAGTGGATGAGGTGATTAGGAAGGATAAGATGAGATGATTATAGTATGATAAGTGCATGAAGTGATTTGGGAAAATAGATTAGGGAGTGATTAAGATGCGATAAAGATGATGATGAAGACTTGGATTAGGATGAAATTGATGTGATTAGGATGAAATTGATGTGGATTAGGATATGGATTTATGGATGATTAGTGAAAATTAATAATGTATAAATGATTTGATTAGAATGTGATTAGAATGATAGGAAGAGATTAAGCTCAAAGATGGGGATTAACTAAGCTTGAATGATGGGATTTGATGATGAAATTGGATAATTGGATGAGTGATTAGGAGGATTTGGATTGAGATTAGGTGGATTAGGAAGAAATTTGATTAGGATGATGTGGATTAAGAGGAAAATGGATTGTTTGGATTTGGATGAGAAAAATGGATGATTTGGATGATGGATTAAGAGGTGATTAAGGATGGCTTGATGGATGCTTGACCCTTAGGAAACTTGAAAGCAATAAATCGTACAATACATGCACAAGATGAAAAGGATTTGGATTAAGAGGATTCATGGGTTTCAATGATGAAGATACACCGACATCCAAGATTAGTCAAGTAGGTGTGACATATCTTGTGGATCTCATGAAATGGCTATGGGTCAATCCCAACTTAAAATAGAGAAGCAATTCCCACCCCCATTAATACCATAATGATATAGCTTGGATAGATAGGGAATATATGGTCATGTACCACCATATACCCCTTACCTTGGAGACTTTTCCTTACCCAAAGTAGCCCCTATCTCAAGTATAACGATAGGTGTGAGCATTTTCCCCTCCTACACCGCAAGATATGGCAGCCAAAGGGTCTTAAGCTAGGATGTACGGGCTTCTACAAGATATCCTCAATACACACAAGGTGCATGAGGCCCATGTCCATGAGATGAGGGGTATGTCTAATGGTATGGTGTGAGATGGTAATCCACTCTCCTCCTTCACTTTTCAAGGTATAAAATTCTTGCAAGCTTCACCCAAACAAAAAATGTCCCCCAATGGAAGGGTCTTTTGATTCTCTTCCAAATTTGTATACCCCACCAGAACACGAGGGTTGAGCTTGTCCCCTTGGTGATGAAATCCAAGGTAGGCCCCCTAGAGGAAAGAATCCAATGTGTTTTTGATCTCCAAGATCACCAAATGGCGCAAGAAGAGAGCATACACACCAAGGACCTTAGGATGAACAAAGATAACAAAGATTGGATCAAATCAAGGTTTTTGATCTCTAAGATTGCCAAATGGTGTGAGGAGAGAGTATACACCTTGAAATGACCCCAAACAAAGAAAAAAATTCTTTTTAAGCCCAAAAAGAAATGTTCCTAAGTTTAGTGGAAAAAAGATGATTCCTTGGACAAGTGGAGCTACAAAACCACAAGATTACTAGTCTTGGAAGTGTCTTGGAAGGTTGAAAAGTGTTGCAATCACAAAAATTAGTCCAAGAAATGATGTTTAATGAAAAATTAAGGTTGAGACAGACATAGGTGTTGATAAAGGCTGCACAAGCGCTGACAGAGGCTACATAGGCATTGGCAGAGGCTACAAGTGCATAAGAAAAAGACATGGGCATTGATGCACACAAAGGCACTAATCCCTAAGATAAGGGCAATAATCCCAAGGTCATGGGTACTGATCCAATGACAAGGGTGTTAAATCAATTTGGGGGGTCCTAAAACTTAAGGCACAATCACTGAAAGCTTTGGCACAGCTGTTAATACAAACATAGGTGCTATTCTAGATGCAAGATGCAAGCAGGGACACATAAATGCTGACAGAGGGGTCACAGGTGCTGACCTAATGTTTTGGGTGCTAACAGAGATGTTAAGGGTGCACACACCTTGCAACAGACACATGTGCCACAAAATGAAGCACATGCACTGACATAAGGCTCATGGGTGCTGATCTGCAATTATATGTGTGAATTTAATTTGCACAACACCACTTGACAAGAAACTTGCAAGATTTTTAGATTAGAAAGGTGGGGGTCCCACCAGGCATTCCAGAATGTATACACTAGAAAATGCACATAAGAAATAAGCTAAAACCGTAACCTATTTCATTCAAGTCCTAATATACCTCAGATGGAGCAAAAGGAATGCAAACATATGAGGTTAAAAAAAATAACTGCATGCAAACTTTGACTTTGTTATGTGCTTCTTTGATATTGGATGTAGATGACTCCTCATATGAGCAGCATAACCTTGCTTTTCATGGAGCCTTGGAGTGAAAATGGTAGCATTATGTTTCATGAAGAAGTTGTATCATTTGTGAAGGGGTGAGCTCCAATTTATAGAATTTTGGAGACTCAATTGGATGGTTGGGATTGAATTGAAAGATCAAGGGTGGAGGATTTTTTAGAACTCTCAAGAAAGGAGAGCTTGACAAGTGTCATGATATGATTGGACTAGAAGGGATGTCCTTGGATCAAAAGGAGGAATGGATGGTCAAGATTGGGCTTTGGGAAGATTGGATGGATGAGATTGTCTTGGTAGATGAGAGGTATGGGTTGGATTTGATTTGAATTTTAAATTGGGAGCATGGGTACATGCCTAATTTAAAATTGGAGGAAAAGGGGATGAGGTGGCTTTGATTCAAATTTTAAATTGGAAGCATGGGTACATGCCCAATTTAAAATTGGAGGGATAGGAGATGGAGGACAAAAGGACCTTTGTATATGGGTCCTTGACCATTCCTTTTTTAAGAAGGTCATGTGGACATGTACAACAGGCCATGCCTTTGTAAATTTTGGGGGAATGGAGAGGATTTGACCAAGGTTAAATTAGGATTTATGTTGTGCAAGTGGGGATTAGGTTAGTAAATTAGGTTTAGGAAAACCTAATCAAAAGTGTAGAAAATAGGAATTAAATAAATACAAATATTTATTTAATTCATAGGATGGAGTAAAGGGGATATTAGATAAATTTAATTTATCTAATGTTTGGACTATAGAGGAGGGGGATAAATGATTAATAAATTATTTTGGCTAGGGATAAGTACCGATCTAGGTACTGATATGGGTACAGATGAATAGTGAATAGTACATGAATAGTGCTTTTGACAATAAAATATTGTAAAATCATGGATTGAAGGGGATTTGATCAATTAACTGTCTAAACATGTGTTTATTCAGTTAATTATGGAGAAAATGTAGTTTAGAGGTGTCTGGAGATGGTTAGTGATGGTTAGTGATGGTTTAGGGATGTTTAGGAATGTTTAGGGATGAATTAAGGATGTTTAGGGATGACATGAAGAGTGAACAATTTTAGGTGTCTACAATTTTAATATGACTTTATGACTTCATTATGTTTAAATTATTAGAATTAATCTATGTGGAATGGAATTAAAATAGTTAGATGTTATATTACAAGTGATACTTTGTTAAGATAATACTTTGCTTATGAAATTGAATGATGTGAATGAATATTTATTTAAAGTTGATTTGGCTATTATTATCATGGATATATTAACGTTTGAATTTCAAGTCTGTAGGTGGATGGTCAAGGACAATCCCAAAAGGCTTTCCAATAAACCACCGTTGTGCATACCCCATACACCCAAACCCAATCCTAAGAGAGGATTAAGGTCTTATTATGTAATGTGTGTACATGAATATTTAAATTGATTTAATTATATTTGTTTTATTTTGAATTTAATTTTAAAAAATGGTGTAAAAGGGTATTTTTAGAAGTTGATGTGATTTGGGTTGTGACACTCCAACAAGGGAGATTTTGGGAAAGTTTCTTTCTCTCACCCCACTTCCACTTTGTGGAAAAAGATTATTTATGAGTTTGATATGGCATTTTTGGAGAATCTTTCCTCTTTTCATGTTTTTTTCTGTCCTCTCTGTAAGAAGGGGTGTGGGTAGAATTTTCTAAAAATTTCTTGAGAAGAATTAGGTTTTGTGAAGAAAGGGAATTTTTTTTGGTTGATTAGATTTTTTCTTGTATTTATGGACAATTTCTAGATATAGAGCTTCTCTAACTTGGTAGAAGTGTAAGGTAGGGTTTGAATACCCTTGTTTTGTTATATGAAACTATTAGGAATGTGCATGTTTGTTTTTTGTATAAGATTTATTGAGATTTCAAAGAATTGTTTGCATGCATATTTATTGTGTAAAATTTGTTGGGGATTTTGGGTTGTATGGGAACGGATCTCCCCCATTGGGGTTAAGAGCCTCCCATGTGTTGGGGTTTGAGAGAGGTGCGGACCCTCTCTTAGGGACATGGTTTTTGTGTTGCTATTGTGGTGATCCTTGATTATTTATGTGGTGGATTGGGCACGAGTGCCCTTGTTTCTTAGTGTATTATGGAGGATGGTGATGGAGGTTTCTTTGAGTAGGTTTATGATTGTAGGGTTTTGTGGAGGGAGGGATTTTATTATGGCCATGATTTGTGTGGTTTTTGGTTGGTTGTGGGTTGTGGAGTTGTGTTACTGGAGGACGTGGAGATGATTTTTGTGTATACATTTCTTCTCCAAGAGGTAGTGTGTCCCCTCTTTCTCCCTTTTCTTGAATTTGCGAGGGTTAACAATTTGTGAGTCAACCTATGGGTGAAAGTATGTCCATGTTTCTTTTATGTGAAATTTGTGTTTTACCTCCTTGTTTGCGTGTGATTGTTACCGGTTCTTGGAAGTCTCCTAGCTCAGGGGTGGGCTTGTTTTCAAGCCCTACGGTAGAGTGGAGAGAAATCCTTGGCCATCCATTTGTTTTAGTGTTGTGATTGTAGATTTAATGTCAAATGTTAGAAATGAAGGTAAACAAATATCAATGGAAAATTGATTACAACTGTAATATAGATATTTAAATGTGCAGAACTAAAATGGAGATGGATGAAAATTGACACAAATAAATAATGAAATAGAAGATTAGACACATAACACAGTATTTATGTGGAGAAACCCTTTCTGGAAAAGCTCCACACAAGAAGAGATGCACCAGTATGTATTAACTTCAATATAGTTTGCAATACAATACTAACAATCTCCTCTTTAGTCTTCAATCCTATAGCGCTTGTAATACTCATTCAAAACCATAATACAATATCCTATTAAAAGAGTGTTGCCTTCTAGGGCAAAAAAACACTAACATAACCTCCACCGTCAGATCTGCGACCTAATGACGAATGGTCCAGATTAACTACGAAATTATAATATTTCGCAAGATAATTTTCTAAAAAAATTATCTTCGAGGGTGTTGCCCCCAAACCCTCACTAGAGGGGGCTAGGAAGCTGTCCTCACCCCCCTAGACCCCCCGATGATAGTAGTGAGGGGAAAGCTCCCTCACACCCCCCTATCAAGTACAAGGATCCAAAGTGAGGTTGAAACAAGATCGCTACTAGGTGAATACTTCATCCCTTATGAATGATTTACAAACAATATTAGGAGTAATTAAATACATAAGATTTACAAGGTTGATGGCACCTTAATCCTAACATCAAAAGCTACAAGGAGACCTATGTTTTTCTTGGTTTATATTTTACTATTATAAATAACAATTAAGCTCTCACCTATTTCAATTTGTGAAATAATGTAGACAATAGATTTTTATCCATTTCATATAGTAATGTATGATTTTCTTTTTTTTTAAGAAAAGGTGGTAAACCACCGAACTAGTATTGATTATAGATTTTTACAAAATTACACAAAGTAACCAGACTGGTTACGTTTTGTCCCATGCTATCAGAGCCAAAAACATATACGCTTATGGCCCATATAATGGCCAGTATCGACTATATTGAGAACTTATATGGAAATAGTTTTCTTTTAATAGAAAAACTAAAAGTCATAGGGGGCGTAGTTTCTTGACATCATGACCACCTTACACAATACACAAAGAAAGAAACCATCTAACTCATTGTGAAGGGTCTTCCTTCTCAGTCTCCCTAGCTCTGCAGTCGTCCAGTTGTGCTACCACCAGTGTCGTTATGCCTAGCTTGGATATGAGTGTCATGTTCAACATTTCTGGTTCATCTTGGAGAATCAGTGAGGGCGTATCCTTATGATTTGGCATTAGTTTGGAAAGGTGGGGGGCAATTGGGGGTGGGCATCCTCAGGAAGTGGATGGTAATGTTTGATTTTGTTAACCCAGCATATGTAAATTGGAATTTGTGTATTCTTGTGTTATCTCTCTCAAGAGGTTTTCCTAATGAAGTGTTGTGATGAATATGAGTAAATAATTTTGTTTAGTAAGGTTGATATTTTTTTGTAAGATTCTATGAATTAGAAATGATATCTGCTAGTTTACTTTTGAAGTCGTGAATTGCTTGAAAGTTGGAATTAATTACAAGAATAGTAATTGATATATATATTATATATCTATATATTATATATAATATATATATATATTATATATATTATATATACACATATACATATACAATTGTCATTTGTTTTTATTACAATTAAATCATGCAAAAATCATAATTCCCGTGTGATTGAATACATAGACAAACACACACACACACACGCATATTTGTTATTATGTAAAAGACAAGTGTAGTTAAAAAAATTGAAGCGATTGCATTATTTATGAAGTGTTGCCTCTCTAATGAGAGTGCAAGCCTAAGGGAGGCCATGGGAAGCCAACGGCTCCCCATGATAGGAGGTTGTGACTCTTCATAAGCCACAATCCTCACTAATGAATTCTATGATTTGTAATTTTTTTTATGTATTTGCCTTGCAATTCAGTTATATACAATTTCGACAATACATGTACACCACTTTTCGCTGCACAATAACACAAATATACATACATATATACATACATACATACATGCATACACACACACACACACACACACACACACACACACACACACACACACACACACATATATACATGCATGTACATATATACATACATACATGCATGCATACATACATACATATATGTATGTATGTACATGTATGTATGTATGTTCAAGAAAAATAAAAATCCTGGGAAGGGACCAGTAAAATGTTTCATCTGCAAGGGTCCTCATTATGCAGCTAATTGTCCCTAAAAATTAAATCCAGGAACAAAAGTTTATGTTGTTTTTCAAGAACAAGATGTAAATAATGATTGGGAAATTGTAAATACTTCTAATAGTTCTTTTTAGTTTTCTTCTGATCAATTCTTTGAATTAGTTGAGGTCCTTCCAGAACAATTTTCTATGGGAAAGGAGAAATCCAAAAGGAAATGTGAACAAATTTATGATCCTCCTACTGAAAGTTTTGATGACGAACCAAGTTCATCTAGCTCAGATGACTCCAGCTCAGATGTTTTAAAACAAGTCCTTCAAAGAACAATTAAGGATCTTAGTTTTAAGATTGATATGGCTAAGGTAAAAGATCCTTATAGGATGACCGGTATGAAAGAAGAAAGGAGAAAAGCAGCTAAGCAACAGATCAAAGACATCAAAACTTGGGAAGCTAAAAAAGATGCTCTTGAAAAGTGTCTAAACAGATCCAAGGCTTCTACATCCTCTCACGGCTATAAACATCCCTCCTGGAAACCTAAGAAGGGAAATGCAAACCATCCTCGGCCATGGTCGCCACCTCCATCATTCAAAAAATTGTCCAAAGATAAACTAGTGACTGGTCAATTTGATGTTGTTTTCTCTAAATTAGATTATCTCACTAAAGAAATTCAAAATCTCACCTACCAAGTTTACTTGTAGAAAATAGAACTCACTAACCTCAATTCTGTTGTAGGAGAGAGATTTGATCATTACTGGTCAAAGCAAATGAAGATTCTACAAGCAATATTTCTGACCCAGACCTCCAAGAGCCAACTAATGCCATGTATCTTGCCACCAATGGTTCATACATCCGTATTAATTTTTGTTTTCCTGGTTATAAGCAGATTCCAATGGATGCCTTTTTGGATTCTGGATCTTCTAGAAGTTTTTCCAAAACAAATGCTATTCCTCCATAATTTTGGAAGCCAAGACCAGATTTACCCAAATAATATGCCATCAATGGAGAATAGATTGAAATGGGAAGGTATGCACAAGATGTAACCTTAGAGATACAAGGCAAAAAAAATGTTACTGATTTTGTTGAATATAATGCATTAGAAGGAGATATATTACTTGGTTATTTGTTTTTAACCAAATATGAACCCTTCATATTAAGAATTCATGAAGTTAGTTTAAGGCATGAAGATGGTCAGATCAAAATTCCAACATTAAAGGTGGTAAATTTAAATTTGACAAGAGAAAGACTAAATCTTCAAAAAAGGAGAAAGCCAGTCTTCAAATATAGAAAACACCATTGTTGCTTGAGCCTGTAAAGGCTAAATTCAAAAAAGACTATTGCAGTCTAAATCCTTTATAGTTTTGGTCCAAAGAGCACGAAGAATGTGAGATCAGGATAAAACCAAAATACCAGATAATCATTCCATTTGAACCAACTTATTTAATGACTCCCACGAAAGTCAAAGAAATGGATGAACATTTGCAAGAACTCCTTGAAGGAAATTTCATTAGAGAAAGAAAAAGTCCATTCAGTTGTCTAGCATTTCTGGTAAATAAACAAGCAGAAAGAGAAAGAGGATTTTGGCAAAAAAGGTAAAGGAAGATGATCAATACAAAACTGCATTTTCAGTTCCACTTATATGAATGGAATGTAATGCCATTTGGGTTAAAAACTGCGCCAGCTTATTTCCAAAGAAGGATGGATAAATCCCTGAGGACACTTAAAGATTTTTGTGTTGTATATATTGATGATATTATTATTTTTTCTACTAACTCTTCTGAACATTTGAAGCATTTAGAACTTCTCTATAGTGCTATCAGAGATCGTGGAATTTGTTTATCTGCTAAAAAGATGGTTATAGGATAAGAAGAAATTGATTTTCTTGGTTTAGTGTTATTAGAAGGAAAGGTGAAATTGTAGAATCATATTCTAAAACATATCAATGAGTTTCCTGATATTTTGATAGGAAAGAATGTGATTCAAAGGTTTTTAAGATGCTTGAATTATGTTTCTCCTTTTTACAATGGCTTGGCAAAAGATTCAAAAAATAGTTGAAAGAAGGAGCAGCAGAATGGACAGATGAATTAACAGAGATTGTTAAAAAGATAAAAGAAAAATGCCAACATCTTCCTACTCTGCACATGCCTAAAGAAGGCTATCCTTTAATTTTGTATACTGATGCTTCTGATGAAGTTTGGGGTGTTGTATTATTGCATACATGCATGCATGCATGCATGCATGCATGCATGCATACATACATACATACATACATACATACATACATACATACATACATATATATATATATATATATATATATATATATATATATATATATATATATATATATATATCGAATGGAATTGGTTAATGATCTTTTCTTAGGTTAAATTTGTATATTAGAAAGATTCCATTTTATTTTAGTAAGTTAATTAGTTTTTTTTCTAAATTCAACACTGAGATTGCTATGTTGTAGTAATTGAGTTATTTAATCAAGTAAACCTTCTAATTTAATTTGTTGTCTTTTTGAAATATGTTATTTGAATTTCTAAAATAGTTTCTATAAATTTATTTAATTCTTTATTTAAAAATATTGTTGCATTACTTACGGAATAAACAAATAGGATATTATCATATATCCAATTCTTTATTAATTTATTAAATTCTATTAATTGGAATGATGGCCAAATACTTTGTTTGGTAGCAATTTATTATAAATAGAAGTTTTAATTATCCATTAACCCTTGGTAACGTCATTATGCTTAGAGATAATTTATTAATTTTTTAGTGAATTAAATGTCCTAGCTTTTCTTGGTAAATGTGTCATAATAGCCTTGAATGGAAAACATTAGTGTTCTAGGTTTAAATGATAACCTTACTTTGTTAACCAAAATATGTCTATTAGTGTCATGACTAGAGTCGTTTAGTAAGATCTAGTTTAAATTTCTTGTTACTTATAATGTCGTGAGAGTGACACATCTTCTATTTGCACTTAGATAACCTAATGGAGAAGTCAACTTTAAGTGTTTTCCTTTTTGTCAACACATGGTTGTAGATGAAAACATAGGTAAAAGTTTTCAATCTTTCAAAGATGAGTTGAATTTCAATAATTTTAATGTTCTTAAAAAAATGTATTTACGCTTGTGTATGCCCTCCTATACGATTGTGTACGGGTGGGAATTAAAGGTTTTTACTACAATGTTTGTTAAAAATGGGTGTGATAAAGCACAAAAATGTGCATATTTGGTGAGTCGGTCCATAACAACCATGATGCCATTTTTTCTTTTAAGCCTAGGCAAACTTGTGATGAAATCCATAAATACCTCATCCCACCTTTGGCTTGGAATAGATAAGGGTTGCAATTCATAATCAAAGTCTTAATTGTATCCCCTTTATTTTGCTAGCATACCATGTGTTGTGCTACAAATTTATGAACATCCCATTTAAGCCCATGCCAAAAGAAATCTTGTTTAATTATATACATCTTCAAGAATCCTAAGTGCCCACCTTTTGGAGAAGCATGTACTTTTGCCAAAATCTTAAACTTGAGAATGACACGCCTTCTATTTGTACTTAGATAACCTAATGGAGAAGTCAACTTTAAGTGTTTTCTTTTTTGTCAACACATGGGTGTAGAGGAAAACATAGGTAAAAGTTTTCAATCCTTCAAAGATGAGTTGAATTTCAATAATTTTAATGTTCTTACAAAAAAATGTATTTACGCTTGTGTATGCCCTCCTATACAATTTTGTACAGGTGGGCATTAGAGGTTTTTACTATAATGTTTGCTAAAAATGGGTCTGATAGAGCACAAAAATGTGCATATTTGGTGAGTCGGTACACAACAACCATGATGACATTTTTTCTTTTAAACCTAGAAAAACTTCTGATGAAATCCATAAATACCTCTTCCCACCTTTGGCTTGGAATAGATAAGGGTTGCAATTAATAATTGGAGTATTAATTGTATCCCCTTTATTTTGCTAGCATACCATGTGTTTTGCTACAAATTTATGAACATCCCATTTGAGCCCATCCCAAAAGAAATCTTGTTTAATTCTATACATCTTCAAGAATCCTAAGTGCCCACCTTTTGGAGAAGCGTGTAATTTTGCCCAAATCTTAAACTTGAGTTCCTACATAGGTACAACCTATCCTTATACCATAAAGCATTCACTTTCCTTGCAAATTTTTCTAACATGCTTGAATCTTGTTGGATTTTTTTCAATGAGAGTTTGAGTATCCATGTCCTTCTCCCACTCTTCATTCACCTTATCCACCAAATCTACCATGCGATATGGAAATGCCATACAATAGTGACTTTGTCGGTTCATCCCTCCTAGATAGAGCATCGGTCACAACATTCTCCTTCCCTTTCTTATATATGATCTTGAAGTCATATCCCAACATCTTTATGACTCATTTTTGTTCTTTAGATGACAACCTCTATTCCAAGAAGTATTTGAGACTATCATGATCTATCTTTAGCTTAAAGTGTCTACCTATTAGATAAGGTCTCCATTGTTTGATTACATGTCAAATAACCATCATTTCCTTCTTATAAATTGGCTTCAATAGTTTCTTACCTTTGATTTGGTGACTCTAAAATGCCAAGGGAGTTTCCTCTTGCATGATTACTATTCCTTTGCCATGCCTAGAAGCATCACATTCCATAATGAATGTTTTATAAAAAATTGGGGTAGCTAGAACTGGAGTTGTGCACATGGCTTCATTTTGCTTCTCAAATGCCCTAGTGGCTACCTCATTCCATTAGAAGGAATCCTTCTTCAACAAAGTTGTGATAAGTACTACTATGCTACCATAATTTACAATAAATCAATGATAGTGACCAGTAATCCCTAATAAACCCTATAGGTTCTTAACGGTCCTAAGAATTTTCCATTCTACTATGAACTTGATTTGTGAGGTTCCACCTTAACTCCCTCATGTGAAACAATATGACCTAGGTACCACACCTCTTTGACTCCAAAAACACACATGGATGGATTAGCATAAAGTTGATGTTGTTTAAGAATAACCAAGACCTAATTCACATGGTGCAAGTGTTCCTCCCAAGTTTTACTATATATTAAGATATCATCGAAAAATACCAAAACAAATTTCTATAGAAATGGCCTAAAGATAGAGTTCATCAAACTTTGAAAATGTAGATGGTACATTTGTGATGATAAAAGGAATCACCAAAAATACATAGTGGCCCTCATGGGTTTGGAAAGTTGTCTTATGTACATCCTCATCTCTAATTCTAATTTGATGATAACCCAAATAGAGATCAAGTTTGGTAAAATAAATAGCACCATTAATCTCATTTAACATATCATCAATTATTGGAATTGAAAACTTATATTTTATGGTGTACTTGTTGAGTTATCTATAATCAAGACACCTCTACCAAGTGTCATCTTTCTTGCACGCCATTACCACTAGAGAGGAGTAAGCACTCTAACTATGTCTAATAATACCTACCTCTAGCATCTTTTATACCATCTTCTTGATCTCATTTTTCTATACATTTGATTACCTATAGGGACTAATGTTGGATGTTTTTATGCCTAGTACAAGTTTAATAACATGATCATGATCTCTTTTAGGAGGCAATATTTTTGTTATATCTCCAAAAACTATTAAGTGACTATCTACAGTTGCTTGCAAATCTAGCAATGTAGGGGCCTCTAACTGATAGGATTCTAATGAAAACAATTGCCCACAACATCCCCCTTACCCCTTTGTTAAGAATCTTTTGCATTTGATGAGAGCTTATCATTTGTGGAGACCTTGTATGCAACCCTCTTAGTTTGATTATCCTTCTCTTAGGGTGAAAATGTATGAATATCTCTTGGAAGTTCATCTCAATTGTCCCTAACATGGTAAGCCACTTGACTATCAAAACAATGTATGTTACATCCATGGAGATAGAAAACGTAGGGAAATCAAGTATGTATTCTCTCATGGACAATTTAATACTATGGAATTTCCCTAAACAACTGACAGTGCCCCCATCTACAATCATGACCTAAAATTTTGGAGTTTGATAGATAAAATAATTTAGACAAGTAGCAAACTTCTTATTGATGAAGTTATGAGTGCTTCCTAAGTCTATCAATACTATTACTCTTTTCTTCAAGAAACCCACTACCATGAGAGTTTGTGGAGTGCCATTTTTATAATTTGCATGAAAAGAAATGGTTGGTTGGGTATCTCTTGATTCCTCATTAGGCTCATTACCAAACTCTAATATTTCTTGTTGTTGCACATATGTTATCTAAGGTTGTGATGTGGTTGTCATTGATGTCAACACTTTGGTTGGGTTGTCACTGATGTGGTTGTAACTGATATTGGATGTGATGTGGTTGTAACTAATTCCCATCTTGTCAATACTCAATTTGGACTATCTGATATGTTGTTGATATTGGATGTGATGTGGTTGTTGAAGTTCATGGTTGGATGTCATGCCTTAGTTAATGTATAATTGAGTATGATGATATATTAAGATGGGAATTAGAAGTATCAAGATGACACATTAAGATGGGAATTAGAAGCATCAAGAAGATATATTAAGATGGGAATTAGAAGTATCAAGATGACACATTAAGATGGGAATTAGAAGCACTTCTAAAGATGTTTGAAATGTCACAAGAAGGTTCTAGTCTCTGGAAGTTGATGAATATTTCTACTGAAGGAAGCTGCCAGGGAGACTACTTGGGAAAATGTTCCGCATTCCTCCACGTTTGAAGATATGATCATGTGGTTCAGAATCTAAGTTCAATATGTTGTAAAAGTGTTATATCCAAGAGATAAATTTTGTATACCTTTAGCAATAAAAGTTATGAGTGACAGAGTTCCGGTATGTGCTTTGGAAGAGTAAAATGATGATGAAACCCTGTTGGAATGCTCCACATTCTTTTGGATGTGAAGATTTGTCAATGCAATTTTGTGAACATGTTTAGGGAGGATCAATGCATACTTATGTAAAGTATCTAGTGATTTGATGTGCCGCAAGCAATGTTTAATCTTCTATGTGTACCGTCAAGTTGAAATGACTGATGTGCTACAAGTTTCATGTGTTCTTACTTAAGGGCAGCCTATTTCAAATGAGCGTGACATGCATATGTTATTTTTTGAAGGATGACATTGTGAAGAATGTTTAGGACCAAGTTAAGTATGTGTTGGGGTCTGCAAGGCGAGTTTCTTCTCCTAGAGTAGCGTGTAGTTCATTTCTAGGCTTGTCCTCTACATGTTTCATGATGTGTGATCTCTGGCTGACTTGTAAATTGTATTATTCTTGTTGTATTGGCCAACTTGTAATGTAATCAATGTAATATCATGTATATATTGTGAACCTAGTTGATCTAGGTGGTGCATGATTACGAAATGAAGAATATGTATGTGTAAAGAGAAAAACATGAACATGTTATGCATTCTGATGTGCGACTGAAGGAGAAAGAGCATAAGCAATTAGGGTTGTCCCGATTCATCTTGAAGACATTTTTGTGATAGGAGGGAAGTGAAGAGTGTGCCTAATTGATTATATCATTAGAAGAAGTAGAATTGCAATCATCAAAGGTGTGAGCTTCAATGTCAGTTGTTAGGCAGTAGACGAATTGCCATACTGTGATCATTTCTGAGTTCATTCTTAGTTTAGGGAGTAGTTGCTTCCTTGGGTTGTAGCCCTAAAACAAAGTCTTCAGGGAGTAGTAGCTTCCTTGGGAGTGACCCTAAAATAAAGTTAGCAGGGAGTAGTAGCTTCCTTAAGAGTGACCCTAAAACAAAGTCAGCAAGGAGTAGTAGCTTCCTTGGGTTGTTGCCCTAAAACAAAGTTGTAATTTTTATAGCAGTGAGCTTCATATATTGTGGGTTAATCCTCACCGTGGTTTTTCCCCTTTTGGGGGTTTTCCACATACATCTGGTGTTATGTGTTTATGTGCATTGTGTTCATCTTTCATGCTTATGTTAATGCTGTAATGTCTAAGTTTTAAGCTGCTCTGGAAGAATTGAAGGTTGTTTGGATACTGATTCACCCCATCCTCTTAGTATCCTGGTGTGTCAGTAATTCGTATCAGAGCCAAGTTACTCAGAAGAAGCTTAACTACTTGAGGAAGGTCTAGGATGGCTCATAATGGATCTCTCAATATACCTATGTTCGATGGAACAAATTATTCCATTTGGAAGCTGAGGATGGAAAACTATATATCTTATCTAGGGTTTGGTGTATGGCAAGCTATCAAGAAGGGTTACACTGCTCATGCTTCTGAGCCTACTGATGCTAATGAGATCAAGTCGTATGACAACAATGCCAAGGCAAAGAGTGCTATCATGAGTTGGCTATCTATTTCAAAACATCTAAATATAATGAGCTGCAAATCTGCCAAGAATGTCTGGGTAAAACTTGAAAGCATTTATGAAGGAGACAGTAGAGTAAAGCAAGCCAAGATGCAAATCTTTAAGAGCAAATTTGAAACCATAAGGATGACAGAAGATGAAGACATTTCCAGTTATATGCTCTGAGTGGATGAAATAGTTAATGGCATCATAGGTCTTGGTGGTGAAGTGAAAGAAGATGAAATTATGAAGAAGGTATTGAGAACTCTTCCCAAAACTTATAGTCATAAGGTATCTGCTATTGAGGAGACTCAAGATTTGGATAAATATATAGTAGATCAATTATTTGGCTCTCTCACAACATTTAAAATGAGAGAATTTGACAAAGGTGCTCTAAAGATGGAAACAACATTCAAAGCAAGTAAGAAGACAGAAGATGTAGTTGATCAAGATGATGACCTTGATGGGGTAGAAGCAAAATTTGTAAGAACGTTGAAGAAAGGCATAGGAAAATACAAAGGTAAGTTACCTTTCAAATATTTTAATTGTAGAAAGATTGGTCATTTTGCTTCTAAATGTCCATTTAAAGAATCAAAAGGTAATAACAAAAGAGAGAAGCCCAAAAGAAGTTTGTATTCCATGGAGAACAATTGTTCCTCAAAAGATGAGGATCATAATGATTCAAATGATGAAACACTTTTCATGGCCTTGAATGTTGGTGACAAAAAGGATGATCTTGGAAAATTTGAACATTTTGATACCTTGTAAACTGACCAAAACAATGATAAATCAATGGTTGTGTGGACTGCCTTTCATGCAAAAGAAGTCAAAGCTTGGGTAATTGACAGTGGTTGCTCTAATCACATGACTGGTGACAAGGAGAAGTTTATCACCCTCAAGAAGTAGAATGGTAGAGTTGTTAAGTTTGGTGGTGATGAGTCAGCAAAAATATGTGGCAAGGGTGCAATTACTATTGATGGGAAGAACAATACTGAGGATGTCCTCTATGTCAAAGGGCTAAGCGCAATCTTCTTAGTGTTAATGAGATGTGTAGTAAAGGATACAGTCCTACCTTTCATGCTAAAGGTTGTGAAATCAGGAAGGCAAGATCCATAAAACTAGTTGCAGAAGGTATCAAGTTATATGGAGATATCTATCATCTAAAGGAAGTAAATGGAAGAACATGCTTATTGGATCAATCTGGTGAGTATTGGTTGTGGCACAAGCAAATGGGACACATCAACTTTGATAATATGGTAAAGATCAACTCTATTCATGCAGTGCAAGCCTGCAAACACATTATGCAAGGAATGTCAAATGGGAAAGCAGACAAAGACAAATTTCAAGAGAAAGGAGTACTCTTCTTCAATGCCATTGCAACTGATTCACACCGACTTATGTGGCCCTACAAGAATAAAGAGTCAACAAGGTGAGAGGTATTTCATGTTACTTATTGATGATTATTCTAGAATGACTTGGCTTACTTTCTTAAAAGAAAATTTAGATGCCTTTGATAAGCTTAAGGTTTTCAAAGCAATGGTTGAGAATGAAATGGATGTTAAGATCAAATATTTAAGGTATGATAGAGGAGGTGAGTTTACTTCAAATGAATTTGAAAAGTTTTGTGAAGATCATGGTATTAGGAGACATCTGTCAGCTCCTAGGAGCCCTCAGAAAAATGGGGTAGTGTAAAAGAAGAATAGGACTATGCAAGAGATGGCTAGGGCAATGTTGAAAGATGCAAATCTACCTGACATAGACCCCTTATGAGCTATGGTATGGAACACCTCCCACCATCATATACTTCATGATCTTTAGTAGAAAATGCTACATCAAAAGAGATGAAGAAGACCTAGAAAAGTTTGATTCAAGAAGTGATGAAGGGATCTTTCTTGGTTACTCAACCAGAAGCAAGTCCTATAGATGCCACAATAAGAGGTTGGGAAAGATGATTGAAAGCACAAATGTCAAGGTAGATGAAGACTTGTATCAGATCCCATAAGAAATAGAGGACTCCGGATCTAATATATTTCCCTGCATTGAAGAAAAAGAAGAGAAAGAAGAGGAGCAGGAACCAAAGCAGATTTCCAAGACTCTAGCAAAGTATGTTCAAAGGAACCATTCAACAGATCAAATCATTGGAGATAAGAATGAAGGTGTGTAGACTAGGAGAAGGTTTGAAAATACGTGTAAGTGAATTTATGTCTATTATCAAAGGTAGAACAAAGATTATGGATGGTTGAAGGTAATGGAAGAAGAATTGAATCAGATAGAGAAGAATCAGACATGGGAATTGATTCCTAAACTAGCCAATAAGAATGTTATAGGAACAAAGTGGGTGTTCTGGAACAAGATGAATGAAGATGATGAAGTTGTGAGAAACAAAGCAAGGTTGGTATGTAAAGGTTATTCACAAGTTGAAGGCATTGATTTTGAGGAAACTTATGCTCCAGTAGCCAAGATGGAAGCAATTGGGATGTTTCTAGCTCTTGTTGCTCACAAGAGCTTCAAAGTTTATTAGATGGATGTCAAGTTAGCATTTTTTGGATGGTCATCTAGAGGAAGAGGTCTATATTGAACAACTAGATGGGTTTCAATTGTTAGAAGATCTAGACATAGTGTGCAAAATCAAAAAGGCTTTGTATGGTCTCAAGCAAGCACCTAGAGCTTGGTATGCTAGATTGGATAAGTACTTACTTTATCAAGGATTCAAGAAAGGTACCACAAATAGTAATCTTTACATTAAGGAAAAAGAAGACATGATTCTAATAGTTGCAGTATATGTTGATGATATCATCTTTGGTGGAGAAGATAGTATGTGTAAGTGGTTTGCAGAAGATATGCAGAAAGAATTTGAAATGTCTATGATTAGTGAGATGTCTTTCTTCCTTGTGCTTCAATTTTCTCAGCTGGATGCTAGCATTTTTATTTCTCAGGCTAAGTATGTTAAAGAGATGTTGAATAAGTTTGGTATGGAGGATTCCAAACCAGTAAGTACTCCTATGGTTACTAGTTGTCACTTGAGCAATAATGATGAGTCTTCAAAGGTTGATCAGACTCTTTATAGATCTATGATTAGAGGATTGTTGTACTTGACTGCTTCTAGACATGATATTATGCATGCAGTATGTGTGGTTGCCAGATATCAAGCTAATCCTAAGCAAACACATAAGAAGGCAGTAAAAAGAATATTTAGATAATTGAAGGGAACTCTAGATTATGGCTTATGGTATCCTAGAGGTAATGACTTTGATCTAAGTGCCTACACTGATGCTGATTAGGCTGGTAGTGTTGATGATAGAAGTACAAGTGGTGGTGCTTTCTTCTTAGGAAGCAAATTGGTCTCTTGGCAAAGTAGGAAGCAAGACTCAGTGTCCTTATCCATAGCAGAGGCTGAATATATTGTTGCAGCATCTTGCTACACTCAATTGCTTTGGATGAAGCAGACTTTGAAGGACATAAAGGTGATGTATGATGAGCCTATCCCTGATTTGTGTGATAATACTAGTGCTATCAATATTTCCAAGAATCCAGTGATGCATTCCAGAACCAAGCATATATCAATCAGGTATCACTTTTTGAGAGAGAAGGTTGCAGAGAAAGAAGTGAAGTTGGAAACAAAGGATCAGATTGTAGATGTTTTTACAAAGGCTCTTGCAAAGGATACTTTTGAGTATCTCCAGAAGAAGTTAGGGGTAATTGCCCCTCCTTCTAACTAGATGCATGGTTGGTGCATCTATCCAGGGGGAGTAATTCCTGCTATATCTTTTTCCTGGACTGATGGTGGCTACCTCTCAGGGGAAGTAGGTAGTGGTTGTTACTAATAGGGAAAGTTGAAAAGAAGAGTTTGTTACCCTTTGCCCTTGATGTCAAAGGGGGAGAATGTGCAAGTGTGTGTTTCCATCAATGCCAAAGGGGGAGATTGTTGCACATATGTTATCTAAGGTTGTGATGTGGTTGTCATTGATGTCAACACTTTGGTTGGGTTGTCACTGATGTGGTTGTAACACTCTTGTCAACACTCTATTTGGACTATCTGATATGTTGTTGATATTGGATGTGATGTGGTTGTTGAAGTTCATGATTGGATGTCATGCCTCGGTTAATGTAGAATTAAGTATGTTGATATATTAAGATGGGAATTAGAAGTATCAAGATGACACATTAAGATGGGAATTAGAAGCATCAAGAAGATATATTAAGATGGGAATTAGAAGTATCAAGATGACACATTAAGATGGTAATAAGAAGCATCAAGAAGATATATTAAGATGGGAATTAGAAGTGTCAAGATGGCACATTAAGATGGGAATTAGAAGTGTCAAGATGGCACATTAAGATGGGAATTAGAAGCATCAAGAAGATATATTAAGATGTAAATTAGAAGTATCATGATGACACATTAAGATGGGAATTAGAAGCACTTCTAAGGATGTTTGAGCTATCACAAGAAGGTTTTGGTCTCCGGAAGTTGATGAAGATTTCTATTGTAGGAAGCTGCCAGGGAGACTACTTCGAAAAATGCTCCGCATTCCTTCGTGTTTGAAGATATGATCATGTGGTTCAGAATCTAAGTTCAGTATGTTGTAAAGGTGTTATATCCAAGAGATAAAGTTTGTATACCTTCAGCAATAAAAGTTATGAGTGACAGAGCTCTGATCTGTGCTTTGGCAGAGTAAAATGATGATGAAAACCTGTCGAAATGCTCCGCATTCCTTCGGATGTGAAGATTTGTCAATACAATTTTGCGAACATGTTTAGGGAGGTTCAATGCATATTTTTGTAAAGTATCTAGTGATTTGGTGTGTTGCAAGCAATGTTTAATCTTCTATGTGTACCGCCAAGCTAAAATGTCTGATGTGCTACAAGCTTCACGTGTTCTTACTTAAGGGCGACCTATTTCAAATGAGCATGACATGCGGATGTTATTTTTTGAAGGATGATGCTGTGAAGAATGTTTAGGACTAGGTTAAGCATGTGTTGGGGTCTGCAAGGTGAGTTTCTTCTTCTAGAGTAGCATGTAGTTCATGTCTAGCCTGTCCTCTACATGTTTCATGATGCGTGATCTTTGGACGACTTGTAAATTGTAATATTCTTATTGTATTGGCTGACTTGTAATGTAATCAATGTAATATCATGTATATATTGTGAATCTAGTTGATCTAGGTGGTGCATGATTGTGAAATGAAGAATATGTATGTGTAAAGAGCAAAACATGAACATGTTATGCATTATGATGTGCGACTGAAGGAGAAAGAGCATAAGCAATTAGGGTTGTCTTGATTCATCTTGAAGACATTTTTGTGTGTAGTGCCCCTCCATTCTCACCGTGGATGTGCAAGTAGTTGGCTTTGGAACTTGGAGATGAAGGTAAAATAATAGGGATATTTAGAGGTTGCAGGCACTAGGCATCGACTCCACCTGAATTGGCGAGTCTGAGCATGCCTTGAATCCAATGGATCAGTTGATCAAAAATAACACTTGGTCCCCTACCCTAGTCATCATCCTCGAAGAGGATGAGTCTCTGGTTTGATACCTTGTCAGTACTGTCAGTGGTCAGTCAGTGTTGCTTGAAGTGTTGCTTTTAACCCTGGATAGTGGTCAAGTAATTATTTTGGCACTTGGTTTAATTTATCTGATAATATGCCTATGGTTATTTTATATATTAAAAAGATTTGGGGTGTACTTTGATAAATAAATATATAAATTCTCTACTCGAATACATTTCCTGATGTCTCTTAAAGCTATGTAGAAAATGAAAATACTAGTTCAAATATGAAAACTACCAAAACACTCAAAAAGTGAGGAGACTGTCACAAGTTCAACATTGTTATGTCGGGATTCAGATTACGATGATTCAGATTCTGATCCAGTCGACTCTATTGATTCAATAGTCTCTTTGCCCTTTTATATCCATTTTGTCCACCAATCTTTAACTTCCACCCTTTGGTCTTGGCATCTCTTTTTCTCACCCACCCACTATAGGGGAAAGGGCAACGAATGGTAATGGATAGAGCTAGAGATTAGTAGTTGACAGTCGAATGGCTTACTCCTTTTTACACTTGATGTCCTAAGTAGCACTATGGAGAGACCAAGTCTTTTATAAGTCAAAAGGCCTTCTCTCCAACTGATTGAAGGGAATGCATTGTGACCTTCCTTAAATTTGAAGGACGATTATACATTCTCTCTTGGTACATTTTGGTGTTGGTTAGAAAATTTACGTGAAGTATTATAGCCTATGATCATGAAGACTTTGTTGACTATGTGTTGGTCCTTCCATAAAAATATACTTATCATCGGACTTCAACGAATTAAAAAATATATATATGTAATTTGATTAAGCGATAGGGTAAAATGGAACAAAAGATTTCTAAAGCTAGTTTTTAAGGAGTAGTAAATCGGTCCTAGGTAAATATTATATGATTACATGATAAAAATTAAACAAATCATCTTGGGACTGATAAGATAAATGAGACGATAAAAAAAATGTTTAATATTGAAGTGTGGTCTCATGTCACTATTTCTTATACAAGAAAAATGCATAGCGACACGCCGTTCAACCATGACACATGATTATATAATGTGGGTACTCTGGAAAGTAGTGAAAAAAAAAGGTTATAGGCAGCCTGCATTAGAGGAAGCTACGGGATATAGCACGAAGCTTCTCAAGCCAGGAGTTAGATAACCATGGTAATTCCATACATGAGGAGTCACGATCTCTTGAGCATTCTGTCAATAGTTCGTGAGTCATCTCTATCTAACAAAATCCTTGTTGTAAAGGTAAGTGCCTCTCCAATCTATTTATTTCTCTTCTAAATAGAAAGTCAAAGGCCGGGATATAATGTCCAGTAATTTGTGCTATGTTTGTTACTATTTCTTGCTTCTTCCCTTCTTGGTTTCCAATAGTTGTAGCTGTAAAGATTAAAGGAATTTAATAGTTAATCCTTGGTTCTTTTCCATGTAGAATCTTGTTCTTTTCCATGCAAAATATTGTTATTTATCATGCACTTGTTTTATTCTATGAGATGATGTCTCTTTGAGGCATTCTATCAAATATTCTATGCTTCTACATTTTCTATTTTTGTGATCATTGCAGTCCATGAGACTACTTTTCTTTGGGGTATTTTGTCAGGCAGTTCATGCGCCTTTTCTATTCTTCCACATTTTTCTTACATCATCTAACAAAATTGCAATAACAACTACATCATCTAACAAAAATAAAATTCCCTTCTATTATGCTTGAAGGATGTCCCTTCATTGATACTAGAGATCCGACACTACACATTATTATAGTGCAAGCCTATTTTTCAGATTGCTTCTTTTAGCATCACGAATAACCCCCACGAGAAAATTGTCCCTGTTTAAAACAATGGAAATGGTTCACATCTCTCACAACAGTTTCTCTTGCAATAATCTTGGAGATAAGTTTCATTACAAGGTGGCAACTGGCATATAATCAAAGGTTCTAAACAACTCTAAAGTTGCTCTACGAGACATGCCTATCAAACCAAATGGAAGTGCAAACTTTTCACTATGATGGCAGACAAATAATTCCTTTTCCCCTCTTCCACAACATTAAGTAATGTCTTGAATCTAGACAATATCATTAATATTATACTCATGACCATTTCAGCTGCCAGTTACCTTTTTTTATTAGTTTGATTTTGGACCTTTTTAAATGAATGCATGTTATAATTATTATGGTAATCTTCATAAGATTGTAGATAGGGTTGACCAAGGTAAAAGGCTAGTTAAATCTAGAGTGCATCCTTGAGATAGAGAGATATTAGGTTAACTTTTAAACTTATTGTCATTTTGATTACTTGGTGTATTTTTCAAAAAAAAATGTGTGCCATCTTTCATTGGGCGGCTAGGATAGAGGTGCCTAGGAATTTTAATAAAACACATTAAGGCTTATGATTTTCTTGATTTGAGGCGGCCAAAATAAGTAGAAATGTGCCTCATTTAAGGGATGACTTCTCTGCATATGATTGTTGGTCTTGGACAACAATATGCGTGTTTTAAACTCTCATTTGATATTGTAATTTCCTCAACTGTTCATTTTATCCAGCTACCTATGAAGTGAATTAATTGCATTGGTTTCTCTTTCCTCAGTGAGTTAGCGACTTTAAGATTTGAAATGAAACAAAGCTATTTAGTTGTGAATATTTGAGTTGAAAATAAGAATAAGTTAGTTATTGTAAACCCATTGTAAGGTGGGAGTTGTAAATACTATTCGTGGAAATGTTTAAGGCCTCCCCACTATTAACCAAGATAGGAAGTACACCTTATGACTTGTCAGTTTTGTGTGATGACAATTATCGATTGTGATAGTGATCATGGTTAAATGTCAAGATCTCATTACTAGATGAGGACAATAATTATTGCATCAAAAGTCATTGCTCTATACTACTTGAATAATTTGTGAACTTACATGTGTAAACTAGGTGACAATCTAATCCTAACTATGTCATTCTTGATGAGGTAGTCAAACCATTTATTTCTTATATCAGCTAGTATTAAGTAGATTTAGAAAATTGAGTTGTGATGTGGATTATTATCTTGGGTGGACTATTCGTTAAACATTATTACCTTAGTAAAAATCCTATTGAATGTCAAGATATCATAGTGAGATGATTAGGACATTCTTATATTGTGGGGCTTGATGACCATTGAAATGTGTAACAAGATTTTATAGACCTATTAAAACAAAAAGGTAGTGATGGACATTGTCATTCTTTGGCTTGCTAGAAGGGAACATTACAGTAGCGCAGTCGAGGAACCTTAGAGGATCTAGGACATTATTATTATTATGTTATGTTATACATTCTATTGTTATTTGATTTCTTTTATAAAAAAATTCATTAAATTGATCTAGTTTAGTGTTGTCCTCTGGGGTTCCTTGGCGGGGGCGTTACACCTGGTATCAGAGCCCATGTTCGCACACTGGGAGCTCTGGAGTACTTGAGCCTTCTATGTTTCGATGTGTTTGGCGTGAGCTTGTTATATTGTTTTTATAGTCTTGATTGCTTTCATACCTTAGCATGGCATTAGTGGGTTAAGTTACAACCCCATGCTTAGAAATCATGGAGGAAATAGCCTCCTTGGCCTTACCTTACTCAATGGGACTAGAGTGTTGACCTTGGTTGAGAGTCTCCCATGGTTAAGAGTGATCACTCTCCCATGTTATAAGACGGGGGTAGGAATGTTCTTCCTTGTGTGTTTGTGGGTTGAAGGTAACTTGGGTTGCCTAATTACCCTTTCTTGGACATGCTCTTCTTGTGTCTTCCTTTATGTTGCTAGTAAATGAGATGACCCTAATTGGTCATAAATTACTCTTGTAATTCTTTCTTGTATTAAAGATGTAAAGGATGAAAGTGTGTAGATGTTGCGTATGTGGATAGATTAGAATGAATGTTGCATGCTTTCTTGTAAGTGATGAATCGTTGCTGAAATGGGTGTGATATGACCAAATTTTGCTTGTAACCTCTTGATGTGCTAGATTAATGCACTTATCATCCTTTAGTTACAAATTAAAGTAATTGGTGCATTAATGGTGCCTTAAACTTCCCCTTAGTAGAATTTGCATGTTTGTATGATGAATATTGGATGGCATGTAATGTCTTGACTAGAGATGAAATCTATCTTCTCTCCTCTTCTTAGATGTCAATAGTTGACAAGATGTTAGAATAATGGCATATGGATTTAATTAGTATGTTAAAATTCCAATAAGTAAAAGAGTTAGTGAGATAGGAGTGAAGAAGACCATATGCTTGTTATGGTTATGTCTTGAAGGTGATTATATGTTAATTAGTGCCTCCTTGTTTAATGAGCTTGAATGAGGATGGTAATTGCTTAGTGGATATATCTTGTTGATGAGATTTGATCTCCTCTATTGCATTGTGATTTTAATGAGATCATATAGGTGAACACTTGTACTTTAATGCAAACTAAAAATAGTGAATGCTAAAGTAATAAGAATGTTACATATCTTGCTTTGAGTGAGCAGTTGAATGCCATTGACATAGCCAAGGTTACTTATGCTTATATGTATGGATGTGAATGTTAAGAAATGACTAGGGGTCCTCAACCAAACTCATCTAATTGTGTTGCTAGTTCTCATTTTCTTGTGAATGAATGATATTATTGTGAATTGTGATATGGTGTCGCATTATGTGTTATTATGAGATGAGAGTGTAATGGTTGTAAAATGAGATGTATATCATTATGTGAATACAGAAGTGAATGTAATGATGATTGTGAAGATGTTACTTATGGTAGTGATGATGCTATACATGTTCATGCACTATTATATTATGTTGAAAACATTGCAAGTGAATCTCTGATGATTATGTCTTGATGTTTATAAGTGGAAATGGGTCTTAGGAATATTTGAATTTGGTGTTTAAAATGAATGTAGTTTAAGCGATGTTTGCAAGGAGGGTGATTTAGTTCTCTCCTTTGGGTTGTACCTAATAGGTAATGATATGATTTTGGAAAAGGGAATCATATTGGTTATGGAAATAAATGAACTTATGGTATGTGATCTTTTGAAAGAAATGGAATTCAGTATGCAAATATAACCCCCTGTAAATGTGATAAACCAGTAACTGTGCATTGGTTGAGTGTTGCGAATACCCTGTACTTGCTTTGTGTGCCCATGGGATGGTGATACTAGGTACCCATCCATAGGGAATATGTTGTAATTTAGGTGTGGGATTAACCATACCATTATGTGTGCTTGTATGTTTGTTACCTGATTAAGGGCCAACCCAAGTGTGGTTGAAATTTATATATATGAGAGTAGCCAAAAGTTGGTTTCGTAGATTCTTTTCTTTTGGTTCTCTAGTCCCTCAATCCATGAAGGGGTAGTAGTAGCCACAAGGTTCCTTGGGCGGGGTGTGCAACGTACGCATATTGCGGTGCAGAGCGGTCCCAGCTCAACTGATGCCGAGGAAAGTACTCACTACTTCCCCTTGTGATGGATCAGGGTACTTGATCCATATGTGCTAGCCTAACCCCCATAGTTCTTGAGCATATTGATAGTATTTCTTGGATGATCATCTACCTTGTCTTCATGAAAGGTATGATATGCCACATGAGTGGTCAATTGGGGGTCGGAGTCTAGGGTGAGAGGGACCTGCATGGACAACCCAACTGGAATTATGTGATGACATGTGACGCCACTTGGGGGCTGGGGTCTAGGGTGAAAGGGACCTGCATGGACAACCCAAGTGAGACCATGTGCCCCATGTATATTTTGACGTCCAACATGTGGAGGGAGGTTTGTTACCCATGATGAGATGGATTTCGTATCTACACATGTTCTAACATGATGCAATAGGTACAATGCCACACCCCACTAATGTTCTGACACAGTGCTGGTGATGATGTCGTGTTGCTGATGGTAGCAAGCTAGGCTCGAGGACACGATGCCACATGCATAGACACGTGAAGGTGCACTATGAGATTATGTTATGATAGCCTACTTGTGTGATGAGCATAATGGGGCCTCGTACACTTGTAGAGGGATACTCATGTTTGCTTTCAACAGTGTTTGGGTCAGTGAGCATATGGGTATGTCCTAGCCATGTATACCTCTGGCTACGACGAGTACTTATGTGTGCCTTCTCCACGAGGTGTCTCTATGCGGGGTGTGTTCTGCGCATGCCTACTTCCGTAGACACACTGGCATGCAGCATATGACCAATACGTACCTTCTCTGGCTGGTGTATGACCATGCCGCGTTGAGACGCGATGTGAGATGTGGCCGAGGTGCACATCCCATGTGAGCAGCCAAGGAGTACATGGGTCACTTGGCTAGTCCATGCCACATGACGACGCAATGCAGAGTGTAGCTGAGGAGTACACTCTAACCCATGTGGATGGTGTGCTCACTCTGCGCCACATGAGGGATACTACCATAGCCTGACATTGTTCCCTCCTTCCTTGTTTGGTGGCTAGTATCTAGTCACGTAGTGTTGTACAGTGTAATTTTGAAAAATTTGTATATTCTTTATGGTATTGATGATTTTCTTTTGACTATGAAGGCCGACATTTTGTTTACGTTTGATTGCGATGGTTTAGCCACACCTTGTGATTTTATTTGCACGTAGCCCTCATGGTTACATTTGATTTAGTGTTGAAATTACACGCATTTCTTGCTTTATTGTTAAAATTAAATTTTTATTTGATCTTTCTTTATGACTTTTGTGGCTAAACTAGTTTATCCTTATTGTTTTCGATGTTGACCATGTGTCGTATTGTGATTCCTCTCCAAGGACATATGAGGCAGACTTGGTGAGTGTATATGAGGAAGCAGACGCAGGGAACCTTGAGGATGGGGGTATGTGAGGTAGTTATACAGCTAGGACCACTACCCACCTATGTGTGATGACTATCTCTTGGAGGCTAACCACCTTATACAACAAGAGAGAGGTCATTGTGGTCTTGTTTGGATGGTCTCACCCTGCGTGTATGGCATAACACCAACAAGCCACTGAGTGTGAGGTATGGATTATGTGAGATGGATATTAGCTCTTGGCTCATGGATTAATATGCTACTATCTGGTGTCTAGATGGACCCTTATGTAGTCTTGTGATGTGATTCCTGGTGATGTGAAATTGTGTGTATGTGAAGAATGTATGTTAAATCATGAATATAGCACTTATGAAATGATAAATTGTGTTTCCATACTTCTAAAAAGGTGTAAAATCATGATCTTTTTTGAATATGTTATGAGATTTAGTGTTGTAAAATGAATAAAGTGGAATGTCTTGATGGATATTTAATGAAGAATGTGTGCCTGGTGTGTATAATTATGTTGTGTTTTATGGAAGTGTAGCATTCTAAAGTATTCATTGCTTAAGAGTGTATTGGAAGAGGAATTGTAATTTAAGGGTAAAGAAAATGAAATGGTAATGCATTTGAAATTGAATATTTTTATATGTTTCTGTTATGAGAAATTCTGCTAGCTAGGACTAAAAGGGTGCAATGTTTTCTTTGTTCTGAAAGAAACTGATTGGTGTTTATGCTAATATGTAAGGATTTTGAGTGGTTATGTACTATGGAATCATTTTTGAATTGCAAGTCTTGATTGTGTTATTATTGTGGCATTGAAAACAAAAAGGACAGGGCATGTTTGAAATGGACTAGATAAGTATATATTCTTGTGAGATGAATTATTTTCATAGGCAAAACTAGTGTATATTATTTTGATGTAATAAATCAGCTTTGATGTTGGTAATAGAAATTTGCAGTACTAATGTGTTATGTTTCCACCCTAGTTTGTGACTTCCAGGAGTAAGTCAAGTTTTAGGGGGGGAGGATGTAGTGCCCCTCCATTCTCACCGTGGATGTGCAGGTAGTTGGCTTTGGAACTTGGAGATGAAGGTAAAATAATATGGATATTTAGAGGTTGCAGGCACTAGGCATCGACTCCACCTGAATTGGCAGGTCTGAGTGTGCCTTGAATCTAATAGATCAGTTGATTGGAGATAACACTTGGTCCCCTACCCTAGTCATCATCCTCGAAGAGGATGAGTATCCGGTTTGATACCTTGTCAATATTGTCAGTGGTCAGTCAGTGTTGCTTGAACTGTTGCTTTTGACCCTAGATAGTGGTCAGGTAATTGTTTTGGCACTTGGTTTAATTTGTTTGATAATATGTCTATGGTTATTTTATATATTAAAATGATTTGGGGTGTACTTTGATAAATAAATATATAAATTCTCTACTCGAATACATTTTTTGATGTCTCTTAAAGTTGTGTAGAAAATGAAAATACTTGCTCAAATATGAAAACTACCAAAACACTCAAAAAGTGAGGAGACTGTCACAAGTTCGACATTGTTATGTGGGGATTCAGATTACGATGACCCAGATTCTGATCCAGTCGACTCTATTGATTTAATAGTCTCTTTGCTCTTTTATATCCATTCCGTCCACCAATCTTTAACTTCCACCCTTTGGTCTTGGCATCTCTTTTTCTCACCCACCCACTATAGGGGAAAGGGTAGCAAATGGTAATGGATAGAGCTAGAGGTCAGTAGTCGACAGTCAAATGGCTTACTCCTTTTTGTTGTGCCTTGCATACATGCCCCATTTTGCCAAATGGAGAGCCCCCTCTTTTGCTTTGTCTTAGAGTCTCAACCTTTGTTACTTATGATGATGAGAAGGTGAATTTGTGCTTAGAGTGCATGATTTGTTCCAGATTTGAGTATTTTGCATGTTTGGAGCCATTTGATGTTGTGCATGATTGATTTGGTAGTGTCTTGAGTGGTCTTGTGCTTAAAAAATTATCATTTGTTGTCTTTTGCACTGAAATTGGGTGTTACTGCATTTTGCTCCAAATCTCATGTCACTAGATATTGCCTTTGAAATTGCGACTGCAGGATGTGTCAAGTTGAAATTCCTAGTTTCTAGGTCTTAGAGTTGCAAAATCGTGTCAAATTCCACTAGATTTCACTAAGGGATTCACCTACTTTCATCCTAACACATGGTCTTGAAGCCCTGATTTGGCTAAGTTTGAAACCTTGAAAATCCTGAAAAATGGCTAAGTCTGAAATCTGGATGAAATTCTATGGATCTGGAACCCATCTCAAACATCCTGAAAGTATATTTAAAAATATTTAAAGTATAAGTTACACTTAAATATATTTTTAAATATACTTTCACCCTGGGAAGTTCAAAATCTAGCGCTAAAAATGACCCCAACTGACTTTTGCGTAAAAACAACTCCTACCGACTTTTGCACTAAAAAACCCCCCAGCTGACTTCCCTCCAAACTACTGCTAAGTCGGCAGGCATCAAAAACCCCACTGAAGCAATTTGGAAAGAAAAGCGCTAAAAATGCATCCTACTAACTTGTGCTAAAAAGAAGTCTGACCAACTTTATTCACAAACTCACCAAAGTCCGTGCTAGCCAAAATCCCCGCTAACTCCTTAAAGCATCCTTAGCGCTAAAACCACTCGCCACAGACCTGTGCTAAAAAGTGCACCGACTGACCTATTCAATTAGTTAGTCTAAACCAAAATCCCCACTAGGTCAGTTGGAGGTGGAATCTCCGCTAGGTCAGTTGGAGGTGAAATCCCCGCTAGGTCAGTGACCCTCAAAATCCTCGCTTTTTGCACATTTTGGCCTAAAAACACATTTTTTGTAGGTGAAACTTAGATTTTCTTGGTGAATTTGGTCCGCACATCTATTTATCATATCATGATGGATCTTTTTACCAAGTTTGTGTGGATTTTTGGCATGTTTTATGATAATTAATGCTACTGCACATGAAATTTTGTGACCCCCAAAAATCTTGTTTTTTGTAAAAAAAAAGCTAGAAAAACATGAAATAAAAGTCTGAAAATGGATTCT
This sequence comes from Cunninghamia lanceolata, assembly GCA_027924645.1. NCBI lineage: Eukaryota > Viridiplantae > Streptophyta > Pinopsida > Cupressales > Cupressaceae > Cunninghamia > Cunninghamia lanceolata. The sequence goes on along the minus strand of BSBN01000918.1, from coordinate 5,382,184 downwards.
AATGACCACAAAAACTTACTAGATCAATATATTGGCCAAATGGGTACTTGAAAATACTAAAAAATTCAAAAAATCATGCAAAAATCACTAGGCTTGTGAAGAGGACTATAAGGAAGTAACATTAAGTTTGAGTTGTTTTTGACTGATCCATGATTGCAAATGGACATGTTTTGATCCAAATTGATGGGAAATGATTGTTTATGATGAAATTGATGCTTGGTCTTGTTGCTTGTAGGTCTAAGAGGACAAAGGAGCCAACTGGAGTTGTCTTGGAAGGATGAACATACAGAGGTACCCTGCTGACCCAGAGATGTAGAATTGGTATTTTATCAACCAAATTGTTGCTACACATGTAAAAGGAAGTCAGTATGATGTCCAAGATGATGGAGATAGGCCTCGAGAACTTAAAGACATAAAAGATCAAGTCTACTTCATTGTTGTTCCTGCAAATCCAGTCCAATGTCCAAGTGATCCAGTCCAAGGCCATAACTCCTAGCTATTTTATTAGAATTTAAACTTCTTAGACTCGTTGGAAAGATAAACTAATTATCTAGTTTGAGCTTTCGAGCCCCCATTCTGCTCCAAAGCCCTCCGAAAATGCAATTCACTACGATGTAGAAAATACCAAAATTTATATTTTCGATATTTTTCCAAAAATACCACTCAAATGACCCTAGACTAGATCACCAAGACATGCATACAGCTGTCCCAATAGTCCAGTCATCAAGAATCAGTCCAGCAAGCATCTAGTTGTATATACCTTCACCAAAATACTCCTTTTGATCCAGTCAGCACTTAGAATCTTGTGAATCTACATCAACTCAAGTTTTTGAGTGTCATGTGACTTTATTTTGGCTTTATTAGGCCTTGAAAATTGACTTTTCATTATGTACAACCAAATGGGTATCTATTTTGTCTAGATTCAATGTATTTGCAAGTTGTATTTTATCTTTTTCCTAAAGGACAAATGCAAATCTAAAAATGTAACAAATTGATGTACTTCATTAAATGCCATGTAATCTGGACCATTGGTGTTGAGTTAATCTCCACCGTCCATTGAAAACTCAGTATGGTGCCTTGTCTATAAAAGGGCCATCATTTTCTCTCATTTGTAAGTGAGATTTGATAATGAATTGCTGAGACTCTGCCAAAATACAGTTAATACAAAGCAAGTTTTGCAAGTTGCTGGGAATTTGTGTTTATGTGTTGTCTCATTTTGGTTTTCATGGTTCATATCAATCTGAATTTAATTAGTTGTGCTTTTGCAATTATGGGTAAATGTTAAGATATCTGATGAATGCTTTGGTCCTTACTATTAGTGCTTGCTGATGGTAAGTTGTTGTGTATAGTTAGTCTGGGCCCTGTCATTGAATATAGTTTGGTTGCACTCCACTAGTTAAGTTGCACCATTGTCCGGGTGTTTAATGAGTGAATGCAATTTCAAAATCATAAGGATCCTTTGAAGATTGCATCATTTCTTGCAACATTGTGGGTTTCCTATCCTAGTGAAACAGGAAATGGTTTATTGAAAGTATTTATCTATCTGCAACATTTTACCCAGTTGTAACTGTCACTTAGGATCTCTTATCCCCTCTCTCTCTCCTTTTCCTTTTACATTTTATTTATATCAAGTTTGTTAGGTTAGGTTATAAGTAGCATCTACATTACAAATCTGCTGAAAGTATCATAAGGTTTCTGCATGCATACTGTTGTCATATTCCATAAACCCTGCATTTTATGTAAGACCCCTTGTTGGCACAGCTAGACATACCACTGAGTCATTCCACACAAGATAAGACCTAGTTGTATTTTCCTTGGGGCAGTCTTATCTTGGATAGGATACCTTTTTCAAGAGAGGTGTGATACCAGCAATCATACCTACGTTGTGTGCTAAAACCACCATCAACAGAATTAGCGTTAGAAGGAGGGCTGAACCAAGATTTTATGCAGGCTTGCAATTTTGTTGGTTCACTGCACATGCTGAAATGAAGTGAATGTATAGAAAATTCTGATCCAATGGATACACAGAAGGGTTTCAGTCATGAGACTCCTTCATTTTTCAGAGGACCATCTCAGTAGTCATATCATGAAGAGAACTTCGAAGTGAACATCCCACTTTTCAAAGAAGTGTTAGATAGGTAGATCAGAGTGAAGTATCCTCCACTGACATTGCTTGATTTTAGCTCACCTCAGGTCTGCACTGTTCATCCTGGAGAGCTGCTGACAAGATTGATTGTTTAACTTTCCTCTAGAGGTTAGATCTGCATTTAAAAGGACTGCTCCCTATCTTTGAGATTTACAAGACTGAAGTGGGATATTCTCATAACAGACATATTTGGAGCAAGACAAGGCATGGAGGAGCTACAGTCTAGATGGATGCTAATGCATGCGGTCATGTTTCAATCAAGAACATCCAAAGAGCTGAGGCTGCAGAGGCTATAAATCCACCATTCATAGTTGATCACAGTAAAAAGGGCAGTCTGCATATGGAAAAAATTCAAGTTGTTCATCAAAGTACATATCCAGATGATGATGGTAGTCAATGCTTGTGGTACGCAGGTCACCCAACTAAGGAGTTTACAGTCCCTGACTAGTTAAAACCTAGTTTTCATTTATTGGACTTTGAAAATACAGTCCTAGCATGGTTGAAGCCTAGTTTTCAGTCACAGGACAGTAAATAGAGCAGTGTATAGGATCAAATTTCTGCTATTGAGAAGGGTGATAAGTTAGACAATGAAATAGACCTGATATATAGTCATGCTAAGAATGCTGATCAACAACTAGATGCTTCAAAGATATCAAGTTCTGAGTCTAAATTTGTTGCTACAGAGATGCAGTACAACAATTCATTACACTTGGCTGATAATTCTGAATATTAACAGCAGTTAGATCAGGTCAGATATATGCAGGAACAAGGAAAAATCAGTCCCCCAGATTAAAAAAATCATGGACAGCAGGGCAGGAAGAGCTCCAATCAGATTTTCCAATGAAAAATGATCAAGTTCTTGACTGTATCAGCTCACTATATCATCATGATCAGTCATATCAAGCTAATACAATCACTCCAATAGAGACTCTAGCTGAGTTAGATGAACAAAATCAGGATAGTATGCCACCTCAAAGTAACAAATTGACATCAAGAATCTACTTATAGAGGACGTAAGAGACCCTGTTGCTGCTACAGACAATGGATATGTAGCCCAAATAGAAGAGTTGGTTGATATGGAGGAAGAAAAAGGCTTTGTCCTTGCTGCAAATAGTGAATTGCCAACCCAATACCAGCCCTTAATTGAAACAAGAAGGTTGTTGATTGGTGCAAAGGAAGTTTTCTCAGAACATGTGACTGATTTTGATGAAGACAATTCAAGTTGATCATATATTCTCATCAAGTTGATTCCGTTCACACCTATAATAAAGAAGAATTTCATCTGACTGATGTTGATCCAATAATGACAGATGAAAGTAAAAATATGCAATCTGAGAATAAAAATCAAACTATCATGCAAAGTGATGGCTTGAAAGCATTTTCATGTCAATCACTTGATCACATTATTGAGTTGATATCAAGAATGAGCCAGGATATGTTATTACATGGAAATTCACCGCATATGTTAGGTTTTACTTTGGCCAATTCTTGCAGAGTTCATCCAGATGATCCACATTCTGAACAAAGTTGTCCAGACTTCCTATTTTCTTGAGAGGTTGCTGCAGCATTCAGTGCTCCAGAGGTATTTGATGAACATGATATGGCCAAACACGAGTTGAGACCTCCCAAAGATGAGAAGGTATTTGTTGCAATGCAACAAGGTGATCAACTTACATCTCCACTTGAGGGCACTGCAAATCATGTTGTATCTTCCCTTTCTCCACTTAGTTCCAATGATCAATTTGATTATGGTGATTTAGGTAAGACAACTTGCATTTGGATTGATCATGGCCCGAATGAATTTCCCCAACTACTGATTCTGCATGATTGGTACCCTGAACATGAACCTAGCCTACCCATACCCTAATGCTCAGAGTACAAAGATGAATTTGCCAGACTTAGGACATTGACCTGCACCTTGTTACTTATGCATGTCCTGAGAAATAAATCACAGGGAAGTGTAAATCCCTACTATCCAAAGCCACTTTACATAGTTCTACTTATTTTTAGTTAGGTTTTAGTTTGCTATTCTAGTTTAGTTTTTGCTTTCTATTTTGTCTTTTCTTTAGTTGTTAGTTGTTGCTCTCTGCTTGTTTTTCTTTAGTTAGAGTAGTTTGCTTTGTTTAGGTTAGTCACTTGTTTGCTTTTCTTTTCGCTTCTACACTTGCTCTACTTGGGTTCTCCATTTCTTGAATGTGGTGGCAGTCATGCAGACCTGCAAGTGGTCCTTTGTTGGGTAAGTGATTTGGAATTTTTCTTTGAGAAGCTGAAGTTCCTGCTTAGGTCTTCCTGTGGGTTTCGTTGTTGCACCAGGGAGTATGATGTATGTTCATGGGAAATGAATCATTAGTCGGTGCACCTGAAGTATTTTCTAACCATATATCTTTTACACTCTTAAGTAATCATGAGGTACCTAAGTGAGTCTTGATGATCTTGCATTAAGTGAAAAATCTAAGATCCACCTTTGCCGCCATCGGGAGTCCACACCCAGCTAGCTAAGTTATCACAAGAGTAGCGGTACTGCATTGTACTCTGTCAAATCTAAGCCCAATAGAACATCAAAGGAATGAAAAAGAAAAGAAATTCAAAATCACAATCACACACCATAACTCAGTTGGATGGACAATCAAGTAAACTCTACCGGGGCTATGGACGCCTGACCGACAGTAGGGCTCTGCTTGAGTGGAATTTTGAGACAAACCCGTTGGGGCTATAGATGCTCACTGGCAGTGGAGCAATGTCCAGGTACTTTAGAAGGTGTGTACTAATCGCGTAGCTTAATGTGAAGGATCTAGGATGAGCTTGGTCGCTAAGGGATGGGAATGAACTCAATTGCACACACTCAGGTTTTTAGAATATGGATGGCTGCACCGTGCTCTTAATTTCTACTTCTTTAATATGGTATCATATTTTTCTTGTTTAATATGTGGGAAACACAGAGATTCTAGGTTCAGAACTGACGTTTATCTTTGAAATGCTTTGGAGCATTTCCTAGCAGAGTCGCCATTTGTTGTGCCTTATACACACACCCCATTTTGCCAAATGGAGACCCCCCTCTTTTGCTTTGTTTTGGAGTCTCAACCTTTGTTACTTATGATGATGAGAAGGTGAATTTGTGCTTAGAGTGCATGATTTGTTCTAGATTTGAGTATTTTGCATGTTTGGAGCCATTTGATGTTGTGCATGATTGATTTGAAAGTGTCTTGAGTGGTCTTGTGCTTAAAAAATTGTCATTTGTTGTCTTTTGCACTGAAATTGGGTGTTACTGCATTTTGCTCCAAAATCTCATGTCACTGGATATTGCCTTTGAAATTGCGACTGCAGGATGTGTCAAGTTGAAATTCCCAGTTTCCAGGTCTTAGAGTTGCAAAATCGTGTCAAATTCCACTAGATTTCACTAAGGGGTTCACATACTTTCATCCTGACACATGGTCCTAAAGCCCTAATTTGGCTAAGTCTGAAACCCTGAAAATCCTGAAAAATGGCTAAGTCTGAAATCTGGTGGAACCTCAAAATTCTAGAATTTGCATATGAAATCCTATGGATCTGAAACCCATCTCAAACATCTTGAAAGTATATTTAAAAATATTTAAAGTATAAGTTATACTTAAATATATTTTTAAATATACTCACCCTAGGAAGTTCAAAATCTAGTGCTAAAAATGACCCCAACTGACTTTTGCGTAAAATAGCTCCTACCGACTTTTGCACTAAAAAACTCCCTGACCGACTTCCCTCCAAACTACCGCTAAGTCAGTAGGCATCAAAAACCCCACTGAAGCAATTTGGAAAGAAAAGCGCTAAAAATGCATCCTATCGACTTGTGCTAAAAACAAGTCTGACTGACTTTATTCACAAACTAACCAAAGTCCATGCTAGCCAAAATCCCCACTAACTCCTTAAAGCATCCTTAGCACTAAAACCACTCGCCACGGACCTGCGCTAAAAAGTGCACCGACTAACCTATTCAATTAGTTAGTCCAAACCAAAATCCCCGCTAGGTTAGTTGGAGGTGAAATCCCCGCTAGGTCAGTGACCCCCAAAATCCCCGCTTTTTGCACATTTTGGCCTAAAAACACATTTTTTCAAGGTGAAACTTAGATTTTCTTGGTGAATTTGGTCCACACATCTATTTATCACATCATGATGCATCTTTTTACCAAGTTTGTGTGGATTTTTGGCACGTTTTACAATAATTAATGCTACTGCACATGAAAGTCTATGACCACCAATTTTTTATTTTTTTTTGCAGAAAAGGCTAGAAAAACATGAAATAAAAGTCTACAAATGGATTCTAAAGACCACAAAAACTTCTTAGATCGATATATTGGCCAAATGGGTACTTGAAAATGGTAAAAAACTCAAAAAAAAAAGTAAAAATCACTTGATTTGTGAAGAGGACTATAAGGAAGTAACATTAAATTTGAGCTATTTTTTATTGATCCATGACTGCAAATGGACATGTTTTGATCCAAATTGATGGGATATGATTTTTTAAGATGAAATTGATGCTTGGTCTTGTTGCTTGTAGGTCGAAGAGGACAAAGGAGCCAACTAGAGCCATCTTGGAAGGAGGAACATACAGAGGTACTCTGCTGACCTAGAGATGCAGAATTGATATTTTATCAACCAAATTGCTGTTGTACATGCAAAAGGAAGTCAGTATGATGTCCAAGATGATGGAGATAGGCCTTAAGAACTTAAAGACATAAAAGTTCAAGTCTACTTCATTGTTGTTCCTACAGATCCAATCCAATGTCCAAGTGATCCAGTCCAGGGTCATAACTCCTAGCTATTTTATCAGAATTTAAACTTCTTGGACTTGTTGGAAAAATAAACTAATTATCTAGTTTGAGCTACTTAATTGCTAAGGCTTAATGCCAAGAAACCAACAAAGTTTTGAGCCCCCATTCCACTCTGAAGGCCTCCAAAAATGTAATTTACTACGATGTAGAAAATACCAAAAATTATATTTTCAATATTTTCCCAAAAATACCACTAAAATGACCCTGGACTGAATCACCAAGACATGCATACAATTATCCCAACAGTCCAATCATCAAGAATCAATCCAGCAAGCATCTAGTTGCATATACCTTCACCAAAATACTCCTTTTGATCCAATTAGCACTTGGAATCTCGTGAATCCACATCAACTCAAGTTTTCGAGAGTCATGTGACTTTATTTTGGCTTTATTAGGCCTTGAAAATTGACTTTTCATCATGTACAACCAAATGGGTATCCATTTTGTCTAGAATCAATGTATTTGCAAGCTGTATTTTGTCTTTTTCCTAAAGGACAAATGCAAACCTAAAAATGTAACAAATTGTTGTACTTCATTAAATGCCATGTAATCTGGACCATTGGCGTTGAGTTAATCTCCGTCGTCCATTGAAAACTTGGTATGGTGCCTTGTCTATAAAAGGGCCATCCTTTTCTCTCATTTGTAAGTAAGATTTGATAATGAATTATTGAGACTCTGCCAAAATACAGTCAATACAAAGCAAGTTTTGCAGGTTGCTGGGAATTTGTGTTTATGTGTTGTCTTATTTTGGTTTTCATGGTTCATATCAATCTAAATTTAATTAGTTGTGCTTTTGCAATGATGGGTAAATGTTAAGATATCTGATGAATGCTTTGGTTCATACTATTAGTGTTTTCTGATGGTAAGTTGTTGTGTATAGTTAGCCTGGGCCCTATGATTGAATATAGTTTGGTTGCACTCCACTAGTTAAGTTGTGCCATTGTCTGGGTGTTTAATGAGTGAATGCAATTTGAAAATCATAAGGATCCTTTGAAGATTGCATCATTTCTTGCAACATTGTAGGTTTCCTATCCTGGTGAAACAGGAAATGGTTTATTGAAAGTATTTGTCTATCTGCAACATTTTACCCAGTTGTGACTGTCACTTAAGATCTCTTATCCCTTCTCTCTCTCCTTTTCCTTTTGCATTTTATTTATATCAAGTTTGTTAGGTTAGGTTATAAGTAGCATCTACATTACAAATCTACTAAAAGTATCATAGGGTTTTTGCATACAGACTGCTGTCATATTCCATAAACCCTACATTTTATGTAAGACCCCTTGTTGGCACAGCTAGACATACCACTAAGTCATTCCACACAAGCTAAGACCTAGCTGTATTATCCTTGGGGCAGTCCTATCTTGGATAGGATACCTTTTTCAAGAGAGGTGTGATACCAGTAATCATACCTGCATTGTTGTGTGCTAAAACCACCATCAACACTTTTTACACTCGAAGTCCTAAGTAGCACTATGGAGAGACCAAGTCTTTTATAAGTCAAAAGGCCTTCTCTCGAACCGATTGAAAGGAATGCATCGCAACCTTCCTTAAATTTGAAGGACAATTATATATTCCCTCTCGGTACATTCTGGTGTTGGTTAGAAAATTTACGTGAAGTATTATAGCTTATGATCATGAAGACTTTGTTGACTATGTGATGGTCATTCTATAAAAATCTACTTGTCATCAGACTTCAACGAATTAAAAAAAATATATATGTAATTTGATTAAGCGATAGGGTAAAATGGAATGAAAGATTTCTAAAGCTAGTTTTTAAGGAGTAGTAAATCGGTCCTAGGTAAAATTATATGATTACATGATAAAAACAAAACAAATCATCATGGGATTGATAAGATAATTGAGATAGTAAAAAAAATGTTTAATATCAAAGTGTGGTCTCATGTCACGATTTCTTATACAAGAAAAATGCATCTATGATCAAGTGACACACTGTTCAACCATGGTGCATGATTATATAATGTGGGTACTCTGGAAAATAGTGAAAAAAAAGGTTATAGGCAGCCTACATCAGAGGAAGCTAAGGGATATAGCATGGAGCTTCTCAAGCCAGGAGTTAGATAACTATGGTAATTCCATACATGAGGAGTCACGATCTCTTGAGCATTCTGTCAACAGTTCGTGAGCCATCTCTATCTAACAAAATCCTTGTTGTAAAGGTAAGTGCCTCTCCAATCTATGTATTTCTCTTCTAAACAGAAAGTAAGAGGTTGGGATATAATGTACAACAATTTTTGCTATGTTTGTTACTATTTCCTGCTTCTTCCCTTCTTGGTTTCCAATAGCTGTAGCTATAAAGATTAAAGGAATTTAATAGTTAATCTTTGGTTCTTTTCCATGTAGAATCTTGTTTATTTCCATGTAGAATATTGTTATTTATCTTGCACTCATTTTATTCTATGAGATGACGCGTCTTTGAGGCATTCTATCAAATATTATCTATGCTTCTACATTTTGTATTTCTGTGATCATTGCAGTCCATGAGATTACTTTTCTTTGGGGTATTCTGTCAGGCAGTTCATGTGCCTTTTCTATGCTTCCACATTTTTTTTACATCATCTAACAAAATTGCAATCGCAACTACATCATCTAACAAAAATAAAATTCCCTTCTATTATGCTTGAAGGATGTCCCTTCATTGATACTGGAGATCCGACACTACACATTATTATAGTGCAAGCCTATTTTTCAAATTGTTTCTTTTAGCATCACGAATAACCCCCATGAGAAAATTGTCCCTGTTTAAAACAATGGAAATGGTTCACATCTCTCACAACAATTTATGTTGCAACAATCTTGGAGATAAGTTTCATTGCAGGGTGGCAATCGGCATATAATCGAAGGTTCTGAACAACTCTAATAGTTGCTCTACCAGACATGCCTATCAAACCAAATGGAAGTGCAAATTGTTTGCTATGATGGCAAAGAAATAATTCCTTTTCCCCTCTTCCACAACATTAAGTAATGTCTTGAATCTAGACAATATCATTAATATTATACTCATGACCATTTCAGCCGCCAGTTACCTTTTTTAATTAGTTTTATTTTGAACCTTTTTAAATGAATGCATGTTATAATTATTATGGTAATCTTCATAAGATTGTAGATAGGGTTGACCAAGGTAAAAGGCTAGTTAAATCTAGAGTGCATCCTTGATATAGAGAGATATTAGGTTGCTTTTTAAACTTAGTGTCATTTTGATTATGTGGTGTATTTTTCAAAAAAAATGTGTGCCATCTTTCATTGGGCGACTAGGATAGAGGTGCCTGGGAATTTTAATAAAACACATTAAGGCTTATGATTTTCTTGATTTGAGGCGGCCAAAATAAGTAGAAATGTGCCTCATTTAAGGGATGACTTCTCTGCATATGATTGTTGGTCTTGGACAACAATATGCATGTTTTAAACTCTCATTTGATATTGTAATTTCCTCAACTATTCATTTTATCCAGCTACCTATGAAGTGAATTAATTGCATTAGATTTCTCTTTCCTCAGTGAGTTAGTGACTTTAAGATTTGAATTGAAACAAAGCTATTTAGGTGTGAATATTTGAGTTGAAAATAAGAATAAGTTAGTTATTGTAAACCCATTGTAAGGTGGGAGTTGTAACTACTATTCGTGGTAATGTTTAAGGCCTCCCCACTGTTAACCAAGATAGGAAGTATACCTTGTCAGTTTTGTGTGATGGAAATTATCGATTGTGATACTGATCATGGTTAAATGTCAAGATGTCATTACAAGATAAGGACAATAATTATTGCATCAAAAGTCATTGCTCTATACTACTTGAATAATTTGCAAATTTATATGTGTAAACTAGGTGACAATCTAATCCTAACTATGTCATTCTTGATGAGGTAGTCAAACCATTTATTTCTTATATCAACTAGTATTGAGTAGATTTAGAAAATTGAGTTGTGATGTGGATCATTATCTTGGGTGGACTATTCATTAAACATTATTACCTTAGTAACCATCCTATTGAATGTCAAGATATCATAGTGAGATGATTCGTACATTCTTATATTGTGGGGCGTGATGACCATTGAAATGTGTAACAAGATTTTATAGACCTATTAAAACAAAAAGATAGTGATGGACATTGTCATTCTTTGGCTCACTAGAAGGGAACATTATAGTAGCACAGTTAAGGAACTTTAGAGGATCTAGGATATTATTATTATTATGTTATATTATACATTCCATTGTTATTTGATTTCTTTTAAAAAAATTCATTAAATTGATCTAGTTTAGTGTTGTCTTCTGGGGTTCCTTGGCGGGGGTGTTACATTGTGATCGAAGGGAAGTGAAGTGTGTGCCTAATTGATCCAATCATAAGAAGAAGAAGAATTGCAATCATCAAAGTGTGAGCTTCAATGTCAATTGTTAGGTAGTAGAAGGACTATCATACTGTGATCATTTCTGAGTTCATTCTCAATTCAGGGAGTAGTTTCTTCCTTAGGTTGTAGCCCTAAAACAAAGTCTTCAAGGAGTATTAGCTTTCTTGGGAGTGACCCTAAAATAAAGTCAGCATGGAGTAGTAGCTTCCTTGGGTTGTTGCCCTAAAACAAAGTTGTAATTTTTATAGTAGTGAGCTTCATATATTGTGAGTTAATCCTCACCGTGGTTTTTTCCCTTTTTGGAGTTTTCCACGTACATCTGGTGTTATGTGATGATGTGCATTGTGTTCATCTTTGATGCTTATGTTAATGCTATAATGTCTAAGTTTTAAACTACTCTCTAAGAAAAAATGAAGGTTATTTGGATACTAATTCACCCCCCCAGTATCCTGGTGTGTTCAACACTTCTTTCTCACTCGACCCTTCAATGTAGAACAATTTGTTTTCTATACATTTATGCCCTCGATTATATTTTCTATCATAATTGAAACATAACCTTTTTTTCCTTTTTTCTTCAATTTGTTAAGGAGTCTATATAGTGGCCTAAGGAAATGGTTGTGCTAAAAAGTTATTCTCTCTTATGCCATTGAACCCTTGCCTTTTAGGAGCTAAAAAATTCATCTGCCCTACATGCTAAGATAAAAGAATCAGTTATATTAGGAGGCTTAAACATATGCACCTCATGTTGGATGTGGTCCTTGAGCCCACCTAGAAATAAGTCATATAAGTTATCCTCTGTAATTATCTACTCACAACAATAGGTTTTGAAACTACTAAACGCAATCCTTAACTAATCTTATTTGTTGTAGTTTAGCTACCTATATAAAGTAGTTGTTTGATACACTATTTTTAGTGTGACTATAGCTCCTCTATAAAAATGGCCAAGTGACAATAAGAGTTTTTTTCTTCATTTGAGCACATAGCCATCAATATCAAATAAATTTCTCTAGTTCTAGATATAATGAAGCTATTGTCACTTTTTTCCCACTTGGAATTCGATGTACATAAGAAAACCATCCATTTGATTTATCCAAGATAGTAGATCCTTGCCGTAAAACTTGTAAATATCCACTTTTGGTAGCAAGTTTCAAGATCGCGTATAAGTTGTAGCATCTGGATCTGAATTGGTTGGCCTAGATGATCCACCTTAGTCACTTGAAACATCATGTTATGACTTTGGTTGTGAAATAAATATCATCCAGATAGATCCTTGAAGTTGGGACATTGTCTCCTTGATGTAAGCCATGTCTTTTTTCATACTAGTGACTTCTCCTTTCATACTATCCACTTCTCTTATTTGAGATTACATATTTTGCATACTTTCTTCCAATTTGTGCACTTTTTCATCTACTAAAGACAACATCAAATTTAAAGTTCCACCTAAATCTATATCCTCTTTGTTAGGAGACTTTCCTAGTGTGTGGGAATTCTCGCCTTGGCCTCTAGTTTGTGGCCCTATCATGATGCCTCCAAAATAATTTTGACAATAACTTATTCAAAACAAATCAAATATGTTAAATTTTTTTTATTGTAACTTACCTCTACCTAGAGCTCACTTCTCTTTAAAAACTCAAGGAAATTTGGTAATTTGTAACCTTGGGAGTGAATTTGGTGGAAACCCTAATTTTGCAATAATTTCTTCAAAACAACTTCAATTGAGCCAAATCTAGATTGTAGCTACTTTAATATACTCTAGAACAACCCTCTAGAATGTAGAAAAACACTCATTATTTTGTAGCCTTGGGAGTGAATTTGACAAAAACCCCAATTTTGCAATATCTCCTTAAAAAATGTGCTCCAAACAACCTCAATTTAGAACTAAAGCTTCTTTAATGTGTCCTTGAGAAGTCTTAAAAAAAAATCACAAATTAACAGAGATATGGTCTTCCCAACATGACCTCCAAAATTGAAAAAAAACCACCTTATTTCTTACTCTCTGGATGCCAAGGTCATTCTCTAATACCACTTGTAATGAAGTAATTTGCACAATAGAAGAATTCAACAACAAATACTTGGAAATATAATATAAATGCTTCCAAATACTTGATAATAATAAGTCGCTTCAAGGGGAAAACCTCCAAAAGTCTTCAACAAGAATATAATTTAGAAGATGATGATAAACTGTTGCTCATTAGCTCATATATATACCATACTTCTGCCTTGGATACCACCCAAGTCAACCTAAGTACCTATATAAGACTATATAAATGATCAAATAACTTAATTAAGGGTTATGCTAGCCACAAGCCAACTACACATATCCCGATACATCTAATTTCAATTTGGTGGAAACCCTAATTTTGCAATAATTTCTTCAAAACAACTTCAATTGAGCTCAAATATAGATTGTAGCTACTTTAATATACTCTAGAACAACCCTCTAGAATGTAGAAAAACACTCATTATTTTGTAGCCTTGGGAGTGAATTTGACAAAAACCCTAATTTTGCAATATCTCCTTAAAACATGTGCTCCAAACAACCTCAAATTAGAACTAAAGCTTCTTCAATGTGTCCTTGAGAAGCCTTCCAAAAAAATAAAATCACAAATTGACAGAGATATGGACTTCCCCAACATGACCTCCAAAATTGAAAAAAAAAATCACCTTATTTCTTACTCTCTGGATGCCAAGGTCATACTCTAATACCACTTGTAATGAAGTAATTTGCACAATAGAAGAAGTCAACAACAAATACTTGGAAATATAATATAATTGCTTCCAAATACTTGATAATAATAAGCCACTTCAAGGGGGAAAACCTCCAAAAGTCTTTGAGAAGAATATAATTTAGAAGATGATGATAAATTGTTGCTCATTAGCTCCTTATATACCATACTTCTACCTTGGATACCACCCAAGTCAACCTAAGTACCTATATAAGACTATATAAATGATCAAATAACTTAATTAAGGGTTATGCTAGCCACAAGTCAACTACACATATCCCAATACAATCCATATGTTAAGGATGTAGCAGCCTATCTATACTCATCCCTATATATTCACACCATTTATTAGCCCTCATTTTCATACACTCATCCCTAATCCCTAGATTACCTAAAATTTATTTATTTCAAATTCAAATGACCAACTCTTGCCCTTTCCTCATAGTTGTCGAGAACTAACTTAGTGCATACACACTTGCATGGCAGTTCATTATGTCTTAGTATTTAAGGACATTCATTTGTGCATTAATCAATCATCTTATCATCATTTGAAATCCTAGAGCATACAAGGAGCATTCTACTACACCCCTAACCCTATAGTGTGTATATGGTTATGAGTAGTTAGCTTGTGGCTACCTTAACTCTTATTTAAGTTATACAATCATTAATATAGTGTTATATAGGTAGTTAGGTCAGCCCGTGTGGCATCCATGGCATAAGTATGGTATATATATAGGAGGTAGAGGTTAGTTATTATCATCATATTGAGTATTATGTTTTTATTGAAGACTATTAAAGTTATCCCCCTCAAAGTGGCATATTATTATCAATTATTTGCAGTATAATTCCTATTATATTCTTCTATTGTGCAACTTATTTTATTACACATACAATAGGAACATTTCGATTTGGAGCTTTAAAAGGAATAATACTTTACATCTAAATCACTCGCATGTTTCTCTATTGTTTTCGATCTTATCACAACAAAAAAGTCATCCAATCAAGGGGTTAACCTAGGAGAACTTGGCCCTTGTAATTCTACAATCTCCCCAAGGTACTTTTAAATACAATTCTAGTCCGTAACAGTTAACAAGAAATAAACAATACAAAAAATCATATATAGAAGTTTACAATACACTAAATCAAGACCACACATCAAGGATTAGATTTGTGTCATGCCCTTAATGAACTACAATTCTACATAGAATTCCAAACAACGTGCACACCTAAATTCCCCATTTTTATGTACCTAGACAAATAGAAGCTAAATTACATCAAATCTTTACCTCCACCATTACTTCATAAACCAAATACCTAATTCCTTTACATTTAATTAAAATAAGATGGATTATCATTCTAAATACCATTTTAATTAATCTACTATCAATTATTAAACTAACCTAGATCAATGATTTAGGATGAGTGTATTTTCCTTAACAATTTTAGAAAAGAATAAAAAACAGTGAGTCCAACCAAAAGTTGTTGGCAGGGGAGGCTAGGGAGAGCTATCAAGATCATATTTTACGTAGGTGAGGCTAAATGGTGTAGAATGGAGAGGAATAATCGCGTCACTACACCTGGAACTCTGCCGTCCAAACATGTCACTACGTACAACTATTTTTATGTTGGTCGGTGGGCCATCACCGTTGCTCCTGCCTTATCTTCACGCCGGCTCATGACAGAATACAATTATTTTTCTACCCCCCCAAATTGTTTTTAGTGGACGCCCATTTTTGTTTAAAACCTGAAACAAAATATATGAGCCACATATCACGCCTTTCTATTCTTCTTGAGTTGAGCGTAGCGTATGTAAGATTAATCCTCCGGAGCACACACCAAACAACGCTTAAATCCAAGTGGAGAGAATTGACCTCGGGACTTATATGGGAAGAACCCAAAGCCCTTAGCCAACTACGCCACAAGTGCGGGCTGTGAGTGATTTGTTTTAATGAGATTATATGTTTAGACATTGTCCTTCTGAGCTATTTAAGGTGAAAGGAGGCAATATCAAAGACTAAATGTACATATGTAATTATGATCCTAGCGTAGAGGAGCAAAATGCAAACCCTTATGCTCTTCCCCTCTTGTTTTACACTACATTGTATTGTTGACTTTAGTACATGCTTCTAGCACATTTTTAGGCTCTTTTGTCGCACACATTAATCTAAGACACATTCTAACATTTTGTTATGCCTTAGTACTATGTTCTACAACTCTATTACAATACTCAAAATATTTTTTGTCTCAAACAAGATCGCACAAGCAATTATGTCCCTTAGGTAGAATCAAGATAGCATAAGCAATTATGTGTAAATTTAAATTGAATAGACAAATTAATTTAAGCTCAAGATCTTATTGGTTCTCCATCATTTATGACTATTAAAATTAGATTGTTTTTTAAAATGTACAAAATGTAAGGTCAAAATCTTTTCATTCAAACACATTTAAGACATACACATAGGATTATAAATCATCATAAATTCACCCAACAACATATCTATGAAATAAAATCTTAAATACAAGAATTATGAAAAATACGTAAAAATAAATTCATTCAAATGATTTTATCTCATTTATTATGCATTTATTCTAAATATGGTAATCATGAATAAGTTAAGAAATTATTATACCATTCGAGAGAGTACAAACTAATATGTTTCAACATCATCTACTAACTCAAAAGTAACAATTACACTTAATTCACATTTTTGCTCACACAAATGCAACAAATTAGCTAAATGAAAAGTATTTATTTATGTGAAGACTAAATAGAGTTATTATCTCCTTCAAAATAAATTATAATTGAATAGGAAATGAATGTAACCTCAAAATCTTATTGGTTCCCATCATTTATGACTATTTAAATAAGATTATTGTAGAGAATGCAATAAATGTTTTCCATATATCACAAATATGGATTTATTGCAACATGACAAGGTTCCATGTCATAATCATGTATTTATTGCAAATTGTATGGTCAAGTTTTTTTAATGGTAGTCCTTTTAATCTCTACCATCATTTATGTATTTCATCTAGTGCTATGCACTAAGGGAACACTTATCAACGTAATTAGAAAGGATATAAAATTATTGTTATATACTTCTTTGATTAAGAAGAGATTAAAGTAAAAGTTGATTATGCAAAAATCCTTAAGTTTAAAAAAAAGTTAAAAGAGAAATTATGACATTTCTAAATTTAATTATGGAATAAGGTAATATAATAAGTGATTATCGAGAAATAATAGAAGAATTAATGCAATTCTTTATGAAAGGATGTAATGGTTTGGAAGGTATCCCTTAATATATTATATAAACAATTTTTGTGAGATCTAGAAATGACATGGAGATCACTCAAAGAAGAAGGTGGTTTGGTGGGCTATGGGCATAGGAGAAGGGGCATGCAATGTACATCCAACTTTGGGTATAGTGTACACTTGGGATTGTCCTGGAGAGAGTTGTATTGCATGAACACATGTTCTATTTGATTACACAAGTTCCTCCTAGAGTGTGCCATGGCTAAGAGGCCCTAAACCACCAAGATCTTCCTAGGTGAAAATGGTCATTGTGTTGGTTGAATTGAGATAAGTATTACTTGACATTTAATTCAAATGAGAGTTATTGATAATGAATATAAACTTTGATTATTTTAATGTTGAATTTCATGTTGTGGATGTTTAGTAATGTGTTCAATTAAATATTATTTTCTAAATAAAATAAATACCTTAAAATTACAACATTGTGTTTATATGGTTCATTTTAACTTTAGAAAATTGACACTTTATATTTGGTATCAAGTAAAAAACATCCTCAAAACTATACATCTCCTCATTAATATTAACCCTTGACAAATATTTTAAATCCAATTTATTAAAAGAATTGTATTTTCAAAGGAGAGAGAGAGAGAGAGAGAGAGAGAGAGAGAGAGAGAGAGAGAGAGAGAGAGTTTTGGTTTTTGAGGAAACCTTGTATGGTTTTATTTTTGTAAAAAATAAATTGTTATTTTATGTTTGATATCATAATAGCTATCATCTCTGATTTGATTCAACTATGAAAACATATTGTCCTACATATTTCTATTATTTAATTGATCGCATGGTTACATAACTTCCTTTGTAGCTTCTCAATCTACACTAGAGATGGGATGACTATCTTGGAGATAAGTTGGGTGGTCAAAAACCCCTCTTCACCACGATGAAGTCTTTCATTTTACCAACGAAAGAGTGCCTCCTTGGTTTCTTTCTTTCTTTCTTTACTATCTTTGCAAGGATGGTTTTTTAATCATTTATTGAATAGATTTTGGCCATATGAAACACAAGTGTGTTGGTATAGGAACAATTCTTAGTAGATATGTTTTTAGTTTATGTATTGATCTTGACTTGGACCGGGCTTTCATGATGGATTTGATTATCGTGCTTGAATAGATCTCCCTGGTGATGTTGACCTTCCTTGTGTGAGAAGATCACACAAAGGATGATATGATTGCACCACCACCCTCTATTGCTCAACACCAAAAGAATGAGGCACTTCTATTTAATTTTTTTGTATTTGTGCCCAACCTAACAATTGCTTGATTGTGGAAATATTTGCCAATAATTTAATTGATGTTATATTAATTTCATTCTTAGCTTTAATATTCTTTGATGTTGTACTAATTTTATTTTCAATTTTAATATTATTATAGACATGATATTTTCATAGTCCATATAATGAATAAGAAGTTTTCTAGAAAAATTGTGTAAAGCTTTTTTATATCGATGTTTTAGATCACACTTTGTGGTCCATCACTAGGAAGGGGATATTGAAAGAGATTATTTTAATTTTTGTTGTCAATTTATGACCTCATGATTAATATACTATTTTTTAGGACATTTCTTTTATTTAGCCATTTCATATTATTGTGCCAATTAGGATTTAAACATAGTAGACTATGCATAGAGGTTTTGTGCACAAAGTGTTCCATCTCTCTAGAGTCTACTTAAACATCACTCTTTAGTGGTCAAATAGTCATTTACAATTTTACACTTCATCCCTACCAAAAGTGGTGATTAATGAAGTCCATTTCTTTCCTAAATATTGAATGAATTGACATTCACTAAAGGAATTCAAATTAATGATAGTGGAAAGGTGTAGATCCATTCCCAAGATCTTGGAGTGTATGTACACTCATGTACAAAAGTTATTTAAACCATTTTAGGCATTTTTACATAAATATTAATTTTAATTATTTTTTTTGCTACTTTACAACGAAGATTGTATTTATTTCTACAAGGAATTATAGGTACATTAATGAGAATATTGGATAGGTTGGTACTCAAACTTAGAACCTACTTGTGGCTAGTGATATTTTCCACCACTGAGCCACTTGCCCTTTCATGGTGGAAACTTTCAAATTCTATTACGAAGTGTATTTCAATTCCAACACACTCTCTAAGGTACATTTATGTTGAGATCAACTATGATACCAAATTCAAAATTTCAGACATGATATAATCTAGTTCTAATAAATTTTAGATGGGATGGAATTTTTACTCTCTAATTATTTTTCTGCTACTTTGCAATAAAAGTTATTTTGTTGATTTCTATCTTATAAACAATGCATTTAATAAACCACATACATTTGTATCATTTTCTATGTAATTAAGGATTTAACTATGAAAAAATTATCTCTCTAACAAAATTTTCTTGTAATAAAAAAAATTAACAACGTAGGTCCATTGAACCTATGGGTCTAACTGCTAGTTTGAAAAGGTCATTTACACAAAAACATATCATTTTACATAATAGTTATATTAGGGACAAACAAGTCTAAGTAAAATCAAAACAAAAAAATGTAAGGTGTACATTTTTCACCCTTACAAATATAACAAATAATTGTTATCCTAAAATTAGAATCAATTACTTTTTTCTTAACAATTTTTAATTTAAAATTCTTTCATAATATTTTAACCCATTCTAAGGTGTAAGATAACAAATAATTGTTATCCCAAAATTAGAATCAATAATTTGTTTCTTAACAATTTTGAAGTTTGAAATCTTTCATTATAATTTAACCCATTCTAAGTACCTATTAAACATTATTTCTTAATCCATTCATATATAGCATTAATATATTGCCTACATGAATTTTCTTTCATATATCTTTATTGTATTCTTAAATATTTAAACCTCATATTTATCCCTCTATAATTTTTTTATCAACTTACAATTTTAATTTTATTATTTCTTATCAATTTCTTGTTCTTGCATATAAACCTATTATGGATATTTGATCTTAAATATTTATGCCATTATTTCTTATCAATTTCTTCTTCTTGCATAAACACCTATTATGAAGCCTCATATTTATGGGTCTATAATTTTTATCAACTTACAATCTTAATTTCATGATTTCTTATCAATTTCTTCTTCTTGCATATAAACCTATTACAGACATTTGATCTTGTTCTCTTTCACATTTCTATATTATTATATTTTCTTTTTCAAATTTCTATTTTTTATTACATAATACTTATTATTTTCTAATATATATAATTTCTTTTTCCACGTTTATTTATTTATTTGTTTCCATCCCTATCTCCTTTTAAGTGTCAAGCTTGCAATCCAAATCAACACTCTCTTCTTTCTAATATGGATCAGTGTGATCTGAAACGTAATGAAAAAACATCCACACTTCAATCCAAAAACACTCTTACTATCTTCATGGACTAAAAAAACTCAGGCATACTATTAGTTCTTACGGTTTAAATAAAACAAAATAATCCACATCCATAAAAATAACTATATAAAAATAACTACATAAGTTTATATATAACCTTATTAGTTTTTTTTTCTATCAACATTTTACTCTTCATTCTACTGTTAATGATGTTGAAATTCAACCGTATTAGTCTCGTCCTAATGACGATGATGTTTGAGTGGACGTTTCTCTCTATTGTAAACTTTGATATCAAACTATATTTAGAGTTATTCCCTGTGCATTTAGTGAACGTCCCTTTTTATTAAGAATATACCATTTTAGCAGTCAATTACAGTGTTTCAAGATAAGAGTGACTGGATTTATGAAATAAGCAGTGTAGATTTTTTATTATGGCATGGTATATTAAATTGTCACTACTCCATACTCACATGAGCCATTGGATACCGAGCTGTGGCCGTCAATTAAAGTGACATATCATCCACGTGTTAAAGCGCCATAGGAAAGGCTGCTCATTTTGTAGACGTTTTAAAATAAACGTTGGTGTAGGGCTGGAGTCTTGAGGGCGGTGCAGTTGACAGTGACGGAGACAGCGACAGCCTATCACTTATTCTTCACTTTTTACAACTCAACGGTCAAGCATTATTCAGACCTGGTGTTAGATTCGAATTTAGGGTTTAATGACTGGGATTCCAAATTGTTTGGAATGAATCTACACCGTGAAAGTGGAAAAATTGTTTAGACAATCGTAAAAAAATCACGAGCACAGTTTACAGAGAGGCTAAAGTCGTGGAATGAGCAGAGTTGGAGAAATGTGGGCCTAAATACTGTAGACTGGCCGACCATGCCCGCCTGGCCATTATCATCAATCATCATCGCATCCACCATTCATGCCTCATCTGTTTTAACTAGTGGTGCTGCTCCAGCTATTTAATCCAAGCATTCCATTTCATTTGCAGTTGCAGTTGCAGTTGCAGTAGTCTGAGTTGAGTGTTCGATTGAATACGAAAGAGAAAAGAAAAAGAGAGTAGGAATGGAAGGAAAGGAGGAAGATGTAAAGCTTGGAGCAAATAAGTACTCTGAGAGGCAGCCACTGGGAACAGCTGCACAGACTAGGGAAAAGGACTACACAGAACCAGGGCCTGCTCCTCTGTTTGAGCCAGGGGAATTCAAGTCATGGTCTTTCTGGAGAGCTGGCATTGCAGAGTTCATGGCAACTTTCCTCTTCCTTTACATCACCATCCTCACTGTGATGGGTGTCAAGAGATCAAACGATATGTGTTCAACTGTGGGAATCCAGGGAATCGCCTGGGCATTCGGAGGAATGATCTTCGCTCTGGTTTACTGCACAGCTGGAATTTCAGGTACACTACTCAAAAAGGGGTCTTTTATGGCTTTTTAGATCTAACGGCTTTGTGGGTATTATGGAATGATGTGATTTTGGGTTTGTGGCAGGTGGGCACATCAATCCGGCTGTGACTTTTGGGCTGTTCCTGGCTAGAAAGCTGTCGCTGCCGCGAGCTGTGTTCTACATGATTTGCCAGTGCTTGGGTGCCATCTGTGGAGCAGGAGTGGTGAAGGGCTTTGAGGGCCACCATAACTATGAATTGCTTGGGGGTGGTGCCAATTCGGTGGCTCATGGTTACACTAAAGGTGATGGTTTGGGGGCTGAGATTGTGGGTACCTTTGTTCTTGTTTACACTGTTTTCTCTGCCACTGACGCCAAACGAAGCGCCAGGGATTCCCATGTTCCGGTATGTTACTTATTTCACCTTTAGGATTAGTCTGAGTGTTGGCTTCTTGGTCAATATTCGTAGTAAAAGATTTGACATGAAAAGAATTTGAAGTATTTAGTACTGTAATCAAGTTTTGGTTTCTTAGATTACTTAGTCTGATTGTTGGTTTCTTGGTCAAGATTAGTAGTAGAAGTTTGGACATCGAAAAGAATTTGAAAATTATTTAGGACTGCGACTATTGGACTCTCAGATTGTTTAATCTGACTGTTGGTTTCTTGGTCAAAATTCATAGTAAGAAATTTGACATGGAAAAGAAATTGAAAATTATTTAGGACTGCTACTCTTGGTCCCTTAGATTGCTTGGTCTCAATCTTTCATTTGAGTTGATCTATTGCTAACCCTTGAGAGAGCGTCGCAGCCTGTGGTACCCCTCCCCATTGGGTTTGCTGTTTTGTAGTAAAAGATTTGACATTGAAAAGAATTTGAAAATTATTAGGACCGTGACTCTTGGTCTCATAGATTGTTTAATCTGAGTGTTGGTTTCTTTGTCAGTACTCGTAGTAAAAGATTTAACATTGAAAAGAATGTGAAAATTATTCAGGACTGCGACTCTTTGTCCCTTAAATTGCTTGGTCTCAATCTTTCTTTTGATTTTATTTATATAGATTTATTGCTAACCCTTGAGAGCGTTGCAGCTTCTGGCACCCCTCCCCATTGGGTTCGCTGTCTTCCTGGTCCACCTGGCCACCATTCCCATCACAGGAACAGGCATCAACCCTGCAAGAAGCCTCGGAGCTGCTATTATTTTCAACCAGGACCACGCCTGGGATGACCATGTTAGCATCCTTTCAACTCTGCTTGATTTCTGTTAGATCAGTTTAGCATCTTTTAATCTGGTTTTTCTTGATTTCCGTTGGATGAGTTTAGCATCTACTGATCGATCTCACTTGGGTTGTTTGTGCAGTGGGTTTTCTGGGTTGGTCCCTTCATTGGCGCTGGGCTTGCAGCAATCTACCACCAGATGATTATTCGAGCCATCCCGTTCAAACGCTCTTAGAAATGTTTAGCACCAGGGGGCTTGTAGATATAATGCCTAAGCTCCTCTGTTTTGGGTCTAAAGATTTGGATATTGATGGTTTATGGATTGCGTCACTAGTGTTTAGCCTCCACCTGTCGTCCAAGTGAATTTTCGCATGTTTAGTTAATATTGTGCATTAGCATGATTGTAATCTTGCATTGTGTAAAAGAATAGACAAGGCACATGAACTTTTTGACAAAATGCCCCAAAGAAATGTGGTCTAATGGAATGACCTGTTTACAGGATATGTTCAACATGGGTTTGTTAAAAAGGCCATAGAAATTTCTAAGCAAATGCAACTGATGGGTGTAAATTCAGACTTCTTAATCTTTGCCAGCATGTTCCCTGTCTCTGCTCAAGTTGGAACTTTGGAAGTGTGGACATACATCAAAGCATAATTGAAAGTGGACCTTTTTGTAAGATGTAGTAGTTGTAAGTGCCACAATATTTTTTCAAGATTATGAAGCATAACAGAGGTTAGTGCAGAGACTTGGTTTCTTGTGTGCTTCTGATCTGAAACAATGCAGAGGCCTGTTGTGTATCAGACATGAGTTATGGTTCACTGTCCTTTATAGATCAGTCATTCATTCATTTATAGATCAGACACTTTGTCTCAGACACAATTCAAAGGAGGTATGCATCAGTATCCCATACAGTGAGGCTTACACCAGAAGACATGCATTCAGTGGTTCAAGATTGTTTTGCCTCTACAGGATGATATGTTTCAGTTGTTAGTTGAATAAAGCGGGAACCCTATTATGTGTGCAACATAGAGAAACAAAACCATTATGTGCTGGACAGAGAACTTATGAAGATAGAGGTGCAATGAAGAGGGGTTTGTCATTGGAGAAACATTGGAGCAGAAACCTTAAGTACATGATTCAGAGTAAAGAAGGAAGCATACAAGATTACCAACTTTTAAAAGGTACAGAGAAGGTCTGAGATCATGAAGAGGTCTGTCAAGAAGATATGCAATGAATAGAAGTAAAGCCTTTGACAACATATTTGTTTTGTTGTTATCAAGCCATTGACAGTGATGTTGTATCAGACTTTGGTTTGTAACAGAGGACGGTATTCATGACTTGTATCAGTGATTTGGTTGCAAATTTGTATCCGCCAGACAGTGATTTGTATCGCTGTATCAAACATTGCATCAGACAGTGATTTGGTTTGTCTCAGTAGTTCAGACAATGATCTTAGATAATGTTTGCATCAATATATCAATATATCAATGTAATCAAATAGGGGGAGTTGTGAAAAGCTCATTTGTTATGCCTAGAGGCGTTCCTACAGTCATAGGATGGAAGTTGAAGAGCTCAAAGATTATGCTTAGTGTTTAAAAATTAATAATTGGATTTATGATTTTGGGCAGTATGCAGCCTACTATTATATAATATATTGTAATAATTACTATTATAATATATAATATGATATTATATATTATATATTTTACTATCAGTTATGTTTATAAATATAGAGACAGATAAATATATATACTAGTATACCTATATTTAAAAAAAATATAACTTGCAACCATTTCTTGCTCTCCAAACCTCTAGCAAACAGAGTTTTGCAAAATCCAAATTCAAAAGAAGAACACAAGGGGCATAATCCAAAGAGAAGCCTGAATTCTTCATCCTTTCCTACATATTTTTCATTTTTGTGCAATCTTCCAACAAAATCAATTTAAGAGAAAATGAAATGGTAGATAAGTGGGAAGAAAATCTTTTATATTTTTGTTTTTTTAATTAACTTAGAAAGTTTTAGAAATTTTTGTTTTTTTAATTAACTTAGAAAGTTTTAGAAATTTATTAGTAAGTTGTTTTATAAATTCCTAAAAAGTAGTTCAGAGTGAGTGATGTGGTTAATAAATTGATTTAAAATTTAGATATAGTATTAAACTCTTATATATTATTAATTCATATTATAGTATTATTTGGTTTATTTATTCCATGTTTAAAATTTTTTATTACATTTTCAACGTAAATGGGAATTTAATTTTATTTGTTTTATAAGAGTAATAGATTTTAATTATTATTATTATTTATAATTGAATTTGTTAATTGTTATAGATCACCATAGATGAACAGGGTAAATCCATAATTTATTTATATTTATCTAATTAAATTAGAATTTTAATATTTATTTCTTAAATGTACCTATGGTTAAATTTTTTTGGATTGTTAAACCTTAGTCCATATAAATAGATTAGGATGCAAATTATACCATCATTTTAAATATATTTAAAAAATATTATGTAAAATTTTTATATAAACACTTCAAAATTATATTATAGAAATATAAGTAAAACATTTATTTTCACTATACTATTAAAATCCACTAAATAAATTTCACTTTAAAATTTAAAAAAAAAACTTAATTAAATCCGTAGAGGGGATGGAATCAAATTATTGGAAGCACAGTAAAGTAATAATAATAATAATAATATAATTTGTATTGATTATGCTCATTTTGTTGGACTTAGTGAGTTAGTGGCCAGAGTTTGCTTCAACCCATGTGCTCGACCATTCAATGAAACTAAACCATCGATATCTAAGGTAAAAAATTATTAAAAACATTACACGGTAATTAAAAATCATTTACAAACAATAGAATAAATTTGTCAAATAGTAGATTGATAGTGATAACTTAGGGACATAGGCATACCTATCTTAAAGCAACTCAATTTCCCCTGTTATTAATATAAATACACATAATTGAATCATATAGAGCAAAGCATAACATAAGAACATAGTAGAGCATACAAAATAAAATAGAACAAAGCAGATCATACAAAACAAAGCAAGACATATAGAGCAACGTAGAACAAAGTAGAGTATGGAATGCACTATTTTTAAATTCTATCTGATGTATTACACATTTGAAAAGAAGAGTCACGTATCTTAGATATTTGTAATCCTATTTGTAAAAATGAATATACAGTTGGTGCTCTGTTTTGTTAATCCTATTTGTATTAGGGTTTAGTTTAAGGTTAGGGTTAGGAGTATAATTACAGTTAGGGTTTGGGTTATAGTTAGGATTAGGGTTATAGTTAGAATTAGGTTTATAGTTAGAATTAGGATAAGAGTGAGTGCGAGATCATGATGGGCTAATGGCAATGGTGAAAAAACTTGATGGGTGAAAAAGTGCTAACATTTAAACTAATATTTAGATTTGGATGGAAGGGTTGTTAATGTTTTTAGTTCAAATATAGATTCCCTCTAAAAATGCCTTGGGATTACCTCATATTTAGGTAAGTGGGAGTTGTGAAACTTGCCAAAGAAACTTGCAATTTACCACCCATTTAGTGTTATCTTGAAATTTGCCACAATTTCATCCTTCAAACTGATAGACTTTTTTGTAATTAAATTTAATCAAATGAAAAAGGGTTTATAGAGGAAGCTATTAAGATTCTAAAAATATAATATACGCCTCATAATAATTTTAATAAGGGTTAAGGTCAAGGTTAGAATATAGGGTTAGGGTTATTATTAGGGTAAGTAGGGTTATAATTAGGGTTAAGATTATTGTCAGGATTAAGGTTAAGAGTTAGGGTTATAGTTACAATTTGGGTTTGAATTACAATTAGGGTTGGAGTTACAATTAGGGTTTGGTTTAGGGATATAATTACGATCAGGATTAAAATTAGGTTTGGTTATAATTAGGGTTTCAATTAGTGCAAATATATAACCAAAAAATATTACGATTACAATAAGGGTTAGAGTTAAAATAAGGCTTAGAATTAGAATTAGATTGGATATATAATCAAAGGGTTGGCCTTACAATCAGAGCTATGGATAGAATTAGGTTATGCCATCCATCTTTAGGGTTAATGTTACAATTAGGGTTAGGGTTACTATTATTAGGGTTTGGGTTAGAATAAGGATTAGGTAAGTGTTAAGATTAGGGTTAGATTTAGGGTTAGGGTTAGTATTAGGGTTAGGTTATTCTAAATTTGGATCTAACCTTTACAATAGGTACCCTAATCCTAACCCAAAAACTAACTCTAACCCTAATTATTATATATTATAATTATAATTATTATATAATATTTTATGACCCTAGGTTAGGAAGAGTACACCTATGGTTAATTTTTTTTGGATTGAAACTCGTTAAACCTTAGTCCATATAAATAGAGGAAAGTAGAACGAAGTAGAGTATGGAATGCACTATTTTAAATTCTATCGAGTGTATAACACATTTGAAAAGAAGAGTCACGTATCTTATATATTTGTAATCCTATTTGTAAATATGAATATACAGTTGGTGCAGTATTTTGTTAATCCTATTTGTATTAGGGTTTCAATTAGGGTTTAGTTTAAGATTAGGGTTAGGAGTATAATTACAGTTAGGGTTTGGGTTATAGTTAGGATTAGGGTTATAGTTAGAATTAGGATAAGCGTTAGGGTTAAAATAAGGCTTAGAATTAGAATTAGGCTGGATATATAATCAAAGGGTTGGCCTTACAATCAGAGTTATGGATAGAACTAGGGTTATGACATCCTTCTTTAGGGTTAATGTTACAATTAGGGTTAGGGTTACTATTATTAGGGATTGGGTTAGAATAAGGATTAGTAAGGGTTAAGGTTAGGGTTAGGGTTAGGGTTAGTATTAGGGTTAGGGTTATTCTAAATTTGAATCTATCCTTTAAAATAGGTACCCTAATCCTAACCTAAACACTAACTCTAACCCTAATTATTATATATTATATAATTATAATTATATATATTATATTATATTATATATTATAATAATATGTCTAATTATATTTGTATACGTCTAAAAATGACACAAATCATCCTAAATAAATATTCTAAATATTTATTCCATTCTTCTATTAATTAAATAAATATTCTAAATTTATTTAATCGATTCACTGTTCCATAATTAAATAAATTCTATTTATTTAATTAAAATTCTTCCATTTATCCTTCACAATTAAATAATCATAAATTATTTAATTAATCCTATTTCCTCTATCCTAAAGTTCTAAATTCAAAATTCCACATCACCTTTACACCTCACCCTTTACACCTCACCTTGTCCACCTCATCAGGTTGCACATGTAATTAAATATATTTAATATTTAATTATCTTATTTTCCCTCACCCACATGGCCTATTTCTTCTCCAATCAGAGGTCAGTTAACCAATCAATCAAATCTGTTAACTAACCTGTCAGTTGAGTCAAATCCTCAATCAATCCAGTCAGTTCCACAATCCACTCTTCTAACTGATCAATCAATTCTGTTAACAGACCAGTCAAGGGAGTTAACTCTCCAATCAGTTTTGTCACATCCCACCTTTCATGATGGAGCTGGGACACTTGGCACGTTTCCACTGGTTGCACATTCCTCAACCATCCTCAACCGTTGATCTTCATATCTTCTCTCAACCGTTGATTCCTATTCCTCCAGGTCTATAAATGAAGCTTCATCCCTTCATTCTAAGGATCCAGGCTTTTGACATCGTTACTCTGCAGAAATATCACCAGCGCGCCTTTGGCACCCATTTGTCATCTACAAGCTTGAGATCACCATTGTTGCATTGGAGCTCACCTTCATTGCATATCACACTACAGCCGTTCACCATTGACTTCCTCCAACAGCTTTTAAAAGATTGCACTCTCTGAGGGCTCATCTTATCTGCGAAAGGACGATTCGTGATAGGCGAACAACAGAAGTTTCGAAACGGAAGAGGTTTGCTGTGTTTGTTCATTGCTTTGTTTACTTGAATCTTCTTTGTTTCTCTATTCTGTTGATGTTTGGGTCATCTGTTATTCATTTGATTGATGCACTATTTTACCCTCACATTTTTGGCGCCCACCGTGGGGCCGTTGCCCCTTTATTTTACCGTTTTTGAGCTTTTTTGAAGGCAGGTTCCGTACAGACCCCGCAGAGTTACGTACAGGTTCTTTCGGCGCATCTGTTCATTTTTACGGCGCTTTTGAAGACTGTTACGACGCTTTTGTAAAACTGCGCATTTGTTGACTGTAACGGCGCTTTTATGTACTGTTGCTGCGCTTTTGTTTAAACTGCGCATTCGTTGATTTTTGCTGCGCTTTCATATAATATTGCTGCGCATATGTTAAAACGGCGCATCCGTTGTCTGTTACGGCGCTTATGATAACTGTTACTGCGCATACGTTAAAACCGCGCATCTGTTTATTTTAACGGCGCATATGTTCATTCTTACAGCGCATTCGTTAATGTGGCGCTTCTGCTGATCACTTCTGCGCATCTGATCACTGAAGCTGCGCATTTGTAACTGGTTCAGTTTTTGAGTACTTTTCTAGGGTATTTTGCTAACGCTAACCCTTTTGCAGGTGTTTGCTGGAGCGGTTTTGCAGGTTAGGCACGGGTTCAGTTACATGTAGTTGCATCTAAATAGCTCACCTTTCATTTTCTGGGAAATAGTAAAACGGCTGTTCATTACAAATCTTCATCTAGTCTTAATTAGGGAGGAAGTAAACTTGTTTATTTCATGCTTGCATTGCAAACAAACTTCCAAGTTATTGCTATCTAAGACTTAAAATTGAACTCACAACTGCATTCTGGAGTTAAAACGAATCATTGCTATATCGTGAGACCTGAATTTCAAAGTTAACAATCTCGTGCAACGTGGACTTAAAATTGAACTCACAACTGCATTCTAGAGTTAAAACGAATCATTGCTATATCGTGAGACCTGAATTTCAAAGTTAACAATCTCGTGCAACGTGGATTTAAAATTGGACTCACAACTGCTTTCTGGGACTTAAAATTGAACCACTGCAATATTGTCAAAATCACTTCAAAGTTTTGTTTGACTAGCTTAGCCCATTTAGTTTTTATCCTTTTAACTAGGGTGGATTGAATCAGTGTATTCTGTGTTTGCGAATGACAATAGGCTTATGCTCTCCCCTCTTCTGGGTGATCAGAATGCCAGACTTGTCATTCTACTTGTCTAACCTTTAGGAGGGGCCTGCCCTTGGATACACGCTTGTCCAAGCGGGAACGACCCTGAGTGGTAACAGGCTAACGCCAAGCCCTACCGAGCCACTTAAAATAAATTGTGCTTGAGGTGAAAACCTCCTGCAACGAGTGCTGTTATGTTACACCGACGGCCAACCTCCCCCAAAACCCTCTCAGGCGCAACCCTGTGAGGCTGGGAGACTCCATAACGGAGAGTAGCGCCGCCGCATGTGTAACCACTTGAACGGTTGCCCGAATTACAAACCTCTTGTTTTAGTGGCCCAAATCCCTTATAATCCTTTTCTCGCCTAGGATTTTGTACTTGCTTTTGTCCAAAATAGAGTCGAAAAACTACAAAAACAATGAAAAACTACAAAACATTTTTTGTGCTTGCTGTGTTTTCTTGCTAAATTAATTCATAAAATCATATCAGGAAGACTTATTCCAGCCAAAAAATACCCAAAAACAGAGAAAAAATCCCAAAAATTTGCCAAAAAATACTAGAACTGCGCATATATCCATTTCTGCGGCGCATATACAGTGACTTGCTGCGCTTTTGTACCGACTTGCAGCGCTTTTGTACCCTTCTGCTGCGCATATACTTTGTTCTGCTGCGCTTTTACAGCGACTTGCTGCGCATGTACGCCGACCTGCTGCGCATATACTTTTCTGCTGCGCATTTGCGCACTGTTACTGCGCATACATACCTCACCAGAGCAGCGCATTTACAACGACTTACTGCGCATTTGTCTATTCTTGCTGCGCATCTGTTCCTGCGCATGCGTGACAGTGAGCATAAGCCCTATTTTTGAGAAATTTTCGTCAGCTGTTCGGAGTACCCATTTCAGCCTAGTTTCATTTTTCAAGGTCAGAATCAACCTTGCAGTCAGTTTTCATCCATTTCACCCATTTCTCTCTCTTTCGACGGTCGTCCCAGTCACCTCCTGTCCTAGTCACTCTTACCCCAACGTCATTCTGTCCCATACCGATTCAACATAGGTCCTTCTTTAGTGAATTCACGTAAGCCTAGTAGGTCACAGTACCTTTTGCTAGTAGTCTTGTTGAACGACTAAGCCCTACACAGTGAGACTGGTATCGACTACCCTTGCTAGTGGCTAGAGTCTTGTGTCAACCGTCTTACCTGAAGTCATTGAGCGAGAGAACCCTTTGTCCAAATCTTGTCCTAGGTATCCCATTCACTACAGTCTTAGTCGGCATCTGGCCAAAATTTCTAATCCTTGTCCATTCCGTCCCACCCCACCTTGCATGGTTCTTACTCGATCCCAGTACAACAAGCTAACTGAACTGGCCGACTCTTTCGATCACATCGCCCCACCACACGATGATGATGAAGAAATTTCTCGTGAAGAATTAGTGGCACACATGCAAGATAGCAAATTCCAACGCCTAGTGGAGAGAGTACTCCTTGAGGATCCCACCAAATATTTCCATCATCTTGCTAATCTCGGGCTCAAACTCCCTGCAGACTTTGACATTAGCTCCATCATGGAAAATGCAGACAATGAACGTGAGAGGGACACAAATGCCACGGTCCCAAATGCACATGAGAAAGGCACAAATGACACGGTCCCCCAAGCTAATGAAAGAGGAAAACAACACATAGATCAAAATGCTCCTATAGCGGATGTGAGACAACAAATTGAGAGTCTAAAGCTAGAAATCTCCAACCTTAAGATCGGCGCCAGCTCCAAGAACTACTCCTTGGAGGATATAGCACCGTACCCCTTTGACAGAAATTTGGTCATGAAACCATTCCCCTTTCAGTTCGGAATCCCGAAATTCGACAAATACAAAGGGAAGGGGGACCCTAGAGATCATATCAGGGAATTCACTGCAGCATGTTTAGAAGTAGCTCACAACGAGACCTACTTAATGAGACTATTCCCAAGATCTTTAGGAGGTCAAGCTATGGAGTGGTTCTCGCGTCTTCCGCCAGGAATCAAAACTTTTGATGAGCTTGTCAATAAATTCATAACGCACTTCTCTTACAACATAGAACACGAAGTATCTATGCTAGACCTATGCAACACCAAACAAAAGGGTGGTGAGTCTTTCGCAACCTTCTTACAACGATGGAGACAGCTAGCTAGCAAGTGTTCTTACGACATGCCTGAGAAACAACTATTGGAAATGTTTGTCCACAATTTGAATCCCGATCTTAGCTATCAGATTCAGATACAATGCCCTACCTCATTCACCAAAGTCATCGAAATGGGGCTATTCATTGAGAAAGCTATGATCGCTAAAGGAACTCTCAAGCTCTACAAGGACACACCTCCTTCCAATTACACAACTGACAAGTCAAAGTTTTGGACCAAGAACAAGAATGTGGTCAACGATGGAGTAGTGGATGCCAAGGCAGCAGCCCCTAAACAACAACCCATATTCACTCTTAAGGAAGAAGCAAATAACGGTGTACTCAACAAGCCACCCCCTCGGGAATCTAGACCTTGGTTCAATTCGAACCCAAGGAGAAAATTCACGCCGTTAGGAGAATCTCAAGAGTCTGCTCTCCGGAAGTTGTTGGCTAACAATGAAATTTCTCTACCGCCAACAAGTGACTATGAGCCTGTAGTCAAACCTCCCTATTGGAAGGACACAGACTATTGTGAGTATCATCGAGGAAGGGGGCACACAACCAATAATTGCATCCGTCTTAAGAACGTCATACAAGATATACTGGACCAAAATCAGGGAGGAACACAACAGCATACCTCCAATGAATCTCATGTGGCCTACCGAGATCCTCTCCTAAACCACAACCGGCCATATAACAACAATCACAACGGCGGCCACCACAACAATGGTTACAACCACAACAATGGTAACAATGGCAACAACTCCAATGGTCATAACAATAATGACAACAATCGTAACAGACCAAACCAGAACAGTGGGTCTAGTAATGCTAACTATGCAAGCGTCCCCTTTGAGTACACCATTAACTGCATTTCTGAGCATGTTCCGCAAGTCAACGTCATATCCCCCAACCAACAACCAGGACCTAACGGAACCGGTTGTAGTATAATTACCCGCAGTGGTAGAGTCACGATCAACACCACTCCTCCAAGGTCGTCACCATCTCCATCCAACCCCCGCCCATATAATGTCATCGACCAATTGCAAAAGACTCCGGCTCATATTTCCATACTGGAGCTCCTACGTCTATCTCCTTCTCATAAGGAGATTCTTGAGAGAGCCTTAGTGGAGACTACTGTCCCCACTAACCTAGCCCAAGAAAAGTTTCAAACCATGGTGGGTAACTTGATAGCCTCCCCTTCCATATCATTCACAGAACAAGACGACCTTTCCATGTCTCAACCCCACAACACTCCTCTACACATTGTCGCATTCGTACACAGGCACCGCATCAAGAGGGTTCTCATTGATGGGGGTGCTGGTTTGAATATTTGCACTTTGAAGCTAGTCCTTGCATTGGGGTTCTCTGAACAGGCAGTGGATCCACGGAGAAAGATTACCATAAAGGCCTATGACGAGGAGGAACGCACCACAAAGGGCACGGTTGTCCTACCCATTCAAGTGGGACCGGTAATTAAAGATGTGGTGTGCCAAGTCCTTGATCGGGAGCTGGCTTACAACATTCTACTAGGGAGACCATGGATCCATGCCATGAAAGCTGTCCCCTCCACCTACCATCAATGCATAAAGTTCCCACACGATGGCAAGCAGGTCACCATACACGGCGACCCCGACCCCTACCAGCATTGCAACTCATTCCAAGCCAAACCAGAATGTGTCATTCCCAACAATCGAGCCCATATCTCCCCCACTCCGCCACAAGACCATACTGCTGAAGCTTCCTCTTCACAGCCCAAACCAATGAAAATCACCATAAAAGAAAATGGCGTGGGGGAATACCAGATTGAGCATAGCCTCAACCTTGCAAAAATGCCCTTGTCTCCTCGCTCCTTTGGCCAGCCCAAACATCAACCCAGGCATTTTCCAAAGCCCTCTGCTCCTCCTACAACTCCCGCAAACCCCTTTGTAAAATGGGGGACCTTATCCGATGAATCAGAGGAGCGAGATCTCTTACAATGGCTCTATGCCGAAGAAGAAAACACATCCCAAGATCCACCCAAACTCCCTACAGAGCTCTATGGGCGAGGCGAAACCATCTTGCATAGGATGGGATATGAAGGACAAGGCCCCATCGGCCTCAGAAAAGAGGGGATCACCGAACCTATACAACCCTCTTCCTCCTCTTCGGCTAGAAACACGACTGGCCTAGGCTACAAAGGTAAAGGTAAAGCCAAAGAAAATGCCTGCCTAGTGGAGACAATTCAAACGCTCCAAGTAGATAGTGACGCAGATTCAGATGATTCCAATCAGTATGAATGGGACGAGCTGACAGAACACTCCTACGATGATAAGGAGATTGATACCATCCAAACCCTTAGCCCATATCATGAGAGACAAACGCAACGGGACAGACCACTGGAGTCTGATTTGCCCCTCCCCGAAGTTATAGCTTTCGAGGAAAGTGTCGATTCCATTGCGATAAACAACCTGGAAGAAAGTACCATCCAGAACACTACCCCCACCTGTGCTCCTAGCATTTCCATCCACACTATCAACGAATCAGGTCTTTCATCCGACTCCCTTCCCCTTTTACACCCTGAACTTATCGACTGGGACCTGAAAGGGACCCCTCAATTAGATATGTTCCAGAATGATGATGCCTACATTGACTATATGGAACTTCGAGATCACTTACCAAAAGGAGATCATAAAGCCGGCTTCGCTATCGAACTCAATACTGTAGCTTACTTTGGGGAGGGTGCCAAGCCTTCTAGTCGCAAAAATGTAAAGATCAAAAAGGGATCTGACGGTGAAAACCGCCATGCGGCAGTGTCAGATCATAAAAAAGTAAAAAGAAAGGACGTATCTGAAGGTAAAAACCCAACTGTGGCACCTGACGATGGATTGCTTGACACCCTCCCAAGTGACATGTATCAAGAAAGGTCACAGATCGTGGTAGAGCCAACAGAGCCAGTAAACATTGGAAACGAAGAGCAGCCTCAGATAATCCACTTTGCAAAATCTCTCACGCCGCCTGAGAAAACCAAGTTTGTGCCATTCTTTAAAAAGAAGAGAGGCAGCTTTGCTTGGTCATATGCCGACATGCCAGGTTTGGACCCAAACCTGATTCTACATCACTTGCCATTGGATCCAGGGGTGAAGCCCGTAAAGCAAAAACTGAGAAAAATGCATCCCCATATTGCCCTCCTGGTCAAGGAAGAACTCAAGAAATTGTTAGACGTGGGGTTCATCAGGGCCATTGATTACCCCGAATGGATATCAAACATCATGCCAGTGTCTAAACCAGATGGCAGGGTGCGACTATGCAACGATTTTAGAGACTTAAACAAAGCATGTCGCAAGGATGACTTCCCCTTGCCCAACATCGATATCATAGTCGACCTCACAGCGGGACATACAATGTTGTCACTTATGGATGGATTCTCAGGGTACAACCAGATCAAAATAGCCCCAGAGGATCAGCACAAAACCGCTTTCACTTGTCCATGGGGTACCTTTTGCTGGAATGTCATGCCGTTTGGGCTGAAAAATGCAGGTGCTACATACCAGCGGGCCATGACAACTATATTCCACGACATGATGCATGTGACCATGGAAGATTATGTTGACGACATCTTGGCAAAATCACTCACCAGGGACTCACACCTGGACACATTAGAGAAAGTCTTCCAACGGCTGGACCAATTCTAAGTAAAGTTGAACCCGAAGAAATGTGTGTTTGGGGTCACATCAGGCAAACTGCTAGGCTTCATCGTGTCAGCAAACGGCATAGAGGTAGACCCGGCCAAGGTCAAGGCAATCATGGACATGCCTCTGCCCAAAACTCTAACACAGTTGAGATCCTTACAGGGCAAGCTACAGGCCATCCGCAGGTTCATCTCACAGTTGGCCGACAAGTGCCATCCTTTCAGCCACCTTCTACATAAGAACGTTCCATTTAAATGGGATGAGCAGTGCGAAGAGGCATTCCACAAGCTCAAGGAGTACCTCACGAATCCTCCCATACTCATGCCTCCGATCCAAGGAAAACCTTTGATCCTCTACATATCCGCTACACCTACTGCTCTTGGGGCTCTCCTAGCGCAGCAAGACTATGAGAACAAGGAAAGAGCTGTGTACTATATCAGTCGAACCTTAGTGGGCTACGAGCTACAGTACTCACAGGTGGAACGTTCATGCCTTGCGGTGGTTTTTGCCTCACAAAAACTCCGACACTACATGTTGGCACATCCTGTCAAACTCATTGCCAAGATCGACCCACTAAAATATCTTCTCAGTAAGGCAGCTCTCACAGGACGACTAGCCAAATGGGTTATGCTTCTTAGCGAATATGATATAGAGTATGTGGATAGAAAAGCCATCAAGGGGCAAATCATCGCAGATCAACTAGCTGAGGCACCATTACAGGACACTTCACCAATGCAGTTTGAGTTCCCCGATGAATCTCTATTCACCCTGTCCACATCTCCTTGGAAACTCTACTTCGACGGGTCTTACACCAACCATGGATCGGGGGCAGGTATCTTGTTCATCACTACCCAAGGCGACACAATTCCAAAGTCCTACAGGTTGTTATTTCCATGCACTAACAACATAGCAGAGTATGAGGCTTTGGTAATTGGCCTCAAGATGGCCACTGAGTGGAAAATTCAAGCACTACATGTCTATGGCGATTCTCAGCTTGTCATAAACCAGGTCAACGACGAGTATCAGACCAAAGATGAGAAGCTCATCCCATACAAGCGAATGGTCGACGATCTCAAAGAACACTTTGGGACCATCTCGTTTGAGCAAATACCCAGGATCGAGAACAAAGCAGCCGACGCAATGGCGACCATAGCCTCTCTTCTTGAGATACCTGAACAGGAGTCACGGTATGAGTTCCTAGTAGAAACAATTCGACAGCCGGCTTATGATCTCCTTGAAACCCATTCCATCTGCCACCTAGTAGGATCTGATTCACCTTGGTACGGTAAGACCTACACTTACCTCAAGGACAATATCCTTCCTTTGGACCTCTCTTCCAACCAAAAACGAACCTTCATCCGACAAGCCTCCCGTTACACCATTATCGCCAATACCCTTTACCGCCGTGGTCTGGATGGTACTTTACTCCGTTGTCTAGAACAGGAAGAATCTATTACTGCCTTGCGAGACGTGCACGAAGGGATCTGCGGAACACACTCCAGCGGTCCTTCCTTAGCTAAGAAACTCATGCGGTTGGGTTACTACTGGCCCAATATGGAAATGGATTCATATCAGTTCGTCAAAAAGTACAGACAGTGCCAGATACATGGGAACCTGATTCATGCACCTGCTCAGGAGTTGAGACCTCTAACGACACCCTGGCCCTTTTGCCAGTGGGGACTAGACCTCGTAGGAAAGATTCATCCGCCTTCTTCCAACGGCCATAAATTCATCATAACCGCTACTGAATACTTCACAAAGTGGATTGAAGCCGTTCCCTTATCAACCGTCACAGGAAAGCAAATTTCCTCTTTCATCCTGAATTACATTATCTGCCGATATGGCATCCCTTCATCCATCATAACGGATAACGGGAGACCTTTCAAAAATCAAGATGTCCAGGAACTTTGTGAACGGTTCAAGATCCAACATCGCTTCTCCACCCCATATTACCCCCAAGGTAACGGCCAAGCTGAGGCATCAAACAAAACCATTCTGAAACTCTTAAAGAAGACTGTCAATGAAGCCGGTCGCGATTGGCACGTCCAGCTCAATCCCGCTCTGTGGGCCTATCGAACCAGCATACGCACTCCCACAGGTGCTACACCCTACGCCCTCGTCTATGGTTCCGAAGCCATCCTTCCTATTGAGGTCGAACTCCCCTCCCTTCGGGTGTCGTTGAAAGGTCTCATATCAGACGAAGAGTACAGAGTCACCAGACTGCAAGAGCTAGAACTGCTAGAGGAACGACGCCAGAAAGCTTTTGACCATCTCAAAGCCTATCAACAGATGATGTCAAGAAGCTACAACCACAAGGTTAGACCAAGAGGCTTCAAGGTTGGGGACCTCGTCCTAAAAGAGAACCCTCGCAATCAGCAGGACAGAGAAAAGAAAGGTAAGTTCGAGCCTAACTGGCTTGGACCCTATGTAATTGTAGCAGCTTACGGATCGGGGGCATATCAGTTGGCCACATCAGAAGGTGAGTTGTTTGATGATCCCATCAACAGCATGCACCTTCGCAGGTTCTATACCTAAGAGAACCCCAATGCAAGGGGGCACACCAAAAAAAAAAAAAAAAGGTAGCAAGCATACAAAAAAAATCGTCCTTTGGTGAAAACCTGGCAAACAGGCGCCCTGGATAGGTATCATGGGGAAAACCTGGCAATCAGGCGTCATGTTACTTTCTAGCTTCTCGTGCAAATAAAAGCAAGTGATGAAAACCTGGTAAACAGGCGTTACTTGTGACAAACCGCATTCTCCATCTTTGGGAACCCAATCACCTTGAGCCCTTTATCTCTCTATTTTCCCCATTCGACCCATATCCATCCCACAATAAACACTTGACAGTTACCTATCATGGCTTGATACTCAGCTTGTGGCCTTGTCAACCAAGGTTTTGTCCCATACCGTCTCCTCGCAGTAAGCCTAGTGTAGTGTCTCTCGTTAGTGTCTGTGGTCCGCATCCGTGAACTACGTTGCCTCTGCGCCGTCACGTAGGCAAGGCCATTATTCTAATGCGCCCCCGAGGCTTCCATCTCTCCCGAAGTCCCATTTGTCTCCCCTCTTGTCTTCATTCTTGTCGTCTTTCTTCTAGTCCATCCATGGTCCATTAGGGTTTACCCCGAACTACGCTGCCTCTGCGTCGTCACGTAGGCAAGGCCATTTAGCAATGAGCCCCCGAGGCACTAGGTCAGTCCCTTAGGGTCCATCTTCTCAATAAGGATTGTGCAACCTTCTCATCAAGTAAGCAAATGCAGGCAAACACCCGCTCTTCAAGCAGAAATCTTGACTATGACCATCTTAACCTATCCAATGCAAAGCAACTACCCAAGGTCTTCTCAATGATTTTATGCAAATTAAGGCAAGAAATAAACACATATCAACGCAAATATGCTTTGTAGACCAGAAACAGGGTTAAGTTACAGAGTCTTGATTTTTGCTGTCATACCCTCCTATGCTACTCAAGGATGCCAAAAGCTAGAGATGCTATGATGGGGGGCATGATTCCTTTCTTTGTTTGCTGTTTGGGGGGATTAAACTTTAGTAATGTGAAGCCTTGTCTTAGGACGTGATCGGCAAAAGATCACCGAGGACATCAAAGGTCTAACATGAACGAGGGCAATCCTTGCTTGTTGAAACGCAAGCGATACTCAGGTCATCTAGATTCAATTTTGACTAGATGCTTGGCTTAACTTGCTAAATCACAATCCATGTAAGCGATACTCAGGTCATCTCGGTTCAATTATACCTCGATGCTTGTATTCACTTACAACATTTCAGAAAAATACCAAAAACAAAGTGCCCAATGATGAAATAAAGCAATCTAAAAGCAAAGCATCCGTCCTATATCCATACACCCATCCATACAATCCTCATTATTCAAACTATGCAGAGTAACGATATCAAGAAAATTTCTTACGTCATTCTTTCGCAACCATCCCTCTATCCATCATGTCAATCTTCTGTCGATAAGCGTACATTTGGACATCACAAAAACAAGGCATATAGGAGCATATCACATCACTCGTAGAAACTAGCCCTGCACATGATTAGGTTAGTATAGTACATCATCCAATGCATTAGGTCACATATACATTTGCATCACATACATAGTTACATCACCCCATAGTACTCATGTTACCCATGCATACATTCAAAACATTACATCATATAAGTATCCAATAGCATCTCACATACATATATAGCATCATAGCATAGAAATCATGTTCCATACATATACATTTGCATCATCACAAGAACATCATATTACCTTTGCAGTCATTTGTCACATTAAATCATATAGACATCATATAGCAGCATATCAAAGTATTTCTCATATAAACATCATATAAACCATCTAACTATGCAATAGAACCACATCATGCAATAGAAGTAATCATCTCATAAACGCAGGCAATAGATACACAAAGCTGCATCATCATCCATACTATCATATACAAGGATGTCCAAATGTACAATATCACCATCTCTCTCAAAATCAAAAATGTCATATACAATATACGTCTAAATAGACGGTGATACATGTCCCAAAAAGTACAAAATCTGGTCTCTGACTACCCCTGCGGCTGTGAGCCACCACTGCCGGCTCCTGACTGCTGAGGTCCCATGACAGATGCCCCTGACTGGGATGGACCTGCTCTGTGAGCCACCCCAGACTGAGTCCTGAAACTACCTGCCCTCTGGCTCGCCGACACGGCACCATGATATAGACCTCGGTAGTACTGTACCTGCTGCTGTGCTCTGGCTAAGTCTGTCTGTGCCTGTGCCAACTGCGTCTGCAACTGGCCTACCTGTGCCTGTGCCTGCTGCACCTGCCCAACCAAAAAGGTACTCGCTGCATCTGTGCCCATGGCAGCTACTGCTGTGTCCCTCTCTACTCGGATCAGACGTACCCGGGCATCTGCCATGTCTCGCTCGCGAGTCAAACCAGCGATCACTGCTGCATCTGTATCTCGCATCCTCTCCACCCTCCTCAGCTGTGCCTGCAGCTCCCGCACCTGTCCTCTCAGGCTGGCTATGGTCCTGTCGTGTGCCTCACCCTGCACTGGCCCCTGTCCTAGCCCCTGCTGCTGGGGCACCTGCTGCTGTGGTACCTGCTGGGGTGGTGGCATCTGTGCCTGCTGCTGTCCCTCCCCCTGTCCTGGCACTGCCTGCCCGGCCCTGTCTATCCTCCTCCGCTGCCTCGGCCTCTCTGCAGCTCGGCCACCGCGCCCTCGTCCTCCTCTAGCGGCCCTCCGCCCTGGACCAGCCTCTCCCTCCTCCTCTGAGTCCACCTCGTCGATACGAGGCACCAGCATACCAGGTCCAGAATATCTCGGAAATGGATGTGCAGTAATCCAGTCCTCATACTCCTGTGTAACCCCAGCATCTGCAATCTCTCGCCTCATATCCCAGGCCACATAGGGCAACTGCCGGAACTCTGCCAGAGCCTCCTCGTAAGAAGCCATCGGCCCCCATCGGACCCTCTCTGCATGTGTCCGTGCGAACATGGCCTGTCCCTGCGGCATGCCCTGTCTCCTGCCGAACTGTCTCAGTACTCGGCCCACCGTCTGCCTCTCCAAGATGTGCCGTGTCCGGCCAATCAACCACCTGGTCTGGAAGCAGAAAGGCAGCTCATCTGCCTCATCGTCCCAAGGCTCGCAGTCTAGATATGGTCGCCAGACGACCACATCTATCCCATCCAATGTATGCCTCCAATACTCTAGCTTCCCCAGCCTGTGCTGGGAAATCACTCCTACGTAGCCATAGCTGTACGGCTCTCCCCTCTGCCTAGCAAAGACACATATCGGCCTGGTCACCGCTATGTGCTCCCACAGCCAAAACTGTAACAGCAGCACCCCAGCCGATAGACTCGTGCTGCGGTGGTACACCACCTGATGCATGTCGTGGTATAAATGAGCTAGCACGCAAGGTCCCCACGCGTATCGGGTGCCCTCAGTCACCATCCGCTCCATAATCCTGCCCCATCCAACGGGGAACCCGTGCGATCTCCTGTCAGGGCATACAACGCCCGCAATCAGTCCAGCCACGATCCCAGGGAAGTAGTCGTAGCAGTCATAGATATCCTGCCACGGGATGACCTGTCCCACCAGCTCGGGATCATCGAATACCCGCTGACACTCGGCGAGTCCCGCGTCCCGCTGTGCGTCGTACTCC
The DNA here is from genome assembly GCA_027924645.1 of Cunninghamia lanceolata. Classification (NCBI taxonomy): domain Eukaryota; kingdom Viridiplantae; phylum Streptophyta; class Pinopsida; order Cupressales; family Cupressaceae; genus Cunninghamia; species Cunninghamia lanceolata. Next base: position 5,339,742 of record BSBN01000918.1, on the reverse strand, counting down.
ACCAACTCGCCTACCACGGGCAAGTGCAGTATCCTATAGACATCCTCCAACGTCACAGTCATCTCTCCAGTAGGGAAGTGGAAGGTCCCGTCCTCGCTGTGGAATCTCTCCACGGCAGCTGTCAGCAGTCCTCGGTTCACCCGCACCTCGGGCATGAAGCAAACATAATCTAGGCCCATAGCCCCAAGTGCCACCCTGTCAGCCTCCGTCAACATATGTCTCTGCAATAGAGGCATAGGGAACGTCTCCCTCGACTGCAGTGTCTCTCGTATCTCCTCCTGCAAGCACGCAAAGCAAGGCGTCAGTCTCAAACCGCATATACCATACTCAACATATCTATTGGACTATATCAACTAAACTTAGCATTTCAAATTGATCAAAACAGCACACTACATCTCTTGACTAGATTCCTGCAATCTCGGAGATAGCTCATCGATTCCTGCGTCAAACAGGACGCTAATCGAATCAGTTTGGCTAAGTAATTTGCCATCCCAAGCAAAAGCGCCACTACAGGTGGTAAATGCGCCATTTCTGGTATATGCGCCGCAACAATCGACGTATGCGCCGCACAAATACATATGCGCCGCTACATGCCACATGTGCGCCGTTCTAACGCATGCGCCGCATAAAGCAACGTATGCGCCGCTAAATTACAGATGCGCTGCAATAAGTCACATATGCGCAACTTCGGCAAATGCGCTGCTACATTTCACGCATGCGCGGCGAAAATACAAAAGCGCCGCTAAATTACGAAAGCGCCGCCAAAACGAACATATGCGCAGCTTTCACGCATGCGCCGCCGAAACAGGCATATGCGCCGCGAAATCACAAAAGCGCAGCCTCGCGAGGCATATGCGCCGTTCTGCGTTTCGGCGCATTCATTTCACCTATTTTCTATGAGCATTTATGACACCTAAACTCGACCCTAGGAGAATTTTTTTGAAGCACATACCGGGGGTCCTGCCTCTGCTGGCCGCCTGAATCGTCGGACTCGCTCGAATCGATGCTCCTCGCGTGGAATGTCTGCTGCTCTGGCCGCCATGCTGCTCTAGGTTTGCTCTGAGCTCTCTTTCTCCAATCCAGATCAAACAAGTGTGCAAATGACTATTCTTGTGGACCCAGCTCCTATTTATAGCCTCCAAAACCCTAATTCTGGCTAGGTGATGACTGTGACTACTTCCCATGTCCGTTTTTCCTCCCGTTTTCTTCCCGCGTCCCTGACCGCATCCCTTTTCCTCCACCCTATCCTAACCCCTTCCTCGTCGTGAGATCGTCCGTCTCCAAAACTTTCGCCGTTTTTCCCGTCCAATCTCCCGAGGGGGCATCCTATCGTCATTTAACCTACACCAGGGGCAAACTGGGGCATGTATCATCATTCAGACTATCAATTTCTTTGAAGCAACGCTGTAAACTGCATTGCATCAAAGAGGGGCAAAATGTATACGTCTAAAAATGACACAAATCATCCTAAATAAATATTCTAAATATTTATTCCATTCTTCTATTAATTAAATAAATATTCTAAATTTATTTAATCGATTCACTGTTCCATAATTAAATAAATTCTATTTATTTAATTAAAATTCTTCCATTTATCCTTCACAATTAAATAATCATAAATTATTTAATTAATCCTATTTCCTCTATCCTAAAGTTCTAAATTCAAAATTCCACATCACCTTTACACCTCACCCTTTACACCTCACCTTGTCCACCTCATCAGGTTGCACATGTAATTAAATATATTTAATATTTAATTATCTTATTTTCCCTCACCCACATGGCCTATTTCTTCTCCAATCAGAGGTCAGTTAACCAATCAATCAAATCTATTAACTAACCTGTCAGTTGAGTCAAATCCTCAATCAATCCAGTCAGTTCCACAATCCACTCTTCTAACTGATCAATCAATTCTGTTAACAGACCAGTCAAGGGAGTTAACTCTCCAATCAGTTTTGTCACATCCCACCTTTCATGATGGAGCTGGGACACTTGGCACGTTTCCACTGGTTGCACATTCCTCAACCATCCTCAACCGTTGATCTTCATATCTTCTCTCAACCGTTGATTCCTATTCCTCCAGGTCTATAAATGAAGCTTCATCCCTTCATTCTAAGGATCCAGGCTTTTGACATCGTTACTCTGCAGAAATATCACCAGCGCGCCTTTGGCACCCATTTGTCATCTACAAGCTTGAGATCACCATTGTTGCATTGGAGCTCACCTTCATTGCATATCACACTACAGCCGTTCACCATCGACTTCCTCCAACAGCTTTTAAAAGATTGCACTCTCTGAGGGCTCATCTTATCTGCGAAAGGACGATTCGTGATAGGCGAACAACAGAAGTTTCGAAACGGAAGAGGTTTGCTGTGTTTGTTCATTGCTTTGTTTACTTGAATCTTCTTTGTTTCTCTATTCTGTTGATGTTTGGGTCATCTGTTATTCATTTGATTGATGCACTATTTTACCCTCACAATATTATATAATTATAATAATTCTTTTAATTATATAATATAGTTAGAATTAGGCTTGTCGCTGCGGATGCTACTAGTATACCTATATTTAAAAAATATATCTAAACTACGCCGAGAGATATCCTCCTCAAGGCACCCACCTGTGTCGTAAATTTATTAAAAAATAGCTGCCTTGGGAAGGATATCTCTTGGCGTACTTTAGATATATTTTTTAAATATAGGTATACTAGTTGCAAAATAGGTGCAATTATTGCATGTGTTGCCATCAATGCTCAAGCGAGTGTTCTAAAGACAGGCGGAGCTTCATTGGATAGCATATTATCTCATGCCAAAGTCTAACAAACTACCCCAATTGTTTTTGAAAATTAAACAATGATATCACAATGTTAGCACAATATTGCATGAATCCAACTAAATACCTCCACACTTCTGATCACCAAGTTCCCAAATCAGGCAAGGTGAGAGAATATAGTGTTTTGGCTTACAAATAAATATTGTGTAACAAAACTAATTATATTCATCCATTAAAGAGCAAGCATCTGCTTTTCAATAGGCATCCACCTATTTAGTGGGGATTCTCCACTTATTCAGTGGGTGGTAAAACAAGAAAGATAAATCTTTATAAATTCTCCACACTAGCGGTAAACCATCGAGGGGTTATTTAGTGAGTTTGCAACATAAAGAATGATTACAAATGATGTATCAGACAACAAACTACTCAGAAAAGATGTATTAGATCAACATATCATCATTGCATATGTCTTGCAATCATAAGAAAACCCTGCATAAGAATTAGTATCAATGAACACCAACATCACAAACCGTCCAAGCTGATATCATGCAAAGATTCACTGCTATTCAAGTATGTTTCAGACTTTTCTCTTACTGTATGGCTACCCTGGGAGATGAATAACTTCACAATGATGAACAATATATATATCAAACCCATTTCAAATTGATCCATATGAAATTATGCAAGTTTGATCAATGTTGTTATGATATCTCAGAATTAACATGGTGCCCCTACTGTATGGACAACCAACCCCATGTGAAACCCATGAACCATGCAGAAGAAACTCATAAACTTCCCACACAACCCCAACTCCAAAATCTGTCATAAACGTCACCAATGAAGTGGATCTCAAATCACATTACGATCAAAACTACATTTGTTAAACTATATCTCAGCTTGCCTGGTACAACGCTCATGAGGAAGTATGGCCATCACCATATCATTAATATCCAAGCAACATCAACAAAATAACTATTAACATTTACTCAACAAATTTGTACTTCTGTCCAATATGACATGGAAGGTATGGACTCTTTATAACTCTTCAAATTTTAGCTTGATCTCATTAAAAACGAGTCTGGGTTAGGTGCCCATCCTAACAATAAACACCCAAAACAGAAACCAATTAGAAAACACTGAAATCCACACTCAGATCAAATGCACTCTAGTTGCTGGTACGACCTGTAGGTGTACGACCAACAAAGGTAGTTTGCATTATTCACAATTTCAAACACAAACTAACACATTTCTCCACAAAAGCAAACCAAAAACCCAAACAAAATCTCATCTAATCAGAAATTTGATCATATATCTAAACTCCATGAAAGCACCAATGTGATTTCAGTGTGAAATCACCCATTACCAGCTAGGGTGGATATTCCACCATCGAAACTGATCTTCCTCTAGAGGGTTTTTGTCCTCAAGAAAGTAGGAAGAACTCCAAGTTCATTCCAACAGCATCTTAGTACAAAAAACCAAGCATAAACCTTCAAAATGAGCCCACACTTCACTTTTATAGGCACCTGGGAGTTACATAAGTAATTAATTCTTTCTTGGAAATAATACTTTTTTTCTCAAACTTGGAATAAATCCATTTTTTCTCCACTTAAGTGCTCGCTTTTAAGTGCCTAAATAAAAGAATATATTTTCCCCTTTCCAATGAGCTATAACACTTAATGACTTATTAATTATTTTCACCCTTAGGAACTTAAGAGAAAATAATAATTAAAATAGCTCATTAAATATTACTTTTTGCGGAAAATCCCAAACTGCATCCAACCACCAAATAAACTAAACCAATACGCTCAGTAAGGTTAAGGATGCACAATGATGCCTTCCAGAGGACTTTCCAAAAATAGACGGCTCCTCCAAGAATCTTGGAAAATAATCCAAGAAGCCGAATCAACTTCAGAAAGTTGCATAGACATCCTGACACAACATTGAGCTCAAATCCAACAAAAGAGATCAACAAAACAACTGAACAAGAGTTCTTCAAAAAAGGGGAACCCCTTACCATACTGAGGTAGCCTATTAGGATTCTGAAAAATAGGCTATCGGGCCCACAACTAACTAGGCAGAAAAAGGGAACATTACAACCCCCTCCTTGAAATTGCTTGTCTTTAAGCAATTGCAAGATTGGATAACCAAATAGCATCATTCGATACCCCCGAATGCATCTTCTCATAAGCTTATCCTCATGAGTTAACTTCCATAATGACCAAGTAGAAGTTAATCATTCAGGTTGTTTCCAGTTGTCCCAATGAAATCTCCAAACTCTACCTGATGTCAGGAAGAAATATCACTACCCCACATATGAAGCCTTACTTTATCACCCTTCCAAGAGATAGGAGCCCAAACTCTGACCATCATGTGGCTGTCCCAAAAAGTTAACATCAGTTCATACTCTGAGTTTATCAAATTCATGACTCTAGAATGAGGACGGCTGCTATACTAGAGAAATTTCCATGTTTGATTTCAAAAAATGGGCATTACAATCAATTCCATCTTGAGAAAGGATGGAATTGACCTACTCATATTTTCCATTTGAAAACAACTTCGTCCCAATTTGGAAACACTTGGCCACACATCATAAATGAATGCAAATTCAGGATTGAAATGGCTAATTCTGTAAACAAACAACCAAGTTAGAACTGAAATTTGGTTCCCTTACACTCCAAGGTACATCTCTCTGATCTCCATAACCCTCCAACATACTTTGTTGATGACTCCTTAGCTGATCAAGAAATAATGGAACAGCTCTAACCTGCATTTGTTGCTCACTTTCCACATTACTTTGGAGACTATCATCCAAAGGAATCTCTGATGCATCAATATTTTTGCTATCAATATGAAAATATGCATCATTTTCCACATCATGCTCCTGCTGTCCCTGAAAATCAGAAACAACTTCCCCTCTATCTTTTGGTACTTTGACTATATCATCATCCATGTTCAAAGTTTTTTCATCAAACATTGTCTCTAAATTCCATTCAAAAATAGGATTGCGATAAGTCAAATTAGCTCCCATATCATAAAGTGGATTGACAAATGAATGGAAATCAGAATTAAACCCTTGATTTACCATTCCCAATTGCAAAACAAGATCTGATTTTGGTTTATGAACTACTGTTCTATAAAAACCAACAAACTCCACTTCACTTTTCAGAGGCTTCCCAAGCAAACTATTGTGGTCTTCAACACTTTGTTCACTACATTCGGCATAAACATCGGCATTAGATTCTTTTTCCATTCTTTTTACAATAGGAACTCTAGATGTTCCATTAGTCATTCCCCTCAACACTACAGTCTTACCATCAAATTGAAATTTAAGTTCCATAGTTTGAAGGTTCAAAGATATCTCTCCCAAAGATTTTAACCACTGAATGCCCAAGACTATCTCTGAATTTCCAATGCTAACCACATGGAAAATATCTTTTATCTCATAATTTCCCAATTGAAGACTCAAGTTTGGAATTCTTCTTGTGCATTGGATAGTAAACCCATCAGCCACAATAACATTAAATCCTTTAAATTCTTCATTTGGAAGACCTCTTCTTGCCACTAATTGTTCGTCAATGAAGTTGTGTGTGGCACCAGTATCAATGAGAGCAATAGTTCATTGTCCACACAACATTCCATGAACTTTAAAAGGATCATTTTTAGGTTGGAAAGATATTCTACCAAAGATACCTTCATTAACCTTGCTCTTATTCGACCCTTCTGGTGCTTCATCTTCATCACTGGTCTCTGAATCATTGTGTTGATTAGAATTTTTTGATTTTGATTCAGCAGTCATATAGGCCTCAATCTGATGAGCCTTGCCCTTTTCATAACACTTGTGTCTAGGAATCCAAGGCTTCCTACAAGTGTAACATAATTTCTTTCTTCTTAGCTCATTTTGGAGCTCATCATCTACCTTTGGAGTACTAGATTTAGGTTGTGATTGTTCTTTTCACATGGGCTTTTTGTCTTCTTTCTTGTCATTCTTCTTATCAAAGAATGTCTTGGTCTAAAATTTACTTTTGGGGACTGTAAACTCCATGTTTCTGGCCTTTTTGATGGATTCTTGTAAAGACTTAGGCTCCAAAGCCTTCACCAATCCTCTTAAAGGTTCCAACAAGCCCTCAACAAAGAGCTATGTAAGTCTCCCTTTGGACACATCAATCACCATCACATCTATCCTCTGAAATTCAGAGATGTAAGCATCCACAGAATCTTTTTGTCTCACTCAGGTCAGCTCCATAAAGTGGCTCTCTAGTTCATACTTATCAAAATGATCAATCAACCTCTGTTTGAATTCTTCATAAGAGGTAATAAGGCTATGACCTTGAGTGATCATGCCATGAGTCCACCAGTCATGAGAATCTCCTTCCAAATGAGCAGCTACAAATTTGATGGAGTCTAATTCTAACATTGGATTCAAACACAAATAGTTATCAAGCTTTTGCACCCACTACCTGGCACCTTCCATCAAAAGGGGGAATTGGCACCTTCCCAAGCTTCCTCTGCAGATCCTGATTCTGGGTCTTGGGCCTATTCCTATACTTGATTTGACAAAAGTTTTGAAGTGACATAGCACTTTGGAATTCCTCTCCTAATGATTGCCACTCACACTGATAATCTGCAAAACTTTCTGCCACAAACTACTATACTCCAACTTGATTTTGCTGCTATCCCAAAAATACTGGCATCATTGTCCTAGCTGTAGAGTCCTGTGAAGTTCTTGTGTCATTGTTTGGATTGATGGGATTGTTGGAATTGCCACCCTTTGGTCGGTTTCCATCATTTCCTCTATTTTGAGGAGACTCTCCACCCATACTTGGATTCACTGATTGTGCTAAGAGTATAGTCATCTGTTGATTACTCCTCACAATCTCTTGCTAGCCTCTAGCAAGATCTTTCAAAATATCCCTAGTACTGGGATCCTGTGGTGGTCTATCTCCCATTATGTTCTCTTCCTTTGATTATGAATCACTCTGAGGATATCTTCTCCTTCTGTAGGTGATGAACTTAGTGTCTCTTGGATTCATCAAAGGTGCATGAAGACCAAACTGAATTCACTCTAAATGCTGATTTGAATGTTGATCAACAGGCTAGTAGGAATGACTAGCTCTGATACCACTATAACAAACTACCCAAATTTTTTCCAAAATTTAAACGATGATATCACAATGTTAGCACAATATTGTATGAATCCAAATAAATATCTCCACACTTCTGATCACCAAGTTCCCAAATCGGACAAGGTGAGAGCATACAATGTTTTAGCTTACAAATAAAGATTGTGCAACAAAACTAATTATATTCATTTGCTAAAGAGCACACATCTACTTTTTAGCATTCTCCACTTATTCAGTGGGGATTCTCCACTTATTCATTAGGTGGTAAAATAAGAAAGATGAACCTTTATAAATTCTCCACACTAGCAGTAAAACATCCAGGGGTTATTTAGTGAGTTTGCAACATAAAGAATGATTACAAATGATGTATCTAACAACAAACTACTCAGAAAAGATGCATTAGATCAGCATATCAGCATTGTATCTGTCTTGCAATCATAAGAAAACCCTACATAAGAATTAGTATCAATGAACACCAACATCACAAACTGCCCAAGCTGGTATCATGCAAAGGTTCATTGCTATTCAAGTATGTTTTAGACTTTTCTCTTGGTGTATGGTTGCCTTGGGAGATGAATAACTTCACAATGATGAAAAATATATATATCAAACCCATTTCAAACTACTCCATCTGAAATTATGCAAGTTTGATCACTGTTGTTATGATATCTCAAAATTAACATGGTGCCCCTACTGTATGGACAACCAACCCCATGTTAAACCCACGAACCATGCACAAGAAACTCATAAACTTCCCACACAGCCCCAACTCTAAAATCTGTCATAGACGTCACCAAGGAAGTGGATTTTAGATCACATTAGGATCAAAACTACATTTGTTAAACTATATCTCAGCTTGCCTGGTATGACGCTCTTGAGGAAGTATGGCCTGCATCTTAAATCTCATAATAACATTAAACATATAGCTATTTTTCTAGTAATTAATGCCATCACCATATCATTAATATCCAAGCAACATCGATCAAATAACTATTAACATTTACTCCTTAGCAAATTTGTACTTTTGTCTAGTAGGACATGGAAGGTATGAACTCTTTATAACTCTTCAAATTTTACCTTGATCTCATAAAAAATGGGTTTGGGTTAGGCGCCCATCCCAACACTAAACACCCAAAACATAAACTAATCAACAAACACTGAAATCCACACTCAGATCAAATACACTCTAGTTGTTGGTACGACCTATAGGTGTACGACCAACAAAGGTAGTTTGCATTATTCACAATTTCAAACACAAACTAATACATTTCTCCACAAAAGCAAACCAAAAACTGAAACAAAATCTCATCTAATTAGAAATCTGATCATATAGCTAAACTCCATGAAAGCACCAATGTGATTTCAGTGTGAAATCACCCATTACAAGCTAGGGTGGATATTCCACCACCGAAACTGATCTTCCTCTAGAGGGTTTTGTCCTCAAGAAGGTAGGAAGAACTCCAAGTTCATTCCAGTAGCATCTCAATACAAAAAAACCAAGCATAAACCTTCAAACTAAGCTCACACTTCACTTTTATAGGCACCTGGGAGTTACACAAGTAATTAATTCTTTCTTGGAAATATACTTTTTTCCTCAAACTTAAAATAAATCTATTTTCCTCCACTTAAGTGCTCACTTTTAAGTGCCTAAATAAAAGAATATATTTTCCCCTTTCTAGTGAGCTATAACACTTAATGACTTATTAATTATTTTCACCCTTAGGAACTTAAGTGTAAATAACAATTAAAATAGCTCATTAAATATTACTTTTTGTGAAAAATCCCAAACTACATCCAACCGCCAAATAAATTGAACCAATATGCTCAGTAGGGTTAGGGATGCAAAATGATGCCTTCCGAGGGACTTTCAAAAAATAGATGACTCCTCCAAGAATCTTGGAAAGCAATCCAAGAAGCTGAATCAACTTCAGAAAGTTGCATAGACATCCTAACACAACACTAAGCTCAAATCCAACATCAGAGATCAACAAAACAACTGAACCAAGAGTTCTTCGAAAAAGGGGAACCCCTTACCATACCGAGGTAGCCTATCAGGATTCTGGAAAATATGCTATCGGGCCCACAACTGACTAGGTAGAAAAAGGGAACATTACACAAAGAGTACAATCACATTCCTTTGTCCTTGATGTCAAAGGGGGAGAGATTCAATAGAGTGGAGAGATTCATGTTTCGCTGTCAATGACAAAGGGGGAGTTTGTTGGCATTAGGTTTTGTCATTGATGTCAAAAGAGCATTGTTGTCACAGGATCTCAGCTTATATTGGTATGTCAGTGATGGAGTGAACTCAGTTGGATTTTCTCAATTGATGTCAAAGATGATCAAGTGGCAAGAGGTTGTGTGAGTGGACCTAGAAGGATTGTAGACATGTTTTGCCATCAATGACAAAGGGGTAGTTTGTTGGCATTAGGTTTTGTCATTGATGTAAAAAGAGCATGTTGTCAAAGGATCTCAGCTTATATTGGTATGTTAGTGATGGAGTATGTTAGTGGTGGTGTGATGATGGAGTGAACTCAGTTGGATTTGCTCAATTGATGTCAAAGATGATCAAGTGGCAAGAGGTTGTGTGAGTGGACCTAGAAGGATTGTAGGCCATCTTTGTTTATGTTCATTCCATTTGGTCCTTGATAATAGACATTAGGAGCCATGCATGCAATGAGACTACAAACATGTCCTATATCCTATGCAATGACGCATACATTAGGGTTTTCTTGAATCCATTCTTTGCATGACATCATAGATCATTTAGTCTCATTCAATCTTTATGGAGTTCATCTATTTTTGTCATTGATCTTTGAGATGTTCTTGTCCTTGTCAACCTCTTTATCTCATAAAGTTCCTCTGAAGGTTTTGGTTTCATGTTCTTATCTAGAGTTCATTGTATGTTGATTAAGGAAACCCTCATTTGTTCTTAACATCATGACATCACTCTGCATCATGGCATTACTCTATTTGATCCTCCTCAGTGCTTGCAGAAGTCAAAGGATCATTATTCCAGTCTATATTTCATTGGATGCATATTAGGGTTTGTCAATATATGACTTGATCTCTAAGTCCTAAAACCCTAAGTTCTCTAAGGCAAAGTTCCTCTTCAAGCTCAAAGAGTCTTTATCTTCTCATTATCTCTCTGTAATAGAGTATCTCATGTCAGTCATGCATGATAGAAGTTAGGGTTTTGGTAAACATTTGAAGACCTAAAGTTTGCATTCTTAAAACCCTAATGGTCATCACAAACCAAGATTACAAGTTATAAAAGGTTATATTATGATGGGTTACCTTTTTTGTTATGTTTTGAATGTGACTTGTTATCAATGGTGGATAGTCACTTAAGTGACAATGTTAAGGGTTTGAGACCGTGAGGCAACCGACTCCTCACCCTAGTGGTGACCGGTAGGTTCAGGTCTCCTTTTGTGTGCGGACGCCAAAACACAATCCATGGTGCAAGTTCAATTTCCCGATGCCGTGAAGACACCAATCGATGGTGTATATTTAAATGATATTCAAATGTCAACCGTTATCCTCCCTGAAAGAATTTTGATGGGCATATGTATGTCTATTTTCATTTGAAGTAGTTTTGGTTAGGTCCTTGTAACTATTTTTTAACCGAAGGTTTGGTATTTCTTCAACCAAGATTCAAGTGGTTGTTCTCGTGGTTCTGAGTAGTAAGAGGTTATGTTAAATGAAGTGAATTGTGTATTTTTTTTGATGTTGAATTTATCAGTGAATGATAAATAGAATCAGATTGAAAGAAATGGTCTGTTGAAGTAATGTGAATATATCAAAGAGAGCAGAGTGGGTGTTTGAAGGATGCTTTGAAGTTGCAGGGTTTCTTGGCTCTTCTAAGATGAGAATGACAGAAGGTTTTGATGCCAGTTAGTGTTCATCCTTTTTGTGCAGGTGATAATGGTGTCTTTGAAGAAAAACTATTTGCACAAGTAAGTGAAGAAAATGGCAATTATGTTATGTATGCAGAAAGAGACAAGGAAAGTAGAGGGTTGTTTTTTTGCAGAGGTTATATCTCAGTGTGAAAAGCTTCTACTGATTCTATAGGTATTTAAAGGCATGAATAATGAATGAGAGGTCTTTCTTTGTTAGATTAATGAATTTTTGAAGAAAATATATTTGCATACTTGAAGGAGAATAGGGATTTTGATGTGAATATGTTTTGGGTTAGTAACTCCATGTTACATATGTTTTTGTATAGACTAAGATGATGTTGTAAATGTATAACAGTACATTTGTCTTAGTTGGATGATGAATTGTTTGAAGAATCGTTATGTGAATATGTAAAAGAAAGGTGTTTTTGAGGTATGCATGCAGATCTAAGAGAATAGACATGATTGAATAAGAGAGTTATATAATTCATCTATAACCTATGTTATCAATGTAAATAGAGTAGTACTCTGTATATCTACTTGTTTTGTGTTTGGAGTTGGTGCTCCTGAGTGTCTGGAGTTGGTGCTCCTAAATCAGATTTAAAAGTGTAATCAGTGAGATTTTGGTCAGTGAGACCTAATAATGATTTTGGTGAGGTTGGACAGTGGTTTTTTCCCTGTTTAGGGTCTTCCACTTAAATACTTATGTCATGGTTTCACTTGTATAATTCTATTGTTTTCTATGTCTTTGGCATGTTGGCATTAATTGCTTTTATAAATATTGGGATGATGAATGAACTAGTTTTATTAGATCACTGATTCACCCCCCCCTCAGTGATCCATTGTATTCCAACAAAGAGCACTCCTACACAAGATGGATCTAACCTAAAATTTATTTATTTTAAATTCAAATGACCAACTCTTGCCCTTTCCTCATAGTTGTCAAGAGCCAACTTAGTGCATGCACACTTGTGTGACGATTCATTATGTCTTAGTATTTAAAGACATTCATTTGTGCATTAATCAATTATCTTATCATCATTTGAAATCCTAGACCATACAAGGAGCATTTTACTACACCCCTAACCCTATAGTGTGTATATGGTTATGAGTAGTTAGCTTATGGCTACCTTAACTCTTATTTAATTAATATAATCATTAATATAGTCTTATATAGGTAGTTAGGTCAGCCTCGGTGCATCCATGGCATAAGTATGGTATATATAGGAGGTAGAGGTTAGTTATTATCAACATATTGAGTATTGTGTTCTTATTGAAGACTATTAGAGTTATCCCCCTCGAAGTGGCATATTATTATCAATTATTTGCAGCATATTTCCTAGTATATTCTTCTATTGTACAACTTGTTTCATTACACATTCAATAGGAACATTTCAATTTGGAGCTTTAAAAGTAATAATACTTCACATGAGAATCAACATCTGAATCACTTACATGCTTCTCTATTGTTTTTGATCTGACCACAACCAAAAAAGTCATCCAATCAAAGGGGTTAACCTAGGAGAACTTGGCCCTTGTAATTTACAATCTCCCCAAGGTATTTTTAGACACAACTAGTCCTTAATAGCTAGAGAGAAGTAGGCATACAACAAATTAGATATAGAAGTGCACAATGCACTAGATCAATCATGGATTAGATCTGTGTGACACCCTTAATGAACTACAATTCTACATAGAATCCCAAACAATGAGCACACCTAAATTTCCTTTTTTTATGTACCTACACAAATAGAAGCTATATTACATCAAATCTTTATCTCCACCGTTAATTCATAAACCAAAAACCTAATTCCTTTACATTTAATTTCTTAAAATAACATTAATTTACAGACTTTACCATTCCCAAACACCATTTTTAGCCAATAGGCTGATATGTGGGAGATTTCTCCCATTAAATTGTCGGAAGCTGGAACTTTTTTTTACGTTGCCATTTTTTCGTTGCCGTCATCTGAATATTGCAGTAGCGTGCAAAGCAATCAATTCTAGGGTTTGCCAATCACCGCAGTAGCCGTGGCACATCCGCCACAAATAGCAGAACGAGGGTTTGGTAATTGTGTGGTGGAAATGAACTTCATTTTCATAAAAACACATGCTTGTTACAAAATGTATAATTATTGAACAGTAATTTCTGAATGGCATGTTTCAAAGCCTACTACGGATGCTTGCTTTAATTTGTGTTAAATGTATTATAACAGTCAACTTTGTGTAAGGAAAATGTTAATGTTTTAATTTTGAGATTAGTCATAAGTATGAGAATTAAAGTTATAGGTGACCAAAATAAATGTTGGTTTTAATTAATTTCTTACTCAATTTTTTAAATGTTAAAGATTTTTTTATTTATATTCTATATATATATAAATTATATATAATGAATATTATTAATTATATAATATATAAATAATAATTATATAATATATAACTAATAATTATATAATATACAACAAAACCCTAACTCTAATTCTATTAATATTTTTACCCTAATATACATAAATGAATATTATGCTTATATTTTATTTATAATATTATATTATTGTTACCTAAATTTCACTACTAGCTCAATCAGGTTACATTATGAGAGGAGGGAAATGTGGCTCCCACAAGGGTTGAGCCCAGCTCATAGACCTTATAGAATATTTCAGACCATAGCTGTCTAGAGCAATAACAGTTAGCAGGAAGGCAACCACAGAGACCTTGCACAATGAAGACAACAGGATAGCGGTCACGTGTTTTCACTATATCTAGAAAAGTACAATCTAGATTCTAGAGATTTTTGGATAGAAATTAGAAAACAAGAAGAAGAAAAAACCCAATAAATTTCTCACGAACCCAGTTTATAGATTTTGAGAACTTTTCACCAGTCCTAAGGCAATATTTTCATTTTCAGATTAAAATCTCTATTAAGAGAGGGGACAACCAACAAAGGTAGAGGTGGCGGCGATACATAGTAAGGATAAATTCTACATAGTAAAGAGTAGTTAATAGTCCTTGAATGCCTGAAAGTAGTCATATTATCACTGTCCAAATCAGTCCCAAAAAATCAATCATGAGAGTGACTGTTCCCAACATCAAAACCAGTCAAAAATGCGACCATGATGGCCCAAAATTGTTTTCAAAGGGTTAAAAGGTTCGAAGGTTCAAAGGTTCAAAGATCTGTTTGCCGGACAAAGTGTTCTAGAAAACAAAAGGTTCAAAGGTTTAAAGGTTCAAAGGTTCAAAGATCTGTTCATTGAGCCTAGAAAACAAAAGGTTCAAAGGTTCAAGAGTTCAAAAGTTCAATTTTTGATCTATTGTCTGTTTCTGCTGTGCGCTCCTCATCAAAATAAAATGTTATGTCATAAATGTCATTATTTTCTACATGAGTTTGTATAAATTTTGAATTGTAAAAACATTAACTAAGGTGATGTAATTATGAATCACTTAGTCAATGATAAATGAATGCAGAAATTGTGTATTTATGTCATTTATTGTGAAAATATCAAACATTTATGATGCTGTAGGGGGGTTATTGCACATATTTGACTTATTTTCATGGCCTTAAAGATCATTTAAAGGCATTCAAAGACATTTTCAGGTGCCTTTATGATAGTTGATGGCATGCCTTGACCATTTCTGCATTGGGAACCCATTTTGGAGAACTTTGGATAGATATTTTGGAGATATTTATGACATCCACGAAAATAGAGAGGGCTCATGTTTATCTTGTGGCAACTGTTTGGGAAGTATATAGTCTTCTCCCTTGTTCATTATTCACTAGTTCTTGCTATTCACTACTTTGTATATTATAATTTTCTAAGTTCTTTTGCAGAAGTGAACAGTCTTGTAACCCATTTTCAGAAATATACAGCATTGCAACACCTTTTTAGCAGTAATAAGCAAATCATACCTTCCCATTTCTTCTGATATTGTGTATCCTCAGTGTTAGTGCAGATCTTTGTGATGTTCTTTGTCCTTGGAGCTGTATTTCATGTTGATGCCTTTATGCAGGGATACATATTTTTGCAGGTTGTGAGATGTGCAAGGAATAACAATCAGTTTTGAGTAGTGAGAAAATCCTTTTCTCCTTTGCATAATTATTGTTATTTAGTCTCCTTACAAAGTAATGATGCAAGGATTATGATTTGCTAGGTTGTGTAAGGGAGCCTTATTATTACTGGTTCTGTAGTGTGTCAGTTCTATGTAGTCTCTGATGATCTTTTGGTGCATCACCTTAGACAGTAGGTTTCATTTTTATGCAATCCTTCTTACCCTTTTCTCTGCAAAGACTTTAGTACAAGCAATATAGGTGGAGTATCAATAGGAAGCCAGCCTTCTCTAGAGGTTCTTTCCAACACAGGTGACCCACAGACCTGGAAAGATCCCATGTTTCTCTAGATTGCCAAGTTTTACAACTCAGCAAGGGTGCAAATCTAAGAGACAACAGTTTCTGGCAGGCCCGGTGGGACAGATTGGACTATCATAGTCCACAAGTCCTTTATTCATTATTGATATTTGGTGTGTATGTCAGTCACCAACATCAACCTATAGAGGCAATATTCACACACTTGGGGACTCTACAAGTGAAGAATCAGCTGGTTTCAGCAGTCCAAGTACAAGCAGCTAATGAGGTTGGTGCTACTTGTTAGTTTTTTACCATTTGAAACTATTTCTCAGCACCTGGTGACTCTATTTGGTGTTATAACTCATTTCTTAGTGTCTCAAGATCCTGTTGTCTATATGCATTCCAAATCAATTATCTAGACTTGCCTATGTTTCATGTTTTACTCTTGCAATGTCTAGTTATCAGTACTGTGATGGTTTTTCACCTCCATTCCATGAAGATCATGCATGTATACCCTCTTATCAATCATATCACTCAGAACAGCTTGCTGGTTTTATTCCAAATGACCCTGTAACAGCTGATTACCAGCAGTCCTATCATGTTTTTCACCCTCCCATCCCCACTCAACCTCAATATCAACTGATATATGATCAAGTTCAACCCCAAGAAGAGGCTTTTTACGCCAAACAACATGATTATTCACATAGTCGGCCTCAAGAGCACCCTTACCAGAATGTATTGGATCTGATCCAAAAGTTTGACTATTTTTTGAGGGATTTGAGCCAAAAGCTTGAATAGATGAAGATCAGTGATATTAGTAAGGAGTTCTCACACATGTATTAGATGTTGGTTGAAATTGAGAAGCAAAAAGAGATTACCTTGCAGCAGCAAGAGTTGGCTAAGCAATCTGTTATTTATAATCAAGAGTGGGTGACAAAAAGAATACAGTTTGAAAGAAATCTTGAAGGAGAGATAGCTGCTAAAAAGGAGCAAATGAAGTTTTTGTCTACTCGGGTGCAAAGTAGTCGAGCTTACTCATATTATCAATGCCAAAAAGGATATGAAACCCAAGCAATCCCCTCCATTCCCAGTTTCAAACATCCTCTCCCTTTCACACCTGCTCAGCCTGCTGTGGAAGAAGCCCCAAATTTTAAGATTCCAAGCTTCAGGTAGGATAATCCATCTGCGCCTCCAAAGCCGCTTCCCAGTTTTAAAATCCCAAGTTTTTGAGGCCCTCAGCCTTCACAAGAGTCTGTTCCAGCACAAATTCAATCCCCTATCTCTTGTTTGCAGCCCTTTCAAATCCCCTTATTAGATGGACCTAGCATGGATAGTTATGAAATTACTAAGTTGAAAGAGCATGTGTTTAAAATCCCAAAATTCAAGCAGTGCCTTTCTTCTGCACATGTTCGGCCTATAGAAAAGCAATCTAGACTCCACAAGTTTCTAGGCTTCAAAGCCTATATCCCTCCACAAGTCCCTGTTCTTGTGCAAACTCAAATTATCACTCCCCAGGAACAAATTTGTCTAGAACCCTCTCCCCTCCAAGAAATTCAAGAAGATATTCAGGCCTCTTTCCCTGATGCTATTTCAATCCTCAAGCGTGGACCTATTGTCTACCAAGATAATTGGAAAGATGAGCCAAAAGAGGAGGTGGAAGAAGATAAAACTAATGAGGAGTAGTTTTTTCCTACACTCACAGAGAGAGTGCAGGGGAAAAACCTTCAGCTGCAAAGGCAACTTAACCAAAATCCAGAAGAGCTGCAGTCAAATGATGGAGGCATAGGGGAAAAAGTTGTTAAGGTCACTTCAGAAGTGGATGATGTTGCCCTACTTCATGAGCTACCTAATTATGTTGAAGATGAGGAAGACAGGCAGCTGATCATGGATATGCAACAACATGGGGACTGTGAAAATAATGGCGGATTGTTGCAGGTTGAGGCTGAGCACGACAGTGAGGTTTGCAAACCATAAAGAAAGGCAAGCATGTTGCCCTATGCTAGATGATGCAGAGGCTGATGATGCCGATATGCTTGAGGAGCTTCCATGTTTTATTGAAAATAATGAGGAGACTGAACATGGACAAGAACAGATTGAAGATTTGTTCTTTATTATCCAGCAGGGATATCAACTTCTTGGTGGGGAGGTTTTCTTTTTTGAGCATGTGCATGGCTCATTTTCTAAGCCCAAGTTAGAAAGTCATGAGCATCTTGTTCATAAGGTGGAGACAACCATATCTCTAATTGAGATACAAGAGCTAGAGTATTTAAGCCAGCAAGAAGAGAAAGAATCAGAACAGAGACATGAGATCAACCATGTTGTTTCACATGTCACTTCAAGGGGATGCCCAATCAAGCATCTAGCCCAGTTGGAGACACATCAAGAGGAGTCACCACTTGTTATGCTTACCTCTAAGCATGAAGTTGAGCATCAAAATGGGTGGGATCAGCTCATTTATTCACCACAAGTTAGCAGCATCAGCAATAAGTCCAGGTGGATAGGTGAGTTCATATCCATTTTGTGGGGGGTATTCATCTTGTGTAAAATAATTAAATTATATATTATAATAATCCAATGATACAATATTTTAATGGTCAAATTGTATATCTATGTTAATTTCCATCTAGTTTCAGATTTATTTTAATAAAATAATTTAATACAATTATATACTATACATTTTTTTTTATTTCAATCAATTTGTCATATACTCATCCCTCCCTTGCCTCTTTTTAACTGCCACATGCATAAAAAATACTACAAATTGTTAAGGGCAGTTACTTTCAAGAACCAGTTAATGGTTTTGTTTAAGGTCACCTCTGACTGGTTAGTTTAGGATTAGAGTAGGTTTTATTATAGTAGATTAGGTTTCTTGCTTTAAATAAGTGATGTTGCACAATAGTTTAGATACCTTTTATTTTCCCTAAGTGCTGTCTAGCACAGTTAGATGAGTTACTTTCAGCATTTTGTTTTGGTTTTGGCCTTCCAAGTGTTCTTCATTGCAGATATGCTGAGTTACTGAGGTCAAGATTGTTTGTCAAAGGTATTTCTAAGTCTCTGTATGACCCTATGCCCAATGGTTAAGCTTCAGGCAACTGGTCTGATGTTTAGCAGGCAAACATATAGCAGATGTTGCCAAAGATGTTACCTAAATTTCACTACTAGCTCAATCAGGTTACATTATGAGTGGAGGGAAATGTGGCTCCCACAAGGGTTGAGCCCAGATCATAGACCTTATAGAACATTTCAGACCACAACTGTCTAGAGCAATAACAGTCAGCAGGAAGGCAACCACAGAGACCTTACACAATGAAGACAACAGCACAGTAGTCACGTGTTTTCACTATATCTAAAAATACGATTTGGGTTCTTGAGATTTTTGGATAGAAATTAGGAAACAAGAAGAAGAAAAAACCTAATAAATTTCTCACGAACCCAGTTTATAGATTTTGAGAACTTTTCACCAGTCCTAATGCAATATTTTCATTTTCAGATTAAAATCTCTGTTAAGAGAGGGGACAACCAACAAAGCTAGAGGTGGCAGCGATACACAGTAAGGATAAATTCTACATAGTAAAGAGTAGTTAATAGTCCTTGAATGCTTGAAAGTAGTCATATTATCACTGTCCAAATCAGTCCCAAAAATCAGTCATGAGAGTGACTGTTCCCAACATCAAAACCAGTCAAAAATGCGACCATGATGGCCCATAATTGTTTTCAAAGGGTTAAAAGGTTTGAAGGTTCAAAGGTTCAAAGATCTGTTCGCCAGACAAAGTGTTCTAAAAAACAAAAGGTTCAAAGGTTCAAAGGTTCAAAGATCTGTTCGCTAAGCCTAGAAAACAAAAGGATCAAAGGTTCAAAGGTTCAAGAGTTCAAAAGTTCAATTTTTGATCTATTGTTCGTTTCCGTTGTGAGCTCCTCATCAGAATTAAATGTTATGTCATAAATGTCATTATTTTCTGCATGAGTTTGTATAAATTTTGAATTGTAAAAATATTAACTAAGGTGATGTAATTATGAATCACTTAGTCAATGATAAATGAATGCAGGAATTGTGTATTTATGTCATTTATTGTGAAAGTATCAAATATTTATGATGCTGCAGGGGAGTTATTGCACAAATTTGACTTATTTTCATGGCCTTAAAGATCATTTCAAGGCATTCAAAGACATTGTCAAGTGCCTTTATGGCAGGTGATGGCATGCCTTGACCATTTCTGCATTGGGAACCCATTTTGGAGAAACTTGGACAGATATTTTGGGGATATTTATGACATCCACGAAAATAGAGAGGGCTCATGTTTATCTTGTGGCAACTGTTTGGGAAGTATATAGTCTTCTCCCTTGTTCATTATTCACCAGTTATTGCTATTCACTACTCTGTATATTATAATTTTTGGAGTTCTTTTGCAGAAGTGAACAGTCTTGTAACCCATTTTCAGAAATATACAACATTGCAACACCTTTTTAACAGTAATAAGCAGTTCATACCTTCCCATTTCTTCTGATATTATGTGTCCTTAGTGTTAGTGCAGATCTTTGTGATGTTCTTTGTCCTTGGAGCTGTATTTCATGTTGATGCCTTTATGCAGAGATACATATTTTTGCAGGTTGTGAGATGTGCAAGGAATAACAATTAGTTGAGTAGTGAGAAAACTCCTTTCTCCTTTGCAGAATTGTTGTTATTTAGCCTCCTTACAAAGTAATGATGCAAGGATTATGATTTGCTGGGTTGTGTAAGGGAGCCTTATTATTACTGGTTCTATAGTGTGTCAGTTATGTGTAGTCTCTGATGATCTTTTGGTGCATCACCTTAGACAATAGGTTTCATTTTTATGCAATCCTTCTTACCCTTTTCTCTGCAGAGACTTTAGTACAAGCAATATAGGTGGAGTATCAATAGGAAGCCGGCCTTCCCCAGAGGTTCTTTCCAACACAGGTGACCCACAGAGCTGGAAAGATCCCATGTTTCTCTAGATTGCCAAGTTTTATAACTCAGCAAGGGTGCAAATCTGAGAGACAACAATTATATAATTATATAATAAGATATTAATATTATATTCAAGTTATTATTTAAAGAAGTTATATTTCTTTGAAACAACATTGCATATTGCTATATGTGTATCATTCATATTAAGTTTTCTTAAAATAAAGATGCAAATTTTGTAAACAAAAACATTGAAAAAAATTTATCTACAATTTGAAGATATAATTCTGTTAGCTACTTGATCTTTCTTAAACTGTCCTCCACTCTCCCCCTATATTCTCTCCATCATTCCCTATTTTATGGGAAAATTATTCTATATTTAATTAAATTTAATTTTTAACATAATAATAGAAAAATAAGCCACCCATTTGATTCCATTAACATTTATATAAAATGTTGTTATTATTTTAAAAATTAAATTAAATTTTAAACATTTTTTGTAATAAAAAATTTAATATAAAAAGTTGTATTAATCAAACTACAAAAAATAATATTGTTTTTAAAATAATTATAAATTTTCCAACTAAGAAACATTTCCATTAATAAGGATGTTGATTGAATCTTTTGTTCATCAAATTAAATTTTAGTAAGTTATTTATACGCTTAATTATTATTTTAAATGAGACCTTTTTTTAAATGGGATTAAGTAGATTGGTGCACAATAGGATTATAAATTTTATTTGTTTTAGAGTATATTTGATGTAAATTTTTAGTGTATTATCCAAGTTATTTACACAGATCATATTATTTTACAAATAATATTGCTTGGAGGTATTTTATCAAAATTAAATATTGTATTAAATAAAATAACAAATATATAAAAATATTATATATAAAATATTTAACTAGCTATAATATTAAATATATAATATTGTATATTAAAATGTATATAAATATTAAAAACATTAAATATATATAATGAATAAATATTATCTCATCAATTATTCCTTTTAATGTGGTTCCATATGGCACAGTGAATATTTCATTGAAATATTATTTTTATATATAGAAAATATTTTTGGCTAAATATGAGAAACGAAATTTGTATAAACATTACAATGTATATACGAAGGCTAAAATATTAAGCGATTATATCCCATGGGAAGTGACATCACTCTGAAGATCCTTGTTTACTGAATATTTTAATTTAGAAATTAGTTTTAAATATAATCCACTTCAATAGCAATTGGAAAAGGGTAATTTTTATATACGAAGGCTAAAATATTAAGCGATTGATATCCTGGGTAGGAAGTGACATCACTATGAAGATCCTTGTTTAGTGAATATTTTAATTTAGAAATTGTTTTAAATATAATCCACTTCAAGAGCAATTGGAAAAGGTAAAAATTTAAAACTCTTCATAACTCGCATAGATCTATATTGGGCAAACCCAGAAAAGTGTCCATTGATGCTAGGTCTAGATTTGTGGATTCAACTATAATTGATTCCAAATGCACTTTCAATGGGCCAAACATATATAGAAATACTATGTAAGTTGAATTTGTTTTTTAGTTATGCTTATAATTTTTATGCCGAGAGGCATTCTACACTCACAACAAGGGCTGAAAGATTCAGATTCCTGTAAACAATTAAGATTCAGATTTCCATGTAAACAAAATTCATAAAATGTGTAAATAAATAAATTCGTGGAAGCCAAATGGATAGAAAAATAGAAAAACTTGGGCAGTTATGGAGTGAAATCTTTATCACGTTAAACAAAAAATAAATAAATTTGTGGAAGCCAAATGGATAGAAAAATAGAAAAACTTGGGCAGTTATGGAGTGAAATCTTTATTACGTTTGAAGAATATGAAGAGTCTTGCAGCATAGTCTCTTTAAATTAACTCATGTGAGCATATCAATTATTCTAATTGCAAGTAATTTATAAATGCCAACAAATTGGAAGATATCTCTCAGCGTAGATATATTTTTTTAAATATAAATATACTAGTTTATTTATTTCCAATCATCAAGGGGATAGGTTCTTAGTACGCAATGATATATATCAAATCACAAATGGATATGTTGTTAGCTTAACATCCATCATTTTGGGCAAGCACATTATTTCCAAGCACATTAATTCTTTTTGTTTTTCCCCAGTCATTTTCACCTTTATGTTTTCTTTAACTATTTTACATTTTTGTATTGGTTGTGTTTTAGGATGTAACTAAGCTAGGATGTATTGCACTTATCCATATTGAGGAAGCATTGATATAATTTTTTTAAATGTAAATGTTATTTTGATTATGTTTAAATTTATTGACTTGGTTAAGTTTACTATATAATATAATTTATTAAATGAAAGCTATTGGAAGTGTATAGTTTATTTCAATAGTATAGTCAATTAAAATGTTCTAATTTTTTGTTTTAAAGTTTTTAAAATTTTATTTTTCTTGGATTTAAAAAAAAAACTCAAACACCTGCTTTGCTTACAAATTATGTGGAGAATACTTGATTCTCTAGCCAAGTGAATATTATTTTTACAGATGGACACACTTTCTACATAAGGCATTCTTCTTTAATTGACTATAAAGACATGGTTTTCTTATTATTTTTTAAGAGCAACGATGGCTGGGAACCAGCTGCCGTTGCTTTCCATTTGTACTTGCATTTGTTTTTTGCTTAAGCTTTCTCATTATTAAACTGGTCTCTTCAAAGTTGAATTAGCTTTATAGTTTTAAGTCTCCAAATATTTCATTGACAAGAAAGCTCTATCGAAAGTGTATAATTTATTTTAGTTGTGTAGTCAATCAAAATGTTCTAATTTTTTTGTTTTAGAGTTTTTTAAATTTTGTTTTTCTTAGATTTTAAAATACAAACTCAAACACCTGGTTTGCTTATAAATTATGTGAATCCTTGATTCTACGGCCAAGTGAATATTATTTTCACATATGAACACACTTTCTACAGAAGACATTCTTCTTTAATTAACTATAAAGACATGGTCTTATTGTTTTTAAAGAGCAGCAACAACTAGGAACTAGCTATTGTTGCTTACCATTTGTACTTGCATTTGTTTTTTCTTAAGTTTTCTCGTTGTTAAACTAGTATCTTCAAAGTTGAATTAGTTCTATAGTATTAAATCTCCAAATATTAGAATAAAAATGAGACAATATTGTTTGCATAAATGTTTTTCCTACACACTAAAATTACTTAGAGGCTATCAATTACATTTTAAGACACTCTCAAAACAATGGAGGTGTTAACATTTTCTTCTGAATCAGCATTAGGGTTTGCCACTTCTAATGCACAGGCAGATTCAGCCAACTAAATACAGGAGGTTGCGTGAGCTGCCTCCCCTTCACTTCTGGTTCTGCCGCACTAAGGGGGGTTTCCCTATAACTCAAGATGTAACCTTGATTAGCTCAAAGATAGAAGGATCTAACTTGACAACAACAGGCAGAATACTCTCATGTATGGACCAAGATCTGCATGATAGATCACAAGGCTGGCAACATTCTTGGACATGATGTCTGGTTGGGTATGAGAGCATGCAGGGGGTTCCTAATCCTACTCCTACAACTAACAGGTGGAAGTATGAAATGTTTTAGTTTGAATTTTGGATGCAAAGCTGGACATGGTGTATAACACAAGAACACAGCATGATTGGTGCCTATCTAGGGCTTGGAGTCGGTAGACATACACCTGTGAATGATCAGCATGAATAGCTAAAACTGGATTTCAGGGGGATACACATGATATCTGCCTTACAGATATCTCCCAATGAAAAGTGTTAAGTTATCTCTACTTATGGCATCCCTACTGCAGTATACCCTTCCCAATGTTCAACCTGAAAATAGTTTAATCTACCCCTTGAGTAGAAGTTAAAAGATCAGACATTCAACATAGGAATTCTATGCTCTAGAATCTAAACATTACGCAAATATCCAGATCCAGAAGAAGAATACATGCAATACTGGAGACAGAATTAACAGAACACATGCTAAGAAAGCATTACTCATATAAGATCAACCATGAAATTAGTGGATTCATGCCAAATCGTACAACAGGAGATACATAAACTCACAAGCTAAACTGTACAGAGCAACCAGATCAGCTGGTTTTGGATTACAGAGCCAAAAATCTTCAACTTTCAACAACCTTGAATGAATAACACCGTCTGCATTATATAGCAGGAGGGTGTATTCAGCATTAACTACCAGGTTGACCAAAAATCCCGCCAGATACACAGTATCATAAAAATGGCGCTCAAACACAACCAGATTGGCGCCCAAACATGAATGCAGCAGGTAGGGGAGGAGACAGGAAGATATCTCGAGCCCTGCGCCACTGATGTACACCTTCAATCGGGTACCAGATCCGCCCATACCTCTGCAACCTTTGCCATTAATGGCGCACCAACCCGCGGCCTTGGGAAAAACATCCAACAGTCGATCGCAACCATTTCCCGCCGAGATTCATCATCATGATATTTCAAAAAATGCAGGATATCAATTATCCCACATGCACCCCGCAGCAACCTCTTTAACACTTTATATACTAGATCATGAGCATATATCATGTCGGTGCTTTTGCTCCTGACGACACTAGTATAAGACTTCATCATCATCATCCTCCAGCAGCATGATATCCTGTTGCCTGAAATATCACCCTGACGTCAGCATCATATTGCAATATAACCTGCATGATATTTGCCCTCATCGGCACAACCTGATCCATCGGAGGAACATCCTCCTGCTGAGCCTATACCAAAAGTCTGGCCGATGAACATCCTGATGACGTCATCATCATATCCTGCTGACGTCATCATCATATCTACCTACTGCGCGCCTCCTCATATCCGGATGACGTCATCATCATGTTTGCAAATATCGGGGGATCTCCACAAGATGATCAGTGTTAGAAATATGACCCCCCCGGACCTTGATGACG
The DNA here is from genome assembly GCA_027924645.1 of Cunninghamia lanceolata. Lineage (NCBI taxonomy): Eukaryota > Viridiplantae > Streptophyta > Pinopsida > Cupressales > Cupressaceae > Cunninghamia > Cunninghamia lanceolata. The sequence continues at coordinate 5,313,744 of BSBN01000918.1, read as the reverse complement.
TCATCATCATATTAACATCAGGATGATATTCGGAAGACAACCGGATATTTGGAAATATCATCCTGATGCACGAAAATCATGTTGCACTGTAGCTCCACTATAAGATCGGGGCGATTGATGAATATGATGATGCTTGAAAAGATCACCCCCCACTAGATAATGCACGAAGCCGACAGGCGGATATCTCCTTGATATCAGCATCATCATGACGCCGGAACAAACATACACCCGGGTGATATGAAAATATCACCCCCTCCTTCGGAAATATCATGATGCAGATAGGCAGAGAAAAAGATATCACCCTGATATAAGGATGACGTCAGCATCATCAGGATGACAAAACAACGAACAAGAAGTGATACAACATCATCAGGATGATATTGACTAAGATCATCCTGACGTTGAAAATATGATGACCCCAGTGAATATCGGGTCGCACTTAGAACTCTTCAACAACATCATCAGGATGATCATAACCAAGATCACCCGATGATAGAAATATCACCCCGGCGAAAAATCATGAAGGTAGAAAATATGATGACCCCCGCAAGCAACACGGTGATAACTGGAAATATGATGATGATGGTGACGACCCTTAAGAAAGAACAAGTCAGGTCGAACAACTTAGAGAATAACCCCTTCAGAATATCGGGGCAACATCATCATCATGTCTGGGCAAGGTGATAAATGGAAGATCACCGGATACTTGAAAGATCACCCCCGCAAGCAAATCAGGGCACACTGTAGCTCATCAGCAGGATCAGGATAATAACCAAACATCACCCGATAGTGAAATATGATGATGACGATGAGAAACCGGTCGACGGAGAACATGATGATGCCGACCTTCATCGAAACAAACATGATGATGATGACCTCCTCCTCAAGAAAATATGATGATGCAGCTGAAAACTGCTGAGGAGGTCCAACACTTAGAACATTTTTTGGATACTTAGGGAGAGCGCCTGCATGAAAATTGCTCAAAAAACTGCCAGTCAATTCAGGCGCTAACAGTGGCTCTGTCTGGGGACGTGCAGGTGCAAGACTGCAGCGAGAACCCCAGATCTCTGGGATGCAGACTAGTCCCTTATCCATTGGGCATAGAGTCATGAAGTTATCATGATCTGCATCACCAATCACAATATTTTTAAACATTATTTTGGCGGCCCCGGGCAGCCAAAAAGGAAAAACCATAATTTTTTCTTGTCAAATGCCTCATTCCAAGCTGAAAGATCCCAATCCCAACTGAAAAGATTGGCATAATCTGCCCATAATGTCACCTGCTTAAAAAGATATTCCACCAGTTTTGAAAGCTTGCCACCATCATTTTCAGCTCTGTCATTTTGGATTTCAGAATTAGACATATAACCATACACATAGTATTCTTCAACATTAGGCAACACATGTATGTTATGTCCCTCAGACAGTACATCATACTGCTCTTGGCATTCTTTATCATTTATCTGGCTGCTGCACATTATCAGGTACTCATCCCGCTGATCCAACAATTCAAAATACTCAGAAAATATGAGACCCCTAATATCTACTGATATTGAAAACAAAACCTGATCCACACACCCAATGTTGCACATGTTTGAATCAGGTGATGATGAACATTCATTATTCACAGTTTGCAAATCAGTATCATCATCCTCAAACAAAGGGTTAATCCTGCACCACTGAAAGCCAAGACTCACAACATCATATGCATCAGCAGGCTCATCATAAAGGGGATTAACACTCACTGCAAAGGCCTCTGCTTCTTCTTCATGACATTCCAATTCTTCTTCATTACTATCAGATCCAGAGTCATAAGAAAAACAAACCTGATCCATGCACTGGTCATGGATATCATTTTTATCAACTGATTGCCCCATATACAAGATTGCTACTGTTTCAATGCACTCTGAAGTTGAACAATCTGCATCATTTTCCAGCCCTCCAATGCTTCCTGATGAAACTGATATTGATTCTTGATCCATATGATCACAACTCTGCACAACTGGATCATTTAAACAGGAAAGCTCTTTGTTTAGGACTGGTATGCAAATATTACTTGAAAAATTATCATTTTCAACTTCACCTGCTGGGCAAAAAAGAACATCCTCCTCTATAATAGAAACATCATCCACTTGGAATGATGCAAAAACTGGGACAACAGGGGTGTGAGTGCTATGACATTCATTATCAATTCCTGAATTAAATCCTTCATTAACACTGGGGGCTGCAGGACAACAAAAATTTTTAGAGAAATAACCCTTTTGTATTCCATACCTCCAATTGTTTTCAATATCTAATGCAAACTGATGTGCCTGATGCAATGTGGTGGGCTCCTTGTCTCTTAATCTGTAACTCATTTTCTTATCAAAGGCTCCCAAATAGATAACTAAGCACAGTGCATCATTAGGTCTCATGCATTCTGGAATTCTATTCAATGTCCTCATAAATCTGAGGTTAAAGGCTGGGATCAACTCATCTTCTTCAATATGGATGTACATGAAGTCACTAATAGCTGCATATTCAGAAACTCTTTCACCATACTGTACTAGAAATGTAGATTTAAAACCATGCCAAGAGTGGACAGAGTGAGCTGGAAGGTAGGAAAACCAGTCCCTTGCATCTTCATCTAGAGATTGAACAAATAATCTCATAACCACATCCTCATGGTCAATCTCAAAGTCATCTATCACATTCATGAACTGCTGCAGGTGTCTCTCAGCTGATTCATCCTTTATACCCTTAAATTTAGGCAAAAAATTTCTAATTTTAGGTGGAAAAGCATTTGGATAGCCACAAATGCCATTGAAATCTATGGGCTTATATCTGTCTATGTTGAAACTTCTTTTATTACATTGTTGGGACTGACTACTATACATTTTTGCATTTGACACTTCACAAGGGTGCATAGGCAGATAATACATCCTTTATGTTATTGCAACCCTCCTCTCTACTCAGATTTTCTACAAACAATGACTTTAGGCACTCAAACTTTAGACTGTTTTTTCAAACTTTTCTAAAATCCTTTAAATGAGTCTTTTGAACAACATTGCATGCCCTTTGAAATACAGTGTAAGTTCTAATAGAAGCATGCAAGCTCTGCTTTCACCAATGTTCCCCTTTTAACCAGTGCTATCTCACCAAATAGGGAATCTGTCAAACAATATGAAATACCTGGATATGTTGCAGAAGCTGCAAATTCTTCTCTGGCTGATTTTGTTCTTTTATCAGGTTCTTTGATGCAGAGTCGCCACCTCCTTGAAGAGGAATGAGCTTCAAACAAGCTGAAGTTGCAGATTGATTTCTTTCATTCTGGGTCATCCACCAGCAGAATCACATATATAACCCTTTTCTCTGCTGCAACAAACAGTTTCCAGGTCTGATTTTTTTATCTTGTAGACTCAAACTTTCATGGATATGACATTGATTTCCCCAGCGGAGTCGCCACTTTGTTGACATTTTCTTCTGAATCAGCATTAGGGTTTGCCACTTCTAATGCACAGGCAGATTCAGCCAACTAAATACAGGAGGTTGCGTGAGCTGCCTCCCCTTCACTTCTGGTTCTGCCGCACCAAGGGGGGTTTCCCTATAACTCAAGATGTAACCTTGATTAGCTCAAAGATAGAAGGATCTAACTTGACAACAACAGGCAGAATACTCTCATGTATGGACCAAGATCTGCATGATAGATCACAAGGCTGGCAACATTCTTGGACATGATGTCTGGTTGGGTATGAGAGCATGCAGGGGGTTCCTAATCCTACTCCTACAACTAACAGGTGGAAGTATGAAATGTTTTAGTTTGAATTTTGGATGCAAAGCTGGACATGGTGTATAACACAAGAACACAGCATGATTGGTGCCTATCTAGGGCTTGGAGTCGGTAGACATACACCTGTGAATGATCAGCATGAATAGCTAAAACTGGATTTCAGGGACACATGATATCTGCCTTACAGATATCTCCCAATGAAAAGTGTTAAGTTATCTCTACTTATGGCATCCCTACTGCAGTATACCCTTCCCAATGTTCAACTTGAAAACAGTTTAATCTACCCCTTGAGCAGAAGTTAAAAGATCAGACATTCAACATAGGAATTCTATGCTCTAGAATCTAAACATTACGCAAATATCCAGATCCAGAAGAAGAATACATGCATTACTGGAGACAGAATTAACAGAACACATGCTAAGAAAGCATTACTCATATAAGATCAACCATGAAATCAGTGGATTCATGCCAAATCGTACAACAGGAGATACATAAACTCACAAGCTAAACTGTACAGAGCAACCAGATCAGCTGGTTTTGGATTACAGAGCCAAAAATCTTCAACTTTCAACAACCTTGAATGAATAACACCGTCTGCATTATATAGCAGGAGGGTGTATTCAGCATTAACTACCAGGTTGACCAAAAATCCCGCCAGATACACAGTATCATAAAAATGGCACTCAAACACAACCAGATTGGCACCCAAACAAGAATGCAGCAGGTAGGGGAGGAGACAGGAAGATATCTCGAGCCCTGCGCCACTGATGTACACCTTCAATCGGGTACCAGATCTGCCCATACCTCTGCAACCTTCGCCATTAATGGCGCACCAACCCGCGGCCTTGGGAAAAACATCCAACAGTCGATCGCAACCATTTCCCGCCGAGATTCATCATCATGATATTTCAAAAAATGCAGGATATCAATTATCCCACATGCACCCCGCAGCAACCTCTTTAACACTTTATATACTAGGTCATGAGCATATATCATGTCGGTGCTTTTGCTCCTGACGACACTAGTATAAGACTTCATCATCATCATCCTCCAGCAGCATGATATCCTGTTGCCCGAAATATCACCCTGACGTCAGCATCATATTGCAATATAACCTGCATGATATTTGCCCTCATCGGCACAACCTGATCCATCGGAGGAACATCCTCCTGCTGAGCCTATACCAAAAGTCTGGCCGATGAACATCCTGATGACGTCATCATCATATCCTGCTGATGTCATCATCATATCTGCCTACTGCGCGCCTCCTCATATCCGGATGACGTCATCATCATGTTTGCAAATATCGGGGGATCTCCACAAGATGATCAGTGTTAGAAATATGACCCCCCCGGACCTTGATGACGTCATCATCATATTAACATCAGGATGATATTCGGAAGACAACCGGATATTTGGAAATATCATCCTGATGCACGAAAATCATGTTGCACTGTAGCTCCACTATAAGATCGGGGCGATTGATGAATATGATGATGCTTGAAAAGATCACCCCCCACTAGATAATGCACGAAGCTGACAGGCGGATATCTCCTTGATATCAGCATCATCATGACGCTGGAACAAACATACACCCAGGTGATATGAAAATATCACCCCCTCCTTCGGAAATATCATGATGCAGATAGGCAGAGAAAAAGATATCACCCTGATATAAGGATGACGTCAGCATCATCAGGATGACAAAACAACGAACAAGAAGTGATACAACATCATCAGGATGATATTGACTAAGATCATCCTGACGTTGAAAATATGATGACCCCAGTGAATATCGGGTCGCACTTAGAACTCTTCAACAACATCATCAGGATGATCATAACCAAGATCACCCGATGATAGAAATATCACCCCGGTGAAAAATCATGAAGGCAGAAAATATGATGACCCCCGCAAGCAACACGGTGATAACTGGAAATATGATGATGATGGTGACGACCCTTAAGAAAGAACAATTCAGGTCGAACAACTTAGAGAATAACCCCTTCAGAATATCGGGGCAACATCATCATCATGTCTGGGCAAGGTGATAAATGGAAGATCACCGGATACTTGAAAGATCACCCCCGCAAGCAAATCAGGGCACACTGTAGCTCATCAGCAGGATCAGGATAATAACCAAACATCACCCGATAGTGAAATATGATGATGACGATAAGAAACCGGTCGACGGAGAACATGATGATGCCGACCTTCATCGAAACAAACATGATGATGATGACCTCCTCCTCAAGAAAATATGATGATGCAGCTGAAAACTGCTGAGGAGGTCCAACACTTAGAACATTTTTTGGATACTTAGGGAGAGCGCCTGCATGAAAATTGCTCAAAAAACTGCCAGTCAATTCAGGCGCTAACAGGAGGCAACTAGACAAATACATAGAAAACAAGCATGGTCAACCATATAATGCAATGTGGTCTCCACCTTCCTAACACTTTTCAAAATGACACTACTTAGAGAAGAATAATGATTTCACTATATAATTAAAGTTTCAAATTATTATTATTTATTATTATTTAATATATATAATTAGTCGATAGTCTTTTTTCCTCCCGTTAAATTGTCGGTCGCGCCAAAAAATCCCTACTGGAAAAAAATGCAAATGGGTAATTGTTATGTACCATAAATCCAAGTTCGTTGAATTCCAACAGTACCTTTTTTTAAATAACTAGACTTTAATTATTTTTATGGGGAAGATTGCTAACTATAATATAAAACTTTGGAGATATATGCATGTAGTGTTTTCATTTACCATATAATACTCTATGCATACACAAATTTGTGGACTATTAACATTTGCAAAGTGATTATAGTTAAAAACAGAAAAATGTAGCAATAGTGAATTTTAAAGCTCCTGTCGAGGGTAAATCATAATTCTCCTTCGGTACGTTTACAAAAATAGAGAGAGGAATAGAGAAAGAGAGATAGAGAGGGGGAGAGAGATAGAGATAAGAGATATAAAGGGAAAAAGAGATAAAGAAAAGAGAGTGTGACTTTCAATCAGTCATTTCACGCTAACGATCCAAAGATGACATTTGTGGACATTGGGAACTACACTTAGGGAAGCACATAATTTTCTTAAGGACCTAATAATTCACCTTTAGGACCTCTTTAGTGTACCCATTACACACTAAGGTGTGTCTATCTATGACAATAGAAACATATCATCTCCAAGATTCATTGATTTATACATGGCATGACCTACAATTGAAAACAATGTTGTTTATTGAAGTGGCTCAAAAATGGGCATTTGTAGTATCTTGGAAGTCCAACAAATGGAAAGAACACTTGACACTAGCTAATGTTCAAGTCTCTCCTCATTTCATCACCATCCTAGTTGCAAATAATCGATGTTTTCAATAATTATGTTGGAATTAATTGCTTCTATACCAGTCATTCGGAAACATTCACAATGATATTGGTTCATTATAGAAATATATTACATCCCGTTGGGAAATAATTTCAAATGACTACCATCCATGGAATCTCCATTGTACATCTCTAGATCCATTGACATACACTGATGATGAAACTCCTTTTGACTAGGGACATGCAATGCAAGACAATAGTCCTGATGAATGACAAGTCTTGTCAATTCTATACCTAGGCATATCATTTTAATTGTGTGGGCTCAACATGCCTGGGAAACAAGAAGAGGACTAATTAAGAGCACTATCACTTGCAAATAATTGATCAAAACAAAAAAAAAATTACTTGCATGCACAACTCTTCTAATTCTTCTACCCTTGCTTAGTTTGCCATTTTGTTTTCTTTGTTTCTCTATAATGAGCTATCACTTCATGTCTTCTACAACTAATTACTTTTATCTACATGTTATCTTGGCATACCCATTGCACATTAAGGGCACTATCACTTGCAAATAATTGACTGAAACAAAAAAAAAAAAAAAAAACTTTACTTGCATATATGTCAACATATTTAATTTACTCCATTTCTTTTCTAATGCAGGACAACAAAACATATCACTACATTCCTTCAATGTTCAAATGATGGGTGGACAACAACCATTTACCAGTAACAAAATTGTATGTTCTCTCCTCAATAAATTCCAATGTTCAATGTACAATTATAAATGAACAACTAATTAATTTTATCTACATGCTATATCTCAATGTGCCCATTCCAAAATAAGTGTTCCTATCCCGAACCTTGAAATCCTTAGGGATGTCAAGTTTAATCGAGGGTTCAAGGATACGATACATCTCTAGATCCATTGACATACACTGATGATGAAACTCCTTTTGACTGGGGACATGCAATGTAAGACAATAGTCTTGATGAATGACAAGTCTTGTCAATTCTATACCTAGGCATACCATTTCAACTGGATGGGCTCAACATGCCCAGAAAACAAGAAGAGGACCGATTAAGGGCACTATCACTTGCAAATAATTGATCGAAACAAAAAAATAAATCTACTTGCATGCAACTCTTCTAATTCTTCCACCCTTGCTTAGTTTGCCATTTTGTTTTCTTTATTTCTCTATAATGAGCTCTCACTTCATGTCTTCTACCACTAATTTACTTTTATCTACATGTTATCATGGCATACCCATTTCACATTAAGGGCACTATCACTTGCGAATAATTGACTGAAATAAATTTTTTGTACTAGCATACCTACTTTTACCCACTACTATTCAAAATCATTTTTACTTACATACATGTCAAGATATTTAATTTACTCCATTTCTTTTCTAATGTAGGGCAACAACACATATCACTACATTCCTTTGATGTTCAAATGATGGATGGATAACAACCATTCACCAACAACAAAATTTTATGTTCTCTTCTTGATAAATTTTAATATTCAATATGCAATTATAAAGGAACAATTAATTACTTTTATCCACATGCTATCTCAGTGTACCTATTGCAAAATAAGTGTTCCTATCCCGAACCTTGAAATCCTTAGGGATGTCAAGTTTAATCAAGGGTTCAAGGATATGATAAAATCCTCTCCAAATCCTATCTCATGAGTGCCCACAAATAATAACATATCCTATAGTACTTTTGAAACGAACAAAAGTTTAAAGTCAACTTCCAATACAATTGAAGAATCTAGCCCTTCTCAGAAGACCAAGAATCCTAAAGAAATTCATCAAAGAAATCAACAAGTTAATTATGCCCTAATGACCACAATAATGAAGACTAATGATCCTCAAACTTATGATGAGGATAAGGGAAAATATGAATGGGAACAAGCTATGCAAAATAAATATGACTCTTTGATAAGGAATGTGAGTTGGGAATTGATGGACTTACCCAAGGGAAAGAATGCAGTAAAAAATAAGTGGGTGTATAAAACTAAATTCAAGTCTAATGGAAGCATTGAAAAACATAAGGCAAGATTAGTGACCAAAAGGGGGGATTCGACTACACAAAAACTTTTGGTCCAACATCAAAGATCAATATTGTCAGGGCTATTATAGTATTGATATCTCATTCCATGTGGTCTCTTCACCAAATGGATGTTAAGAATGCCTTTTTGAATGGAGAAATTGATGAACAGATATTAATGATCCATCCACTTTATGGTCATGTGATACTTCATATTTTGTGTTTGATATATTTATATTAATGCTGGATGTAATATAGAACTAATTCAACTTAATTTTATTTTTACTGATCTAACTTGTTTATGATCTGTTTAAATTGCATTCTCAATGAGTCAATATCTATTTAGGAATATTGTTGAATAGCTCTTGTGTTTTTCAAACACTCCTTTTATGGCTATTTGTTTTTCAAGGAAATTTTGTTATCAATAAGATTTCTTCTCTTTGTGCATTCACAAATAATAATTGTACAAAGATTAAATTGTTCCCAATCTATTTGAGGCACGACGCTAATTGAAATCTAAGTAGTTTTTGAATGTATTTTTGGAGCAAACCCAATGTTAGTTTTCCATAATTCTTGTTCCATGTTTTCGTTTTTACACAGGACAATTTAATAGAATAATGATTTAGTCTCGAATAGAATAATGATTTAGTCTCGAATGCTTTGTTTGGAAGTTCTAAAAATTTGTTTAGCAATCTATTCGGTGCATCCAATTTTGTGTCAAAGTTTGTCATAATAGTAGTATGTAGTCACTCAAACTATTACATAGCTATTTATTGCACAATAGTATGTAGTTGAAAAACCATATTTCTAAATTGAAAAACATAGCATGGCAACTAGCACCAATTGAAATTTGAGCAGTTTTTGAATGACATTTATGGAGCAAACCTAATGTTAGCTTTCCATAATTCTGGTTCTATGTTACCATTTTTATGCAAAGCAAGTTAATAGAATAAGGATTTACAGTCTCAAATGCTTTGTTTGGAAGTTCCAAAAATCTTTTCAATAATCCATTCGGTGCATCCATTCTTGTGTCAAAGTTTGTCATAGTAGTGGTATGTAGTCACTCAAACTATTACATAGCTATTTATTACACAATAGTATGTAGTAAAAAAACCATAATTCTAAATTGCAAAACATAGCATGGCAGTTGATGCCATATACAATTTCAAGAAGGATGCAACAAAAAACTAGCTACATAAATATACGCAAAAGGAGCCACTATATTATGAGAATTGATACTCCCTTGAAATGCCTACAAATCACAAATTACACTACCTTCCTCAAACAATGCAATGCCAACAAGTGATAAAACACAAACACTTCTCACAAAACATTTACTCTACAAACAACCTATCGGCAAAACTGTTGCGCATTCACCCCGTGCAACTGCTAGTAATTAATCTATGAATGATTTACTAGCCATTATTTAACTAACCTAAATCATTGATTAATGATGAGTGTATTTTCCTTAACAATTTGAGGAAAAAATAAAAAACAGTGAGTCCAACCAAAAGTAGTTGGCAGGCGAGGCTAGGGAGAGCTATCAAGATCATATTTTATGTGAGTGAAGCTAAATGGTGTAGAATGGAGAGGAATAATCGCGTCACTACACCTGGAACTCTGCCGTCCAAACAAATCTCATCCTATCACCATATCATGTCACTACGTACAACTATTTTTATGTTGGTCGGTGGGCCATCCCTGTTGCTCCTGCCTTATCTTCACGCCGGCTAATGACGGAATATAATTATTTTTCTGCCACCCCAAATTGTTTTTAGTGGATGCCCATTTTTGTTTAAAAACTGAAACAAAATATAAGAGCCACATATCACTATAAGTCCCGACCACACGCCGGAAATTCCACGCCTTTCTATTCTTTTTGTGCAACTCCCCCATGTGACTTGTATAAAACATGTGGCCAAAACTATGACGTGCTAAGTGGTGGCCTTCGTTTGGAATGCTCTCGAAATTGGAGATAAAAGAGTCTATTATGGTCTATTGTTTTATAAATATTTAATATTATAAGGGATTCTTGGATGATTCTAGTTAAATGGATGATATTCTCTTACTCTATTTGGCATTAAGTTCAAGGAGGTTAATGATTGGTGTACCCAATAAAATATATTTGTGATGTTAATCCTTTAAAAAAGATATGTATCAATATTGTGTGAGTGATTTTTTTAATAATGATTATATGTTTAGACATTGCCCTTCATATTTATGGTGAAAGGAGTCAATATAAAAGACTGATGTACATATGTAATTATAATCTTAGCGTAGAGGAGAAAAATGCAGACCTTTACACTGTATTGTATTCATCTTTTGTCATGCACATTAATCTAAGACCCATTCAAACACTTTGTTATGTCTTAGTACTATGTTCTACAACTCTATTACAATTCCCAAAATATTTTTTGTCTCAAATTAGATCACACGAGCAATTATGTCCCCTAGATACAATCAAGATAGCACAAGCAATTATATGTAAATTTAAATTGAACAGAGAAATTAATGTAAGCTCAAGATCTTATTGGTTCTCCATCATTTATGACTATTAAAATTAGATTATTTTTTAAAATGTATAAAATGTAAGGTCAAAATCTTTTCATTTAGGTCCCAAAGTCGATTCTCGCCGCCCGTAATATAAGTCCGTTCAGGGTGTGCGGGCCATCTCGGCAGCCTCTAGAGGATTAGTCTCACCTTCGCTCGCCTCAAAGTGGTCACTGGGCAGAGTCGCAACGTCCCAAATGGGGCAAGGGATACCTCTGGGTTAAAAAAAAAAATCTTTTCATTCAGACACATTTAAGACATACAAATAGGATTAAAAATGATCATAAACTCACCCAACAACATATCTATGAAATAAAATCTTAAATACAAGAATTATGAAAAATAGTAAAAATAAATTTATTCAAATGTTTTTATTTCATTTATTATGCATTCTAAATATGGTAATCATGAATAAGTTAGACATTATTATACCATTCGAGAGAGTACAAACTAATATGTTTCAACATCATCTACTAAATCAAAAGTAACAGTTACACTTAATTCACATATTTGCTCACACAAATGCAACAAATTAACTAAATGAAATGAATTTATTTATGTGAAAACTACATAGAGTTATTATATCCATCAAAATAAATTATAATTGAATAGGAAATAAATGTAACCTCAAAATCTTATTGGTTCCCCATTATTTATGACTATTTAAATAAGATTATTTTAGAGAATGCAATAAATGTTTTCCATAAATATGGATTTATTGCAACATGACAATGTTCCATGTCATAATCATGTATTTATTGCAAATTGTATGGTCAAGTTTTTTTTAATGGTAGTCCTTTTAATCTCTACTGTCATTTATGTATTTCATTTAGTGCTTTGCACTAAGGGAACACTTATCAACGTAATTAGAAAGGAGATAAAATTATTGTTATATACTTCTTTGGTTTCTTTTATAATAAATTTTTACCTCTCTTTTTTATTAAAAAAAAGATAAAAGTAAAAGTTGAATATGCAAAAATCCTTAAGTTAGAAAAAAAAAGTAAAAAGGGAAATTATGACATTTCTGAATTTAATTATGGAAAAGGTAATATAAATAAGTGATTGTGGAGAAATAATAGAAGAATTAATGTAATTCTTTATGAAAGGGTGTAATGGTTTGGATGGCACCCCTTAATATATTATATAAACAATTTTTGGAAATCTAGAAATGATATGGAGATCACTCAAAGAAGAAGGTGGTTTGGTGCGCTATGGACATAGGAGAAGAGGCATGCAATGTACATCCAACTTCGGGTATAGTGTACACTTGGGATTGTTCTTGAGAGGGTTGTAATGCATGAGCACATGTTCTGTTTGATTACACAAGTTCATCTTGGAGTGTGCTATGGCTAAGAGGCCCTAAACCACCAAGATCTTCCTAGGTGAAAATGGTCATTGTGTTGGTTGAATTGAGATAAGTATTACTTGACATTTAATTTGAGAGTTATTGATAATGAATATAAACTTTGATTATTTTAATGTTGAATTTCATGTTGTAGATGTTTAATAATGTGTTCAATTAAATATTATTTTCTAAAAAAATTAAATACCTTAAAATTACAACATTGTGTTTATATGGTTCATTTTAACTTTAGAAAATTTACACTTTATATTTGGTATCAAGTAAAAAACATCCTCAAAATTATACATCTCCTCATTAATATTAACCCTTCACAAATATTTTAAAAAAATATTTAAATCCAATTTATTAAAAATAATTGTATTTTCAAAAGTCCTAAACACAATAAGAGAGAGAGAGAGAGAGAGAGAGAGAGAGAGAGAGAGTTATGGTTTTTTGACGAAACCCTGTATAGTTTTATTTTTGTAGAAAATAAATTATGATTTTATGTTTGATATCATAGAAACTAGCATCTCTCATTTCATTCAACTATGAAAATATATATTTCTCTTTATCAAATTATATAAATTCTATTGAGGGTTTCACCATCTTTGATTCCAATGGAGATCTCTTCAGAGTGGACACCTATGCCCTTTCTTCCAACCACGTTATTCTCATGGACACCTAGGGTAAATCGATTCACATTGTGTTGCAAGGTATACACATCATTTCTACATTTTGTTCTACATATTTCTATTATTTAATTGATCGCATGGTTACATAACTTCCTTTGTAGCTTCTCAATCTACACTAGAGATGGGATGAGTATCTTGGAGATAAGTTGGATGCTTAAAAACCCCTCTTCACTATGATGAAGTCTTTAATTTTACCAACAAAAGAGTGCCTCCTTGGTTTCTTTCTTTCTTTCTTTCTTTACTATCTTTGCAAGGATGGTTTTTTAATCTTCTAGTGAATAGAGTTTGCCCATATGAAACACAAGTGTGGTGGTATGGGAACAATTCTTAGTATATATGTTTTTAGTTTATGTATTGAGCTTGACTTGGACTAGGCTTTCATGATGGATTTGGTTATCGTGCTTGAATAGATCTCCCTGGTGATGCCGACCTTCCTTATGTGAGAGGATCACACAAAGGATGAGATGATTGCACCACCACCCTCTATTGCTCAACACCAAAAGAATGAGGCACTTCTATTTAATTTTTTTGTATTTGTGCCCAACCTAACAATTGCTTGATTGTAGAAATATTTACCAATAATTTAATTGATGTTATATTAATTTCATTCTTAGCTTTAATATTCTTTGATGTTGTACTAATTTTATTCTCAAATTTAATATTCTTATAGACATGATATTTTAATTTTTGTTGTCAATTTATGACCTCATGATTAATATACTATTTTTTAGGATATTTCTTTTATTTAGCCATTTCATGTTATTTTGCCAATTAGGATTTAAACATAGTAGACTATGTATAGAGGTTTTGTGCACAAAGTGTTCCATGTCTCTACAGTCTACTTAAACATCACACTCTTTAGTGGTCAAATAGTCATTTACAATTTTACACTTCATCCCTACCAAAAAGTGGTGATTAATGAAGTCCATTTCTTTCCTAAATATTGAATGAATTAACATTTACTAAAGGAGTTCAAATTAATGATAGTGTAAAGGTGTAGATCCATTCCTAAGAGCTTGGAGTGTATGTACACTCATGTACAAAAGTTATTTAAGCCATTTTACATAATATTAATTATTTTTCTGTTACTTTACGATGAAGATTGTATTTATTTCTACAAGGAATTTATAGGTACATTAATGAGAATATTGGATAGGTTGGTACTCAAACTTAGGACCTACTTGTGGCTAGTGATATTTTCCACCATTGAGCCTCTTGCCCTTTCATGATGGAAACTTTCAAATTCTATTAAGAAGTGTATTTCAATTCCAACACACCTTCTAAGGTACATTTATGTTGAGATCAACTATGATACCAAATTTAAAATTTCAGACATATAATTTAGTTCTAATAAATTTTAGATGGGATAGAATTTTAGCAATGGTATAAGATTTTTAGTTCTAATTATTTTTCAGCTACTTTGCAATAAAAGTTATTTTGTTGATTTCTATCTTATAAACAATGCATTTAATAAACCACATACATTTTGTACCATTTTCCATGTAATTAAGGATTTAGCTATGAAAGAATCATCTCTCTAACAAAATTTTCCTATAATAATTTTTTTTTATCAACGTAGGTCCATCTAACTGTTAGTTTCAAAAGGTCATTTACATGAAATTTTTTTAAGAAAAAAGTCCCATAACAAATAGGCTCTATATTTTTAAGATGCAGGGTAAGGTGAGGTGCTAACTTTCACACAAAAACATATCATTTTACATACTAGTTACATTAGGGACAAACAAGTCTAGGTGAAATCAAAACAAGAAAATGTAAGGTGTACATTTTTCACCCTTACAAATATAACAGATTATTATTATCCTAAAATTAGACTCAATAATTTATTTCTTAACAATTTTTAATTTAGAATTCTTTCATAATGATTTAACCCATTCTAAGGTGTAAGATAAGCAATAATTGTTATCCCAAAATTAGAATCAATAATTTATTTCTTAACAATTTTGAATTTAAAATTCTTTCATAATAATTTAACCCATTCTAAGTACATGTTAAACATTAGTTCTTAACCCATTCATAGATAACATTAATATATTGCCCACATAAATTTCCATTCATATATCTTTACTATATTCTTAAATATTTATGCCTCATATTTATCCATCTATAATTTTTATAGACTTACATTTTAATTTCATTGTTTCTTATCAATTTCTTCTTCTTGCATATGAACAAGGATTATGGATATTTGATCTTAAATATTTATGCCTTTGTCTATAATTTTTATCAACTTACAATTTTAATTTCATTATTTCTTATCAATTTCTTCTTTTGCATATAAACCTAGTATATATATTTGATCTTGTTCTCTTTCATATTTCTATATTATTGTTGGATTATTATTATATTTTCTTTTCCATTTCTATTCTTTATTACATAATACTTATTACTTTCTAATATATAATTTTTTTTTCCATTTTTATTTATTTATTTATTTATTTTTGTTCCTTCCTCCTCCTTTCTCATCCCTATTATGGTCCTTCTACCACCTCCCCATCCCTATCTCCTTTTCCTACAATCCAAATCAACACTCTCTTCTTTCTAATATGGATCACTACATGTGATCTGAAACGTGACGAAAAAATATCCACACTTCAATCCAAAAATACTCTTACTATTTTCATGGACTAAGAAAACTCACTACTATTAGTTCTTACTCTTTAAATAAAACAAAATAATAGCTATGAGTTTTCTACGTCCATAAAAATAACTACAGAAGTTTATATTCAACTCTATTAGTATTTTTTCTATCAACATTTTACTCTTCATTCTACTGTTAATGATGTTGAAATTCAACCATTTTAGTCTCATCCTAATGACGATGATGTTTGAGTGGACGTTTCTCTGTATTGAAAACTTTGATATCAAACTATATTTAGAGTTATTCCCTGTGCATTTAGTGAACGTCCCTTTTTATTAGTTTTCTATTAAGAACATACCATTTTAGCAGTCAATTACAGTGTTTTAAGATAAGAGTAAAATGCTTTTATGAAAAATGCAGTGTAGATTGTTTCTTATGGCATTTTATATTAAAATTGTCACTACTCCATACTCACATGAGCCATTGGATACCGAGCTGTCGCCGTCAATTAAAGTGACATATCATCCACGTGTTAAGGTGCCATAGGATAGGCTGCTCATTTCGTAGACGTTTTAAAATAAACGTTGGGGTGGGGCTGCAGTCATGAGGGCGGTGCAGTTGACAGCGACAGCCTATCACTCATTCTTCACTTCTTACAACTCAACGGTCGAGGATTATTCAGATCTGCTGTTAGATTCGAATTTAGGGTTTAATGACTGGGATTCCAAATTGTTTGGAATGAATCTACACCGTGAGAGTGGAAAAATTGTTCAGACAATCGTTACCTGTCTGAAAAAAGATCACGGGCACAGTTTGCAGAGAGGCTAAAGTCGTGGAATGAGCAGAGTTGGTGAAATGTGGGCCATAAATACTGTAGACTGGCCGACCATGCACGCCTGGCCATGATCATCAATCATCATCGCATCCACCATTCATGCCTCATCTGTTTTAACTAGTGGTGCTGCTCCAGCTATTTAATCCAAGCATTCCATTTCATTTGCAGTTGCAGTTGCAGTTGCAGTAGTCTGAGTTGAGTGTTTGATTGAATACGAAAGAGAAAAGAAAAAAAGAGTAGGAATGGAAGGAAAGGAGGAAGATGTAAAGCTTGGAGCGAACAAGTACTCTGAGAGACAGCCACTGGGAACAGCTGCACAGACTAGGGAAAAGGACTACACAGAACCAGGGCCTGCTCCTCTGTTTGAGCCAGGGGAATTCAAGTCATGGTCTTTCTGGAGAGCTGGCATTGCAGAGTTCATGGCAACTTTCCTCTTCCTTTACATCACCATCCTCACTGTGATGGGTGTCAAGAGATCAAACGATATGTGTTCAACTGTGGGAATCCAGGGAATCGCCTGGGCATTCGGAGGAATGATCTTCGCTCTGGTTTACTGCACAGCTGGAATTTCAGGTACACTACTCAAAAAGGGGTCTTTTATGGCTTTTTAGATCTATTGGCTTTGTGGGTATTATGGAATGATGTGATTTTGGGTTTGTGGCAGGTGGGCACATCAATCCGGCTGTGACTTTTGGGCTGTTCCTGGCTAGAAAGCTGTCGCTGCCGCGAGCTGTGTTCTACATGATTTGCCAGTGCTTGGGTGCCATCTGTGGAGCAGGAGTGGTGAAGGGCTTTGAGGGCCACCATAACTATGAATTGCTTGGGGGTGGTGCCAATTCGGTGGCTCATGGTTACACTAAAGGTGATGGTTTGGGGGCTGAGATTGTGGGTACCTTTGTTCTTGTTTACACTGTTTTCTCTGCCACTGACGCCAAACGAAGCGCCAGGGATTCCCATGTTCCGGTATGTTACTTATTTCACCTTTAGGATTAGTCTGAGTGTTGGTTTCTTGGTCAAGATTCGTAGTAAAAGATTTGCTATGAAAAGAATTTGAATTATTTAGGACTGCAAGTTAGATTATTTAGTCTGATTGTTGGTTTCTTGGTCAAGATTAGTAGTAAAAGATCGGACATCCAAAAGAATTTGGAAATTATTTAGGACTGCCATTATTGGTCTCTTAGATTGCTTAATCTGACTGTTGGTTTCTTGGTCAAAATTCATAGTAAGAAATTTGACATGGAAAAGAAATTGAAAATTATTTAGGACTGCTACTCTTGGTCCCTTAGATTGCTTGGTCTCAATCTTTCATTTGAGTTGATCTATTGCTAACCCTTGAGAGAGCGTCGCAGCCTCTGGTACCCCTCCCCATTGGGTTTGCTGTTTTGTAGTAAAAGATTTGACATTGAAAAGAATTTGAAAATTATTAGGACTGTGACTCTTGGTCTCTTAGATTGTTTAATCTGAGTGTTGGTTTCTTGGTCAGAATTCATTGAAAAGTCCCTTAGAGAGCGTTGCAGCTTCTGGCACCCCTCCCCATTGGATTCGCCGTTTTCTTGGTCAAGATCCGTAGTTAAAGATTTCATATTGAAAAGAATTTGAAAATTATTAGGACTGTGACTCTTGGTCTCTTAGATTGTATAATCGGAGTGTTGGTTTCTTGGTCAAAACTTGTTATAAAAGATTTTACATGGAAAAGAATTTGAAAATTATTTAGGACTGCGACTCTTGATTCCTTAGATTGCTTGGTGTCAATCTTTCATTTGATTTGATTTATATTGAGTTATTGCTAACCCTTGAGATAGCGTTGCAGCTTCTGGCGCCCCTCCCCATTGGGTTCGCTGTTTTCCTGGTCCACCTGGCCACCATTCCCATCACAGGAACAGGCATCAACCCTGCACGAAGCCTCGGAGCTGCTATTATTTTCAACCAGGACCACGCCTGGGATGACCATGTTAGCCCTCTTTCAACTCTGCTTGATTTCTGTTAGCTCAGTTTAGCATATCTTTTAATCTGGTTTTTCTTGATTTCTGTTGGATGAGTTTAGCATCTACTGATCGATCTCACTTGGGTTGTTTGTGCAGTGGATTTTCTGGGTTGGTCCCTTCATTGGCGCTGGGCTTGCAGCAATCTACCACCAGATGATTATTCGGGCCATCCCATTCAAACGCTCTTAGAAATGTTTAGTACCAGGGGGTTTGTAGATATAATGCCTAAGCTCCCCCTGTTTTGGGTCTAAAGATTGAGATTTTGATGGTTTCTGGATTGGGTCACTAGTGTTTAGCTTCCACCTGTCGTCCAAGTGAATTGAAGGATTCGCATGTTCAGTTAATGTTGTGCATTAGCATGATTGTAATCTTGCATTGTGTAAAATAATGGCCGTCCTTTGAGCTATGATATGTAAATTTTGTGGGTTTGTAATCGAAGTACTGCTCTTGTTAATATGTTCTCGAGATCTTGGGGAAGCAACAGAACAGGTTTTCACAGGGCATATTAATAAATATATAGAGTTTTTGTTATAAATTGTGTAGCAGATACTGAAGCTATTTTTAATTTTTAAGAAGATATAATAGGGAGCTTGTTCTAAAATTGTGTATATTTTTTAATTTTTAAGAAGATACAATAGGGAGTTTGTTCTTGTACTTACTATTGAAGAATGCTCATGGTATATTAGTTTTAATTAGATTAAGGAGAAAGCAGCTGTCTTAGTAGAATTCTGTTTTATCAATTAATCCAAGGAACCAGTTTGATTTAGGATGAACTTTATGGTAACTTTCAAAATTTTGTCTTTTCTTGAAGATTTAAAAATGATCTAGGCAGCATACTGAAACGGCAAAAGAAATGGTTTTGGTAGCAAGTTTAGCATGGAAGACCATTAAAAGTTTATGTTACTGAATCCTGATCTGGGCAATGTGCTATCCTCCCTAATGACTGAGTTGTATTTTAGTTGGTATGTTTGTAATTTTTTCCCTTCATGATTAAACTCTTATGTTATCAAAATACAACTACAAAAGAGAGCTGCCATGAAGTCCCCATTCCTCCTTCCTAGTATTCACATCAAATGCGAAGCTCTAATCACTACAACTTAAAAGGAATAAAATGGCAACGATTGATCACATGTTCCAAATTCAAGAGTTGGAACTTACGCAACTGACTCTAGCAGCAAATTCTGAGCGGCAGTTAGTGGGAGTTGTAAATAATCCCAGTATAGCTGGTCCATGTGTGTAAATCAGCATTTATGTTGCCCAATGCTTCCTCATAGGTCTACACAACTCTCTATCACACCACCTCTTTAGGGAAACCAACAAAAACCATCGCCTCCAAAACCTCAAGCAACACTTTGGTAATTACATCCCTTCAATTTACATATAAATTTTAGTTTTTAATCGTGGGGGAAAATACTTTGACCCATTATCAGGGGCCTCAATCAAAGAATTTCAAATCCTCTGAGAGGAGATAAAGACCAACAGAGAAAACAAAATTCCTAGACTATCACTTTCCTTCATGTATTTTAAAACATCTTTACACCATTGTTAGCTGCCCAATCAAGAATAGCATTACCAACCTTTTTGACAGGGTGAAAAGAAATTGAATTGAACTTACCTAAGACTTGTTGGCACTTATGTTATCTATAATATTTTTTTAGCATCCAAGACGAAATACCATTAGGATCACATCAATGATAATATTTGAGTTACCTTTAACTGTTCTTCCAAACTCTCTCAATGGCCAATGAAATTCCCTTGCCCAATGTCATAACTTTTACACCATTGTTCAAAAATCAAGCTCCATATCTACAACCATTATTAAAAGAGGTTGGCCCTTGCCATCTCTGAACACACATCACCAACTTCCCTTTGGTTGCCCCATCAAAGTTCATCTTTACCTATCTTGCATCCTCCTTGGATGTTGCAGGGTACTTCCTCTTCATGTTTTATAGCCAATCTAAATTGCTTCATGTTTCTACCCAGCCCTGACTTCATCATGAATGGTCCAAATTTTTGAGTTGTAAAAAGCCCTTCCCAGCTCTCCTACAAAAGCCTATCTTGTACCATATAGCTTCCATTGGGAGCAATGTATCATTGAAGGTTCTCTTGTTTTGCTCTAGCCATATGTTCCAACAAATTATAGTACGTAGAACCTCCTAAAGAAATTTCAACCCTTTGTTTTTAAACTTGCAAGCCCAATTGATTTTCCCAAGAAAAATTCCATGTCCCAACGGTCCAACACCATAGTTTAACTAAAATGGGGCATTGTAAAAAGAGATGCAGACCAACAAAGAATTCTTCATCAATTTGTCTCAAGTGAGAATTCTTCCCCTCACCACCAACCAAGAAAGGTTGAGGGTGTTGGTAAGCTTCCTTCTAACACTATTTGATTTTCCCAAGAAAAATTCCATTTCCCAGCGGTCCAACACCATAGTTTAACCAAAATGGGGCATTGTAAAAAGAGATGCAGACCAACAAAGAATTCTTCATCAATTTGTCTCAAGTGAGAATTCTTCCCCTCACCACCAACCAAGAAAGGTTGAGGGTTTTGGTAAGCTTCCTTCCACCCAAATCCTTTTGTATGTGAAATCCTCTTATCTCCTCTCCTTGTCTAGGGATAACTTGATATGCCTCTTTCACAATGACTCCAACAACTCTATTCCCACTCCAATTCAGGCTATCATCCTTGTGGGGATTTGGAGATGACCATTTGCTAAGAACTAAATCTACTTTATTCCTATCAAATTTCAATGTTGGGGGAGCTACCTCTAGAGATTTGCATTCTGAGCTTCTGTTCACCAAAGCATAGTAATCACAAATTTTACCTCCCTATAAAGATCTATAAAAAGGTTCTAGTACTTTCATATCCTTAGCCTCTATTAGGGATGGTTGAGCAGAAATGCATTTTAACAGAAGTCCTCAAACCAAGGATTAGTTAGAGTTGGTTTGTGGCACATCCAAGGATTTAGAGATATGGAGTTCCATGTGACCATGTTCACTACTTTGGCAGAGAGATGGGACTTAGATGCTTGCATGTTTCACCTCTTAATGGGTGAGATGGTCATCACTCTTCAAGGTGTATGGAGGATCTTGCATCTCCTAGTGCATGGTAGACATGTACAATTGTGGTGTAAGATGTCACCATCTTAAGGTTGTCACACCTTTAGATATAGCATGGGGCGACTGACATAACCCAACATAATGCTAGATCCTAGGGCATACTCATGCATTGTGTAGTCTACTACACCTCAAGTGCAAATAGTTTTGAGAGCCCCAGTCTCTTCAATCATGGCTGCAAATGGTAGAGGAGGTAGAATGAATGGGTAGAGTATTCTCACCCATCTATATTCTAACATGCTGTAATTCGTATGGAGGGTGATTGATGCCTTATGTCAGACACACTTCTTTAGGTATGGGTGTGTTGGCATTAGATTTTCAATCTCAGGCATTGGGGAAAAGGCTTTCATAAAGAGGAGGTAGGAAGGTATCCTTATTCTCATACATGGGAGACCACCACTTACTAGATACAATAAAAATATGAATTGTACCTATTGATTTTGGTGATACCTAAGAGGCTCCAATAGAACAAGGAAACCATGCATTGAAATAGTTGCTTTCAAATGACTATAGAGGAACCTCTAGAGAAGGATGGTTTCCTCTTATATTCTACACTTATGGCTAATTTATTCTAAACACATATTACTACTACTACGGATGATGTAGAATAGGAAACTACTCTAGTGAGTGGCCTACCCTAACTAAGAAGTAAAGGAAAAGGGTTAGAAGGAGGGTAAGGGTTCAAGAAATGAGATAGGGTTGGAGAAACAAAATAAAAATGGTGAGTGAAGGAGTGCCAAAGAAGGAAAATCAATTAACTTACTCTGTAGCACACAACGAACTCTCCTTTGTGAATAGATCTATACCTATGGCTGGTTGCCTCTTGAACTTATATTACAACTAATGATTGGTATAGTAATATAGTGCATTCTTTTCTCAATGGTAAGTGTCCCAACTCACTTAAATTCTACACAAAGAAGAGCCTTGCAATTGAAATTTATGAATTATATGATAAAATATGGAGCTTTGTATAGAAAAACCATGAAGGAATACATTTAAGATGTCTTGGCAAGTAAGATTTTGCCTGTGTTTTGCATGACTTTCTTGGTAAATATATCACTAGGCATAGATTAGGTAGTGCTACAACACACAATTCTAGGATCTAGTTATTATTGGCCACATACATTCATAGATGTCCATTCACATGTGAGATCTTTTCACATATGTCAAATATCAACATGTAAAGAGAGGAATCCATCATGCCTTTAAATCTAGTGTTCAAGACATGTCCATTTGCAGAATGGGGCTTCAAATTCATCAAAGCCATTAATTCAAATTCTTTAGTTGGATATCATTTTACTTTGATAGCCATATTATTATTATTATATAACCGGCTTTGGAATTCCTTCTAATCTAATAGGTGATAATGGGCTCAATTTTATTTCTTTATCTTTTATTGAGTGCGCATATGAACATGGAATCATGCTTAAATTCTCCTCTAATTATTACCCACAAGGAAACATATTGATTGAGTCTACCACTATTTTTTTTATGGGTGATTAAAATGTTTTAAATTAGAATCTTAGGGAATGGCATACTGTGTTAAATATACACTATGGGCTAATAGAATAAGAATCAAAGATTCGCTATGAACCTCACCTTACCATTTGGATTATAGTTTGCACCTTGTGTTGCGCATTAACTTAAAAATCCCAACTCTTCAATTTATAAAAGATTATGTGGAGATTGATAATTACATCAAAGCTAGATTGCTTGATTTATTACATCTATAGGAGAAGAGAGACAACACTTTGCAAAGATTCAATAAACATCAACAAAGGGTTAAAAGCTAGTTTGATAAATGTGCCACAATAAAATCTTTCCATTTTTCAAATACTTAGTATTACTCTGGGATAAGACACAGGACAAAGGTGATGATGGAATTTTTTTTGCATATATTAGTTGGTCACTACCAAAATTTTTAGATTTTGGGTGAAATTACTTTTAGATTGCAAACTTTAAATGGGAAAAGTGTTCCTTTTCTTGTTTTTGATTAAGATAAGCAACTTGATAGGGGTTGAACCCTTTACAAACAAGGCCCTCAGGGCAGAAAAAAATAGGCCACAAAAAGGCCAAACACAACAAAATAGAATAGAAACAACAAAGGAACATTAGCCAAATGCCAAGTAGAAATAAAGGATCTAAACAACACCAGATCCTGAAGGCAATAACCTAACTCCCTTGACTCTCTGTCGCGAAGCTACAACAGACTTGGGGAGCCCTTTCTGCTTTCTTTGAACAACAATCCAAGAAAGCTCAGATTTAAAGTCCTCAGAGCGAGGAGAAAGGAGGGGCCCCTCAACTGACACAGCAACCAAGGGGTAGTCACACGTTGAAGAAGAGGCCGATAATGTAGAAGAAGAATCAAGAACTGGTAAAGAAGTACTTTGACTCGTGGCAGTAGGGTTCAATAAGGGAGTCAACAACCCAACAGAGGCAGCCAGAGCAGGTCCAGTAGGAACAACAGTAGGAATGACATCCAAAACAAGTCTAGCAAGAACAATAATAGTAGCAGTAGTAGAAGTGGTCACCAAGGGCTCCCCAACAGGGTCCTAGGGAAGAACATGCTCCTGAGAAGAATCACTCTCCTGGGAAGGCTTGCCCTCCTAAGAAGAATCATCTAACAAGGATGCAAAAACAGTCAAATGATCCAGGAGAGCATCTTTCCACCTAGTTGCCGCACCCTTATGATGAGAATGAGGGCAACCAGAGGCTAAGTGTCCAATAGAGAAACAACGCATACACTGAAAGGGGAGACCCTCATAGTCCAACAGTTGCGTCCATGGCCTATCCTTCACCATCAAAACAATATCTCCAAAGAGGGATTTAGATATGTCAATATCCACTAATATGCGAGCAACTATAGAATACCCCATTTCTGAGGTTGTAGCATCAACCTTCAAAAAATGCCCTAACGTGTTGCCGATGGCTTCATAGCAATAATCCTCCCAAAATTAGAGGGGAAGATTTAGTAGTCGTACCCATATTGGTCTGGTATTGAGCAGCTCGGTGAGAGGATTGAAGGAGTGAGACCATGGTTTGATGGACAACGAATGATTCCCCCACATCCAACCTCTATCCAACACTGAATCTCTCTCCCCAGAGATCTCAAAAGTCGCCATAAAGAACCCCCTTGCACAGGGGAAAAGCTCAATCTTTCCATCAACAAGTGGTTTCCAAAATTCCATAATCCAGTTGTGCAGGTTGGGGACAGAGGGCCACAACCCATTGAATCTGCAGATTACTCCTTTTCTTGAATAAAAATCCTCATTTTTAGAGACCTCAGGGCCACATACCACCATAGGAGAGGAACGGTTGCAAGGCATAGGCCTAGCCCTTACTTGTGATGAGTGAACAACTTAAAAAAAGAATGACCAGAAGCTATCATAGCAGTGCCTTTCCCTAATATTCCATCAGGCTAACCAGCAGCCGGCTCAGAAGCTCGATTCAGAGTCTGTAAAATACCCTATTTATTTTAACTAATTTTTTTTTCCCAATTGCACTTGAAAAGTGTACCACACAATACTAAATATCATCAACCAACATAGAAACAACTGAAAATCCAAACACCTTGCATTCTTATTGACTTCAATATAAATGAAACAAATAGTTGTTTGTTGTCTTGAATTATAGTCAATGTTTGATTTATATTAGACTCAATTACATCATGGAAATTGATATCAAATGCCTTCAATGAACTGATATAACAAAGTCCAATCAATATAGAATGATTCTAGAGACCATATATGACTGTTACAGCCCTAGAAATGGACAAATAAATGTCTGATATGAAAGTATATTAGGCTATTATGATTGTTGCAAACTTTGATTTAACCCAGCCAAGGATTTAGCAATAAAAACACATCCAAATCTTCCTCCAAATCCAACCGATGAATTCCTAGAATGATCCTCTATCACTTGCAACACCTTCAACTTCAAATGTCTTGTCGAATCCAAACCTAGAACCCTTGGAGTGCATTATAAACTTGCTGTCATAAAAATCAGACCCTGGAAATGTAGCAAAAGTCACTCAAATCACAATGTTATCTCAATAGACTACCTTGGTAGTCTCTTCCAATCATCAAGGGCTTCAATTGCAACCAAATATCACTCCAAACTACTCAATATCAACCTACAAATGTAAAACAATGATGAAATATGCATGATAACATCTCACATTATGTCATGGGGTCATCACCACAACAATCAAGGGAACATCACCTTGATAAATAACTAGAAAATGCAATTTCCAGCTAAGGAACAAACAATATGAAAGCTTACCAATTGATCAAAAGTTGTGAAATGAAGTTGGAATGCTCCTTTTATCCTCCTCAAGGTTGATCACCCTTCTCCTTTGGCAATTTGGAATGCAATTTAAAATCCACCAATAACATTCGTTTCATTTGAACAATTTTAAATGCATGGCATTGTCAAAACAAGCATTTAAAATCAATCAAGTGATTATTTTAAATGCATTTCATCTCTATAATCGCTCCACCTAGCAAATCGATTCATTACCCTTGGACGGCGACCATGCAAAGCAATATTTTATTTAATAAAATTCTCTTCTAACTCCTTGGTGAATGATCCCTTGGGCGATTAGCATTCAATATTGATATTATTGTATTTAAAATACTTCATCCTCCTTAGCCGCCAATTCCTCCAAGCCGTTGGGATCCTTGCTAATGAAAATAGGCCTCAAAATATCATTGATTCTCCTCTTGGTTGATTGATACTTGAATTAATGCAAACAATCCTTCATTCAATGATCTTCACTCCTCCTTGGTATCGAATAACACCTTTAGCAATAAAAATCATATCACTTTACTTGCATCGATTTTCCCTATTGGCCGTTGGCTCTTCATAAAATGCAAGTAGCAACACATAATTCAATGTAGTATTTGAATTTGCTTTTCCATGTAGGTGACTTGCTCAAAGGCCCACAAACTCCTCTAAACGTTGGCACAATCTTCTATCATATTCCAACCGCTTGCACATGATCCCATGCGTTCCACATCACATAGGTCCCATCTTCCAATCGATGGCACATGATCCCATACAATGTTTGAACTTACAATTCTTTATTGGGCAAATGACTCCAAACCCAATATGTACACCTTATTCACACAAACCAACTCAACTTGGGCATTAGAAGTTGACATAGAAAAATGTAATTAAAGATTTCATTTTCCATGTCCACTTGGCATGAGTTGATCCACTAGAGATAATAATAAAAATACAATTTTGAATATTGCATTTTCTATAGCACCAATCTCTATACAAATCATTTGGCTAAATAAAATAATATCTCCTAAAAATACTTAGCCAAGACCAAATAAAAAATGCTAGTTGAGCCAACATTTTGGTTCTCCATGTTTAGAAACAAGCTCAAACTAGAAATCATTACTTAGCTCAAAATTGGGGACATTATAGAGTCCCATTCAAATTTGTTACCGAGGGTTTTACCTTCCTAGCAAGAGAAGACCCCACCCCTCAACCAATCGAACTCCCAGCAAACCCAAGGCGTCCAAGAAGCGGAAGTTCATAGGAGACTCCTGGAGGCACCCCTGGTTCACGATGAAGCACCATGAGACCGTGCATAGGTACCACATTTGGCCCACAATCAGACTCAGGAGCGCACGCAGAATCCATTTTAAAATTTAAAATTGTGTTCCTTTTCTTGTTAATGGATTATTTCTCAAACATTATTTTAAAGCTTGAAAATTTTAGGTTTTATCTATGTAAATAATAGGTTAGGAAGTTTTTGCCTTACACATATGTTGCCTTAGTTCCTTTTGTGTAGCTTACTCGTTTTGGATTGTCTTGTTTTTTAATTTTTAATTATCTTTTCTTAGTGTTGGGTGCTCTTCTTGGTTTTCTCATTTTTTTGTTCTTACTAAATGGAGTATGCATGGGCTACTTTTTGTTTCGAGTAATATACTATTCACCTTTTCCCCCTACTTTCATTATTAAATTTGAGATATTTTAAAGCAAGGTCAATGGTTATTTGTTTTGATTTTGATCTCATGTACTATAAAATTAGATTTTTGTTTAATTAAATGAATTTGGTAATTGACAAAGTTGCAATTTTGTATTGAATTTTTATGATTTTAGAATGATTGAATGAATTCTAGGATGCTTGGATTACTTTTTGAACCTTATATTAATAACATCATGAAATATTTTTCTAGTCTATTTTGAATAGTACTATTATCATTTAATAATAAAATGAAAATCTTGAGTGATGTTTCCCTCCATATTTGTCATGCTGGTTCTAAACTAGGTAATAGATTTCATTATTTGTTAGTTGAGTTAAAAAAGAAATATCTTAAAAGACATGAAAGAAAATGAAAAGAAAGAAAAGAGAATATCATGATTACTTGATTAACTAGGTGATTCAAATAACCTTTATTAGGGCTATGGATACCTAGCTAGTAATAGAGCTATACCTTGAGGGAACCAAAGATATCTTTGTTGGGGCTATAAATACCTACTTAGCAATAGAGTAATGTTGGCAATATATCTACTAGTTTACATTCTCATGATTATTTAGACTTATGTTTACTTAAGGATAGACTAGCCTAATTATCATATTATAATTTTTCATTATACCTTATTGGAAAAAGTAGGAATAAGTTCACATGTGCACACTTTGGTTGAAAAATATTTAGTGATTTTCTTTGGTGCATTTTGTGTCTTTTTTAGTTATGAAAAATTATCAAATATTAAACACCTTCCTTGTTTTAAAATGCTTGGGAATATTTCTAATAGAGTCACCACTTCTTGTTACTTGCACAACACACCTTAATTTTTGCATGGGAAGTAGGGGTCCCCTTTGGTTTTCTCATAATATTTTATCTTGTTTAGTCTATAACACATAGTTATGCTTATTTTGATCTTCTCGTTCACTTGGATTTTATTTTTAGGTTGCTAGAATTTGGAACTTGTTTTGAGATATCTTAGTCTCCATGTTGTATATAGGTCTACCTTGCTATCCCTATTCATGTTTTGAATATTTAATATTTATTTATGTCATAGGTCATGCCTTGACTTAAGAATCTAGAATGTTTAAAATTATAAAGTTTGTATTTGTGTCCAATATTCTATGGTCTCTTATATAGAATGGTATTCATGGTTTGTTATTTGGATTTTTTAAAGGTTTTTGGGATTTATAAAAATTAAAAATAGACCCAAGGGCTTATTATTTCTTATTGCATCCACCAACCCATGTCCATGTTTTTCTTCCATGTTCACATTTGGACCCATCAAGCCTTATATATTCTTCTTCACTAGAGTGCTCGTGTTTGGTTCCTTTGGCAAAGCCACAATTTTTATTAAATCCATTTCCCTAAGCTCCTCATACTCATGGTTTAAAAACATATTATTCCATATTAGTCATATTAGTCCCCTCATCAGTCATTTTCAACTCTCCTACTAAGTTATTTTAGTTAATCTTACAAATTTAAATCAAAATAATACTCTTGAGGCTAACCACCCTTCACCATTGTAAGCTTTCAAAAACCTAGTGTCAATATTTCTTTCATAACTTTTGCATATTTTATCATTTTTATTCCAAATAAATTCTTCCATCTCCTTATCTGTCACCTATCTATCCATTACAATTTTGTAGGTCTTTATTTCTATTTAGCCACTTTTTTCTGTATATCCCAAGTGTCACCTAATTAGCATTTCTTGCATCCTAGTTATCAAAAGCCATAATGTTTCATTGTTTATGCTTAGAATTAGCATGGTTTCCTAGCATAAACATATATTTTAATATTTTTGCATCACCATTTTCCATGTCGATCAAGTTTGGAAACCCATAAGGGGGCTGATTGAGGTAGCATCCCCTTTAACCCTTTATTTTGTAGGTGTTCCCTATTACATTTTTGTACTTGCAAGTTATTTTGTGAAGAACCAATCTTAGTTCCAATTTAGAAAAGTGATTGAAAGACTAATAACTAGCTCTCTACAAGTTTTTAGACCATTCTAAGGTATAGGATTTATACTTGATCATGGGCATAGGGAAGGAGTTCTCCTTAGTGTAGGGTGCATATCCATTGCAATGACATCCTGGTGTCAAAATTATCTAAAATTTGGTCTTAGAATGATCTCTTTCTTCTAGTCTCAAGGTGTATCAATCAAAATTCCAAGTGCATTTTCCTCCATTTCACCTTTTCTCTCTCATAGTGTATTTTTGTTGATTTCACACATATTTTTCCATTTTACCAAATTTTTGTTCATTTTCATGACAAGTGTCCATATTGAGAAGTGATTAGTATAAGATTTTTCATAATACCTAAAATTTTTGAGTCATTTGGACCTAAAGGATAAAGGACCTCTCCCCATCCTTAGACTTCTCCTCAATGTCGAGAACACCCCTTCCTTGTAGCAAAGTCCTGAGCTCAAAATTTCATGAAATTTGGTTTGCAACCTCTTCAAATAGTTTCTAGCCTAATTCTAGAATGTCCTATTCCAAAAAGGTGCATTTTTTCATCTCCTTTACCATTTTGAGATTCCTAGACTAGCATATGATTATTCTTGTTTGTGCTACTCTTGTATTTGTGTTTAGACCATATATCAGACTTAGCTCTTATTTGTTGGGTGTTAATTGTTTGAAAACACTTACTATTAAAAACACAAAAAATAGACCCAAACAAAATTTACATATTATATCTTTTTTAGTTTTTCATTTGGTGGACTTTTTTGTCTTTTATTTTGGTGAATCATTTGGATATTATCCTTTTTGTGACTCATTTTTCCCCTTTTATTCCTATCCCTTGATCCATTGTCACTAGAAGTATATTGCATCATTGTAGATTATGCAACTTCATCCTCTACTATATATTATGTAGCTTCATCCTTCACTTATACACTATTAATGGTAAGACACCTCATCAACCACTATCCTCTTAAATGTGCCAACCTTATCTCACTTTTCTTTGGCTTTTTATTTTCCTTTGCTATCTTACTTATTCTCCTCTATCCATTTATTTAGAATCATTTTCCTTCTCATTTTTTTCTTCCTATAGTGCATACAAGATTACAACATAGATTGATTGATTCCCTTAGTGCCAACCATCATTTATGCAACAACAACAAGAAAGAGTTTACCCAAACCATCCTATCATACATAGTTACTTTTTTACCCACTCTCCCTCACCTTTTACCCCTTCATCATACACCATGAATTACATTGCTCGACCTAATCACATACACTTTCAAATCACCCCTTGCTATGCTAAGTTTGTAGTTTCTATCCATAAGGACTTTTGGATATTTGAGCCATTCCCACATTCATATTACACTCACCAATTGCCCTTATCCTTTCAATCATATGTTAGATCATGGGGGTGTCAAATATGTTAGAAAAGAGAAAAATAAAATAATAAGAAGAGTCAAAGTCAAAAGCATGAAAGCATAAGAGATGAACTCAAAATGCCAAATAAAAGCAGTTCTAAAAAGCTAAATTAAATCAAATGAAAATACCATGCTAGACTTGAGATGTCCCATCTCTTCTATAGCCATTTCTATTTGATCTACCTCATAAGTCATTCTATAATGAGAACTTAGATAGGATTTCTTTTATTCCTTTTCTTATACTATCCATAGCCTCAGTGTGAGACTTGTTGACAAGAAAATACAAACTAGTGATCTGTGTTATTTCTATGTTAGTGTTGTGTTTTACCCTAGTGTGATGGATAAGAAAGAGAATTAGAACCTATGCAGTAAGATTACAAATTAAATAAAGTAAAATGCAAAAATGAATTCATTCATCATACACACATCAAGTCTCCATAAACTTCTCATATATTTATTATATCATCATACAAGACATTGTCATATATCTTTTATATATCTCTTATTACATATTATACTTCATTCTGAAATTCCTTTTATGCTTTCTACTCTATCTTATATATCTTCTCCTTCTACTATTCTTCGTCTACTACTTAGGTGTGGTACATATATGATATAGCTTCATCATATATAGGGACATGCCCCTATCCATATTTCTTTATGGCTGTGACCTTTTGAGGTTATCACAAGTTGCCTAAATGTGCCACATTGTTATTCCTTTGACTTGTAGTATCTTTGACTATTTTTTCTCTATATAGGGATGGATTATCTTGATGCCATCCTTTTACACCTTTGTAAATTTTCATCTTGGCCTCCATTAGGTCACTCATTTAGGTTTCCAATCTAATGGGATTAGATCAACTCTATGCTACCAACATAATCCCCTAGCTTAAACCATGTCTTGTCCTCAAGACATGTTGGCTTTGTCCTCCAACTTTGCCAAAAAATAAAAATTTGAAGTACTTTCTATTAAAATACAAAATTCAGCCAGCTGCCATCTACACTTTTGTACTACTATGAAAATTTTCCCAAAACATACCACAATTTGTCTTAATGTAGGGTATTCTTATATATAGTCCACAACTAGTTATAAGTATTAGTTCACTAAAGAGCAACTTATTGTAGGCAATGGACTTGTCTGTTAATCTTGATAAACAAAACTTCAACATCATTGAGAGAAGAGGAGATCCCAATAGAATTTGCCAATTGTTGTGCATCTACTAGGAGGCCTGTCATTGGAGCTAACAAAAATCTAACCACTTATCTTAATTGTTTAATCTAAGATATGATATTCAATGATAACTTTAAGAATGAAACCCCTAAAAAAATTATAAAATCATGGCAAATCCTAGCTAAGTGCTTTAATTTTCCTAGTGAATCTTTCCCTTTTTTGAAAAAATTATTAATTTTTCCAACAAATCTATGCACATTATTTATTTTTTTTAATAAAATCCTAATGAATCTTAGCAAATACTCACTAAAAAAATTAATTACAATTGCAAATCCTAGAAAATAATCACTAAACAAATTAGTATAATGGTAATCCTTCCTTTAAAAATTTACATAGTTGGTCAACCCAATAACCATATTACTTTATTTTTGTAATGTTGAAGAGGGGGCTCAGGGGAGGTATCCACCAACGGGGTCAAGGGGGCAGCACCCCCTCATGGGGTCCAGGGATAGCCGCCCCGACATGCTCCTCACGATACATGCGGGGTTGAGGGGTAGAGCCCCTCTACACCAAGCACAAATCCACTATTAGGAATGCATTCAAGCACACACAAACTAAACATTTTTAAAATATCTTACTTTAAAAATCAAACTAAAAAAGTGATTCTGCACCTTATATTTCAGCTTAATCACACATTTTTTGATTCAATTATTTGTTACCATTTATTTTTAGCTAAACATAATACATTCTTTATAAATCTATTTATGGGTGAATGCCTGTTGAGGGTGTATACACCTAAAAATGACATGACTCTAACTAAAAATATTTTAAATATTTATTTCATCTTAATAGTCCTCTATCAATAAATAAATAAACAAATTTATTTATTTTAATCATTTTCTCCCATTTAATTAAATAAATTTCATCTATATCAACTTTATTCTTCTAAATAATTAAATAATTTTAATTATTTAATTAAATCATCCATTCTTCTAAATTTAAATAAATTGCAAATTTATTTAAATTATATCTTA
Source organism: Cunninghamia lanceolata (assembly GCA_027924645.1). Classification (NCBI taxonomy): domain Eukaryota; kingdom Viridiplantae; phylum Streptophyta; class Pinopsida; order Cupressales; family Cupressaceae; genus Cunninghamia; species Cunninghamia lanceolata. Next base: position 5,279,904 of record BSBN01000918.1, on the reverse strand, counting down.
ATCTCCAAAAAAATAAAATATAATTAAATATTTTATTTATTCCTCCAAATCATGTGCAAGTAATTAAATAAATTTATTTAATTAATTATACTTTCCTATCTTCTGAAAATCTTCAAAACTGCTAAAAATAAATTCTTCTTGTCATACAAAAGCAAAAGCTGAGTTAACTGATTTAAAGCTATCAACAAAACTCTTAAATTAGAAATTCTAATTTAAGAAATGAAAACTCATCCTCATCAAGAAAGCAGTTAACTCAACAAAGCTTCTTTTTGAATGACACTTGTCCTTCTCTTCACGCACGTTCTCTCGAACATTCTCCTCTGTTGATCTTCTTATTTCTTTTCCACCATTGATCTTCTCTCACACAACTCTATAAATACAACCCTCTTCTTCTATTTCTCATAGATCAAGCTTTCAAGTAAACTTATGCTGCAGAATCCATAGTGCGCCATTGGCACCCCACTTTCACATCCACCATTCATTTCATATTGTGTTAAAGCTCATCTTCAACACAACAAGTATCTGAGTCGTTTCTCCTTGTCATCTTGAGGAATTGAAGCAAGGAAGCAAGCTTCCTGAGGGCCATCTTCATCACCAAAAGATCAAAAGAGAATAGGTGAACAATGGAAATCGCAAGGTAAAAAGGGTTGTGAGTATTACTTTCCTATTTTTAAATCCTTTTTATCTGCACATTCCATTGATGTTTTTGGGTTTTGTAATTCATTTTGATTATCCCACTTTTACCCATCACATTTCTGGCGCCCACCATGGGGCCCTTGTCCCTAATCTAACAAAAAAACTAAGTTTCTGAGTGACAGGTTCCATACAGATTCCATACAGGATTCAAACAGGTTCAGGTGGCGCATCTGATCGATCCCGAGGCGCATATGCAACCTATTACGGCACATGCAAACTTTCGGCGCATACATCCTCTGAGCCGACGCTTTTACCTCATGCTCCAGTGCATGCAAAGTTTCGGTGCATACATCCTCTGAGACGGCGCATTTACAATCTGTTCTGGCACCTGCAACATTCCAGTGCATATACCCTTAGACACGGTGCTTACGATCTGTTTAACAGCGCATATGTAAAATTGGCGCATTTGCCTCTTATTCTTGTGCTTTTGACTCTTATTCTTGTGCTTTTGATATCTATCTTAGCGCATTTGTAAAGCTTTGCTTACAATCTCTGTTTCTGCGCATACAGACTGTCAAGCGACGCATCTGATTCTTCATTGTGATTTTTAGGATTTCTCATAGTTTTCAAATTAACGCTAATGTTTGTCTTGCAGGATTAGGAGCTGGATAGATCATTTAGCTGCACTAATTAGCTCATCATAGATTAATTAGGGGAAAAAGTAAAAAAAAATGAATGCATGCAAATCTCACGTAGTCCTTAACTAGGAGGATAGTAACCAACAATCACTGTTATCTTTGCATTATTGCTATCCTTGCATTATTGCTATCTTTACATTATTGCTATCTTTCTTAGTTAGAACATTGCTATCTCACAAAGGGAAATGAATCATTGCTATCTTTAAACACTTCAAAGTTAACAAATGTGTGAGTGCCCAAGTAGATAGCCCATTTAGTTTTTTTCCTTTTAAATAGGATTGGATTAACCACTGTCTTCTGTGTCTGTTGAATGACAATAGACTTATGCTCTCCCCTTTACTGGGTGACCAGAACACCAGACTTGTTATTCCCTGTGTATAACCTTTAGAGGGGCCTGCCCTTGGATGCCCGCCTGTCCAAGTGGGAATGACCCTGAGTGGAAATACGCTAAAGCCAAGCCCTACTGATCCACTTTAAATAAATTGTACTTGAGGTGAAAGCTTCCTGCAACGAGTGCTGCTGTGTTACACCGACAACCAACCTCCCCCAAAACCCTCCAAGGCGTAACCCTTGGAGGCTGGGAGACTCCATAACAGAGAGTAGCGCCGCTGCACATGTAACCACTCGAATGGTTTCCTTGACTACTTAGCCATTTGTTTAGTATACTAAAAACCCCTATTTGTTGACATAAAAGGTGGAACCTTTGAAGCGGCCCCGATTCATCTGATTCTTAGTAGAGGTAGCAGGGACAATCCTATGGTTCGGTGGGCGTACGAGCCTAAGGAAACCCAGATCTGGTATGCATGAGAAGTGAGCACTGTGGAGGGGAGCCGGTGCTACCAGATCCTGGAGCTACACGCTTTGAATATGCATAGCTAGGGGACTCAACAAATACTGTCCTTTCCAGCCTAGGTTGTAATTGTTCTTGTGTAAAAAGTCCAAAAATACAAAAAAATAACAAAAGATAAAAATTATGAAAACTTATATGCGCTTGCTGTGTCTTTTGCCATAACTGAAAATCAAAATTCAAGAAAAGACCAAGTTTTCAACCAAAAATAGAATTTTTTTGAAAAACGTTCCAAAAACTCTACAAAACCAAACTAAAAACCAGAACGACGCATCTGCTGTGACCTGCGGCGCATATACTTAGACTTACAACGCATTTGAACACTGTTGCGACACATATAAAAATTCCCAAATTAGCGCATTTGCTTCAACCTGCAGTGCTTTTACACTCTATTCCGGCGCATTTATTCTTGTGCATCGAATCCAGAGAGCTATTCTGTACTTCCTAGGAGAAAAATTTTCAACTTTTCAGAAGCCTATTTCAAACTTGCCACAGTTTTCCCAAGATATGATTAAAATCATGCAAGTCAACCATTTCACCCTTCTTCCACACCATAGCTGCTTTTTTTACACTACATCATCCAAAATCTCACAAAATTCTTCCAAAATCCAACAAGGTGAGAACCATGCCATTCTTGATCGCATCAAAACCTCAAACAAACCTAGTGAGTCTTCACTATCAAGGATCACTTATCCTTTTCTCTCGGAACTCCACTGGTGGATTGGGAAAAACTAGTCTACATCAAGTAAACGGATTTCTATCATCCTTGCTTCGACTATCGTTTGTTCACCCAACTTGTTTGACACCAATTAGATCTAAGAAGAACCTTGCTCAAACCTTGGCACATTCTAGAACCTCTTGTCCAAAAATTTCAAACTCACTCCATCCCATCTCTAATCACCTTGCATGGTCTTAACGAGGTCCCAAAAGCAAAAGCAGATTGAAATGGCTGAGAAAACTATTCCGACCTCTCACGACAGTGATGAAGAAATTTCTATGGAAGAGGTCCTCCAAACACAGCAAGACTGAAGATTTCAATGCATAATGGATAAGGTACTTGCCCAAGACCCTACTAAATTCTTTCTACACTTAGCACAACTAGGAGTCAAGATCTCTAAAGATTTTGATGTAAAAGCTCTAAAAGAACCTGAGGAAGAAAGAAACCCTGAGGGAAGCACACACGAGGAAATACCCGTAGACAAAAGCAAAGCAACCATTGATTCTATGGATGCCTTAAGTCTAATGACCCAACAGATCTAAGCTTTACAACAACAATTCATAGACATGCAAATAGGAGCATCAACTAAGCATTACTCCCTAGAGGATATTTCACCCTATCCTTTTGATCAAACCTTGATCATGATACCTTTCCCCTCAAAATTTGAGGTGCCAAAATTTGATAAATATCATGGAAAGGGTGATCCAAGGGACCACATTAGGGAATTCAAGGATGCATGTCTTGAAGTCGCACATAATGATACTTATCTTACGCGGCTGTTTCCAAGAAGCTTAGGAGGACAAGCCATGGAATGGTTTTCTAGACTACCACCCGGCATTAGAACATTCAAAGAACTTGTGGACAAATTTGTCACACACTTCTCCTACAATATTGAGCATGACACCTCAATCTTAGACCTTTGTAACACCAAGCAAAAAGGTGGAGAATCTTTCGCCGCCTTCCTACAAAGATGGAGACAGTTGGCAAGTAAGTGCCCACATCAAATGCTTGAGAAACAAATGTTGGAAATGTTTGTCCATAACTTACAAACCAACCTAAGCTATCATATACAAATCCAATGTCCTACTTCCTTTAGTAAGGTCATTGAGATGGGTCTAATCATCGAAAAGGCTTTAATTGCTAAAGGTCAAATAAAGCTTTATAAGGATACTCCTAGTACCAATACTAACGTAGATAAACCAAGATTCTAGACAAAGAACAAAAACATTGTGAATGATGGGGTGGTAGATGCCAAGAATGCGGCACCAAAACAACCAATCTTCAACTTATCGAATCCTCAAAACAACCCCCCACAAAACAAACCAAGAAACACTAAATCACAGTTTACAAATTTTCAACCTAGGAGAAAATTCACACCGTTGGGAGAATAATTAGAAACCGCCCTACGGAAGTTAATCACAAGTAAGATCATAACACTTCCAACGGCGTGAGAATACAAACCAAAAGTAAAACCTCCTTGGTGGAACGACAATGATTTCTATGAATACCACCGAAATAGGGGGCACAAAACCAATGACTGCATTGCGCTCAAGCACACTATCCAAAATTTGATAGAGCAAAACAAAGTGTCACTTGATGGACATACCTCTAATAATGATCACCGAGCATTCAAGGATCCTCTTCCCAACTATGAGCAGGGAGGGCCTTCCAACCAAAACAATAGTGGAACTAACAACGCAAACTACACAAACTTCACCTTTGACTATGTTGTTAACCATATCTCAGAAAGTGATTCACACATCAATGTGATCACTATAAAAAAAATCTAGATTGTAATGTTACCACCCACAGTAATAGAGTCACTCTTAGAGGAGCCTCTGCCCCTCCGGCTAATCAGTACAGTATCTTGGATCAGCTACATAAGACACCTGCACATATCTCCATTCTGGAACTTCTACGTCTATCCCCATCCCATAGGGCCATACTTGACAAAGCTTTATCTGAAGCCTCCGTCCCAACAAACCTCGCCAAAGAACAGTTTCAAACCATGGTAGGTCACATTACCTCACCACACTCTCTATCATTCAAACCATGGACAGATGACACACGATGGAACAGAGAGAAAAGAAGTAGAATGGAGCGGAGTGGAGCCTCGGGGGCACATTGAGAATGGCCTTGACTACGTGATAGCTCAGAGGTGATGTAGTTCTACAACAGTTCAAAGGACTGGTTCAGGATGAATGATTTGATGGACATAAGAGACATGAGGTCTCAACAGATGGAGGAAGAGGTAATAGTTTCTTTAGCTCTTCTTTTACCATGAGGGCCACATGTGGGTACATCTTTCTGAGTTTTTGCTATGTTGTTAACCATATCTCAAAAAGTGATTCACACATCAATGTGATCACTATAAAAAAAATCCAGATTGTAATGTTACCACCCACAGTAATAGAGTCACTCTTAGAGGAGCCTCTGCCCCTCCGGCTAATCAGTACAGTATCTTGGATCAGCTACATAAGACACCTGCACATATCTCCATTCTGGAACTTCTACGTCTATCCCCATCCCATAGGGCCATACTTGACAAAGCTTTATCTGAAGCCTCCGTCCCAACAAACCTCGCCAAAGAACAGTTTCAAACCATGGTAGGTCACATTACCTCACCACACTCTCTATCATTCACTGAAAAGGATGATATGTCAATTACCCAACCTCATAACACCTCTCTTCATATCGAAGCCTTCATCCACAAACACAAGATAAAAAGAGTTCTAATTGATGGAGGAGCTGGTTTGAATATTTGCACCTTAAAGCTAATCCTTGCATTGGGGTTTGTGGAGAAAGCTATAGATCCAAAAAAGAAAATCATGATCAAAGCCTATGACAAGGAGGATATAACTTCCAAAGGAACTGTTACTTTGCCAATCAGAGTGGGACCTATAGTAAAATATGTGGCTTGTCAAGTCCTCGATATGGAGCTAGCATATAACATTCTTCTTGGGAGACCATGGATACATGCTCTGAAAGCAGTGCCGTCAACATACCACCAGTGTCTAAAATTCCCCTATGAAGGTCAAGAGATCACCATACAAGGTAACCCCAATCCTTTTTAGTATTGCAACTCCATTCAATCTAAACCTCAAGTCATGATTCCTAATAATCATGCTTCTGCTTCATCTTCATCTCGTGTTGACCCAGCTTCACTTGCTTCCACTTCAAAGACATCCCAACCTGACCTTAGACTCAAAGATAAGGGCTTGGGTGAGTACACAATCTCCCAATCCCTCTGTTTGGCACAACCCCCCTATCTCCCAGATCATATGGAAGACCTGCCCTAAGCAAATCCAAAGCAGACAAAACTACCAAAGGTCTGTTTATCAAATGGTGAAGCCTCGAAGATGAGAGTGATGAATAGCATATCTTGTAATGGTCATATAAGGATGAAGACAATTCATCAACACAACAAGACCATCACACCACTATACAAACTGAACAATATGGTCAAGGATTTCAAATGCTACAAAGAATGGGGTATGAAGGACATGGTCCACTCGGTTCAAGAAAAGATGGTATCACTGAACCCATCTGACCTCATACCTTGACAGCCCGAGACACTACAGGGCTAGGTTACATTGGCACATCAAGAATGAACAAGAAAATAAGAATAAAGGCAAAACATCTGCTAGTAATTAGGTTGATCAAATTCAGCAACTGCAACTGGGGAGCGAGACTGATTCCAATGAATATGAATGGGATAGCCTCTTTGAGCTATCTTGTGATGAAAAAGGCATTGATGTTGTCCACGAGTATGACCCAACCCATGCAAATGAAAGACAAGGTCCAAGGGCTAGACCACTAGAGTCTGCCTCGCATAATAACGGCAGTGAAAGTCGTGAGGAAAGAATGATACCCCCCTTGATAGATCCGCTAATAGAGAGTACCATAACAGACTTTGTCTGTGCTTATAATGGCCTCCATAACACCTCTATCTTGACCATCAATACCATCAAACCAGACCAACCCAATGACCCCTTACCATTGTTGTACCCCAAACTCATAGATTGGGACTTACAAGGTACTACCCTTGAGCTCAATACCTTTCAAAACGATGAAGCCATCATAGACTATCTTGAGCTTAGAGATCATATACCCGCAAGGGATCACAGAGCTGGCTATGCCATAGAACTCAACGACAAGGCCTATTTTAGAGAGAGTGCCAAGCCTTTCAGTCTCAAAAATGTTAAAATGAAAGAAAGATCTAATGGTGAAAACCGCTCTGCGGCAGTGTTAGATCATGAAAAAAGTAAAAATATAGACGTATCCAATGGTGAAAACCTCTCTGAGGCGCCGAAGGATGGAAGGCTTGACCCTCTACCCAATCTTACACATTAGGAGAGATCTTCAATCTTGATAGACCCAGCAAAGCCGATCAATGTCAGCACAGGTGATAATCCCAGAATGATCCACATGGCACAGTCTTTAACCGCACAAGAAAAGCAAGCATTCACCGATTTATTCAAGTAAAAACAAATCAACTTTTCTTGGACATATGCAGATATGCCAGGACTAGATCCGAATCTCATAATGCATCACTTATCCTTGGCTCCAGGAGCTAATCCAGTAAAGCAAAAACTCAGAAAGATGTACCCACATGTGGCCCTCATGGTAAAAGAAGAGCTAAAGAAACTATTACCTCTTCCTCCATCTGTTGAGACATCATGTCTCTTATGTCCATCAAATCATTCATCCTGAACCAGTCCTTTGAACTGTTGTAGAACTACATCACCTCTGAGCTATCACGTAGGCAAGGCCATTCTCAATGTGCCCCCGAGGCTCCACTCCGCTCCATTCTACTTCTTTTCTCTCCGTTCCATCGTGTGTCATCTGTCCTGTTGTCCATACCGTTTCTACACCTTTGCCATCGCCTAGGTTTTAGGTCCATCAGGTTCACCCCGAACTACGTTGCCTTTGCATTGTCACGTAGGCAAGGCCATTTACTAATGAGCCCCTGAGGCACTAGGTCAGTCCCTTAGGGTCCGTCTCTTCATGTCTATTTGTCAGGTCATCCATAATAAGTCGATCCTTAGTTTTCACTGGGGGCAAACTCCTCACCCTGGTTGCAGATTTGGATTCTTCAATGCCACATGTTCTAAGAGGATACTAATAAAGGATTGTGATACCTTTCACTAGACAAGCACACGCAACAAAGCAAGCTTCCCAAAACAACAAAAATCTTGACGCAAAACATCAACCTGTCCAAAGCAAAGCGGAACATATACCGAAGCACTCAGACTAATTCTATATCAATTATGGCAGAAAAGACACATCTAATGCAAGAATGTTTTGTGAAATAGGTTAACTTACAAAGTCTTGGATTTTTGTCATTATGTCTTCCTATGCTACTCAAGGATGCCAAAAGCTAGAGATACTATGATGGGGGCATAATCTTTTTTTTTGTCTGTTGTTTGGGGATCAAACTTTAGTAATGTGACGACTTTTGTCTAACGACATGATCAACAAAAGATCATCGAGGACTTTGAAGGTCTGAACATGAAAAAGGGCAATCCTTGTCTGTTGAAATGCAAGAAGTACTCAGGTCATCTAGATTCAAGTTTGACTAGATGCTTGTACCAACTTGCTATATCAAAATCCATGTAAGGAATACTCAGGTCATCTCGGTTTAATTATACCTAGATGCTTGTATTTTCTTACAACATTTCAAAAAGAGAAAAGAGACAAAAAGTGCCCAATTATGAAAGCAAAGTACTTGAGCTCTAATGATGACAAAATATCCACATCCATCCCATATCCAAAAATCTATATCAACCATGCAATAAGAAAATCCTGCAGTGTATCAAATGAAAGCCTATATTTCTTCATTTCTTCTCTTTTGCCTATCTATATCATCTCTGTGTCGATTGAGTACATTTGGACATATCAAAAACATAGCATAGATAACATATTATATCACATGAGATAGTCATTCACATGATGAAATCATTTGCATACATAATAAGTGCATTAGGTCATCCACATACATTTGCATTCGCATCTCATATCAAAAATCAAAGCATAAACAAAAACATATAGAGCTGCATAATCATATCAATACCATTTGCATTCTACATTTGCATAATCAAATCATCCTAAACCATCTACTATGCATCACATATACAAAGCATTATAAGATAGATTGCATCTGTAACATATAAACATAGAACATGTGCATGTAGAACATCAATAACTGCATCATCGTATACATATCAAAACATGTCCAAATGTGCAACATATCAAAATATCTATCCATCTCTCAGAGTCATGTCATGAAAAGTATACAAAGTACAAAAAGATAGTGATACATGTCTCGGGGTAAAATAATACATAGCAGGCTATCTAAGCCATCAAAAATGTGTACATCAAGTAAAAAAAATTGGTACAAGTGTCAAAATCTGGCTAACCCTGCTGACATGGAGCACTGCTCCCTGCACAGCCCTCTCCTCTGTCACCCCCTGACTGCTGGGGGCCTCTCACTGATGCCACAGATCGAAATCCACTTGCCCTCTGTGATGTTGTAGACTGACTCCTATAACTAGGTGCACGTTGGGCCACTGATACTGCCCTGTGGTATAATCCTCTGTAGTACTAAGCCTGAGCCTGCGCTCTGGCAAGCTCACCCTATATCTGGGCCAGTTGTGTCTGTGCCTGCTGTACCTATGCAACCAAGAAGCTTGAAGTACTATATATACCCAGGGCTACCACTGCTGCAGCTCTCTCTGCTCTCATCACCTGTACACTCACTAGGGCTGCATCTCGCTCTTTGGATATCTCTGATATCTATCCTGTGTCTGCCTCTCTCCGAGACTCCACTGCTCTCAGGTGGGCTCTCAACTACCTAATCTGACCCTGTAAAGCAACAATGGCCTGCTGCTGTAAGTTAGGCTGCGGAGCATGCTCTCCCTATCCCTGTCCCTGTGCCACCTGTTGTGCTGGCACCTACCCCTGCACTTGCTGCTATACCACATGTTGTGGTGGTGACATCTGCCTCTGCGATGCTGCCTACTGCATTGGTACTTGTACCTGCACCTACCCTGCAACCTGTGGCTGCGCAACCTCCTGCTGACCCGAAGGTCCCTCCCCGGACCTCCTCCTCTGTCTCGGTCTACCTCCTCCTCCTCCATCTCCATCGTCATCTCCCTGACCTCCTCTCCCCGTCCTCCCTCTCCTCCTCCTCCTTCCAACTCCACCCTCGTCATCTGAATCCTCCTCATTTATATGGGGAGCCATCTCTCCAGGTCTTGAATATCTGGGAAATGGATGAGCCGTGAACCACTCCTCATAGTCGGGTGTCATACCCGCATCTACTATATCCCTCCTCATGGGCCAAGCTGCATGGGGAATCTGACGAAAGTCTGCCAAAGCCTCCTCATATGATGCCATGGGACCCCACCTATATCTCTCTGCATGGGTCCTCGTGAATCACGCCTACCCCTGTGGCTTGCCCTGCACTCTACCAAATTACCTCTGTACCCTGCTAACAATCTACCGCTCTAATATGTACCTCATCCTGCCAATGAGCCACCGAGTCTGGAAGTAGTACGACAACTCGTCAGCCTCATCCTCCCATACCTAGCAGTCTAGGTATGGGCGCTAGATAACTAGATCCACGTTATCCAGCGCGTCTCCAATACTCGAGCTTCCCCAGCTGGTGCTAGGAAATCATGCCTGCATATCCATAGCTGTAAGGCTCACCTCTATACCTATGAAAAAGACATATTGGCTGTGTGATAGGTATGTGCCCCCATAACCAAAACTGTAAAAGAGACACACTTGTTGACAAAATGGCTCCTTTGTGATACACAACCTGGTGCATATCCCTGTACAAGTGTGCTAGCATGCACACACCCCATGCATACCAAGTCCCATCAGTAATCATGCCCTCCAGCACCCTCCCCTAGCCAGTCAAGAACCCGTGTGACCTCCTATCAGGGCATACTATGCCACCAATCAGTCCTACCACTATCCTCGGGAAGTAGTCATAGCAGTCATGACTGTCCTACCACAAAATCACCTTCTCAACCAACTCTGGGTCTTCAAACACCCGTTTGCACTCAGCCAACCTAGCGTCACGCTGTGACTCATACTCTACCAACTCTCCCTGAATAGGGAGGTGCAAAATCCTGTACACGTCCTCTAGAGTGATCGTCATCTCCCCGGTCGGTAGATGAAATGTCCCATCCTCGCTGTGGAATCGCTCCACTGCTACAATCAATAAACCGTGGTTCGCGTGAACCTCGAGCATGAAACAAATGTAGTGCAAACCCATAGCACCAAGAGCCTCGCAGTCTATCTCTGTCAACATATATCACTACAACAATGGCAAAGGGAACTGCTCTCGTGACATCAGGGTATCCCGGATATCCTCCTACAACCAAGCAAGGCATAGTGTCAAAGAAATCCATATCCAAGCAAACCTACTCAAAACAATCAAACTATCCTATTATTGACTGAGCATATCAAATTAATCAAAACAACATATCATCTCTTGACTAGATTTTCGACAATCTCACAGATCGCTTATCAATTGACGCATCGATCAAGGTGCCAATTGGGTTAATTTCGTTAAGTGAACTAATTATCCTAGTGCAAATGCACCGATCCAGGTGGCAAATGTGCCAATTCATATCAGATGCATCGCTTCACCGTGAATGCGCCAATCCTTGACGTGTATGCGCCGTTCTGGCACATGCGCCGCTTCTTGTGTCATATGTGTCGTTCTGCAATGAATGCGCGCCAATTCATAACCTATATGCGCACATCTATCATATGCGCAGTTTCTGGGCATATGCACCATTTCGGGGCTCATATGCATTGAACTGCAGTTTGGCGCATCTATCCTAGCTTTTTTCCCTAAGCATTTATTGACCTAATAAATGACTTTTAGCAAGTTTTGTTGAACTACGTACCGGTAGTCCTGCCTCAGGTGGCCGATCGAACCATCGGACTTGCTCAAACCGGTGCTCCTCGCGTGAAATATCCATATCTCTATCAACTGCTCTAGCTCCTCTGCTCTCTTAAGCTCTCAAAGACTAATCAACTAAGGACAAGTGTGCAAATGAATAAAACTTGTGGACCCAGCTCCTATATATAGCAAGTGAACCATGGCTGACTATGTGACAACTGTGACTACTTTCCATAGCTGTGCCTCTAAACCATGTCCTATTTTGCTCCATCCTAACCCGCTTTTCACCTTCTCCTTCATGAGATTGTCCGTCTCACACTTTCTGCCTTCTTCCCGTCCAATCTCCTGAGGGGGCATCCTATCGTTAAACTTGTACCAGGGGCAAACTGGGGCATGTATCATTGTCGAAAATTCTTCTTCTTTGAAACAACATGATAAAACACATTACATCAAAGAGGGGCAAAATGTATACACCTAAAAATGACATGTCTCTAACTAAATAAATATTTTAAATATTTATTTCATCTTAATAGTCCTCTATTCATTTTCTCCCATTTAATTAAATAAATTTCATTTATTTAATTAATTTCATCTATATCAACTTTATTCTTCTAAATAATTAAATAATTTCAATTATTTAATTAAATCATCCATTCTTCCAAATTTAAATAAATTGCAAATTTATTTAAATTATATCTTAATCTCCAAAAAAAATATAATTAAATATTTTATTTATTCCTCCAAATCATGTGCAAGTAATTAAATAAATTTATTTATTTAATTATACTTTCTTATCTTCTGAAAATCTTCAAAACTTCTAAAAATAAATTCTTCTTGTCATACAAAAGCAAAAGCTGAGTTAACTGATTTAAATCTATCAACAAAACTCTTAAATTAGAAAAATATATTCTAATTTAAGAAATGAAAACTCATCCTCATCAAGAAAGCAGTTAACTCAACAAAGCTTCTTTTTGAATGACACATGTTCTTCTATTCACGCACATTCTCTCGAACATTCTCCTCCGTTGATCTTCTTATTTCTTTTCCACCATTGATCTTCTTTCACACAACTCTATAAATACAACCCTCTTCTTCTATTTCTCATAGATCAAGCTTTCGAGTAAACTTATGTTGCAGAATCCATAGCGCACCATTGGCACCCCACTTTCACATCCACCATTCATTTCATATTGTGTTGAAGCTCATCTTCAACACAACAAGTATCCGAGTCATTTCTCCTTGTCATCTTGAGGAATCAAAGTAAGGAAGAAAGCTTCCTAAGGGCCATCTTCATCACCAAAAGATCAAAAGAGAATAGGCGAACAATGGAAATCGCAAGGTAAATAGGGTTGTGAATATTACTTTCCTATTTTTAAATCCTTTTTATCTGCACATTCCATTGATGTTTTTGGGTTTTTTAATTCATTTTGATTATCCCACTTTTACCCATCACAGAGGGCAATTATGTCTTTGATGAGGAATCATGAAATCTAGTTAGAAAGTATGGAGGCACACTCCTTGAATATGGAAAATACTGAGCTATTCCTTAGGCATGAAAGCCCCACTCCAAGGGTCTTTGAAACTCAATTCTAGGTACATTTGTCTATACTCCTAAGCTATTGCCCTTATATCAACAGAATTTGGAAGAATGCGTCATAGAATTTGGCTTATTTGTGCACTCAACCAACAAAATTCTAATAGCTTGAAGAAGAAGGTGGAACACCTTATCTCCAGAGTATAAAATGAGAGATCTGGTATCCCCAACCAACCTCAAATGGTTTATCAGAAAGACCAAGGTTGTGGCAAAACTAATAGACAAATACCAACAAGATTGGGTGGGGATGCACTTTAGGCCTCCCTTGATTATTGAACCTCTATCCATGTGGACTAAGCAGATGGAGATGCTAAATTCTAAGAATGCAACATATGGTTGCATAGAGTAGAATAATTTAAGGGCAATACTGATACTACTAGAACAAATTGGACAACATTCCAAAGCAACTATAACATCACAGAAAGATTATATCAACTGAGTAGGTCAAGGCTCCAAGATAATGTAGGAGGACCTGCAAACCCTTAAGCTTGGGGGGATGATGAGTGCCAGGTAGTACTCATTGAAACTTGCTTTTATGTATCCCTTTCATATCCTAAACACCATTGCATCTGCTAATTTGTACATTAAAGATTGTTAAAACCTTGTTTATTTATGTTGAAATGAGTGTGATGCTGCAACAACTGTTGTGTTTAAAAGGTTTCATATTTTGAGCTTGAGCTAACAAAATATGTAGAAATATCTCTTTTTGATGACAAGAACCCATTCATTCTAGAGAAAAAGTTTTTTGAAGACTTCGAAGAAAATTCTACCATCTTCGGAGTTGTGCAAAAGGACTATTGTAGGGTTTCCAGAACTCTATAGAAGATGTATTTGTTGGTATGTGGCGACTGATCATGCAAGTACTGTACACTCGTAATGTTCCTTTCCAAGGTTCAGGGGCGGTAGCCTCCAACTAATTTTTTTTCCTCTTTTTTGCCCGTTTGAAGTCGGTTGTTAATTTTTTGTTAATCAACAAAAGAAAAATGACATTGTAAAACCCTAATTCTAGAAGCTTCCAAAAGCTTGTTATAAGTGGCTGGGATGTATGTTACAACAACGTATTTGCGAGATTGTAATCTATTTTACATTGGATAATAAAATCATTGGATGGCCGAGTTTCTGTGGATGTAGCCCATATTGGGTGAACCACGTTAAATTTTTGTGTTGATATCTTTTATGTTAATCTTCATTGTTATATTTGGGTTATTTAATCTGCATATAATTGTTAGTGTTTATTTCTCTGATCTGCTTGAACCCTAACAGTATTGAAGGATCTCTAGAGTTGTGTTCCATGGAGTTGTGCAGACATACTGACTACATAGTCTTTGGAGATGTGTTCCATGGAGCTATGGCAGTTAGGTTGTTGCAGACATCTCCAGAGCTATTCTCTGCAAAGTTGTTCAGTCAGACTATATAGAATCTCTGGAGTGGTTTTAGGTTTTAGTAGCATCTTCAAAGTTTTGCATGAAGGCACTGGAGTTTTTGGGAGAAGATTACGATAGTGGTTCAGTGAAGAAAAGGACACCTGTTAACTATTTTTGCTTGGATTAAGAACTTTTGTTAAAAGACTTTAAATTTATTTCCTTTTATTTATCGGTGGCCTTCACGGCCTGATTGAACTGAAGTTAAACTCTTGATTTAAGGGACACCTCCAGCATCACTTTAAATCTCTTTAGTTTTCGCATGGTGCTCTTTTTGAATGGATAGTTACATGCTTAGAATAGGGAATAAAGATCTTTGTGTCTAATAGAGAACTAGGAGTGAAATAATAAACTTCGGAGATATTGTATCAGCAGAAAAACCCCTGATATATATTGTATGGAAGCAATATAATAGATATATAATAGTTTTCAAAAGGAACAAGATATACCCTATTTTTATATATAC
Organism: Cunninghamia lanceolata; assembly: GCA_027924645.1. NCBI lineage: Eukaryota > Viridiplantae > Streptophyta > Pinopsida > Cupressales > Cupressaceae > Cunninghamia > Cunninghamia lanceolata. Next base: position 5,264,604 of record BSBN01000918.1, on the reverse strand, counting down.
TCTATTTTTGAAGAATCTGGAATAAAAAACAAGTGGTTTCATATTTGTGTGGTCTAAGGAATTTAATTAGTCTTTGTGTGTCGCAAGGGCCCACTCCCACCAAAGGAGAGAAGGTTAGTATTTACTATTTTATTGGATTCTTGAAATTGCTTAGTGTAGATTCATTGCGTTGGTAATTTTAGACTAGATTGTTGTTTCATTCCATTTACCATTTTTCCAATTTTTTGATTAAGTAGTTCATTCCAACAAATTATACTTTCAAATTCTTAGATTAGATCTTTTTTCAAGAAAGTGGTTAAATGTATGATTCTGAATGGATAAGTAGGTTTAGTTTTTAGAAGATAATTCTGAGACTGCTGATTATTAGTTCCTACTACAAATAGCCATGGATACACTACCCCAGATTTGATAAATTAATGTAATTAAAGGCAAGGTACAATGACCCTTGTCACTGTCAGGTGCATGAATGAATGATATATGCACAAATGTAGCAACTTGAGTGAATTGTAGTACTGTGATTGAACCTCATTCTGTGGTTGTAATGTATAATTCTCTGCAAAGTCTATAATTTATATGATCGTATAAAGAGGAAATGTGTCCTTGCATAACTTGAATTGCATGTCCAACCATCGAGCTTTGTGTGTATGCCTTGCATACTCATAAACTATTTTTTCTCAAAAAATAGCCATAAATGCAGATACTGATATTTCTTCACTCACCAATTCACATCTTTTTACTTATTTACATCTTTTAGACTGTATGTCATTGCCTTATATTTCCCAAAAGGTACTATTTCATTTCCAATTGCATGCATATTCTCCATGTGTACACAAGTTCTTAAATGTTGCAAACCACCGCAACTATCACATGTTCCATCCAAACATGATTTCTTATAAAACATTTATCCATCTACTCTTTCACAAAAATGCTTGAAATGAAATCTTTTGCCAATTTAGGTGGAGCTTCTATCATACACTCCTACAAAACATCGTTAGTATGTAAAGAAACACATATTTGTTGATAGAAATCATAATGCATTTGAAATTCTATGTGGACTCTACAACAACAAGTTGTGCATGTGTGATTTATTTTGGCATAAAAAGGTTTTTCTATTTCAAAATACCTTTGACTAATTTGAATTTGAGGATAAGTCTCTACAAATTTGAAGAAAAATTGTGTTTGAGTCATATATAGAAAATGCTTTGGATGTGGCTCACGGTTTTGACAACCAATTCTCCTTTTTACAACATCCCTTTGATTAGGAGACACTCTTGTGTTATTTTTCCAAAACTCCTCAATTAGGGATTTTAAGGTTGTAACTATGGCTTTATCTTTCCGTGGGAGTCTATCGAAAAATGCCCATAGTTAATTGCTATTCAGGTCCTCAACTCTTTCACGCTTCCCAACAACTTTCATCAATATTTTTCTACTTAACTTTAGTGCTTGACTTGTTTTTATTATCAAACGAGATTCCTTGTTTGATTGCTCACAATAGTTGATGTAATGACATGTCGTGTAGCATTGTTATCTTTGGTGCATGAGGTAAAACCAATGATTTGATATGCATTAATTAGATTTGTTACAATAGATTTTTCACTATTTCTATTTGATGTTCTTAGGCCAGGAATCTTCATGATGGGCCTAAACTTAAGATTTTTTATCATCTCAACAAACAATTGACATCTTTCAGTTTCACTTATGTTTTGAAAAAACATATTCTATATCTTATTCACATTTCTTCTACAAGTGTGTTCAAGAATCTTATCACCCATTGGTTTTAGAATATTCTCATCAATTTCAATCAAAAACTTAGGCTTTCTATACAAAATTCTTGGAGGTGTTCTCAATGGAAAACTTGAATCATTATATGCATTTTAATCATTCAACACTTGATCAATTGGTGTAGCATCTATATTCACATTTGTAAATGCACCATCATTTTCAATCGGTGATTGAACATTTTCTACAATATCAATTTGAGATGGCAAAGATGACATGTACCTTCAACTCATGTACTTAGTTTCTTACTTGCATGAAGTTTTTGCATTCGTTCCCTTTGTTTCTTCAAATCATTCTCTTTCTTGGATTCTTCATGATCTAATTCAATCGGAAAACATGGTTGATCTTCATTTGTGGAGTTTAATTTATTGTTATCACGAAGTTGTTTCATTCACTCTCTTTTCTTTGCATTCTCAGCTTCATGCTCCTTCGGTGTTTAAATTTTTGGCATTTTCCTTGGCACGGTATTGAATTCTATATCAATATAAAATAATGGTTAAAAGAACACAAAATATCTCATAATTTGTCAAAATAAAATACAAAACATACACAATTAGAATGATTTTTTGTCAATGTAGGATAAAAAAGTAGGTAATTTGTTCAATCAAGTGTTGTAATTCCTTAAAACATGTAAAAAGTGATTTGCAACATCAAATTTGATTTCAAAACATGTGAATGGAATCTTCTATATCGATAGAAGACAAAAAATGAACCAATTATGTTAATCAATCCTTATAGAACTTCAAAAGCATCAAAAGTCTCCACATGTTGGAAAAAGCGTAGAAAGGGGGATATTACAGAGCATGTGGGCCAAAGTCACATGATAGGCCTTTTTGTAGGCCATTGGTCAACATTTCTACTAGCTAAAAATGCACTCATGTTATAATGTGGTCACATTATAATGCAACCGCGTTACTTAAAGTTTTTGGTCTCTCTCCCTGTCTAAAGGTGTGGTTTGGGTTCTAAAGGAATCCTAACTCATTATTCTCACTAGAGAGAGGGAGATAGGGATGGAGAGGGAGAGATGGAGAGAGAGAAAGAAATAGGGGAGAGAGAAAGAGAGAGATGCAAAAGAAATTCAACAGATACAAAGCGCAGTCACGTTATAACACAGTCGTGTTATAACACGATTGCGTTATAACGCGACCGCACTTTTGATTGCTTTGGGAAATTCCAACCCAAAGGGTTGGACGTACCTTTTGGATGTCAAGGACGTGTTTTCAAAAAAAATTATAAAATCAATCAAATTTTGAACGCGCTCTCCATCTTGAATTTTTGCTGGTAATGTGTTTTTTTGCAAAAAAACTTATGTCTAGTATTTTTGTTTGGTGTCATTTTTTATGCGTTTATCGAAATTTGGAACAAATTACATTTTTAGATTCTAAACTGAATTCTATACACGTTGAATTCATTTGGATGTGTCTACTTTGAAAATTTATCAAAAATTATATATCCATTAAAAACTAACAGAAAAATCTATTAACTAATTTTCCAACGAAGCGATTTGTAAGAGCACATTAGACACTATGTTATATTTTTCTAACAAAAATAGAAGCACTTTGTGTGCTCCCCCTATTTGAACCTCTTAATCTCCACCATTTTTAGAAAAAAAAATAGTTTAGAAACTAAATTCCAAGCATTACAAATTTTGTTCTAATCTCATCTTCTAATTTTGAGCGTGGCTATTTTCAATTTCTATCCAAGATCAATTTTTACTAATTTCAAAAAAAAAAAAAAAAGTGGCCACTTATGACCCCCTTTTGGTCCCCTATTTCCATGCACATGCCCTAATCAAACAACAGTTTCTTTTCCTAACGTGTTCAAAATGTATGTAGATAACATGTTCTAGTCGATAGAAACCTATTAGTAGCATGTTTTTATGGCTGATAACAATACATATAATGTAGGTTCATTTGGATAATAATAAAAAAGATAAATAAATGTGTCAATAATTTTATTTTTAAATAAATTAAAAAAATGATTTTTAGACGACCAAAAAACTAAAAAAATGATTTTTGTAAGACAAAGACTACCAAAAATGTGTTCATTTTAAGAATGGCCTTATTAACTAAATTAAAAAATTGAGAGAAAGAGAAAGTTATAGTAGAGCAAAATAATTATAATTGAATTGTTATTTAGAAAGGAAAAAGAGAAACAAAATTCTCTCGGCAATAAATAATTCAAGCCCTCGAGTAGGAGCACACATTATATCCCTACGAATTTGCCCACCTATTGAGAGAAAGAGAAAGTTATAGTAGAGCAAAATAATTATAATTGAATTGTTATTTAGAAAGGAAAAAGAGAAACAAAATTCTCTTGGCAATAAATAATTCAAGTCCTCGAGTAGGAGCACACATTATATCCCTAGGAATTTGTCCACCTATGAACATATATTCTTATATATACATAATGATGCCATGAATCAATAGTCAATAAACCTTCTAAAGAGCAGGGGGCCCAGCTTTGCTCAAGGATCAATTTTGACCCACAAAAGAGAGAAAATAGAGGCAAGCAGTATAGATCACAATATGACAATGGTAGAATTCATGTTTTGTTTGCCCACGAGACCTTTTAGGAAGGGGTACAGACGAAAGATCACCCAAATTGCAAATAACAACTTTCCAAATAGAGGTCCCCTTGATTGATACCCATTGTTGAGGGCATTAGAGAATCCTGCTACAAACACCCACAAGATTTATTACCAACAGAGATATTGGAGGAATGAGTAGTGTTGTCATTTGAAAACATAGAGCTCTCAAAATTTAGTATCCTCTGACCCCTTTGCAGTCACGGTGAAGTTGGTATCAATGCCTGTTAATAGTTTAAGCAGATCTTGGAACACAGCAAACAAATGAGCAGAAACACTCCATCACCCAGAACTGTTGTTCCTCCACCATTCCTCAATGCTTACTCCACTCCATCTTCGTTCCAGGACACCTATGGCAATGATGGAGAGGAAAAGAGCAAAAAAAAAAAAAAGAATGCCTGCAATGTTACTTAGCTGCATATAGAAACAACAATTAGTCAGAAAAATGCTATTTCAATTTGCGTTGCCTTGATAAATTAAGAATTGAAATGAAATTGTACAAAAGTCTAGGAATACCCAAAAGTAGGACAATGTAACTCAAAAGTGCCAAAAAAATAATTAATCTACATAGTAAAGACCCAAATATTTAAATCCAAAGGTAATTTCAGTTGTAGATAGCCAATTAAAAGAAAAAACACAGAATAAATAGCCAATTAAAAGAAAAACACAAAATAAATCAAGAAGACTGTAAACCTGGATGATTTATATGGTCCTAATCAGTTTGCAACTTTGCACACTAAACAAACAGGTATCTATAATTGGGTATATCACACATGTTTTAGAGCATTAAAATATTGGTTACTGGTAAAATGGCAATTTTGCAAATAGGAAAAACTAAAATGATCATGTTTGGGTGGATCTAGTTGAGTTAGTGGATATTGTTTTAAGCTGACTCTGTTTTTGCAATTAAATTGGAGGACGACTTTGCAGAGAAATTCAAAGCTTGCTTGAATAGGAAAGTATTCAACTAACCAACACTACAACTGTTGGAGAGAATGAAGGGATGCCCATCAACATAACGATTTCAAAGCCTGTTTAAAATATATAAAATATTGATTTCAAAGCCTTCTCTTGCATCCGAAGTTGGGGGACAATCTGCAGACTGAATTCAAGTCCAATCGTAAAGTAGATAAAACAATTTTGTTAATATTTCAATGACCCATGTTTATATTTTAAAACATTGCAGCGAAGTTTGATACAGGAAAATAGTGAATTTTGATTCGTTGAAAATGCTATGTTTAATTGCCAGTTAAGAATAGCTGCTGCTATAGTTCCATGGCAGGAGTTAAAATTTTAATTTTTACCTAGCATGCTTCGCAATTGGACATGCTCTTTCCTTGTTTTTTAAAAACAGAATTTTTTTTTTTTTAACCAAGAAAATACAACTAGTTAAATTAGAAAATTAGAAACAAAGATTTTAAAAAAAAAAAAGTAATAGCTTAACATTAAGAGAATTAGGGAAAATTTTTCACCTGCACAAATTTTGGAAGTAGGTACTAATATGAAATGAGGTGAAGTATAAATATTAGTATTCTTGTCATAGGTAGAGACTAGTAAGCAAGTGAGATTTCTCTGTCATTTGATTTTTTTTTCTAAATTTTTAATTCTCACATTTAACCTTGAGCGTTATCATTTGATATATTTTCCAATTATAACCTATTAAAAGGAAGGAGGATGGATGAATTTTGACCTAATAGAAAACCTGAAGTAGAGGCCAAGCTGAAATCCATTATAGAGGACCTATCATTCAATGAATATACCATCCAAAGGAAGCTTATATGTACAATTTAACGGATAGAGTTCAGACCATAGTTCAGCTTGGGATGAAAATGTAATTATGAGGCAAATGTAGAAATGAAACGAGATATATGGGCAAGATCAAAGAAGGTGAGGAAATGACAATGTCAAATTAGTTGAGAGGTGAGTCAGTGAGCATCATCATTCATCATTTCACGCACTCACTGACTCACTAACTCACCTCTCGACTAATGTGACCCTATTATTTCCTCACCTGACATGATCTTATCCATATAGATATTGTTTCATTTCTACACTTGTCTCATACTTACATTTTCCATCCTAGGCTAAACTGTGGTTTGAATCCTGTCAGGCTAGCTTGGGATGAAAATGTAATTATGAGACAAATGTAGAAATGAAACGAGATATATGGGTAAGATCAAAGAAGGTGAGGAAATAACAAGGTCAAATTAGTTGAGAGGTGAGTCAGTGAGCATCATCATTTCATGTACTCACTGACTCACTAACTCACCTCTCGACTAATGTGACCCTATTATTTCCTCACCTGACTTGATCTTATCCATATAGATCTTGTTTCATTTCTACACTTGTCTCATACTTACATATTAACTTGTTTTAGATGATATATTCAGGCTCTCTATAATAAATTTCCAATTTACCTTTACTTCAGACTTATCATACAAGTCAAAGAAAAAAAATATCAAATGACAGAATACAATATTGCATACAGAGAAATCTCGCTTATTTTCATTGTATGAACATGATAAAAATGCCATTGTTTGAGTTTCATTGCTTTGAATAAGCACAACCACATCCTTTCAAAGAAAAAAAATATCAAATGACAGAATACAATATTGCATAGAGAGAAATCTGGCTTATTTTCATTGTATGAACATGATAAAAATGCCATTGTTTGAGTTTCATTTTCATTGTATGAACATGATAAAAATGCCATTGTTTGAGTTTCGTTGCTTTGAATAAGCACAACCACATCCTTTCCAAGTTGCACGGATCTTGTCTGCAAATGTTACAATATAAAAAATGTCAACAAATATCATATGGAATCTAAAAATGTATGCTCAAACATCAATTTTGACTTTGGCTGAATACTTCATAAGTACAAATTTTGTAAGCATCAAAATGATAAGAGTGCAAGCGTTAAAGTGCCATTACAAAAACTGCAGGTATGAATTTCATTTTAAAAATAAATTTGAAATTTTTAATGTCATGCCCATTACCTACAAAAGTCCTAAAATGATTGAAGTAAAACCAAAAGCTGCCATTAACTTTAAACTGTTGAAGAGTAATTTAAAACAAAGTTAATAGTAACAGAAAATCTGCTTATTAAATGAAGTTTGTGGTCGTTTCAATAATTATAAAACTAAAGAAATATCAGCAAATGGATGCATACAACTTTGCCCTTTCACTTGTGGCTACGATGGGCAAAAGTAGTGTTGTATTAATAGAAAGCAGTAGAGCACAAACAAATTATTATGAGCTCTTCTTTTCTATAGGTGGTGGATTATAAATCTAGAAGATACAAAATATTGAAACACAAACAATACATAAACACAAACACAAGAATGTACACAGTAATTTCTATTGCTTGGTGATCAAAACAATTGCTATTGCTTGATAGATAAACTATCATATGATGCCTTCATTTATAAGGTCTTACTACATGACTTTGCCTTTTAAATTATTAATAGTAATTTCAATTAAAAACAGTATTCGATTCATGCATAGAAATATTTTAATTATTTAAAAGAAATTGTGAGTATTTAAGATCATGCAACCTGAACTAATAATTTCGAAAGTCTGAAATTAATTCCCTACAATATGCAACTTTCATTGGCCTAACCCTTCATCACTTTAACATGCAACCACAACTACTATTGACATTTTCTTATGCAAAATACATATTTCCTATATCCCCTCACGTAGCAAAAGAAAAATTTGAGTTACCTTGTGGTCTGTAGTTATTGTCTTGGGCACGAAATTATTTGGTCACAGGCTTCTGGCTTCAAACCCAAATCAGCATTATCAAACAGTGTATGGCAGATTTCACAGAGATCCGCAGACACAATTTAAAAGATTTCATATAAACAGCTGACAAAAAGAATCAACCTTGTGACCTCTTTTCAACTACAATGTTTTGCAGACTGCTCTACATATATGTATCTGACTTCTGTTAAATATATTTCGACTACAATCGAATTTACAACCTACTGATTAATTAGGGTTTACTAATTTAAAGCAAGGTCTTTTGATTAAGAATTGCCTATAGAGACTCACTTCCCTGTCAGTTATTTTGTACGGGCGGTTGAAGACGTGCATGCTCAACGGAGGATGAAGACTCTTTTCTTTTTCTGCTTTAATGCTTTAGCTTTAATTCTTTAGTTTTTATGTTCTAGTTTTTTAGTTTTAAAACTGCACTGCAGTTTTTTAGCTTTTAGTTATTTTAAGACTGTTTTTTAAGTGAATCTTTATTTTTAATATAGACCCAACTCTGTCTGGGCCAGTGTGTAATAAACTTGTGAGAATTATTTTAATACAATGTTTTTTTATTTATTTTAATACAATGTTTTAAATTTCATTGAATATTCATATAGTATAAGAGCTGTTTTTTATTACCTTTAATTGGTATCAGAGTAGGTTGTAGAGGATGTTTTTGCAGGCAGTAGGCTAATAGTTTTCTCCAAGCAAAATTAGAATGGCAAATGGTGGCAATTTTCCATTCTAGCTTTCGTTGTTTACTGGAGACAACTACGAATATTGGAGTATAAAGATGAAGACCCTACTATTATCCCAAAATCTTTGGGAATTAACAGAAGTGGGATACACAGAACCTGTAGACCAGAATGCCTTGAATGCTTTAACAACAAATCAACGAAATCAGTTGAAAGAAGACAAAAGGAAGGACAATTGAGCTCTATTCACCATCCAATCTGCATTGGATATGTCAATTTTTCCTCGTATAGCTGGTATGACAAAGTCAAAGGATGCATGGGAGGCCCTACAAACTGCATACCAAGGATCTGACAAAGCAAGATTGGTAAGACTTCAAATCCTTCAAAGAGATTTTGAAAATCTAAGGATGAAAGAAGCTGAGTCTATTCAAGAGTTTATCACTAGGGCTCAAAGTATTGTGAACCATCTTAAAACTCAAGGGGAACCTGTCACAGAGCAAAAAATTCTAGAAAAGATTTTGAGATCCCTTCCTCCAAAATTTGATCCAGTGGTCATAGCCATTGAAGAAAGTAAAGATCTAACCACATTCAAAGTTGCAGAGTTGATAGGTTCTTTACAATCTCATGAGGAGTGTATGCAGCGTTCTTCGGAGAGTTTAGTACAAGCTTTCTAGTCTACAGTAAGAATTGAAGAAAAATCTACAACTCCTTTTTCTCCATCAAATAAATCTCAAAGGGAGCCTTCTAATAGTAGAGGACGTGGTAGAGGAAGAGGAAGAAGCAATAATAGAGGAAGAGGAAGAGGAAGAAGTTCTATGGATCGGAGAAGCATCCAGTGCAGATATTGTGAAAGGTATGGACACTATGAATATGAATGTAGAAAGAAAAAATATGATTTGAATAAGTCAAGAGCCAACTATACTGAAGAGTCTTTTGAAGATGCAAAGCACTCCACATTATTCACATGCAATTTGGCAAAAGAACCTCAGAAGGATGTGTGGTTCCTGGATAGCGGTTGCTCCAATCATATGATAGGTAAATCTGATCTCTTTGTCAAATTAAATGAATCTGTGAGAAGTCAAGTAAAATTTGGTGATGATAAAGAGGTTGATGTAATAGGAAAAGGTACCCTTGCAGTGAAAACTAGGCAAGGAGAAACTACTTTTATTCATGACACTTTTCATGTGCCCAAATTACAACAGAATCTTTTAAGTATTGGGCAGCTTGTAGCACAAAATTATAAGATTGTGTTTGAGGATAACTGCTGCAAAATATTTGATAAATCAGCTAACCACCATCTGGTAGCAAAGGCTTGTATGAAAGAGAATAAATTATTTCCTCTCACATTAGTGTCTGCTAATATGCATGCCCTCAAGGTAACCACAGATGATTCGTGGTTATGGCACCAACGGTATGGTCATTTGATTTTTCAAGGCTTAAGTTTGCTTCATAAGAAGGATATGGTGAGAGGACTTCCTGCAATTCAGGCAAAAGAAGAAGTTTGTTCAGGGTGTGCACTTGGCAAGCAGCATCGAGATAGTTTTCCAGTGAACAAATCATGGAGGGCAAAATATCCTCTAGAGCTTGTGCATAGTGACATTTGTGGTGACATGCAAGAGGAATCTTTGGGTAAGAATATTTATTTTTTGACATTTATTGATGACTTCTCATGCCACACATGGGTTTATTTTCTTAAGTAGAAATCTGAGGCATTTGAATGCTTTAAGCATTTTAAGGCTATGGCAGAAAAAGAAAGTCAGTATTCTCTAAAAATACTCAGAATAGATAGAGGGCGAGAATTCATTTCTAAAGAGTTTGCTAATATTTGTAACACTCATGGTATCTAGAGACAGCTCACGACAGCTTATACTCCCCAGCAAAATGGTATTGCAGAAAGGAAGAACCGCACTATTATGGAGATGGCACGAAGTATGTTGCAGTCCAAAAACCTTCCTAATTGCTATTAGGGAGTCGCAATAGCAACCACAGTTTATATTTTGAATCGAAGCCCAACAAAATTGCTTCAGAATATCACTCCAAAGGAAGCCTGGAGTGGACACAAGCCCTCAGTAGCTCAGTTTCGTGTATTTGGTTACCCTGCATATGTTCATGTTCCTGTTCAGAAGTGGAAGAAGTTGGATGCAAAATCCCAACTTTGTATCTTTGTGGGCTATTCAGATTCCACAAAAGGATATAAATTCTATAACCCTGACACAAAGCAATGGATTATTAGTTGGGATGTGGTTTTTGATGAAGGGGGGGTATGGCAATGGCAAAAAGGAGTTCAACAAACTACACCATTAATCATGGGTATTGAAGATGATCAAGTTCCTCCTCTCCCCACAAGCTCAAGTGGAAGTTCAAGCCCCAGTTCACCTAGTTCACCAACTTCACCAAGTTCCTCTTCAAGTGGAAGTTCAAGTCCACAATCAAGTCCAAGCTCTTCACGAAAGGTACGAAGTTTAAATGAAATTTATCAAAGGAGTTCTAATTTGTGAATCTAGTTGCCAATTTTTCTTTATTTAGCATCATTCAAGTTGAACCTTCTGTGTATGAAGAATTCGTGAAAGAACAAGTATGGATTGATGCTATGAATGAAGAGATGCATGCTATTGATAAGAATAATACATGGGAATTAGTGCAACTTCCTAAAGACAAACAAGTGATTGGTGTCAAATGGATTTATAAGGTGAAATATCATGCTAATGGTTCCATGAATAGACACAAGGCAAGATTAGTTGCCAAGGGATTTGCACAAACTCCTGGAGTATAGATTATTCAGACTTTCACTCCAGTTGCAAGATTTGATATAGTCAAGATTATATTAGCTATTACTGTACAACACAAGTGGCCAGTCTATCAGATGGATGTAAAATGAGCTTTCCTGAATGGTTATATTGATGAGGAAGTCTATGTGGAACAACCTATTGGTTATGAAATTCCAAGAAACAAACATTTGGTCTACAAGTTTAAAAAAGCTCTCTATGGGTTGAAGCAAGCTCCTCGTTCCTGGTGTGCAAAGATTGATAGTTATTTCTTGAAGAAAGGATTCATCCATAGTTCCTCAGAGCCAACTTTCTATATCCAACATCTTGGTAATGATATTCTCATTGTTTTCCTTTATGTTGATGATCTCATTTTTACAGGTAATAGCCCATCTCTCATGGAGAACTTTCAAGCACAAATGAAACAAGAATTTGAGATGTCAGATCTGGGACTCATGCATTATTTTCTTGGAGTGGAGGTACAACAACAATCTAAAGGTATATCCATTTCTCAAACCAAGTATGTGGCCGATTTATTGAAACGGTTTAGAATGATGTCATGCACAACAATTGTAACCCCTGTGGCCCTTGGTGAAAAATTAACCAAGGAAGATGCAAGTTCCAAAGTGGATGCTACTTTATACAGAAGTTTGGTAGGAAGCCTTATGTACCTCACTACAACAAGACCTGATATTATGTATGCTATAAGCCTCATCTATCGATTTATGCAGGATCCACATGAGTCTCATTGACGTGTTGCAAAAAAAATCTTAAGGTATGTGAGTGGTACACAAAATTTGGCATTCATTATTCTCCCACACATAAGTTTGAGCTAGTTGGTTACACGAATTCTGATTGGGCTAGTTTAGTGGATGATAGAAAATCAACATCTGGTTATATTTTCTCACTTGGTTTTGGAGTTGTCTCATGGAGTGGTATAAAGCAGGCAACTGTGGCTCTCTCTTCCGTAGAAGCAGAGTATATTGCAGCAACAATAGCTAGTTGTTAAGCCATATGGATTCAAAGGATTTTGGAAGATCTACAATTGGTTCAAGAACATCCCACAACTATCTATTGTGATAACAACAGTACCATTGCAATGACCAAAAATCCTGTGTTTCATGCTAGATCGAAGCATATTGAGATCAGACATCACTTCATACGAGATTTGGTTCAAGATGGGATAGTGGAATGACAATTTTGCCCTACATCTGAGCAAGTTGTTGATATTTTTACCAAAGCTCTACCTACAACTAGTTTTGTTGCTTTGCAAGATCAGCTAGGACTCATCCCCATTGATCATACAGGGGGGATTGAAGACGTGCATGCTCAACGAAGGATGAAGACTGTTTTCTTTTTATGCTTTAATGCTTTAGCTTTAATTCTTTAGTTTTTATGTTTTAGTTTTTTAGTTTTAAAACTGCACCACAGTTTTTTAGCTTTTAGTTATTTTAAGACTATTTTTAAGTGTGTTAGTATGAACAGGGTTACTTTGCTATCTAGCTCTTTCTTAGCTTGTTCTCCACCTTAGCTCTTTTCACACTAGGTTAAGTTTACTTAGGGACTTTTTCACTTTATCCCACATTGGTTGTGTATTGAGTCTCTTGGGTGGAATATCATATATATACCCACCTCTTGCTCTCATATGAGCATCCCATTCTATTGTAATGCTTTGCATTTTCTTGAGTTGAATATAGTTTATTTAGCTCATATCTGATTTCTATTTTGCTTTCTCTCAATCGCTTGCATGCTTGGGTAGAAATCTAACATGGTATCAGAGTGGTTGTGAGTTGTGGGTTAGCATTTTTTTAAGAAATCTGAGAGTGTAGAGTTGTTTTTCGAAGCACATGAGTATGCTCTTCTCTTGCATCTTCGAATGATCTGGAGAAACAAAAAAGTGTGGAGAAAACTCTAGTTTGTGAGTTGTGGGTTTCGAAGCACATGAGTATGCTCTTCTCTTGCATCTTTGGATGATCTGGAGAAACAGAAAAGTGTGGAGAAAACTCTAGTTTCTGGGGAGGTTCATATTTTGACTTGCTAATTGCAAGTTTTTTTCATAGCTTCCTCAAGACTCTTTGAGCTAAAATCTAACAATTGGCTTGCATTTTATTTATTCTAATCAATCTTGCAAGTTGCAGCATGCCTTTGCTTGTCTTAGGTAGCTGATTCAGTCTTTACATGCCATTTTTTTGGTGCAAAACATTTTTTTTTCAATTAGTCACATTTTCTATAGATCACAGAGAAAAACGCCTTCTAGGTTTTGTTCACAGCACCGAAAAACTATCTGGGTATGTGTTAGTTTTTGCATACAGCTTATATATTTTGCAGAAATGACGTCAGAAAGCTACAGCAAAACCCCTCTCCATTGGCGTTTTCGAAATTGCAGTTCAACTTCCAAAGGCCGTAACTCGGGCTCTCGACCTTGGATTTGCGAGCTTTTTTTTATTTTGGCTAATTTTTCGTGCTCTACATGCTGGTACAATCATTTTTTGATTTCAGTGTATAGATTTTTCAATAATCTCATATTCTCACACGTGACTCTGCATAGTTCCCGTTTTTGGGACTTTCAAAAGTGCATAACTTTTGCATACAGCCTCGAATCGAGGTGATTCCTTTTTTGAAAGTACATTTTTTTTCATGTACTTCGCAGTGGTACTTCTAATTTCATTTGGGTTTGTCCCGAAATTGTAATTTCAGTATATATTCATTTTGTGAGGATTTGTAAAAGCATTGAAGTCAAGTCCACTCAGCGTTCTCTTAGTGGTCATTGTAACCGCACTACTTATAAAGTGCCAAATCATTTTTGCTTGGGGGGGTCTCTTGGTGTTATTACTTTTGTTGGATTTAGTCTCTTAATTGGTCTTATGTATGACTAAATTTAAGGAGTAATCATGGGTATCACAAAGCATCCAGTTGTAATTGAACTAAAAAGGGGTAACTATAAGTCTTGGCGAGATGGTATGCTGAAACATTTCAGATGGCTTAATCTTCTACCCTATCTCTACGAACTTGTTCCTCAACCAATATCATTTCAGAAAAGCATTGTATGGCATCAAAAGAATGGTTATGGAGCAGCATTTCTTGGTTCAAATGTCAACTTTGACACAATGAGTACATTAACATGGGTTTCTTCCCCTCGTGCTCGTTGGACCAAACTTTGGGAGATGTATGGTGACTTGGATGAGTCTCCATTTCCTAAGGATCCAGTTGCAAATTGTTTAAAACCACTTGATGTTTTTCTACCATATGATTTTAAAACAACTATGAAGCTTGATGAATGGAAAGCACTTGAGTGTCCAAATGACATAGAGACTTTTCTTGATACTCCTCCTTCAGAGACTTCATGTGATCCAGCATTAGCAGATATTTCACATGTTCATACTAAGCCATCTTGTGTGGACATATCATTTGGGGATGAACAATGTAGTCCTATGACATGCATTGAGATCTCATCTCCTTCATTACCTGTTGCTCTATCTAAGTCTAGTGTAGCTCCTTTCATGGCTTCTAGTGATTCTATGCAGCAGGCTCATATCGGTCTTCCAGAAGCAATTTTTTGGGACATATTCCTACCAGACATCTCATCCTTGTTTATGGAGTCCCACATTACAGATTTGGGAGACACTATTGATTTCATTCATCTTCTCTTTGATGGAGTTGATTCTTCTTCAGATGTTTTGAGGGCACATTCAGACCCTCTTGTTTCTTCTTTGCCTACATTTGCTTCTACAGTGACAATTTCTGCAGATACTCATGAGTCCACACATCTGACTTAGTCATCATTCATGTTGACATCCTCTGTAGAAGTACTAAATTCTTATTGGTCTAGTTGTCTTATTGAGGGTGAGCACCATACATCCATGGTTACTGTACCTGAATCTTCTATGGTACCTGATCCATATCAGTATTTGTCACAGTTTGGCATTGGCTTAGAGATCATTGGGCAACATTTGGAGAAGGTTTCCTTGTCTTCAGAGAAGATATCATCTTCTGAGATTATTCTTCATCCTCCTATTCAGTCACAGTTTGGTAGTGGATTGGAGACATTTGAGCAGTTTTTAGGAGCATCATTGTTGTCTTTAGATCATGTGCAAAGTTCAGAGACATTTATCCTTCTTCCTTCATATTCCTATAAGGAATGGGAAGAAATCTTGCATACATTCTTGGTCTTGTTTCTTCCTAAGGGGAGGAACGTTGTTCGACGATCATGGATCATCTTCAGTATTCATTGTCGGGCATCTACCATCAGTGCAGGAGACTCTACATTTAGCGGGGGCTATTTGGGCTCTCTTCTTTTCCTCTCATGGGGGAGTTTTTGCCCACTAGGTTTTCTCCTTCCTTTTCTATTTGAGGGGTTTCTTTGTACATGGGTACCTCATCAGGCCTTGTTGCCGGGACCCATCTTTGCATTTTGTCACATTTCCCCCTAAGTTGCACTTAAGGGGGGGTGTTAGTGTGAACAGGGTTACTTTGCTATCTAGCTCTTTCTTAGCTTGTTCTCCACCTTAGCTCTTTTCACACTAGGTTAAGTTTACTTAGGGACTTTTTCACTTTATCCCATGGTTGTGTATTGAGTCTCTTGGGTGGAATATCATATATATACCCACCTCTTGCTCTCATATGAGCATCCCATTCTATTGTAATGCTTTGCATTCTCTTGAGTTGAATATAGTTTATTTAGCTCATATCTGATTTCTATTTTGCTTTCTCTCAATCACTTGCATGCTTGGGTAGAAATCTAACAAAGTGAATCTTTTTTATATATAGACCAAACTCTATTCACTGTCTGGATTAGTGTGTAATAAACTTGTGAAAATTATTTTAATACAGTGTTTTTTATTCTTAAGGTGATAGCTCATCTGTTGAGTAGTATTTAAATTTAATTGAATATTCATATAGTATAAGAGCTATTTTTTATTACCTTCAGCGGTGGCCATTTACTTCAAGATCTGTGGAATATAGTCCTTACAAACTCCCCCTGTCTCGTAAGATGGATAAAAACACCCTTTAAAAAAACTTTATATTTTCTCTGATATAAGACATAAAAGAATGGTAGGCAGATAATATACTAACGCCCCCACCTCCAAACTAGAATTTGGAGAGACTAGTGAAATCTAGGCGGTTGGGCAAGCAAAGATTGAATGCAGGGTAATGGGTGTTAGGCATCCATTATGTGATTGCTAAGAATACAATGCACCATGACTACACTGGTAGTATCTCCTCTTGTCATTGGCAGCGATTTCCTCTTCTTTTCACAGTGACAACATCTCCTGCAATCTCATAATCGATTTTACTTTCCTTTTCTTCTCATACTCACAGATGTGATAACTGATTTTTAAAAAGGAAAAACATATTTCTTCCATTTGGCCAAAAGGGAAGTTTTATCATCAAGGATAAAATATACAATAAGTAGCAAGCATCTTAAAATAGACAATAAATTTTACACCTCTTAGGGCAAGTTAACTCTTGCAATTTGAGAATTGATTTTAAATTATTATTATTATTATTATTTTCTATTTTATTTTCAGGTTTATCATCAAAGGTAGAACTAAAATGTATTTGTAATGCACCAAACATATCAAAAAATTAAATTATCCAGACATCAACAACAATCCCTTAAAAACATATTCTACCAATCTTATCTTACATTTCCTTTCAATATACTCTTACTTTTTCACCGAAGAATTAGAACATGAAACTTGGTTGATTTGCTTGCAATCTTTCAAAAGTATAATATGGATGGATGATTCATTTATTCTCCCATAAAAATGGGAGAGCCAAGTGTCAAACATATCCAAAACCTTGAATATTTAGTTAGCAATGTCAAAACATATCAAACAACTCAAATGATCTAGACATCAACAATACTGTAAAAACATATTCTGCCAATCTTATCTTACATTTCTTATCAATATAATTTTACATTTTCACCATAGAATTAGAACATGAGCCTTTGCTGGTTTGCTTAAAATCTTGCAAAAGCATAACATATCCAAAGGATGGATGATGGTTCCTTTTTCTTCATTTTCTTTCTCTTTTCTCCTCCTCCTCCTTCGCTATCACCTATTTTCTTTAATCTAGCAAGCTAACTGTCTATGGCACATTATTATAATAGTGCAACTATAATTCATTAATAGAAACTAATCAATTGAAACAAAGACCCTTCTTGTTCTAAGGATAAAGCCATTGACACCAAATGAACTACTTAAGTTCTAAATATAAAGATTCTATTACCACCTTATGTCCATATTGGATTTGATGTACATCAAAAATGTTCTCCATTTGGTTGATTCGGGTGACTGGATCCTTCCCACCTAACTTATGTATTTCCACTTTTGGCATTAGGTTATGTGGTCCCGAATGGCTACCAACCAAAGGTAACTATTGTGATATATCTGGGATTGCATTAGGTTGGGTATTAATGGCTAGCACCTAATGAAGGTAGGTGACGTCCTTCATTTGAAGTGAATTGGCCTTCATTCGAAGACCTAAACATGGTGCCAACATCGTCATAACGACCACCTTCGAATGAAGGTCCCTTGTATTAAAAACAATTAAAATTTTTAATGGCCGACCTTCGTTCAAAGGTACGACTTTTATTTTTTTTAAATGTTTTTATTTTTTCCTATTGCATATAAATAGGATGTTATTTTTTTCATTTTTTAAAATCAATATAACAAGATAAATTTGCATTTTTGTTCTGCAAGGGAGGAGAAAATATTTGAGAGAAGAATTTTCAAGTGATATTTTACAAAGAAGGAGATGGGAAACAAAAAGACAAGACAAAATAAGAGTGCATGAACGCATTCCCCAGAAAAGACACAGATTAAATGAAGAAAGATTGCAAAAATATTATAAACTAAAATAAGGTATGCATCTTTTCTTTTCTGTTTAATCTAGGTCATTTGATTTATGCTTAAATATATACACATTGATGAATCATGTAGTAGGATGTCATTTAATCTAGGTCATTTGATTTATGTTTAAATATATACACATTGATTTCATGTAACTAGGATGTCATTTAGTTTAAGTCATTCCTCATTCTTGGCTATAATCCCCACCCCTCTACCTAGAGATAACTACCTACCTCTCCCTCTCTCTCTCCACCACTCTCTCTCTCAGGTTGCCCACTCTCTTTATCTTTACCTCTCCCTCGCTCGGGCCTCCCTAGCTATCTTTGTCCCTCTCTAACTCTCCATATCCCTCTCCCTCTCTCCAACCTTCTCTCTCTTCTTCATTTTATACTATTTTTCTCACCTATATCTTTAACAAGTGGGTTATATGTTAGTAAACCTAGGAAACTTGTGTCATGCTTCTAATCCAAACATTACCAAAAGGAACCTTTTGCTTGTGGTAGATTAGATTTTGTCACCATATTTTATAGTTGAACCTCTAACTTAGTTACTTGATTAATTATCTTGTAAGCTAGAACTCCATTTCTTTTATCTCATTTGATTTTCCTTGAATTCATTGAGCTTAATGAACTTCACTACCTTGAATCCATGGTGGGGTCTCTCTTTGCTTTAATCTTAGGTCTATTTTGCTACATTATGTTGCTACTTATATAAGCCCTATCTTTTCTTTACAAGTATTCTTATTTCATTTTGATTATATATTCCAACAAAGGATTGCACTTTGTTAAATCATTCAAGTCTAGAGCTATCTTACCATATGTATGGTCCATATTGAGGGCAATCACCCTTATAGGAGATTTCATATATATCAAATTGTACATCTTACTTGAATATTTGTGCACGCTTACACACTTATCCTAAATGGTATAACTACCGATTTATCTTGTACTCATATTTGTCACTTGAGCATGAGGATATATATCACTTGTGGTCATAAATATTAGTTATTACATGTTCATATTAATTTTTATAGTAATTTGATATGGAGGCTCTTTAAAATATATCAAGACTTAGTTAAATTATAAGTTTTCTTTAATATGTATTTCCTTGATATGTGATGTTTCAAGAGCTTATTATTTAAATTAAATATTCTAAAGTTTTCTCTTGTATATATGACTTTTGTGTGTACTTGGGCCCAACATACAAAAATTGAAGTCGACCCAAATTTAGATACTGGAGCAAATGAGGCTGAAGAACACATAGTTGATGTTAGCCTGGAGGAGGCCCAAGTGCAAACAATGGATGTTGGAGAGGGGTCAAGATCTCTTCCTTCGACCATGGATGAGCATATGAATCTAGCTAAAGAGGTGAAGAGAAAATTTTCTTATAGAAATTTAGATCATGTACTTGAAATGGATATGGAGAAATTGAAACTTTATGCTGAACAACCTAGACATACTACTAGGAGGTCAATGAATAAAAATGCAAAGGAAATAATTGCTCATTTCAATAATCTTGATACACTTGAGCAAACCTAATTGTTGTCAACTGTACTTCTTAGTAATGAGCTAAATGAGCCATTACAATTGTTGGGTGTAGATTTGTCATTGAAAAAGGGGAAAGGTTCACACCTAGAAAAAGATATTGTTGAAAATGTTACAAAAGGTTTGGCTTCCACTGGGAAACAATCTCGATCCGCAGATAAGTCCATTTCAAGAAGAGTGATGTTGACATCTATTTTAAGTGAAAAAACTTCCAAAAAAAGACAATTGTCTTCAATTTCAACTGAGATTGGTTTCAATAGAAAGACACTAACACAATATGTGAAAAGGAGAAAATTATTGGATGATAGTACCTTGGAAGGCAAGTGGGCAATTATGTGTAGAGCTCCTCAATGTAACAAGATTCAAGATGTTGTTAGGAACTTGATCTCAACCTTTTGGAATGATAATACTTGTGCTTCATCAAATAGTAGAGATGTTATCAAACACATAACTGGGCCCAATAGTCATGATCTATGTACAAAACATTGGTTAGACATAACACAACATAAGATGTACATGTGATGTTTTGTAATTCAAATCCTCATATAAAGATTGGGCAAACAATGTTTGAAAGGTTAAGGCCATATTATGTGAAGACAAACAAGGTTTTTGAAACTTGTTGTTGTCATTATCATATTGAATTCGATCTCTACTATTAGGTGTTTCAAAAGATTAGAGAAGACAATGATGGTTTTGTAAATGCACCTCCTAAATGAGAAATTCAGTTCATAGAATCCATCTTATGTGATAAATCAAATGATGATAATGCAACTGGTCAAATAAATTGCATAAAATATCTTTGTGAAACATGTGGAAATTTGGCTAAAATGCCTTTGAGAAATGAAGATATCGACCCAACGAAGTTGGTAAATTACAAGAGTTACAAGTACATAAAGTTTCAAACAAAAATGGGAAAGAATCCACAAGGTTAGATTATGTAGAAGAGGAGATACCTATTGGAACATTTATGGAAAATTTTTATAAATTGATACAACCATACATACATCATGCTTTTTTTGCTAAGTGGCAAGCACAATAGTTTCAAACATTATGAGATACTTTCCCACTTGGAACAGTTTTATCAGTAGTTGACTTTGCAGAAAATTACTCTTTTGTACATCAAAAAGAGATTCAATCACAATATTACTTTTCAGAGCAGATCACTATTATGGTGCATGTGTGTTCTCAGCATGCACAATTGGATTTGGATGGTGTTGATAGTACATTTGAAGCACGAGTCATTAAGAAAGAATATCACTTTTATATTAGTGATGATAAGGAGCATGACACACATTTTGT
Source organism: Cunninghamia lanceolata (assembly GCA_027924645.1). Taxonomy (NCBI): domain Eukaryota; kingdom Viridiplantae; phylum Streptophyta; class Pinopsida; order Cupressales; family Cupressaceae; genus Cunninghamia; species Cunninghamia lanceolata. The sequence goes on along the minus strand of BSBN01000918.1, from coordinate 5,243,325 downwards.
AGAACATTGCTTTAAGAAAGTTTTTGAATATTTGGCAAGCAGGCGTGTAAAAATTGAAAAGCATTTTGTATAGTCAGATGGATGTGCGTTACAATTCAAATCATCAAGACCATTTTATGCACTATGTAGATATCATCGAAATGACAATATACCACATGTTTGGAGTTTCTTTAAGAGTGGGCATGGAAAGGGTGAACATGATGGTGCATGAGCTTGCATCAACCGTGCTCTAAGAGAGAATCAAATGAATTATGCAGGAGATCGTATAAAATATGCACATGATGTTGTAGAATGGTGTAAAACACACTTTGCATCAAATGAGGTTGGCACATCTTTAGGAACAAACCAATACATTCCACATAGAGTGTTTTGGGAGATATTAGGTATGTATTGTTTGAAAATTTAATACTTTATATATATTCATATATCATGTGTACATGAGTTTGTTTATTTTAGTTTGAATTTAATTATTTCTATTGTATTTATAATGTACAATATAATAAATTTGTAGGTGTGGATAGAAGATCAATGCATGGATGCAAGAGGGTAGAGAAAACAAGATCTTTGCATTGTGTCATGAGTACAGATAGCCATACATGGATGTTGCACACTAGGGATTACTCTTGTTTTTGTTATGAGTGCATGTTGGGAGATTGTGAGAATTGTAAGAACCAACAAGGTGGATATGTCTGTCATGCCCATATTTCCCATGCGGTCACAACACACATCACACATGTCATGTCCACATGTGTCATGTGGTCATGACATGAAATATCAAAAAAAATTCCCATGCTTCCCTAGAAACCCCCTCGCACGTGTAAGCGTGCTCGGTGGTGTACGCTTAAGGCGTAAACAAAATAATTGTTAGCAGGGTAATACACACACATGCGCATACCCAAACGCAGGAAGCCCAACAAGGGGGTCATCGCGACGAGGTTAACGTCGCTACAAGGGTTAAACTTACAAAGCTCCTAAACCCTAAATTCTAGAAAATTCTGGCAGCATAACGCCTCATGGGCATGAGTGGGATTTATTACACTAACACTAATCTTGGTCACGTGATTTCCTGATTTAGGTTAATCTCACTAATTACTTTGGTACTGTGAGTGGGAAAACAGGTTATTCAAATCAATGAAACATAAAACCCAAACATCTACAAAATATGAAGATAAAGGAAGATTAAAAACAATGAAAAACAATGATACCTTCACCTTTTACCTTTTGCCTTCTGTAGCTTGCCTATCTCTCTTTGATCTTGATAATAAAATCCCTTAGAAGATTTTGCTTGCTTGCTTGTTTGAAGATGACAGAGTGAATGACTGTGATACTTGTGTATTTGAAGATGAGCTTCAAATACAGAAATGGATTATGAATGAGGATGCTCAAATGGAAGTAGGGGTGCCAAAGGCACATTGATATCTCTGCAGCATAAGTTTACACAAAATCCAGATTCTGAAATGAAGAGAAGAAGGTTGTATTTATAGAAAAAGGTGAGGGAAGATCAATGGTTGAGAAGAAAAGAAAAGATCAACGGAGGAGGCTTGTTGAGGAACGTGCATCCAATAGAAGAAAGACACATGTCATTCCAAAAGCAGTTTAGTTGAGTTAACTCTTCTCTTGATGAGGATGAGATTTGATTTTCTCTATTTTAAAAAAAAAATTGCTTTAAAGATGCTTTAAAACTGATTTTGCTTTTGCAACTCAGAGTTTTGCTTTTGTGTGACAAAAGGAAGGTTATTTTTGGAAGATAAGAATGATTTTTCGAAGAGATAGAAAGCATAATTAAGTAAATAAATTTATTTAATTATTTTATAGATAATTGTGAGGAATAAATAAAATATAGAAATATATTTTATTTTTGTGAGGATTTTTGATTTTATTTAAATAAAATTTGCATTTTATTTAAATTTGGAAGAATAAGAGATTTTAATTAAATAATTGAAATTATTTAATTATTAAAAGAATGAAGTTGATGTAGGTGAATTTAATTAATTAAATAAAATGTAATTTATTTAATTAAATGAGAGGAAGTGAATCAAATAAATAAATTAATTTATTTATTTATTGATAGAGGAATATGATGATGAAATAAATATTTAAAATATTTATTTAAGTAGTCATGCCAATTTTAGGTGTATACATTTTGCCCCTCTTTGATGCAATGTGTTTTATCACGTTGTTTCAAAGAATAAGATTGTCTAAAAAAGATACATGCCCCAATTTGCCCCTGGTACAAGTTTAACGACAGGATGCCCCCTCGTGAGATTGGACGGGGAGACAGTAGGAGTGAGACAGACAATCTCACAATGAAGAAGGTTGATAGGGGAAAAATGGTTGGATGCAGAAGAAAGAGGTGAATGATATGTGATGCAAGATAAAATGATGACACACGCAAGCAAGTAAGCCGGTATGCACAAATGTTACAAGAACAGGCAAGGTATTGCCCCGGTCAAGCGGTAAACCAATGATATAGATCAATGATGTCTGGTGTCAGGAATGAAACATGTCGTATAAGACTCCGGGTCTAGTTTCAACAATGCAACATCCTGTCTAAGGCATTTGATATGATAACGATATACGACAGTGTTGTCATGGTAGGGAACGATATATCCCTAGAGCAACACAAAGGATAGTTATGACTAATCGATATGGTTTACGACAAGATTAGGACCAAGACCACTGATTGTGAGTGGATCATTTGACGAGATTGGCTTGACTTGATTGGTATGGATTAAGGATAAACTTGCATTTGAATCGCTGCTCGGATCGACAGTTAGAATTGTTGACAAGAGATATGAAGACAGATAGAAATTTGATCGATAGAAGAACGACTTGATAGAAGAAATCACAAGCTTTTGTAAACATTGATTTGCTGCATTTTGGATCTTTATTGGATTGGATATGGAGAAATGCAATTGGATACGCTATGGATATGGATATGGATATGAACTGCAATTGGATATGGTATGCATATGGATATGGATATTTGTCATCTTGAGATAGCAAGTATTTTGGAGTGCTTATTTCATCATTGGGCTTTATTATGTTGTAAGAAAATATAAGCATCTAGGTATAATTAAACTGAGATGACCTGAGTATTACTTACATGGATTTTGATATAGCAAGTTGATACAAGCATCTAGTCAAACTTGAATCTAGATGACCTGAGTACTTCTTGCGTTTCAACAGACAAGGATTGCCCCTTTTCATGTTTAGACCTCGGAGTCCTCGATGATCTTTTGCTGATCATGTCTTTAGACAAAAAGTCGTTACACTACTAAAGTTTAATCCACAAGCAACAAACAAAGAAAGAAATATTATGCCCCCATCATAGCATCTCTAGCTTTTGGCATCCTTGAGTAGCATAGCAAGACATAATAACGAAAAATCAAGACCTTGTAAGTTAACCTGTTCACAAAACATTCTTGTATTAGATGTGTCTTTTGCCATAATTGATATAGAATTAGTTTGAGTGTTTTCGGTATGGTGCTCTGCTTTGGACAGGTTGATGTTTTTGCCAAGGTTTTGTTTGGAAACGCATTGTACTGCACTTGCTTGCCTAGTGAAAGGGTGCGGACGCGGATAGAGAGAAGGACAGACAACAAAATATGGAACAGATGGGAAGCGGAGCCTTGAGGGCGCATTGATAATGGCCTTGCCTATGTGATGACACAGAGGCAACGTAGTTCGGGGAGAACCCTGATGGACCTAAGATATGGATCAGATGAGACACGATATGGAACAGATATGGAACAGGTAACATTGATGATAGAGGCCATGCTAGGCTGACATTGTGGATAGGATACTGGACAAGAATTTTGGATAGCCTTAATGCTAGATACTAATGACAAGGGAAACACCACGGATAGGTAGATGGATGGGCGATAGGGGATCAATGGTAGGGTAGGTAGAAGGAAACAAGGATGTGATCTCCAAGGACTATGTCGCATAAGAATAACATGCCCCATTGTAGGTAAATACCTAGGACTTCTTATGGCAACATTTAAGACGAAGGAGGAGGATGAGAGGATAATGAAGGATATGCGTGGTTTGGAGGGATAAGGTATGTCAAGAGCCATTCAAAAACATTCGTCAACATTGTGCCCCCAATCTTTATCAAGATCAAAAATAGAGGAAAGGAAGATTTAGGATGGATGGATACGACAAGATAGGTATGTAATGGATAGAAGGATATGATAGGAAATGGTATGGAAGGAAACTGGTAGGAGAAAAGTGATATGCCGATGAGACAAGGTGCCCCCAAGTGTAGGTGACATAGAAGATCAACTTACACATGACGCCTGTTTGCCAGGTTTTCATCATGGTACTTATCCAAGGCATCTATTTGCCAGATTTTCACCGTTGGATGAAGGGATTTTTCTTTACTTTTTTCATTTTTTCTTTTCTCTTTTTTTTTTTTTGAATATTTGGAGAAGGTGGAATATGGAAGAGAGGGACTCTGGTATCTAGTTCCTTGAAAGGTGATAGTCCCGCTAGAAAGATGTCATCGCATGGACCATGTCAAGTGTGCTCACAGATGTTGGTAGGGGATTGCATGAAAGTGAGACGAAGTAGGTAGATAGTGGATTATGGAAGGTGCAATAGTGGATGATGATGTAGAATATAGAAGGGCTTATGCAAGGATGGAAGGAAAGTTTATGCAAAAGCATGGACCATAGGATGAGGAAGATATGTAGGATATTAGTGGAAGGGAGGGGAGATGGAGTTATATGGAAGTGTTGTGGAATGGAAGGGAACCATGACGAACAGTTGCACATACCGTGATAAACATTGAAGCTTATGATAGGCAGGTGGTGTGGGAAGCAATGAAGACTTTTGCTTGATAGATAAATGATATAGGCCTTTAGGGACCCACATAGACTTAGTATTTTTCTAATTTTTGCTTGTCTTGTGGGATGAAAAGATTGGATATTTGTGGATAACAAAGGAGAAAGTGGATGGTTGGGATTCGCAAGAGGTGGATGCCTCCTTTAACTTGAGGGCTTTTTGCTTAGGTACCCAAACCATTTTGATTTTAGATTTTACCTGTGAAGGTATGGGCTTGGGTATATTCGGCTTTTGTGCATCGTCAGAGGTAATTAGTTATTGCTTGGGGACCCACACCTTTTTCAGTTTGGCATTGAGGTGTATGGGTGTATACAACTTCTGAGATGGGTTTTTCTTTGATTCTTGGATTTTGTATCCTAGGTCATGCAAACTCTTAGGATTTTTTATTTTATAGGTAGAGGCATCCACATTTTTGACATTGAATTCCCTTGGAATGGTGGAAGTGAGGTTGGTGGAAGCTTGTTGTTTAGACAACATGTGCATTGGTTGGCCATGATTGGGATATTTAGAGGATTTATAGATGGAGGGATAAGGTGTTGGAAGAAGTGGTGGTAAAAAGCATGGAGGGGTGTTAGGATTTGGAAGTAGCGAAGGTAGATTGGATGGTGGAAGGTGTATGGTCACATGCTTTTGACAATTGTAGGATGATGGAGGTGGAATGGCAACATATGTTTTGGGGATATGATAGGGTTTGTGATGGAAAGTGATAGACTTAGGAGGAGTGGAGGAAGTACCAACATCTTGAGATTGTTCACCTTGGGGTATGTATCCAAGGCCATATGAAGGTGGAGGAACATTGACATGGACGGGCTCCAAAATACCTTGTTCATGAAGGCCTAAGCCTTTACCTTGATAGTTCATATGTTGGAGTATGCGGCAGACAGCGGGATTATGTGTAGGTGGAACACTAGACACAAGTTCTTTATTGGATGGAGAAGATGAGATAGAGGATAATGGTTGTTGGTGTTCTAAGGAAGAATGTTCATGCATGAAGGTAGTGGGACCAAGGATATAGGATAACGGATTTGTAGCTTGGTCAATAATGGATGGTGAAGGATCACTAGAATCTTGATTGTCATTATGCTCTTTAGGATCTAAATTATTGGGTTGATCATTCATGTGCACTTGGGAGGCAAGTGTCTCATTATAGGAAGTGGAAGTTGTTGGATCATGGATGGGATTAGATGTAAGAGGGATAGAAGTAATGGAGGTTTCTTGCTCATGGATGGGTATGGGATCAAGTTGTTCAAGGACATCTTCTTCATAGGGAATATCTTGATCATAGAACAAATAAAGGTTATGGATGGGTTGGAGTTGGATTTCCATCTCATGTATAGGATCAAGTTGCTCATGGATAGCTTCTTCATCAAAGATAGTATCTTGATCACAGAAAAGATAAAGGTTATGCATGGGATGCAATTGGATCTCTTGCTCATGTATAGTTGTTGGGAGATGGATAGGATCAAGTGGCTCATGGAGAGGTTCATTATTATGGATATCATCTTGATCATGGAAAAGATGCATGTTATGGATAGGTTGCAAGAAAGTAGTTTGATCTTGACTTGGACTAGGGATTAATGTTTCCTCATGCTTAGGATTAGACTCTTGACATACCTCTTGGGTTGCTTGAATGGAAGTGGATAGCTCTTGGGTAGGCTTGACATGTTCTTGAGGGTTATTGACATGGAGGTACAGTAGCTCTTGACTTGGGTTCATGGTAGAAGGTTTTTTGATAAGCTCAAGGGGTTGCGGATGACATGAAGGTGTTGTAGGATTTGACATGGGATTGGAAGAATCTTTGGAAAGGTCAAGGACCAAAATTTGGGGACATGGTTGACTCTCTACTAGTAGCCCTTGGATCACATCATTGGTAGGTGTATGGATAGGTGAATGAGGGGATTTAGCTTTCTCCCTAGCTTTTCTCTGGTAGTATAAATTTAGCAAAACTCTTTCCCACCACTCATCTGATTCTTTTTTGGTCATCCATTTAGAGTTTGAGGAACTAGATGGTGGTGTTGGTGTAGAAACGGTATGCTTTGGGATATGTCTTAGAAGATAGCGAAGGAGGACTAGTAGACGGGGTGGTATATGATTTTCCCCTTGAGGTGGTGGTTGCCTTGTCAATAGTATCATTAAGACGGGAAAAGAAGGTATGATTTTGGGATGAGGCATAGCTAGTGCTGGCACGTTTAGCTTGCAAGATTGCCATTTCTTGTTGTAAGACTTGGATTTGTTGGGTAATTGCTACACACTCTTGGGGCAAGGGACCTGAGTTTATTTGCAATCGCAGGTATTGGAGTTTTTGACCAATATATTCTAATTGGTTTGCCATTAACACAAGACCGGAAAAGCCTACTGGTTTGGATGAGCAACAATAAATGCACCAGAACAAAGTACAAAAGTGTTATAAGTTGGATCAAATACGCAATTCTATTTTTTTTGCTTGGTTTTCTCAGAATTTTGGATCATTTTCAGGATTTTTGCTATTTTTTAGTTTGAAAAACTTGGGGTTTCTGAATAGTCTGATGTTTAATTATGGCAAAAACACAGCAAACACATAGAAGTTTTTCATGATTTTTATCTTTTTATATTTTTTTGTATTTTTTGGACTAGAAAGAAAGAACAAGTACAAATCCTAGGCGTCAAAATGGTTTACAAGGGTTTTTGGGCACTAGAACAAAAGGTGTTTAATGAGGGCAACTGTTCGAGTGGTTACACGTGTGGTGGCACTACTCTCCGTTATGGAGTCTCCAGCCTCAAAGGGTTACGCTTATGAGAGTTTTGGGGGAGGTTGGCCGTCGATGTAACACAGCAGCACTCATTGCTTGAGGTTTTCACCTCAAGCACAATTTATTTTAAGTGGCTTGGTAGGGCTTTGCTTTAGCCTGTTACCACTCAGGGTCATTCCCACTTGGACAAGCGTGCATCCAAAGGTAGGCCCCCCTAAAGGTTTGACAAAAAGAATGACAAGTCTGGCACTTTGATCACCCAATTAAGGGGAGAGCATAAGCCTATTGTCATTCGCAAGCACAGAGAACACTTGTTTATCCAACCTAGTTAAAAATTAAAAAAAACTAAATGAGTTAATCTACTTGTGCACTCACACGATTGTTAACTTGGAAGTGTTTAGAGCATAGCATTGTTCATTCTCCATTTGTTAACTTTGAAAGTGATTAAGACATAGCATTGTTCATTTTCTGTTTGTAAAGATAGCAGTGGCCTAATTTAGGAAAATAGATCAACAATGCAGAGATAGCAATTGGGTTCAGTTACTTCCTTCCTAGTTATGAGCTATGTGAAGTTTGTATGAAATGCACTTGTTACTTTTTCCTTACTTAGTCTAGGTGAACTAGGCAAAGCAGCTAAATGATCTAATCTAGCCACTAATCCTGCAAGAATGAATGTTATCTCAAACACACAAAATCAGACAAACCCTAAAAACAGAGAGCAGAACAGAAGTGCCGCAATGCAGTCTGAATGCGCAGAAATAGAACTTGCATGCGTCGTACAAAAGTGCTAAGACAGGTGTCAAAAGCACTTTAACAAGAGATATATGCACTATTTTAACAGATGCATTGAATTAGAGGACATGCGCAGAAAGAAGCAAATCAGTCTGCAAAAATTTGCGTTTTCTAACCCTAGTTTGTTAAGATTTGGATAAAAATGTATTTATATGATCTCTTAGCTCAAATCTAACCTCACCATTGCATCCAGGGGGGCATTTCCATAAATTTTGAGTACAAATTTGCCTAGATTTCAAGAAAAATAGAGCGTTTGGCGAAGAAAACAACTTTCTTAAAATTCACTGCAAAACATATGCGCAATTTCAGAGGTCATATGCGCAATTTCAGAGGTCATATGTGCAATTTTAGAGGTCATATGCACCATTTTGGAGGTCAGATGCACCGTTTCAGTGTATATGCACCGTTTTGAAGGTCGAATGCGCCGTTTGACAGAACAGATGCGCAAAAAGATAGGGTAAATGCGCAACTTGGACAGATGCGCAATTAGACAGAATGTATGCGCAAGTTGAACTCAGGTGCCGTAGCCAAGGTTGGATGTGCAACTGTGGAGGTCAGATGTGCCAAAAAATTAGATGCGCAGCCTCGGGAGGTGTATGCGCCGTTTCAGAAGTCGAATGCGCAAAAACTCTCTGTCAGAGACCTGTTCGTCACCTGTACAAACCTGTCTACAAGAAAAATTAGATTTTTTTGATTAGTAGAGGGGCAAGGGCCCCACAGTGGGCACCAAAATGTGAGGGGGAAACAGGGTATTCAAATCAATGAAACATGAAACCCAAACATCTACAAAATATGAAGATAAAGGAAGATTAAAAACAATGAAAAATAATGATACCTTCACCTTTTACCTTTCGCCTTCTATAGCTCGCCTATCTCTCTTTGATCTTGATAATAAAAGCCCTCATAAGCTTTTGTTTGCTTGCTTGTTTGAAGATGACAAAGAGTGAATGGCTGTGATACTTGTGTATTTGAAGATGAGCTTCAAATATAGAAATGGATTATGAATGAGGATGCTCAAATGGGAGTAGGGGTGCCAAAGGCGCGCCGATATCTCTGCAGCATAAGTTTACACAAAATCCAGATATCAAATGAAGAGAAGAAGGTTGTATTTATAGAAGAGAGTGAGGGAAGATCAATGGTTGAGGAGAAAAGAAGAGATCAATGGAGGAGGCTTGTTGAGGAATGTGCATCCAATAGAAGAAGGACACATGTCATTCCAAAAGCAACTTTGTTTGAGTTAATTCCTCCCTTGATGAGGATAAGATTTGATTTTCTTAAATTAGAATTTATTTTTCTAATTTAAGAGAAGATTTGCTTTAGAAGATGCTTTAAAAGTGATTTTGCTTTTGTAACTCAGAGTTTTGCTTTTGTGTGACAAGAGGAAAGTTATTTTTAGAAGATAAGAATGATTTTTCGAAGAGATAAGAAACCATAATTAAATAAAAGATTTATTTAATTATTTTTGTGGATATTTGAGAAGAATAAATAAAATATAGAAATATATTTTATTTTGTGAGGATTTTAGATTTTATTTAAATAAAATTTGCATTTTATTTAAATTTGGAAGAATAAGAGATCTTAATTAAATAATTAAAATTATTTAATTATTTTATTAGAATGAAGTTGATGTAAGTGATTTTAATTAATTAAATAAATGTGTTTATTTAATTAAATGGGAGGAAGTGAACCACATAAATAAATAAATTTATTTATTTATTGGTAGAAGCATACGAAGGATGAAATAAATATTTAAAATATTTATTTAAGCAGAGTCATGTCAAATTTAGGTGTATACAGGTACAACAATTGATTAAGTTGATTGATCATTTTTCAACAAAGCACGATCATCTGTTCTCCTTCACGTTTTCTAAAATTTAATATTAATTTCTCCTCCTTCTGATCTTAGCATTTTCAACAAAGCCTGTTCATTTGTCCTCTCTTCCGTTTCTATGAAATTTAATTTTGATTGTATTTCTTTATGTTTATCCTGCTTTTCTTCACGTTTTCTATCAATCAGAGTTATCACTGCATCCTTTACATTATTCCTAATTTCTTGGTAGACCAAATCACTTAAACAGGGTTTACTAACTTCGCTTGATGAAGTCCCCTAGGTTTCCATTCTGGTTTAATTTCAACGTTAGAATTAATTTTGATAATTAATCTGTCCCTAATTAGGATTAACGGAGAGTTAAATCTTACTTAGTTCTCTTAGCCCATTTCGGAATTGCCACGCATTTTCTTCTCTTTGTTTTCACTTTTATCTTTCTTTCTCTTTTTCTCAATTGGACATTTATTCAATCCCCGGTTTGAGTTTTCAACGGCCACCTATGAAATGCATATGATGGCTTAATTGCATTTATAAAGATACGCATATCTATATAAATGCAAATAAGCATATATAATATATATATATATGTGCTTATTTGCATTTATAAATATAGGTATATTTTTCTTTTCATTTTCTTGGTATTTTAATTGTGATAATTATTTAAACTTTCGAAATACATTTTCTTTTAATTAAAATAAATAAATAAATATATATATATAATATTCTTTTTAATTTATAAATATATTTTTCTTTTGTCGTTAATAATCCCCTATTATATTTTTTTTCTTTCTTTCTTTAAAAACATGGCCTCCCTTTTTGAATTTATAACAAATAATTAATATATATATATATATATATATTAATATTTTATCGAATTAAAATATTAGGTTTTCTTTTATAAAAACCAAAGCTTTTTGTTTCATTTCATATTTTATTCTAATCTCATGTTGGGAAAACCCTAAATTTTGCTTTGTTTGTTTTGATAGGGCAGAGAGTTGGAGGGTGGCAGCGCTGGTAGGAGAGGTAGATTGTGTGTAGGGCCGCAGCAGAGGGAGGTCACGGCAGTGAGGGTGGAGCGGCGGTGGAAGACGGGCTGCGGGAAATGGAGGGGCACCGTGGTGGAGCACCACAAGGAGCGGCGGGAAGGAGGGAGATCGGGCGGAGGGAGGTCGCGGCGGAGATGTGGCCGCAGAGGCACAGCGGGGGTGTGGCTGCAGAGGCACAGCGGGGGGGAAGATAGCCGCGGGGGTTTTGGGGATTACGGGGGTGTGGGTGGGGGCTCCGCCCCCTCCCCACACCCTTTGCAAAGCCTGCGGTGGGGGTTCAAACCCCCACCATTATTGTAAATATTATTTTTTTTCTTTTTTTTACTGTGTTTTTTCAATATATAACCTACGAATATAAAATTTTTATGTCCTCAGTTTAAATTTCGTTTATAACAAAAAAAATAATAATAAATAATTAAGTATATATATATACACATAAATTTTCACAGTAATTCCAAATTACAGTTTCATTAATTAAGCATATAACTATATAAATACAGAATATATATATATATAATAATTACTGCCAATTAATTTTGCAGGGTAGACTAATGAATTAATATTTATATTGCATTTTCTTACAAATTATAATTTCAAATGCATCACTAAAATAAACATTATATAAAAAGAAACATTTTACAAGGATAATTAAGTCAATTTTTTTCTCTTAATACATTTCAATTTCAAGTCAATAACTTCACTATTAAATATAGTAGGCATATAATTAATTTCAATTAAATCCAAATGCATAACTTTAATCAAAATTTCATTTCCTTTCCAAATGACAAATTACAACTTCCATAACTTTTTAAAATTTATATTTCCAATAAGTCTTACAATGAAATAATATTAACAAACTTTGTATTTTTCCACAACTAACTTTCAACTTTACTAATAGGAGTATAAGGAAATAGACAATTCTAATATCCTTTTAAAACAAATTTTCTTCTTCCTTTCTCATTTCAAAATGGTAATATTTAATAAACACTACAATCAAAACTAGTAATACATTGAAAGGGGGTTTTCTCACAACTCAAGAAGACTAAATATTACAACAAGGGAGAGAGAAATTCTCCTTTTAAAATCAACAAGGATGTAGAAAATACTAAGTCCAAGCTCTTCTATAGAGCCTTAAGAGTAAAGGAAAATAAAATATTTTACAATACAATTAAACTTCTCCAATCTTCACATTAAGCTCCATAAAAACCTGCATATCACACAAGGGGAGAAAACACCACACATTCTGCTCTCCTCCCTACCGTAGACCGGCAAGAGGGTCACCCCCAAGCTAGGGAGATCATCCACACACCTAGGGTATTCCAAAAATCCACTTCACAACAATGCAAAAACAACACTCCAACACACAAATTACACCCATGGATATTTACACAACACAAACTCAACCAAGGTGAGTCAAAAGAGGGGTAGGAGAGTGGACACACTCAACTCTAGAGTGCCACCCTTCCAAAAATCTCAACACAAATTTTCTCATGGCCTCAAGCCAAACTTGTTAACAAAAATTTCCAAGGAGTTCATATTTTGGCTCTCAAGCCATATAACAAAATTTCTCAAAGTCACACAAATGCCCTCAAGGCTTTCAATATCCCAAAACAAGGAATGAACTCGAAGAGGATCACTCCTCCCCTACCCCACACTTGATGAGCATTTCTCCCAAGTGGAAGAAGCTCTGTCAACACCCCAATAAAAAATTTTCCCACAATAACAAAATTACAACACAAGCAAAAATGCATTTCACACATCTATCATGCAACAAATAGAAAATACAAGGGAAAGGCCTTGAAAACCAACCTTAAAAAGCCCTTTAATGGATGAAGTTGATGTAGAGCTCCTCTAAAGTCTCTTCCAACCTAAGTCACCAAACTCCCTCTATCCTTTTTTTCTCCAAAAAGAATTTCCAATAAACAAAAATCCTCAAAAATTCAACAACCTTTCTCCCTATCCCAAGTTGGATTAAAATAACCCAATCCATGAGTTTAGAGGAATGGGGAGGTGACACTTGTCACCTCCTCACTCTTTCTCCAAACTACTATTGTGTCCAAAGGGATGGGTGTTGACACATGCCACTTACCCATCCCCAAAGTCTTCTTTACCCATACCACATGTCCTCTCTCCAACACACGGGAGAGAAAAGGGGAGTTGAAGAGGGAAAGGGTGACACATGTCTCCCCTTCCTTCCTTTTCATGAAGGACCACACAACTCCATGGGGACTCTCACCAATTGTGAGGGAGACTTGAAGTCAAGTCCTCCACAATTGGTGGATCTTGGAGTCATCTCTAGCCTTGGAAATTGAAAAGGGATGGGCTTGAGTGTTGGTACCACTCATCCTATCCCTCCCATACCTCCAAATTCGTCACTTAACTTCAGTGTGAAGTTAAGGTGACCATACGGAGGTTAACCAAGAGTTACTCAAGTCAAAAGGGACCCTAGACCCATGGAGTATAACCCAGGGTCAATTTTAACCTAGTTAGGACACCCAGGGTCAAGTTAAAACACAAGAAAAGGGTCTCAAAAATTTAAAATTTAAAAAATAAAATTCAAAAACAATTCTTACTACACAAATCATAATTCAATTTAAAAGAGGGTAGACCTAACCCATTCAACCTCATGCAAATTCACATTACAACATTACATCAAACACAGAGTTGATCTTGGTTCCTCGTGGAACCAGATCGGCTTCACAAGGGATTACAACATAAGGTGTGGAATAATCTCTAATATTTGTGGTTTGTTAGAATACTTGCACAGTCAATTTCAAAGTTAATTCCACATATAAATATCATAGCCGAAGCAAATTTAAAAACATGCATTCCCATAACATACCATAGTTCTCATAAGCATAAATGAAATCACATTACAATTTTCTCTCTAACATCACCCAATTAGTTTTCCTGTAATGTAAACATCTATCTAACATCACCTAATTAGTTTTCCTATAAAATAAACATCTATCTAACATCACCCAATTAGTTTTCCTTTAACATAATAAGGTCTAAAAGTTCAGGAATCCAAGATCAACAGTCCCACAAATATAAAAGTATCAGCAACAGTAAGGTAAATAGTCACATGAGCAGAATGAAAAATGTAGGCCTCACAATGTTAGTGGATGGAAAAATTCGCCACTATTTGTTACCAACACATACAACAAAGATGAGGATGAAAGCTTTGAAGACATTCCTTTGATTTCAATTGATTATAACCATATTTTAGGATTGATTAAAAAAGGTATGTGTACATATATATAAATTATATAAAGTATCTCTAAATTTTTTAAATTACAAAATTTCCATGTAAATTTGGTGCAAGAGATGTTTTTGCAGTCATAGCAGAGGTTGGAAATATAGAAGACATTAGTTATTATTTATTGCATTGCACAGAAGAGAGACAAAAGATAATAAAGCCAGAAACAAGTGATGGAATGTTGTTTCCCACATGTTTAACTTTATTTAATATATTTAAATTTTGAATTTGTTATGTACATGTCAAGTACCTTGAGTGATTTAAACATTTAATTTATATTTTTTATAATTTATGTTATGTCTTACTGAGTAATGAAAATGCTATACATGAACTATGTATGTTACATTTACCTTGAAAATGTTGTCTTACCGTGGAATGTTGTTTCCCACAGGTTCAGTTGTAGTGCAAGGGACATATCTCAAACAAGTCAAGATTGTTCAACATGGTATTCACTTTATTGATTATCAACTTGAGAACAAGGTATATTAGTATAGCCACCTAGTAATTGCTACCACCCTATCTCTTCATTCAGTTCCACATGCATGTGGACGTCATAAGTGGAGACTAGATAGTGATGATCATCAGAGAATATTAGATGTGATTGAAGAGTGAGCTGAACCACTTGATGTGGTATGAAAAATATGGATGATGAACTTACAGTTCATTTTAAAGACCTAAATTGACTATCTAGATCTATGTTCATGTATTAATTGTTAAAAAGTTTATGCAAGTTAAATTAATAGTTCTTTCGTTGAACAAATTTTAATTTCAATATGTGGTTCTTAACAAATGATCTCTCTCTCTCTCTCTCTCTCTCTCTCTCTCTCTCTCTCTCTCTCTATATATATATATATATATATATAGTCTACTTTTATTTATGACTAATTTTTGCTGAAAGGAAATCTTTCAAGTTATTGAGTTCTTTATACACTATCTTACAGATTAAGAAATTTCTTGTCATAGTTTGAAATTTCCAAATATAAACAAGAATATTCACTAACACTCCCTAACATTCAGATCTTATACGAATTAAACTATCCAAAATCTTCTCACAATTAGATCTATAAACACATAAATCTTTGAAAATAATAGATCTATCTATATCTAGAACTGACATCTAAGTGTACATCCTAAATTATCATATTTTAAACTTTAACACACTTTCTCTTTAGCAACGTGTTTTCTCTTTAACATTTAATGCTACACACTTTTCCACATAATAGATATCTAATTTTTAAAAAGTCAAGGAATATAAAACACTTTAACTTGAGTGTACACATGAAATATATTGAACTCCTACTCTTTTCATTCCTATACAAGAACACATTTTATGTACATGACTAATGGATATTTAATTTTCTTAAATCCATAGGTTGATAAGGATGTGATGAAAGCAACAGGAAAATCATTTTTCTAGACAATTTGATATAGATCAAATAGTGACTACACAAAATTTGAGAACACTTACAGTACAAATTATGAACTTGTGATCAACTAGAATATATTTTTAATCTTTTTAAACATATCAAAAACATGATTTTGAAACCAGCATTATAGATAGGATAAAAATAGAATAATTACCTCCATCATGGGTATTCAAGTAATGGTGATGCAACCAGGTCAATTCAACCAAAGACACATTGAAATTACAAAGATGAAAGACAATAGGAAGTCATGTAGAGAATGCCCTAGATTTGTATTCACTTGCATGTGATATGATAATTTTTTAATGATTTGATTTAATGCTATATGCTCTTTGAACATGCTCTCTAAGTGTTAGGCACTAAATGTGTTCAAATGAACTAGAGTTAAAGTCCTTAAATATAATTACTTGAGGTGAAAAAAGAAACATTTCATGCATTGAGTTGATGCATAATGGTTAATTGGGAGGGTTAGGTTGGCCCTAAATTTGAATTTTAAATTTTAAATATCAAGGTTTATTTTTGTCACACAACCAATTTGGGGACCACTTGCACAAATTCTAGATCTAAACTAGGGTAGGGAAATGGGTAAAATTAGGGATCTCAAGACTAGTCCCTAAGAGTGATTACAAATGGAATAAAGTAAGTCTTGGGTTATGTGCCAAATTTTAGCATAAATAAGGTCGTGCTTGTACACTTTTCATTAGATAAGTCCAATATCCAATTTAAAGTGATCTCAAAATAAAGGAGAAAAGTGCAAGGTATGTAATTTCCACCATAACAAATTAAAGTTTAAATATTTTATACCACATCATAACATAATTTTTTTAAGGATTAGAATGGAATGTAGTAGGACTTGTAGGAAGCTCTCCCTGACAAGAGTATCATGTCTATATATACAAATCTTACAAGTATATCAAACATATTTAGCAAAGAGGTTATGTGAAGAAACCTTGAGGTAAATATGTTCTTCTATTTTACAACTTGAATATTAATATTGTGATATATAGTATGATAAAAAAAATTGATGACTTAAACTTAAAGTGGCAATCAAATTCAAATTAAATATCACATATATATATATGTTTGTGGTCAAAAGGTGTATTGACTGCATACTCTAGTCTAAAAAGGTAACAACATACCTACTTATATGTAGTGTGTTTTTACCCATGGACAAGTTTAACACATTTAAAAAAATCACGCGGGCTTATTCTTGATGGACACTGAACAATAAATTATTACATGAGTTAATTAAATTCTTTTATCCAATGTGATTACATGTATTTCAATCTATTATAAACATATTTAAACATATTTTTATTTATGTATCTATAATTTTCATACATGTGCACGTGCATCCAATGTATACATGATCAAACATATATGTATGTATGTATGTATGTGTATGTATTGAATCAAACATGTAATCAATTCCATAAATGTATCATCATTTAACATAAATCATGTCCACAAAATTATCATCAAACATGCAAATGTCTACAAACATGTCCATATATATATATATATATCATCAAACACATGTGCAAATGTAGATAGAAATGTCCACAAATATGTAGATATCAAACATGTAGAAATGTCCACAAACATGTGCAAATGTAGATAGAAATGCCCACAAACATGTAGGTAGAAATGTCTAAAAGCATGTAGATCTAGAAAAATGTAGATGGAAATGTCCTCAAACATGTAGAAATGTCCACAAACAAGTAGAAATCCACAAACATGTGCAAATGTAGATAGAAATATCCATAAACATGTAAAAATGTCCACAAACATGTAGATAGAAATGTTTGAAAACAAATATCTAGAGAAATGTTTGGAGAAATGTTTAGGTAGTGTTGGTACCCTAGTCATCATGTCGGCTGCGAGTCGAGTGACCCTCTGAGTGAGAATCCTGCGTCGATGGATGCGTCAAGCCCTAGAGATAGTACAACACATGTACATAAAAGTACATTATGTTAAATTAGAATAATGTTAAATATGTGTACATGCACGTACAAATTATATGCAAACATGTAAGGACATGATTTAAAAATTTAAAACTCACCTGTCCACTAACATTACTAGCATCAACCGAATCACGTTTGTGTACACGCTCCATCTCCAAACTAGGTGTAACATGAGCTAACCCCTACAATATGTGTGTGTGTACATTAGGAATCTATCTAGAGAAAAGTAAAACTTAATTTAATTTAAGTTCTTTTAAATTACATGCTTGCACATACACATGTACATACCTGTGTATCAAGTGGTGCAGGATCTACTACAAGGATAGTATCTGATGCCAACTCATCTATATCACAAGTCTCCTTGGTTAGCTCTAGTAATGATGAGTGAAGTAGACTATGCAGGTGAGATGGCATTGAAGAGCCTGAATGTAGAAGCATATCCACATAACCTGATGATCCCATCTACAACTGTAGCTCCTTAAACTTGAATCTAGGCAGGGCTGAGATGTCTGATGCTCAACACTTGCAAAAGGAGGGGTAGGTGTATCTGCCTCTGCAGCAGCTAAATGATCTATGGGTGGATCAGGATGTGGAGGACTACCAGGGTGATGAGAATGTCTCACAACTTGAATGGATCTTGACATCTATGAACGGAAAGCTCTACCCACATGTCCTCTAACCTCATGTAAAGGGATACCAAGCTCTAATGCAATGAAAGCATATGACTCTAATAGGTCCTCATCCAAACAAATCATTGTACTCCGAATCATATGGTCTCCTATAAGACCATCTATGTCTACGGGTGAAGGGACACCCACGATAACATAAGGATTAGTAGCATGATCCAATGGTCTAGATCATCCAGGATGACTCATCAAATATCTTCCCACATGATCCAAAGATATCCTAGATGTCACAGCTACAATATCACCAACATTTTTGATTGCTTCCCTTTGGGAAGCAATGATAACCTGATCAACAATAGGGGTCAGGGCTGGGGAGATAGCAGGGATCCTCTCCCCAACCAAGGCCCTATAAGTTGGAGCCTGTTGATCTGCTCAATAATAAGCATCTCTATCAGCAACCCTACCCCACCCCTAACCAAAAGATGCTGGTAGATCCAAATAGTTGACCTTGAGGCCCATATGAACCTCTGTGTACAACTGTTGTGCAAAATATAAAGGAATTTGGTCGTTATTGGGATAATGACCATGAGTAGCAAGAAAACGTGGATATATCAACGAGGCCATAAGAGGGTCTACACATCTAGTCACTTGGTAGGCCTTCAAATTAGGCCTACCAACATAATATGGAAAACATTGGGATTTGATGGTCTCTTTCGAGACACTAAGCTAAACAAAAGCAAGCAAAACATCACTAGTCACCTCTTGCCACATCTAGGAAAGAATAGCTGCTAGAGTATCACCTGAATAAGCATGGGTATCTCCTAGACTCTACCTAATATGTTGCAAGCTAGATAAAATCAATTGACAGGTGTCTCTATAAACCCCTATTGTGTTGGGGTCAGAAAGAACACCTCTCAATCTATGGATCTTAGTATCTGTATGAGTAAATATGGAAGGTCTAGGAGGTGGTGGTGCATGTGCCATGATATCTCGACCCGAATTGTACACAAAAATAAATTACTTATTCCAATGTATGTCTACATCTAGTACATATAAATTAATTTTTAAATTTAACTTCCAAGCTCACATGCTCTAGTTCACTTGAAAAAATTTAAATACATGTTTGAAACAAGTAATAACATGAAAAGCAAGTGCAATAACTTAAAGGACCACATGGTAAATAATGTGTATCATATCTAGATAGATACATACATGTACATGTACTTGTTTGAATGGATCTAAATAGAACACTAAGTATTATGTATATATCATCACATGCAAGTTTTAGTGTATTACCCACCATGGAGAACAATTATCACAAAACCTTTGTCTGCATAAGATCGTGCACATGTTCATTTGAATAGTTTCATTCCTCAAATATTAAATGAATATTAAATTTTATTTTTAGTTACTTTCCCACCTTTTTTTCTAGTTAGAAATGTTTTAAATAAATTATTATCTATGTAAAAGTTGTAGTCTACCATCAAATTCGTTGCATGCCAAGATAAATTTAAAAACACATAACAAATTTAAATGATTTTTGGATGACCAAATTTTTGGAATTTCTTGAAAAAAATCATTTTGTTTAGTGATTAATATTGCTTTCAATAATGCTATGAATGCAAAAAATGGTGGACAAGAAATATGTGGTTGGATAAATTGGGTCTACTAGAGCATCATGATGGTGGTTCAAAAACTCAACATGAAGTTGTGGAGTTGATTATCCATATACATGCTTGTTGTAGGTCTTGAACTTTGGTTGATTCAACATACTAGAAATCATTAGGGTAGAAGATTTTTGGTGAGACTTGATTTTTTCAAAATTATTAGCGGCCAATTGACTTTGTTTAGCAATGTTTTACCTAGTCATGTTTGTTTTAGTTGTTGATCTAACATTCACTTTGACTTGTGAGATGCTCTTCTCATCAAACCATGATAGGTTTCTTTCTCTATGGAAGATGACACTTCATATTTCTTGTTGGTAGCCACTAGGGTAGAAGGATGGGCATTAGGTTTTCATGGATGTGGTCTAATATTTGGACAGTTGGGAATGGACAATTGTTGCACTTCTAGGGAATTCATCCATCTTCCCTCTAGCTACATGGATAGAGGGGATAAAAAGACCAACATCGAGTCATTTAAAAGGAGGGGTTGGCTCATAGAATTGACTCTCATGTTGTGAATTCAATCAAATAGAAGGTGCACATTTAGAGTTCTTGTGATTGTAGAAGCAAAGTGCTAGGGGAGATTATAGGTTCATTATATAGCTCTAAAGACCATTGAAAAGGCCATTTTACTCCATGTAAATTTCAAAGTAACCGAGCACTAAAAAATGTGCACATGTAAGATAAAAAATTTGATCCTTTGTAATTTCTTTCATTGCATTTTGCAATCAACTTATTCATTATCGCATGTATGTTTTAACCCCCTTTTCAACCCTCTTTTTTGCTTCCCTTAGCCTTATCCTAGCTTACCTATGTCACCTTGTTCTCTTCTAAGATGTGTTCATCCTTTTGATTTATTTTTATTTTATTTTGTCTCCTCATCTTAGGTATTTTTCTCTTTCCCTTTTCATGAATCATCACCCCTCTTTCCATGCCACCTTTTTATCCTTTTAATGAAATTATGTAATGAGATCACATGTCTTAAATCTAGTGTAATGAACACCTTGTAGCTCCTAAAATCTCACTTTCCAAATTTTTTCATGATTGGGAATCACCACCCTTAGGTGGGAAACTTTCCCCTTCATTTGTCCTAGGAAATTGAGCTTCAGGACTTCTCCTCACCCTTGGATGTAGGGGAGAGGTGTCATCCACATCCTCCAATCACACTCATTTTTTCACAACAACCTCATTTGATCATGACAAATAGGGTGAACTATGTTTCTAGCCCAAGTCCCCTCCAAAAAGTCATCAAAAAGCCTCCCAATCTCACTTTTTATAACTTAAACAATAAACTTTCACATTGAGAGAAAATTTTGAGTAATTTAGTTTCTAAAGAAGTGAGCCTATGTTAGTGACTAGAGCAATTTTAGAGTGAGTTATCTTTTATTTGAGCTCTTGAAAGAGTTTTGGGAGCCCTATGTAATAGTCCATATAGTCGAATCAATTATTTGAAGTATCTATTTTTTGTGTTTTTGCACTAGCTAGCTTAGGTTTCTTGTTACAAGGAGTCAAAGCACTTTATTTTTAGGTGTCCAATGTATTATGAGATATGTGACAAGTTTTACTACTTCTTTAAAGAAATTCATGGCTCTCACTAAGATCTTATTCATTATGAGGATCAAAGATATGTACAGTTGTATTTATTAGAGACATGACCCAACATAATTTTGCATTCTTAAGAGCTCATAACTTGAAGTATGAATTTTCTTTCAATTTTTTTGTTAAAATACATTTTTCTTGCAGTCCCATTAACCTATTTTGGTCATTACAAGTGGATATTATTAAATGTAAATTTCAAAATTCAAAAATTTCATACACATTGTAGTAATCTAGTAGACATTTTTTAATTTTCCTATCAAATGATTAAAGTCCTAATATATAGGATAGCCTTAAAAGGCATTGAACTTGAAATCAACCTTTTATCCTTAAAGCATATGTTAGGGACGTGCACATAATACTACATTTGATAAAGGATACCTTGATCATAAGTTCTCTATTTTATTACATTGAATATAAAGTTGTAAAGAAATAAATATATATTTTAAATGCTTTAGATAAATAATCTAGGCTAATAAATAAATGCACTTGGAATTAAACATAGTTAACCTAGATTAAATCGAAGTTGGTTGATAAATTCTTTTCATATAACAACCTGCAAGTGCAATTACAGTAGCAATATATCTCTTCTAAAAGCATTGTAATTTCCCATGCAATGTAACAAAGATTGCATTAGTTTCACAACAAAATAAAATAAATGGGCTTTTATTTCAATAGATTAAATAAATCTAAACCTTTAGCTAGAATAACATATGGATCATGCAATATGCAAGTGGGAGAAGAGCAAACTTTGCACTTATTTGAATGATGTGACTTTTTTATTGACATGTTCTAGGTAGATTTAATTTTTTTTCAACTTAATTGCTTTTCTTTCCCTTACTTTTAAAAACTAAAAATTCCCTAATTCACCTAGGAATATGATACAAAGTAAGCATGAAGATCAATGATGCTAAACATGCTCCTAGAGTGAGGGGAAAGAGAATATGAAATAGCATAAGTACCAATGAAGCTAAACATTCTGCCCAAGTTCAAGGGAAGAGTAAGCAAGAGACATAATCTACAATATAGAGATAATCAAGAAAATAAAGGAAAAAACACTAAAATGGTAATAATGACATCAATGATATGGTAAATTGACAAACTTAGATCCTTTCTTTGATTCTTTTGGTGTTAGTATACTATGTATCCATTAGACCATCTTCTCTTTTCAAGAAAAATATTCCAACTTATCCTCAAGTTGTTTTTCTTTGTGTTCTTCTTTTCTTGCCTTTTCAATTATGTGTTTTGTCTTGATACTCCTTCACATGTTAGGTGTAAATACATGATAAATTAGTGTAATATCTTCTTATCTACATTTTGTTGCTTGTGGTTGTGGTAGAATGATACTCTTTGGATGGAACGTTCGCAACTTCTTTTCTTGGTTTCCATTTTGATTGCTTTGCTTGAAACTCAATGATACTTGGTTCCTTTTGATCTTTTTCGAGGACATGCTCATTTTGTTCTTTATTCGATGTGTTCTTGTTTTGGATCCTCTTTGGTTGGATAGAATGCTTCTTTATTAATTATGTTTTGGTTTCTTTTTAACTCATCAAAGTGGATCATATAAATCATGAATTGTATCATCTCTCTCATAAGGCACATCACAAGGTGGCTTAACAAATGTGTCCACTATAAAGTGACTAGCATTTGATATTGGGTTCTAATAAGCTATTTAAATTTTGATTGAACTTTTCCTTCATGTATAAATTTAACACATTGGTGTAAAATATATGGCACAACTTTGCATTGTTCAATCTTAGGTTTACCAAGTAAATGTACTTAATTCATCTTTTGAAACTAGGGTTTGGAAAACCATAGTTTGGCAGTTCTTTAACTATCTCAATGAATTTTTCTATATTTTATTATTCTTTAACTAGGGTTATGGAATTTTTATGTATTTTATGCACTGTAATGAAATGACAATTTTTCTATGAGAAATGACAAGCATATGGGGCCTTGAAATGACAAGCATATATGAAAAACAACAAGCATATGGGGCCTTGAAACAACAAGCATATATGAGAAATGACAATTTTATGCACCTGATGTGGGTTCGTATGCTGATTTGGGCTCATATGTTGATGTGGGGCCTTGTTTCACCTATCTCAGAGCTTCAAGCTGTCCGCTTCGACATGCCCTATTACCTTCATCCATGCCCTATCACCTTTGACGTGCCCTATCGCCTTCGTCTGCAGGTGCCCTATCACCTTCATCCGTAAGTTCATTTCACTGCGTGCTCTCAAATGATAAAAAATGACATTTGAGAGTTAAAACCTATTTATAAAAAAACAATAAAATAATGCCTTTGTTTGAAGACCATCTTCGAACAAAGGCATTATTTTATTATTTTAATTTGGTGCCCAATTGCCTTTATTCAAAGACCTCCTTCAAATGAAGGTCCCAATGTAGTAAGGCTTAATACAACTGTGAGGGGGAGAATGAGAGTTAGTTTCAAATGAATAAAAACACAACAAAAACCCAAACATCAATAGAATGTGAAGATAAAGAGGAATCAAACCAAACAAGTAGAAATACTTAGAAAACCCATTTACCTATCATTTTCCATTGTTGCCTATCTTGCTTTGATCTTGATTGAAGACCTCAGAAGCTCTTTTTAGCTTGCTTGCTTGTTTGAAGATGCCAAAGGAAGAATGGCTATTGATACCTTGTGTGATTGAAGATGAGCTTCAATACACAATAATGGAGGATACTTGGAAAGTGGAATGAGAGAAATTTGAGTATAGATTTGATGCAATAATGAATCCTCTAAAATGGCTTAGAAGAGGGTTTTATTTATAGATTTCTTGAAAAAGAAATGGAGGGTGAGGATCACCAGATGAGATCAATGGCTAGGAATAAAAGTGAATCTTTAATTCATAATGGGTGAATTAAAAATCTTTTATTTGAAAATAGTGGATTATGACAATTGAATTAAATATTCAATTGGAGGATAGGAGTGGGGAACATTGAATTAAATATTCAATTGGAGGATAGGAGTGGGGAATATTGAATTAAATATTCAATGGTGGAAGACAGTGGATTATGACAATTGAATTAAATATTCAATTGGTGAAGGAGAGTGGGGAACATTGAATAAAATATTCAATTTGTGAAGGCTAGTGGGGAACATTGAATAAAATATTCAATTTATGGAGGATAATTGATTTTAAGATTTATTTTGGAAAATGGAGGAAATTGGCTAATTAAATATTAAGAATATTTAATTATATGTGCAACATGGTGGAAGAGATGAGGCGGATTGATGAGATGGATTGGTGAGGTGGATTGGTGAGGTGGATTTATGGAATTTAGGACTTAGGATAGAGGAATTTATGATTAATTAAATAATGTAGGATTATTTAATTATGTGAGACATTAGAAGAATTTAGGGAATTTAATTAAATAAATTGATTTTATTTAATTATGGGATAATGAAACAATCAAATAAATTTTGAATATTTATTTAATTGACAGAAGAAAGTAAGAATTAAGATAAATATTAAAATATTTACTTAATTCGACCCGAGCCAATTTTAGGTGTATACATTTTGCCTCTCTTTGAAGCAATGTGTTTTATCACGTTGTTTCAAAGAATAAGAATTTTCCACAGTGATACATGCCCCAGTTTGCCCTTGGTATAGGTTATGGTGATAGGATGCCCCCTCGGGAGATTGGATGGGGAGAAGGCGGAAGGCGTGAGACGGACAATCTCACAATGAGATAGGTTGACAAGAGATGAAATGGTTGGATGCAGAAGAAATGGATGAATGATATGGAATGCAAGATAAAAAGATGACACACACAAGCAAGTCAACAAGTATGCATGAATGATGCAGGCACAAACAAAGTAGTGCCCCTGTCGAGCGGTAAACCAATGATATAGGTCAATGATGTCTGATTTCAAGAATGAAGTATGTTTTATAAGACTCTGGGTCTGGTTTCGACAATGCGACATCCTATCTAAGACATATGATAATGATATACGACAGTGTTGTCATGGCGGGGAGTGATGTATCCCTAGAGCAACACGAAGGATAGTTATGACAGATTGATATGGTTTACAACTGGACAAGGATCAAGACCATTGATTGTGATCGAATCATTTGACAAGATTGACTTGACTTGATTGGCATGGATTAAGGATAGATTTGCAATTGGATATGGTATGAATATGGATACAGATATGAGACGCAATTATTTATGGTATAGATATGGATATGGAGATTTGTCACCTTGATATAGCAAGTATTTTGAAGCACTTTCATCATTGGGCTTTATTATGTTGTAAGAAAATACAAGCATCTAGGTATAATTAGACCGAGATGACCTAAGTATTACTTACATTACTAAAGTTTGATCCACAAGTAGTAGACAAAGAAAAAGATTATGCCCCCATCATAGCATCTCTAGCTTTTAGCATCCTTGAGTAGCATAGGAAGACATAATGACAAAAATCCAAGACTTTGTAAGTTACCCTGTTTACAAAATATTCATGCATTAGATGTGTCTTTTTGCCATAATTGATATAGAATTGTTTTGAGTGTTTCGATATGGTGCTCTGCTTTGTTTTTGTTTTGGACAGGTTGATGTTATGCGTCGAGAACTTTGTTCTAGGTGTCTAGTGAAAGTATCGCAATCCTTTATTGGTATCTCTTGTCAAAACGGTGGCATTCAAGAACCCAAATTCGCAACTAGGGCAAGGAGTTGCCCCCAGTTTAGACTAGGATCAACATATTATGGGTGAGATGACAACAAATGTGGAGAGACAGACCCTAAGGGACTGACCTAGTGCCTCGGGGGCTCATTGCTAAATGGCCTTGCCTACGTGACGACGCAGAGGTAACGTAGTTCAGGGTGAACCCTGATGGACCTAAGACCTAGGTGATGGTGGATCTCTAGAAGTGGTATGGACTTGGATAGAAAGACCAGATATGGGACTGACGGGATAGCGGAGCCGCGGGGACGCATGGATAATGGCCTTGCCTATGTGATAGCTCAGAGGCGACGTAGTTCAGGACTTGGACCATGGATGGACTAGAGGATAGATGACAAGATATGAGATGGACAGAGAAGCGGAGCCTCGGGGGCGCATGGATAATGGCCTTGCCTACGTGACAACACAGAGGCAATGTAGTTTGACAAGAACCCTAATGGACCCAAGATATGGATCGGATGAGACATGATATGGAACATACATGGATCAGATATGGATCAAATAAGACACGATATGGATCAGATATGAAACAAAAAGAGACACAACATGGAATAGATATGGAACGAACAATACTGATGACAAGGAACCACCATGGATATGTAGATGGATGGAAGATAGTAGATACGGATGGTTATGAGGATGGGCAATAGTGGACAGAAGGAAACAAGGATGTGATCTCCAAGGACTATGTCACATAAGAATAACGTGCCCCATTGTAGGTAGAATACTTAGGATTTTTTTCATGGCAATGTTGATGACGATAGGAGGATGAGAGGATAATGAAGGATTTGCATGGTTTGGAGGGATAAGGTATGTCAAGAGACATCTAGAACATTTGTCAACATTGTGCCCCCAATCTTTATCAAGACCAAATAATAGAGGAAAGGAAGATTGGATGGATGGACGGGACAGGATAGGAAATGGTATGAAAGGAAACTGGTAGGAGAAGAGTAATATGCCAATGAAACAAGGTGCCCCCAAGTGTAGGTGACATGGAAGATCAACTTTACACATGACACCTGTTTGCCAGGTTTTCATCATGGTACTTATCCAAGGTGCCTATTTGCCAAGTTTTCACCATTGGACGAAGGGATTTCTCTTTACTTTTTCTCATCATTTTTTTTTTTTGAATATTTAGATAGGAGAAGGTGGATATGGAAAGACTCAAGTATAAAGTTCCTTGAAAGGTGATAGTCCCATTAGATAGATACTGTCGAATGGAAAATGTCAAGTGTTCTCACAGATGTTGGTAGGGGATCGTATGGAAGTGAGATGGTGTAGGTAGATAGTGGATTATGATGCAGAATATGGAGGGAAGGCTTATGCAACAGCATTGACCATAGGCATAGGATGAGGAAGATGTGTAGGATAATGGATGTAAGATGGAGAGATGTAGTTATGTGGAGGTGTTGTGAAGTGGAAAGGAACCATGACCAACAGCTGCACACACTATGATAAACATCGAAGCTTTTGATGAGATGGTGGTGTAGGAAGCAATGGAGATGTTTGCTTAGGAGATGGTCAATGAAGTGATTTAGAAACCCACATAGATTTAGTATTTTTAATGCTTTTGTTTTTCTTGTGGGATTTGTGAAGGGAATGGAAGTTTTGGATGGAAGTAGGCTTTGGGATGGATATAGGTGGTTGGGATTCCTGAGATGTGGATGAGGATGCCTCATTTGACTTGCTAGCTATTTTCTTAGGAACCCAAACCATTTTGCTTTTGGGCTTTGCATTTGGAGGTAAGGGTTTTGATGGCTGTTTAGATGAACTTTGCTTTGATTTTGATTCTTTATGTCCTAAGGTATGAAGACCATTAGGATTTTTGGTAGGATTTTTAGCTTTATGGATAAAGGCATCAAACTTTTTTCTTTTGAATCCCATGGGGTGGGTGGAGTGGATGGAATGATTGGAAGCTGTATGCTTAAATGATGTGTGCTTTTGTTGGCCATGTTTAGGGATGTAGGGATACTTATGAATGAGAGGTATGTTAGGTGTCGGAAGCAACAGTGGCAAGGTGGATGGAGGGACATTGGGAGTTGGAAGGAGTGAGGTAAAGTGGATGGTGGAAGGTGTATGAACACATGCTTTTGACATTTATAGGATGATGGAGGTGGAATGGCGACATATGTTTTGGGGATATGATAGGGTTTGCGATGGAAAGTGGTAGACTTAGGAGGAGTGGAGGAAGTACCAACATCTTGAGTTTACTCACCTCGGGGTATGTAGCCAAGGCCGTATGAAGGAGGAGGAACATTGACATGGACGAGCTCCAAAATACCTTGTTCATGAAGGCCTAAGCCTTTACCTTGATAGTTCATATGTTGGAGTATGCGGCGGACAATGGGATTATGTGTAGGTGGAACACTAGACACAAATTCTTTATTGGATGGAGAAGGCGAGATAGCAGATAATGGTTGTTGGTGTTCTAAGAAAGAACATTCATGCATGAAGGTGGTAAGACCAAGGATATATGGTGGAGGAGAATCATTAGGATCGTGATTAGCATTGTGTTCACTAAGATCCAAGTTATTTGTTTGATCTTTTATGCTTACTTGGGGGACAAGTGTCTTATCATGACAAGTGGATGTTGTGGGATTATGGCTAGAGGAAGAGATTTCTTTTCTTTGAAGGAAGGCCATGAAACGGGGTGAATGCTGAAGTAGGTCAACAAGACTTTCATTGGATAAAGCATGTAGGTCTTGGGTGTCTTGTTCATGGATAGTTGTAGGGGTATTAATAGGATCAAGTGGCTCATGGATAGATTCATCATTATGGCTACCATCTTGATCATGGAAAAGATACATATTATGGATTGGTTGAATTTGGATAGCGTGCTCATGAATGGTTGTTGGGGGATGGATAGGATCAAGTGGCTCATGGATAGATTCATTATTATGGCTATCATCTTGATCATGGAAAAGATACATATTATGGATGGGTTGTATAAAAGTGATTTGATCTTGAGTTGGACTAGGGATGGATGTTTCCACATGCTTTAAGGTGTGCTCTTGACATATCTCTTGGTCTTCTTGAATGGAAGTGGAAGGCTCTTGGGTGGGCTTGTGGTCAACAACATGAGGGTGTGACGGACCTTGACTCTAGTGCATGGTAGAAGGCTCATTGAGAAGCTCAAGGGGTTGCAGATGACATGCAAGGGTTGTAGGATTTGACAATTCATGCGAAGAATCTTTGGTAAGGTCAAGGACCAGACTTTGGGGACATGGTTGACTCTCAGCTAGTAGTCCTTGGATCACATCCTTCGTAGGTGTATGGGAAGATGAATGAGGTAATGGAGGAGTGGATTTAGAGTTCTCCCTAGCTTTTCTTTTACTGTGTAAATCTAGAAAATATTGTTCCCAATTAAAATTTGAGGACCTAGATGGTGGTGTTGTTGTAGAACTGGTATGCTTTGGGATAGGTGTCTTAGAATATGGTGAAGGAGGACTAGTAGACGGGGTGATATATGATTTCCCTCTTGAAGTGGTGGTTTCCTTGTCAATAGTATCATTAAGATGGGAAAAGAAGGTATGGTTTTGGGACGAGGCATAGCTAGTATTGGCCTGTTCAGCTTGCAAGCTTGTCAATTCTTGTCGTAAGGCATCTATTTGTTGAAGAATTGCTATACACTCTTGGGGCGAGGGACCTAAGTTTATTTGCATTTGCAGAGATTGAAGTTTTTGATCAAGATATTCTAATTTGTTTGCCATTGACACAAGACTGGAAAAGCTTACTAGTTTGGATGTGCAAAAACAAATGCGTCAGAACAGAGTGCAAATGCGCTACAAATCGGATCAAATGCACCAGTCTGATATGTGCTTGGCTTGGCAATATTTAATGATCACACATGTACAATTATGAGTCACTCACACAAGACACATAAGCCACTTTGAATGTTGAATTTGAAGAATATGCTGATTAGTGAACAAGCACACATGGAAGACACATCAACAATTGGTTCTTAGTTAGGGCAACCGATGCTGCGGCACTACTCTCCGTTATGGAGTCTCCCAGCCTCAAAGGGTTGCGCCTATGAGGGTTTATGGGGAGGTTGGCCGTCGGTGTAACACAACAGCACTCGTTGCTTGAGGTTTTCACCCCAAGCACAATTTATTTTAAGTGGCTTGGAAGGGCTTGGCTTTAACCTGTTACCACTCAGGGTCATTCCCACTTGGACAAGCGTGCATCCAAGGGTAGGCCCCCCTAAAGGTTTGACAAAAAGAATGACAAGTCTGGCACTTTGATCACCCAATTAAGGGGAGAGCATAAGCCTGTTGTCATTTGCAAGCACAGAAAACACTTGTTAATCCAACCTAGTTAAAAGTAGAAAAACTGAATGAGTTAAGCTACTTGTGCACTCACACGATAGTTAACTTGAAAAGTGATTAATCATAGCATTGTTCATTTTCCCGTTTGTTAACTTTGAAAGTGATTAATCATAGCATTGTTCTTTTCTTGTTTGTTAACTTTGAAAGTGATTAATCATAGCATTGTTCTTTTCCTATTTGCTGAAGATAGCAGTGATTAAACTAGAAAATAAATCCACAATGCAAGATAGCAATTAGTTCCAATTACTTTCTTCCTAATTAGGGACTATGTGTAGTTTTTGTAATGAAATGCAATTGATTACTTCTCCCCTAGTTAGGCTAGATGAACTAAGCAAAATAACTAGATGAACTAATACAGCCACTACTCCTGCAAAAACTGACGTTAGTTTCAACATGCAAAAATTAGAATCTGTACAATAGAAAAGCAGGACACAGATGCGCAACACTGCCACCTGAATGCATAGAAATAGGGAGTGTATGCGTCTTTTAAATAAATGCGCAAAGACAGAGAACGAATGCGCAAGACTCAGAGGCACAGGGGCACTAAAAGCATATGCGCAAATCTGTGAGGTATATGCGCAATCGTGGGAATCAAATGCACAAGACTGGCATATGCACAAATCTGTGAGGTATATGCGCAATTCTGGGAATCAAATGCACAAAACTGGCATATGCATGAATCTGTGAGGTATATGTGCAATTCTAGGAATCAAATGCACAAGACTGGTATATGCATGAATCTATGAGGTATATGCGCAATTCTGGGAATCAAATGCACAAGACTAGCATATGCACAAATATGTGAGGTATATGCGCAACTCTGGGAATCAAATGCACAAGACTGGCATATGCACGAATCTGTGAGGTATATGCGCAACTCTAGGAATCAAATGCGCAAGACTGGCATATGCACAAATCTGTGAGGTATATGCGCAATTCTGGGAATCAAATGCGCAAGACTGGCATATGCACAAATCTGTGAGGTATATGCGCAACTCTGGGAATCAAATGCACAAGACTGGCATATGCATGAATCTGTGAGGTATATGCGCAAATCTAGGAATCAAATGCACAAGACTGGCATATGCACAAGTCTGTGAGGTATATGCGCAACTCTGGGAATCAAATGCGCAAGACTGTTGTTGGCAATCTGTTCTTCATCTGTTCTTCACCTGCATGGACCTGCAACTAAAAACACTCACTTTTTTTATTAGTAAAGGGGCAAGGGCCCCACGGTGGGTGCCGAAATGTGAGGGGGAGAATGAGAGTTAGTTTCAAATGAATAAAAACACAACAAAAACCCAAACATCAATAGAATGTGAAGATAAAGAGGAATCAAACCAAACAAGTAGAAATACTTACAAAACCCATTTACCTATCATTTTCCATTGTTGCCTATCTTGCTTTGATCTTGATTGAAGCCCTCAGAAGCTCTTTTTAGCTTGCTTGCTTGTTTGAAGATGCCAAAGGAAGAATGGCTATTGATACCTTGTGTGATTGAAGATGAGCTTCAATACACAATAATGGAGGATACTTGGAAAGTGGAATGAGAGAAATTTGAGTATAGATTTGATGCAATAATGAATCCTCTAAAATGGCTTAGAAGAGGGTTTTATTTATAGATTTCTTGAAAAAGAAATGGAGGGCGAGGATCACCAGATGAGATCAATGGCTAGGAATAAAAGTGAATCTTTAATTCATAATGGGTGAATTAAAAATCTTTTATTTGAAAATTGTGGATTATGACAATTGAATTAAATATTCAATTAGAGGATAGGAGTGGGCAACATTGAATTAAATATTCAATTGGAGGATAGGAGTGGGGAACATTGAATTAAATATTCAATGGTGGAAGATAGTGGATTATGACAATTGAATTAAATATTCAATTGGTGAAGGAGAGTGGGGAACATTGAATAAAATATTCAATTTGTGAAGGCTAGTGGGGAACATTGAGTAAAATATTCAATTTGTGGAGGATAATTGATTTTAAGATTTATTTTGGAAAATGGAGGAAATTGGCTAATTAAATATTAAGAATATTTAATTATATGTGCAACATGGTGAGGTGGAAGAGATGAGGTGGATTGATGAGATGGATTGGTGAGGTGGATTGGTGAGGTGGATTTATGGAATTTAGGACTTAGGATAGAGGAATTTATGATTAATTAAATAATGTAGAATTATTTAATTATGTGAGACATTAGAAGAATTTAGGGAATTTAATTAAATAAATTGATTTTATTTAATTATGGGATAATGAAACAATCAAATAAATTTTGAATATTTATTTAATTGACAGAAGAAAGTAAGAATTAAGATAAATATTAAAATATTTACTTAATTTGACCCGAGCCAATTTTAGGTGTATACAACAACCAACATGGCCTTCACTCGAAGGAAGGGGCCTTCCTTCAAAGGCACCTACTAGAATTATTTTGGCACCTTCAATTTTTCTTCGTCCACAAAAGTGTAACCCACTATTGCGGGTTGACCCAGTGGTTGATATGGAAAATTCAATCACAAGTTTAACAACTAATCAAGTCTTTTCTTAATCTCATCCAATCAATGATTGATGTTGGTCATATCAACCTAGATGTTGTGCACTCTATACTTAGGCTATCTCACTACATGATCTATCAAAGAAAACCTTGGAATAAAAGATCCCTCGATTCCCATTTTTGGCTCCACATCCTCTTTGTTAGGAGTTTTTTCTTTTATCTATGCATTCTTACCTTAGCCTCTAGTTTGTGGCCCCATCATAATGCCTCAAAATACTTTTTCCAATAACATCCAAAATAAATTCATTAAACTAAAACTTTTCCTATAACTTACCTCTACCTAGAACTCACTTTCTAAAACATCTCCAAGAAATTTGCTTATTTACATCCTTGTGAGTAAATCTAATCGAATCCCTAATTTTGTAACAAATCCTTCAGTTCTACTTCAAATGGCCTTGAATTTGGACTATAGTAGATTTAGTATGTCTTTGATCATGTAGTGCCCCTCATTTTTGCTCTTTGTTAGACTGATAGTTGTTCTATTTGATCTAGACAATATGACATTTTGTTGATGATGGATTTACTATTATGATGTTAGTTGGTGATACTTTGTTGATGTTAGACCTACCGCTATGATGACATTTGATGATATTTTGGTGGTACTGTTATTTACTTGGGTTATGCATATGTTATGACAGCTTTATGGACATATTAGATGATGGGAATTAATTAAATTTTGAGTTTTATGTGTTTATCTGATTATGGTGCTAATATTGTTATTTGGTAATTACACGTATTTGATCATTATGTAACTAATTGTTCTAGCTTGTTGTTAAGCAACTAAAGGTTATGCGTGATGTGTTGGTGAAAGGGACAGCGTCGCATTACTCATGCGTGAGTACCTTGTTATGCTATGATTTCCTTTCACGATGTGTTTGACCATATGATTATATATCTTTATGTTTGATTGTTCTTGTTTGCTACAGGTTGCAGGTATCAGGCATCGACTCCACCTGAACTGACAGGTCTGAGTGTGCCTTAACACCAATGGAAATTGTTGAATGTAGATAATGTAAGGTCCCCTAGTTTAGTCACCATCCTTGAAGGATGTGTATCCATTATTGTATCTGGTCAGTAAGGTCGGTATGGGTATGATTGTAAGTCACCACGTTTGATCGTGTGTAGTCGCCAGGTATTGTTCAGCATGTGGTTTATTAAGTTGTAATTGTGTGATTATTATTTTGGTTAATTGCTTCATTCAAATAGAAATTATTAGTTTTGAGGGCACTTTGATAAATAAATAATAATTATAATAAGGTAAATAAAGTGTTTTAAAATGGGAATATAATTGATGATATTAATATGAAAAAAAAAAAATTTAAACAAGTAATATTTTGTTAAGTGTCCATTAAAATAAATTTATTATTTTTGTGTGTCATAAAATATACTATATTAGATTAGTAAATAATGATAATTATGAGTTGTCATTTATAGTAAATACTAAATAAATAAAAATAGAAAGAAATCTTCTGTTAGGGTAACCATAGATGAGGGCTGGTGTCTAGTGAGAGACTGTCAGGATAACCCATGTTAGGACCATGCGATGACACTTTTCCCTATTGCAGCTTAGCACTCCCTTATTGTGTTCTCCCCTTTTTTTGTGTGACTACCTTTGGAAGTGATGTTTGAGCTTGTGATGTTCTTATTGACTGTGTTGTATTGGAGTCCTATGTAGTCCTTACATCTATTAGCTTATTGTCTTTTTGACTGATTGTTGTTGTGGGACCTTATTGTTATCTCCTAGCACGTGGGGTGGACCTTAGGGTTCCACATGGTTGGGTGGTTGTGCTTTTACCTCCATTAGTTTTCCTGCTATTGATCGTGTGTGAGAAGGATGTATTGCTTGTAGTAGATTTCAGATCTTGATCTAGCTCAAGGAGACAAATATTTATGTTCTTGTCTTGTAGAATCATGTACTATTGTCTTGATGTATGTACTCCAATGTAATCAAAAAAGCGATATTGTAAACAATGTAATTGTGTACTATCATGTAAAGGAAATTGTTTATGTACCTATAATCCTATACAAGATCTTGATGTTTACTTATCTAATGATATATTATGAAAGAAATGTATATGTTTATCCATTTGGTACAATTAGATTTAGAATGAACTAAGGTTGTTAGTTAATTTATGATGTTGGTTAGATCTTGTTAATAGTTGTCAGTAATGTAGTTGTGGAACCCTAGAGGATAAAGCTTGGATAAAGCTTAACTTAGATGTTATGATTAAATATGATTTACATTTTGTTGTTATTTCTTTCTTTAAAAAAAAATTGTCCTTTTGTATAACATAGTTGAGCTGTTCTCTAGGGTTTCGTGGTGGGGCGTTACATTTGGTATCAGAGCCAGGTTTATACATTAGGTACTCTAGCTTTTTTACGAGCCCATTATGTTGTCCTAGTTGCTTAGATTCTGGAGATTATGTTTTCCTTTTTTGTCATCCTCACCTAACAACCTGAGGTTGTCCTTTGGTGGTGTTTGTGTAGGAAGATGCCTAGAGGTTGAGATCGAGATCGAGGTCGAGGTAGGGGATGCGGGAGAGGTGATGACGGTAGCCCTCCTCCTAGTTTCCCTTGTGAGAGTGCTCAGGAAGGTGGGGGTCAGAATATAGAGAATCAGGGTCAGCCTAAGAGAGCTCAGTTGCGTCATCTGCTTGAGGAGGTCCTTGCTCTCCTAGGCCCTAGACAGGAGGTTGATCAGCCAGAGGAGAAGAAAAGAGATAGGTCTCCTAGGAGGAGAGAGATTACAAGAGCAGAAGGCTATCTTAGCAGGTCACATGAGAGACCTCTTGAGGGCACATCCTCTCACTTTTAATGGTTCTGGTAGTGGTTTGGAGGCAGAGACTTGGTTGTTAGATTTGGGTAGGTGTTTTACCATGCATCTGTATGGTAGTAACACCAAGGCGAGATGTGCCATCTTGCACCTTAGAGGTTTTACTTCTACATGGTGGCAATTGGAGGAGCAGAAGTTACATTTGGATATTGGTATAGTTTCTTGGGAATTGTTTTTTGAGAGGTTTAGAGCTCGTTTCCTGTCAGATCATTGGAAGCAACGATGTACTGACAAGTTTCATGAGTTGAGACAAATGGCTATGTCGGTGGAGCACTATGAGCGTAGGTTCTATGAGCTTAAGAAGTACGCAGGTATTGGCCATGTTGGTTCAACATTTCATTAGGGGCTTGAATGCCCATATCAGCGGAGGAGTTCATGTTTTTGAGCCTAAGACCATGAAAGTGGCAGTTGAGAAGGCCCATTTGGTAGAGGAGAATTTGGCCATGGCTCTTGGAGGCCATATAGGTGTGCAAATTGGTAGTGCACCTTTGACAAGGTTTGGGTCTCGTGGTGGTTAGTCTCAGGCAGCAGGTTCTTCTAGAGGCCATCATGCACCCACTAAGGGTGAGCAACAACAGCAGTATTCTTAGTCAAAACCAAAGAATTCTTAGTCTCAGCAAGGTGGCAGGTTTTAATCTAGGAAAAATTAGAATTGGCAGCAAAACAAGCATAATTGTTCTGATCAGCTAGCCCAGAGCACTCAGTCTACAATTAGTAGAGGTAGTTTCCAGCAGACCAATGCATTCTTAGGTGGCGGAGAATATGGCAGAGGCTGGCAGCTTCAAAGCTAACAATGGGTGATGTAGGCCATATAGCCAGGCAATGTCCACAAAAGAATGCTGCAGGATTTAGGCAGAGGCTGGCAACTTTAGAATCGACTGTGGGTGATGCAGGCAGTGTCATAGGGTGTTTGCAGCAGTTGATAACCACCAAGAAGAGCATCAAGGCATAGTTGTGGAGACTACATGTGTGTTGCAAGGTATTGGTATTTCCATTCTTTTTGACTCTGGTGCTTTTGATTCTTTCATTTCTCCTTCTTTAGTGAAGTGTTGTGGATTGGTGGCAGCAAAGTAGGATGTTAGGTGGCAGGTCAAATTGGCCTCTGGAGCTAGAATAGCAGTAGAATCCCTTGTGTATGGTTACAGTTTGAGGATTGGTTCTCTCTTTACCACAGTGGATCTCTGCATCATACCCCTAGGATCTTATGATATAATGTTGGGTATGAATTTGTTGGATGCTCATCGAGCAGTGATAGATTGCCGGCGTAAGTCAGTGTAGTGTTTGGATGATTCTGGCAGTGAGGTGGAGGTAGTTGGCATTCAAAGGCCCATCTCCTTGCGTATGATTTCTACCATGAAGCTAAAGAGATGTATGCATCAAGGTTGCCAGTTGTTTGCCATGACAGTTAATGATTTGGAGTTAGGGGACAGTCAAGAGACATCCCTTGATGATCATCCTATCCTTAAGGAGTATGCAAATATCTTTCCCAGTGAGATTTTGGGGATGCCACCTAAGTGTGACATTGATTTCAAGATAAATCTTGTTCCTTGAGCAGAACCACTATCACGAGCTTCATATCGGATGATCACTCAGGAGCTTAAGGAGCTTTGGTTATAGTTAGAGGAGTTGTTAGCAAAGGGGTTAGTTCGTCCTAGTGTCTCTCCTTGGGGAGCACCTGTTATTTTTTTGAAGAAAAAGGATAGATCCCTTCGGTTGTGTATTGACTATTAGCAGCTGAATAAGGTGACTGTGTAGAATAGATATCGCTTGCCACGAATTGATGACCTCTTTGATTAGATTAAGGGGACTAAGGTGTTTTCAAAGATTAACTTAAAGTTAGGGTATCATCAACTACGTATTTTTGAGGCAGACATTCATAAGACTACATTTTACACTCGCTATGGGCACTATGAGTTCACTATTGTGCCATTCGGTTTGACGAATGCACCTTCTATGTTTATGAGCCTGATGAATGGTGTATTTCGCACCTATCTCGACAGATTTGTCCTTGTGTTCTTGGATGACATATTGATTTATTCAAGGACTATGGAGGAGCACGAGGAGCATTTGCGGTAGGTTTTGTAGTGTTTGAGAGAGAATCAACTATATGCAAATTTGGCAAAGTGTGAATTCTTTTAGATAGAGGTGAGATATTTGGGACATGTTATTTCTGGTGAGGGCATTGCCGTGGATCCTTCAAAGATCCAAGCCATCATGGATTGGCCTGTGCCCACTAATATTTCAGAGGTTCACAGTTTTTTGTGTTTAGCAGGTTATTATTAACAGTTTGTGCAGGGTTTTTTGAGGATAGCTCACCCTATCACTTGTCTTCAGAGGAAAGGGAAGAAGTTTATTTGGTTGAAGTAGTGTCAGGTAGCCTTTCAGACTCTCAAGGAGTGGTTGACTAGTGCACCTATTTTGGCAGTTCCTGACCCTACCGAAGACTTTGTGGTGTGTACCGATGCATCTTTGGAGGGTCTACAAGGAATTCTGATGCATGATGGTCATGTGATAGCCTATAAGTCTCGTAAACTTAAGGATCACGAGTTGAACTATCCCACGCATGATCTAGAGTTATCCACTGTCATGAATGCCTTGGTGAGATGGAGGCATTTTCTGTTGGGGCATTAGTTTGAGTTGTATAGTGATCACTGCAACGCAGCCAAACTTGAATGTTAGGTAGAGGCGGTGGATGGAGTTCTTGTTGGAGTATGATTTTAAGGTGAAGTATATCCAGGGTAAGGAGAATGTTGTGGCAGATGCTCTTAGTCAGTGGAGGCATGAGCTTTCAGCAGTCACTCTTGGAGTGGATTTGAGAGGTCAGATTCTTGTCGCACTTCATACTGATAGCTGGTATCAGGAAGTGAAGTCAAAAGTTGAGTCAGGCAGACCCTTGGAGGGTAGATTTTTCAGTTACTCTCTTGAGTTGGATGGTCTCTTGCGGCACTTGGGTCACATCTATGTTCCCATTTTAGAGGGTCTTCATACTCTAATTATGTCATAGGTGCATCGAGTACCCTACTCAATACATCAGGTGTCAAGAAGATGCACGCAAACCTCCATTAGTTGTATTTTTGGGTCAGAATGAAGAGGGATATTGCTGATTTTGTCTTGAGGTGTTTAGAGTGTCAGAGGGTTAAGGAAGAACATCAGCATCTCGCAGGTCTTCTTTAGCCGCATCTTGTTCTAGAATGGAAATGGGACATTATTTATTTAGACTTTATAGTTGGCTTGCTTGTATCCTCTCATTGTCATGATGCCATTATGGTCACTGTGGACAGGTTGACTAAAGTAGCACACTTCTCTCCTATTCAATCTTCATATAATTCTTCTTTTGTGGCCAGAATTTTCATGGAGGACATAGTTAGATTGCATGGGATTCCTTGTAGGACCATTCCGATAGGGATCCAGTGTTTACTTCAGCTCTTTGGACGTCCTTACAACATGCATTGGGGACTCAGTTGAACTTGATTTTAGCTTACCATCTGGAGACTGATGGGCAGCCAAGAGGGTTAATCAGGTCCTCGAGGATATGCTCAGGATGTATGTCATGGATTAGTAGACCTACTGGGAGGATTATTTGTAGTTGGTGGAGTTTGTGTACAATAATGGGTATCATAGTTCTATTGGTATGTCTCCTTTTCAGGCTTTCTATGGTCGTCCTTGTCAGACCCCACTAAGTTGGGATCGTCTTGAGGATAGATTTCTCCTAGGACTGGAGATGCTCCGAGAGATGGAGCAGCAGGTTGATCATATTAGAGAGCATTTGGTGGTAGCATAGGACAGGCAGAAGAAATATGCAAATGTCCATAGGGTTGATCGCCAGTTTTTGGTTGGAGACTGGGTGTTTTTGTGGGTGCATCCGTAAAAGGGTCTAATCTGTTATGGAAAAGGCTCTAAGCTTACTCCACATTTTGTTGGGCCATTCGAGGTTCTAGAGAGGATCGGTCCTATTGCATACCATCTTGCTTTGCCACCCAGTTTGTCATGCATCCATGATGTATTTCATGTTTCTATTCTCAGGCCATATTATCCAAATATTACTCATGTTCTTAACTAGAATGCTTTACAAGAAGAGGACGGGTAGCTGGCTCTGGAGCCCGTAGGCATTTTACAGCATAGGAGACTTGCCCTCGGAGCAAAGACGTGGAGCAGGTAAGGGTCCATTGTGATCCTAATGATAAGTCTTCAGCTACCTAGGAGGATGCATCCCAGATGTGAGAGTTATATCCATACTTGTTCATAGGCTTCCGAGAGTAAGCTTGATCCTAGGGGGAGGATGTAGTGCCCCTCATTTTTGCTCTCTGTTAGACTGATAGTTGTTCTATTTGATCTAGACATTATGACATTTTGTTGATGATGGATTTATTGTTATGATGTTAGTTGATGATACTTTGTTGATGTTAGACTTACCGCTATGATGACATTTGATGATATTTTGGTGGTACTATTATTTACTTAGGTTATGCATATGTTATGATAGCTTTATGGACATATTAGATGATGGGAATTAATTTAATTTTGAGTTTTATGTGTTTATCTGATTATGGTGCTGATGTTGTTATTTGGTAATTGCACATATTTGATCATTATGCAACTGATTGTTCTAGCTTGTTGTTAAGCAACTGAATGTTATGCGTGATGTGGTTACTGCTTGATGTGTTGGAGAAAGGGACAACGTCGTATTACTCATGCGTGAGTACCCTATTACATTGTGATTTCCTTTCATAATCTGTTTGATTGTATGATTATATATCTATATGTTTGATCATTCTTGTTTGTTGCAGGTTGCCGGTATCAGACATCGACTCCACATGAACTGACGGGTATAAGTGTGCCTTAACACCAATGGAAATTATTGAACGGAGATAACATAAGGTCCCCTAGTTTAGTCACCATCCTTGAAAAGGATGTGTATCCAATATTGTATCCGGTCAGTAAGGTCGGTATGGGTATGATTGCAAGTCACTGCATTCGATCGTGTGTAGTCGCCAGGTATTGTTCAGCATGTGGTTTATTAGGTTGTAATTGTGTGATTATTATTTTGGTTAATTGCGTCATTAAAATAGAAATCATTAGTCTTGAGGGAACTTTGATAAATAAATAATAATTATAATAAGGTAAATAAAGTGTTTTAAAATGGGAATATAATTGATGATATTAATATGAAAAAAAAAATTAAACAAGTAATATTTTGTTAAGTGTCCATTAAAATAAATTTATTATTTTGTGTGTCATAAAATATACTATATTGTAATCAAAGATTAGTAAATAATAATAATTATGAGTTGTTATTTATAGTAAATACTAAATAAATAAAAATAGAAAGAAATCTTCTATCAGCGTAACCATAAATGGGGGCCAACGTCTAGTGAGAGACTGTTAGGGTAACCCATGTTAGGACCATGCAATAACACTCTTCCCTACTGTAGGCTAGTACTCCCTAATTTTGTTCTTCCCTTTTGTTGTGTGACTGCCTCTAGAAGTGATGTTTGAGTTACTTGTGATGTTCTTATTGACTGTGTTGTATTGGAGTCCTGTGTAGTCCTTGCATCTATTAGCTTATTGTCTTTTTGACTGATTGTTGTTGTGGGACCTTATTGTTATCTCCTAGCATGGGGGTGGACCTTACGGTTCCACATGGTTGGGTGGTTGTGCTTTTACCTCCATTGGTTTTCTTGCTATTGATTATGTGCGAGAAGGATGTATTGCTTATAGTAGATTTCAGATCTTGATCTAGCTCGAGGAGACATATATTTATGTTCTTGTCTTGTAGAATCATGTACTATTGTCTTGATGTATGTACTCCAATGTAATTAGAAAAGTGATATTGTAAACAATGTAATTGTGTACTCTCATGTAAAGGAAACTGTTTATGTACCTGTAATCCTATACAACATCTTGATGTTTACTTATCTAATGAAATATTATGAAATAAATGTATATGTTTATTCATTTGGTAAAATTAGATTTAGAATGAACTAAGGTTGTTAGTTAATTTATGATGTTGGTTAGATCTTGTTAATAGTTGTCAGTAATGCAGCTGTGGAACCCTAGAGGATAAAGCTTAACTTAGATGTTATGATTAAATATGATTTATATTTTGTTGTTATTTCTTTCTTTAATTATTTTTTTGTCCTTTTGTATAGCATAGTTGAGCTGTTCTCTAGGGTTTCGTGGTGGGGTGTTACAGATCAATGCTCCAATGTTTAGAAAAAATGTCAAATTAAAAGAGATATCTACTTCAAATCTAACCTCCT
The DNA here is from genome assembly GCA_027924645.1 of Cunninghamia lanceolata. NCBI lineage: Eukaryota > Viridiplantae > Streptophyta > Pinopsida > Cupressales > Cupressaceae > Cunninghamia > Cunninghamia lanceolata. The sequence continues at coordinate 5,200,853 of BSBN01000918.1, read as the reverse complement.
AAATAAAATAAAAATTGCCTCATTTCTTTCTTTCTAGATGCCAAGATCTTGCTCTGCTACCGCTTTTAATGACATAACTTGCACAAGAGAAGAATATAATAAGAAATATGCTACAAATAACTAATAATAATAAGCCACTTTAAGGGGACTACCTCCAAAAGTAAGCCACTTTGATGGGGCTGCCTCCAATATTCTTCAATAAGAATAAAATAAACAAGATGATAATAATAAACTTACCACTAACTTCTATATTTACCATATGTATGCCATGGATGTCACCTAGGCTAACCTAACTACCTATATAAGACTATATAAATGACCATATAATTTAATTAAGGGTTATGCTTTCCACAAGCCATCTACACATATCCCCGTGCACACTTAAAGGGTAATTGTGTAGCACATTATGTAATCTTTCCCATTGAACTCTATTTGCCTTGAGTTTGGAGATTCCTATAGTTACTAATTTGATGCATTCTACCTAGTAGAGTTGATGTTGGATATAATAGCATATCCTTGTGTAGTGTTATGAGTGTGGTAGGGACAAGGTAGGGATAAGATGTTTCATAAAAATAATAAAAAAGAATTATGATAGCTTCTCAGATAAGTGCACAAAGTTAGGGGGCCATAAAGTGGCCAAATAAATTTTAAAACAAAATATGACATAATGTTACTAGTGCATTATAACATGATCATGTTATAAATGTCTTAAAAAAACAAAAAGCTTAGTATGCACTTTATTTTTTGAATTTATAATGCATGTAGGTTATAATGCATTTGTGTTATAACACACGTGTTTCATTTGAACTTACTGTGGAATCCCACCCTTAGACTTGGGTTTGGCTTGGATATTCGAGCCAAAAAGTTAGATCTGCATGTAAGTTGTCCAAAGACATGTTTGACATAGAAGATTAAAAAATAAGCAAATGTCAAGTGTACTCTCCATCAGGTTTGCACATTTTAAGAAATTATTCTAAAAAAAGTCATGATGACATCAAGTGTAATGCCCCGCCATGCAACCCTAGAGATAAGTTCAACTAAAGCAATAAAAAGATGGATTTTTTTTTTAAATAGAAGTAATGATAACAAAACATAACATAGTTTATAATCAACAAGTTAAACTAACATCTCTAGGGATTACATAGCTGCATTATTGCAACTTAACAATAATCAACAACATACATGATTTGATCAATCAAATGAATCAAACTAAAATTTTAGGTTACAACATCATATGAATATATCAACATTTTTGCAACCAAGATTACAAGTGCAGAATAGTTTATCTGACAAGAGGAATTACATAATTTCAATGATACAAAATCTCTCTTTCTAGATACATCAATTACATAAGGATTTCTTATGATACAAAAGATCTAAATACAAATAGTACAAATGTGTGTCTTTGATATAGGTGCAAAACTAGAATCAAGAGAGATACATCTTCTTTACACACGAGCCACGATGCTAGAAAACTAATGGAATAAAGCACAACCACTTGACCATGTGGAACCATGAGGTCTACCCCCCATACTAGGAGATAACAATGAGGTCCCACAAAGACAACTGTCAAAATACAAAAGGCTAACAGATGCAATAACTACACATGACTCCAATACAACCTTGGTCAATATGAACATCACAAGCAACTCAAACAACACTTTCACACTTAACATGCAATTCCAGAGGCACTCACACAACCAAAGGAGGACAATACAACTTGGGAGTGCTAGACTGCAATAGGGAGGAGTGTCATCACATAGCTTGTCATGGGTTATCCTAGCAGGTCTTCCTAGGCACTGGCCCCCATCCTAGGTTATCCTGGTAGCCTCTCCCAACCGTCGGCCCCCATACAAACTCATGTGGAACCAACATACCTTTCATGAGGACAAGGCATTTGATTTTCCATTCCAGACCTTCTCATCTCATCTCAAGCCTAAACGAGCACTTGAGCCATGAGTGAGGCATACTTTATCTTGATTAATGTGATTAACTACCCAACCCCTTAATTTATTAATTAGGTTATCACTTGATTACCAACTTCCAATGGGTTATCCTAGCTAGCCACTTCGGGCCCCGTCCCCACATTGAAAGCCACTCCCCTATCTGCATCTAGAAAACCCTATCCATCAAGCAAGACTTTTACCAACTTAACTACAAGTGCTCAAATACAATGCAAGGCATTTACCTTCTTGCATAATCAATATAATCAGGTGTATAGGTACACTGAGCAAGGCACAACCATATTGCACAAGTAACATTCCAACATGAATAAGAAACCATATTTCAAGAATACATTTCATTCAACTCACAAGATGCACACATAGCCAACCCCCACACAATCACACCCTCCTAGGCCTTTGGAAACCACTTTCCCCAAATAACACAACACATGACACCATTAAAATGCAATGGTCACACATCACAATCACTTCCAAAACACATCATAAACCAAGATCCCTTATCAATACTTCAATAACAAAACCACAAATGTAACATATGATCTGATGCACTAATAATGGTCTTAAAGAATGTAACATTATTCTAAGCATGATCAATCATCTAACAACATAAGGTAACTCTATCCCAACAATGCAGAACAATAATAACTTGAGGGGTTACCAATTATTCTATAAAAGAAAATTTAGTCAAACAAGATACTACCTGTTATTAGACTAAACCACTTTCTACACTGATGTGGATCTTATTAAAATTCTAGGCAACTTTGTGATTTCTATTCAAAATAATTGTATAAGAAAAACATAAAGGATCATAAAGTAGATTAATACCGATCATCCATTTAAATCTTTAGAAAGTATATGAGTTAAATGCTAAACGTTTTATATCATATCAAACCTAACCTCCACTTACTCACCCAATTTCATAACTAAGCACAATCTTTAATTTAAGTCATAAATAATATTAGACTCCATTATAGGTTGAGAGAGTTAGATTTCACCTTTGGTTTTTAAGTTTATGTTCAGATCTAAGGTGTTGTTTTGAAAAACGTGTTTAATTGTGAGGCTAAGCAAAAAACATGAAAAATGAAAGTGCCTAGAAATCAAATTTGACAATGACCCAGTTGAGATATGGGCATTTCTACTTGGAATCCACCTTTGGTTTTTGTTTATAGCATGAGAATAAAGAGCGATTTCAAAAAATGTTTTTCCAGCAGGTGGCACAAATTTGACCAAAAAATAAAAGTGCCCAGAATTAAAATCAGAGCTCAACCCAGTTTGGATTTGGCCATTCCTAGTTGGAAACCAAGGTCAGAGCTTCATTTATGAAAGAAGATAAAGTGTTGGGTAAGAAATAGTGTGTTTTTGTCTAATTTTCAAATGCAAAAGAATGGCTGAAAAGAGGAATTTAAAAGGCAGTTTTGCCAACCATAATGCAATCAACTAAGATTCCACAATGAATTTCTATCCAAACATAAGTATTCAACTAGAAATTTCAAGAAATATAATGGGAAAATACCTTAAATCTGCCCTAGTCTGGAAATAAGGAAAATCTCTTCCCACCGTGACCTATGAGTATCCAAATTTGAACAGCAAGAAGACAATGGAATTCTGCAACCAATTAGTCTCTGCCCACAAAATCTCTGCAAGAATCTCCCCCAAATACTTCATCTGCCAAAACTCTCCCTAAAAATTTCCACATAACCCCCTTCAAATATCCCCACTATCATAAAAAATAGTCAATGACAATAATTTCCAACTCATAACTCTCCCATTACTGAAAACCACTTTCTCAAAAAAAAAATGCATTCATTAATCACCTCCAGCCAATTCTCCAATCTAATTAATTATTATTCACTTATCAAACAATTCACCAAATATTATTAATTCGAGAATATAAAATAATGTCTTAAATAGTTACACAAAAGAATGTTTATTCACATAAATAAATATTAAATATTTATAATTTATTTATTATTATTATTATTACTATTATCTATTTTATTAATTTAATTTTTAACAAATACTTACTATACCTAAAAATTAATATTTTTTTATTTAACAAAATAGATTAATAATTTATGTTAAATGAACCAATAGACCATACTAATCTACTCAGATACTACACCCAATCATTTTCCAAAAACAACATACCAAAGAATAATAGAGACTCACAGTCATGCACCAACGACCAAACTGACAAAACTCAGGACTAAGAACTCATCCTCATTGAGAATGATGTCAACTAAGGGACCTCATGTCATCTCCATTCCACAACTTCCATTGGTATGAAGGCATGCTCAGACCTGCCAATTCAGGTGCAGTCGATGCCTGGTACCTGCAACTTGTAGCAAACAAAAGTGTCGAATACAAACATATATATAATCATCTAAACAGACACAGTGACAAAGAATCGCAGTGTAGTAGGGTACTCATTATGAGTAATACTACACTATCCCATCACAAAACACATCACAAATATCCACATTAAACAAGTTCATTAGTAACTGAGCACATAATCATATAGTCACATAAATCACGTAGTAAAACTAATCTACATAATCAATTAACCATAACTGATCACAACATAAGCATAATGTACTAATCATAAAGTATCAACAGTGTCATCAGAGTAAACATCAATGAGTGTCATCAACTACATCATAACAATGAGCCTACCATCAACATGTCTATCATACCTTAAGTATTCCAAGTATTTTACCTTCTTCATGCTCCTTAGCCCAACCACCTGCTCATCCAAGGTGAGAATGGAGGGGCACTACATCAAGCTCTCTCTTACCTTTCTAAACATGTATTTTTTCTACAATTCAAATACATTAAGTTTTGATCTTTAATTACTTTTTCTATTATCTTCATTTTTTTCAAAAACCCATGTATAGCTTTTTTGACATATCATTTTTATCTGCTTATTAAAATTTGAAACAAATTACTCTTTTATATACTAGATTCCATTCTATACACATTCAAAAAATAATTGATTTTTGATTAGTTTTCTAAAAATTAAGGGGGGAGAACACTCAATTTTTTAATTTTAAGGATGTGTCCACTTCAAATGAAAATTAGTAAAAAATACTATATTCATTAAAAATTAATAAAAACTATAGCATAAACTATGTTATGTTAACTAACTTTCCACTAAAGGGATTTAAAAAGTACTTTTAAAGATTTAACATTTTAAGTGGAACACACCTAACACTATGTTATATTTTTTTGACAAAAATATGACAAGTTTATGTGCTCTCCCTATTTGACCCTCCTAATCTCCACCATTTAAAAAAAAGTAGTTTAAAAACTAAATTCCAAGCACTATTAATCTTGTTCTCATCACATCTTAAAACTTTAAGTGTGTATATCTTGAATTGTCACACCCCATTTTTGGTATTTATTTATAACATATTACTGTGTGGATTTAATATTCATATTTTGAGACAAATGATATTTTGTTATCTTGATAGAATATTCATGATATGGAAATTAATTTTATGTAGTTGATATTTACTAACATTGTGATTATGATTTATTTTCCTAATGAACTAACTACTATCTGGTGGATAGGAGGTGGATGCAAGATGACCTTTTTATCCACCCACGTGGAAAGGGAGAGTATCATTAGGGAGAGGATGATACATGATGACAAGTTGGCAGTTGAACCAAATTAATCAAGAATCTCACACGCTTTTGCTTGATACATTCTTAGGAGCATGTTAGGTGTTGTCGTAGAGAGTCATAATGGTTTATTTTTATTAGTTGATTTGATATTTTAAGAGTCAATTATTATTAATGTTATTATTTGAAAAACATAATATAGTTGTGATATATTTGTGGGGCAGACACTCATAAGCATAATATCATTATAGTTGATTTGATTATAAATTTAATATTATTTTATGAGTATGATCTTATTTCAAATTTATTACTGATAATGGAAACCCTATGATATTAAGTATTTTCCTATTTTATTTCCCTGTGTGTGGTAATCACTACTAAATGAGAATATGGGGCCATTAAGGCGTACATATGGTGGTGGAGGCTAAAAATAGCCAATGGTAACGGGGGGAAATAAGTAATGAGGAGGTGGCGTTAAAACATTCGTTCATTTTCCTTTCTTAGGCTGCAAGTTAGTCTGCAAGAAGAGACTCATTTTTAAATAGGTAACATTTTGTATAATCCCTATTTTGATCTAAGAATTGGAAGGGCTTAGTTCTAGTAATGTCACATTGCTTTAGAGGAGAAAATTGGTCAGTGTGAAGACAAAGTAGGCTGCAGGTGAATATACAAATATGTATACCTTAGTTGATTTTTCCATACCATAATATTTCCATTATATTTTGTCTGATTAGACAATGGATACATAGCATACTATATCTGTATTTTGCATATGTCAATTTAGTTATCAAACTGGTGTAATATATTCTTTGGTTATATCAAGTTATTAATATTTATACTATGGTATTACATTGTATATGACTACTAAGTCATGGAGCCTTGAGCTCACCTTATCTTAGGCCATAAGGTTACTAAATGTTATTTATAGAAAAAATATTATGCTGAGATTTCAGTGAGTTATGGCTAAAGGCCACGAGAGGCTCACAGTCATGTGTCATGTATCATAGAGAGTTGTGGCTTTGAATCCATAAAAGAACCTTGCAATCCTTGGCCACAATTGTATGTTATCACTCTCTCATATTGTTATCTTTCATGTCATTCAATCTTCTCTCTGTAGATGTTATTGTTACCATTTTTTAAGAGTTGCCAAACCATGTGAGTGGTCATTGTAAACATTTCCTAGTTTGTTTGGAGAATTATTAACTACTATTAATTCAATGCTCATGCATATTGATTTCCACCAGGGTAAATGCACAAACATGAGTCCACTTTTCGTGGAAGTTTTCAGAGCAAGAAAATATTTGTTTAGAATGGGCACCCTCTTTGAAAATAATGGGCTCCCTCTTTGGAATGGGGGCCCAAGCCTAAACAGGTGCTTGTTAAGCAACATGCTCTCATTTAGGATCTGGCTCCCGAAGCTAAATGGGCTCCAATTAGATATGAGCTCTCGTAAATGGAACAAGTGCCCCTTTAGTAAATGGGCACCTATTTGCTAAAATATTTTTTTGATAGACCTACGACCTCATTTTTACTGTTACAAATCGCCAGAAGAGGATGAAAATAGTAAGAAAAAATGGGCACCCATGTCGTCTAACCCCCACCGCACGCCTCCAAGACCTCCCTGCCTTCTCCAGACTGATTGTCACCTATTCTAGGTATGTGGTTTACTGATTTTTTTGTTTTTTTATTATTTTTAATTATTTTTTTATCATGTTTTAAACTACATTTCATTTTAAACCCTAAATTTGTAATTAGTTGTTTTTAGGTGTAATTAATTATTTTTTCATGATCTTAAATCGTAAATTGTAAACCCTAAACCCTAAACTCTAAACCCTAAACCCTAAACTCTTAAAATTGAAACCCTAAAAATGCAAAATAAATAAATTTGAAACATTAGGTTGCATAGGTAAATACTAGATTGTAAATTAGGTTTTGAAAGCCATGAACTCATTAGAAATATTATAGGATTTGAGAAGTCTTAACCTATCATCTTAATCATCATGCCTAGTTTAGAATAAAGAGATTTTAGGTAATGAATGAATGAAAAACTTGGTGGAGGACACACATCAACAAGTACCTTTCCCAAGTCTTCTTGAATATATCTATTTGTAATCATCTTTGGATTCTATCAAGACTTACTTATGGTGGTGATATGCTTAATAAAACAAAATTTATATACCTTGTCCTTGAACCATTCATGTTAAATGAATCCCAACTAATCCTAGTTGGAAATGAATGTAGGTGTGAGGCCTCAAAACTAGTTCAAATCTTCACCTTTGAAAAAGATAACTACTAGTCTAACCACACAACTTAATTAGTTGCAATATGATGAATCTAACACAAATAACATATTGTATGTGATTAACATAGAACACTAATTCATCTCCATATTACATATATGGAGTACTCATAAGGTAGATTGTAAAATACAATCCCTTTATTGTGATAGGTGTAGACCACCATATAATCCAAGGCAACAAATTGAATGTTTCTTTTATTTTCTATCACACTTTCATACAAATTTAAATAGACAAAAAAATGTGTGCTAGATATTGTCTATTGAAATAGAAGAACAAGGTTTTATGACTTGTAAATTCTCCAAATCGATGATACATTCTTTCAAGAGTTAATTTTCATATGATTCTCCACCAAAATCATAATATGTAGAGCTTGACTTGTTTTGAAAAATGAATCAAAATGATTAATTTCCTTGGATTCATCCCACCAAGCATACTAGAAATTGACGTCACTTTGATATTGGAGCCACTTATTACATAAGCTAGGTGTGCCCTATACTAGTTCCATGCATTCAGTGAAACAAAGAGCATTTATTTGAATGATTGAACTCTAAACCGTAAACCCTAAAACTCTAAACTTGAAACCCTAAACCCTAAACTTGAAACCCTAGTTTTTGTCTCTCTTTCATAGCATCACAATAATTAAATTCAATATTAGATGAATTAACCAGTAAGACTTAGAATTTCATCTCAATTACTTTAGGACATTGTTTAATATTCTTGGTGACTATATGCTTATTCACTAAGTCTTGTTTCGCCATGGGCATTCTCATATTCCTATGTTCTTTGCTTCCAAACCCAAGCTTCTTATATGTTGTAGTTCTCCCTCATGGCCTTGTGTCAATAGATCCCTAAACTTGCTCTACCTTGACTTTCCTTTGGTCTCATATTTATGCATCGAGAGCTTCAAATATTAAAAAAATTGAATAAACTTAACCTCTATTTGACCCTTGATTAATTTTCTTATTCGGTTGTTTAATTCTTATTGATGAAGTCATACCTACTACTATGGTTTGTAGAAACAATAATCATTTGTAAGTGATAATTGAAATGCATGCAAATAGTGTCATAATTTGTGTCTAATTTATGTAAAGTTATGAGTTAGCACTACATATTTAGTTTATATCTATGGGAACATGGACAACACATTTTTTATGACATGTAAATTTCTTATGTGGAGGAATCCTTTTTAGCTACATTATTTGCTCCTATAGATGTATGTATACCATAATTAATAAAATTTAATTTAATAGAAAAATATAGATCTATTCTAAAATATCAATTATCAATCTATTTAATAAATTTTATATATTGTGTTGATTGGTACATATGGCTCCATCAGCCACTACATCTCAATTGGACCAATTGGTGTCAATGGTTATAGAGATGGGCAAACCTTATATGATAGAGGTATAAATTACCCTTAACTATCTATCTCTTTCATTAAATACAATGTGCATTTAAAAATTAGTCTAGATTAAAATTGGATAGATTTTAATAATTATAGAATAATTTGAAAATGTGATGAACTTTTTAATTTAGCAGATGAGAGGTCCTCACACTTTTATGTTGAACCAACCAATCCATCCCCCACCATCATCATCTATGCCTTCTTCATATTACCTCCAATGTGTAGCTTAAAATTATACATTTTTAGTTTAAATTCACTTCAAGTATAATTTTGTGATTTTAAATTCTTTTTGAGTTGAATTTATATATACATGTACATATATATGCAGGATGAGAGCAATATTGATGCAGGTTCAATAAATCCTACCATTGATGAGCTTGCACAGATGCATGAGTCATCTACTATAGTTCAGGTCCTATAGTTAAATCCTATGCAATTTCTAAGTCTTTTATCATGACCTTGCATTTTGTATTTATAATTTGGCCTATTTCATGTTTTATTTAAAGATAGGATTTTGACAACAGAGACTTTTAGTGTACCAAAATCAATACATGTAGCAGCCAGCAGGACACGAGAGATGATGAACACATTGTGGTATGCTTACACACTTTCAAGTATAGATTTAAAAATTTAATTTCATGGTTTGGTTTTAAATATTTGATTTAAATAATATGCATGCAATTTTGACATTAAAATTGATTTTAAGCTTCTTTTTTCTTGTACACAACATAAGCCGCCCTCTGATTCATGTGGAGTTAACATTGTGATCCCACATATTAAGTCCCAAACTTGGGACATCCTGATTTTTGTTTGAAATCACATATTTTTTTAGAAAAAATAATGATTTAAGCCTTGGGGTTCCATCTAAATGGGTTTAATTAAAGGGGGTTAGATAAAATCCCCTTAGATCAAACCCCACTGGAAAGAACCCCCTAGTCTCAAATCAAAACCTCAATGGAGTCTCCTTCACACCTATCAAAATGCTGATAAAAACCAATTTTTTTTCACCTTTTGGGGGATAAAATGAAGTCATTTAGAAATTCTATTTTGTAAGAATGTAGCCCTTAGTACAAGCTTTCCAAAAAGTATGATTTTGAATATATTTCATTTGATTATTATATTTATTTTCTATTTTCTAGTGAACATAGGTTTTTCACCAAACATCAAGGTCTCTATTCCACACACGAGGAAACATAAAAAATAGAGAATTTTTTTTATGAAAAATATCTACACACTAGGTATTGATGTCTTTGTTTCAATAAAAAACAATTAAACCTATGTCTAAATTATAATTAATCTCACTTCAAAAATTAATAAAAAATATATGTAACAAAAAATTATGAAAAAATATTTGTGCACTAAATATTGGTGTTACAAATCTATGTTTAAAATTTTATCCTTTCCATAAAAAAATTTATGATGTATGGTATAAACATCACTTTTTAAAAATGTTGTTAACTATAAAAAAAAAGTTATTAAAAGTTACATAAAAAAATTCACAAATTATTTCTTAATATTAAAAAGATACATTTAGAATCTACACACAAAATCTCAAAAATCACTAGTTCATATCATATTCAAATTCTTAACAATTTAGTCAAGCTATAGGTGTTAGAAAGTGAAAATTTAGTTAAAAATGTTGATTTCAATGTCCTACTTTGGCCAAAAAGTGGGACACAGTATTGTGGGATCCAACTTCAACATTGATGTTGAAAGGCATCTTGAAATGGATGATGATAGAACTTAGGGTGTAATTTGTTATACTTATTTCATGTTTAGACTGCACATGTATATTAGAGTGTTTGTTTGATGTGGATCTTGTGACTATTTCAGTAAATTAACTAAACATAGACTGTGACTATTTCACTATTTTTTACATGGACTGTTATTATTTGAGTATTTATCTCATAGACTATTTCATCTATTTTATAGACAATTTTAGTATTTATTGAATGTCCATGATGCATGTATATTCAAACTTTTATTTTATATCTTGTATTTACTTAAAATCATGTGTTTAATTGTAATATTGCAAGTACTAATTCTAATTAGATAAGAGGAAAATTTGTACAATTACATGTCTTAATTACAAGTTCTAATTCTGATTGTAAGTAAAAATTCTAATTGTGAGAGGAAAATACAATTACATACATTAAAGTACAAGGTCATATTAATGTTTATATATATATATATATATATATATATATATATATATATATATATATATATATATATATATATATATATATATATATATATATATATATATATATATATATATATATATATATATATATATATATATAAATAAGAATGGTTAAATTCCAACATAACACATTTGCAATTTGTAGATGATACATTACTGTTCGGAGAAGCAAATATATATATATATATATATATATAAGAATGGTTAAATTCCAACATAACACATTTGCAATTCGTAGATAATACATTACTGTTCGGAGAAGCAAAGGCGAGGGAAGCAAAGCTATCAAGAGGATACTAAACCGGTATAAGACAACGACAAGGAAAAAGGTAAATGAATACAAATCTAGGATTTTTTTCTTAAAGGATACATGTTTGGAAAGATTGGAGGTTCAGAGGATTCTGGGTTTTGAAAGTGACTAGCTTCCTAGCAAGTATTTAGGCATGCCCTTACTGAACAAAAGATCTTCGGAGAGACAATGGAGCAATGTTGTAAACAGGATTTAGAATATGATATCATCTTGGAAGGGCAGGTGGCTTTCAGTGGTAGGTAGAATAACTCTTATTAAGGCTTCTTTGGTGGTTGTGCTCGTATATACTATGTCAGTTTTTCAAATACTGAGTAAAGTTGCTAAAAATATTAAAGATATGAAATGGTGTTTTCTTATGGAGAGACAGTAAGGATCAATTCAGATATAGTTTGGTGAAGTGGGATGAAGTCTACAAACCTATTAAAAAGGAAGGATTAAGGATAAGGAATTGCAAAAAGATGAATAAAGCATTAGGGGTAAAATTGGCATGGAGAATATATGATGAAAAGATAAGTTATGGAGTAAGATCATTCAAGCCAAATACTTGTAAAACAATCCAAATTTTCTATTTACACAAGTTAGCAATCTGCCAAGCAGATCTAGTATTTGGAATTTTCTAAAATCATGTTGTAAATTGCTAAGTCTCAAGGCATGCATTAGAAATTAGGAAGAGGGGACAAAATTAGATTATGGAGAGATTGTTGGTTGGAGGAGAAAGCTCTAAAGGACAATCATGAGTACTTGCTAGTGGTTACTCATTTTGAGGAAGTAGAGGGTGAATGGGTGAATAACTAGATTGAAGGTACTTCCCCAAATAAAAGATGGAAGCAATTGATAGCCCTCGTAGGGGAGTTGGAGGAGGTCTATGAAGAACTTCAGGAGAAACTAATCAAATGGCCACTATATGGGGAGGTAAGGGAAGATAAGATGGTGTGGAATGGACATGGAAGTGGGAAGGTGACTCTTGGATGTGCTTTTCATACTTATTTTTCCAAAAAAGACAATTCGAGTGGGGTTGACTGGAAGGTCTGGAATAAATAGAGCACCCCAAAGGACAATTTTTTTATGGATAGTGTAGAAGAAGAGAGATTTGACATGGGATAGATTATAGTTGTCGGGTAAGGTTGGACCATCCAAATGTGCTATGTGTGGGATGAAGGAGGAAATAAATGATCACTTATTTATCCATTGTGATGTGGCAAGTTAGATTTGGAGGCATTTCATGAAAAGTTGGGGCCTCAATTAGGTTTTTTTAGAGAGTATTACCGGATTGTTGGTGACTTGGGTCATGAAAATTGAAAGCCCATGCCTCCTATTTATCGTGAATGTGGCTCTTGGTCTTATTGTTTGGAATATATGGATTGAAAGGAACAGAAGGATTTTCAAGGATGAAGAAATTTCTATGGAAAGGATCTGGGATTTGGTGGAAAGTGAAATTGGGGAGTTTAGGGAGATTCATAAGAAGGCATGTTGGGGGATTGCAGAGACAAAGAGGAGATGGGAAAATGCCTGGCCAAGATATAGATGGATTGATCAACCCTGTACACAACCAAAAGATAAAAACAAATTAATTAGGTGGGAGAAACCAGAGAGGGGCTAGGTAAAAGTAATTTTTTATGGAGCGGTTAAGGGTAACCCAGGTAAAGATGGAGGGAGGGGTGTTTTTAGAGATGAAAGAGGTCAAACAGTAGGATTATATGCTCTTGATTATGGTTATGAGACTAATAACTTGGTAGAAGCCAAGGCAATGTTATGGGGGATGATGATTCTGAAAGAAAAGGGATGGAAGAAATTATGGATAGAGGGTGATTCAAAATTGGTTATAGGAGCGATGAGGGGAGGTGAAATACTGAATTGGAGAATAGAATAAATTATAGAGAGTGCCAAATGTTTAAATGGGGAATTTGAGGAGATAAGATATTCACATATTGGGAGGGTGGGAAACAAAGTTGCAAACTGGGTGACAAATGACCAAGAGCTGGATGAAAGACTATCCATGTGATATAATAAAGTTGATTTAGATTGATATCAAAGGACATCCACCCAATAAGGGGTAAGATCCATAAGGGATTGGATAGATTACGTTAGAATGATAAGGGGTGTGTGGGGTTAATTAGGTGTAGACAAGTTTAACGTGTGAAGATATTATGATATGGATGGTCTTGCCATGCTTTGTGTGGGGTGGCAGATTGATAGTGTGAGGCTTATATATTTCACTTCCCTATTTTGATGGTTTTACATTATAGTTGGTGACATTATCAGACTTTTAGAGACTATTGATTTTCATTATGCAGATTTAGACTATATCTCATGATTTTTGGATTAGCATTGATTAGTCATGTAGTGATTTGATTAGATCATATTTTGATGCTATTATGATGTAGACATGTGAGATACATTAGATGATGATTATTAATGTGATTATGAGTTCATTATGTGGATTTATTATTGATGATGATCATGTGACATTAGATAGAAAATGCAATTTTAAATCTTAATTATGATGTGAATGATTAATGTTGCATGCAATGACAGGACTTTAATTTTTGTTGCTTTGGCTATGATTTATCTATGATGTGATTGACCACTTGATCGAGTTGCGTAGGTTATTTTCCTAGGCCACAGGAAATCAGAGGTAGTTCTCACACTTATGTAATTCCCTATGAAACCGATCCATTCCCCAGAGGGATGAGGATCACGTTTGATCGGATTATGTTTTTGTACATGCTTGATTAATTATTTGGCCTAGTTCACGACTTTTTAATTGATTGATAATATGTGTTGTAAAATTTATATTTTGATTTACACCATTTGGTGTTATTTTATTTATGGGCCATTTAAAATGATTTTATACCTCCCTAGGTGTTTATTAGAGTTTCAAATTTACCCTAGGTGGTAACCCTAGGGTCTAGGGTCTATTTGGACTTACTAAACCCTAGGGTAACTCACTTCTAGTCACTCTAAACTTGGGTTTAGTAAATGTGACGAAATTTAAATTTGGATAAGGGTGGGAGACGAGTCATGCCTTGGAAAAGACCCATCTCCCTTCCCAAAGCTTGGGGATTCTTCCACCAAGAAGACTTGGGAGGTCTTCAAGACCCCCAAGTGTGTGGGATCTCCCTCCAAGACTCTCACACATGTGTGAGAGCATCTTGGAGGGAGATGGATCTCTTGGAGAATAAGAGGATTCCATGTGGCAACCCTTATCCTCATGGAGCCTTGAGGAGAGTTGCCACCTCTCCACTTGGTCTCTCACACATGTGTGAGAGCACAAGTGGATAAGGTGAGGGTTTGAATGGATTAGAGGGTGACACTTGTCACCCTCACACTCCTTGTAACACCCAGTTCTGAATTTACTCTAAAAACTAAGTTTTAACCAAAGGTAATATATATTTTTTTAAAATTTAAAATAGAAAAGTAATTACTATAAACAAGTAATTCATCCATTGACTTAACAATAATCATGAATATACATTCGTAAAGCAAAAGAAAATAATCATCCAAAACATTTAAACAATATGTTGTTAAAAATTACTTAAAACAAATCCAAAATAGGAACTTACCAATGTCACTGCATCTCGATTGTCGACCATCCAAATTCAAGTCTCAGCATTCCTCAAGAATTAAGAAGAGAAAGTATCCTCAAGGAGCTTAGCCTCCAACGATAGACCGTCGGTCTCCCGCACTCCTTCCTAACCGGAAGTGGCCCTACCCTACTCAAGAGGATAGACTTAGGATAACCAATGGTGTTTTCCATCTGAGCTCTGGTGTTGTGACCTACGTGACTTGTTATCATGCAATCCCCTAGATACCCTCTAGTCATGCATGACCACTCCACAAGCTACGCCATCTAGTCACAGTGAACATTCAATGCACTTGAGGATCATGCATTACCTTGGCCAAAGGATTTGAAATTAATTAGCGTTGTATCAACACATGAATTAAGTTCACCCACCCCACTTGACTTGAATTAATCACAATCCTACAGTTACCTATTTATAAGTTCTATATAACAACCTCGATGACCTCAAGGTGTTTGAATTTCATCATGCACTAACGCATGGCATTGAGATTTACTCTTCCTCTAAACTCATGGAAACCTCTCCGTCTTCACGATATAAGAATGGTTTCATAGCACCTTGATCATTCAGATAACGTTTTGCACTGTTACACAATCTCTAAGTTTAGTCCATTGTTTAAATTATCCACTCTTGAGTAGACACTAAACTCAACTTTGTTGTTTGCGGAAAGAAATTACTATAAACCATTTTATAGAACATAAATATTCGAAGTCCCTAAGTTTAAAATTAAACATTCTACGGAATCTTCTTTGATTGTCGATTCTTCGACATATTTTCAACTTTGTCGTTTAGGAAGGGTTTCTCTATAAGTCAATTCAAGAATATAGCATTCGAAAACCCTAAGTTAAAAGACACAACGTACTACTTCGATGTATCAAAATCTTTGACAAAGCATAATCTTGTCAAACTATTCATTGTATAGCCTTGACATAACGTTTCTTCTAACAAATTAGATTGCATGTAAGTCTAAACATGAGACTTGACAAAAGACTCATTATTTGTTTGTAAAAACTTCATAATAATGATTGGATTAACAATAAGGTCTTTTCTTGGAAAAATAATAGTTAAAATACTTCAATAGCACATGTATTATCTTCAAAGCATATAATCTAAATCTTGTTATTATTCTCAACGAGTTAACAACTTCGCCATGATCAATCCGACTAGTTTTAACTCTGAAAAAGAGGATGATTGTATCGACTTGCATGTTAAGTCTTACACCTCTCACCAATAACAATCCTCCGTCCATGATTGACAAAAACAAGCTTTTCACTCTATTACTTACTGTCCTTTAGAGCCATGGTTTTGTATCTGACTGTCGATAGAGATCTTATTCTCTGTCGACAAGTGTTTTGTTGTTACAGCTTGTATGGGCTGTGAGACATTTTAAACCAACTCCTACACAGATTGCCCCTACGTTAACTACCAACCTTCTAAAGCAAAACCATAGGCTTCACATTCATTCTCGGTCTATGTCAAACATACTATAAACTGTGGTTTTTGCACTTTTGGTGCGGTCTAGTGCAGTGCAGTAGATTAATACAAGGCTTTCATTTTAATGATAATAACTTACACAGGCAACGTTTATTAATAAATACTCCTTTGCATCTTCAAACACAATCTAAGTTCATTTGCAAATGTTTGTGAAAACATCACTCATAACCAGGAAACTATGACTGCGCAGCAAGGTGAGATAAAGAACCTGTTGTTAATCTCTGGAGTTCACTTCAACTAGTCCAGCACTTGCTGTTCTCTTAGCGTTGCCCTTGAAGCTCCTTTCTCAGACCCCTATTGCTTCTCCTCTGAATTCTCTCTCTAAAACTGACTCAAAAACTACTCTTAATCCCTGCCCACGGTGAAGGTGTAATAGACTCTCCACTCCTGACCATGCCTATCAAGAAGGGAATCTTCCCCGGCATGCAAACACGACTCCCACCTTATGCGACCACTCTCCAAGATGGAGCTCCACAAGGCGAGGTGGCGGTTGGCAGACTTAACAACCCATCCACTACTCAGGAATAAAGGCTTCATTACCACATAATTTGCAACTATACCGAAAAGTGAAGTTCAAACTCTTGCGGGGTGGCAGAATTTAGTTGAATAAAATGTTCCTCTACTCAAAGTCGTTCATGAGAATAAACAAATGCCAACATAATAATAAAGGTTAGATCGATGACTAACTTGAGGTCTTAAGCTAGAAGGCAAAAAGACTTATTCAAAATGGAAGACATCATAAATAAAGACTTGAATGAACTCCAACTATTGCTCGATTACTAACATTGTAAAAGAATAAAGAAGTACCTCAACGACTACTTAAATATAACTTATATAATTTAGTATATTCCTTTATAATTTGACCAAAGTTATTACACACCATGGTCTCTAATTCAACATCCGTTGAATTTCACAAAAAGCAGTTTACGACATATGCTCGAAGCGTTTTACGACAATAATGATGGATTGGGTGCAAACATAGAACAAGACTTGAGATTGACTTACGCACAAATTTGACTCTTGTGCCGATCAACAACAAGACGTGACTTACAAGTCAGCCATAAGTAAATACATATAATCAATATATCAGTCATTCCTATTAGATGACACGTTTTAGAGTATTACGACACTAATGTCGATTTCCCATACTCTAAATGATGACTTACGAAAGGAGAAAGACCTTTTCTAACAGACGTCGATATCTCGACTAAAATTGACTTAGCCCGTATTCAAGGCTTAATTCAAGGCATCAAGGTTTATCTACCTGATATATATTTTTAGTGGCAAGCACCCATGGTTATTCCAGAGTCTATTCTCTCTTTCTCAAAGATACTTTCTCTTCTTCTTTCTTCCTGGCGAACATAATCCATCTATTCCTGCATTGACAATCTCACATACAATTTTGTTGTCAAAGCACCAATATTCTGATCAAAGCACATTTAAATCAAATCATTTCATTTTCATATCGAAAAGACATTCCAATTCATAACATCATATTGATCATAATCAAATAGATTCCATAATTTCATAAAATCAACTTTCTCTATCTACATCATCAGTTCCTATGATGTTAAAAACATATCCACATAACTGTACTATTCAAGAAAAAGTAAATAGTAATATTGAATCCAAAAAGGGGATGTAACATATCTTTCCCCTATAGAATCATCATCCCCGATGATTAAGTTTACCAAGAAAAATTTGAACATAAAACAAACTTTTATAGTTTAACATTAATGTTTTTGAAAAGATAAGGAAATCTTTGGTAGATGTCTTTATAGTCTTCCCAAGTGGCGCTATCCTCGCCATATTGGTCCCACTAAATTTTGCATTGCAAAACCTCTTGATTACATAAACAAAGTTTACGCATTTCAAGTACCTTGAGTGGCTCGATCACAACCACCCCTGGTTCTTGTATCTATAAAGAATTCCATTTAGGAATGTGGTCATTACCTACAAAATATTTCTTTAGGTATGAAACATGAAAAACATTATGCATTTTGGACAAGACTAGAGGTAGAGCAACTTTGTAGGCCACTGGATTGATAATCTCAAGAACTTCAAAAGGTCTGACATATCGAGGAGCCAACTTTGATGATTTACCAAATTTGATTGAGCTTTTATGGGGTTTCACTCGCAAAAGAACTTTCTCACCAACAGAGAAATGTATAGGCACCCGTTTGCGATCTGCATAACTTTTTTTCCTATCGTTGGCTTCTGCCAACCTCTTCCTAATCATTTTCACTTTTTCTTCCATATCTGCAAGCATTTCAGGTCCAATGCTTATCCTATCTTCCAGCTTATCTCAGCTTATAGGAGTTCTGCATTTCCTTCCATATAATGCTTCAAATGGTGCCATCTTAATGGCAGAATGATAGGAACTGTTAAAGGCAAATTCAACAAGAGCAAATATTCCTCCCATATGTATTGCCGATCCATGCAATACATTCTTAAAAGATCTTCTAAGACCTTATTTACCCTTTCTGTTTGTCCATTAGTTTTAGGATGATAAGCGGTGCTCACATTGAGTTTAGTCCCTAATGCAGAAAATAAAGTTTGCCAAAACTGAGAGGTTATCCGGGCATCTCTACCAGATATAATCTTTTTAGGTACCCCATGCAATCTGAATATTTCTTGCACAAATTTCTGAGCCAAAATATGAGCTCCATCTATCAAATTTCCCAGTATGAAATGTGCTACCTTGGTTAGTTTATCTACAATAACCAATATTGCATCATGCCTATTCTTAGACATTGGTAACCCCTGAACAAAATCCATACTAGCAACCTGCCATTTCCGTTCTGGAATATCATGCGGGTATAACAATCCAATAGGATGTTGGTATTCTGCCTTCACTCTCTAACACTCCAAACAACTTGCTACAAACCTTGCAGCGTCGCTTTTCATTCCTTTCCAGAATATAGCGGCTTGACATCAGCTAAAAGTTTTGTTACTCCTGGGTGTCCGAAATAAGGTGCACAATGAACTTCCTTCCAAACAAGGTTTCTAAGTTTTATAGAATTAGCAACATAGATTCTTCCCTTAAATCTCATCAATCCATTTGATTCAAAATAGAATCCGTCATATCTTGGATCCTTAGGGTTTAATTGTAGAGCTTGTTTCACCTGCTCATAATATTCATCTCCAGATAAACTTTGCAATACTAAATCTTTAAAATTAGCATGAATAGAGATTATAGAAGCTATGCATCTTCTTCTCCTTAAAGCATCAACTACTCAGTTTTCTTTACCTTTTATATAAGAAATCTCAAAGTCATAATCTGATATTAATTCTAACCATCTCCTTTGTCTTGCATTGAGATGAGGTTGTGTAAATATGTAGCGAAGACTTTGATGATCTAATTTTAGTATAAATGTCTTTCCCAACAAATAATGTCACCACATCTGAAGGGCGTGAATCACTGCTGCTAGTTCTAAGTCATGAGGAGCGTAATTCTGCTCATAGTTTTTCAACTTTCTTGATTCATAGGCTACTACATGCCCATCTTGCATAAGCACACCTCCTAACCCTTCTCCCGAGGCATCAGTAATAACCTCAAAATGTCCTTCAGGATCAGGAACTTTCAGATTGGTGCAGTTGTTAACTTTTCCTTTAACAAAACAAAAGCCTTTTGACATTCTTCAGTCCAAACAAACCATTTTCCTTTTCTTTGCAAGGAAGTAATTGGACTAGCAATACTTGAGAAATTCAAAACAATTTTTCTGTAATATCCAGCCAATCCCATAAAACTTCGTACCTCTGAAACATTGGAAGGTATAGGCCATTCCATAATAGCCTTAATTTTGGCTGGGTCAACTGATATCCCTTCAGCTGATATTATATGTCCCAAATACTGCACTTCTTTCTGAAAGAAAGTGCACTTCGAGAGTTTCGCATACAATTTGTGTTCTCTTAATCGTTGCAAAATAATTTGAAGATGTTGTCTATGCTCCTCCTCATTTTTGGAATAAATCAGAATATCATCTATGAAAACTAGGACAAATTTATCAAGACAATATCTGAAAACACTATTCATGAGATTCATGAAAGCGACAGGTGCATTGGTTAATCCAAATGGCAACACAGTAAACTCATAATGACCATATCTTGTTCTAAATGCTGTCTTGTGAATATCTTCATCTTTCAACCTTAACTGGTGGTATCCAGATCTCAAATCTATCTTAGAGAAGACTGATGCACCACACATTTGGTCAAATAAATCATCAATACGTGGCTGTGGATACTTATTCTTTATTGTTGCCTTATTTAGCATCCGATAATCTATACACAGTCTAAGGGTTTCGTCCTTCTTCTTGATGAAACTAACTCGGGCTCCCCATGGTGATACACTTGGCCTAATTAGATTCTTGGACAATAGCTCCTGCAATTGAGCCTTCAATTCCATAAGTTCAGTGGTGGTCATATGATATGGAGCTTTAGATATTGGCTCAGATCCTGGTTTAATATCTATGCCAAAATCAAAGGTTCTTTTTGGAGGCAAGCCTGGTAGTTCCTTGGGAAATACATCACTGAAATTGCAAAGATATGGATATTTTTCCTCAAATGTTTGCTTCTCTAAGGCTTCCTCTACTAGGTCCATTTTGATTGTAAAAAGTTGACATCCCTTATGCCTAGCCCGCTTTAATTGTTTTGAAGAAATAGATCTGATCCTTATTTCCCTTTGAATACCTTGAAAATTTACTATATTTCCTTTATCATCCAGACACTCAATTGTTTTATGAAAATAATCCACCTTGGCCCTATGTCTCCACAACTAATTCATTCCTAAGATGACATCGTAGGACCCTAAGGTGCTACGTATAAATTTACCTCAGTGGAGAAGTTTGAAATATCAATCTTAACTTCGAACAAACATTGCTCTACCTGAGCATTTGAGTGATTTGGATACTCAACTATCCACGGTTTTGACATAAAACCAACTCTTCTAGGAAATTTACTTAATATTCTAGATGACACAAAATTTTATGTTGCACTAGTATCGAACAAATTAGAAACAGGAACTCCAAATAATGTACCTATCATCTCAATGGGGGTAATTTGATACTCAGCTTGTCGATTGTCAAGGGCGGCATGAATCCTTTGTTGAAACGCTTCTTGTTGCGAAGGAAGTATTGTATTCCTAGGCTGCCCGTTCTGCTTTTTATTAGGACAATGGTTAGCATAATGATCTCCACCACAAGAAAAACATCCTCCAATTGGTTCTCTCTTCTCGGATGGTCTACTCATAGCATCATCATTCTTTTTAAAATTGTCATTTTTCTTATAGTCTTCAATTCTACGTTCATTACCAAATCCCCCTTTGTTTTTCTGATTTCCTTTATCAAACCTCCTATTGCCATATCTATTTTCATTCTTCCTTTTATACGTCTGATCATTGTAGTTCTTATCAAATCTCTTAAGTTTCTTTTCACGGTAAGCAGAAATAGATTTGATCTTTTGTTCCTGCTTAATTGCTTTCTCATACACCTGGTCCATTGTGTTTGGACCATGCACCTCCACCTCACCGCCAATCTGAGGATTGAGTCCCATGATAATTTTTCTTATCCGAAATCTTTCATCCTTTTGGTATTGAGGAACATACTTCAACAATCTAGTAATTTTTTCTGCATATTCAACCACAGACAGATCACCTTGCCTGAGGTTTTGGAAATCTGTTAACTTTTGATCAAAATATAGCTATGGTAACCACCTCTTTCAGAAAAGTTCCACAAATTCATTCCATGTCACCTTCAAGGGACTTAATTCTAGTTCCATTTTCTTGTTCATCCACCAAGTGGATGCTTCTCCAGATAACTGATATGCTCCCCACACTGCCTTTGTAATCTCAGAGTAATTTCTGATTTCAAAGTATTTCTCCATTTCTGTTAACCATGCTTCTACTGCATCACCAGTTTTTGTTCCATCAAATTTGGGAGGGATAATATTTTTCATATCCTTAGATAGTTTCAATGCAAGTTTGTCTTTGGTCTCCCTTTGAACTTCACTATCATCTTGGTTTTCACTTGATGTGCCATGATCTCGTTGTTTACTTTTACTTGCATTATTAGAATTCTCATTTTCACCCTTCATATTTCCAGTTTCATTGACTTTCTTTTCCAATTTGCCCAACCTTTCCTTAGTTTCAATAAGCATATTAAGAATTCTATACAACTTATCGGTGGAGTTTTCTTGAGAGTTGTGACCTTCCCGATCTTCCCCCTCATTAAACTCTGATTGATCCATGATTGTTTGTTTTCTCACTTGATTAAGCAAATACTAATCAGTTCTATGATTTATCATTTTGTATATTATCAAAACATAACAATTGCTCATAACCATAATTATTCTCAAACCAAAATTTGTCTTTATTATACTTTGCAAAACTGTATATACATTCTTTAAAGATAGACATATCTCATGTTCCACTCAGTATTTACAAGTGGGGTGTAACCTTCATATTCATTGTTCGACACATAATCACGAGGTGTATAACCCTCAGACTCACTATCAGATGATAGTACAATGAATTCAGCTCTAGGTGCTATACGGGGATCCTTAGTGATCATTGGTACACTAATAGGTACACTCATAGGTACACTCATAGGTACAATCATAGGTAAACTCATAGGTACACTAGTAGGTACACTCATAGGTACACTAATAGGGCAGCAATTGACCATGATTCGAGCTGCCATCCTAGCTATCTCTAGGAGTTCTCTTTTCATTCATTTAAGTCGTGACAAAGCATTGGTAAAAGTTTCCACATCATCTAGCCAAATGTCATTTTCATCGTTCGTTTTCTCAATAGTCTTGATCATCGCAAGTCATTTCTGCTTAGCTTGCAGATAACGTTCCCTACCTGCAAAGGAATTCCTTGCAGTTTTCTTGATACGTACCATCCTGGCACAGTAAATCAAATCATTAGCTACCCGCATAATGTTGATTCCTAATCAGGTTAGTGGACTCATCAGCCCTAGTGCTGAACCTAGCTTTGATACCATATGTAACACCCAGTTCTAAATTTACTCTAAAAACTAAGTTTTAACCAAAGGTAATATTTTTTTTAAAAAAATTTAAAACAGAAAAGTAATTACTATAAACAAGTAATTCATCCATTGACATAACAATAATCATGAATATACATTTGTAAAGAAAAAGAAAATAATCATCCAAAACATTTAAACAATATGTTGTTAAAAATTACTTAAAACAAATCCAAAATAGGAACTTACCAACATCACTACATCTCGATTGTCGACCATCCAAATTCAAGTCTCGGCATTCCTCAAGAATTAAGAAGAGAAAGCATCTTCAAGGAGCTTAACCTCCAACCACAGACCGTCGGTCTCCCGCACTCCTTCCTAACCGGAAGTGGCCCTACCCTACTCAAAAGGATAGACTTAGGATAACTAATGGTGTTTGCCATCTGAGCTCTAGTGTTGTGACCTACGTGACTTGTTATCATGCAATCCCCTAGATACCCTCTAGTCATGCATGACCACTCCACAAGCTACACCATCCAGTCATAGTGAACATTCAATGCACTTGAGGATCATGCATTACCTTGGCCAAAGGATTTGAATTTAATGTTGTATCAACGCATGAATTAAGTTCACCCACCCCACTCGACTTGAATTAATCACAATCCTACAGTTACCTATTTATAAGTTCTATATAACAACCTCGATGACCTCAAGGTGTTTGAATTTCATCATGCACTAACGCATGCCATTGAGATTTACTCTTCCTCTAAACTCATGGAAACCTCTCTGTCTTCACAATATAAGAATGGTTTCATAGCACCTTGATCATTCGGATAACGTTTTGCACTGTTACACGATCTCTAAGTTTAGTCCATTGTTTAAATTATCCACTCTTGAGTAAACACTAAACCCAACTTTGTTGTTTTCAGAAAGAAATTACTATAAACCATTTTATAGAACATAAATATTCGAAGTCCCTAAGTTTAAAATTAAACATTCTAAGGAATCTTCTTCGACTGTCGATTCTTCGACATAGTTTCAACTTTGTCGTTTAGGAAGGGTTTCTCTATATGTCAATTCAAGAATATAGTGTTTGAAAACCATACGTTAAAACTCACAACATACTACTTCGATGTGTCAAAATCTTTGACAAAGCATAATCTTGTCGAACTATTCATTGGATAGCCTTGACATAACATTTCTTCTAACAAATTAGATTGCATGTAAGTCTAAACATGAGACTTGACAAAAGACTCATTATTTGTTTGTAAAAACTTCATAATAATGATTGGATTAATAATAAGGTCTTTTCTTGGAAAAACAATAGTTAAAATACTTCAATAGCACATGTATTACCTTCCAAGCATATAATCTAAATCTTGTTATTATTCTCAGTGAGTTAACAACTTCGCCATGATCAATCCGACTAGTTTTAACTCTGAAAAAGAGGATGATTGTATCGACTTGCATGTTAGGTCTTACACCTCTCACCAATAACAATCCTCCATCGATGGTTGACAAAAACAAGCTTTTCACTCTATTACTTACTGTCCTTTAGAGCCACGGTTTGTATCTGACTGTCGATAGAGATCTTATTCTCTGTCGACAAGTGTTTTGATGTTACATCTTGTATGGGCTGTGAGACGTTTTGAACCAACTCCTACACAGATTTCACCCTATGTTAACTACCAACCTTCTAAAGCAAAACCATAGGCTTCACATTCATTCTCGGTCCATGTCAAACATACTATAAGCTGTGGTTTTTGCACTTTTGGTGCGGTATAGTGCAGTGCAGTAGATTAATACAATGCTTTCGTTTTAATGATAATAACTTACACAGGCAACGTTTATTAATAAATACTCCTTTGCATCTTCAAACACAATCTAAGTTCATTTGCAAATGTTTGTGAAAACGTCACTCATAACCAGGAAACTATGACTGCGCAGCAAGGTGAGATAAAGAACCTGTCGTTAATCTCTGGAGTTCGCTTCAACTGGTCCAGCACTTGCTGTTCTCTCAGTGTTGCCCTTGAAGCTCCTTTCTCAGACCCCTATTGCTTCTCCTCTGAATTCTCTCTCTAAAACTGACTCAAAAACTACTCTTAATCCCTACCCACAGTGAAGGTGTAACAGACTCTCCACTCCCGACCATGCCTATCAAGAAGGGAATCTTCCCCGGCATGCAAACACAACTCCCACCTTATGCAACCACTCTCCAAGATGGAGCTCCACAAGGCGAGGTGGCGGTTGGCAGACTTAACAACCCATCCACTACTCAAGAATAAAGGCTTCATTACCACATAATTCGCAACTATACCAAAAAGTGAAGTTCAAACTCTTGCGAGGTGGCAAACTTTAGTTGAATAAAATGTTCCTCTACTCAAAGCCGTTCATGAGAATAAACAAATGCCAACATAATAATAAAGGTTAGACCGATGACTAACTTGAGGTCTTAAGATAGAAGGCAAAAAGACTTATTCAAAATGGAAGACATCATAAATAAAGACTTGAATGAACTCCAACTATTGCTTGATTACTAACATCGTAAAAGAATAAAGAAGTACCTCAACGACTACTTAAATATAACTTAAATAATTTAGTATATTCCTTTATAATTCGACCAAAGTTATTACACACCATGGTCTCTAATTCAACATTCATTGAATTTTGCAAAAAGGAGTTTACGACATACGCTCAAAGCGTTTTACAACAATAACGACAATTGGGTGCAAACGCAGAACAAGACTTGAGATCGACTTACGCACAAATTCGACTCTTGCGTCAATCAACAACAAGACGAGACTTACAACTCAACCATAAGTAAATACATATAATCAATATATCAGTCATTCCTATTAGACAACACGTTTTAGAGTATTACGACACTAATGTCGATTTCCCATACTCTAAATGATGACTTACGAAAGGAGAAAGACCTTTTCTAACAGACGTCAATATCTCGACTAAAATTGACTTAGCCCGTATTCAAGGCTTAATTCAAGGCATCAAGATTTATCTACCTGATATGCATTTTTAGTGGCAAGCACCCATGGTTATTCCAGAGTCTATTCTCTCTTTCTCAAAGATACTTTCTCTTCTTCTTTCTTCCTAGCGAACATAATCCATCTATTCCTGCATTAACAATCTCACATACAATTTTGTGGTCAAAGCACCAATATTCTGATCAAAGCACATTTAAATCAAATCATTTTATTTTCATATCAAAAAGACATTCCAATTCATAACATCATATTGATCATAATCAAATAGATTCCATAATTTCATAAAATTAACTTTCTCTATCTACATCATCAGTTCCTATGATGTTAAAAACATATCCACATAACTGTACTATTCAAGAAAAAGTAAATAGTAATATTGAATCCAAAAAGGGGATGTAACACTTCTCCCTTGCAAGTGGCATGGGATGAGGACGGAGAAGGTGACACTTTGTCACCTTCTCCTTCCTCAAGGCCAAATTTGAAGGCCTATTTTATCTCCTCTTGGAGAGGAGTTGGGGGTTCTTACTTTTTGTAATTTCTTTCTATTTTTGGAGGTTTTGGGAGTGTTGGAGAAATTTTTGGAGGCTTGGAGACTTGGAGAAGCTTGGAACTCTTCTTCAAACATGCTTATATTGTTGGGCTTTTGAAGGTAAGCCCTATGGCAATAGCCATTCTCCTACACATGATTTCATTTTTGTTTGTGATTGGAAATTTGTGTTTGGTGTTATTTTCATTTTTGTGTGGGTTTGAGTGTTGGTAAGAGCATCTCCATTTGGAGAAAAGGCTCAACTCGTATGGGGTGGGGGAGAGTGAACCTCCTCGAGGTCACCTCCTTAGTTTTGTTCTATTTATAGCCTTGAGGGCATTCTATGGCGTTTGGGAGCATTTTGATTTTGGCATGAGTGCCATAGTGATTTTTGGAGTATGGTGGAGAATTTGTTTTGGCTTGAGGCCTTGAGATTTTGTGATTTTTGGAGTTCTTGGAGTGCCCTCTTGAGTTGATGGATCCACTCCCCTACCCCTCTAAACTCATTTTTATGAGTTTTGTTATGTGTAAATCCTTGGTTGATTGTTGTGTTGTTTTTGTGATTATTGTTGTTGTGTGAAATGAGAAACCGTGTGATTTCTACCTCCCTACCTCGGGGGTGACCCACTAGCGGGTCTCTGGTAGGGAGAAGGGTGATTTACGTGGCCTTGGTTCCCCCCTTTATGTTTATGTTTTGCAGGTCATTGTTGGAGTCTTGGAAATACAAAGAAAAAGTTTATTTCAGCAGCATTTGCTTTATTTGAGTTGGCTAATTTTGGGAGCCATGGCCTTAGAGGCCTTAATGTAATTGTTGTCAAAATTATTGGTCTTCATTGTTCTTGTGGTTGCAAAGATTTAATGTGAAACACCTCTTATTTTGTTGTCAAAAAAATTATGTTCATCATGTTGTTGTTGTGCCTATATGATTATGAAAATTTGGTAAAAGAACATATACTTGTTGTTTTATATTAAATGACATTTCTGTTTTTGTAATATGTGTATTTAAACAAAAAGGGAATCTGGGGATAATGTTGTTCAAATCTAGATGTATGCTTATAGAAAATAAGGAAATAAGACTGTCATGTTATTAATAAAGAAAAAAAACAGTTGTAGAGAGAATATTGGTTCCAAAATGAAAATATGTGATTCTGCCTTAATTATTTTTATGTCAAAAGGAAAGAGAAGAAATAGTAACTTTTGTCCATCTATTTTGCAAAAAAATACATTACTGGTTGCTTTATACTATAAATCTAGTTTTATATTCCCTTTAATAGAATGTGAAGATATACATGACATTATATATATATATCTGTATATAATTTTGTGTACTTAATACATTTTAACTTCACTATTAAACTGATTTCATAGTGTATATACATCACTATATATATATATATATTTATTTATTTATTTAAATATGTTAATAACTATTTATACATCTCATAAACCAAATAATATTAAATCTTTTATTGCTAATAAAGAGTGATTATTTAAATGAGGAACAGCCAACCGTGAGGTTCGTGGTAGTTTTTTTTAGGTTTTTTTTCGCCGTCCACTGCCATTTTTGTTACCTTGTAATGTGGGGTGTGGGGAGGGGGCCGTGCCCCCACCCACACCCAAGGGTGTGGGTGGAGGCACGACCACCTCCCCACACCCCTTTCCCTCTCTAAACCTGCAATGGCAGCGGCAACGCTTTGGCATTTCACGCCCCTCTTGCAGATTCCACCACTCAACCTTGATCTCATCACTATCATTTAATTTTTTTACGTACAACACAAAGCATCATATATATATATATATATATATATATATATTGCCACTGTATTTTTTGTCAGATCCGTGTATATATATAACTTTTCCTAATCTTATTAAATAAATACATATATAAATATATATATATATATATGTATATACACACAGATGTGTGTATATATATATACATATACACTTTTATAAATAAATGAAACCCTAGTTATATACTAAATGTATATACCTCTGTAAGAGGTAGAAGAAAACTTGAACCTTGGCTGCCAAAGCATTATGGAAGAAACCTTCAACCTACAACAAAAATGGAGAAACAAGGAATGAAAAAACAAAATAAGAAAAGGAAACAAAAGAATAAGATCGGGTTTGCCATAGGGAAAATAATAAAATAAGATTAGGGCTCCCTCTTAGAAAACAAATAATAAAATAATAAATAGGTCTTAGTTGGAGGATGTGTAGGAAATTTGAAGTTATATTTATTTATTTTATTTAATTATATTTTACCATGTGCACGGGAAACTAAGTTTCCCTCTCTTTTGCTTTTAAGCTTATTTGATTTATTTTTGCCTTTCCTAATGCTTTTATTTAAGTTAGATTAAGTAATTCTTTTGGGGTTTGGATTTTTAATTTCCTTGTGAAATTTATTCTAGTGGGCATGAGATTTTTTTTGGATTTAAATGGGATGCTTTATCCCTTTTGAAAGTTATTTATTTTGGACATCTTCATTATTTATTTTCTTGTGGTTTTTAATTTAATTTATTGGGGAAGTCTTCTAATTGATTTTATTTTTAATTTTAATCGATTTTATTCTGGAAGGCATGTTTTAAATTATTATCTTTTATTCTTGTAACTTAAGTTATTTAATAAATGTAAATGTTGTGATTATATTTATTAAATGACTTAATTATTGATTTGTAATTTGGTCATTTATTTAAATTCAAATTTTATATTTTGAGGAGTGGTGAATTTTAGTTTGACCTTGGAATTTATTTAATTTATTCTTATATTTTATTTATTTAATTTTTTGCCTTAATTATTTTCACGGGGAATTCTTTTAAAATATTTGTTTCAATTATTGAAAATGCGTTATGGTGTCAAATTTTCCCTAGAATTTAGGGTTTTATTTTTATGACATTTTTGTGACTTTCATTTAATCACTCTATTTCATCATGCGACCATCATACCATTGGATGCGTTTTTATATTCAATTTTAAATATGCATTAGAATTAGGGTTTGATTTCGATTCAGTCGAAATCATCTCACTCACCAAGAAAACTTAGGGTTTGAATTAAATCAGTTCTAACCCTAGAAACGACGCTCTTCATGTCGCATCAGCACTTAGTCGGCTATGATCACATAGCGGATTGCACTTCCCCGAGTATCGATTGACATATTTACGCCTTATGCATATTGCCACTGAGCATCCTGATGCATGCGAGGGGGTTTCTAGAGACACGTGGAAAAGTTTTTGATATTTCGTGTACCACATGACACATGTGTTCCGTGTCGTGACCGCATAGGAAATGTGGGCATGACATTTGGTATCAGAGCCCAAGTTTAAACACTGGGCTTGTTTGGACACATCATTTATTCCACAATTTTGATTAATTTGTGAATACCTCATTTTTTGTAGGATGCCTCCCCAATGAGTTAGGTGAGCACGTTCACGCCATACTGAGTCCGTCGAGGTGCACAGTGATTCTTCAGCTGAGGGTCAGGCACTGTCTGCCCCACAAGCACCGTAGGCACCACCAACACCACATGCCCTACCTATACCGGATATTAAGCCACATCTATTACAGGCACTTCAGGCAGTGTTAGATAGGCTACCACCGGCCATAGTTGCATCACGCATAGAGCCACGTGCTGAGCCCCGCATTGATCTGCGAGAGGAGCCACAAGTAGAGTCACGTGTGGAGCCAAGTGTGGAGCCCCACATCGAGCCACGAGAGGCACCACGTGTGGAGCCATATGTTGAGGTATCAGATACGATAGTAGAGGAGGTTGGATCAGCCTACAGGGCCCGTAGCGGGAGCCCTCCACATCATGCTAGGTGTGAGGAGGCAGTGAGAGTGGAGCAAATTGTTTACAGACCTTATGATTTTTATGCAGATGAGCCTATCCAAGGGCACCAAGATTGAGGAGACCCTATCAGGGATTTGTTGAGGCTGAATCCACTTACATTCATTGGGACCATAGAGGGAGCCAAAGATGAGGCTTGGCTCATCAATCTAGACAGATGCTTCATGTTGCGTCCTTACGAGGGCAACACAAAGGTACGTGTTGCAGTCCACCAATTGTGAGATACAACAGCTACTTAGTGGCGCACTGAGGAGTGCAAGTGTCGTCTATCATTGGACACACTCACATGGGAGACATTCATTGAGCACTTCAATGCACGATATTTATCAGATCACTACAGGTAGCATCGTATAGACGAGTTTCACGACCTTCAGTAGAGAGGGCTTACTATTTCTCAGTATGAGGGCAGGTTCACCGAGTTGTCTCAATATGCGAAATATCTCCATGATGAGAAAGTCCTGGTTCATAAGTTTATCAGAGGGTTGAACCATACCATAGCAGGGCCTATACGCATGGCAGACCCCCAGACATTGAGCGATGTTGTCGAGAAGGCATACATAGCTGAGGAGATACAGGGACGAGGGCAAAGTTCATGCCCTTAGTTTTAGGATCGTGGGCAGCAGCAGCATCAGCAGAGTTACCGCAGACTACCATTACCACCTCAAAGAGGAGGATTTAGTTCCGCATCCTTACCTCCTAGGCCTCCACCATAGCAGTAGCCACAACATCAGCAAAGATCCATGCCACAACAAAGGGCACACAGGGGTCATAATCGAGGTTGGAAGCAGCAGGGCCCGCACAAGGACCAGAGGTAGTAGGGATCACCTGCAGGACCCGCGAGGTCACAATAGTCCTACAGGGGTTCACAGGAGTCCACAAGTCGATATGAACAACAACAATTGGGTGGGACTCAAATTGGACAGGTACAGGCTCAGGGCCCATGCTATGTGTGTGGTGGGGTGGGAGATCTAGCCAGAGAGTGCCCATAGGGCTTTATAACAGGGGGACAACCTTGTGCAAGAGGATCAGAGCAGACAGTTGGAGATGTGGGTAGGTCCCACCGTATGTTCACAGCGGTTGATAACCGCCAGGCTAATTTTCAGGCATCAGTGATTAAGAGCTCAGGTATGATAGGGGGTGTCCCCATTTCTATTCTTTTTGACTCAGGGGCTACTGACTCTTTCATATCTCCATCGTTAGTGGAGCGTTGCAGGCTGGTGGCCTCTAGGTAGGGCTATAGGTGGAAGGTTGAGTTGGCCTCAGGGGCCAAGATGATAGTAGATGCCTTAGTACATGACTGTGAGATATCTTTGGGACCCTTTACTACAGTATGTGACCTTAGGGTTATGACATTAGGATCCTATAGTGTGGTTTTGGGTATGGACTGGCTTACAGCTCATAGAGCCAAGCTAGATTGTCATTGAAAGGTGATTAGCTTCTTAGACGATCATGGTACATCAGTTGAGATAATTAGCATTCAGAAGCCTGCAATAGTTCGTATGATATCCGCTCAGCAGCTTAAGCGCTACATGTGGAAGGGATGCCATATGTTCGCTATTACAGTGAGTGATAGATCAGAGGATGAGCCTGAGGCATCATTAGATGACCATCCCATCTTGAGAGAGTTTGCTGATGTGTTCCCAGCAGAGTTACCGAGGATGCCACCCTGTCGTGAGGTAGACTTTCATATTGATTTAGTACCGAGTGCTGAGCTAGTGTCTCATGCACCCTACATGATGACCACTCATGAGCTCATAGAGCTCAAGTTGCAGCTTGAGGATTTTCTTGAAAAGGGGCACATTCGACTAAGCATTTCACCTTGGGGCACTCTGGTCATCTCCGTGAAGAAGAAGGATGGGTCTCTTCGTTTATGCATGGATTATAGGCAGTTAAATAAGGTGACGGTGAAGAACCATTACCCTCTACCCAGGATTGACGATCTCTTTAATAAGATGCAGGGGGCTAGGGTGTTCTCTAAGATTGACCTGAAGTTCAGTTACCATCAGTTGGGTGTCATAGAGGTGGACATCCATAAGACCGCCTTCCGGACTCAATATGGCCACTATGAGTTCACTGTGGTCCCCTTCGGTTTGATGAATGCCCCTGCAGTATTCATGAGTCTCATGAATGGGGTGTTCCGTACCTACTTGGATTGGTTCATGATTATTTTCCTTGATGACATTTTGATCTATTCGCAGACCAAGGAGGAGCATGGGGAGCACCTACATCAGGTTTTGTAGTGTTTGAGGGAGCAGAAACTTTATGGGAACCTGGCGAAGTGTGCATTTTTCAGGATAAAGATACAGTATTTGGGGCACATCCTATCTGGCGATGTCATCTCGGTAGATCCATCGAAGATTAGGGCTATCCGGGATTGGCCAGCACCCACCAGTGTGACAGAGGTCAGGAGTTTTATGGGGTTAGCTGGTTATTACCATAGATTTTTTTAGGGCTTCTCTCAGATAGCGCACTCCATCACTTCCCTTCAACAGAAAGGGAAGAGTTTTCTATGGACTGATCATTGTGAGAGGGCCTTTGGGGTCCTCAAGGAGCATCTTACCAGCGCTCCCATTTTAGCAGTTCTTGATCTAGCAATGGATTTTATGGTTTGCACGGATGCATCACTTGAGGGTTTGGGAGCCGTACTTATGCAGGGTGGTAGAGAGATCGCGTATGAGTTGTGAAAGCTCAAGACCCATGAGCTGAACTACCCCACACATGATTTAGAGTTCGCAGTAGTGGTTCATGTTCTAGTTCATTAGAGACATTTCTTATTGGGTCATCGCTTTGAGCTTCATTTAGATCATCATAGCCTTCAATACATATTCACACAACTAAATTTGAACACCCGTCAGCAGCGTTGATGGAGTTTCTTTGCGAGTATGACTTTGATGTCCACTACATCAAAGGGAAGGAGAACATGGTTGCTAACGCATTGAGTCAGATGCGCCATGAGATCCTGACCTTGACTCTGAGTGTGGACTTGAGAGGATGCATTATTCAACATCTGCTTGAGGATGAGTGGTTTCTTGAGGTGCAGCAGGAGATCCAGTCACAGACTGCCCTTGTGGGCAGGTTTGCAGGATACTCACTTGAGGCAGATGGGTTGCTTCGTCATCGACAGCGTATCTATGTACCTCGTGCAAGTGACCTACGTACTGTAGTGTTATCAGAGGCTCACAAAGCACCATATGCAGCACATCTGAGGGTGAAGAAGATGCATGCTAACCTACGATAGTTGTACCATTGGGCAGGTATGAGACGAGATATTGCAGAGTTTGTTGCTTGATGCCTTGAGTACCAGAGGGTCAAGGCTGAGCATCATCATCCAACGGGTCTTTTATACCCTCATGAGATACCTGAGTGGAAATGGGACACCATTTCCATGGATTTCATTGTTGGTCTTCCTATGTCTTCTCACCACCATGATGCAATCATGGTGACAGTTGACAAGTTGACCAAGGTTGCACATTTCTCACCTGTACGCACGACGTACAATGCATCGGCAGTGGCGAGAGTATTCTTGGATGATATTGTGAGATTACATGGGGTACCTCACCACATCATTTTTGACAGGGATTCAGTGTTCACTTCAACTTTTTGGAGGGCTTTGCAGCAGACGTTGGGCACACGGCTCAACTTTAGCTCCGCATATCACCCCGAGACAGATGGATAGACAGAGCGGGTGAATTAGGTGTTGGAGGACATGCTCCGTATGTATGTTATGGACCATAAATCTATATGGGAGGAGTATCTGTATCTGGTTGAGTTTGCCTACAATAATGGGCATCACAGCTTGTTGGGTATGCCTCCTTTTTAGGCTTTATACGGTAAACCATGCAGGATACCATTGAGTTGGGATCAGATAGAGGACAAGGTTGCCATTGGTCTAGAGTTGTTTCAGGATATGGAGTAGTGGGTCACACTGATTAGACAGAGACTTCAGGAGGCACAGGATATACAGAAGAAGTATGCCGATGCTAAGAGACTAAATCAGAGCTTCTTAGTTGGTGATAGAGTATTCCTGAGAGTGTGGCCACACAAGAGTCCAATCCATTATGGAAAGGGATCTAAGCTCACACCACGGTTTGTAGGACCTTTTGAGATCTTGGAGCGAATAGAACCTATAGCCTACCATCTAGCATTGCCACCTAGCCTGTCGCGCATCCACGATATTTTTCATGTATCCATATTACGGGGATATATATCTTATTTATCTCATGTATTGGATTGGAGTGCTCTATAGGTAGAGGTGGATGGGCAGTTGGCTTTGGAGCCAATTTGCATACTGGCTCATCGAACGCTGGGCCTTCTGATAGGGAGGACTCTAGGCTGCCTGCTCTACATCCTGTAGGTGTACAAGACTGTTGACAACACTAGCCTTCCTACCAATTCAAAGTGCTAAAAGACATACTCCTTGCAGAGATGGAAAACTCTACTTCTCTGCTTGGTGTGGGACACATACATTGTCCTCACTGCTTCCCAGATACTGCCTCAATGGCACATAACTTTCTGAGCCCGTTGCCCACCCTTCTCACTCTGTTCAAGGGTCTGGACTGCTTGGTGCTCACTTTCTTTCTCTCTACTTTTCCACCCCTGCAAATCTATTTATCCTACTTGTCTATCTAGCCGGACTCCTCACTGAGCTCGCCTAGAACAAGCATGCATTTCTTCTAGCCGGCAATCTGACCACCACACAAAAGAAAAACAAACAAAAAGCATGGCTCTGCAAGATGGCCTCCATACTGTACAATGGAACTTGAGGCATCATCAATACAGAGTCATGGTTTACAAAAGAGAACAAAACTATAGAAACAGAAAGGACTAAACTACTTCAGAATAGTAAACTGAAAACAGAAAAGAAATACTCAAATGATCGAACTACTGAATTTGATTCTTATTCAAAAATTGCCTTTACATCAGAATGCTTCTCAAATTGAAATCTTTTTCTCGTTTCTTCTGCTCCACACCTCATACAGAAAGAATGCTGCATTTTATAAGTATTCCATGTCTGTTACAGGACGGTTCCAATTCCAGAACGGTTGGTATTCCAACTGTCAATTCAGCTTTGTGCTATCGGCAAGATAACACAGATGTCTCATCGAAACATGCTTATGCTTTCCCATCAGCAAGACAGATTCTTTGTCGCACCGATCATATTCTTCCCCTGTCGATATGCATTCTATTGACTTTCGCATTCATGAGAACTTTTAGTCCCATATGCACCCGTTCAAGTCGACCACTATGGTTTATATATCCGTCGGCTTAGTAAACTCCTGTCGGCACTTTTGCCGCCGACGACCCCTGTCTACCCCCATCGGCACAACCCAAACTATCGGCCAACATTCAACCATGAACTCCGATAGTCCCTTGTCTCACCGATACCAAGTTTTCACCCTCCGTCGGCATGACCACTGTGCATCGGCCTAAAACCTTAAAACTATGCCGATAGAAGTCCTTGCACCGACGTCCAACTCCATCGGAGTAACACATAGCTGTCGGAGTGACTTTCCCAGCCATCGCCGATAGCAAGCCTCATACCGATGACAAGCCTCGGCAACACTTCATCGGACAGACAATTAATATTGGAGTGACACCCACATCCTTCACCGATAGTGATTCTCATGCCGATGGCCTTCACCAACCTTTACCACTCCATCGGGGTAACACCAAGCGATCGGAGACACAACCACAGGCTTCGCCGATGACCACCCTCATGCCGATGGACATCACACATCGGTAAGACCTTCATCCGTCGGCCTACAATCAAATCCTCAACCCGATACTTATACTCACGCCGATGTCTTCGGCCAACTCCACATCGGTGAAACTCGATGTTTATCACCCCGATCGGTGAGATGATACACTGTCGGCTCACGATTATTTCCTCAGCCCGATGCCAAGGCTCACACCGATGACCCACTTTGGATAAGCAAAAACTTCTTCCTGCCAAGGCTTATCACGCCAAAATGCAATTATAAGAAAATTTCACATCACACCAAAAATGTGCAGTATATACATGGGCTCCGAGCCCTTGGTGCTCCTGCACCATACTCCCCCTGTGCAGAAGAAGTCAAGTCACCTCCGGTGACAATGAGGCAAAATCAATGCCCCTCTTTTTAAATTCTGACTCTGCAACCCAGGTAGCTTCTGCTTCAGGCAACTGCTTCCATTTGATCAAATGCTCCATGTAGACACCATGTCTGGTTTGCTTCTGTACTCTTGAATCCAGTATTCTCTCTGCCTGCAGTTTGGGTTTTAATGGCAAAGTCACATCTTTTGTTGTCTGTTCCTTCTCTGAAATGGATCCATCTGCTGCTGACTGAGGACCCCTGTATTGCACCAGGTCTTGGACATTAAACACTAGTGAGATTGCCAAATCTTCTAGCAATTCAATTCTGTATGCATTGTTACCATACTTGTTCAGGATTCTGCAAGGACCAATTCTCCTCATCTGCAGTTTGGTTGGCGTGCCTTTCGGCATTCTGGCTTTGTTCAAGTGTACCATAACCAGATCACCGACCTCAAACTGAATATCCCTTCTGTGGGCATCTACTATGTCCTTGATCTTCTGTGTGTTCTCTCTCAAGGTTTTCTTCACCTGCTCATGCACTTCTTTCATGGATTGTGCAAAATCCTCTACATGTTCACTTCTGTTCTCCATGTTTCCCATAATCCTGAGCTCACATATACCTCTGGGATGCATTCCATAGACTATTTCGAATGGACTCTTACCAGTAGTCCTATTCACACTGTCATTATAGGCAAATTCTGCCTGATGAATGACAAGATCCCAACTCTGTCCATATTCTTTGGTTATACACCTTAACAGGTTGCCCAATGTCCTGTTTACCACCTCTGTCTGACCATCTGTCTGTGGGTGATATGCTGAACTGAAAGACAAATTTGTTCCCAATCTCTACCACAATGTTTTCCAGAAATGCCCCATGAATTTAGCATCTCTGTCAGACACAATGCTTGCTGGAAGTCCATGAATTCTGATCACTTCTCTGAAAAATAAGTGTGCTATATGACTGGCATCATGAGTCACTTTGCAGGGAATGAAATGACTCATCTTGCTAAACATGTCCACAACTACATATATGCTGTCATAACCAGTCTTAGTCTTAGGCAAACCAACTACAAAATCCATGCTTACACATTCCCATGGCCTGGAAGGAATGGGTAAGGGTTGGTATAGTCCTGCATTAGAAGTGGTTCCCTTGGCCTTCTGACATACGGTACACTGCTCTACATACCTTCTGATGTCTCTGTGCATCCTTGGCCAATGATAGAACCTTTGGACTAGCTCCAGTGTCTTGTTCAGACCAAAATGGCCGCTCAAACTGCCATTATGCTTCTCCTGTATGAGATTTTCTCTCATAGATCCTCTTGGCACACATAATTGTCCACCTTTGAATAGCAATCCCTGCTGTAAGGTGAAATCTGCAAATTCACTGTGAAAGTGATTCTCAAAATCTTGACATACCTTGTATGCCTCAGCAAAATCTTCATCATCTTGGTAAAGATTCTTGAAATCTTCAATCCCAATGCTCTTCAATTGCACTTCCTGCACTGTGAGCAATCTTCTGCTCAAAGCATCTGCAACTCTGTTCAGCTGCCCCTTCTTATGCTTAATTGTAAAAGTATAAGACTGCAGGTACTCCATCCATTTGATATGCCTGCTGCTTAACTTATCCTGTGAGTTCAGAAAACTCAGAGCTTGGTTATCAGTGTAGACCACAAATTCTTTAGGTAGGAGATAATGTCTCCACTTCCTCAATGCTTGGACTAGAGCATACAACTCTAAGTCATATGAAGAGTACTTACTCTTTGCTTCATTCAGCCTCTCACTGAAAAAGGCTACAGGTCTATTTTCTTGATTTAGCACTGCTCCTACAGCTATATTACTTGCATCACATTCAATAGTAAATAGCTTATCAAAACTAGGCAACAACAAAATAGGTTGTGTTGCTACCTCTTTCTTCAACCTTTCAAAACTTCTATCTGCAGTTGGTGTCCATCTGAATTTTGCTTTCATTCCACCCTTAATTGTATCCAACATAGGTGCACATATTCCACTGAAATTTTTGATAAACTTTCTATAAAACTGGGCTAAGCCATGAAAACTTCTTACCTCTGTGGCTGCTCTCGGAGTAGGCCAGCTCAATATGGCTTCTACTTTGGACTTGTCCATCTTCAACTCTCCCTGGGACACCACAAAACCAAGGCATACCAATTCCTGCTTCATGAATTCACACTTCTCCAGATTGATGGTTAGTTGTTCATCATGTAATTTTTGCAAAATAGTATTTACATGTTCTAGATGTTCTTCCTTGGTCTGACTAAAAATTAGAATATCATCTAGAAAAACAACAACAAATTTACCAATGTAATCCTTTAGGACTTCATTCATGAGTCTCATAAAGGTGCTGGGTGCATTTGATAGACCAAATGGCATAGCAAGCCATTCATACAGTCCTT
Source organism: Cunninghamia lanceolata (assembly GCA_027924645.1). NCBI lineage: Eukaryota > Viridiplantae > Streptophyta > Pinopsida > Cupressales > Cupressaceae > Cunninghamia > Cunninghamia lanceolata. The sequence goes on along the minus strand of BSBN01000918.1, from coordinate 5,161,127 downwards.
CTGTGGTCTTGAAGGCTGTCTTCCACTCGTCACCTTCCTTGATTCTTATTTGGTGGTAACCACTCTTCAGGTCTATCTTGGTGAAATACTTTGCTTTTCCAATACAGTCCATGAGATCTTCAATTCTGGGAATTGGGAATCTATACCTTATAGTTATCTTGTTTATGGCTCTGGCATCTGTACACAATCTCCATGATCCTCCTTTCTTGGGTGCCAACACTGTGGGCACTGCACAAGGACTAATACTCTTCCTGATCAATCCTTGATCTAGCAATTCCTGCACTTGCCTGGAAATCTCTTTGTGCTGATCTGGAGTCATCTTGTAAGGTGCCTTGTTTGGCAAAGATGCTCCTGGAAGCAGGTCTATCTGATGGCTTATTGCTCTCTGTGGAGGCAATGTGGTTGGTGTACCATCACTGATTATGCCTTTATACTTCTCCAGTATAGGCTGCACTTCTTTGGGAATCTCTGTCTTCTTACCCTGCTGTCCTTCTTTTGGTTTCACTATGATGGCATAACCAATACCATCTTCCTTAAGAGTATTCAGAAACTCTTTTCCACTCACAACCAAGATATTAGGACTCTTTGTCTGAACTGCATCTTCATCCTCCAATGACTGAATCTTATAGGTGACACCATCCTTCTGAAAAGAATAGGCATTCTTCTCACCATCATGTACTGCTTTTTGGTCATACTGCCATGGTCTGCCCAATAAGAGATGGCATGCATCCATGGGTAGTATATCACATAATACCTTATCCTTGTAGCCACCTATACTAAACTCTACCCAACTTTGTTCATTTACTACCACATGTTGACCCTTATTCAACCATGTGACTCTATATGGGTTTGCATGAGTAATTCTTTTCAAATTCAATTTCTTAACTGCCTCATCAGAAATAATATTATCAGTGGATCCTGAGTCTATGATAATTTTACATACCTTATTCAAAATCTTGCACTTGATTCTGAATAGTGCTCTCCTCTGGCTTGGTTCAGACTTTACTGGTTCCTTCATCAAAGTTCTCCTTATCATCAGATTCTCTCCATCTTCTGAGTTCAGATTGACCTCAGGTGACTGGCTGCTGGATGCATTATCTTGGACATAGTGATTTCTCTTATCACCTCCTTGAGAAGAGGATGTGGCCTTTTCTGGACACCTATATGCTAGATGACCTAGATTGCCACAGTTGTAACACTTCATGTTTGTGAAATAGGATCCTCTGCCTGATCCTCCTGACCTTCCTCTGTTAGACCCTCTTCCTCTGTGGTTTCCTCTACCACTTGACTCCCCACTCTGCTCTATGAGTTTGGATTCTGCTTGGGATCTATTGTCAGTATTTCTTCCACCAAAACCTCCTCTGTGTCCTCTGTTATCTCTGCCTCTTCCTCTTCCTCTGCTATTTGAGTCTTGTTTCCTCTTATTCTTTTCCTCCACCTTCAGTGCTAGCTGATAGCATTTTTGCACTATGGTAGGGCACAATAAACTGATTTCTTCTTGTATATTCCACTTCAGACCATTAAGGTACCTTGCTACCTTTATGCTTTCATCCTCCATTACTTTGGATCTTAAGCATAGCTTTTGGAATTCTTCAGTGTATGCACTGACATCTAATTCCTTCTGTCTCAGATTCTGTCTCTTCCTGTGCAGCTGTATTTCATAATCTTCTGGCATATATGCTTCTTTAATTTTAGCTACCATTCCCTTCCAAGTAGCTATGGGCTTCTTATCTTCTTTTGCTCTTTCAGTCTGCACAAATTTCCACCAGGTTAAGGCAGCTCCCCTGAGTCTGGATTTGGCCACCTTTACTTTCTGTGCCTCGCTTACACCATCACATTCAAAGTGATTTTCAAGTCCTTCTATCCACTCCATGACCAAATCTGGGTCCATTTTCCCACTGAAAAGTGGTACTCCTTCCAATGTTTTACCACTCATTGCTTTCAAAGCTTTCAAGAATGGTTCTTCTTCCAATTTAGGATCAGGTGTGGGCTCTTCATCTTCTACAGATACACCTTTTCCCTTATCCTCAGAATATTTAACTCTCTGGCTGACTTCCTCAGTCTTTTGCAACATTAAGCCTAGCTTACTCTCCATTTCTGCTAGTCTTTCTTGTAGGAGTCTATTCTCCTCTTCTTGATCTTCAACCTTCTTTGCTAACTCTGCATTAGTCACCATTTTCTTGGATGAACTAACAGACTCACTTGAACTCGGTGATGACATACAACTCTTCTATTCCTATCTAGGAATAACCCAAATCTTACCGCTCTGATACCAATTTGATAGTGAGGACTCTAGGCTGCCTGCTCTGCATCCTGTAGGTGTACAAGACTGTTGACAACACTAGCCTTCCTACCAATTCAAAGTGCTAAAAGACATACTCCTTGCAGAGATGGAAAACTCTACTTCTCTGCTTGGTGTGGGACACATACATTGTCCTCACTGCTTCCTAGATACTGCCTCAATGGCACATAACTTTCTGAGCCCGTTGCCCACCCTTCTCACTCTGTTCAAGGGTCTGGATTGCTTGGTGCTCACTTTCTTTCTCTCTACTTTTCCACCCCTGCAAATCTATTTATCCTACTTGTCTATCTAGCCGGACTCCTCACTGAGCTCGCCTAGAACAAGCATGCATTTCTTCTAGCCGGCAATCCGACCACCACACAAAAGAAAAACAAACAAAAAGCATGGCTCTGCAAGATGGCCTCCATACTGTACAATGGAACTTGAGGCATCATCAATACAGAGTCATGGTTTGCAAAAGAGAACAAAACTATAGAAACAGAAAGGACTAAACTACTTCAGAATAGTAAACTGAAAACAGAAAAGAAATACTCAAATGATCGAACTACTGAATTTGATTCTTATTCAAAAATTGCCTTTACATCAGAATGCTTCTCAAATTGAAATCTTTTTCTCGTTTCTTCTGCTCCACACCTCATACAGAAAGAATGCTGCATTTTATAAGTATTCCATGTCCGTTACAGGACGGTTCCAATTCCAGAACGGTTGGTATTCCAACTGTCAATTCAGCTTTGTGCTATCGGCAAGATAACACAGATGTCTCATCGAAACATGCTTATCCTTTCCCATCGGCAAGACAGATTCTTTGTCGCACCGATCATATTCTTCCCCTGTCAATATGCATTCTATTGACTTTCGCATTCATGAGAACTTTTAGTCCCACATGCACCCGTTCAAGTCGGCCACTATGGTTTATATATCCGTCGGCTTAGTAAACTCCTGTCGGCACTTTTGCCGCCGACGACCCCTGTCTACCCCCATCGGCACAACCCAAACTATCGGCCAACATTCAACCATGAACTCCGATAGTCCCTTGTCTCACTGATACCAAGTTTTCACCCTCCGTCGGCGTGACCACTGTGCATCGGCCTAAAGCCTTAAAACTACGCCGATAGAAGTCCTTGCACCGATGTCCAACTCCATCGGAGTGACTTTCCCAGCCATCGCCGATAGCAAGCCTCATACCGATGACAAGCCTCGGCAACACTTCATCGGACAGACAATTAATATCGGAGTGACACCCACATCCTTCACCGATAGTGATTCTCATGCCGATGGCCTTCACCAACCTTTACCACTCCATCGGGGTATCGGAGACACAACCACAGGCTTCGCCGATGACCACCCTCATGCCGATGGACATCACACATCGGTAAGACCTTCATCCGTCGGCCTACGATCAAATCCTCAACCCGATACTTATACTCACGCCGATGTCTTCGGCCAACTCCACATCGGTGAAACTCGATGTTTATCACCCCGATCGGTGAGATGATACACTGTCAGCTCACAATTATTTCCTCAGCCCGATGCCAAGGCTCACACCGATGACCCACTTTGGATAAGCAAAAACTTCTTCCCGCCAAGGCTTATCACGCCAAAATGCAATTATAAGAAAATTTCACATCACACCAAAAATGTGCAGTATATACATGGGCTCCGAGCCCTTGGTGCTCCTGCACCACCTTCGAGGTCGAGAGCTAGACCAGGTTAGGGTCTAGTGGGATCGTTATGATGAGGTCACAGCAACTTGGGAGGATGTAGCTAGTTTGAGGGCACTCTATCCTCACCTTTTTGACGACTTCCAGGAAGAAGTTTAGTCTTAGGGGGGGAGGATGTGAGGTCAATATATTTCACTTCCCTATTTTGATCATTTTACATTATAGTTGGTGACATTATCAGACTTTTAGAGACCATTGATTTTCATTATGCAGATTTATGTAGATTTAGACTATATCTCCTGATTTTTGGATTAGCATTGATTAGTCATGTGGTGATTTGATTAAATCATATTTTGATGCTATTATGATGTAGACATGTGAGATACATTAGATGATGATTATTGATGTGATTACGAGTTCATTATGTGGATTTATTATTGATGATGATCATGTGACATTAGATAGAAAATGTAATTTTAAATCTTAATTATGATGTGAATGATTAATGTTGTATGCAATGACAGGAATTTAATTTCTATTTCTTTGGCTATGATTTATCTATGATGTGGTTGACCTCTTGATCGAGTTATACAGGTTATTTTCCCAGGCCACAAGAAATCGGAGGTAGTTCTCACACTTATGTAATTCCCTGTGAAACTGATCCATTCCCAAGAGGGATGAGGATCACGTTTGATCGGATGATGTTTTCATACATGCTTGATTTATTATTTGGTCTAGTTCACCCCTTTTTAATTGATTGATAATATGTGTTGTAAAATTTATATTTTGATTTACACCATTTGGTGTTATTTTATTTATGGGCCATTTAAAGTGATTTTATACCTCCCTAGGTGTTTATTAGAGTTTCAAATTTGCCCTAGGTGGTAACCCTAGGGTCTAGGGTCCATTTGGACTTACTAAACCCTAGGGTAACTCACTTCTAGTCACTCTAAACTTGGGTTTAGTGAATGTGACGAAATTTAAATTTGGCTAAGGGTGGGAGATGAGTCATCCCTTGGAAAAGACCCGTCTCCCTTCCCAAAGCTTGGGGATTCTTACACCAAGAAGACTTGGGAGGTCTTCAAGACCCCCAAGTTTGTGGGATCTCCCTCCAAGACCCTCACACACATGTGAGAGCATCTTGGAGGGAGATGGCTCTCTTGGAGAATAAGAGGATGCCATGTGACAACCCTTATCCTCATGGAGCCTTGAGGACAGTTGCCACCTCTCCACTTGGTCTCTCACACATGTGTGGGAGCACAAGTGGATAAGGTGAGGGTTTCAATGAATTAGAGGGTGACACTTGTCACCCTCACACTCCTTCTCCCTTGCAAGTGGCATGGGATGAGGAAGGAGAAGGTGACAAGTGTCACCTTCTCATTCCTCAAGGCCAAATTTGAAGGCCTATTTTATCTCCTCTTGGAGAGGAGTTGGGGTGGTGCAGGAGCACCAAGAGGATCATGAAGATCCATGATTGTTTTTGTTTGTTCCATGTTTGTTCATGTTGTAATAAGGTCTCGGAAGACCATTCTCATGCTTGTAATAAGGACCATGTCCAAAAACATCTCTTGTTGATATCATGTTATAATGGAGCAGTCATAAGGTGTAATAGACAGTCATAGCATCATGCATTGTAAAAGGAGGCAGTCATACAAAATTTATGATTGTAAGCCTTGCTAAGGCATGTAAGGTAGTGTCAAGAGGTCTAATGCCTAGTTCAAGGCTTATTTACATTGTAGAGGTGTTTGAAGGCATTGTCAAGGTTGAACCACAACCGATGCATATGTTAAACTTTGTTAATTCTGTTAACACTCACTTTGAGTCATTAGAAAAGTCAGCTAAGGCAAAGGTTCGGAAAGAGTTTTTGGATAAGAGATTCTCGAAGTTACAAGGCATAATAGCAAATGATAGGAGAGTTTTGGATATTGGAATAAAGAGCTTGGAAAATGCTCTCAAGGATGGCAGAGATTTCTACAAATTTTGTTTATCCTAGCCTAAAGTGACCAAGGATATTGAGAAGAAAGTAAAGGAACAAGAGGATAAATTGTTAAACCTCTCACAGAATTTTGATCCTCTCACTCTATCCATAGTAAATCAGGAATGTCAAATTATTGTAGTCATGAATGAGATTAAGAAACTTGAAAAGGAGAGGAAAAACATAATAAACAGGATGAGTGAGCTTAGAGGGGTGATTATTCCCAAATTAGAGGCCATGCATGAGGCCCTAACAGATGCCCAAACCACAGCCCGGACCAGTGATCCGACAGATCTCAAGGGGGCAGAAGCTTTTGCATTCCTACTGAGTGGTCATATCTTAATTTTGGACAGGATGAAGCAGACACAAGTTGTACAGCTGAAGACAACCTTTGTAGACATATTACAGTATATGTAAGTAAAACCTATCTATATACTTATGCGGCTAAGTATAGTTGAATTTTTGGGCAATTTTGGTATGCGGACCCTACCCTTTGCCATTGATGTCAAAGGGGGAGTGAGGAATAGTGAAAAATGTGGAATCCAGCTAAGGGGGAGCTTTGGTAAAGTATTAGAAGAAAGCATCAACAAAGGGGGAGTGTAGTATAACACTTAGTCATTTTTCACTAAGTGTTGCCATCAATGCCAAAGGGGGAGATTGTTGGCAAGAGACACATTGGAGCTTCATGATTGTTGTCATTGATGGCAACAAAGATCATCCCACACATCTGCAAGATATGGTGTGTCTTTACCGGAAGTCAGATTGAAGAGCTTACAGGTCCGGTAAGCAAGAACAGAGCATGCAGAAGGTCCGACAGTCAGGTCCGGATCTGCTAAAGGACGTATCCTTGGAAAGTGCGGACTTGGGAAAGTTAAGAGGAGTATCTTGATTGATAGATTCCAGGGTTTGAGCCTCTGGTGTTAAGAGTGAAGAGATATAAGCTTCTAAGTACTGGGGTCCAGTTTGGTAGAACAAACAGAGGAAGAACTGACAATCAGAGCATCAAAAGTTATTCCGGATGAGATGTTGATAATGATAAAGATTCCCAAGGTATTATTCATGATTGGCCGACTTATTAGACAACTTATATAAGTTTCTTTTTGATCCGCATCACTTGGGAAGCAAGGATTTAGTCGACAGACTAAAGTTTAGGAAATATTAACTATTCCGGATGCCGACTAGAAAGAGGATGAAATCCTTTGTGCAGATATATATACCAGATGGATTTCGATAAGGAAAACATGGTGAAAAAGTGTGGTGTACGAAGAAAAGAAAAAGAGCAGAGTGAAAGCAGTAAGGAAAGTCTGGTATGCGAAAGGACAGCAGAACAAAAGAAGAGGAAGGATGAAGTGCAGCAGATCAGTTTACTGAGCCTAACTGGAACTAAACTCCAGCATGTGTGGATGCTTCACATCAGTTCAAGTATTTTATTTTTTCTTGTTACAACTTGTAGATAGTGAGTCTCTTGTGAGCAGTGTGCTCGGGCAGTGAGCCCTAATTGGCAAGTGCCATTTTTTATTTCTATTCTTCTAACAGAGAATACAATCTTGGGTTAATCACCTTGTGGTTTTCTCCCTTAACAGGGTTTCCACGTCAAAAATATTGTGTTATGTGTACTTCCATTTCATGGTTATGTTTGCTTATTTGAATTGATGCAACATTAATTATTAAGAAAGTTAGAAAGCTGAAATAATTAAGATAACTGATTCACCCCCCCCCCTCTTAGTTATCAACATAGGTTTACATCCTCTAAGGAATAGTACAAGTCCCATGTATCATTCTTTTTCAAGGCCACTATCTCTTCATCCATGGTAAGTTTCTAAGACTCTACATCATTCATACCCAATGCCTCTTGTATAGATTGTGGTTCATCAATATTTGTATATACATCTCTAGTCATCAAGAGAATACTCATACCTTTCTAGTGGTTGTCTATGCCTTGTAGAGTTTCAAATAAGCTAAGATGCAGGTTCTTCCCCCTCTTCCTCCTCTTCTGAAGATTTAGAGCTTGATGAGCTCTCCTCAACTTCTTATCTATCTTGGGACCTCAATTCAATTTTCTTAAGCATAGAAGGAAGTTGAATCACATCCTTTTGTTCACTTTGTTCTAGCTACAATACAACTGAAAGCTTAGTTTCTCTAAAAATCACACTTCTACTATATATTACATTCTATGCAACATAATCTGAAAGCTTGTATCCTTTCACCCTATAACTATAACTGATGAAGATATATTTCACAGCCTTGTTCTCAAATTTTGTTAGCTTCTCCCTTGGTGCATGTGCATATGCCTCACAATGAAAAACTCTAAGATGTCTCAATGAAGGCTTATGACCTAACCATGCCTCCATAGGCATTTTATCCCCAAAAGCTGACATAGGAGATCTATTTAATAGGTAGCAAGCAGTGGCTATAGCTTCATCTCAAAACTTTTGTTCTAGACTAGAACCACTAAGCATACTCATAGCCTTCTCTATTAGTGTCATGTTCATTATTTCTGCAAATCCATTCTACTAAGGAGAATATGGAGTTGTCATGTATCTCTATATGCCACAATCTTTAAATAATCTATCAAAATCATTAGAGCAATATTCATTGCCATTGTTAGTTCTTAAACATTTTATTTTCTTTCTAGTTTGCAACTCTACCATTGCTTTAAATTCTTTAGATCACTAAAAATTTAGATTTACTCTTTTGAAAATAAACCCATGTCCTTCTACTATAACCATAAATAAATGAAACATAATAAATAGACTTCGTAATGGAAGGAACAATAGGACCAAACACATCAAAATGAATAAGATCCAAAATACTACAAGATTTGTGAGAACTCGAGTAAAATTGAACACAATTTTATTTTCCATAAATACAATGCTCATAGAAATCAAATTCAAGATTACAATCTAAAAGACCTTCAACAAGGTTCTTATTTTTCAAGATCCTTAGACCCTTCTCTCCTTGTGGCCTAATCTCTGGTGCCATAACTGATGCAGGAGCATCCCTAGTTCAAGAGCAATCTTGCATCAACCAAAAACATTTGCATTTCAATTTGTTTGCAGTTCAGTTTGTTTCTTTTCATTTTCCAGTTTAGTTTAGGCAGTTCAATCAGTAGCAATTTCTGTATTTTGGTCTGCATTCTACCGCAGTTGCATTTCACATCTTGCGGAGCTAGACTTAGCATCTAGATTCATTCATCTACAACATATCCGAATCTCTAAGCATTTGGATTAGTTACCAGAAAGATATCGCTATCAGAAGATCGATTATTTTCTCATAACAGAGCATCATGATAGTCTCAGACAATCAACTAAAGGAGAAGACCTGTGAAGCATTTCCTGACTTGTGGAGCCTAATGACACATCATTAAATGTTGTTTGGTTCATGGCCGACCTTCCCCAAGATCTGTGCATCATTCCATGCATTTGCGGAGGTGTTCTACATGATTAGGTCTGACCTATCTGTATACACACGTTACAGCTCTTCATTGGAGTTTGTGATCCTCCTTGGCTGATGCGAAGGAATCTATTGTTCCGGAGATGATATATATTGATGTATTAGATCCCTAGGAAAGCAGTTAGGAAGTTAGAAATTGATTCATAAGTTCATAGTTCAGATTTTGGCGCAAAGGGACTTCAAAGCCATATCTTGTGCATATTCTAATATTTGGTAGTCAGGCCTGTGAGCCCTGATTGTAAGCCCGCACGATGTCGGCCAAATTGTATTTGAATTCTATGATATATTGAATCTGGATTAGTTCTATATCTTTGAGTTCTTTCTGTTGTGTTTACTCTTGTTGCACAGTCTGGACAGTTCATTCTATGAACCCTCCTACTGTGACTACACCAAGTGGTATCAGAGTGAAAGTTTGAATATTTGGGAGTGAATTGAGCGAAGTTGGCGAGTGAATTCTATAAGATCTTGTTGTGGACATATCACCGAATTGAGGTAGGTTCTTGTGTCACAACCGATCATCGATTGTGAGGTAGTTGTCACCTTGTAGCCCGATCACCGAACTTGAGGTAGTTTGCACTTGATCCTAGGAAGATGTTGTCGAGGAGAGTTGTTGTTGGAACAATGGCAGGTAGAATGGATGAGATGATGGAGATGATGAAAACAATGTGAATTCATTTGGATGTTGTTGAGGAAGATAGGCGAAGAGGATTGACACAGAGACCTAATGTTGAAAGTGATCATGAAGAGGAATTCTAATCTGTTGAACAAATTGGCAAAACCCTAGGAGTTGATGAAGAAGAAGAAGAAGAATCAAGCAAAGATGTTGCAAGCTATTTCAAAGATTGGAAAGAAACCTAGAGTTGATGTACTGAATTACACTAGTAATTTGAACCCTGAAGAACTGATTAACTAGATAAATGACATGGAAGAATACTTTGAGTATGAAGAAGTTCAAGATCCGGAGAAGGTGAAATTTGCAAACACAAAGTTGAAAGGACATGTTGCTATATGGTGGAAAGAAGTTAAGTTGGATAGAAATAGAAGAGGAAAAGAAAAGATTACAAAATGGGATAGGATGGTGACAAAATTGAAGAATCAGTTATACATGTTGACTATGAGTTGGAGTTGTTGAAAAGATTGCAGAACCTGAGACAAAAGGAGAAATCTAAGGAGTATACTGAAGAATTTCATAAGATGATTATAACGATGGGACATAGTGAAGCAAGCAAGGAGAAAGTGACTAGATACATCAATGGACTGAGATTGAACATTCAAGAAGAACTAAGTCTGGTGAGGATGGTTGAAGAAAAGCTTAATAAGAGACATGATCAGAGATAGAGAGGCATAGGAGGTAAATTTTAGAGAGGTAGAACATTTTTCAGAGGTGAGAGATCATTTGCAGAACAGAACAAATAGGAGAACACATTCAAGAAGGAGGACCGAGATAATAATGCATACCGGAGAGATGACAGAAACTTTTATCAGAGAGGAAACCCTAGTGCATACCGGAATGAAGGATACATAAGAGAAGGAAGAGGAACTGATAAGAGAACATTCAGAGGGACTTGTTTTAAGTGTGGAGGTGAAGGACATAGAGCATTTGAATGTAATCAAGGGAGTACAAGCAAGAGGACAAATAACAGTGGAAGAGCAACCTATGTTGAAGAAGAACCTGTTGGATCACCCAGTTCAGTTGGTAAACCTGAGAAAGGAGAATCACTTGTGATCAGGAGAGCACTATTTCAAGCAGAGACAAATGAAGAACCACCGCAAAGGAAAAGTTTATTCAGAACCAGATGCAAATCAGGAGGTAAATGTAAAGTTGTTATTGATAGTGGTAGTTCTAATAACCTAGTTCAGAGGAGATGGTGACTAAGCTGAAGTTGGAAAGATTGAAACACTCTAAGCCCTATCAGATAGCATGTATTCAAGATGATCATAATGTACTGGTGAGTGAATAATGTTTTTTGAAATTTCATATTGGATCTTATCATGATGAAGTCTTGTGTGATATTATGCCTATGGATGTATATCATATATTGTTGGGTAGACCTTGGCAGTATGATAGAAAATCTATACATGATGGGAGAAAGAATACATACACTATAACATCAAATGGGAAGAGAATTACCTTGATTCCTTTGGAGGATGATCCTAAGAGTGAAGTATGTGGAAATGCTAGAATCTGTTTGGTCGATCGAAGAAAATTTTTGGATGGTTTGAGACATGAGAATATGTGTTATGCTTTGATTCCTAAGAACCCTGAAACATTGAAGGAGACTGAAGAACCAAAACTGGAGGAGATAATAGAGTTGCTGACAGAGTATGAAGACATCATATCGAACAATGTACCTGAAGGATTGCCACCAATAAGGGGTATTAGTCATCACATGGATATTATACCGGGAGCTAGTTTGCCTAATAAAGCAGCACATAGAATGACACTGGCAGAGAATGAAGAACTGAATAGATAGATACAAGGATTGTTGAAGAAAGGTTTGATCAAAGAAAGTTTGAGTCCTTGTGTAGTACCTACAGTGTTAGCACCTAAGAAAGATGGAGAGTGGAGAATGTGTACTGACTCTAGAGCAATAAACAAGATCACAGTTAAGTATAGATTTTCTTTACCTAGGATGGATGATATCATGGATTGTTTGAGTGGAGCAAGATATTTCACAAAGATAGATTTGAAGAGTGGATACCATCAGATCAGAATCAGAGAAGGAGATGAGTGGAAGACTATTTTTAAGATAAATGAAGGATTGTATGAGTGGTTAGTGATGCCTTTTGCACTGACAAATGCTCCGAGTACTTTCATGAGGTTGATGAATGAGGTCTTGAAGAAATTCTTGGGTAAGTTTGTGATTGTATACTTGGATGATATTCTAATTTTCAGTAAGACAAAAGAGGAACATTTGCAGCAGCTTAGACAGGTTTTGCAGAGACTGAGAGAAGAGAAATTGTTGATAAATATCAAGAAGTGTAGTTTCATGAAGGAAGAATTGGTATACTTGGGATTTGTGATTTCTGCGGAAGGATTGAAGATGGACCCTGAGAAAGTGAGCAATTGTTGAATGGCCTATACCAGAGAGCATTAGAGAAGTTAGATCATTTCATGGATTGGTTAGTTTCTACCAGAAGTTCATCAGAAATTTCAGTTCAGTTTGTAATCGTATGACAGAGACAATGAGAGGTGACAGAAAAGATTTCAAGTGGACATTAGAAGCAGATAAAAGTTTTGAACTGTTGAAGCAAAAAGTGACAGAGCAACCTGTTTTAGCATTACCGGATTTCAATAAGGTATTTCAAGTTTATTGTGATGCAAGTGGGAGTGCAATTGGAGCAGTATTAAGTCAAGAAGGTAGACCTATAGCATATTTCAGTGAGAAGTTGAATGATGCAAGGAGAAGATATTCAGTTTATGATCAAGAGTTCTATGCCATAATTCAAGCCTTGAAGAAGTGGAGACATTATTTGTTGCCTAAGCAATTTGTGTTGTATACAAATCAACAAGCTTTGCAATATTTGAACAGTCAAAGTAAGTTGAATCAAAGACACATGAGATGGGTAGAATTCATGCAGAGTTATACATTTGTATTGAAGCATAGGAGTGGTAAATCAAACAAAGTTGCAGATGCATTGAGTAGAAGAAGAAATTTGTTGACAGAGATGAGAGTTGAAGTGATAGGCTTTGATGAATTGAAGAACCTGTATGATGGAGACACTGATTTTTTTGAACCTTAGAAAGCATGCAAGGAACCTGTTGTGACAGATAGGAGTAAGTGGTTGGACTATTTCATTCAAGAAGATATGTTGTTCAGAGGAAATCAGTTGTGCATACCTAGAAGTTCAATGAGAGATAATTTGATTAATGAGAAACATAGTGGTGGATTGGCAGAACATTTTGGGATTGACAAGACAGTGGCTTTGGTGAGTGAAAATTACTTTTGGCCTTAGATACATAAGGATGTGAGGAAGTTTGTGCAGAGTTGTAGAGTTTGTCAAGTTGCAAAATGGAGTAGTTAGAATACTAGATTGTATAAACCTTTGACAGTATCGTAGAGACCTTGGGAAGACACAAGCATGGATTTTGTAATGGGATTACCTAACACGCAGAGAGGACATGATTATATATTTGTAGTGGTAGACAGATTTTTAAAGATGGCACATTTCATACCTTGTAAGAAGATAACTAATGCAGTGCATGTAGCTGACCTATTTTTCAAGGAGATTGTGAGATTGTATGGATTACCTAAGAGCATAATTTCAAACAGACACTAGATTTCTTGGATACTTTTGGAAGACACTTTGGAAGAAGATGAAGACAAATTTGAAGTTCAATTCAGCATTTCATCCACAAACTGATGGACAGACAGAGGTAGTGAATAGGAGTTTGGGAAACTTTTGAGATGTTTGGTTGGAGAAAAGGCAGGAAGTTGGGATTTGATTCTTTCACAAGTAGAGTTTGCATACAATAATTCAGTAAATAGAGTACCGGAAGAACACCTTTTGAGATTGTTACCGGAATAAACCCTAGAGGAGTGGCAAAATTGAGAGATATTAGTTTGGAAGAAAAGAGAAGTGTAGGTGCATAAGACTTTGCAGAACATATGAGGACAATGCACGATCAGGTTAAGAAGCATTTGGAAGAAATGAACTGCAAATATAAAGAACAAGCAGATGAGAAGATAAGGATTAAGGAATTTGCAGTTGGAGATGAAGTGATGGTGTACTTGAGAAAAGAAAGATTTCCAGTTGGAACATATAACAAGTTGAAGATGAAGAAGTTTGGACCTTGTAAGATACTCAAAAAATTTGATTCTAGAAATGCATATGAAATAGAATTACCAAACACATGGGGTATATCACCTATTTTCAACATTGCAGACCTGTGTCAGTATCATGAAGTAGAGTTCAGTGATAGCATGGCAGAGGACTTAAAGAAGCAGTTACCACAACAAGCACCGGAGCAGATTGAAGACATTTTGGACAATAGAGTTGGATGACGCAACACCAAAGGAAGACAATACAAAGAATACCTTATGAAGTGGAAAGGCAGACCGGAGGAAGATTCAGCATGGATTTCTCAGGCTGAGGTAGACTGTCTTGCTTTTCCTCTAGCCCAAGCAAAGTGAGGGACTCACTTTTTCAATAATCCTGAATGTCTGATGCAGGAGCATCCTTGGTTCAAGAGCAATCTTGCATCAACCAAAAACATTTGCATTTCAGTATGTTTACAGTTCAGTTTGTTTCTTTTCATTTTCCAGCTCAATTCAGTCAGTAGAAATTTCTATATTTTGGTCTGCATTCTATCGTAGTTGCATTTCACATCTTGCAGAGCTGGACTTAGCATCTAGATTCATTCATCTACAACATATCCGAATCTCTGAGCATTTAGATCAGTTATCGAAAAGATATTGCTATCAGAAGATCGACTGTTTTCTCATAACAGAGCATCTTGACAGTCTTAGACAATCAGCTAAAGGAGAAGACTTGTGGAGCCTAATGACACATCATTAAATGTTGTTTGGTTCGTGGCCGACCTTCCCTGAGATCTACGCATCATTACATGCATTTGCGGAGGTGTTCTACATGATTAAGTCTGACCTATCCATGTACACACGTTACAACTCTTCATTGGAGTTTGTGATCCTTCTTGGCCGACATGGAGGAATCTATTGTTCTGGAGATGATATATATTGATGTATTAGATCCCTAGGAAAGTAGTTAGGAAGTTAGAAATTGATTCATAAGTTCATAGTTTGGATTTTGGTGCAAAGGGACTTCAAAGCCATATCTTGTGCATATTCTGATATTTGGTAATTAGGCCTATCAGTCCTAATTGTAAGCCCGCATGATGCTGGCCAGATTGTATTTGAATTCTATGATATACTAAATGACTAAATCTGCATTTGTTCTATATTTTTGAGTTGCTTCCGTTGTGTTTACTCTTGCTGCACGGTCTAGACAGTTCATTCTGTGAACCCTCCTACCGTGACTGCACCAATACCATACTCTTCTTTGCAAGTGATTTAGATTCAATAGAAGTAGCACCCTGAAGTACCCAAAAGCCACGACCATTCATTGAAGGGGAAACCAACTCTTTTTCCAACAAAGTAGCCATAGACTTTCTTTTCACAAAAGTGTTATTGCACTCAATAGTGCATGCATCAAGATGAAACAAAGTTCTTAGTCTACTACCTCTTGCAATCAGTGTAGCACCTCTCACCATTTTAACACCTGCTTCAGTAAATTGAACATGCACACCCACATCTATTAGTTTGCTTATAGATAACAAATTACGTGTTAATCCTAGGATATGCAAGAAACCATCAAATCTTCTAACTCTACCATCAAAAAATCTTATTGGAATATTACAATAGCCAACAATATTTAAATAGGAACTATCACCCAAGTACACCTTACCACCTTCGTATTTTTCATACTTACTAAACCAATGTCTTTTAGAAGTCATGTGAAAAGATGCACCTGAGTCAATCGACCATGCATTCTAGCCTATATGAGTTGCCAAGGTTGTAATGAATGTGTCACCATCTTCCTTCCCGAACTCAAAATTAGAATCAACTTTCTTCTTCTTCTTTTTCTTCTCTTCTTTGCACTCCTTATGGATGTGACCATGCTTGCCGCAGTTCCAACAAATAACCTTGGACTTACTAGGAGATTTTGATCTCCCCTTGGACTTGATTTGGATTTATCACACTACCTATTGTTCTTCTTACCTCTTTCTTTTGGTCTTCCTTGAACACTCAAGGCCTCTTTAGCATTCAAAGAGACCTTCTTCTGCATTTCTTTGTAAAGCAAAGAACCAACATCCTCTACTTCCAAAACAACAAAAGTGCTCACAATATCCATGACAAGGTTGTCCCATGAGTCTAGTAATGAACACAGCAAAGTTTTGTTGGAATATGTTGTCATTGATGTCAAAGGCACGGAGTCATTAACAGAGTCATTGTTGTCAAAGAAAAATAAGAGTTGCCTGTTATACATTCCAGTTGGAGAGATTGTGAAATTGGAAGCTGACTTAAAGATATGTATTTATTTAAATTAAAGATTTAAACAAAGTCTAGCCGACTCCTTTGGAGTTTAGAATTTGAAAGATAACATTTGTTAAGGAGCCGACATCTCTAGTACTCCCTATATAAGGCAAAAAGTCTTATTCAAATAAAGAAGAGGAGGTACAATTAGTGTTTGAGTATGAAGTATGATTAATTATAAGGAGTGTTGGAAATGTGGAGTACAACAATTTGTATTAACAATAGCAAATAACAAAGGCAGCACAATAATATCAATTATGAAGTGGAGAGATCAAGCATGAAGTGGTGTGATTAAGCAAGGAGGTGCGACTTAAATAAGACAAAACAATTTGTTATGTAGTATATGTTATGTGAAGGAGTGTGATTTGCCTGGGAGTGAATAGGAGCGATCAACAAAAAGAGTGTCTTTTCATTGTGAAAGGTGGTGATATTTATGAAAGAGTGTGTCTATCACCTACATTGAAGAGATATAAAAGGTGAGAGAAAAGGTGATTGGAAAGAAAGCAATCAATGATTTATTTTTGAGTTTTGAGGGCAGAATTAGAAGAGATATAAGGGCAGAAAAATGAAGTGTATTTCAAACCTGTTTTGAAAGAGTATATGCAGTCCATGTATGAAGGATAAATAAAAATATATGTGAAGAATATATGAGAAGATTAAGAGCAGATTGTTAAGAAATTAAAGCAGATATAAAGGCAGAAATTCATGTGAACATATTGACATTCTTATGATCAGATATTTGAAAAGAGATTGTGCATGAGTTGTAATCAGATTTGTGAAGGAAGGATATTGTGTGGGTTGTGATAAGTTTTGTGAAAGGAAGATTATTAATATTACAATCTTGTGAAGACATATCATCCATTGAAGAGTTTGTAGGTTGGTCCCTATCAAAGAAGAGATTGGAGTCTCTTGTTGAGTTGGAGCTCAATTGTGGGGGTTGGTGTTGTTGGCAAGAGACACTGTGTGGCTTCATGAGTGTTGTCATTGATGGAAACAAAGTTTATCCCACACATCCGCAGCACATAGTATGTCTATACCGGAAGTCAGATTGAAGAGTGTTTTGGTCGGGTGAACAAAAACAGAGCATGCAGCAAGGTCCGACAATCTGGTCTGGATCTCTCAGAGGATGTATCTCAGCAAAGTGCGGACTTGGGGAAGTCAAGAGGAGTACCATGACTGCTACATTCCAGAGATTGAGCCTCTGGTGATTAAAGAGTGAAAAAATATGAGCATCTAAGTGTTGGGTTCCTGACAGGCAAAGTAGACTGAGGGAGAACTGACCGGCAAAGCATCAGAGTTTAATCCGGATGAGAAATTGATGGTGGTCAAGCTATTTGAGAGATCATACATGGTTGGCCGACATGAATGATGACTTCTATGTCTATGTCCTTGATACACATCACATATTAAGCATGGATTCATACGATAGATCAATGTCTTGGAAATATCTTTAGTATTTCGGTTGCCAATTGAGAAGATGTTGAAATCCTTGATGCGGATATATATACCAAATGGATTTCGATATGAAGTGTGTAGTTGTGTGTGTGAGTGTGCGAAGAAAGGCAGAGAAAAGTGTGTAAGCAGCAATACAAGTCCGGTATGTAATAGAACAGCAGCATTAGAGCAGAGGAAGAATGAAGTGCATTAGATCCGTATACTGAGCCTAACCGGAACTGAACCTCAGGATATGTGGATGTCTCTCATCAGTTCAAACACCTGGTTACTTTCTATATACCTTGTAGACAGTGAGTCTCTTGTAGGCAATGTACCTCTTGTGAGCAGTGTGCTCGGGCAGTGAGCCCTAATTAGCAAGTGCCATTTTGTACTTCTTATTCTTTTAACAGATAATACAATCTTGGGTTAGTCACCCCGTGGTTTTTCCTTTAACAGGGTTTTCCACGTAAAAATCCTTGTGTTATGTGTGTTGATTTTATTTCTACTCTCATGATTATGTATGCTCTTATGTTTTGATGCTGCATTAATATTAAAGAAGAAAAGAATATTAAGATATTTAAAATAACTGATTCACCCCCCTCTTAGTTATCTGCATTGTTTCCAACAATTGGTATCAGAGCTAAGTTCCTCTAAATAAAACCTAACAACTTGAGGAAGATCTGGGAATCTCAATGGATATATATGGCATGAAGGAACAACTTCAGTCTGCCCTAAATGATCTTGAGCAATCTCACTCTGAAGTCAATAACTTGAGAGAAAGACTCAGACAAGCTGATGATTTCATAAATGACTAAAAAAAAAGTGAGTATCTCTATGAAAAAGAGAAAGGAACTACTTCAACAATTAGCAAGTCAAAGTGAAGCCAATGATACTAATGAAGATCTGAATGAGAAAAACAAGCTATGTGAGAAGCTATCAAAAGAGGTCATTATGGTAAGACATGAAATGGAATCAGGGGTTATGAGATTCACCCAAGAAATTGAAGAGAAAAGAAAAATTGAAGATAATCTAAAACAATCTCTCAAGGAGAATTCAGAAGACTGCCACAAAATGGATAGAATAATCAGGCATCTGGAATCTGATCTTGAAGAAGCTAGAGATAATAAAGAACATCTTGAGAATCAGATAGACACTATTAAAAGGGATCTTCAAACAACAAATGAATACAAAGAGAAATTCAACTTGAAGTTCTTGAAAGCCAAACGAGAGTAGATGACAAGCATGGCTTGGGATATGAGAAAGGTGAAAGCTCCGGATCCGGTCAAAAGAACTCTGGATTAGGAAATAGGCCTAGAAGACCTCCGGTAAGGCAACCAAATGCTCAAAGATATCCATCCTTCAATGGATACTGCTACAATTGCAACAATTTCGGTCATAAAGCAACTCAATGCAGAAGAAGAATGAATCAGACTAATTCATCCTTCTCAGGATAGTGTTTCAACTTCAAAAGGTATGGTCACAAATCTCATGAATACAGAAATATGCAAATAAACAATTCATTCAATAGTAGATGCTTTGCATGCAATAGAATGGGACATATGGCTAATCAATGCAGATCTAGAGGATATCAGTTACATATGCAGAGAAATGTTGTTCGCTACAATTGCAATAGATCCAGTCATTTTGCCAAATTCTGCAGAAGTCAGAATCAGGATAAAAAGGGTTCGGTGCATCATAATCAAAATCAAGACAAAGGAAAAGGAAAAGTGAATGCGGATGAAGTTCAAAGGGAGATGAACAAGATTTGGGTGAAGAGAAGTACAGAAAATGTTGGGGATGGATCCGCACCAGAATCTAGTGTTGATAATCCATCCGAAAACTAAATAGATGAGCTCTAGCTCAGGGGGAGTCACAAAAGAAAATAAATTCCCTCAGCCAGTCAATTGGTGCCTAAATTTGGCACATGGAATGTTGCGGATTAAAGGGTTCTTAGAGAAATATCCAAATAACCCTCAGTAAAAATATGAATGATCCGCAAGAAGTTTTGAAGAGTTTAATCAACCAAGATTGATCCGGTTTGACAGCCATCCGATAAGAGCAGAATTTTCACAGTTAGATCTAGTATGATTCAAAAAAATTCACAGTTAGATCCGGTATGATTCAAAATTAAAATATCTTGATCTGCAGATAAATGGCGTGATTGGAGAAAAGAAGATACATTGTCAATTATCATTGAAAATGATTCTAAGTGCACCTCAGTGGTTCGGAAAGATCTCTCTCAGAACAAAGTAACCGGATGATTTAAGTTGTGCATTTATTGCAATAGGAATTTATGGTTTGTACAGAGATAAAAGGGTTCTTTTATTCATCACTTGCACATTTGCATTTGAAAAAAAGAAAGGAAAGAGCTCTGCAGCAAGATTGTTACAACCCTCTCAAAGATCAACTGCACAATCTGATTCAACCAGCAATCTTTTCAGCGCATATTGTGAACCCTAGAAGCGTGAAAAGGTATTTCAATTTATGAATATCTCTCTTTAAATCTTTTGCAAAGATGGCTACTCCTATGGTTGTTAAGATCACTGATAGACCGCGCCCAAAGTTCAAGAAACACCCCTACAAATCCCTAGAAGTTGATCCCTTAGGCGCTTTTTCTAGCATTCTGCATGGGGTTCTGCACGTAGAAGATGTTAGGGTATACATCCATGCAAATATTGAGGAATTTGGAGAATCAAAGCTAATGGATATCTACCATAAACAACTAATAGATGAAACCTTTGAACTCAAACCTCAATACAAGGCCATCCAGGATAAGCATTTTGGACATTGCATCTACTTTCCTTGTTTTGCAAAAGACGAATGGGTCCAGTATGTTCTTAGCAGAATACATGACAACTTCATGTGGTTGTTGAAGCCTTTCAAGATAACAAATGATGCAATTAGGGCAGTAACTAGTTTGCACTCATCCGGTGGGTTGCCTGCTCTTAAATCGGTCAAAAACCAAACAGTAAGTGAGGCTACCAGATCAAAGTTTGACAAAAGAGCAATGACAATAGAAGATATCATAGATCTGGATATCAAATTTGCCTCTATGATAATTGGCTATAAAATATATCATTCCAGCAGGGAGAACTCTGTGTCCGGAACTGCAATTTATACTGCATATCAGATGCTAAGGGAAAATGTAGACTATGATCTATGCGAGCTTCTCCTAAGACAACTGTTAGAAAACTTGCAAAAGATCAAGGACAAGAAGAACTCATTCAAGTATGGTGGTTTAATACTGTGTTTATTCTTTTACTATATGAATGAGCTACCTGGATCAAGTGGTTGGGTATGGCAAAATGACAGACCGGTTGCCATACAAATCAGAGATTATATGTATGGGCTTGGTGATGCCAAGGCTCAACGTACAGCACTTTGGGGATACTTCAAAAACTTCCAAAGTTTGATGTAGGCCAGAGAAAGAATTCCACAAACAATAGTTGAAAAATACAAAGATACAGTGTGTTTCATGGTAGACACTAATCAATGCCTAATGGAGCTAGTTGAGCCCAGAATAGTCTGGATTATGCCAATGGGCTATGAGGTAGATGAGAAAATCCTAGAGCTGCATGTCCAACACTTGCTAAGTCAGCCTAGGGACCTTGAGGCAGAAAGGTTTGGAACCTTTCAGAATTGACTGTAAAAATACATATTGAACTGAGACAACCAGAGATGAAAAGAAAAGTGAGAAGGGAAGTAGAGAAGTTGCCAAAAGATATGGCATTTCAAAAGAGGCAATTGATGCAAATAGAAAAAAAATAGAAAGAGCTGAGAAAGAGAAACAAGAAGCAGAAAAGGAAAGTGTTTCAGTACAAGCCTCCTCTCGGACTAGATCTTCCAAGAGCTCTGCACCTGCCACCTCTAAGAGCCCAAAAGCCTCAAAACCGGAAGCCAAGACATCCGGAAAGGGAGAGAAGAGAACGAAGACAAAGGCCACAAGGTCATACTTAAGCCAAAAGGATGATGAAGAAACAGAGACTAATGAAGAAGTTAAGAAAATGAAGAAGAAAAAGAAAACTTCCGGGAAATTCTCTACCGGCAAAAACAAAGAAGTAGAAGTAGAGGAATTTGTAGAAAGGCCCACTCTTTCTATTGATGATATCATCAAAGCAATCACAATGGATGGGAACCTGTAACCAGTCACTGAATTTTATGATAAGTATAGTGACATAGACAAAAAGATCTTGGAAGAAGCTATAGTTAAGTACCTAAACATCTATAATAAAGCATTCATTGAAATTATCTCTCTAATTCCCAAAAGTTTAGAAAAGGTACTTGAACTGAGAAAGGAGAATGCTAAGGCAAATGACCTAGAGATCTGAGCACATATTGCTATTCAGCTCTATCCTTCCATTACTCCAAAACAAATGAACATGATCTTTAAGGACCGCAAGGATGAGTTACGGAGTAAAGTCAGAATGAACAAACTTATGATTGGAGAGACTGATCAGGTAGCCAAAGAAACAGAGGACATCCTCCGGAATGCATTTAAAAGATTCAACCTTCCTGTTATAGAGGACATAGATGATGAACCTTCTGCCATGGATGACGAAGGATTAAGTACATCAAAAGAAGAATCTACTGAGAAAAATGCAGAAGAGTCAAAAGAGATAGGTGAGGAGAGGACTAAGGACTTGGATTCCTCTATTCCCGAAGAGGAAGTCCATGAAGAAGTAAACATCTCTCTTTCGGATCCTCCTGCTGACTCCGGAACTGAAGGAGAAGGAAGAAAAGAGGAGAAATTGAGTCAAGTAGAGGAGGAAAAGGGATGAGAAGAAGAACACAGAGAAGATCTCTTATGACAGTTCTGAGGTTGCAAAAGGAAAGAAGACTCTGTCTCTGGCAAGAGACACTACAAAAGCAGTGAAAAACTTTTTGACCAAAGAGATGATGGAAATAGATGAACCGGAACTATTTCAAGGACCACTCAATGTTGACTCCCTCTCTCTGGTCCAGACAATGAAGGTAGCATCTTTTGCTCAAGCTAAAGCAAAAGAAAAACTTCTGAAGTCTCACATGGAAGACTGTGAGCTGATAGAGATTGCATCCGATGTGCTAGAGAAGATCATGCCATCCTTCCAAAAGGATCTTTCGGCCTCCTCATCTGGTAACTTGAAATCTCTGATTAACTCTGTTAACACTCATTTTGACTCTTTGGAGAAATCAGCAGAAGAGAAAGTCCGGAAAGAATTTTTGGGTAAGAGATTCACTGAGGTGCAGGGACTCATAACTAATGACAGGAGGACCCTAGATATTGGGATAAAGAGCCTAGAAAATGCTCTTAAAGATGACGAAGAATTATACAAATTTTGTCTATCTTGGTCCACAGTGACAGAAGACATTTCAAAGAAGGTGGAAGAACAAGAGAGTAAACTGTCAAGTTTATCTCAAAATTTTGATCCTCTTACCTCATCCATAATGAATCAAGAGTGCCAAGCTATTGCCACTATAAATGAAATAAAGAGACTTGAAAAGGAGAAGAAGAATCGAATAAGCAAAATGAGTGAACTAAGAGGGATAATTATCCCTAAGTTAGAGGCAATGCATGAGGCCCTAACTGATGCTCAGACTACAGCCTGAACCAGTGATCCGGCAGACTTAAGAAAGGCAGAAGCTTTTGCATTTTTGTTAAGTGGCCACATTTCAATTTTGGACAGGATGAAGCAGAGTTGGGCGACAGAAGTTGTACAGTTGAAGACCACCTTTGCGGATATACTTAAATATATGTAAGTATAACATGTATATATACTTATGCAGCTATGTATAGGTTGATTTTTGAAAATTTTGGTGTGCGGATTCCACCCTTTGCCATTGATGTCAAAGGGGGAGTGAGGAGTAGTGAAAAATGTGGAATCTAGCTAAGGGGGAGCTCCGGTAAAAGTGTACATAAGACAGAGCATCAGCCAAGGGGGAGTTTGCTACAACACTTAGTCATTTTTCACGAAGTGCTGCCATCAATGCCAAAGGGGGAGATTGTTGGCAAGAGACATTGTGTGGCTTCATGAGTGTTGTCATTGATGGCAACAAAGTTTATCGCACACATCCGCAGCACATAGTATGTCTATACCGGAAGTCAGATTGAAGAGTGTTTTGGTCCGGTGAACAAGAACAGAGTATGCAGCAAGGTCCGACAATCAGGTCCGGATCTCTCAAAAGATGTATCTCAGCAAAGTGCGGACTTGGGGAAGTCAAGAGTACCATGACTGCTACATTCTAGAGATTGAGCCTCCGGTGATGAAAGAGTGAAAAGATATGAGCATCTAAGTGTTGGGTTCCTGACAGTAGAGTAGACTGAGGAAGAACTGACCAGTAGAGCATCAGACTTTAATCCGGATGAGAAATTGATGGTGATCAAGCTATTTGAGAGATCATACATGGTTGGCTGACATGAATGATGACTTCTATGTCTATGTCCTTGATACGCATCACATATTAAGCATGGATTCAGCCGACAGATCAGTGTCTTGGAAATATCTTTAGTATTATTTCTTGTGTTATGTGTGTTGATTTTATTTCTGCTCTCATGATTATGTATGCTCTTATGTTTTGATGCTACATTAATATTAAAGAAGAAAAGAAGATTAAGATATTTAAGATAACTGATTCACCCCCCCTTTCAGTTATCTGCATTGTTTCCAACAGGTGTCTCCAGTGGATTGTTGCCTATAAATTCTACAAGCGAAGATTGGTGTCTCCAGTGGGTTGGTTCTCACAAAAGAACAATTGTAAGAGAAGTAGGTTGGTGCCTATGAAAGAAGATCAATATATATAAGCAACATTTTTTCTTGGTTTTCTCCCTCAAGGGTTTCCACGTAAATCATGTGTTCTTTTTGTGTTTGTAATTGCTAGATCTTGCATATTTATTATTGTCGTGGTTGATTAATTTTTGAGAAGTAAAAGATTGTGTTATACTGATTCACCACCGCCCCTCTCTCAGTATAATCGTGTGCTCATCAAGTTTGACATCTTTCTTCCTCATCCATCTTTACACCAACAAAGTTTAACTAAGCCACCAACATGTTAAATGCTTTCAGGTGGTCTACAATTCATCCACCTTCTTCCATCCTCAAGGAATAGATTTAGCTTGATAGATCTTACCCAGCTTCTTCCATAACTACTTCAAGGTGGCTCTTCATGGACATTAATTAGAACAAAATATGCAAGACACAATCTAATTATACCTTTGGCTTTACAATCCATAACATCGTACTAAGCAGCCAAAGTAGCATCAGTGGGTCTCTAAACTTTTGCATCAATAGCATCCCACAAATCACAATCTATTAATAGATCTTCCATCTTCAACTTCCACATCTCAAAGTTTGTGCCTGAAAACTTTTCCACCTCAATCCTCCATAATGTGCTTGCCATCTTTACTTCTTGCAATAAAGATCACAAAGTTCTCCTTCTGCACAAGCTCTCGCTCAAACTAGATTAGCTTAAAAAAATCGTCTACCCAACAACTAGAACCAAAACTAGTCAGACTTTGATACCACATGTAAGAAAGCAAGGTGTGTGTAAATAACTTCTTACACTAATCTTTGAGAGGAGTATTATGTAAATAACTTAAAATTAGATCCAAAATTATTACAAAAAGTAGAGAAACACAGAAATCAACAATAAGAAATCAACCATAACACAGTGATTTGCGTGGGGAAAACCCTTTCAGGAGAAAAACCCCACTCCAAAACCTACACAATGTATTATAAAATCTAAAACAAGATTACAATACGCTTGCAATACAAGTGGTTACATGAGTATATCACTAGCTTTCACATATGGAGTAATTTTGGTAGCATTTTGACAACACATGTTTACATGCAAACTCGCATCATACAAACTACTCCTCAAGCTCTCAATTTATAGACTTTGGGCACCCTAGAAACTATCTATGGTTTACAAAACCATGTGCAAACCCTATGGTGCCCAAAATAGGCAAGATTTCTATCTCAAGTTAGGCTCTTACAAATGCCTCTTACATCTTACAATTGATCAAGATTCCCAATAACTCCCTCTAAATCTCGGTCTTGCGCATCATATAATCTATCATAGGATACCACAAAAGCAAGGCATCCCATTTTGCTAAAGATGAAGTCAAAATAAAATATCAATATTCCACCTACAAGTCACCAACACTTGGCATAATTGCCACATCAAATTTCAACACCCCAATTTGTACTGGAACTAAATATTAAATAATAACAATAATATATAACTAATTGCAAGAAAATATTAAATGATAAAACAAATAATAACAAAAAATTTCCCAAACATATTTTACTATATATTAATGTTTAGTTAAGATTATATTGAAGATTTCATATTTAGCTTTATACATTGGCCCCTGATGGTGTTGAAGCATGGTTGAGTGAGAGTGAGCAATACCTCCCATCTCCCTAACTATTCTAATAAGTCTAAGACACAATGATGTTACCTCTCACCTTAGTGATGAAGTCTTGGCCTAGTGGAAAAACCAAATGGCTAAATTGAAATTAAATAAGAATAGCAGGTGTTGGGAATGATTTGATTCTACTTTTTCTAAGTCTTGGCTTCTTCGACTATTTTTTTTATCATAAGATGACCAAATATCTAAATTTGAGGAAAGAAAACATGAATGACCAAATACTTTGAGAATTCACATGGCTTTAAAAGTACACCAGTCAATCTTGAAAGAATGAACAGTTCCAAATTCGTAAGTTCATTTTAGGAATCAATACTTAGAAGTAGAGGTGGATCTTCATGGGCCTACAAGCATGAATTACTTCTTTGAGAAATCTCTCAAACAAAAATAGAAATTGCATGCACTTTCTAAATATCGTCATTAAAAAATAGTTAAGAATGGCAGTCATCATTCAAACCTTTTAGAAAGAAGTTCAATAGACATATAGGACAAAATAACGAAAATGGGTAAGGAAAGATAAGGACCCCAAGCCATCTAGAAACTTTCAAAATCAACAAGGTAAACAAAATCCACATAAAAGACACAATGGACATTGAAAGAGATATACAATGTCTTGTTTCATATGTGGGGATAATCTTTACACCAATAATTGTCCTCAAAGATTTAACAATTGCAACCCTAATCCAAGCCAACAACAATAGAGATACAATCCTATAGGGAAATTGTAGCATTAACCCCAGCCTAAGATGCATATGATGGTAGATAACCACCAAGAAGCTTCCATAGAGTTGACATGTACGCCTTATGGATATCTTGTTATTAATATTTTGATTGGTACTAGATCTATGAAGTGTCTTGTAGGTCCAAAAAATTATATAAGATTTATATATTTTCTTATGTAATGAATGATACATGAACCATGTAATACTAAAATAGTGCCACAAAACTTGTTTACAGGTATCTCTTTGAGGCAAAATTACACACCAATTTTCTCACTCGGATCAACTTATACCTAGCTTCATTGGATTTATACCATGTTATACTAGGAACCAACTAGTCATGTGAATATGGGGAGCAAGTTGATTTTTATTCCAAAAGCATTCTTAGATGACCTCCTATAGCTAATTATTATGTAAGAGATTGGAAGTGAAGAGGAGAAAGCCCCCACATTTTAAGAATATTCATTCTTGCAAGATCACATAGATGTTTTTCTTGAAGAAATTCCAAGATTGCCTTCAAGAGATAGTTTGACTTTATTGACAATTTGACATATTTTTTAGAACAAGACTAGTTTTTATAGAATTTTGTAGGGTAAGTACAATTGAGGTTTTTAAACTAAAGATGTAGCTTCAAAAATTGTCGGAAAAAAGCTTGACAATGCCTATAGCTTCACCCTAAGGTGCTCGTGTTAGGACCCTTACATCCTAACCCATTTCTATTCTAAGCATTGTAATAATCTTCATGCATTATTAGTTAGTAATAATAAGTTTAGTTATTTAGTTAGTATAATTACATTGTGTGGATTTAATCCTCATGCATCACATGTAGTTGTAATAAAGTAATGATTCATATTAAGTGGGCAGGTTTATCCCACATTGGTTGTACCTCTTAAGTCAATCCATGTATGGACTTTAAATTGATCTTGTAATAAGATCACCTTGGAATCATATTTTATATTGAAGCTTTGCTTTTAAAGAGGTCACCTCCTCGAAAGACTTGCAACATTTGTTCCCCAATATCAATATGTATAATTGCATTTGTTTTTTAGCACTATGTTATTTTTCATATTATTGTTCTATTCATAATATTTTAATAGATGAGATCCTAACAAGTGGTACCAGAGCTCTTTCCAAGGCTGCCTTCCATAAAAGTAACAACAATTTAGTGGCTTACAACTACCCACTCTATGCTCACCTTGCCCTTGTGGTATCTTTGTGATCAAATGGTGAATATAGCGGACTAGGAATATTTTTTAACCCATTTTTCCTTGAATAGTGGTCTAGGCTAGAAACCTTATGTCAAGTGTTTCTAATTATTCTCAAATAGTTGTTTTTTTGGCCAAGCACATTGAAGCAGTGTGTGAAGTGAGTTGGAAATTAACCCAGCAATACCTAGGCCTCAAACAACATCTATATACGCCCTTGAGCTTCCAAGTACCTTCAGGTATATCAGAAGACACTCTAGGTTTAGGATAAGTCTTGCCATAGAAATTCATTGGTCATCTACAATTTGTATTATATTTATTAATAGTTAGCACCGAAAAGTTGATCTCTTCATACCTTGAAGATAGGATAGTGTAACTACAAGAAGGTGGAATCTTTTATAGTTGGAGATTTAAAATATCAGATCAATTTACTTTAGCTCTCACTTCATAGATTCTAATATTTTTTGCCCAGGCTACTGCAGACTGGCTCCAATTCCATCCTAGGCAACGTCTTAGACCAGCTCACCGGGAATCCAACTCAAGACTTCAACCCACTGAGCACCCCAACATTCAGTCTGACTCAACTCTAAAAAGATTTCAATGTAATTTATTTCTTTTATAGTCAAAGAAAGACAAAAAAGTTATAAAAGCGTTGAATTTATCTTTGCAAAAGATACAAAAAACAGATTCAAAATTGCCAACAACACTAGGATTCTTCACAGCATCGACCAGAAAATTAATCAATTCTTGTCAAAATCTTGCACACAACCTATACTGATATATTTTTGTCCAGAAAATTGGACATTTTACTGAACCACATCCCAGCGCCATATACTACCATCTTCACAGCAGCAAAGGATGATACTGTGCTCACAAAAGCAAACAACAATCAGTACACAGTTAATTTGCAAGGTCGATTTTGTCTGTAGAGACACAACAACAATCCAAACAGAGAAGATAAAAAATTATAGTTGATGAAACAAAATAAAAATCAACAAATAGATTTGCCAATCCCCTTTTAAGAAATCAGTAGAGCAGCAAACCTTCCATCATAAGAAATAGCAGTCTGTCTAATAGGAGATTTGCACTGATTATGTGATAACCTGTTTAATGCATATCAAACAACACCAACATAAATAAGCTATATGCTCCATTTATCGATAAATATGTCATGAAGGATATTTAACTTTACCAGAAGTACATTCATGATTTGATACAAATAAATTTCTAGGAGTTGAGAATTTTACTTTGCAATCAAATTAGGAGGGCTTGACTGTAATTCCCAGACATAAATCTTCCCTTCCCTGTTCCCTGATATGAGAAGATGCCATTTTAGTCAATTCAAAAAATGTATAAAGGTGATACAAGAAAACATGGCATTAAATGGACAGAAACAATGAAAAAAGCTGAAAAATTACAATTAAATCTAGAAACAAAATGTAATGAATTATGCAGTAGACAGGGTTAGTGAAAAGCAATGTGAAGCAATCTCAACTCTTCAACCTTGAATTCCTAATTTCCATGCCGATAGTCCTGAAAGCACGAAAAAGACAATCTAAATATGGTTTTTGCCTCCTAAGTTCCAAGGAAATAGTATCCCTTGGAATTAACTAGTTGGACGTTTGGACTTACTACGGAGAAAGACCTATCATCATACATGAGATGGATATAGTTTTGAACCCATTTGGTATGGAAATTGTTAAAAGTTCAAATAGCACACAACAAAGCAGAGAAAATGTTGGCTGGAAAGTCTTTTAAAGTCAGGACAGCTGACAAGTGTTTACATTTCACAAAATAACGAATTATCCACAAAAACTTGAAAATTATAGGCATTTATGGTAAATTTATATAAAAAGATGGCTAATGCTTTTAGGAAATTGTACAAATTCGTCAATCTAATTTTTTAAAATTTCAAGAAAATAACTAACGAGTTAAGATTAGCACCTCAAGCTTTCCTTGCAAAGAAGAGACTAACGATTTCTTCAAAGAAAACCCAAGTATAACAAAAGCCAGATAAGTATGAAAGAAACAAAAAATGCTTGGCATTTGACGATTCTAGAGATGGAAAAACCTTACCAACTGCAATTGAATTGTAATGGAAATCACATGAGAACTTGATAAACCAAATGTCACATTCCGGCACTGGATATCTCTGCAGGATGTCCACAACTCCCTACCACCAACAGTCTATGTCAGTATATCCTGTGATTTCAATTAGCATAAATATGGAAATTCCATACATCTTGTAGAATCAACTTTTATAACCATGCAATATACAGACACCTTGTAGATTCTACTGGTATAAAATGCTTTACTTATTTGTGCAATCAATGAAAGCATATTTCCATATTAAACTATACCTTTAATTTTACATTATTGCAGACCTATGTTACCATGTACATAGTACCTGGCCCCCGTACCATACCCGAATGGGTCCACCCCTTGTACCCCCTGGTGTGCCCATGGCATGTCTTTGTAATGTCCCTTTAATGCCAACTGGTGATTATTTTATTATTTTACTTTAAAAAGTAACTTTTTGCCAAAATAAAAGAAAATAAAATAATAAAGTTACTTTTGGAGCTATAAAAATAACTTAAAGTTGGAGAATGGAAAGTTGGCAAATAGCTTAAAGTTTGGAGAATGGAAAGTAACTTTACAAAAGGAAAAAGAGGAAAAATAAAATAACATGACAAATAAAATAATATTTTAATGCCAAGTTAAGGAATATATATATATATATATATATATATATATATATATATATATATATATATAATTTTATTATGGAGGTGGACTTGAAAGCAAAATAAAATAAAGTGAATTTGGGCACCCAACTTGTGGGTTATAAAAGGGGTGTTTGGGAGTCATTTGGATCATGGTTGTATTTGTCATTTGATATTGGAGATTTTCTCTTTGGCTGCAACGGAAGTTGAGCTACGAAATCAAGGACGAAAACCCTTGCGTTTCAAGGTGAGTTGGACGAAAACCTAGCTCATCAATTGGAGATTCCGTGACGGATATCTATTTGTGCTTCATTGTTGATTGTTGGAGAAGAAGAGCATAATTCTACATCAGATTTAAAGATCAGATTCGAATGAGACATCATTTGGCAAAATTTGTTGCATATTGGCTAGGGTTTTACCCTAGGATTTGAGCACCACCTTCTAGGGCGAGAGCAACCAGCTTTGTAGGGTGATTTTTGGTGTTTGTTGTTAGGGTTTGAAAGAATATTCAGATTTTGGATCAGCAACAAATCAGACTTGTTCGCCCTTGTTTGTTGGAGTTATTATGATTATTATAACAGCAGTACTTTCACTTGAAGAAACAAATATGGGTATGTTTTTGTAATTGGTTTTGAGCTAATCTGTGAACCGGGTCTTTGCCTTTTTGCTCATATCTCTTGTGAATTTTCTGGGTATTGTTGTTTTAGATAATAGGGGATATTTTATGAACTAGGTTGTCAATATTTTGTGAAAATAATGAGTATTCAAGCTGATATAAAAATATGGAATTTTCAGTCATGTATTCCCTATGTAATGTTCACTTTTCGAGTTGAAAATTATTATTGCAATATTTTCTAGTTCGCTACATTATATTGTTGTATCAGAACATAGTTAAAAATCAGAAATCTTTTGGGTGGTTTGAGCAAAAATCTCGATAGGGGATATTTCAGTCCTGGGCAACATGGGAAACATACCCAAGGCATTTGGGGCACACCCTAGTCGAACTCAGGTGCATCCACCCCCAACACACTTAAAAAAAGGATTTTGAAGATTTTTAATAAAAAAACAAGGTTGCATGGAGATTGGTATTGGTACTGGTACGAGAGACTGGTACCAGTACCAGTACATCTGTCTTTGAAAAATAGGAGACGGGAGTACTTGGAGACACCACTTGTATTTAAAATATACTGAAAATCTCATGACATTGAACTTTCAAAACAAGAGAACTGGTAAAGTTTAAGTTTATAGCTTACTTGTAGCAATTTAATATAGCTTACTGTATATATATTACTTATAGGCTTATATCTTACTTGTAACAATTTAATATAGCTTAATGTATATATATTACTGTAGCCACTAGTATTGAGGTTAGAAGTCCGTAGGAGTAAGAATCCACTGAGCTTGTGCGAAAATAGCAAAAAAAATGAAAGGTAGAAAAATAAAAAAAGTGGAGACGCCTTTTTATTGATGCAGGGTACCTAGAGATGAGTGGGAGACACGACCAGAAGTCTCCTGCGAAGGGAGACGTACCCAGTCAAGTCTCCGAGTCGGGAGTTGTGTACCAGTCTCCGAGACGTGTCCCAGGGGGTCAGAGACGCGTCTCCATGCAACCTTGTTAAAAAATAAATTAAAAAAATTATGAAATTTAAAATTTTAGAAAAAAACTAAAGTTGAAAATAAAACCTAAGAAGTGACATACAAACACAAAACACAAACACTCCTACCTATCATTCCAAATTTCCAAAACTCATTGTTTGCCATTGCTCAAGGTTGCTAGCTTTTTTTGGAATAGGTGCTATAGGGATCATCAAAGAAAATCATCATTCAAGGTAAGTTCTTTTTATGTCTGTAAAACTCTTAAAATGTATCTCCAAACTTCCCATGTTTATTGGTAAAAACATTTTACTATTGTTTTCTAAATTGTTATTCATCTTATAAGTACCATAGAGTTACATTGTTTCTTATTGTTATTTTTTATTTTTCCTATGGTAATGTAGCCTAGGGTTACACTTTCTTATCTCTATTTTCCTTGCAAAAAAAATATATACCTCGTTTATCTCTATTTGCCCTACCCCACTATGATTCCATTGTTTCTATTTACATTTTGCCATTTTCAGCCTATCTACTTGCAAACAAGAAGAAAGTTCTGAAAGTCGAAGAAACGTGAAGGAAAATGAAGAGGAATGAAGGAGAAAGATGAAGGAAGGCGAAAAGGAGAAGGAAGAAGGTATGTAACAAATCCTTGTGTTCTATAATTTTTCTTTCATTTTCTACATGTTCAAGCCTTCAAACCTTCAAACTTTTTTAAAATAGTGTTCAAACTTACAAATCTGCTTTTTGTAACTTTTTTATAGCTTTTGGCATACAAAGACTTGTTTTTTATTGCTTTTTGCAAGCACAATCTATTGAGATGTATTTGAAATTATTAAATTATTACACTAAAAGTTTATTGTTTTCTATATTGTTATTGTTATTTTTTGTTGTATCCATTTCCAAAGTCAAAATGGATTCATTTGGTGTTAATGAAGATCTTGATTTGGACAATGAAATTGATGGGGAATTGGTTGAGGGCAGCCAAACTCCAACCACAGCCACAAACAATGCAACTGGAAGTGCATTGAAATATGATTGCCCTGCGAAGTTGTTGGCACAATATGCCAGAGACTCATTTAACAAGAAATACCCTTTGCATTAGTTTACAACAATACTTGACATAATGTATCTAATTCATGTGGAAGTTGGAAATGGAACTACAACATTTGACCAAAAAGTTGGAATGGTAGCATTACAAGGGTTAATATACACCTTTTATATACTCTTGGTAAAGGGGTTGGCCTTGTCTGAAACTCACTTGAGAATAGGGCTAAGCTGATCAAATTATTTTAGGGAGACATCAATGCACCAACAATTCTTGTACACCACAAGGTTCAAAACCTTCAACTAGACCACCTTCATTTCCATCATTTGAGGTGAGTGTAGTGGAATCAAGGGGGAAACGAAGAGCTACATGTTTATCATCACCGAACTCAACACAGATCTGTTCAATGTGCAAGCAAGGGAGGTTGTAGATGAAATTGTTGCCAATTTCTATTTTGGTAATGGCAATTCTTTCCATGTTGCTCGATCTCCTTTGTACAAGGATATCCTCAACAAGGTAACTAAAGTTGGTCCTTGTCATGCGGGTCCTAGAGAGACCAGATTGAGAACCACTCTCTAGAAAAAAAGTTATTCCAAGGTCAATCTATTGATGGAGGAGAGGAAGGCCAAATGGACAACACATGGCTGTAGCATAATCATAGATGGGTGGATGGATATTAGACATCGTTCACTCATCTACATTATAGTTTCATGCATTGATGGACCTTACTTCTCGAGGGCAATTGATTGCTCAAGAAAACACAGATGTTGGGCTTTAATTTTAGATCCTAAGAGAATCCATTGAGGAGGTCAGTCCTCAAAATGTAGTGCAGGATTACTGATGCAGCATATATTTTCAAATTTGATATCTTTTCAAATAAGACGGGTGATATCTGCCAAAGTTGGGGGTTTCAAAAGAGTTCATAAAGGTTTTGAAAAAGATTTGAAAATAGGGAACATATTAAAATTGGATTATAATTGAAAATAATCACAAAATCAAATTGTATCAAACAAGACAATTTTTATCTTTTCAAATTTGTACTACATTATAAATTTTCATTGCAAGAAAAATCTGAAAAAATTGATAATATATAATTGGCTAGGTGTCTATCAGGCAAAGGAATTTTTCACATTGTTTTTACTTGGTTTCATTGTTTCATGCATTAATTGATCATATGGTCTGAATCAATTTAGCCTTTTCAAGAATTTTGGGCATGGATTGAAACTAGTGTGTATGTGACTATTGTTACCACCAGATTCAAATAATCTTTTAGGCACCAGAAAAAGGATATATCATATCTAAACAAATGCTAGAAAGAAGAGATTCATTTTTAGTTGATACAATAACCTTTCTTTACTTGCTATCATGGCACAGAACACATCACATAGGAACACAACATTCTTTACAAAAAAGACTTTTTGTTACTAGAATCTTGCAAATACTCAAATCGAGGCCAAGCAGTAGAATGCCAACCATTCTTTTATAAAATGAAAGGATGAGAAAAAAATTAGAGACAGTCGATTGTCAGAACCACATTGGAAATCAAAGAAGTAGAAAGATTTTGAGGGCTAAGGTCCATCAATCCCATGAATGGTGCAATCCAAATAAGTACAATTTGACACCAACCAGTTAGGATAAATACCTAACCAAACTGCATGTTTAATTTAACCTTTACAGCTTTGGCTTTATTTAACGATCTCGTTTAGGAAATAGAACCTTAAGTTAATTTTAAATTGTAAGAATATCACTAAATCTTGGTGGGGCTAACATTCTTCCATTTCTTCTGATTTTTAAAACTTGTGCTCAGTGGGAGAAGCATTTGAACTTGCTTCACAAGAACCCAAGTCCTCTTCATATTTTTCTCTACATTATTCCTTGTGCTCTTCTTCAGCTTCTTCCTTGTGCTCCTATTTAGATTTTTCCTTGTGCTCTTATTTTACTAACAAATACATCATAGATAGCATCTGACTATTGTTTTTATAACTGGTCTTCCCAGAATTTGATTTTAAGAAAACCGTCTTCTTCTAGAATCTGATATCTCATACAATGAAATTATTAGGAAGGACAACAAATGTTTCTTCAAAGTAGGTACATACCACACATTTGTAATGTATGTTTCCTTGCCATTGGGAAATAGTATAGCATCCACATACTATGTTGATCTCTATTTCAACTTTTCTTTTGGAGTTCAGCAT
Source organism: Cunninghamia lanceolata (assembly GCA_027924645.1). Taxonomy (NCBI): domain Eukaryota; kingdom Viridiplantae; phylum Streptophyta; class Pinopsida; order Cupressales; family Cupressaceae; genus Cunninghamia; species Cunninghamia lanceolata. The sequence continues at coordinate 5,125,363 of BSBN01000918.1, read as the reverse complement.
TCTGATGTATAATGTCTGTTAACATGTATAATAATGACTTCGAGCTTTTTCTTATGGGCCCTATTAAGTTACCAATTCATGTGATACACCTTTGGGTAATGGACATCTAATTTGGTACTATGCATTTTGTGTTTGGAACCTACATGTGTTAAAATCCCACTTGTGTTAATGTCATGTCCCCATTTTCGGAGTGATCACCTAGAGGAGTTGGCTAGCCTATCTTGTTCCCGTAGGCTATGCCGGAGGGCTCAGGGAATGACCTAATTGGCGAATTTTCACACTTAGCCAATTTTGTAGGGCAAAATGATTGTGGAAGATGACTTGGCATATTTTTGTGGGATTTTTGATGAAGTCAAAACAAATAAAATAATTTGCCCCAATATAGAGCAACCAAGGAGAAGAATGGAAGAAGAAGAAAATGGAGGGAAAATACCTTTGAAGATCTTGTAATGTCAAGGAAAAATATTATAAAATCCAAATAAAATAGTATTGAAGGCGGAAGAACAAGAAAGGGCCCAAAAATGTAATATCTAGTGCCAAAAGAGGTTCGCTCCTCTTGGAGAAGAGAATGAAAGAATAAAATAAAATACTCCATTGTATCTTGACATAAGATTGGCCAAATTGTGAGGGAAAGAAAATAGAAAATAGCCATAAAACAAGGTGAGCCCCTAGGAGGAAGTCCGTCTAGGAGAAAGGAGACAAGACAAATCTTTAATTTGTCTTCTGGGCGCCTATCATGACTTAAGGAGGTCAGCCCTATGAGAGGGAGGAAAAAGTGAAAATAAAATAAGATCATAAGAGGATATCAGCCAGCTTGAAGAGGGAGAAGATTTGTATAAATACAAGGTCATTTGCCATTCATTTCATCATTGATTCACATTCCTTTCATTTGGAGATTTATCTCTTGGCTGCAATCTTTTGATTCAGCACCTTCCTAGGACAAAAGCCCTAAGGAAGATAAGTGGATTGGACGAAAACCCAATCACACTTTGGAAGTGTTTTCATACGGAGTTCACAATTGCACTTCATTGGAGATTTGTGGAGGAGAAGAGCAGATTTGCATATTCAGATTTTAGATCAACTTTGGAGGCGAAGTTCTTGCGGTGTTTGTGCATCATTGGAGCTAAGGTTTTACCCTAGACTCATGCGCCACACTTTGGAGGATTCGAGCATTCAAGCCATATCATTTTGGAGCAGCATTTGAAGATCATTTTTGAGGAATCTTGGACAAAGTTTGGCTAGGGTTTATGCCCTAGGTTGAGTGCCACTTCCCTAGGATGGCAACTTCATTATTTTAATATCATTTTTGCTATTCCATGGTATGTATAACCTAATTTAGGTTGAACATTATAAGAGCAGAAATCTAGGATATATTTATCATGTTTGAGCCCATGGATTTGATTGAATTACAAATCAGCATATTCAGATTTGAAGCAGCAGACTTATTTAATCAGAAATCAAATTTGTTTGCACATGTTTGGCCTTTGGATGGTTGATTTTCATGGTTGATATCTTTGTTGATGATTACACATATTTGGCATACATTTTATGGATGTTTGGAGCATGTTTATTGGCTGCCTATGAATGTTTATACTTTTGATAATATAATATCAGAAATTAGGGTTTTGAGCAGAAAACTAAAAAGCAGAAATTTAGGGCAGAATTCAGAAAACAAAAATCAGAATTTTAGGACAGATCCCATTGGGGATATTACAGTTAAATGGTCTACATGTGTAAAGCATGTAGGATCTACATCTGTTACAAGCTCACATCATAATATTATGTTGGGATAGGTCCCTCAATTAAGTCAACATATCCTCTTTTCATGTCTGGGAATGGTGTAAAATTTCGGGGCATTCCTCACCATTTCATCCACTTTATTTCATGGATTATTTATTCAAAGTTTATGGTGCCTAAGGGCAACCTCGCAATGTCTAATACATCATGGGGTTCTCTCCAAATTATTATGTCTCTTGTTCTTACTTTTCAATGCCAATTCAGGTTTATGTCACTTTGTTCCTTAAGGCATTGTTTCTATGCATTTCTACATGCCAGCAGTGTGAATTTCCATATGGTATCAAAGCAGCTGGGATTTTCTTGCTTCGATTGATGGAAAGACAATTTCTATAGATTTCTTGGTTGCTTTCTATTCTTGGATAAAGGTTTGGATCTGTTCACTATTACAAACCTATTCCTAAAAGTTTGATTTCTATGTGGGACATTGGGATGCATGATACCTTTTCTAGCAATTCTACTGCATTTTCTCGTCTTAGTACTTTGACATAGCAACTAAGGCAATCTTGGTAAGGTGCTTGCACCCACCAAGATTCAAAACTTAGGAGCTCCAAGTTGCCTGCCATCCTTGTTTGTGACCTATAAGGAAGCATGACCTCCTTTGTATTCCACTTATGCTGCAACACCTTGTCTAAGGTAACTGTAAGGTTCTACCCCAAATTTTTTCCAAATTTACATACAATGATATGGCAATTGTTAGCATCAAATGCATAAACCAACTAAATGCCTCACACTTTCTGATCACCCAGATCCCAGGATGGGCAAGGTGAGAGCATACAGTGATTGACTTATAATAAGCAAGTATGCAACAAGAAATTACAATTCTTCCGCTGCGGCGGGCATCTACAAGATGTGGGAATTCACCACTTTTCAGTGGTTAAAGAACAAGAAAGAAATATTACAATGCCATCCACTTGTTCAGTGGGAATACTCCACTTTTCAATGAGTGATATCAAACAAAGAAGGATTTTTTCTCCACACTAGGGGTTGAACCATCCAGGGGTCTTTAGTGTGATTACAATAATGAAGAGATTGCAACTAAAAACAATTACAATGATGCTCAATAAACTTGATTTAAAGCTAGATAAGTATCCCTTGGAGCAAAGATAATGATACCCTGCATAGAAGACTTGAAACATTAGATGCCATCTCTGAAGTTTATTGCTGATCATCTCTGCTGTAACTCTGAGAATGACATATCAGACTGCTCTGCATAGTATTGTAATTTGCAATGGAGAAACCCACATACTCTGGCATATACCACTTGACTCGCAAAACCACTACAAAGACACGTAACAAGTATTTATTGGAAGAACACTGATCAGAGCACTGACTGAGAACAGAAAACCATTTAAAAGATCCAAGTTCAGACTTGTACGGCTCTGCAATGGTTGGTACGGACTGCTATAAGAACTGATTATTCTGCCCCATCAAAAATACATTGATTTCAGCTGTTAAAAACTCCCAAACAATGTATATTGTAAGCATTTAATGACACTACAAACATATTTTAGACTTTGCACAAAGTTCTATCCTTCCTGAGTACCATATGGCCTGGAAGGTACGGCTGGACATAAAAAAATCAGTCTATGCTTTATACCCCACAAAACCAGCATAAATAGTGACGCCTAGAACATAGAAAGACATTGCACAAAGAATGAAATCAGAAATCATCTTTAATATTTTTATTTCTTAGAATCTTCCAATCTGCCAGTACGGCCATGAAGGTGTACGGCCCAACATGAAACATCATAAAGATATTCACAAACTCTAATATTTTATCAGAATATTCAATACAAATCCAACCAAAAATAACATCCAAGAATCAAATGATCAACATCAAGACAAATTTCCACAAACTCCATGAAGCTCAATGGCAAACTCTGTATGAGCTTGCTCCAATCTCTGTCTTCAGCACAAATGGTGATTTCTGTATGAAACCACACTAACTTCAGCTAGGGTGGATCTCTCACCACCGAAACCAATCTACTCCAAGAGGGTTTTCCTCCTCAAGAAGAAATTCTGCAAGAGGGTTTTCGTCCTCAAGAGAAAGGAAGAACTCATAGGTTCATTCCGGCAACAAAACAATACAAATCATAAGCATCCCCAATAATGAGCCCAACACCTCCTTCTATAATCTTTTTGAGGGAAATAAAATATTATTTCCTCTATCCCTTCATATTTCTTCTCAAAAGATAAAAAATAATTCATTATATGTGCACAACTTAAAGTCACCTTTTTAATTAAAAGCTCCCTTTAGCTTAAAAGACCCCTTTATCAAAATACAGGAAATATTTGATTCACAAGGCCCCAATATGATGCATCCATGATTTAGAGTTTTTCATCCCCTTTCCAACAAGCTATAACACTTAAGTGTTAAATGAAAATTTCCCAACCTTTTTAACTTAAGTGCAATAATTAATTGTTTAACTCATTAAATCAACTGATTTTACAGGAAATCCCAAATATCACCAAACTGCAAAATTAAGCATACCAACATACTCCATGATGTTTGGGAAGATGAATGATGCCCTCCAGGTGACTTTTTCAAAATAGACGGCCTCTCCAAGAATCTTGGAGAGCAAACCGGGAACCCGATCAAACATCAGAAAGCATCACTGCGATCCTGAACACCATTTGAGCTCAAAGCCATAACCAATTACTCTGTAAAACTGATATGTGGCCATTCCAAGAACATTGGAGTTCTCCCAACAAAGCAGGAAAGCCACCAAGAGACTAAGGACAAGCCAACATGCTCACAATAATCAATGCACCAAAAATGGAACATTACAGTAACAAATGCTAAGGCATTCCTCTTGCTCAACCAAGTTTCAAATCCCAGCAGCAATATTTTATGACCTCTAAACAGGAAATTATGTATATACGTGTGCGTGCATCTCCAACAAATCACATTGCACCAAGTGTTGCAGCATCATTCAGTAGTAGAAGGTGACATCAACACCATATCAACAAATTGCATCAGCAAAACACTACATAAGCTTGCCAAGTCAACAACCATTCTACCACACCAACACTTCCTTAGCATACTTGGCATTTATATGCCACATCACCTGTTTACATCGCCATCTCAGCAGGATGTACAATTACCTCATCACTCTGCCACCAATGCTTGATTAATTTTGATGGCCAAATGCCCATCACTATCATTGTTTAAGCTTCATATGAATATATTACCTTTCAAAGGTCATAACTTTTGCATACAAACTCTGATTGAGCCCATTCTTTAAGTGTTGGAACACTAGTTCAAATTTCTACGCATGAATATGTACTTTGATACCTTTTTTCAGCATTATTTGTTTTTGATACCTCATAAGATGAAGGTATCTCTCACAAGGATCCTTGTTCCTAATCAGCTTCGATCACTTCATGGGAAACTCCAACTTTCCTAGAAAGTTGGGTTGGTCATATTGAGTTTTGGGAAGTGGCAACAAGTATGGAAGTTCAAGATGAGTTTAATGATGCTTCTCGGATAAATTCTGACTGTCTGAGTGTACTCCAAAGTTCTTGGAGAACTAGGGTTTGCTTGGTTGTGAGTTTGGTTCGTGACATTGAGCTCAATTAGTTTTCGGGATCTCAGTGGTGTTTTCAAAAGTTTTTCGGCTTCCCGGTTTGCTCTCCAAACTTCTTGAAGAAGCCATCTATTTATAGTAAGTCACTCAGTTGGCATCACTCTACATCCCAAAACTTCAGGATCATGTCGGTATGGTTTATTTTGCAATTTGTTTCAATTTGGGATTTTCTGTAAGTTGGGTGGCTTATTGAGCTATTTAATTGTAGTTTCACTTAAGTCTTCTATGTTGCAAATATTAAAAATTAACTTGTGTAATAGCTCATTGGAAAGGGAATTTGATGTATTATTTGGTGGAGCACATAAAGTGAGCTTTTAGACTTTGGAAAAAGAAATATTTGAAGAAAGTCAAAAAAAAAAGAATTATTATTGAGGAGAAATATGAAGAGACAAAAGGAAATAATATTATATTTCCCTCAAAGGGTTATAAAAGGAGGTCGGGAGCTCATTATGGAATTTATGTTACTGATTTGATATTGTTATGCTGCCAGATTGAACCTAAGAGTTCTTCCATCCTTCTTGAGGACGAAAACCCTCTTGGAGAAAATCAATTTCGGTGGTGAAAGATCCACCCTAGCTGGTAATGGAGATTTCATACAGACATGACATACGAGCTGAAATGGAGATTTGTTTTGATGTTTTCTGAAGTTCTTTTGGATTGCAAATATTTGTGAAATTGCTTGCTAACCTTTCTGTGGATTGAAGAGGTTTTAATGAAGATTTTATTTGCCGATTATTGGAACCTAAACTTTCCTCCTAGCTGGGCATACTTTCTCTATGTTGTCATACCAGCTATTTGGAAGGAATTTTAAATGGATGCACTTCTTGGATTGTTTAATATCCTATGCTAATTGTCATTTTATCAGTCTTTGATAGAGTTTTGGGCAGTTTTGAGGAGGTTGCATGCTGATCATTTCAGGCCGTACCCTTCTACAGGAGTTCATACTTCCTCTTTGTTAGGCATGTGGGTTTAAGGAAGATTCTCTACCTTTTTTCTTATTGAAACACATTCTCTGAGCAAGGAGCCTATTCCATGGGTGAATCCGTACCAGTTTTGTGGATGTTTAATGTGATAAATGACTGTTATGTCCTCTAATGGTTGTTCGTACAACAGCATGAAGGGGTTGTTGATCTGAGTTTTTAATCAGCATTGTTGGATTGATGATTGTGTTCATTTGCATGGTTTTTACAGTGTGAGAAGGTGCAGATCAGTTTGAGTGCAGGCTACACAAGATCTAATATCATTTAATGATAAGTTTTGATGCATTTGATGAGTTTGTGTTCCAAATTGTGATTGCAGCACTGGGCAGATTGAATAATCTGGTTTAGATTTAATGTTTGCAAATTACAAATCCTTGCGTTAAACAATTTGCTTTCATTATAAGTGATTGTAATTCCCTGGAAGGTTTACCGCCAGTGGGAGCTGTGTGATTCATGTTTTGGCTGCTTACCCCACTGAACAAGTGGTTTATTGTAATGGCTTCCCACTAAATAAGTGGATGTGCCTGTGTTATTTCCTTGTCTACCCACTGAATAAGTCGTGAATTCCCACTGAAGAAGTGGATGTTTACTTTGTTGCAACTTCATTTCAAAAAATTTTGGGGTGGTTTATTACAATGGTATCAAAGCCAGTGATCTTGCCAGCCTGTTGGAGTCTAATCTTTGGTTGTAGATTTGTCACTCAAATTGAAGCAATAGCTTATTGAATTGTACTTTGCCTGTCTGAATGGAAAGTACTTTGTCACAGAAAAATATTGCAACTAGAATGAATCAAAGTAGATGTCTTTTTTCAAAACACTTCAATGATTCATTCAAAAGTTTCCAACCTAGAAACTTGCAACAAGAAGTAGTGGGAAGCTTGCTAGTGGCATTGGGGATTGATTTGGAGTTTCTACATTTGTCTAAATATGCTCTTCTCAGCAAATTGAAAGAAGTAGAGTTGTTTGATGTAATGTCCCTTTTTTCGAGCTTGGAGAATGAGGAGCTATTTCAAATCTTTAATTTGAAATTGGCGTCAAATTATCTATGTTTGGAGGATGCCTAGGTCGGCCTAGAGCAATATGTTTCATTTTCGACATCAATAGTCCTTGATGAAAGTCGGCCAGGAGGATTTGAGCACCAAAAGTGCTTTAGATTGGGTCGGCCCTATTAAGGAAAAAACAATATTTAATTTCTAAGTCGGCCTAGTATATGCAAATGTATTTAAATGTGTATGTGGCGCCAAGACTTGTTTAAGTCGACCCTCCTAGAGCAGTCTAAGTTGGCCCAAGTTGAGATAAATTGAAGGTCGGCCAAGTAAGATATAGGTTGGCCCAAATTAGGATGTTGGTCGGCCCAGTTTAGAAGAAGAAAATTAAATTTAAATCATTTTCAATTGAGCGCCAAGACTGGATTAAGGGAGGTCGGTCAGTTTTTGGGAAAAAGGATAAAGCATGTATAAATACAAGTCTTTGAAAATCATTTGGATTATGCATTAGACTTGGTTTTTACTTCAGTTTGGTCTGCACTTTTGAGCAGTTTATTCCAAGGACAAAAACCCTTGTGAATAAGAGGTGTATGGACAAAAACCCAAATAAATCTAGGAGGTGGATTCATACGGAGTTCACACTTGCGCTTCATCGGAAAGTTTGAAGATTTGCTTGAGCATCAAAGAGATATCTTTCACTGCAGGTTTAAATATCATCATTGAAGATTTTGCATCAGCTAAGTAACGCCGATTTGATTGTAGCCTTGATATGTTGATTGTTCATTTATGAGTGACCGCCATCATCAAGGCTTTGAGCGCCCATTGTGGGCGAAATATATTCAGTGTTAAATTCAGATTTTTACATCAGTATTGTTGCAGTCCTTGTTGAAGACATTGAAGGCTTTTCATCATCTTAATTGACAATCAAAGGAAGCGCCAACATTGAGGATCTTGTACACCATCATTAGAGGAGTTCACAGCTGGTTTGATTGATAATATTGGAGGATTCATTGCAGATTTTGGCGGATCTGAAGGGTTGCAGGCCTAAACCCTAGCCGCTGCTACCTTGGATTCACATGTTTGGCATCATTCATCATTGCTTGGTGTAGCCGCCCAGCATAAGGACCGATTGAGGACAAATAAAGTGGCAATCTGCATCCATTCACAGTATTAAGTGGCAGCGACCATCATCAAGGGGTTTTGGACTCCATTTCATCATCTTAAGAGCAGCAACTATCATAGAAGGAGGCGAACAGCACCTTGAATATCATCTATAGTGGAATCATTGAAGACTACGATCAACGTGAAGCATCCTTGACATCGTCTTGAAGACAGATCTGAGGTTCGCTCACTTGGTTTGTCAATTGACACCATAATTGGTATGTTGTTATTCATCATTCATCTATGCATTTGTAACAGCCGCCTACGGATGTAATTTGGCTATGAAAGAGCCATGCAAATTGATGTAATCATGCCATTGATCAATCTGATTTCATAGCAGCAGTATTCTGATTTCATTTGTCCATCATTTTGGCTATCTTCCTAGTGTGTGTTGTGTGATTCAACTAGGGCTTGAGTGTACATTTTGGGCATGTTGAATATGATGTATTTGCATGATAAATGGATGGAATAAGTGTTTGATCAGATCTGAAACAAATAAATCAGAATTCAGTCCTAGGGTTTTTGAGTTGAAAAAATGCAAATTCAGAAAATTTGGTTCAAACCCTAGTTCGGCACAATACATTTGACCAAGGTTAAACAATCAGATTGTGGGATTTTGGAATCGGCTTTGAAGCCGTCAATGATCGCTTTGGTCCAGCCCAAGTTTATGAAACATCCTCATGAAGATGTGAGACTTGCAGTCACTCTTTGTCTATGAGAAATCACAAGAATCACAGCTCTTGAAGTTCCTTATAGAAAGGTCATAATGAAGGAGATATTCCAATTGATTGTTGAACACTTCAGTGGGTTGGCTGATATTGGAAATCCTTCATTTGCAAAGAGGGTTGCAATACTTAAAATTGTTGCAAAAATCATATTTGGAAATATCATGTTAGATATGGACTGTGATGATTTAATTCTCCAATTGTTTCACCATTTCTTTGCTACCATTAGTAAATTTCATGTAGATCATGTTATAACAGCCATGCAGGCCATTATGGCCTTGATTATTAATGAGAGTGATGAGGTATCTGGTGCAGGAGCACCTACCTGACAGCTGGCCTCCATGAGGCAGTTAGTTTGTTTTAGGTCTTGCTAATGTTTCCAAGAAGGTCTGATAAGACCAAATGCATGTAATAAGGTCATGCTGACCGTACTAAGATCATGCTGACCATGCTTTGCTATTTTTAGGTAGTTTGTTAGGACAGTTGTCATGCTGTAGGACCGGTTGGATCTCCCAGCCGCCTGGAGAGATTTCCCAGCCGCTTGGAGTCGGGTCAGTAGTACTCGCAGGAAAACCTATTTATGCCTGAGGATCGGTTGGTATTGCATATATCATCGATCAAGCTTTGCTGAGAGAGAGGAGAGACAGAGTATTGTAATAGCATCTTTTGAAATCGAATAAGAGATCCTGTTGTGTTCATTTTCTGTTTGGTCTCCACTGTGTGATCGATTTGCTGTTTTGGGTGGTTTCATGGATTCGCTGATCCATTCCACCGGTTGATTCGTCGGATCGGTGGAATGGCGATGTACAGTAGGTTAGGTTTTAGTTTGCTTTCTGTTTGCATGCAGGTGTGCAGGTTCGCCGTCGAGAGATGTTGAGAACCCTAGCATGGGTATGTGCTAGGTCGAGCTGATAGATTAAAGTCTGGAAGATCACCCTGGAAGTGGATCGGGTCATCCCAGGAGGATCGGTGAGTTGAAAATTCGCTAAGGCTGGAAGTTCGTTAAAACGGCATCATCAGGATATTTCGGTGTATATCCTGCAGTCGCTTCGGGCATCGTCATCCGAGTAAGAGGAGATAGGCATGATGCGGTTGGTTGCATAAAGTGAAAGTGCGTCGGGGTGATCATCATCAGGAGTTGCCGAGGAGGAGCGTATCGGCATAAGGAAGAAGATCAGGTTGATCGCGGGCCGAAAAAGTTAAGTTTGGCCAACAGCAGGATATTGGAGAAACTGCATATGACGTCATCATCATCAGGATATACGTCATCAGGATATTGCGGAGCAGCAGGATATTGAAAAGCTGCAGGTGACGTCATCGTCATCAGGATAATCGTCATCAGGATATCGGGGTGACGTAAGCATCGAGAGGACGGTGCGAGGAGTTAAGGTTTGTCATCATCAGGATATATGGGAGGAACCGGATGTTCCATATCCTGCTGATGAACATGATGTTGAACAACATGATGCTGAAGATAGTGAAGATAGAGGTTGTCGGTAAGGTGAACAGTGAACGTCAGGAGGATGTTCGCGCTTGCCGAACATGATGATGCTGCCGATGGTCGGATATGATGATGCTGCTGACATGCGAAAGGGCGGAGGCTTGTCATCAGGAGGATATCGGTCGGCAGAGTAAATGTGATTATGCTGACAGTGTTAAGGAAAACATGATGATGATGATGATGATGATGAAGGGTTGCGGACATCCATGCTGTATGTTAAGGTTATAGTGTGGATGCCTCTGCATCAGTATCTCATTCACTCTTATCTATCTTATTGGCTAACATGAACAAGAATGATCGAGAATCTTTATCAGTTGAACAAGTATTAGCTAAAATGGTGTTGGCCCAGTGTGAAGAAAAATTGAGACCCTATTTGTCAAAAGAGGATGAGGATGATTGTATGAAAATGGACCATGAAGATAAAGGAAAGTCGATAGCAGAAAATTCTGATGTGTTTGATGGAAATGTCAAAACGTCAACCTTGGATCAATTTAGTGGAGTTTATGAGACTCTTGTTGTCCTTGAAGACACTAAGGAGAGTGATGAGATTTCAAATATTGAAGCTAAAATTCCAATGGCAACTGTAGAGGAAGAGTGTTGGAGTTTTCCTGTAGAAGTCAAAAAAGATCCAAAAGCTAAAGGAATGGACTTTGCAAGTCCTAAATTTGATGAGTAGTTTGATGATTATGAAGATACCTTTTCACTAGAAACCGAAATGAGAATAACTGATAGGATGCTAGAAGAAGATTTATCAGGCGAGCCTGAGATTATTGCAGCAGTGTTTTGTTGAAGACATGAAGAAAAGTGTAGTTGCCACAGTTGAAGAGTTTGAGGCTGCTGAAACTTTTGGGACAGCACCTAATAAGGAGCATTTTCGCCATTCTATTGATGGCAATTCAAGACAGCAATTTGACTTCTCAGAGAGATCAGAAGAAGAGCACGTTGAAGTGGAGTCTGTTGAAAGCTTTAAATCAGCCTATAGTGTTGACTCATTGCTTGAGTTTGGAGCTGCTATATCATTTGATCAAAGTGACTAGGAAGAGGAGACAGATTTCAAGGAACTTATTGCTCCTGGAGAAGTGGAAATTTCATAATCTTTGCTACTTGAAGAATCAAGGCACTTGAGGGAGCAAAGTCCTAGAGAGTTGTGCGAGTTGAAGAATCAACTCTTGGTCTCTGATGAGAGACAAATTCATGTCCTCACTAGTTTGGACAGCACTCATAAGGTCCTTGAAGACCTCATGCAGAAGAGTTTTGTGGATGGAGCTCCTTCTTCAAACTTATAAATAATAAAAATCTCCTTGGAGATGGTGAAGTTTGAGTACTTGCACTTAATTAGAGATCGAGATCGTGTCATCGAATTTGCAAAGGAGAAGGAGAGAAAAATTGATGAGCTCATTCTTGAGCTTGAATCAACAAAAGATTTGTTTCAAAGTACCCATATGACGCTTCTAGAAGTTGATAAACAGCTTGTTGCTGTTACAAACTTGAGGGAGCAAGAAAACGCTGCATTGACAAAAGAGATCAAGCAAGTAATTGATGAGCTTGATAATCTTCAAGAAAATTTTGATTTGGAGATTCTTTCGAAGAAATCAGAGGTTGCATGTGAAGTTTTGAATCAACAAGATGGGTTTGTGCAAGAGGAGAGGAATGACTTTCATATTGTTGATAACCTTCTCTTTGAAATAGGTACAGAGACAATTTATGATAATCCACTCTTTGAGATGGATGATGAAAAATCTCCTCCATGTAGCAGCACAATTAGTGACAACATCAAGATATGGGATCCAGGAGAAGTTTCACAACATGAGTTGGAGTGTGGTTTTCAGCTTACTCAAGATTTGCGAACATATCATGAAGATGTGCCAAGTCTTGTGGTTGGTAATCCTCCAGGGAGACCACCTGATGTAGAAGATGTAAGCAAAAATGAAAATGAAGTTTCCACATGGAATGTTGATGTTTCCATTAAACATCAATATTATTATGAGATAGGGAGTTGTGTTGAGTTTTTTCATATCTTTGAAGGAGTCAATGTGAATATCAGAATGACAAAATATAAGCATGATGGAGACAATTTTTGTGTGAGTTTCTATACAAGAGGTCATCAACAAGGATTATTGAAGACTAATGATGATGGTAGGAATGTACTTTGGAAGGATAAAATTACAAATTTCAGAATTAATGCTGCTGTTTCTTTTTTAACTAGCCATCATATGATTCCATTTGTTTATTCACAAGTGGATTGGAAAGAGATTTTAAGTAAGGATTGGAGCAATACTCAAGTGGTAACTCTTGGGAAGACATCAATTGCTCTTAGTTCCTTAGTAGTTGATGATTTCATGGTTGAGTTGCAAAAAACGATCAAAGATGTAGCAATTTTCCATGAAGAGCAAGAAATTGAGATTAAAATGAATGCAATGTTTTATGCTGATATTAGTGTTTTCAAGGTGCAATTTGTGGATGGCACTTGGACATGTTGCATGAGAGGCATTCCTTTTGGGAAAGATGCCTATGGGTACTTTAGGAGGTCTTCTGATGAGGCACATATGAGTAGCAGAGTTGCGCAGCTCAAGCATGGTGGAGCTGCTTCATTACTTCAAATTCAACATAGTGGTCACCAACAAAGTATGTTGGAGGGGCACGGTGACCAGAGAGATACACCTTGGAGGAAGAAAGTTCTAATCTTGAGTCCTAACTCTGATGTTTTGCTACAGATCAGCCACCTCAAACTTTGGTTTGCACTTATCCATGAGGGTTGGCAAAGAAATTCATACTTAGGAAGAAGGAACTTTCAGTTGGAAGATCTATGGGAGTTGTTTTCAGCCTTACCCAAGTTGGTTTTGAGCGTTTCAATGCTCAATTTTCATGATCAGACTTGGAGATTCCTTTGGTGCAGATGTTGTTCTTTGTGTAGGGAGTTAAAATCAGATTGTTCATCGCTGATTTCAGTCATGAACAGCAGCGAGTATGTGTGTTTCTTCAAACCATCCAAACTTTGAGAATTTATCTTATGAAGGTTTGTGATGAAAACTATGATAGTTTACATTTGAAGTTCATTCAAAACATCGAATTTCTGCATGCTTAGGTTCATTATTCAGAGACTTGTAGTAGGAACAATGAGAGTTTTCATGAGTCTTCACGATTATATTAGAACGGTTCAGGGGAGGCATGTTAGATCCGTGGGGTGTTATGATGAAGAGTTCGTTGAATTCTTGCAAATGATTGTTTTCCTTTTTGCAAGAAGTATGGTGAAGGTTACAATTGCAGTTGTGATACAGCATGGCACATTGTATTTGGGGGTTAGCAAACCTCCTAGACTAATTTGGGATCCTGGAATCACATTATTCAAGATAGTTCTGTTGGTAATGGTTTGACAATTGCTTGAGGACAAGCAATTTTGAGGAGGGCAGATTTGTAATGTCCCTTTTTGGAACATTTCCAACTTCATGGGAAACTCCAACTTTTCTGGAAAGTTGTGTTGGTCATATTGAGTTTTGGGCAGTGGCAACTAGTATGGAAGTTCGAGATGAGTTTAATGATGCTTCTCGGATACAATTCTAACAGTCCGAGTGTACTCCAAAGTTCTTGGAGAACTAGGGTTTGTTTGGTTGTGAGTTTGGTTCATGACATTGAGCTCGGTTAGTGTTCAAGATCTCAATGGTGTTTTTAGAAGTTTTTTTGGCTTCCCGGTTTGCTCTCCAAAACTCTTGGAAAAGTCATCTATTTATAGTAAGTCACCCAGTTGATGTCATTCTTCATCCCAAACCTTCAGGATTGTGTTGGTATGGTTTATTTTGCAATTTGCTTCAGTTTGGGATTTTTCGTAAGTTGGATTGTCTATTCAACTATTTAATTGTTAATTTCACTTAAGTCTCCTAAATTGCAAATATTAAAAATTAACTTACGTGTAATAGCTCATTGGAAAGGGAATTTGATGTATTATTTGGTGGAGCACACAAATTAAGCTTTTAGACTTTGGAAAAAGAAATATTTGAAGAAAGTCAAAAAAAGAGAATTATTATTGAGGAGAAATATGAAGAGACAAAAGGAAATAATATTATATTTCCCTCAAAGGGTTATAAAAGGAGGCATGGAGCTCATTATGGAGTTTATGCTATTGATTTGATATTGTTATGTTGCCAGATTGAAGATGAGAGTTCTTCCATTCTTCTTGAGGACGAAAACCCTCTTGGAGAAGATCAATTTCGGTGGTAAAAGATCCACCCTAGCTGGTAATGGTGATTTCATACAGAGACCGTATATGAAGCTAAAATGGAAATTTGTTTTGATGTTTTCTTAAGTTCTTTTGGATTGCAAATATTTGTGAAATTGCTTGCTAACCTTTCTGTGGATTGAAGAGGTTTTAATGAAGATTTTACTTGCTGATTATTGGAATCTGAACTTTCCTCCTAGCTGGCCACACTTTCTCTATGTTGTCGTACCAGCTACTGGGAAGGAGTTTGAAATGGATGCATTTCTTGGATTGCTTAATATCCTATGCTAATCGTCATTTTTATCAGTCTTTGATAGAGTTTTGGGCAGTTTTGAGGAGGTTGCATGTTGATCATTTCAGGTCGCACCCTTCTACAGGTGGTTGTACTTCCTCTTTGTTGGGCGTGTGGGTTTAAGAAAGATTCGCTGCCTTTTTTCTTATTAAAACACATTCTTTGAGCAAGGTGCCTATTCCATGGGTGAATCCGTACCATTTTTGTAGATGTTTAATGTGATAAATGACTGTTATGTCCTCTAATGGTCGTCCATACAGCAGCATGAAAGGGGTTGTTGATCTGAGCTTTTAATCAGCATTGTTGGATTGATGATTGTGTTCATTTGCATGGTTTTTACAGTGTGAGAAGGTGCAGATCAATTTGATTGCAGCGGTGGGCAGATTTAATAATCTGGTTTAGATTTAATGTTTACAAATTACAATCCTTGTGTTAAACAATTTACTTCCATTATAAGTGATTTTAATTCCCTAAAAGGTTTACCGCTAGTGGGAGCTGTGTAATTCATGTTTTTGGCTACTTACCCCACTGAACAAGTGGTTTATTGTAATGGCTTCCCACTGAATAAGTCGATGTGCCTATGTTATTTCCTTGTCTACCCACTGAATAAGTGGTGAATTCCCATTGAATAAGCGGATGTTTACTTCGTTGCAACTTCATTTCAAAAAAATTTGGGTGGTTTATTACACCTACATTGACAATAGGCTCTTAAGTCATGTGACCACTCCTTGTGCCTAATTAGCAGATATAGGATCAACAACACACTTTGTAGTCACATAACCACTACTTGTGTTTGATTAGCAGATATAGCATTAACAATACAGTTTGAGGTCATGCCAATCCTTGTGCCTGATTACCAGTTTTAGCATCAACAACACACTTTGTAGTTGTGTCACTACTCCTTATGCCTAATTAGTAGTAATTGCATCAGTATAACACTTTGAAATCACGTCACCAATACTTGTGCTCAATTCGCAGATATTGCATCCATAGCATGCTTGGCAATCATGTCACCACTCCCTATTCTTGATCATGCAAAATGCACTACTTTGCCCCATCAAGGTAGTCACATTCTGCATTGTCTTGAAAGAACAAGAACCAAGGTTCAATATCTCTATCCCTTGTTGAAGCCGAGTTTTGAATAACACCATCAATCTCCAATATCGACTTGAGCTTTTGAAGCTATCCTCAAGTGGGGATAACCAATTAATTTGCTCCATAAATGTCTCCAGTCAAGCTTAAGAGGGGATGTCAATATGTACAATATTGGATTTGACCTTTTTCCTACACACCCCATTGAATTAGCAATTCATGTGGTACTTTGTGTAACAATCATCTTAATTTGTTACTATGTACTTTGTGTTTAGAGCTTGCAGGTGTTAATAAACCCACTTGTGTTAAGTATCTTACATGTGTAAGGTATATGGGGCCCATATGTGTTAATAAAGCCCAGTTGTGTTAAGTGGCTTACAAGTGGGCTTCTTCCTCTTATGTTCTAGTGGAAGGCCTGCTACTACTAGGGGCAAATGCATCTACACAGATTGAAGATTTTTCCTTTGAGAATAATTGTTTGTAAATCTAAGAATTTCCATGGCAACCTTGTAGGATGATGGTAAGCCATTCAAAATCATTACAACCATGATGTCAACATCCAAACTTTCAAAACCAACTTTGGTCGTTTTTTTGCCTTGTATTCTTCATTCGGAAACATTCTACACATCACAATCCTCAAATTCTTTGATTCCATAGAGTTTGAAATGGGGATTGTTTTAGTATAAAGTCAGAAACCTACTTTTGCAATCTTCACCTTACATTTCTACACTCATTTTGGTGTTCACTCCCATACACATGCATAGGACTCGCTCCATTTCTCAGCCTAAACCTTTCACTGGTATGTTTTGCGAGCACTTTCAGGGTATCCTAGATGTCATATACCTACTCCAAAAGTTGAACTTTTGATTCCTAAAAGACACTTTTGCACCCAGACAATAGTGCCTTGGACAATAGTGACCAACTTCAAATTTCAAACTTCTAAGTTCTCAAACAATCAAAAACCCTAAACCTAATGATGCCCTACTATGTTTTCTAAAAGATCTTTAGCACTAGACACATAAAACCACTCGCTCTAATTTTGAACTACTTCTATCCCTCACACACTCTCTTTATTTGTAGGCATTCGATTCTATTTTTGGACTCCATTAATGCAATTTTGCTTCAGAATTCCTCTTGGCCATCTCGTACACTCTCCATTGCTAAAAACACTTCCAAACTCCACCACTTCCTTTGTGTCATCCTTCACATCGCTCTCCTCGTCACTATTTGCCAATTGCTCTCCTTCCATTGTTTCCCAAAGCCCTAGTTGTTCAGATCAGCATTCCTCTTCATTCTATTGATGCTCAAATATGCTCAATATTAGTACCTCGAGGAGAGCAGCAGCAAGGGAGGTGGGATTGAAAGGTTGGTTCCTTATCTATTATAGTGTTATTCCTAATTTTGACAGGGGAAAAGGGAGTAAGAACATAAAAATAGAAAACAAATTAAAGGTAATGTGCCATAAGAGAAGATCTTTCCACTTATGCAGGCGTTGAGAGCACGTGATTTAATAGTCGACAAAAAAATACATGGTTGTAGCAATATAAAAGACAATCCAACAATAATTGTCCAATTACACACTACGAAAGATCAACAGGATTTTGGACACATGAATCAAGACAACCCTGAAAACATAGAAGAAAGGGGCTTTGCACACAAGGCTTCAGAAATCATGGGTCTACAAAAAGGCCTTGTCCTTCCCTTCTCTCAAAAGAGCTTATTACATATATATAAGAGAAGAGAGTCTCGAAAAGGACAAAGAGCAGGAAACTAAATACTGACCAACTTAGCCTGCCAAACTCCCGCCTAAAACAAAATTTGAAATGCAAGCAATAAATGGCACCACAACTGCAAATGAAAGCACGTAACTACCCCATACAAGTTCTATGACTATTGGCTTAAAAATAGATAATTAAATGCCTCTAACTACTTTTGTTAGTGATGCTGATTTGCAAGGCCGTAGATTTCCAAATTGCAGGTTTCATGGAGTTTTGTTGCATAGGGGCCTTGGAGTTGTTCTATGTATTTAAACACTCAATGGCCATCGATCTTAGAGAAATCAATGGCCCTCTAAAATCTAAAAACTTTCGCCTTGCCCTTTTCCTTCAAAAACACAAGCCTCCACATGGCTTGTGGGCCCAATTTGCTTTTTATTTCAAGGCAAAGTCTTAATATAAAGACTACAAGCTCTATCCTTTAATGGCTTGCAAATGCTTTGAAATATATATGTCATGGGCTCTTAAAGCTTTTCACCAATGGTGTGGTTTGGGGGTGAGTCCCTCTCTTGGAATCCTTAAGATCTCTATCGGGAAGCCACGTGGCCATGTGGGGTCATAGACAAGCCAGTGGACTTTCCTCTTTATAGCCTTAGTTAATATATTAAAGTTGCAGGCTATATTCCTTATGAATTGTGGGACTCTTAAGTATATGCATGTGGTCCCCTTGCCACGTCATTTCCTCCAACAATGACACTACTTTCCCTCTAACACCCCCTTTTAAACAATTGGAAAGCCTCATGGGCCATTGGATTAGCTAATCAATGATGCTAAGTCTTTGAACTAAAACAAAAGCTACAAACTTTACAAAGAATTAAAAACATATATAGCCTATAGCTTTGGGATGATTTGGCGTCAAGAACCTTCACAGAAGAACCAACCTTGCAACATGTAATAGAAGAACCTTTCCCAAAGGGATGAAACCCCCACTTTTCATCAACCCTCACCATATTCCATTTTGTTCGTTCTTAATGCAAGCTACATAATGATCAATGTTTATTGTTGCCCCCTTGTGTATTAGAATTTAATATAACTAGCAAATCATATATAGGAGTATTCAAATTTTGATTTCCACTCAATCTTGGCCCCATATTCAATGTTCGTAGATAACTAAATTTTATAGTCATTTTTTCCTCAACGCTCAAATAACATCCAAAGAATTTAAACCTTTAGCATTCAAATTCTTCTAGAAATCCTCTAGTTTATCAAAAACCTCAAAATCTTTCCCACACATGGTGCATGTTGATCTGAGAACCTTTCAAAACATATATGCCTATGATGAGTCATTGTTATTGGTTCTGCAGCTTTCCTATATCTGATTTTTTTATTGTAGTGCAATTTTGCACAATGCATTCCTTTTTGCAAATCAGCCCATTAGATCTCTTGGAATTTCCTCCCTTGCAAATTTCACACACTACATTTGCAACCTTAAACAAGTGACTGAACAAGTTTGAATGGGATTCAAGGAGCAAAATTCTGCGATTTTTTGGGTTCCTAGTCAATTTTTCCTTTTTTTTCCCAAGCATCTTCAAAATGTTATTTCATTCCTAAATGTTATATTTACATGTTTAAGCATATTTGCAAATCATTTAATTCAGATTTCATGTCATTTAACGTTGATTTTATTTTATTTTTGAATGAAAATATTGTTCTTTTTCTAGTGTAAGATTTATCAATTTGGGGTATAAAAAATGTTGTTTATTTAATATTCAAAATAAACTCAAGAACGTTATACTTATGTGCTAAAGCATATTTGCAAATCATTCAATTCAGATTTCATTTCATTTAACGCTGATTTTATTTTATTTTTGAATGAAAATATTGTTCTTTTTCTAGTGTAAGATTTATCAATTTGGGGTATTAAAAACGTTGTTTATTTAATATTCAAAATAAACTCAGGAACGTTATACTTTTGTGTTAAAGCATATTTGCAAATCATTCAATTCAGTTTTCATGTCATTTAATGCTGATTTTGTTATATTTTTGAATGAAAATATTGTTCTTTTTCTAGTGTAAGATTTATCAATTTGAGGTATTAAAAACATTGTTTATTTAATATTCAAAATAAAATCAGAAACTAATATGGCAGGTGGTTTATTTCAAATATTAAATAAACGATGACTTTTATACCCTAAATTTATAAATCTTACACTAGAAAATAACAATATTTTCGTTTAACAATAAAATAAAATCAGCATTAATTTTAAATGACATGAAAACTGAATTGAATGATTTGCAAATATGCTTTTACACATAAATATAACAATAAGGAATGAAATAACATTTTGAAAACACTTGGAAAAAATAAAAGAAAAAAAACTGACCTAGAACCCAAAAAATTGAAGAATTTTGCTCCTTGAATTGCCTTCAAAGTTCAAACTCATTCGATCACTTGTCTAAAGTTGCAAATGTAGTGTGTGAAATTTATAAGGGAAGAAATACAAGAGATCTAATGGGCTGATTTGCAAAAAGGAATGCATAGTGCAAAATTGCACTACAATAAAGAAATCAAATATGGGAAGCTGCAGAACCAATAATAGTGACTCATCATAGGCATATATGCTTTAAAAGGTTCGCAAATTATTGACATGCACCATGTGTGGGAAAGATTTTGAGATTTTTGATAAACTTGAGGATTTCTATAAGTTACATTCGAATGCTAAAGGTTTAAATCCTTTGGATGTTAATTGAGCATTGAAAAAAAAAGTGACTACAAAATTCAGTTTTCCAGGAACATTAAATATGGGGCCAAGATTGAGTGAAAATCAAAATTTGAAGCCTCTTATATGTGATTTGTCAGTTATATTAATACATAAGAGGGCAACAGTAAACAGTGATCATTATGTAGCTTGCATTAAGGATGAACAAAATAGAATATGTTGAGAATTGACTATGAACAAGTCTCAAAGTTGGGGTTTCATCCCTTTGTGAAAGGTTATTCTACTACATGCTGCAAAGTCAGTTCTCCAATGAAGGATCTTGATGCCAAATCATCCCAAATCTATAAGTTGTATATGTTTTTAATTCTTTGTAAAGTTCGTAGCCTTTGTTTTAGTTCAAAGACCTAGCAACCATTTATTAGCTAAACTAATGGCCCGCAAGGGTTTACAATAGTTTAAAAGGGGGCGTCAGAAGGAAAGTAGTGCCATTGTTCGAGGAAATGACGTGGCAAGGGGCCCACATGCATATACATTATAAATAAATAAATAAAAGTCCCACAATTCATAAGGAATATAGCCCACAGCTTTAGTATATTAACTAAGTCTATAAAGAGGAAAGTCCACTGGCTTGTCCATGACCCCACATGGACACGTGGCTTTCCAACAGAGATCTTAAGGATTCCAAGAGAGGGAATCACCCCTAAGCCACACCATTGGTCAAAGGCTTTATGAGCCCATGGCATATATATTTCAAAGCATCTGCAAGCCATTAAAGGATGGAATCTACAATCTTTAGATTAAGGCTTGCCTTAAAATAAAAAGCAAATGAGGCCCACAAGCCATGTGGAGGCTCACTGTGGTTTTTGATGAAAAAGGGCAAGACAAAAGTTTTTAGACTTTAGAGGGCCATTCAAATCAATGGTTGTTGAGTGTTTAAATACATTGAACGACTTCAAGGCCCTTGTGAGCAGAAAAACTCCATGAAACTTGAAATTTGGAAAAAAAATCCACAGCCTTCCAAAATCAGCATCACTAAGAAAAGTAGTTAGATGCATTTAATTACTCTATTTTTAAGCCAATAGTCAGGGCTAATTCGACCGGTATGGGGCAGTTACACACTTTCATTTGCAGCTATGGTGCCATTTATTGCTTGCATTTCAAATTTTGTTTTAGGTGGGAGTTTAGCAGGCTGAGTTGGTGGGCATTTAATTTCATGCTCTTAGTATTTCTTCAAGACTCTTTTCTCTTATATATATGTAATAAGCTCTTTTGAGAGAAGAGAAGGACAAGGCCTTTTTGTAGACCTATGATTTCTAAAGCCTTGTGTGTTAAGCCCCTTTTCTCTATCTTTTCATTTATATGTTCAAGGTAGTCTTGATTCGTGTGTCCAAATTCTCGTTGATCTTTTGTAGTGTGTAATCGAACAAGTATTGGTGGATTGTCTTTTATATTACTAAAATTGTGTCTATTTTTCTATCGACTATTAAATCTTGTGATCTCAACCCCCGCATAAATGAAAAGGTCTTCTGTTATGGTACATCACCTTTAATTTGTTTTCTATTTTTTTGTTCTACTTCCTTTTCCCCTGTCAAAATTAGGCGTAACACTACAATAGATAAGGAACCGGTTGTTCAATCCCACCTCCCATGTTGATATTCTCCTCGAGGCGCTAATATTTGTGGATCTCAACAACTAGGGCTTTGGGAAACAATGTGTTGCATATGTGTTGTCATTGATGTCAACAGTGTTGAAGGTTGGAAGTGGAAGTGATGTCAACAGTGGTATGTTGTGATGATCAGTGATGTTCAGAGATGCCAAAAGTTAGTGATGACTAAAGGAGATTGTTACAGAGTGTTGTGAGACAGAGAAGCAAAGTGATGAGTATATGTTGAGGTGATTAAAGGAGAAGACAAAGGAGTAATGATCATAGATGAATCAAAGAAGTTGTGAAGTGAAGGGTAAGGTGTTGGAAGTCATGTACCATGCATACTGATTGGATCAGTATCATCTGTACACAATTGTACCCTACCTTCTAAAGTTCATGAAGAAGTGAAAAGTAGTGAGTTGAAGAGTATGTTGGTGTGAAGAAATTGAAGATTCTTGCTTTGATGAAAGGACTTGTGGTTGTTGATGTATGATGTTGTGAATAATGTCTCTGGTTAGGTAAATGTCATATTCACTGTTTCTTGATGAAAAGCATTACTTTAATTTTGAAAGAAAGTGAAAAAGAGTTCAGACAATTCAAGGCACTGGAAGTTGCACAGAAGAAGCTCGGGAAAATGCTCTGCATTCCTCCGCATTTGAACGTATGGCCTTGCGGTTTGGGAGTTAGACAAATACAGGTGTGAAGAAGGTATGTTCCTAATTTCTGAGCTTGGAAGTTCCCGCAGAAGATTATAGAGCTCGTAGAGTGAAGACAGTGATCATGTGTTGGTGCAGTCAAAGAGGGTCCGAGGAATGCTCCACATTTCTCGGCATTTGAAGTTGTGATGCTGTGGCTTGAAGGATAGTCAGATACAGATGAGAAGAATGATATATTCAAGTTTTAGATGATAAAGTGTACCACAAAGGTCCTCCGGAGTCAACAGAGCAAAGACATATCTTATTGCTGATTAGGGTTGTCTGGAGGAGAAAGCAAAAGCAACTGCATTTTGCCGCATTACATTGTGTGGCATTGATGTTTGGAGGATGAGTTCAGTTAGTCTGTATGTTTGTTCATTTCAGGTTTTAGGTGTTGAACTGCACCGCAAGTTGGTTTTTCACTGTTCTTTCTCAAGACTGGTTGTTCGGTGTCTGTATGTGATGCCAAGTTCAGTATTTGTTTGCTTGCGCCAGAAAGAAAACATATATTTCAGAGAAAGGAATGTTTGAGAAGGTTTATGCAAGTTTTATGTTGCTTTTGAAGTGATCTGCATAATGCTAATTGGTCTCTCTGGTACCGCTTTAGGTCTGGAGCTATTTTGCAGAAGGATAAGTGTTTGCTAGGCCAACTTCATGTGATTTGATGATCCCGCCGGATGTTTGGAAGTGTGCGCCAGCATAGAAGAATGTGTTAATGAAGAATAGGCCCTAGTAATCATGGCTTGAAGCCCATTGGATTTCTACATCATTTGGGAGCCGACTTGTGGCCGTTGCACGTTTCATGTTTACACGTTTCATCTTGGCCAACGAAGCAGAAAGATTTCGATGCATGCGGAGGATATAAATAAAAGATCTTGTTTGTTGCGAATTGTATGAGAGTGTGAGAGTGTGCGAGGATGTATGTGTGTGTGGAAGTGAGTGAGTGTGTGTGTAGAAGTGTGTTGAAGGCTACTGTGTTCGCTGTGCAGAGGAAGTGAAGATTTGTGACTGAGTGAAGTGTGTGGATGTTGCAGAGATGTTTGATCAGTGAGATCTATTGAGTGTAATGTTCAGAGGTTGTAGCCTCATTCTATAAGTGTTGTTGCATAGTATTTCAAGGAGTGTGTCCTCACTTGGGTTGTAGCCCCTAAAACTTGTTGTAATATGTTTTATCATTATTTGTGAGGCTCGATTTGGACAGTAGATCCAAGCAGCTTGCTCGACGTGGTTTTTCCCTTCTAGTGTTTTCCACGTAAATCTAGTATTATGGTTGTGTGCTCATGTGTTGTGCTTTGGTTTGCTTAATTTGTTTTATCATTTGTTTAAGGCAATTTTGATTGATAAAGATAGCTTGGATTAAGTTTTGGCATATACTGATTCACCCCCCTCCCCCAATATATCAGTGTGTTCTAACACGATGGAGAACAATGGGCAAAGAGTGATGAGGAGAGCAATAGGATGGTGAGACAAATGAAGTGGAGTTTGGGAGTGTTTTTACCATTGGAGGGTGTACGAGATGGCCAAGAGGAATTATGAAGCAAAATTGCAGCAATGAAGTCCAAAAATAGAATCGAATGCCTACAAATGAAGAGTGTGTGAGGGATAGAAGTAGTTCAACATGAGAGCGACATAAGGTGACATTTTCGGGCCCAAAAATATAATGGAATTAAAACGTTTTTAAAAGTCACTTTGGAGGGAAATTGGAAAAGTGTTGCAAATGTTGTCATTGATGTCAAAAAGTAATTTGTTGTCCAAGCTTGATGGCAAGCATATTATCATTGATGTATGAATGAGATTGTTATTTATGTCAAAGGTTGGAGAAAATCGTTAAGGCCAAAGACCACACAACTTACACAATATTTGCATAAGGATGGATACACAACATATGGAACGATAGGATGCACTCAACCAAGACGTGTTGCAGCTATGAGCATTGTGAAGCATTTTAGTAAAGAGATGGAAACTGAATTTGGAGATAAAGTTGGTTATTCCATTCGCTTTGAGGATGTTACTGGATCAAATACTTTAATTAAGTATATGACTAACGAAGTGCTGCTACGGGAAATTCTACATGAACTTAACCTTGATCAATATAGTTTAATTGTCATAGATGAAGCACATGAAAGATGCACTTACATCCTTTGTTGAAAGTTTACTATTATAGATGGCAATGAAATCAAGACAATACAAAAGTGTCTTAACAAATCAAAGTCTACAGATTTACAATATGGCTGACCATACAGCGCTCCCTATAAATTGTCTTATTCATAACATAATATTAAACGATTTGTATATAAGACAAAAGTCTTATAAACACAAGTATATGTGGTTTATATTAAAAAAGTGGACAGCATTTAATGTTAAAAAGGAAGGTGTGCAATCAATACATGACATGAAGAAAAAGACAAAACAGCGGATAAGACAAAAGTCTTAGAGGAGACGAGATTTTAAAATGAGCAGCGGTTCTTACTGAAGTAGCAATTCTTATAGGGGAGTGATCTTCAACAAAAGACATCACTAATAGATGTGTCTTTTCATATGAATTGTCCTCTCAAGAAGATATATATTGAGATTGTGAAGTACGGTTGAGGTGAGTGTAAGTGTGTTAAAAGCTATATCATATATACACCAGCAAGGAGATATATACAGAGATATGCAGATTTAAAAGTATTTGCATATTTAAAAGAAGATATAAGATAGAAGTAGAAGTGAGATGTGAAGATTAAGAGTGGAGTGGAGAGTGTGTGGAATAAAGTTATATCATTCAAGCACCATCAGATTTCTGTGAGGAGCAGAAATAAAATCAGTACAAATGAAGGCAGACTTCTGAGTATAACAGTAGATTGAAAGGTTAAACAGATTGGTGAAGGGGGTTTTATGCAAGGTTAAAAGTAAAAGTATATGAAAGAGATTGCATCATATGTGTGAAATCTTTTGTGAAGAAAGTGAGAATACAATAAAAAAGATATAACATACAAACACAAGCAGATTTGTGGAACAAAAATGAAGATATATCAATAAAATAAGTGGAAAGATGAAGTGAATAAGAAATATAAGAAGATCATTCAAGAGATGGGACTGGAGAGATGAAGACATAAAGATATATAAGGAGATTTTTGAAGGAAGCCTTGAAAAGATATTCATGAGAGTTTGAGCAAACTTAGACCAGACTTCGAGCAGAATTATTTTGAAGGAAGACATTAATGAGAATAGTCATGTGAAAATCAGATCAGAAGATTATATTTCTTGTGTGGGCATTAAAGTGACAGCATACATCACAAAGAAGGATAAGGTATGAAGCAAAGAGCAGATCAGATTTGAAGATCTCATTCTACATTCAAATTTTCAGTCATTCACTAAAATGACCCACCCCCTTATGAGTTTGATATGAGCTCTGAACTGGGTTAAGTTTTTTTCACCGTTTGAAGAGTTTTCTGTGGTTCAGTTGATCCCTGCTTGCGTTTTGGTGTTGGGTCCATAACATAACAAACATGCATGCATATATTTTTGCAAAAACAATAGAAATGGAAAATACCCACGAGCTCTATTTCATTTGAAATGCATTGCATATTAGATAGAAACAATACCCATGTCAAGATATGCAAGATAAATAGTTTTCTGACATACCCATTAGCTGTAATGAAAAGTACATGTGTGAAAAAACTTGTTACAGGGTGCTGAAGGCTTCAAATCTCATAAAACTCTCAATGTTCATGGGCTGTGATTACATCAATACACATAACAGCTTCTCCTCCAAAGCTAGACCTCCAATGACGATTGTAAGAAGGGGAAACGAGTCCTTGAAGAACCTTACGTTGCTGATCTGGTACGGCTGCTACAGCAGTTTGGTTATTGTTTGAAACTCCTTAAATATCCTTCAAAACTGTCTCCCATTCGCTGGTAAGGGTCTGTGAATAGCTGCAGCCAGAGAATGCCAAGATAGGAAGGGAAAACCAAATGAAATCTGCCCCAAACAAGCCCAACACACACTGCCAAGGTACGGCCAGGTACAGCCCAGGTACGGCCAGACTATAGACTCCAATGCAATCAAAACTCCACCAAAAATGCTGTCTAATAACTGCAAACTGTTATCAGGTATCCCTTGGTAATTACCATGTCAAATAACTATGAAAATCTTCAACATAAACTCTCCGCGACAAGCATTAACTCCTAAACTGAATGGAAATGAAGCACCAATGTAACCACTGAGTATGGCTACCTCAAAGCTCCCTTGGGTGGTCTCTCACACCTGTGGAAAGCTACTACTGATGGTGGTTTTCATCACCAAAAGCCATGGCTGAAGAAGTTCTCCAAACCCTCATTTGCAGAGCAAATGGCAATAGAAAATAATATGTCGTGAATGAATCCTCTTCTTTTCATTTTTGCTTATATATTTCCCTTATGAAATCCACTTTACTTTTGCGAGGGAAAATATTTCATTTAAATTACTTTATTTCCCCTTACTTTGGGCACCCAAGTCCTTAGTGACTTAATTTTTGCATTACATTACTTTTTCCTAAGTCACCATAAAAATAAAGCCCAAATATTAAAATATTATTATTATTAAATTTCGGACTTTAATATGAAGACCCAAACAGGCTCGGAATCACCCAATCTTTAGACCGTTGGAAAGGTCTAATCAAATCGCTCTGCCTCCAACCAAGAATTCCATCATCCGGAAGAAACCCCAACTTACTAAAAATAGTAAATTACCGCCAAAGTGTCTGAAACCAACCAAATAAACAGCCAGAGTTCCCTCACCACCTTGGTTAGTCTACGGGAACCGAGTATAGACTAACCCATCATAAAAATGGGGGACATTACATTCACATAGCCAAGGTTGGTGCCTTGGCAGAGGGAGTTCGTGCTCCTTGTAGGTTGGTGCCTACTAAACCAAGTTAGGGAGTTGGTGCTCCTTGTAGGTTGGTGCCTACAAAACAGTTTAGGAGGTTGGTGCCTACAATCATTGTAAACTTACATAAATATAAAGTACATTATTTGTACCGTGGTTTTCTTCCGTAAGGGTTTCCACGTAAAATCTTGGAGTCAACTTGTTTATATTGTTATATTCTAGCATAGTTGCCATTGTGATTAATAAGTTTTATATTGGTAAAAACTGTAATATACTGATTCACCCCCCCCACCCCCCCCCCCCCTCTCAATATATTTGCGTGCTCATCAAAAAGTTGCGGAAAATTACATTTTATTATTTTCCAAAAGTGTACAAAAAGGAGGCTTTGAGAAGAGAAAGGTAATTCTGTGCATTTGATAAACCCCAACTATTTGTCCAGAATTGGACTTGGTTCATTCCTTTGCCAAAGGACGAAAACCCTTTTGGCAATCAGTTTCATGGACAAAAACCCACCTAGTTGATCGAGTGATTTCACCCAAAAATCACCATTGTGTTGAATGCAAGAAGATATTCGGTTTGGGGACGAAAACCCTCACAACCATCGGAGCAATTTCATACAAAGGTTGCAATTGTGCTGAATGCTTTGTTCCAAATTTTATTTGTGTGAAGTTTTCAAGATTTTGGTATTTTGGAGATTTGGCTGATCGCTGGCAATTTCTAGAATTTATGTTGAAAAGGTGAAGATAATTCTCAAAATTGTGTTGCAGCAGTGAGACATCATTTCCAGGTTTCACATTTAGCGAAATATCATTTGCAAGCAAATATTGTTGATTTCTAGGGTTTACAATCTTCTGATATAATTCAGAAATTTCATGAATTTTACATTTCATTGCTTGCTCATTTATTCAGATTATTCAGTGTTGTGTGTGTTGTGAAATTACTG
This sequence comes from Cunninghamia lanceolata, assembly GCA_027924645.1. Classification (NCBI taxonomy): domain Eukaryota; kingdom Viridiplantae; phylum Streptophyta; class Pinopsida; order Cupressales; family Cupressaceae; genus Cunninghamia; species Cunninghamia lanceolata. The sequence goes on along the minus strand of BSBN01000918.1, from coordinate 5,096,460 downwards.
AAAATATTCAACAAAAATTGAAAGAAGTGATATACATATATAGCTAGCCCAAAGACCAGCCGTACCTTTTTACCCAAGGAGTAGCCGTACACCATTGCAAAATCTGCCATATGAATTGTAGATGAAAGGAAGCCTTTTAAAATACTCCAAAGAGGAGTGCATCTTTTGAAGGGAGTTTGTATCATTTTTAAAGAATTTATAAGTATGAAAAACTAGTCGCTTCCTTGTTTAAACATTGTTTGGATATTTGATGTGGTGCGTGGGAATATCTTAATGTAGCGATTCATTTGTTTGAAGTTTTGGGAAGTCTTAAAGTCTTAATATTAGCTGCCACCTTTGATTATGCTTTGAATAACATAAGGTAAAAAGGTTGCGTGAGGTTCTGGAAGGAAATCATGGGAGTTGGGAATTGTTTAGAGTTTACTAATTATTATTTCTGATTATTTGGGAAAACTTTTGATATCAACAGCAGCATGCTAGGGTCTGACATATTATTTCAGGTCTGAATGGGACATTAATGCAGCCTTATTTAGGCAAAATTCAGTGAGATCTCAATGATACACATTGATTGGATCAATATATATGTGTAATCAACATTCAGAACAGCCTACAGATTGAGCAAATAATTGCATTAAATTCAGCTTTAAATACTCAGAAGTTATTATAGCAGGCACCCGACAGCTACAGATTTTATTAACAGCAGTTTGAAGGGTAAATCAATCCAATATATCAGCTATTATGACATCACCAATCATTGGGTATTCACTTCATTGTAATTTCAGTTTGCATGTTAAGTGTCTGAGAAAATGTTCACTTACAGCTGATTGACAATTGTTTGCTCAAATATCTCAGTGAAACTCAATGAATGCAAATTAATTGTGAAAATGTCAATGATTTGCTTAATGCATGACAATTGTTTGTGAATATGTCTATGATCAATAATGATTGTTGCAGCTGTTCTGTATTGTAAGACTCAAAAATATTGAGTAGTTGTATGTTCCACCAACTGTTTGACGACATGTCTGTGAGCCAAAAGTTGAGAAATTTGCAAGCTTATTGAAAATTCTTGGTAGGGACACTACACTATGAGATATAGGTTTCCATTTCCAAGGATGGATGATATCATTGATTGTCTAAGCAAAGCTATGTATTTCACCAAGATTGTCTTAAAGAGTGGCTATCATCAATTCAACATAAGGGAAGGGGACGAATGAAAACAATTTTCAAGACTAATGAAGGGTTGTATGAGTGGTTGATTATGCCCTTTGGATTGACTAATGTGACAAGTACATTTATGCAATTGATGAATGAAGTATTGAGGAAGTTTTTGTTTGTGATAGTTTATTTGGATGACATTCTGATTTTCACTAGGACTAAAGAGGAACACCTCGAAACGTGAAGCTCGTGCTACAAAGATTGAGAGAAGAAAAGTTGTTGATCAATTTTAAAAAGTGTAGCTTCATTAAGGAAGAACTGGTTTATTTAGGCTTTGAGATCTCAGTTGAAGGTTTGAAGATAGACACAGAGAAAGTCAAAGCCATTTTGTAGTGCCCTACACCAACAAATGTAGGGGAAGTAAGATCTTTTCATGGATTGGCAAATTTTTATAGGAAGTTCATAAGAAATTTTAGTAGCATTTGTGCGCCACTAACTGAGACAATGAGAGGGGACAAAAGGGAATTCAAGTGGCCTACTAGACCAAACAAGAGCTTTGAGATGCTAAAAAAGAAGGTAACAGAACAACTAGTGTTGGCCTTGCCAGATTTCAACAAGATATTCCAAGTAGATTGTGACGCAAGTGGGAATGCAATTGGGGCAGTATTAAGCCAAGAAGGAAGACTAGTAGCTTATTTCAGTGAGAAGTTGAATGATGCTAGGAAGAGGTATTTAGTCTATGACCAAGAATTTTATGCCATAGTACAAGCATTGAAGAAGTGGAGGCATTACCTATTGCCCAAGGAGTTTGTGTTGTACACCGATCATCAGGCACTGCAATACCTGAATAATCAAAGTAAATTGAACCAGAGGCATATGCGGTGGGTAGAATTCATGCAACGTTACACTTTTATGTTAAAACATAGGAGCAAGAAGTCAAACAAGGTTGTTGATGCATTGAGTAAAAAGCAGAACCTGCTAACGGAAATGAGGATAGAGTTAGTTGGTTTTGAGGAACTATAGCATTTGTATGAAGTTGATCCTAATTTTGTGGAGGCATGGAAGTCACAAAAAGAGTCAATAAACATGAATAGGAGTAAATAGTTAGACTATTTGATCCAAAACAAGATGTTCCTTAAGAGAAGCCAATTATGTATACCAAGAAGTTCAATGAGGGAGAATATGATCAAAGAGAAGAATTACGGAGGTTTGGTTGGACATTTTGGGATAGACAGGACAGTTGCCTCCGTTAGTGAGAACTATTTTTGGTCGCAAATACCCAAGGATATGAGGAAATTTGTTCAAAGTTGTAGGACGTGCCAAGTTGCCAAAGGAAACAGTCCAAATGTTGGATTATATCAACCATTACCAATACCGCAGAAGCCACAGGAGGACATAAGTATGGACTTTGTATTGGGTCTGTCAAGGACACAATGGGGAAATGATTCATTGGTAGTAGTGGACAGGTTTTCTAAGATGGTGCACTTCACTCCATGTAAGAAAAGTAATGATGTGGTACACATAGCTGATCTCTTTTTCAGAGAAGTGGTAAGATTGCATGGTTTGCCAAAGAGCATAGTTTCAAACAAAGACACTAAGTTTGCGGGATAATTTTGGAAGACCTTGTGGAAGAAAATGAAAACAAAATTGAAGTTCAACTTAGCATACCAATTGCAAACTGATGGACAAAAGGAAGTAGTGAACAAGAGCTTGGGAAACTTACTAAGATGCTTGGTTGGAGGAAGGCAGGGAATTGGGACATGGTCCTATCACAAGCAAAATTTGCATACAATAATTTAGTAAATAGGAGTACTATAAAGATACCATTTCAAATTGTGAGTGGCAGCAACCCAAGAAACGTATTGGAACTAAGAGACATCAGTAAGGAAGATAAGAGGAGTGCGGAGGTAGAGGAGTTCGCAAAACACATGAAGAAGGTGCATGCGGAGGTAAGGAACCACTTGGAGGGGATGAATCACAAGTATAAGCAAGCAACTGACAAAACAATAAGGCACAAAGCTTTTGCGGTGGGAGACGAAATAATGATTTACCTCAAGAGGGAATGATTTCCAGTTGGAACATACAATAAACTGAAGATAAGCAAGTTTGGTCCTTGTAGAATTATAATGAGATTTGATTCGAGAAATGCATACAAAATAGAGCTACTGGAAGAATTAGGTATATCTCCAGTGTTCAATATTGCAAACCTATACCAGTATCATGAGGGGAACTCATAAGGAAGCAGCACAAAGAATCAAGAACAAAATCCCAAACCGCCATAGCCAAAAGAAGAGATTGAGGAGATATTGGAGAGCAAAACTGGAAAAAGTACCAAGAATAGACAATATGAGGAATATTTGGTGAAATGGAGAGGAACGCTGAAAGAAGACTCGAGCTGGATTTCCAGGGCTAAGGTTGATCGTCTCGGTTTCCCTCTTGCCTCTAGAAAGTGAGGGGCTCACTTTTCAATTAACCCTGAGCATCCAATGCAAGAGCATCCTTTGGGGAATAGAGCAATCTTATATCACCAAAAATATTTTCTTTCACTTTGTTTGTTTGTTTGCAAGTTTTCATTTATCAATTAGTTGTAAAAGTCACCACACTTTGCCGCATTTTACATTTGAGTCTTGCGGTTTTGAGATAACGCTTTACAGAGGAATTCAGATATCATATCCAACATTTGAGGACAACTGAATGTATATAACAACATTAGACTTACGCCAGATTGGCAGACTATCACAATTACAACTCTACCATTGCCACCAAAGCATTTGACGTTTGCAATAATCAAGGAGCACATGTGAAGATTCATAGGACCCGAGAAAACATCCACCGTGCACCGCATAGATTTATTTTCCATTTTCTTTATTTTGTTCAATGAATTAGTTTTCCCTGCCGACCACACATTTCATGGAAGGTAGAGCTTTGTGCCACCTTGTAGCCGATGCAGATCATTTCGAAAGTTTGAGATTACTATATATTTGTTATTCACAATCATTTGAGATCATTAGTGAGAGTTAGAGGGAATTCAGCAAAGAGTTGGGGGTCTGAGCATGAACAAGAGGATGAAGGATCAAGATGGAGTTTGAGAACGAGAATACAGATGTCATCAAATGTATTCAGTTTTATTTGCATGTAGTAATTTCCATATTAGTGAATAAACGGCTATGATGGCCCATTACAACCGATTGTCATCATTTTTTATTTGTATTCAATAAAGGATCAAGTTTTTGTTCCATTAAGTGTTGTTGTAAGAATTGTGTGTGTTTTGTTTTGCTGCATGGTTGGACTGTCCTTCATTGAATCCTCCGACCATGACTGCATTATAGTAAATCTTGTCACCAGAAAAGGAGATAGTGACAAGCGGAGGTTAAACCTCACTCCTTCGGAGTTTTCACGGACATTGGATTTCTTCAAGTCAATTCTTATGTTTTTCTCCATTTTTCATGATATGTCTGTTCTCTTAATACTATTCAAGTTTCCCTTTGTTTGCACTTAACAACTTCAATTTTAGGACTTTTAGGACTGTTTTTATGCAAGTTTACTTCAAGAATAGCAAGTAAATTAGTCAAGCATTGATTGGGACATTTGAGATTTGTGTTGATAAGACAAAGAGTGGAATATCCACCCTGCTTATGGATCAATCCTCAAAGCATCGATCCCAATATAAATCATTCTTATAAAAGAAAATGAAACAGAGTTCAAAACATATATAAGAATTTTCAAAGAAAACATCAAACTACTATATCTGTAAGCAACATTTAAGAACCACTCATAATAAAAGCAAAACAATATAGACTCACATCACTAGTACTTTGTTCCTTGCTCGACGGCTCCCATAACACTACTTCATTGTCAACACTCTGCAAGCACAAAGAAATAAAGAATAAAGATATATAACAATTCATGACAAGTTAACATTGAGATGGATAATTCCCACCCCAAGAATTTATGTTTGACAAATGGGATTCAATAGCACTCCAAGAACAACCATGGATTATGCATTAAAATAAAAGAACAAATGTTGCTAACTACAGAAGCACATGCAAAACAACATATCTCTAATATTATTATCTTCAAGGATTGGAAAGCAAAGGAATTTGTAAAAAGATTGTTTCTTATAGATAAATAAGTTTGTTTCTTATAGATAAATACGTTTCTTTATTATACCAGGATTCTTTATAGAAAACAACATGGTAGATTCCTTTCCTAGATTGAAAGAAGTATAATATACTTAAGCATTAAATATTATGATCACTGATCACCTATTCTATGCAAAAGAAGGCTCTAGTGGCAAGGAAAACAATGCATTTTTCTTGAGTCACATGTACCAATATGGGTACTGTATGCATGCAAATTTGTTGTGGTGACAAATTTATGTTCATTGATGATTCACAGACCTCTTACTATCTAAAACATGTAATTATTGCCTTTTCCTTGCCCAATTCATCTATCTTTTCTCTTTTATCATTGAACTTGCATTGGTCTCTCCATGCAAGTGCCTTCAAGCTTCCATGTCCTTCCTCAACCTTTCTAGCCTTATCTTACCTCACCATACTAGAAAAACCATGTTTCACTTGCAAAATTGACATGGCAGTTGCAAAACAACAAAAAGCCATGGCCATTGCACACTGTTGTATCTAACAGTTATATTATTTACGTTTATATGGGTGGTTTAAGGGTCAGAAATTGAAGATGAAGGGTTTCACGTGTCTATAGCACTTCATTCTGTTCACTTAGCTCTTTCAAATTCACCCAACAAGCTCGAATGTCTCTTTTCATCTTTTCTAGTGCTTAGAAGCTCCAAAGGATCGCACAAAGCATCAGCACAACCTGTTCTCTATCCACTTATGATATGCAAATTCAATACTATTGTTTTCCAAATCTTTAAGTTTAATTTGTAGGTTTCCACACATTAAAACAGATCTTTGCAGTGTGGAATTCTTGGCCTTTAAGACTCTCCTATACAGATATGTGAAGCTGTGCTCCCAGAGGTCAGCTTTTCTTAAGACAGTATGCTTCATGCATATCTTTGCCTTTGGTTTGTCATCTTACAATTGACAGGGCAGGGTTTCATTTGATTTTCAGCTAAGACTTACTTTTAGTAGCATAGTTTTAATTAGACTAGTTAGCATTACCTTGGTTTTATCTTTCCATACTGGCCAATCTGTTTTTGTCTTCGTGGATCCTGCAAGGTTCGGACATCACTTCTCTATGTTGGTTGTCTAACTTGTTTATATCCTTGTTTTTTTGTGCTTTCCTGCTCTCTTTTTATCATTTCAATTTGTTGTCTTTTATGGGTGGAAGCAATTTTAGGGAATCTGGGCATCATGCAATTATAGTGACTGTTTCAGATTCCTTAAGACTGATATTTGACCCTCTTTTGCCTTCCAAAAAGTGTTGTCTTGCATTTGGTTATAACTTCACTTGTGGATAGTTGCAAAAATACAGTTTGACGAAATACCCCTTTCTTATTTCATTTAATTGTGTTGTTTCTCACGTGAATGTCCTGATTTCTCTCTCTCAAGCATCTTTAGCCTAATTGCTTACTTGAGTGCATATCATCTTTCCTTCTCTATCGCATTGCTATTCTAAGTTTTGTCAATCATTCTTTCTCTTGTGTTGCTGTTTTCTTTGAGAATCAGCCCTTATTTGACTTCCATGCTTCCATTCTCTTATTTAACCATCATTTCAAAAGATTTAATCATCCTTCTTGCCTCTTGGCTCATTTTTCACATATCTCACCTTGTACTTGGCATATCACCGTTTTTATACCTTACCAAAATTGTAAGAGTTTTACAATCTCAACAACATTTTATATTTTTATTTGAAACTAGTCATCTCTTCTTTTAGTTTGTTTCCATCTGTCGTTTCTATCTTCATCAATCATATGTGGTCATTTCTAAGAGATTTCAGTCTCCTCATATCACTTGCACACTCATTTTGTCATTCTTGCATCCATTAACAACTCTTACAATTTAAAACTTCTGTAACATTTTTCATATTGCTGCCTCTTGGTGTTTTTCACTGATTCAGTGTGTTTTTTCACTCACTTCAGTCTTGTTTCAGCCTCATCAAGTGTCTTGCTATCTCTTCCTTATTATTGCATCCAATCTTAATTCATTAGTTGTTTGAGGTGTTTTTCTCAAGCAAACTGCTGGGTCAAATGAACAAACAGCTAACAGTTGCCAGAGTTACACAACAAAAGCACAAGAAGGAATAACAGTGAGGAATCGGGAAAACACACTCAATAAATTATTTCAAAACAAATGTACATTCCATGAGCCACTCCAAAATTTATGGAACCCAACCAACTTACACTACCCAGCCCAATGAGGATAATTAGCTTATTTGTAGACTCTTTGTGGTACAATCTAACCCCTTTTACAGGCCCAGCTATGCCTAAGAATTACTCTATTCTGGCCCTTAACTCTAACTCTCACCATTTGTACACAAACTCTTTCCTTTGGCCATTAAAACTAGCCACAAGATGCTACCAACAACCTTCACACTAATCCTATAGATTACTCAAGCTCCTAAACACACACAACCAAAATCGTACACAAAAACTCACAACACACATCAAACCAAAACAACAAAACAACCTTAAACATTTTTTGGGGGATGCAAGATTGCTTACCCCCTAAGGTGTATGATTGTAGGTTTGAATTTTGTGATGTCAATGCTCACAAAATGGATTGCATGGACATCTAATTTGGCAACCCAAGACGGCTAATTTTCACTTCAATGACCCACGAAACTTCTTTTGGCCTATTACCCTTCCAGCAAATGAGATATTCTTTGTACTTTTTGTACCCAATTCGAAACTTGATTGTATTACAAAAAACTCCTTTGTCGTCACCAAATTTGGTGTTAACGAGTTGAAAATTGTGTCGTAATCCAAAGTTGTTTTTCAGCAAAACCAAATTGTCATAGCAAAACCCAAAAAATATCAAATTGTCAAATGTTCGTAATTTGTCCATCAATTTTAACATTAACTATTAATTAATAATTGATAATTTATTATTGTCAATCGATTATTGGTTAATAATCTTAATTAAAATTATTGTTAATAATATTAATTTTTAATTAATAATTTATTATTAATTATTTATTAGTATTATTATTGTCAGTCTACTTTAATTTTAAATTCATAGTTATTTTTAAGTTTTAATTAAAAATAATTGTTAATTATTTTAAATTATTATTATTTTTTAAAAATCAAAAAATAAAAAATAATATAAATTATTGTTGTTAATAATAATTATTAATGATTTATTATTAAAAATTTAAAATTTAAAAAAATCAGGAAAAACAAAAACAAAGGCCAAAAAAGCAGCAGCCAAGCCCAAGGTCAGCAATCAAGTTAAAAGAAAAGAAAGAGACAAAAAAGAAAAAAAAAAAAGAGAGAAAAAGTGGCAGCGATCAAAGTGGCTGCCCAAGTCGTCAGCCACTAATAAAAAGAGACACACATTTGAAGACTTATATGTAGTTCTACTCCACAAAAGAGCACATAGTAAAGTAAAAAAAACAGGCACACATTTGATAGAGCCTTGTAAGTGTTTTTTTTTTTAAAACTGCAGCTATACATTAAAAAGTGTGCCTAGCACAATAACTTTTGAAGTTTTAAAAAAAATTACAGACAAGGCTGCCAATGCGCATCTAGGGTATGGGCATCATTATAATTATTCAAAAATTATAACATTTATAAAAAAAAAGCAAAGTGAATAATGTTCATAAAGAAACCAACATTTATTCACAAGCAAATTCATTTTTGCTGTTCATGAGCAAATATGGTGTACTTCCGGGTTTTTCAAAGGTTTTGAAGGACTGATTTCGAGCATCATAACAAAAATATTTCAGCTGTAACAATGGTGGTTGAAGATTTTTAGAGTTAACATTTTCTATTTTGCATCATTCGGTGTGTATTTCTTGTTGATCAATCAAATTTCAAGATTCTGATTTTTATTTTCAACAAAGAAGTGTTCCCACTTTGGTGTTTTCCTAAGATTCAAGCAATCAAAAAGATTGTTTTCAGCAGTGAAGTTGCATGCATTAGTATATTAATGTAATAAAGTGTACTTAATTAGCAAGTAGTTAGGTGTAGTCATTAAAGCAGGGAGTTGTAGTAGGTGATGTGCCATTAAATATGATTGTTGTAATAGTAACTTTTATAACTTTATATAGTGTTGCTTTCGCTCATTGTGAAGCAAGCCTTTCTAATTAATTTCTCTCATCTCTCTTCTTTGCATCTCTACCAACATTGGTATCAGAGCCAACAGCTTAGGGTGAGGATTTGTACACACAAAGGAGGTCGGGAAGAGATCGTGGATGTGGATCGACCTCATGGGCATCTAGAGAGGGTTTCAAAAACCGTACCTAGGGCAAATCACGTGTTGTTTCAAGTCAAATTCGTGCCTAGGGTTGCAAGAGACAATTGAGCCTATTTCTAGTGAAAAATCCGCGGCTTATTTCTAGTCAAATTTGTGGCCTATTTTTCTGCTAAAATCACGCCGTCTTTTTCTGTCAAATTCACAACTTATTTTCTTTGCAAAAATGTGTCTTTTCTCTGGTGAAAATCGCGCTAGGTTTCAATTAAAAATCACGTCAGGATTTGTGCTACAGTCGCGCCTTCCGTTTTCAAAAAAATGCATCTTTTCCACCATGAATCAACAAAAATACGCATCTTTTTTAAATGTCGCAAATAAGCAAAATCGTGCAAGTCTTTTTTGACGAAAAAAGCGGGTTTTCTACACACAAAAATACCAAAATCGCACATGTTTTCGCACGCGTGGCTAGGGTTTTATGTTCAGGGGTTTTTAAGCACAGTTTTTTACCATATGTTTTGCCTGCTGCTAGGGCAAAAGTGCCAGCCAAGGGTCTCTTTTTAGACTAGCAAGGTTTCTAAATCCGCCAACTACAGTCTTGTGGCAAGTAGGCATCAAACCCATGACCTAGAGTTTGTAGGAAAGCTTTTAAAACAGCAAAACAGCAAGTGAAAAATTTTCGGGTATTTATTTTTTAAATTCCCCTCAATTGTTTTTTGTAAAAAATTTCCGGGTCTTGGAAATTTCAGTTTGTGGGGATGGGGGGGGTTTAATATCCGAGGTGTCTAAATTTCAAGGGTTTGTAAAATTTGCAGTTAAAAATTTCCACGAAAATTTTTTGAGTCAAATTTAAAGGGGTTGTTCAAGTTCTAGGAATTAATTAATTTCTAAGATAATGACTAATGTTCAAAATTTGGCGTTACCGAAGGCATAGAAGCTCGTCGGGAAGAATTACAATATTTGGAGTCACAAAATACTCACGATAGCTAAATATAGGATGTGTGACAGTATTATCCTAGTCATCAGATTTCTCCAACCCATAATTACCCTAGAGACTGAAACCAAGGCTGCACCCAACCCAGATGACTCTGACAAGCATCACAAGGAAGCCCTACTGTTACTCAGGCTATCAGTGTCCGATGACATAATCCTTGAAGTCCAGAACGCCACATTTGCATCTACACTATGGAATCACCTCAAAAACAAGTATCAGGCCTCTAAGAAAAGTCGGGTTTGTATTTGAAGAACTTGTTATTTTCTACAAAACTGCATGAGGGTAGGTCATTGTCAGAACATCTCCTAAAAATTAAGGACCTTGGTGATCAACTTACAGCCGTCAATAAACTAGTGGACGCCGAAGACATGGTTGCTCTAACTATTAATAGGTCGTCACCCTCCTATGAGACCTTTGTGGAATCACTGAATCTACTGGTTGAAAGTCAAACTTTGACTTTTTATAAGGTGAGTCAGTATCTATTGCAGAAGGAGCAAAGACAAGAGCAGATAGGGAAATCTTCATCTGGGACCACAAAAAGTGCTCTTGCTACTCGGTTTAAGAGCAAACCTTAGAACTCATTCAACAACAAACCTCAAAATTCTTCTAACAACACTTCTTCCACTCCATCCAAGAAAACGGTGAAATGCTCTTATTGCAATAAATTTGGACATGTTAAAAAAGAATGCGGGAAAAGGTTATACAATCTATCCCGAAAGAAGCATGGTGAAGCTAATCTAACTGTTGTCAAGGAAGAGCATGGTTCAAATGACAAGTTTACACTCATGGCATCTCTTTTAGAAAGTGCTGACAGCAAATATTGGTTTTTTTATTCAGGAGCATCCCAACATTTCACGTCACAAAGATTGGTATGTAAAGTTTACTGCTAATTCTAGTCATAAAGATATAGTTTCACTTGGTGATGGTAGATCACATGTGGTCGAAGGGGTAGGAGATGTTAGGGTTGTATTAAATGATTCTCTAAAATTTCTGTTACACAATGTCCAATATGTTCTTGCTACGAACAAGAATTTAATATCTATTAGTTAACTTACAGAAAACCCTAACATTCAAGTCAGGTTTTGTGGAAGGAAATGTAATGTATCAGATGTCAAACATGACAAGGTTGTTGCTATAGGCATTGAGCAAGGAGGCATGTATAAGCTTGTTGATCCTGCTATAGCTAATTTGCATGCCTTAGTTGTCAAAGATAATACCATTGTCCTTTGGCATGAAAGGTATGGTCACTTGAATCTTCAACATTTGGCCAAACTCAGCAAAGCCCATATGGTTCACGGGCTGCCCCTATACAAGAAAAACAAGATTTGTGTGTTGGGTGTTAGGCTAGAAAGCATAAGAGGAAGCCATTTCCTACAGAAAGTGCATGGCATGCTAAGGGTTTTTTGAATCTCATTCATGCAAATCTTTGTGAGCCTCCTTGGAAGTCTCCCACCATCAATGGATCAAGGTATTTCCTGTTATTGGTGGATGATTTCTCCAAAAAGATGTGGGTTTACTTCTTAAAGAAGAAGTCTAAATGCTCTGGTGCCTTCCTCAAGTTCAAGGCATTGGTGGAAACATTCACAAGGTGTCAGAACAAAACTCTACGGTCCGATAATGGGGGGAATTCACCTCCACTCAATTCAAGGAATTCAGTGAAAAAGAAGGTATTCAGTGCCAATTAACAGCACCATACACTCCACAACAAAATGGAGTTGTTGAAAGGCGTAACAAGACCATCGTGGCAATGGCACAGTGCACGATGCACAGTAGGAACGTTCCCTACCAATATTGGGGAGAAGTTGTGAACACAATGGTTTACATACTGAATAGATGTCCATGCAAAGCTTTGCAGAAAATCACACTAGAGGAAGCTTGGACAAGTCACAACCTTGAGGTAAATTCTTTTCGCATTTTTGGTTTAGCAACATACACTTTAGTTCCTAAATAGAAAAGACATAAACTAGATTCCAAAAGCATCAAGTATTTCTTTGCTAGTTATAGTGAACAATCTAAGGCATACAGGCTTATTGATAATTCCACTAACAAGGTCATTGTTAGTTGAGATGTTGATGTAAAAGAAACAAAGCCATATTTTTCAAATGTTCAACAGGAAGTCGGTGAAGACCTTGAATCTAGTATTATGGTACCTTTGAAGGAGGAACCTTCCAGTTCATCAGGTCAGCCTATAAGTCAAACTATGGTTGGTACTACACCACTTGTCTATCAAAGACGCAAAACTAAAAATACTTCCACTCCAATTGAGAACTTGCCTTCACAACATTCACCTGAGACACAAAAGAAACCTAAATGGTATTATTCCACTATGGAAGGCGTACGTGTGGATGAACTTCCTAAATCAAATGAACATCCTCGGAGAAAAGGACAAATGATAACTGGTTAGGTTGTTGAGCATAGTCATTTTGCCCTATCTTCTAATCATTTTCAGGTTTCAGAACCACAAAAGTTTTCTGAGGCACAAGGAAACCCAGAATGGGAAGCTACTACCAAGGTTGAATATGATGCATTGATGAAAAATCAAACTTGGGAGTTGATTGAATTGCCTTGAAGTAAAAAGCCCATTGGGTGCAAATGGGTTTATAAGGTCAAATGAAAAGCTGAAGATTCATTGGACAAATACAAGGCAAGTCTTGCTGCTAAGGGATATTTGTAACAAGAAGGTATAGACTTTGAAGAGATGTTTGCTCCTACTACAAAGATGCTCACGTTCTAGTTACTTCTCTCCATTGCCACTCAATTTGGTTGGAAGGTATATCAAATGTTTGTCAAAAGTGCCTTCTTGAACGAAGACTTGGATGAGGAAGTCTATATGGTGCAGCCTCAAGGTTTTCAGGTTCCTAGACATGAACATCTAGTTTGCAGGTTAATAAGTCCCTATATGAATTTAAGTAAGCTCCTCGAGCCTGGTATCTTAAAATTGATAAACATCTAAAAGATATCGGATTCAGAAGGAGTCTTTATGATCCAAATCTTTATGTCAAAAGTGATGGCAATGATATTGTAATTGTTATTGTATATGTTGATCATCTTGCCATCACAAGCAGCACATACACTATAGTTCAGCAAGTAAAAACAGAATTGTGTGCAACTTTTGACATGTTAAATTTGGGCCTCCTACATTATTGCCTAGGGGTTGAGTTTTGGCAATCTCTAATCACAACATCTTCATGGTTCAAATCAAACATGCAACGAATCTTTTGGAGCGTTTTGGGATCCCAGATTGTAACTCATCCTCTACACCTATGGAGATCTGGTTGAAGTTGTCAGCCTCTGATGATTCACCCTCGGTCAATGAATCACACAACAAATAGTTGGTGGGCAGCTTGATATATCTTACAAACCACTAGACCTGATCTTTTCTTTGTTGTTACCTATCTCTCTCAATTTTTGTCGAAACTAAAGCTCTCATTGGATCGCCGCAAAGTGAGTTTTGCAATATGTCAAAGGTACTCTTGACTTTGGCATACTCTATCAAACAACAAAAGATTTTGGAATAATTGGGTATACAGACTCTGATTGGGCAGGATCTATGGATACTCAACGGTCTACAACCGGATACATCTTCTCCTTGGTTTCAAGAGTCATTTCTTGGTAGAGTAAGCTTCAGCAAACAGTAGCTCTATCCTCCACTGAAGCTGAATACAAAGCAACTGAGTGCCAGTTGTGAAGCAATTTGGTTACACGAAATCTGACAAATCTTCAGCTTCCTCAGCATACTCCTAAACCGCTTTTCTGTGATAATCAAGGAGTATTGAAATTGGTTAAAAATCACATGTATCATGCTCGAACCAAACATATCGAGATTCATCATTAGTATATTCGGCAATTGGTGGACTGTGAAGACATCTCCCTCCACTTTTGTTCTTCTCACGAGCAGACTGCTTATTTAATGACTAAACCACTTGGTCCTAGTTACTTTGTCAAATTTCGGGACACGCTTGGTGTTGTTTCTGGTGTTGTTTCTAGTTTAGTAATTAAGGGGGGTATTAGTATATTAATGTAATAAAGTGTAATTAATTAGCAAGTAGTTAGATGTAGTTAGGCGTAGTCATTGAAGCAGGTAGTTGTAGTAGGTGATGTACCATTAAATATGGTTGTTGTGATAATAACTTTTATAACTTTATATAATGTTGCTTTCACTCATTGTGAAGCAAGCCTTTCTAGCTAATTTCTTTCATCTCTCTTCTTTGCGTCTCTGCCAACAGCACGAAGCATTCAACATCCAATTTTAGTGATCAAGCCAACGACAAGGTGATTTTTGAAAAGAGTGAACAAGAGGATGTTCATATTCAAGTAGGGTGCTCATCAAATAATCAAACTTTCGAAAATCTCGAGAGGTTGCCAAAACTTTGCTAACAATTAAAGTGTCAAAATGAATTTTCAGAACTTCACTAGAGGGTTTCAGATTTGAGTCATCAAGGTTCATTGAATATTCACACTTTTAGAGTTTTCATAAAAGGGTTTGCTAGACTTTATCGAAACAGAGGACTCGTCATGAAAGCTTCACTAGAATCATCCAGAGCCGCCTTCCAAGAAATTATATTTTTAGCATGCACTAAAACTAGTTCATCACAATTTCCAAAACGGAGACTATATTCAAAGTTTGCAATTTTTTATTAGAGCTTATGCTATTTTTAACGTTCACTTGGAGTTGACAGTTGTTTGATCATCTATCTCATCATGCAATAGACGTGAACTTTTGATGGATAATTGTAATATTTTAATCATTAGTTGAACTAGCAGTCGCATTAAAATTAGTGGACCAGATAATTTGTAATAAAGCTTACAGATCATGCAAGCGATTGTAGTTAGGGTAGAAGTGTAATTAATTTAATTCATTTATTTTCATACAACTTTGTAAAGAGTACAAATAAGTGTCTTTTTGCACTTAGTTTTAAGGATCAATAGTAATTCTCATGCCTACATCATGTTGAAATTTATATTCATTGAGTATTTGGTGTTATTGTGAATTTGTTGCCCATTCAATAGAACTTATTAAGCCAATCTTGCTTTTAATTACTATTGAATGGTTTTGTCATATGTGCTTAAGTAGATTAAATTGCCTCTACCAAATTTGCAAGTTTTGTATTGCAAGTCTATTCAAAGTTGAAAATTACAGCTTTGTGACAATTCCTTTAATTAATTTACCAAAGCATTTGTGTCGTTATATTTAAACCCTGTGTCACAAGTTTCACGTTTGTGTTCGTGTTCAGTGACCACAAAATTCGGATGAAGTTCGATAAGGTAAAAAAAAAAATCATGATTAAATTCCCCTTCTATAATTTTGATTTTCTTAAAAAATATAAGTAATAATATTTACAATATAATAATAAATATTAATACTATAATAATATATTATATATAAATATTAAATATTAATATATTTATATATTATTAATATTTAATATTATTATACATTAATAATATATAAATATATTAAAATTATACACTAATAAATTAATAATATATAAATATATTTTAATATTTTAAAATATTTATATATTATTAATATATTATAATATTTTAATACTATTATATATTAATAATATAAAAATATATTTTGTGAAAGGGGTTGTGTTTAGATGGCAAGGCCATAAGGTTCTCAAGATGGAGATCCAAGTTTGAATCCCCCAAGTAGCATATATGTGGTTCTATGTGGTTTCTAAGTTGAATATGTCGATGGGGAGGAGGTCCCCCTTGTGCCCTCCTCCTCGGGGACAGAAATAGCTCCTCTTACCAAAAAAAAAATAATAATAATAATATAAAAATATATTTTAATATTTTAATACAATATATATTAATAATATATAAATATATTATAACATTTAATATTTATAATAATAAGAGCGACAATGGTTCGGCAGCGATTTTGGAAAGAAGATAGGCGAAGGCAAAATCACTGGTGCAACAAGCCAGATAGAAGGTTTGACAAAGGACACAACAGGCCGAGTAGAAGATTTGAGGAGAACTGGAGCTCGAGAAAGGAGAATAGAACCAGCTACCTCAAGGGTCATGGAGACCATCCCGAAGCTTGGGAAGACATTCATGCATTCCCCCATGGAGAACCAGACAAAGGCATGGAAGTCGGGAGAGAACAAAGACTTGACCAAATCCAGGTGTTATGCCTCCCTAAGAACGATTCGGTGGCCAAGGTGCAAACAAAATCCCAGTGCAGTCAAGGAAATTGGGGAAGACCCTTACTCTACAGTCAGAGGCACTTTTACCAACAGCGTCCCGGCTCCAAGAATGCACATTCTTCATGAAATGGGCCGTTGCCTCACTTGTGAGGGTTAAAATTCAAATCTGGTGTAAAAAGAAATGGGGCTCAGACATCAAAATTAAGTCTCTACCAAAAGGTCTTTTTATAGTTGAATGCCCTTCATGGGAGGTTAAACAAAAAATCATGAAGCAAGAACCAATTATGATGGATGGTGTTGGTATTTATGTTATGGACTGGATGCTGAATTTCAACCCGATTTAACACAAAGCTTCCAAGACCCCCATGTGGATTAGACTGTATAATCTCCCTATAGAATATTGGACTTTGAAACCCTGAAGGCTAAAATCTATAGGCGATCAACTCAGCTCCTTTATCATGCTTGATGAACAAATGGCAGCAGGTGACTTTGTAGTTTATGCAAGAATCTGTGTCTTAATAGATTTGAAAAATCCTCCCTCAAAGGAATTGGAAATCAGATATGAGCTGGGTATTTGGCGACAAAAGGTGGAAGTGGAAAGGGATCCGGCCAAATGCAAGATCTGTCATCTTGTAGGACACTATTCCTCGGAATGTAAAAAAGGAACTGGTCAGAGTAATGAGAAAAGATTGGAGGAAGATTGGGTGAAGGATTCAAAGATACAACCCTCAGAGGACCGCAGTGAGGAGGGTTCCCAAGGGGATGTCTTGGTTGAGGAATTTAGGAATGAAGGTGAAGAAGCTCTTCCCATTGCTCAGCTACCGTCATCCACAGGGGTGGACCAAGAAGACAATCTTTTGAACTCATAGGCAGAAACGCCTCTTAAGGTGGTGGATCCACCCACACCTCCTGAAGATCAAGGGTTTGACAGTCAACTGGGAAGAGGTAATCAGTGAATCCAACCCCGATATAGGGTTGGAGGCAGGCAATGGCAATGAAGGAACAACATTGAAGCTCATGTTCCTCCTCTTCAAATAGAAGATCTGAATTCGGATGGAGACAGCCTTTTCTCTTAAGGTGAATATGATGAAGTGGAGGAGAGAACCATCAGCTAAACTTCCTCTAAAATCAGAAAGCCAAAAACTGGCGAGAAGGGGTGTAGGGGCAGGAAAACGAACAGAGCGAAACTCGAAATTGTCGTAGGGCGAAGGGACAGATGAAGCTGATATCTGGGAAGGGAGGTCCCCTTCCGAGGAGCCATGAAACTCTTATCATGGAATGTTAGGGGCTGGAATGCCCCTAACAAAAGGTGCCTTATCAAGCGCCAATTAGAGTTAAGTAAATCCGATTTAGTTATGATTCAAGAAACGAAGCTAAACTCGGAAGACTCAAAATTTTGGATAGCAAAATGGCAGGAATGGAAAGGGCTTTTTGTTCCAGCTGAAGGGGCTTTTGGCGGTCTTGGGCTGATTTGGGACCAGCCCAAGGTGGATGTGGAGGAGCTTCAGTCTTGCCAATCCTAGCAACTTGTGAAGGTAAAATTTTCACCGCTGAACTATGATTTTCTCTTGTCTAATGTCTATGGACCTACTAGTTCCCCCCCAAAAAAAGAGGTTTGGAACCAAGTCACTGGTATTTTGCAAAACATGGGGGACTGTTTATTCATTTTAGGAGGTGATTTCAATGCCACACTGAACAATTCAGAGAAAAGGGGGGGTCGATCAACAGTTATGCAAGCTCAATTGGACTTTCAAGACTTTGTTGACTTCAATCAACTTGTGGAAATTGGAACAAAAAACGGGCTTTACACCTGGACCAACAAGCGCCAGGGATTCACTAGCATTGCGAAAAAACTAGACAGGTTTTTCTTGGCAGGGAACTGGATGAATCTACCTGCCACCTAGGAATCTTTTATTCTGCCTTACTCAGGATCAAACCATCGCCCAGTCCTCCTACAGTTTGCTTATGATCTTGTGCTACCTAGATGCCCCTTCAAATTTGAAAATATGTGGCTACGAAACCCCGACATTGTGGATCAGATGAAGTCATGGTGGCACTCGGCTCCCAAATTTAGAGGGTCCAAAATGTATAAACTGCATAGGAAGTTAGGGTTCATCAAAGACTAGCTTAAAGGATGGAACAGATCCCATTTTGAGAACTTTCAGATTTAAATGAGCTAGTGATTAAAGAGGGTATGAATTTTTCATCCTTTCAAAGAAAGGAGTTAAAAGAGAAATACTCAGAAACCTTAAAGCAAAAGGAAATCTTTTGGCGACAGAAATCTAGGGAATGTTGGTTGAAGGATGGGGATAGGAACACAAAGTTTTTCCATCGAACCATTAAGATCAAGTGAAGTATTAACAAGATCTCCACTATTAAGAAGGATGATGGAAGTGTACTTGAGGATCCTAAGGAAATTAGCAATCTTGTTGTCTCCTATTTCGAGAATATACTAAACCAGGAGGATCCTCCAGAAATGCCTACCCTAGAAGATGTCTTGAGCCACATTACCTCTTTAGTCACTCAAGAACAAAATGATCAACTGATGTGGCCTATTTCGAAACAAGAGGTGAAAAGATCAAGTGAAGTATTAACAAGATCTCCACTATTAAGAAGGATGATGGAAGTGTAATTGAGGATCCTAAGGAAATTGGCAATCTTGTTGTCTCCTATTTCGAGAATATACTAAACCAGGAGGATCCTCCGGACACGCCTGCCCTAGAAGATATCTTGAGCCACATTACCTCTTTAGTCACTCAAGAACAAAATGATCAACTGATGTGGCCTATTTTGGAACAAGAGGTGAAGGTGGCTACCTTCCAGTTGGGAGCAGACAAGGCCTTGGGGCCCGATGGGCTCCCTACTAGTTTCTTTCAGTTTTTTTCAGATATCATTGGCAAGGAGGTGGCAGCAGCAGTCGAGGATTCAAGGAAATTCACCACTTTGCTCAAAGTTGTGAACAACACTCTTATAGCCCTCATTACAAAGAAAAAAAAAAGGTGGAAACTTTCGATGATTACAAACCAATTTCTCTTTGCAATACCTTGTACAAAATCATTACCAAGGTGATGGCAAATAGACTAAAATCTCTTTTACCAGTGATCATTTCAAAAGAACAGAGCAGGTTCACCCCAAGGAGGTCGATTGTGGAAAGCATCATAATAGCCCACGAAGCCATCCACACGGTGAGACAAGCAAGAGTCGAGAGAATGATAGTGAAACTTGATATCAACAAGGCCTATGATAAGGTAAATAGACGCTCTCTCCTCAATGTTTTGGAAAAATTCAGTTTCTGCAATGACTGGATCAAGTGGGTTAGCAGTTGCATTTCCAATCCTATGTTTTCCATTTTGGTGAACAGAAGCCCACAGGGATTCTTCTCAGCTAAAAATGGTATCAGACAGGGCGATCCCATCTCGCCTTTCCTTTCCATTGTCATGGCGAAGGCTTTGGGCCGATGCATTAATGCTCCAAGAGATAATGGCTCGTGCAAAGGGATAAAGATTGCTCAGGGTTTGGAGGCCACTACCCATCAACAATTTGCAGATGACACAATCCTCTTTGGGGTGGCCAACAGGAGGGAAGCAAGAGTTATGAAATAAACTCTTGGTAAGTATTGTAGGCGTCTGGGCAAAAAGTCAACTAGCACAAATCAGAAATCTTCTTCAACACCGACTGCAAAAAGTAAAGAGAGGTGGCCTCCATCTTGGGCTTCAAAATCAGCAAACAACCAGGAAGATACCTTGGGATACCCCTCTTTGCTAGGGCCAGCAGAACAAAACTTTGGGATTCGTTACTCTCAAGTTGCAACTCAAAGATCTCTTTGTGGAAAGGTAAGTGGCTCTCTTCGGCTGGTAGGATTACCATGGTTAAATCTGTTATTTCTGTGATTCCGCTCCATGCAATGTCCTACATGCATTTACCTAGGAAAGTCTGTGAATCTTTGGAACAAAGGATGAAGTCCTTCTGGCAAGGTCCAAAGGAACAAAAAAAATTCGCTCTCATTGCTTGGGATAAAATCTGTAAACCCAAGGAGGTTGGAGGTGTTGGGTTAAGAAATAGGTTTGCTTTTAACAAGGCCCTTGGGGCCAAACTAGTCTAGCAAATGTATAGCAAGTCGCACCAGAAATGGGCCCAAATTTTACAAGCAAAATACTTGGATAACAACAACCCTACAAGAAATCTTTCTACTCTTGACCCCCCCTCAGGCTCGGCCATTTGGAACTTCATGCTTTCTTGCAAAGACTTGGTCACAAAACATCACTTGGGAGATTAAAGATGGCAATAGGGCCCTTTTCTAGGAAGACTCGTGGAACAGCCTCCCTCCGTTGAAAAACTCGGATGGCCTAGGGGACATTAAGGAGGTGTTGTCCAATAATTGGGGGATTCATGCCAAGGACTATGTTGATTTTACCTCTTGGGACGAAAACCAAGCTAGACCCGACTGCATTACATGTGATAAATAACAATTAAAATCTTTTAGATCCTCGATGTTTAATAAAAATATCCGGTAAATCACAGTTTTTCCCCTTTGTATCGCGACTTAAACACGAATATATGGCAAGAAACCCATTTTAATGTCTTTCCACAAGAAGAAACCAAACAAGATTTTCTCGAGGTATAATCGTGATTTTGTTGGCGATTCAGGTGTTCCCAGTAAAGGGGGAAAAATACCCTTATTTTAAATGTATTTTATAAAAAAAACCATGCCCTCTGTATGTACGAATACTAGGCGAGTTTGAACGAATTTTTTATAATGTTTTGCAATTCGCCGAATTTCGAATTTCATAGCAGAAATTAGGCGAACCCTATGACATATTTAAACCTATTCAAGCCTCGTGTTCTTGAATTGTCCAGTTTCTAATTTTAGCTAAACAATGCAAACGTCTAGTTGTTTGATTTATTTTAAGTCAAAAAGCATAAAAAATCCTTTGTCTAATGTTGAAAGAGCATTTCAACCTTTTACACTAGGCAAACCCAAAAAGATACACATTTAAAGTTAATTGAAATTCCGCCTGAACGTGAACTACCAAAAACATCATTGTAAAGACTGTAAATTATAAGTACATATTGTCTAGTTTTAGGTTAGTTTTATTTTACAAGGAGCTTCCCCTTCTAATTCAACGAGCAGTTTTATTGCACATCTGTTCCATTTTGTATCGCACTAAAAGGTGGGAATTAAAACGCTAATAGTACTTTTGCACTATTGGGTCTTTCTTCCAATGCAGTCATCAAGGATCTGCACTATTTCATTTGGTTGCTTTTCTAGTATTTGCCTTTCAAAATCAATGTTATCCTACAACTGTATTTCTTCTTCAATTGTAACATTTTGCCCAAAAAAAGATTAAAAATCTAACATATTGAATATAGGTATGATATCCTATCCTTTTGGCAACTCAATGTTGTATCTTTCTTCCAATGCATTTGTAGTACATTCCCCTAGGGAACTACCTTTTTCTCAAGTGTGCCATGACTAACTCTCCTTCTAAGTAAGTCTTCTCCCTCCAACATGAATCTGTTCATGCCTTGTATTTGGCACACCTCCAATTGCTTCTTGACTTTTGCATGGACCTACTACATATGTTGCACAATGTGTTTCGCATCTACGCATAGCGCTTTCCTTCTACCTTCAACTAGTGAATCACACCCCTTAGAAATGTTCCATATGCAATTTGAAATAGCATCTTGTTAGTTGACCTGATCACTAAATTGTTCTACACAGACTTTGCACAACCTTTGTCTACCTATTTGTCTAAGCACAATGTGCTAAACTATAGTTCAACTGTTTCCCCAACTTTTTCCATAGTGTTTTCTAGAAATGGCTAAGGAACTTCATATCTCTATTTGAGATAATACTATGTCGTAACCCATGCAACCACACCAACTCGTTGAAGCAAAGATTCACCACCTTCAACACATCATTCATTTGGCTACAAGGAATGAAATGCGCCATTTTTTAAAACCTGTCAACAACCACAAAAATCAAGTCATAACCTCTTTGTTTGCAGTAATCCATGGACGAGTCCTCCTGAGGTATATCTAAAGAGGGAAGTGGTTTGTACAACCCAATGTTGTGTCACTCCCTTAAAAATTTAATATGTTTGGCATCTCTCCACATACTTATGCACATTTTTCACAAATTAGGCTAGTTATACATCTCCACCAGCATGGCATGTGTCTTATCAACTCTAAAGTGGCCTCCCAATCCGCTATTCTGCAATAGTCTAATGAGGTTCCCCCTCATTCAACTCCACAAGATATGTAATTGTTGTCACTAGAACATAGTAGTTTGCGAATGGGCCTTTGTTTCTATTCCATGGCTCCATTCATGCTTTCCATGCAATTAAGAAATTTGAATCTGTCGCATACAAATCCTTCATTTCCTCTGTGTCCAATAATTCTACAATCATCATGGACAACAAAACATGCCTCTTAAGGCATCTACAACTTGATTTGACTTACCAAACCTAAGTTTCAACACAAAGGAATAACCCTGCAAATACTCTACCCACCTCATGTGTTTATGGTTCAAATTTTCTTGGAAGTTGATGTACCGCAACCCTTAATGGCCCATGTATAGAACAAATTCCTTGGGCAATAGATAGTGCCTCCACTTCCACAAAGTTTGAACAATGGCATAGAACTCTTGGTCATACACTGAATACTTCTTCCCACCTTCATTCAATTTCTCGCTGAAGAATGCAATTGGCCTTCCTTCTTGATTGGGGACTCCACCAATGGCGGTTTTGCTAGAATCACAATCAACTTCAAAAATACTGCTAAAATCCGAAAGTGCCAACATAGGCTCCTCAATCACTTTGTTCTTCAAGCGCTCAAAACTCTTGGTTGTAGCAACAGTCCATCCAAACCCACCTCTCTACATACAATGAGTTAGTGGTGCACAAATACAATTGAAGTTTCTTAGGAACTTATACAAGCTCACCAACCCATGGAAACTTCTAACTTCTACGACACTCTATGGTACCAACCACTCCACTATTGCTCACTTTCTCTAGGTTCATCCTCAACTTGTATTGAGATATTCATATGACAAATCCCAAGTATGAAAACCTCCTCTACAACAAACTACATTTCTTCAAGTTTATATGCAACTCCATCAACTCAATAAAAAACTATTGCAAATGTGCAAGTTGTTCTTCTTGTCTTGCTAAACACTAAAATATCATCTAAATACAAGACCACAAACTTACCAAGGAATGGTTTCAAGATTTTGTTCATTAGCCCCATGAACTTGCTTGGGGCATTTTTTTAGCCTAAATGACATTACCAACCACTCATATAAGCCATCCTTTGTCTTGAATGTGATACTCCACTTGTCTCCTTTGATCTTGATCTAATGATAACCACTCTTAAGGTCAACCATTGAAAAGCATCTAACTCCACTTCAATAATCCATGACATCATCCATCTGTTGTAACAGAAACTAGTACTTGATGGTATCTTGTTTATCACCCGAGAGCCTATGCACATTCACCATTTTTATCTCGTCTTTGGCAGAAGTACTATAGGCACTTTGCAAGGGCTCATACTTTCTTTGATCAAACCCCTTTCCAACAACTCTTCTACTTGCTTGTTGAATCCTACACTCGTGTCTGGAGTCATTTTGTGCATTGCCTTATTTGGCAAACTAATAATTTGTACTTGCCAAAATACCTCTAGCATATTGTCAATGATCTTCACGTACTCCTTTAGTAATGTTGTAATCTCCAGCTCCTCTAAGTTGTGCAGCAACTTGTCCTCCCACGCAAACTTGAGCACTACCATATAGCACTTGGCTTCCTCACTTCCTTGAGAAACTCCTTGCGGCTCAACATCACTTGACTTAGTACATCTTCTTCTTCACCTTCATCGGCAACAACTAAAGTTCTTATCATCCTTCATGATGGTGAAGGTGTTCTACCAATTATGAATTGTGCTTTTGTCATACTGCCACGACCTTCTCAACAACACATGGCAGACATCCCCATTGTGATCACATCACACCATACCTCATTCACATAACCTCCAATGCGGAATGCAACCCTACACTATTATGTCGCAGTGATGTGTTGTCCCTCCTACAACCAAGAGACTTAATATGGTGTGGGGTGTGCAATAGCTTTTAACCCCAATTTCTAAACTATCTCTCTAGATCTGCCAAGTTATATGTGTTCCCTCCATCAATTATCAACTTGCAACACTTACCACCTAACTTGCACTTGGTGTGGAAGATGTTCTTCCTCAACCATGGTTCATTCTCCTCTTTGGCCAATATGACCAATACCTTGTGCATCATCAACTATTCTCCATTCTCTAGAGCTACAATTTTTGCCTCACTCTCCTCTTCGATCTATGCTACATGAACTCTTTTCTCTTAAGGACCCTAATCTCGTTCAACTTCCAAACACTCATATGCCCGGTGACCCACTTGACCACATTTGTAGTAGGTCCCTCTAAAGCCACCTCCTCTTCCTCTGTGGCTTTAAGTCTGCTATCCTTTTGGTCTCTACACAAAACTGGAATTTGATGTTTCCTTTTGTACATAGATTTGTCTTCCAATGCCCTATTTACCCTTTCGCCTCTACCCTTTCCTTTTGTGTCATGTTGTCTGCAGGGCAACTTCTTTGTTGAGTGTCACTTGGTAGGCCTCTTCTATGAAATGTGTATTTAGCAAAACATATTTCAACTTGAATTGAAATGCACAACCCATTGACATACTAGGAACTTTCTCTGCATCATCTTCTGTATAACCAACTCAGATGGTGAATCTATAGAACTCCATACACTCTTTAAGGGACATTTCCTTTTGGCACAAATTTTGGAGCTTCTTGAACAAATCCATTGTGTAGTTCTACAACATGAACTTCACCTTAAGCTTCCTGACCATGTGGTCCTACTTTTGTCTTTTTTAATGCGTCCACTTTGCACAAAGTCCCACCATAATACGGCATGTCCCTTCAACTTTGTGTTCACATACTTGACTCTATGAGGGTCTTTGATTGATTAAAACTTAAAATATTTCTCCAACTTTGTTATCCAATCTTTCAATTAATCTAGAGTTAATCTACCTTACTAGGTTGGGAGATCAAACCTTGGTTTGTTTCCAACTTTCATTATGGCTCTTGTGAACCTATCCTCTAAGGTGAATTCCTCCTCAAAATCAAGGTCTATTGGTCCAATTGTGGCAAGAACTTCCATCTTTTCCTTGCCAATGTCCTCTATAATGACCTCTCCTCTTCTCTGTGTAGTCTCCATGACATCGAACCTCTCCTAAATGGCTCTCAACATGTCAGCAAACTCTACCACACGTAATGCTCTACTACCTTAGTTGTTTCCTACTCCTTTTCTTTCTCTATGAGCCATAGCTTCTATAGTCCACCTATAGTGTGACACATGCACAAATGCGCTTTGTTTGGAAATCATGTGGTTCTCACTCATTAGATTCAACTCTTGCTCTAATACCACTTGATGCAAACCACAAGTGGGTCAAATGAACAACTGGCTAATAGTCGCCCAGAGTTGCACAATCAAAGCACAAGAAGAAAGGAAAAACAATGAAGAATCGAGTAAACGCATTCAATATATTATTTTAGAACAATGTACATTCTATGGGCCACTCCAAAACTTATAGAATCCAACAAACCTAAGCCCACAACGCAATGAGGATAATCAGCTTACTGGCAAAGACTTTGTGGTACAATATAACCCATTTTACAAGCCCAACTATGCCTAAGAATTACTCTATTCCCACCCTGAGCTCCAACTCTCACCGTATATATGCTCCCTCTCTTCTTCAACCATTAAAACTAGCCATAACCACTCTTGGTCTTCCAATGATGTGTAAGAAACAAAAGTGTCGATCTTGCCCAATGTGTGTGATCCAAAGTAACTACAACTGCAAGAAGTGTGATGTAACGATCAATCGGTAAGATGAAGGAATTAAGAGGTTCCTTGTCGTGCCATTTTTTTGTAATCAAAACTTTGAGAAACCTGATGCTTCAGCTTACATCCAACCATACGTTTCACTCTTTGTCCAGCTAACCATACGCTTCACTCTCTCCAATCAATTGTATGCTTCACTCTCTCCCCAGTCAATTGTACACTTCAATCTCTTCATTTGAATGTACACTTCTCTCTCCAGTGGGTTGTATGCTTCACTCTCTAGCGACATACACTTCACTCTTCTGCAAGTTTTATGCTTCACTCTTTTGGAGGTTCTACAAGGGTTGTCTCTATCAACACTTATGCAAGAGTTTGATTCAGCCTATGTGCCTGTATGCAGCACTAGGGTGACAACCAATAGTCTTCGCAATAGTGTTGTAGATTACTCAAGCTCTCAAACACACAACCAAAACCACAATGAACACTTCAAACCAAAACACAACAAAATGACAAGAAGCTCTTTTTGGGTGATTTGCACAACCCCTAAGGTGTTTCTGCATCATTTTCATAACTTCTTGATAATGTTTTTTTCTTTCATTCTTGCTTGATTTGAAGTGCTTCTTGTATGCCTGAATTCTTCTTTGGCTTGCTTGAATCTCTCTGTTTTTTGTCCTGGCGCATTTCAGCTGTCTTACATCACATTCTCTCAGCAACTATGTCATTTCTACTTTCTTTTCTTCATCATTTGGCTGCAATAATCTAATCTCTCTTTACATCCATTAGCAATACCTCTAAAAAACACTCTCTAGATATTGAATTTAATTATATTGATTGCTTTGAAAGCTTTGGAGTTTCCTAAATATTTGCAGTATTATTGGATTTGCCATATGAAACATAAAAAAATTAACATCAGGCACATGTTCTCTACTTTCATAGTCAATTTCTTTAAATAGAATCAGGCATGTCTGTGTTGCTTGAAAGAACATAGGATTAACTTAATCTCATAAATTGCTTGTTTCCTTTTTGTTATCCGACTTAGAAGGTAGAGATTTTATTCAATTGTTCTGCTTGCTTGCATTGAGTTTTGATGTCTTTTTCTTTCATTGTTACATTACCATGGATTTCGTTTCAATCACTTAGATTAGTTCCAAAACAAACACACATTAATTTGAGCGCAAGCTACTCTACCCATTCTATCCTACTACTTTCTAGCTTGTTCTCTAGTGACATAAGCATAGAATGTGTATTCTTTATTTTCATCTCTCCCATTAGCATTTATGACAATTTGGGATCAGGATCAGCCTCTCAGAGTCAGGAGAATCCTTGTATTACGGGACCAAGCCTTAGGCCTCTAATCAATGTAAGTCTTGAACAGTAACTTTGCTAGCTCTTACTCCAATCCACACCCAACCCACGTTATAATTCCTTACTTCCCTGCCCTCAATGTTCATTACAAGGATGCTAAAAAGTTCTAAAAACAAAGAGCTCGCGAATAAAGACAATTACTTCTACGGCAAGCCCAACAAATCAATCCTTCCAATAGACAAAACCTTTGAGGCCTATGTTTTGTGCCTTTCAACTTCTTCAACCTATTCTTGGTAAGACGTGTGTGAGGATTACTTGTGTAGTTTGCCTTGCATAAAGTACATTATTCAATACAGATGTGACAAAGCTTATGCATTTTTTGAATTTATTTTAGGTATAAACTTAATTTATATTTTATAACATTGTTTATAATTAACCAGCACTTGGTAGAGAAGATTTTATATTGTATTGTATATATACTCTTCAATGTGTCATGTTTACCAGAGTAGAAGACAACAGATATACCTCACTCTAATGCAGTCCATGTCGTGCAGTCATTTCTGTTACAGTGGACTATTGACAGATAAATAAAATTTATGCACTCACTTTATTCCTAATTATGTTCAACCCGGGTAAATTTTATGCACAACACACATATCAATAAAGACTTATGATAAGATCTAGAAAAAGAGCAAATTACAAACATGTTAGAAAAAGAAGATTAAACTGAGGAATGATCAAAAAGAGGAACAAGATAACCATGTCTATTACTGGTTGTGCTTGCAATCCCCACTTATATCAGTCAAAATCCACAGTATGCACACACCCAGATAAAAGCAATGATGGATATAATGCATGAATAGAAAAAAAAATCTAGATACAAGAGTGCATCTTTATTAAGAGAAGCTAATGACATATGTTAGTATGCTAAGAGCAGACACAAAGGTTTGATACGTAATGGTTATCCTATATTAAATATCCCTTTACTTGTTAAACTCATGGTTTATGTGTTTCATCAACAGTTAGAAACATCCAATCATTTCACTAACTTGCACCTTATTGTCAGCCAGTCCAACAATAAGATTGGCAGGTCGAACTTCAACATTCCATACAAAGCATACATTGTGAATCTATAGCAACTAACTATCGATAGCATAGTTGAAAAACTCAGACTCGGCAAAAACTCCAAACATTGAAAACACATAAATTTGTAAAATAATCTTAAAAAATGTGCATAAAACTGAATGTACAAAGGTCATAAGTAGATTTTTCTTTATTTATAGATCAAAAACGAGTTCAATTCACATCACAAAAATATGATTATAAATTACATATCCATATTAATATCTTACAAATTTCATCCATAGAAAACATGGCATAAAACAAGCAGTCTGGGGACAGCAGCCCCCAGCGGGTCAAGGGGCAGTGCCCTCGCAGGGATTTGGTAGCAGAGCCCCTTCCGCCAAGCCCAAATTAAGGCCTTCATGACCACACAAACTTTCGTTACACATGCTCAAATGCTAGAAAAAATGATGTGAAAAAGAGGTTTTTTTGAGCAGAAACTATCATGCAGCATCGGCCAAGTTTTTCTTCTGATTTTGTAAGTTTTTGGCTAGTTATTTCATCAATAACTCGCCTATGAGTTTTTAAGCAATTGACTTACGACCCTCACTGACCCACGAGTTGAGTGATTTTTTTGCGAGTTTTTCAACTATGATCAATAGCATAATAAAAAACAACAGAATGAGAACATATACAATGGTGCTAACCTTTGATAAAATGAAATCACCAAGCCATCTGTTGCAATCCACATAGTTCGAATGAACTGCAGCAATAAAAACCTGAAAGCAAACGGTGTTAACATAACTGGTATAAAACCATTAATAAAGGAAAACCTTCATGAGGACAACTTTGAAAGTTAAAGATCCACTTACAGGAAATTGCACATATTTTGTGGGGAATTTTGAAGGTAAATCGGTCCATGTAAATGATTTCTCAACATAGGTCCAAAACTCTATGCCAATTTCCAAGCCAAAATCATCATTAATATTTTAAAATTCAGGAGGTGCGTTAACAATTTACAGAAAAAATTGTAAACAATCTCAAACATCAGTGAAATATACAATGTTCAACACTTAATAATCTACACTGTTGAAGTAAGTGAGAAATTGAGATATTGTCCCATAAATGTCAAAACAAAACCCCAATCGGTGAATATGTCAATTTACAAACAAGAGTGACCACAGAATGAAACAATCCTCCTAGATGTTACCAATCATAAACCATATAGTGTGATCGAAGGTCATTCTAAATTTTGGTAGTGTAATATACATATAGGTCTCTAAAAGGTGTCGTTGCCATTAATCACTCTCTGTCACTTAAATAATAGTTTATAAAAAGTCATCCCCTATTTGTATGCTTCACGAGCATAACTAAATATGAAACCTATTCTCATGTTTATCATGATATCATTTGCCTTAGTAATATCAACATGACATGCCATGTCCTTGATGTATGTTGCATGAGCCATAGGATATCTCACTGAAATTCTTGTTATATATTGTTTGTTGATCAACCTTTTGATTATCCAACTTTGCATCACATTCCAATTAATTTCAAATACAGATTATTTTTTGGGTTATTGAATGAAAAAGTAAAATTAGCAGTCATTAATTTTCCACAGTCCATGGTGTTGTTTAGTAGTGCTTCTGGATTTGACTGTGTTGTTTGTTTTTCCTCAACGTTTCGGATCACACTCCGCGATCCATCATCAGGAGAAAAGAGAGCAAGAGAACAAAATCTTGCTCTCTTGCTCCATTTTTGTTCTGTTGCTCTCTTTTCTCCTAATGATGGATCACGGAGTGTGATCCGAAATGTTGAGGAAAAACAAACAACACAGTCAAATCCAGAAGCACTACTAACCAAAGTAAAATTATTTATTTTTATCAACACTAACCCCCAATTGATTTTTGTTTTGACAATGCATAGTTCTCTCTTGTTCCAAACTAGTTTGAGTGTCGTTTTGAGAAACATCTTAATCACAGTTTTTTGGAATAAGATTTTTTACTTTTCTAAATATATTTCTCTGAATTTCAAATGATATTTATGACTTCCTAGCATCAAGTATGCATTCCATGTTGATTGTCATGACATTCTGCTAAGTTTGAATTCGGTCTTAGGGACCTCCTTTGTCTAAATTTATTTCTGTCCAATATGTTAAATAATGCCTGATCTTCAAACTTTTATCAAGCCAATATAACATAAACTAAATAGGAAGATTTATTCAGCTTGGAAACACAAAATATAATTAATCTTTTCCTACAATGATCTTGAGGACATGATCAAAAGTTCAACTGCAAATTCTAAAACAGAACAAATGAATACCAAAAGAAGAACAAGAATGGAATTATTCTTCTCAATTTCGCAATCGAAGATAACATTATTCCACATGCTCAAGGCATTGAATGTCTTTCCAATCTGAAAAAGAACATACTTGTATGAAATATCAATTGAATTGTGTATTCTTTCAATGTGAACAAAGTTGATCAACTCGAGGATGTCTGTGATATGGTAAACAAAATATGTCGAAAAGGTCAAAGAATTAATAAATGACTTGCAGGAGATTGATACTGAATCTGCTAATCAGTTAGTAATAACTGTGTTGAAAAGTTTACCTAAAATGTGAGTAACTTTTCCAAATCTTTGTGTATATCATCTTCAACTAAAGCACCATCTTTTGTAAAGGTTATATGGTTGCTTCTATGGGAAGAACAATGGTTAAGGGAAAAGATAAAATATTCATGATCAAGAATTTACCAAAAAGATATTAGAAAATGTAGCCATAGTCAGGATCAAAGAAGGGGCAAAAACTGCTCACAAACTGGCAGAGAGATAATTTTCATTAGAATAGATCATCTACATAACATTGTAACTATTGCAGTTAAAAAAGCTATGTCAAAATGCAGTTTTTCTGGAAACAAAAACATGAGATAGAAAACAAGGCAGAAGTAATAGGTATAAAAGAGGAAACAGCAGACAACATGAAAGATATCACCAAAACAGTTTTGCAGAATGAAATGACAAAATTAAACAAAATAATAATATATATTTTCCTGGTTGCACACAAAAATTTGGGGCCTCTTGATCAATTTTGGATTCTAGAGCAACAAAGCATATAACAGGTAGGAAGGAGGCATATGATCAGAGAATAGCTTTTGGAAAGTTGAAGGTAAAGATTAAATCCCATGAAGATTTATGGTTACTCAGAATAACATACTCAAAGCAATTGCTATTTACATGGATTTTATTAAAACAATTGCTTTCAGTTAGTTAGATTGCAGATGAAAACTCTTTATTGTTTCAAAGAGAAAGAATGGACCATTTATATTGAAAAACTTGGTTGTGGTAACTTGTCAATATAGTAAAGTGATTATTCAAATCAAATGAGATTAACTCATTGTATTCATTTATGTATGTGCTGCATACAGAAGATAGATACAATTGGAATCACAAACTACTGACTCCTCATAATGATGGACGTTGTGGGATGCTTATCTTCAATAGGATTTGATGCTGTCCTTTCTCCATTCTAGGTTTGTTGGATTTTATAAATAACTCGGATGTTGTGTTATATGGTACTGTAGTAATCAAGAACATCTCTCCTGTACATTGCCATGATATACAAGTAGGCAAGTAAGATGGTCTATAGCAAATAAGATGTAAGTTTGTAGTGATATTTGCAAGCTCAAGCAAAACCGTAGTCTTCATTCAAATTCTTTAGTCTTCGCCACCCCACAATGATCTAGAGTTTAGTTGCATCTATCTTTATCCCATTATCTCTAACCACAAAACTTAAACTCACTACTTCCAACGACAAATCCTAAACTCAACACTTTTCAAGGATCAGTTGTAACTGAATCATTAAGAGAGTGTTGAATACTTGCTCTAGATGAGTCATGTGTTCCTCATACGTCTTGTTCAATTCAAGAATATCGTCAACATGTATACACAATGACAAAATAATCAATATATGGTAAGCACTTCATTCATAAGTTTTGTAAAAGTTATTAGTGCACTGCAGAGCCCAAAAGGCATGGCCAGCAATCTAAATGATCCTTCTATAAAATTGAATGGTGTCTTCTTCCTTCCCTAATGCATATTTGATGATATCCAATATTTAACTGTTGTAGCTAAATCTAATAGATCATTAAATCTTCATAAATTCTTGATAGTGAGCTTACTGCATGCTCAAATTCCCCACACATCCTCCCAGCCTTGTCCTTCTTTGTTATTTACCGGAGGGCACATTATTCAAGGATGAAGTGCAATCCCTAACTAGAATCCCTCAGTATGTTGTCTAAGTGTAAGAAAAATTTACAAGCCTCCATGACCATGCAGTCATAAATGTGTGAAATTGAACTTGAAGACAGGATAAAATAAGTCATCATGGGAGATTTTGAGGAGAAGACATGCTCGGGTTTTTGTTGTTGCGAATTCTGGGAATTTCATACAGTTGCAGTCCAGACATTTGTTTCTTTGAGTCTACTTTAGAAAGTAGTTCTCTGTATGGTGACTAGGGTATTCTCTGTGAGAGTTAAAAAGTTCTGGGGAGGAATTATAGGCTGGAGTTTACAAAGGAGCCCTGAACCTTCATCTCTAATAGTACAGTCTCAAAGACTCATGCCCGGATTCTCTTGTCAAGGGTTTGCTGGTCATCTTGTTATTTAGTAAGATGTTTCTTATACCTTCTCTTTACTATCAACAATGAAAGATACTAAATTTATATTTCTGTAAGTAATCTTAGTGTAAGAATATCTTAATCTCAAGGGTTTAACCCACTAATGAGCTAAAGGATAAAGTTGTACGACACTCCTCTATAAGGATAGATGTAATGTCCTCATTTTCGGAGTGATCACCACTGGAGGATTGGAGGACTTGTTTTCACACTTAGGAGGATTTGGATGGCAAATTCAGGGTTGAAGGTATGATTCTCATAATGTTGTGTGACTCTTTCATATTTTCTACCATGAGAACGAACCACTTGGAGTTGTAAATATGGAGACTTGTCATCTTGTTGGATTGGGCGTGTGAAGACTTGTCATAACATTTGAAAAGGGATGAAGTTGTTGTAATCCTACGTTTGATGCCACTTTGATGATGAGACATTGGTCCTATACATGCATGCGCCAACCTTATGGAGATCATCTTTATACTTTCTTGATTGGACGACTTGTGATGGGAGATTAAATATTAGCTAACACCTCACCCTTGGCGCTTGGAGATGGCGTGAGAAAATAAGATAGAAAATAATAAAATCATATCTTTAATTTGATTTTATTGGGTGCCAAGAGACACTAATGCTGGTCGGCCCTCTTGGAGGGAAAACAATAATAAAAAAGGCAATATCCTTCTAGGTCGGCCAAGAGGGAAAAGGTGAGTTGAGTAATGTATAAATACAAGGTCGATTGTGGCATTGTAAAGCATCATTCGGCATTCATTCATTCATTGGAGTTTATCTCTTAGCATAAGGATCTTGGGAAAAAAACCTAAAGCATCCTAGGAGGAGTTGGATGAAAACCTAGCTCATCCATTGGAGGATTCTGTGACAGGGATCTACTTGTGCTTCATTGATATTTTGTGAAGAAGAGGAGCAGATTTGCAAATCAGATTTGGAGATCATCTGTGGAGGCATTCTTGGCATGGATAGGTCATCATTTGCGAGGAGAATTGCCCTAGCTTGGAGCGCCACCTTTTGGAGAGAGATTTCTTGCATATTTGGGAGTTGTGTTGCTGATTAGGGTTTGGGAAGAGCAGAATTTTGTCACAGCAGCAGAGCAGACCTGATTTGCCCTAGTTGGAGGTGATTTCATTGGTGGATTGGTGCGAATTTGCTTAGGATTTGACCCTACCACTTGAGCGCCACCTTTGGAGGAGCATTTGTTGATGTTTGTTGACTTCCGTGGCATCATTGTCATCATCATTTGGAGCAGCGAACATATCAGACCTGAGCGCATCACTTTGGAGGTGATTTCCTTTGTGTTGGACAGTGGAAGACTTAGGGTTTGATGCCCTAATTGTATCAGCACTCATTGCAGATCATTTCACATCATTTTGAAGGTCATTTTGGCATTATTTTGGTATGTACAACCTTAGGGTTTAGGGCAGAACTTGGCTAGGCTTGTTTATCATGTTTGCCCTATGTTTTGGATGTAATTGAAGACTTGTCATATTCAGATTTTGTAGCAGCAGACTTCTGAAAATTATTTCAGTCATTTGTGTTGGATGTTTGATTGGATTTGTGGCTCAAATAATTGTGTAATGGGAGCATATGGTTGTTATCAATGTTAATGATGAAATTATGGTGATTTGTTATGGTTTATGAGTTGCCCTATGTGTTTGTTCAAGTCTGATTTGAAAAGCAGTTCAGAAAATTAGGGTTTAAGCAGAAAATCAGAAGTCAGAAACTAGGAAAGCCCCGAAATCCAAACTTGAAGAAAATATCCCCATTTGGGATATTACAGTGGTATCAAAGCCATGATCTTGCCAGCGTGGAGGGTTTAATCATGCATGGAAGAATGAAGGGTCACATGGAAGACAAGGAGATGGAATCTTTGAAAGCTATTAGACAAGGCCAAGTCAATTTGATGAAGGAGCTTGAATGATGGATGTAACAAGAAGCTACCCAAATCATGGAAGAGTACAATGCTTCATCAATTGATTTCAGGTTAGCCACTCCTTTTGAATTTTTCTTGAATGTTCATGAAGATGGAAATCCAGGAAAGGAAGATCTCTATGCCTACATCAGAAATTTGAGGAGAGAAGAAGAAAAATCAGGAGACACCATTGAAGAAAAGTTAGAAATGGATGAAGGATCACTTGCTTGTGACTTGCAGCCTACAAATGATCATGAGGAGGACATAAATCAGTCTATGTATGTTGAAGATTGGGCCCCAAGCCCTAAAGAAGACAAAGCCAAAGGTACACCTCAGCCCTATGAAGATGCCGCCATGAAAGAGGAAGGTTTACTTGTTGGTAATTTGAATCCTACAAGCCATTATGAGGGTTTGGGCGAAGAAGTATCACACATTGCAAAGGACGAATACCTAAGGCTTCATAATGTTCACATGAAGAAAGAACATGCTATCACGAAGATTGCCAAACCTACAAGGTTGGATCAACTACAAGGAGGTATGAATTCATTTGTTGTTCCTTTGATTGAGCCTAGCATTGCTTCATCACCTTTACATCATGTTAGCAAGCTTGAGATGGATATTGTTCATACATTTGAGGATGGTTCAGAAATGTTGTTAAGGTTGATTTAGATTGGCAAGAGATGAATGATCCCTTGGTAGATAAGGAGGTCATAGTCGTTTCATCTATTATGGAAGATCATGATGTAGAAGACTCTACCCACTACTTTGATGGAGATCCTTGGGTCAAGCATGGTGATGGCTTAGCACATGAGCGTCATGGAAAAGATGGCAAGGAAGGAATTGGTTTGGGAAGGCATAATCGTGATATGTTGCATGAAGACATTGGGTCTCATAAGTCACATCACTTGGAAGGACAATGGAAGACACATGAAGGTAAGCTTGCGCAAGCCCTAATTCATTTTGATCATGTTCATAAGGTGATGGCAGATTTGTGTTGGAGAGTTCTAGCAAGGCATGAACACTTTGAAGAAGATCTATACCTTGCTGGTTTCCAAGAGCTTCAAAAGGTCATGGCTATGGTGAAATCAAAATACTTGCATCTACTTGCGGATAGAGATCATCTCTTCAAGATTGGCAAGATATACGCTAGCGCTTTGAGAAGGGAGGAAGATGAAGTGGATAAGCTCACTTTGGAGATTAAGGACGCTATGGATTCTTTGAAGAGCACTCAAGAGGCCCTTCAAGAATCGGACAATCAAGTGAAGAAGCTTCATTGGGAGTTGAGCATGGCACACTATTCATCATACACGGCAGAAATTCAGACTTCTATGGGCGCCACATTCAAGGAAGAACAATGCAACATGAAGAGGGCAAAGAGTGGAGACACGGAGGAAGGTCATGAAGGATCCTATGACGAGGAAATGAAGATAGAAGAGATGTACACACATGAGGATTCAGCTTGCAGCCATGAGACAGAAATTGTGGCACATGACACATCTGATTTTCCATTGGAGACATCATGTGGACCTACCCTAGTTGATGATCACTCACTCATGGAAAAAGAAGAGGTTAAGGTCTACAAGGCCATCACTCACAGGCATGAGGTAAGGTCTGATTTTTGGATATGTAACAGCAGTCCCTTACTGTCACAATTTCGAGACATGACAGCCAAAGGGAAAGAGGTACAATTCAGATTGAAGGCAAGAGATTTTCAGTTAGGGCCACCTTTTGAATCTACACTTGTGGGAAGACATGTGGCGAAGGTTGAGGAAGTGATTGAGGAGCTAGAGAACAGCTTGATAAGGTATGATAACAAGCCTGGTTTTCTGATGTATGACAGCAGTCCTTTATCTTCACATTATTATGTTATGACAGCCAAAAGGATCGGCCTTGAGGCATGTAAATTTCATGGGGAGTCTCACATTGGATCAGCACTTCATGGAGAGCATGCAACAGCGATGAAGGAGATGTTTGAAATAGATGAGGACACTACAGAAAGTTATGACAAAGGTTCTGATTTTATTTAGGATCAGTAGTCTTTCACTCTTGCATAATCATAGGTTGGCAGCCCCTACACTTGAGAATGAGAGTGGGAAGACTTCTATTGTTGGCACTCCATGGGAAATCAAGCATGAAGATTTTATGTATTGTCCAAGACACAAGAGGACTGATTTGATATGCCATAACATGAAAGAGGCAAAGAAGATTCAAAGCACATGGCATAGGAGGGATGAGCATTCTGTGGTGGTCAAGCTAGTGACACAATCAGTTTTATACGGGGAGAGGTATCGTTCAGATTTCTTTGTTCACTTAGCTTGCTTCATGAGGATATGGCATCACCTCTTTTGGAGAACCATTTGAAGGCTCATTTCATACACTTGGATGGCATTATGGAGACTACACTTAGTGGATCAGCCACTAATGTCATGGCCTCACTTGAAGAGGGAGTCACAACGGATTCAGTTTGTGATGATCCCTTGTCATTCTTGGAGGAGATGTAGAGTTGCGTGATAATGCGATACAACTCTATCATTCTATAGATCCTTTGGTAGCATTGAAGGCTGTCCTATGTCCAAGTTTGATGATGCATAATACCGAGGCACTTGCATTGGATGAGCATACTTATGAGATGCAGTTGGTTCGTATGCCTAGGTATGGAGATATTGTTCTCATTTCTGATTTTGAGATGCCAAGGTTTGTCTTGCAGTTGGACTTTGACAATGGAGTTGGATATGAGCTTGATGACATTGATATTCCAGCCCTAGTACATGAGGATCCTTTGCATGTATGGGTTAAAAATGACTATTCTACTACATGGTGCATGGATTTCCTATTGACTAGAAGGAGGACAGCAGTTGTTTGGGAGTTGAGAGGGAGCTTGGATCATCTCTTCATGGAGAACGGCACAGTGATGATATCCTATCATCCTTTGCCATGGGTGACATCCATTGCACTTTCATGGAGCTGATTTACCATCATGGGGTTGCTGTTTGGGTTCATATCAAAAGCTTAGTGGGAGCAGTCGTATACCTTCTTGCACCTATGCTGGGCATACTTCGCATTCACGGGTGGTCTACAGGAGATGGAGGTTGGTTTGGTGTTGAGGATTCTTCGAGATGCTTCCACTACCTCATGTTCTGTGTATGTGGAGGGGTGATGATTTGGGATCTAGGAGGTGACACTTGGGATCTAGATGGGTTGCTTCACAACCTCTGGAGTACGGATGATGACAACGTGAGGCAGCCGAGGCTTGGTGGCAAGTGGGCGTGTTTAAGAGATTACACTCTTCACCACTTGTTGG
Organism: Cunninghamia lanceolata; assembly: GCA_027924645.1. NCBI lineage: Eukaryota > Viridiplantae > Streptophyta > Pinopsida > Cupressales > Cupressaceae > Cunninghamia > Cunninghamia lanceolata. The sequence goes on along the minus strand of BSBN01000918.1, from coordinate 5,057,686 downwards.
CAGGAATGTTTCTCTTTGAGGCTTGGATTTGGATCAGCCATATGTGTTTGAGGGATGGAGCCTTGGGAGTTTGGGTGATTGTTGCAATTGTGGTTGCGGACAGATTTTCAGAATCAGGAGAGTGGGGCCAGGTCGAGCTCGAATGTGTATGGCTACGGCTACTAGAGCTCACTTTGCATTGCATTCTTCACATTCTTCTTGGAGGGTACAGCCACAGGTGGACATTTGGTGTAATCACAAGACATTGGATTGGATGGAGATACATGTCATTTGACACTATCTCACAGGATGTAGGATATTTGGGTGGATGAAGGTACATGTCATTTCACACTCCCTCATTTGTTGCATATTTGCCATTGCTTGAGGACAAGCAATTCCGAGAAGGGAGGACTGTAATGTCCCCATTTTCGGAGTGATCACCACTAGAGGATTGGAGGACTTGTTTTCACACTTAGGAGGATTTGGATGGCAAATTCAGGGTTGAAGGTATGATTCTCATAATGTTGTGTGACTCTTTCATATTTTCTACCATGAGAGCAAACCACTTAGAAGAGTTGTAAATATGGAGACTTGTCATCTTGTTGGATTGGGAGTGTGAAGACTTGTCATAACATTTGAAAAGGGATGAAGTTGTTGAAATCCTATGTTTGATGCCACTTTGATGATGAGACATTGGTCCTATACATGCATGCGCCAACCTTATGGAGATCATCTTTATACTTTCTTGATTGGACGACTAGTGATGGTAGATTAAATATTAGCTAACACCTCACCCTTGGCGCTTGGGATGGCGTGAGAAAATAAGATCGAAAATAATAAAATCATATCTTTAATTTGATTTTATTGGGCGCCAAGAGACACTAATGTTGGTCGGCCCTCTTGGAGGGAAAACAATAATAAAAAAGGCAATATCCTTCTAGGTTAGCTAAGAGGGAAAAGGTGAGTTGAGTCATGTATAAATACAAGGTCGAATGAGGCATTGTAAAGCATCATTTAACATTCATTCATTCATTTAAGTTTATCTCTTAGCATAAAGATCTTGGGACGAAAACCTCAAGCATCCTAGGAGGAATTGGATGAAAACCTAGCTCATCCATTGGAGGATTCCATGACAGGGATCTACTTGTGCTTCATTGGTATTTTGTGAAGAAGAGGAGCAGATTTGCAAATCAGATTTGGAGATCATCTATGGAGGCATTCTTGGCGTGGATAGGTCATCATTTGTGAGGTGAATAGCCCTAGCTTGAAGTGCCACCTCTTGGAGGGAAATTTCTTGCATATTTGGGAGTTGTGTTGCTGATTAGGGTTTGGGAAGAGCAGAATTTTGACACAGCAGCAGAGCAGACCTGATTTGCCCTAGTTGGAGGTGATTTCATTGGTGGATTGGTGCGAATTTGCTTAGCGTTTGACGCTACCACTTGAGCGCCACCTTTGGAGGAGCATTTGTTGATGTTTGTTGACTTCCGTGGCATCATCGTCATCATCATTTGGAGAAGCTAACATATCAGACCTGAGCGCATCACTTTGGAGGTGATTTCCTTTGTGTTGGAGAGTGGAAGACTTAGGGTTTGATGCCCTAATTGTATCAGCACTCATTGCAGATCATTTCACATCATTTTGAAGGTCATTTTGGCATTATTTTAGTATGTACAACCTTAGGGTTTAGGGCAGAACTTGGTTGGGCATGTTTATCATGTTTCCCCTATGTTTTGGATGTAATTGAAGACTTGTCATATTCAGATTTTGTAGCAGCAGACTTCTGAAAATTATTTCAGTCATTTGTGTTGGATGTTTGATTGGATTTGTGGCTCAAATAATTGTGTAATGCGAGCATATGGTTGTTATCAATGTTCATGACGAAATTATGGTGATTTGCTATGTTTTATGAGTTGCCCTATGTGTTTGTTCAAGTCTGATTTGAAAAGCAGAAGTTCAAAAAATTAGGGTTTAAGCAGAAAATCAGAAATCAGAAATTAGGAAAGCCCAGAAATCCAAACTTGAAGAAAATATCTCCATTTGGGATATTACAATAGACACTTAATCATTAGTTTATAATCTTTATATCTCCTTATATATTCATATCCAAAAACAGATTCAAAAGGCAAGTCTATCTCTCTGCTCTCTATATTATATTCCTTACATCTGCTTACTTATGCTTACTCTCTTACATATCTTTATACAATATGATGCTATAGGGACATGTCCTTTACAAAATATCCTTAACTCTATCAAGCATGTTGGCCTTATGATGTGCACTCCATTTGAGGAGAGTTGCGGTAGCTTTTACTCTGTGCCCTGTTTCCTACCAACATCATCCCCTCTTATGTCTTGTCCTCAAGACATGCGGAGTTAGTTACTGGGAAGGATGTTCTTGTATATAATCTTTAGCTGCGCTAAAGTAGTGTCCCACTGACTTTTGGCATGTTGTAATATTTGAATGTGTCCCTGCGTTTGGATATGTGTTGTCTCTGCTTCCACCACACTGGTGGGAATTTGTATTTGTTGTGCATTTTTCTTTGCTTCCCCCAATAGTCCATTCAAATGGGCTAGACGCAAGCTTATTACTTCCCTTAGTTGCTTGATTTGCCCCTTTATTCGTTCTCTCTGATCTTATAGTTGTTGGACCTGTGTGTGGATGGCCTCTACTTGTACCCTGACTGACCCATCCATATCTTTCATCGGGTCATGGTTGCTCGCCACCTATACTATTTGTGCCTCCAACTGATCAATTTGATCCTTTATATTTTTTGTTATTGTTGGCCATTGCAGACAAAATTGGTACAGGATATTTACATCACTTATGGTCTGCTACAAAGTGCTTATGTGATTCTCCAGTTGTGTGTGGGTTGCAGCACACTTCTTCCTGGCATCATCCATTCTATTTTTGGTCATCTCCGCAGTGACTTGCTATCGTACTTTTACCTCTCGATGCTTCATTTCTACGTCCAGGTTATCCACCAGTTGTTTGAGTTGTTGTGGCAGTGGTAACGTTGTATCCCTCTGTGCATGTGGCAACTTGTTCTGTATCGCAATTATCACCGCTTGTAGTTGTTCTATACTATCCACATGTTGTAGGATCTCTTCCCTTGCAGTGGCATGGAATATGTCTCCCAATTGAAGTTTTTCAATAGGAGTGATCCCGAATAAGTTAACCTATGACCCCAATAATGGTAGTTGAAGCAATTGTCGTGAGCACAGGTTGTATATGCTTTTGTTGTGCCAGGAAGTCCTAAATTGACTATATTGGGGATGTAGTAAAGGATGATGCCCTTGTTGGCGATGATTGTTGTTGTTGCTCTCATCCTTCTCCTTGTTCAGTATGTGGAGGACTTGGCACAGACTAAGTTTCTTGTTCTTGTTCATTTGTTTCCTCCCTTATTGTATCATAAACTCTCTTAGTGATGAGCTATGTTTCTTTTTCTATTTGTTTTTAATCTTTCTCAATTTGCTTCATGAGAGTATCTACTCTCTGTTTTGTTCTCATTTCTTTGGCTTGCATTTGTGCCAATTTCTCTTTGTTCTCCGCAGATAGATTCAAATCTATCTTTTCTAGAGCCTCTTTTCTCATTTGTTCTTCCAACTCTAGTGCTCTTTCTCTTTTCTTCCTTATAGCATTTGCAAGCTCGTTTGGAAAGCTTTCCATCATCTCTTATAGGGTCTTGTCAGACCTCCGAATGTACCTTATCATAGCTTTGACTATCACTTCTTGATTTGCCAGACACACCTAAGTATACATATCTACTGCTTGTTGAAACATGTCGTGATGGATAATAGCATTGGTGAGGTTATTGACATCCATCAAGGGTTCTTCTTCTATACTTCTTTTGGTTTCCCCTATCTGTATTGTGCTTTGCTTAGTACTTCTAGTAGTTTTCTTTTGTAGGCGCTGTTGTACATCCTCCTCTTCTTCCTCAACTTCCTCCTCATTCCGGAGATTGCTATTATCTTCCTTTTTGCTCGTTGCTTCTTCCAAGCTGGTTGTTTCCCCTTTCTCTCCCCACTCATTTGTATTAAGATTTCTGATATCTCTTGTACCTCCGAGTCTTTTTAATTTGGTTGCGGAGTGGATATGGATTGTGCTTGTAGAGAGGTGGTTGGTTCTGCTGCAGTCTGAGAGCTTGGGGTTCCGAAGTGTAGCCTGCTAGATCTTCGGGTGTGTGGAATTGTTGTAGTGCTAGTTTGCAATACCACAGAACTAGGTTGTGGTGCAGAGGAGCTGGGTTGCAGTACTTCCTTTGATGAGAAACCCCATTGCTCATGCAACCTCTCCTTATTTTTTTCTAGCTTCTCTTCTACATACTTCGTCTATTGTTTATCTCTTACTTCTCTATATGTGTCGAACCTTTCCGCATTTGCATCTTTAGGTTGTTTTAGTAGGCTTGCGGCATATGATTCTACCTCTTCTACTGTTATCTCATATGGGAGCTTCGGTATCCAAGAGGTCCTTGGCTCCACTGCCTCCATTAGCATATAGTCTTTGTCTACCAAAAGGACTATCTTTTATATACTTTTTGACCACATTGTAAGGGATTCTTTCCCTAGTCTGCATTTGTTGCTAACGTGCTTTGAAGAAACCCCAGTATGCAACGATGTATGTGAGTTTGTCCTTGAATTAGTGGACATGGTAATTTATTTGTGTCACTACAGATAGGTGTGTTTGCCATGCCTTCCCAGGAAAATTAGGTGATCATTTAGAAAATAAAATACCAAGCATATAATGAGCATACCATACCGGAAATTGTAGTGAGAATTCTTTGTTTTCTAAGAGTTCTCTAGTAATTGCTCGCACAGCACTCCGCAGAGATCGAAGTCTTTCCCCTTGACGACCATCTAGTATGCGATGTGAATGGTTGTGCCGGTTGCAGAATCCTCCCGGTTCGCATAGTAGATCTTGTACGCTATCCCCATTGTTGCATACGGCACTGCAAGGTTTGTAATCTCCTTTACATTCAAGCTCCTTCCATCATATGTAGCCCATGTTAGCTTCGTCACTGTATCATTTTTGATAGCTTTCTTAGAGGGCATATCTCCCACTACACTTAACCCTGTCACCGCTTGGATAGCTTGCTTCGTGATTCTGTATGGTTTATCTAGGTAGATAAACGCATCGTGTATTCTACTCAAGACTATCTTTACCCAACTCTGTTCTTCACAAAAGTCTAGGAAGTCCTTCCACACACATCTAAATGTTTCTTCCCTATCTCTTGGTATTGTGGTAGGTAATTTGTTTGTTCCAGCTGTAGGAGTGTTTGGCGGAGAACTTCAAACTTTGTATGATCAATTTTAGACAGCGATGCGTGGATGTACTTCTGGATGTCCTTTGTGTATATTACATCTGTTGAAATGCCTGAGAATGTGCCATCTAGATCTGCTTCCATAGCTTTGTATGGGTATTTATTATACTTAGGTCTTGGCTTCTCAAAGATATCTATTAACACCGCAGTGGCCATTTTGACCATAGTAGTAGTTAGGGTTTACTGATTTTTGCCCTTTTCTCCGTTTACGCTTAGTGTTGAATTATGCTTAGATGCAAATGTGACTAAGTTTGTGGTAATCTAAGGTTATATATAGATATAACGATGTGTTCCTTCATTAATTCATAATCTCGTTTATCTTTTCAAAGGTTGTAGTGTAACGGTCATTTCGTGTTTTTCTATATTACATTATAATACACTTTATGAATCTTCGCGATGTTTTCTAATTCTACCGATTAGTGATAGTGCTTCAACCGGGAGCCGTTCACATACCCTGTTATTGTTTTTCCATCCATCTTTCTCAATCTAACTGCCCCCGATTCCGCAATTTCGTGTATGTAGTAGGTGTTGAGCTACAGTTCATATGGACCAGCTAAGACTTGAACCTAGGACTTTCCATTTGTTGTTGGAGTGCTCTACCAACTGAGCTACTGGCCCCTTGTGGCCAGCGCATCGTTGGTCCAGGTGTGGCTTATTTCAAACACCCCCCTAAGCCACACTGCAAGTGCTTGGGGCTCTTAGTCTGGCTCTGATACCAATTGTTGAGCTACAACTCATATGGACCAGCTAGGACTCGAACCTAGGACCTTCCATTTGCTGTTGGAGTGCTCTACCAACTAAGCTACTGGCCCCTTGTGGCCAGCCCATCATCGGTTGAGTGTGGCTTATTTCCAATAGCAGGGTCCAAGCCATCGCACCTTAAGTTTCCCTTGCTTCTTAAATTTACTATCATATAATAGGACTAGGTCTCCCTTGAATGTTTTTTAATCAAAAGTTTCTATCATGTCAAGCTTTCTGTCTTTTCCTTTCTAGGTTTTTGTTGTAGACTACGATAAGCATGTTCTCATCCAATTTCTCAAGCTCCTCAGTTCTATGGGCTAATGATGCTTCATCATCCCACTGCAACATTTTTTATGGTATGTAAATTAGGTACAATGAAATTAAGCAGTGGAGTTGCATCCATTCCATAAACAAGTTCAAATGGTGTATACTTTGTTGTCCTCTTACAAGCTATGCGGTATGCCCAGAGTACCGCAAGTACCTTTATATCCCAGTCCATCCTGTTTCCACTGCACATTTTCGTTAATGATGTGCCAATAATTTTATTGAGGGCTTCATTGGCCTCATTTGCTTGTGGATGATATGGTGAGCACTTGTTATGTGTAATCACGAAACTTTGTAATAGCTCCACAATCATCTTATTCACAAAACGCTTGCCTTGATCACTTGTCATGCTTAATGGACATCCAAACCTAGTGATTATATTTTCATATAAGAATTTGGCAGCAGTTTTTGTGGTGCAGTCCTTAATAGGTTTTGCCTCTGCCCACTTAGTCATGTATTCTACCCCCATGGTTATAAATCTTGCTTTAGAGTGCTTTGCGGGGGGGTCTATTGGGCCAATGAAGTCTATTGCCCATTTTTTGAATGGAACCTGAGATAAGATTGGTTTTAGGGGCATTTCATCTCTACCGATGCGTCTTCCTGTCTGCTGGCATATGTCACAATGTTTTGCATAATGCTTAGCATCTTTGTGCAGTGTGGGCCACCATAATCCCGCCAATTTGACTTATTTTGCGATTGCTTCTCCAGAATTGTGGCCTCCTAATATTCCTTCATGAGCTTCTCTAAGTACTGCTTCTCTTTCGTGCTCATAAACAATTCTCCTTATAATATCATCTCTTCCCAACACATGTAATCCCCCTTTAATTAGTGTGTATGGTAGTGCTTTCCGCATTAAGGTTTGTTTATCTTGCGGTGTCATGTCCGGTGGATATCTTCCTGTGGAAAGTAAGTTGGCTATATCGTGCAGTTCCTCGGGTGCCGCAATCACCCTAAATAGGTTTGCGCCAGGAAGATCTTCATCCTGACTATCAGACTCTTCACCTGTCTCTATCCTGGACAAATAGTCTAGCCCTTGATTGTTCTTTCCAGGTTTTACCATTATTTTAAACTCAAACTCCTAGAATAGGAGTAACCATCTGCATATCCTTCCTTGAATGACAGGTCTATTTAACAAGTATTTTAGAGGCTCATGGTTGGTAAAGAAGGTGAATGGTGTTGATAGTAAGTATCTAAACTTCTGTACAACATACACCATTGCTAAGGCTTCCCTTTCTGTAGTTCTATAGTTTCTTTTTGCTTTTGATAGTTTCCGACTGGCAAATGCTATTGGGTGATCCTTATTTCCTTTAGGTTGTGCTAGTATTGCCCCTATAGCAAATCTAGATGCATCAACATGTACATGAAAGGGTTTTGTCCAATCCGGATAAATTAGTATGGCTGCCTCTGCAATTTTTTTTTTTAATGTATCAAAAGAAGTTTGACATTGTTCAGTCCATTCAATAGCTTTCCTGGATTTCTTCTTTAACAGCTCTTCCAAGGGTGTTGCAATTGCCGCATATCCTCTTATGAATTTGTGGTGGTAGCCTATGTATCCCAAGAATGCTTTTACTTCTGATGTTGTTTTGGGGGTTGGTAGTGTCATTATCAATGTTACTTTTAATGGGTCTACCATCAGTGCTTTACATATAATGTGTCCAAGTAAGGTACCAAAAGGTACCGCAAACATGCATTTCTTTAGGTTTAGGGATATTTGAAGACTCCTACTTCTGTTGAGCGTCATTCTTAGTGTATGCACATGGTCCTTGACCAATCCATAAATTGTCCAATCATCCAAATATACTTCTAAGAAGTCATGAATGAAATCTTTGAAAGCGTTTACCATGATCCTGCTGAATACTGTTGGCGCATTTTTGAGACCAAATGGCGCTACTGTATATATTAATGACCCCCACTCAAATGCAAAAGTGGTTTTAGGTTCATCTTCTTCCTTAATTTTTACCTTATGGTATCTAGAGAATCCATCGGTGAATGAATATATTTCCCTACCTGCTACGAACTCCAATATCTCTTCGGTAAATGGAGTAGGAAATGGATCATGTATACAAGCTTTGTTGAGCTCTCTAAAATCAACGTATATCCTTACTTCCCCTGTTTTGTTATCTTGCACCACCATTGGACTTATCCACTCAACATCCTCCACTGGTTTGATTATTCCAAATGCAATCATTTTGTCTAGTTCCACCTTGACCTTTTTCTTCATGTTAGGGTTTAGTCTGTAAGGTCTCTTCTTTTGAGGTTTAGCCCCTTCTTTCAATTGTATTTTCATCGCTCCTACTTCCTCTTTTATTCCCTTTAAGTCAGTAAATGTTCTTGGAAATAGATCTTCGAATTCTAACAATATTCCAGCGACTTGCGCAACAACTCTTTCATCCCAGTAATCTCCTATTTTAGCCAATTTGGGTCACCCTCTATGTCAATGTTTTCTTCTCTGAGTTTTAGAGGTTGATTGTAATACTTCTCTTTTGGTTTAGTTGTTGTTTCTATCTCCCTTTCCCCCTGTTAGACTTCTATTTCCAAGTTATGTTTATTCCCATCCTCTTCTTGTTGGGTTTTATAACATCTTCTTTCAGTGCAATTTGTTTTTGTATCCATCCACTCTATAAGTTTCCATATCCCATCTGTCTTAGGTGGTGGAAGAGTTTGCTACAGTATTTCTATTTCAGCTTCCTTAGTAGGTTTGCATATTATTTCTTTCATTTTGAGAAGTGCAGTATGAATATGCTTATCTGAGTTATAGAATGAAAAGGTATGTAAGAAGTCTTTTTGTAGTTCATACCAGTCTTTAGTTTCAGTTCTACGTTCCTGGTTTATGTACCATGTATGTGCAACTAGTGTTAACGTCCAATAGAACATTTGTATGTAAAGTCGTATATCATAATCATTTCTGCCATTCCAGACCATTATGCATACCTCTAAGTGTTCTTGCGGAGGGATTTCACCGTTATATTTGGGAATTATGGTATATTCTCCTTCCTCCAACAAGTATCTGGTTTTTATCAAGATTCTAAAAAATCGGCCAGTGTGAAATAATATTCTTGTGTGTCCCACCAGCTTGCAGCATTACATACAAGTGTATGTTGTAGGGCTTCTAGCCTTAGGTCTTCTCTTTCTAAGTTCCTTTCCATTCCTACTAAATAAGTTTTTACATCCCCTACCCCTAAGTATCTGGGTAGTTTTATATGTGATATGCCACGTGAAATGTGGTTAACATGGTGTAGGCTCTTGTGTTTATGTTCTATATCCTCATCTAATATGTCACATGTAGTATGTGGTGTATTTCCTTCTAATGCGGTAAATTACGGCAGGATTTCCTCAATGATTTTCACCATAAATACTTTCCGGAACTCTTGTGACTTTCCGGGTGTTAAGCTTTGGTTCTTCCTATAACCAAGCATTTAGTACTTCCCCATTATCTGTACCGTACTGTAGTTATCACTTTCAATTTCTATCTCCCCTTCTAAATTGGGCTCATCTGTTGTTTTCGTTTTAGGCAGTTTAGAAATGGAGTAGAGGTTTTTGGAATCCTCATCACTTTGGTCTTCCGGATCAACTTCTTCTGTGTACGCCTCATCAGTATTTTCCGCCTAAGGGAATGTGTACTATTCTAATATCATCCGCGAAGGAAATTTCTTCCTTTCTGGAATCTACTATCATGTTGGCATTTACAAACCAATGAAGACCTAGTAGTGCATTAAATGAATCAAATGGTTCCTTCATTGCTACTACTTTGAAATCTACTATTTGTTTCACCCCCATTTTGTTTACTTCAACCCTTTTCCATGTTCCTAGGGTTCCCATTGCTAATCCCTCTGCTAAACTTATGTTATAAGGTGTTTCTTCTAGTTTAGGTTTCCCTAACTACTCCCAAACCCTATTTGGAATCATATTGACATTTGCTCCTAAATCTACCATAACTTGTTTAAGTCTTTTGTGATTAATGTGTGTTGTGATCATTATGGGCCTAGTTTTCCATGTTCTCTCCGTTTTTCTTATTTGCAGTGTTTGGTTGTGGTGTTTAATCCAATATTTACTAAATTGTTTGAGTTTTTCTAGAAGGTTATTTTGTTGTGTGAGTTGAGTAAGTTGTTTCAGTGCTACTACTTCTTGTTCTGAGAAGAAATAATTCTATTGTTTTTCCTTCTGTTGTTCTTTCCTTATTGTTCTCCTAGATTTCTCAACTATTCTTTCATGTTGGTCTTTATTCAGGAACAATTCATCTTCTTCCTATTCCTCAGTTTCAACTTCACTGGTTGTATATTTAATTGCAGTATCTGTTCCTCGTCGGCTTACCACCACAGCTTTGTTTTTGTTTTTGTGTTTTGTCAAATCCTTATGTTCTGATTTCATTTTCCTCTCCTGATATTTATCTTCTGATGTGTTGGTGTCAAAAGTATCCGACTCATATATTTCCTCTTTTTGGCACCTTCTGGGAGCTTGCGATGCTTCCTTGGGCATTCTCCTCATTAACCTTGCCCCTTTCGATGTATTGAACCCTTGGAGTCTGTCACTCTTTGACAATGAGATTGTGCATTCTTAAAGTATTGCTAAGCCTTGTCACAGTTGAATATATCATATTCTACAGTGTCGCAGAATGCACATTGCTTTTTCTTATCGGACCAGCATTCGTTAGCAAAGTGTCCTTGCTTGCCGCATTTATAGTAGTTGGCATCAGTTCGCCTTCTTCCTCTGCCACAGCCTCTTCCTCCTCTACAACCACTATATTGGCCCCTTACATCATTGTTGTAATTATCCATGTATGGTGCTTGATTAGGGTTTGTGTTTTACAGTGTATTTACATTTCTTTGGTTTCCCCAATTAGGGACTTTATACCAAGGTTGCACGGAGTCCCAATCCCTACCACCTGGGACGCATCTCAGAGACTGGGACGCGTCTCCCGTCTCCGAGACTCCAGTGAGACATCTCCTCTTCTCAGGAGACGCGAGCCGCGAACCCCGTGAGGTCTCCTAGTACCCGTCGGAAATGTTAGAGAAACGCGAGTTTTAAATGGTCGAAAGTCTTCATTTTCTCACCGTTCGTTCCCAGTCAGAAATATTAAGCAAACCACGGGTCGTTGCCTGCGGAGCTCAAGGGTTTCATTGATGCTAAAAACCACGGGTCGTTGCCTACAGAGCGGAGGACATTCACATAACTGATAAGTGATAACCCTAATTTCAAGTCGGACACCATCTACCCGCGACGCCCACACAGTCTTCGCCGCTCCCAGCCATGGTCCCGACGCCCACACAGTCTTTGCGACCGCCATTTTCGCCCTCCAACAATCAACAATCTTCATCGGCGCCATTAAAGGTAAGCTGAAGCTCTGAATCTTGTCGTTTTTTTATTTTTTTTTTCTTCATTTTCTATATACGGCTATATGGCAATGGATGAAGTGTATGTTATGGAAAAAATGCCTAAATACGGCTATATGGCAATCAAGTTTAGGCCCTAAATTGATAGTATCATAGTATGTTTCTGGGCTTGCTAAAAAATTAAAAATGTTAACCAGAATTTGCATAAACCATAAAGAATTTATAGTATGTCTTTGGGCTTGCTAAAAAATAAAATGTTAACTAAAATTTGCATAAACCGTCCAGAATTGATAGTATGTCTCTGGGCTTGCTAAAAATAAAAAATGACTGAATTGTTTGATTGTAATAATATTTTTTTAACTGTTTTAATTTTAAATTTTAATGTTTGCCTTTGTCTTTCTAATTTTGTTGCAGATTGAGACATGTCAGGTGGGGGAAAACAAGCCCTCTACCCCCTGTGGAAGTATTGTGATCGCATTCCAGGGCCGAAGGGGTCGGGTGGAACAGCCACCATTACATGTAAGCTTTGTGATATTAAGCCATATCAAGGTACTTACACGAGGGTGAAGGCTCATTTCCTTCACATACCTGGAAAAGGTGTTGATCCTTGTATAAATGATGTAGAACGACATGAAGCTGTTAAGGAGCAAGAAAGGGCTGATGGGAAAGTGTCTCATTTCAGCTCTCATGCTTCAACAACAGGGGCATCTTCTGCAAGTCAATATCAGACTAGAGAGTCAGAGATCGATGTGTCTTCTAGAGATGTGACACTGACAACAGAAGATTTAGCAGGGGGATATTCTCACAAGAGATCACACAGTGGCAGCTCAAACCCCATTGGAAGATTATTTGATGTGCAAGGTCGAGAAACAGTTGATGAAGCGGTTGCACGCTTCTTTTATGCAAATGGAATACCATTTAATGTTGCTCGCTCACCTTTCTACACTGAGATGGTCCAAGCCATCAACAATGGGCCATCTAGATATAAACCACCTGGGTATCAAAAGCTTCGCACTACTCTAATTGATAAAGAAAAAATTCGATTAGAGCAACAAACCGCACCAATGAAAAGAGTGCGGTCTATAGAAGGATGCAGTATTGTGATGGATGGGTGGACAGATGCTAGAAATCGTCCACTACTTAATATTCCATGAGTCAGGAGAGCGATCGGACCGCCAAGATAAAAGATAAAAGATATAAAAGATATAAACCACCTGGGTATCAAAAGCTTCGCACTACTCTAATTGATAAAGAAAAAATTCGATTAGAGCAACAAACCGCACCAATGAAAAGAGTGCGGTCTATAGAAGGATGCAGTATTGTGATGGATGGGTGGACAGATGCTAGAAATCGTCCACTACTTAATATTCCATGAGTCAGTAGAGTTCCTTCATAATCAGCTATGTGAGGGCATTGAGGAGGTGGGGGCATCACATGTAGTCCAAGTTGTTACAGATGCTGCCCCTGTTTGTAAGGCAGCAGGCATGTTGGTGCAGAAAAAGTATAGGCATATTTTTTGGACACCATGTTGTGTGCATTCGTTGAATAATGCACTCAAAGATATTGGCAAGTTCCAGTGGATCTTAGATATCATTGAAAAGGGCAGAAAAATACAGATGTTCATATGTAACCATCACCACACACAAGCCATTTATCGGAAATTTGCCAAGGTGGAACTTCTCAAACCTGCTGATACACAGTTTGCTTCTTATTTCATTCTTCTTGAGCTTCTCCAAGAAGTCAAAGGAGCTTTGAGTTCCACAGTAGTTAGTGATGCATGGGCAGCTTGGAGACAATCTACATCAGATATTGCAGATGAGGTGAGAGGTATGGTCCTTGATGCCAATTTTTGGGTTGATGTTAGATTTGTTGTGGACTTCATTAATCCCATATGTGAGGTGATCAAATTTGCAAATTCAGACAAGCCATGTTTGGGAGAAATTTATGAAGAAATAGATTCCATGTGTGAAAGAATTAAGAAAATAACAGATGCAAGAGATCCTTCTCTATATCCCTTGCTAGAAGAAAAGATACATGGAAGATGGAACAAACTTAACACACCCCTTCATTGTGCTGCCTATGCCTTAAATCCTAAATGGTATGATCTACAAGTGACCAATAAGAGGGCTCCATATGAGGATAGAGAGGTAATGAAGGGATTTTGGGCTGCAATAAAAAGATTTATGGCCAAGATGAGGATGCTTCAATTATGAGGACTCAATGGAATAAGTTTTCACGTGGGCATGGTGACTTTTCTTCCGTGGAAGCCATATATGATATGCATGCAAAGAAAGACCCTATAGAGTGGTGGTGGAACCATGGAGGTGAAACCCCTGAATTGCAATCATTTGCAATAAGATTGCTCTCACAAGTAGCCAGCTCTTCATCTTGTGAGAGGAATTGGAGTACTTATGGTTTTATTCATTCACTGAAGAGGAACCGGTTAGGGTCAAAGAAAGCGGAGAACCTAGTGTACATGCATAGCTCACTTCGCCTTCTCTCTCGTGTAGAACCTGGGTACAAGGAGGGACCTTCAGCAAAATGGGACCAAAGTTCACCTGATGGAGAAATTGCAGCCTTGCTTGATGAAGTGGTTGAACCAGATGGCCTCAATGATTTACCCCCAATTCTACTACCATCAGAGGAACCTGAACTTGAGAGTGATGAGTATTTGGAGAGCCTCATAGCTGAGGACCTAGAGATGGATGACATAGAATGATGACATAGATTTCTGATTTCTGATTTTTGTTTTCTATATGCATATCAGCCTACCAGGCTATGAACATTTTTGAATTTCAATATGTAATATCGATATGTAGTATGAAACTCTTTGACATTTGTGTGTTACTATTTAAACTTCAAAGTTAATGTTAACAGTTAAACTTTACTAATTCTCTTGTTTTGAAAGTTCAATGTCATGATATTTTCAATTTTAATGTTAGCATATTAATATATTTTTAAAAATATTAAATTATATTAAAAAAAAAATGGCGTCTCCAAGTACCCATCTCCTGTTTTTGAAAAATAGACGTACTAGTACCGGTACCAGTCTCCCGTACCAGTACCAGTACCAGTCTCGGTGCAACCTTGCTTTATACCCATGGTTCTAGTTATAGAGTGGTCTCTTAGCCAATTCTTTCACATATGCCATCTCCTGATCATCTATCCTGTTATTGCGGTGGCTTTTGCACCAAGGTTCATGGTCGTCATCTTCTTCTCTTAATCTAAACAATTGTGATGGGCAATCTTCTGCCTCATGGTCATCCCATTCTCTGCAGAGGCCGCAAAAGATTGATTGGCTCTTTTTAGGTATTGTTCTCATGTCTACCCTTAATGTGGCAGCCTTCTTTTCTCCTATCATTTTAGGGCACTCGTTCCTTAGGTGTCCTTCTCTAGTACAATAAGTGCACCATATATTCGGCCTTTGTGGGTTGTTATCTTGTTTTGCTAGTATCTCTTGTTTCAGTCTTAGTTGTTCTAATTCTATTTTTAATTTTTCTATTTATGTGTTCTCCTTGTCTTTTTCTGTCCTTCTCCATGTCTGATTCTCAATGCGGCAGGCTAAGGTTACGACCTCTGAGTAAGTAGTGAATGTTTTACCATCTAGTGTTGTCCTTATTTCAAGAGTTGCTCCTGAAACAAACCATTCAATTCTTTGTTTCTCCGTTAATGGTTCCTCTAATTTTCTAGACACTTTTTTAAATCTTTTGTCAAAATCCTTTATTGATTCATCTTTTCTCTGTACCAAATCTCTCATTTTGCTTACTCCTTCTATTGGTACCTCTAGAGATTCAAAGTTATCCAAGAACTGTTATCTTACCACATCCCATTCTTTGTCATGTGGCGGATAGGTTTTTCTATACCAATTTAAAGTGTCATTTCTTAGTGTCCCTACAAAATTGAATAATTTTATCCGGTCTCTTGTTATGTTCTTTCGTTGCCAGATTGATTCCAGAACAAATATGTGTTTTGCTACCTCAGTTATATCTTTTCCAAATACTAGCAGTTTAATTGGTGAGTTCATTTTTGTCTCTTTCTGATTTTCTTGTTTGCAGTAACATTTGTGGTCTCTTCCTTTTGGTTTTTTATTTGTTTTTTGCTGTAGAGGTTTATTCTCCCTTCCTTTATATCTCTGCAACTTAATATCAAAGTAATCTTTTCCCACTACTTATTTGTAATCCCTTACAATTTCTTCTTCTATCTCTTTTTGTTTTGATCTTCTACCGAAATTCTTCTAGAATTATATGGCACATTGGGTGACCCCAGATCAGGGAGTTGTACTTCCTCAAAGTGTCGTTTTATGTTAGGTGATAACTTCTTGTTTGTAAGCAACATTCTATTAGTTATTAGTGTTGTTCACTTATTTGTCCTATACTAATGGAATTAGTTTTGTAAGGTACCGCATGTGCTTTCTCCTCCCATATTCTCTTCACACTACGATTTACAAATTGATCCAGGTACTCTGCATCAAGGTTTAAAGGTTGGAGATTTTTCATGGGGTTTAATACCGGTTCCCATTGATCATCAATCCTGATCTGAATTTTTGACTAGTTCGATTGATTCAATGATGTTCTATTTAATGCTATGGTTAGTGTTAAGATATTTCTGCATTCCTCCTCCCATATCTTCCTGGATGTATCATATGCGGTGATTCACCCTTCCAGATTGTTTAGAATCTGGGTAGCTTTATCAAGGTGTAAATTCATCTCCTGCGGTGTCTGATCTACCTCTACTCTAATCAACTCGGCTACACCAACAGTGGCACGCTCAACAGCACTCTTCATGGCGTGCTCAATCTCCTCCTGTATTTCTCTCTACCAGAGCCCTCATGGCGCGTTCTTTTTCTGTCTCTTCTGCCTTTTCCATCCTTTTGCAATACCTTTCTTGACGTTCCTGAGTTTGTTTATCCTTATTTTCCTCCATATTCATTTCCATTGTTAATTGTATAATTTCACTAATCTCTCTTAACTTCTTGTTATCTCCCTTTGCCATGGATGTTTTTAATTTGGAATTGCATTAATCCTTATGTATCCCATAGTTGGCTTACTTTGAATGGTTACATATTTTCAGATTCCTTCCCCCTTTCCATTTGTCATCCCTTAAGTGTTTGCCCCCCTCTCACAAGGGTAGGACCTAAGAGATTTCTTCCACAAGTTTTTATAATTTTTTCTGTTTATTTTTATTTTATTTTCCAGTTGTTTTTTTCTATTTCGCGTTTCCTTTCTTCTATTTTACCTCATCTATTCTTCACTACTCTTACTAGGGTCCCGACAACGGAACCAATGTTGGCAAGAGAAATTAGGACACAGTCCGAAGACCCGAGCCTATAATACTCTTACGTAATTTGTTTATACCCCAAAAGATACAGTGATAGAATGATAGATAATTGCGGTAGGAAACAACATAATGCGGTAAGATCTAATCACATAACATGCTAAACACATCAATAGACACTTAATCATTAGTATATAATCCTTATATCGCCTTATATATTCATATCCAATAACAAATACAAAAGGCAAGTCTAATTCTCTGCTCTGTATATTATACTCCTTACATCCGCTTACTTATGCTTACTCTCTTACATATCTTTATACAGTATGATGCTGTAGAGATGTGTCCTTTACAAAATATCCTTAACTCTATCAGCCAAGTCGGCCTTATGCTCCGCACTCCATTTGCGGAGAGTTGCGGTAGCTTTTACTCTATGCCCTGTTTCCTGCCAACAAGGAGAAAAGCCATGAGGGAAGCTTTCATGGTGGAGTCAGTAAAAAGGGTTTGGATTAGATGCCGGGATGCATGTCCATTGATATCTTTTAGGGATCTCAGTGCTGAATAAATTCATGCTTGGAAAAAGAGTTCCTTGGCAAACACTCAGGTATAAAAGGTAAGTTTATAATTACGGATTAAGATAGAAAGTTATTGAGTAATGTATATTGATTGGTCTAATTGAATGATAGAAATTAAAGACGGGACAAGACTTAAATAATGAAGGAATATTCTGCAGATCAATTTCATTGACATTACCAATTTGAACTTGAATAAAGTATAAACGCATATATTGAGATCAGAAAACATTATTGGAAATATTATTAAGGAATGAATGGTGAATGATGTAACACATCCTTAATCTGGCACTTTGTTGTGCAGTAATTACAAAAAATTGACACAAAGAAATGCCACCAGATGTGTGCGGCAAGGTTGGAGAGGAGTCAGACTGTCATGTTACTGCCATGTGTTATAGAGGTGATGAGAAGGTTCTTAACGGAACATCAAAAGCCACATGTTAGCGCTAAGAGTTATGCACTCTCTAAGTGTCCCAGATCCTGTCAGATCATCTACTTAGTGATTGACTTGATTGATTAATTCAACTGTGTCAGTCTTGAGTTATTGATTCAATCAAGTGAATTGATGTCGTGATAAGTCTTCAGTTGCATGTGTCAAGTGTCCAATTGACTATATGAGGTGTAATGGTAACTTCAAAATTGTGAGAGGCAATCATCAAGATTTGAATTCTATTTATGCATGTGTTCTAATGTAAAATACACACTCAACTGTTGGATGAATGAATAAAGTGAAGGTTGCTGGAATTTATTACAGCAATCATTTGTTTTGCAGGTTGAGTATTTTGAAGAGCTAAATGCAGTAGTTTTTTCTCTCCCCTTCCTCAACTATTCTCAATTTCTTCAAATTGGTCCTACTGCTTGCATAATGTTTTAGAGGTGCTACTGTGTCTATAAACTTTCAGCAATTTACAAATAAGACAGTCTGTGATTTATAAACAGCAGCATTCATAGACATTTAAGATATTTTTTAGAGATTGTATTTTATGTTTGCAGGCTTGTTTCCATGCAAGTTTAACAAAAAGAAATATATTCTATTTATAGTTCCTCTTCTATGATACACAGGGACATGTCCCCAACTCCACTGCATCCCCGGGACGAAGGGATGGCAGGCGACATCCCTTGGTTGTCCCTTGTCCTCTGGAAACTGGGGACGCATCTTAGAAACGCTAGTCCCTGGGAATTGGCATACCAGGGACGTCTGTGACATACCTCAACCATCCCGGGGAGAGTAAAACACCCTCACTTTTTTTAATGAAAAAATAAATTAAAAAATGGGCTTGGGGCCCCACAAACCCTCCCGCACTTCTTAAGAAACCTTTACTAAACCTTATGTCTAACCTACACCCTTTTGCATTGCCACGCACAATTGTCCCAATCAATTTTGCATTTGCAGCTGTGAAAAAAAAGAGGAAGGAAAGATCTGTCATTTTCAGTATTTGTGATCATTGAGTGTGTGATCATTCATTCCCAAGTAAGCCACAATCACCATAGCTGAAAATAGGTGCTGTTTTGTTATTTGTTTTTAATTTTTTCTTTTTAGTCCAAGATCTTAGGGATTATTTTTGCTTTTTTTACAGTTTGTTGTCACAATTGTTTTTACAAGTCAAGAGAAGCAGCAATAAGGAGAACGAGGTAGGGATGGAGAAGTGAATTTGAATGTAAATGCAGCATGTGTTGGGAGCTCTTCTAAGACTACAAGTGTTGCAGGAACCCCTTTTACATGTCCTTCAACCATTGTCAACAAATATGGAAAAGACCATTCAAACCCACTAAATCCTTGTTGTAGTATGTCACCATTTTGGACAGAGAAAAGTCTAAAAATTCATGGGAGAGTAGACATTGGTTGTATTATACATGTAAAATCGATTTCCATGGGAGTTACGGTAAGGTTGGGCACCATTTATTAAGCCTTTCTAGACATGGGGTTAAGGTTTGTGAAAAGATTACTTTAGAAAAGATGGCTAAAATGACTAGGCTTTTTTGGGGGGGAGAGAGGCAAAAGCTAGAGGTGCACCTCTACAATCTATGTTGGAGTATTCCAATGTGTCGTCTGTGGCTAGTAGGGATGTTATAAGGGAAGAGTATTCTAGTTGAGGGAAGAGAAAGGCCGCTAGTCATGGACGAAAAACAATTACAAAGTTGTTTAACATACAAGCACATGAGGAGGTTAATGATGTTGTAGCCAAATTCTTTTATTCCCATGCCATCCCATTTCATGTGGCACGCTCTCCATATTTCAAGGAAATGTTGAAAAAAAAAAAACACAATTGGATTCTCAGAGGCTGTTATGTCCCCTTCTCAAGCGTAAGTTTGATGAAGACTCTTAGCCTATTTTCTTAATTTTCCCTGAAGGGTAATGAGGTGGAAAAAGAGACAAGTTTTAATAATTTAACTTAAGTTGTAACTGTAATGTCCCCATTTTCCGAGTGATCACCTAGCAAAGTTGGCCAGCCTATTCCATTCCCGTAGGCTAAGCCGTAGGGCTAAGGGAATAACCTAATTGGCGAGATTTCATACTTGGCCAATTTTGTAGGGCAAATTGATCATAAGGGATGACTTTGTATATTTTTGTGGATTTATTGGAGAAGTCAAAGTAATTAAAATAATTTGCCCTAGTGGTGAGCAACCAAGGGAGAGAAAAGAAAAATGGTGGAAATGACTTTGGGAGTTTGAGGAAAATTAAGAAAAAATTAAGATAATTTCCCTTGGAGATGAATGACCTAATTTAAGGTCAAAAACATGATGTAAAAGATGCCTAAGTGGTTTGCCCCACTTGGAGAAGGGAAAGAAATATATGAAAAATAAAATATCTTGTCTGGGTCAGCCAAGGAAGAAGAAGAAAAATAAAATAAAATATTTTCATTGTGTTTTGGACGCCTACCATGAGGTTGTCCCTATGAGGGAAAAAAGTGAAATAAAATAACTAATAAGATTACAAGAGGTGGTCGGCCAACTTGAGGAGAGAAGAAGATTTGTGTATAAATACAAGGTCATTTGTCATTCATTTGATCATGATTCACATTCATATTTTCTCTCAAGTTTATCTCATTTGGCTGCAATATTGCTAGCCTTCATTCCAAGGACGAAAACCCTTAGGAATGTGGTGAGTTGGGCGAAACCCTAGCTCATCCTTGTGGAGGTTTCATCACGGAGACCTAATTGTGTTTCATTGGCAACATTTGGAGGAGGAGAACATCATTGCAAGATCGGATTTGGAGATCAGTTTTGGAGCAGCACCTTGGTAGCATTTTGTGTGCATTTGCATTAGGGTTTGCCCTAATTTCTAGCGCCACTTTTGGAGCAGATCTGAACGCCCACCTTTGAGGGCGAATTTGGCATATTTTGGAGCAGCAAACCCTAGGCGCACCTCATGGAGATTTCGCCCACCTAGCGTTGATCATTTGTCTTCCATTTTGCATCTATTTGGTATGTAAAAACATATTTTCTAAATCTGATTTATAGAGCAGAAATTCTGGGCATTGTTTGGATTATTTGTGCCCTAGAATCCATTGTAAAATCAGATCAGAACTTTCAGTTTGTAGCAGCAGGGTTTTATTCAGAAAATCAGACTTGGGTGTTGGTATTGGATGCCCTACATCGTGTATTTCATGGTGTAATTCATGCTTGTTATGAATGCCAACTTGTAGCATCATTTTACCATGATTATTTGTCATGTTTGGATATGTATATGTTCGCTGTGATCACATGTTTGTAATCAGAAAATAAAATCAAAATTTAGGGTTTTGAGCAGAAATCTAAAGTGCAGAAAATTAGGGCAGAATTCAGAATTTTAATTTCAGAATTTTAGGGCAAATCCCACTGGGGATATTACAGTAACTTAATATTATATTTTAAAAGGCAACTTTTGTTTTATTATTTAAAAAAATGTTTTTTTTTCAAAAGTGAGTCTAAACAGTGTCATTAGGAATGTGGTCCAGAAGATGATGTGACTTTTTAGACACTTGGTGGCGGGAAAAGAGAAAAGAATTAATAATTAAATATATGTTCCCTCAAAAAGTTCTATATAAGGAGGGTTTGTGCACAACAACTTTTCCTACTTATTATTGATTTTATGCTTTGGAGAATAAACGTGAGTTCTTTCCTTTTTGCTTGAGGACAAAAACCCTTTGGCAAGATGGTTTCGGGAACGAAAATTCTCCTAGCCATCTAAGTAATTCTACCTTGGGATTACCTATGTGCTGAATTGTTGTGAGATTTTCCAGTTGGTTTGGATGTGCGAAATTTCAGTCTTTATGGAAATTTTGGTGTGGTAGTTGCTATTATTCTTTAACATGTATTTTGCTGTTATATTTTCCAGTCGTAGCACTTATTGGAGTTGAAGGGCCCTAATATTTCTAATTCCTAGTCGTACGATATTTTATGGTTAATCAAATAATGAAAGCTGTCGTACAACAGTAGGAAAGGATTTGCAACTTTTCTAAATAAGTTGTGCTGCTGGAAAAAGACAAGGTTTTTTTAAGGTTGTCATGCACTTTTAGGACTCTCAAAAGGGGTCATACAAGACAAGAAAGGAGTCGTACCATATCACAACTCTGTTGTACCTTTTCGGAGTTATGTTATATGAAGATTGTAATGTTTGGCTGCCCAACTTTTTAAAAAAGGTAAAATACTTGGTTTTTTCTGCCAAGTCACTTGTCTTGGAGAGCCATACAGTTTTTGGAGCCTTCATTATTACCTTCTGAAGAAGGCATGAGGTTTTAAAAAGGGGTCGTTCCATTTGGAAGGGTTTTTGGAGTGTCATACCACCTTAGGAAGTGTCATACAACCCTGGGCAAGCAGAATTTCAATGCTACAGTTCTATATCAGTAGTTTGGGCAGAGTTCAAAATCGGTTCAGTTTGGAGAAGCATTCAATTTTCAGTCTCAGCTCCGAAAATCAGCATTTATAATAAAGTTCAGCCTATTCTGGGTTGACCCATATCATATGGGGTTGACTATATTTTATTATGTTGATTATTTCTATACTAATCTTTGCTGCAGCAATGTTATTTTAATGATTTGAAATAATTTCTATTAGTGTGACTGTTGGTGTTTTCAGAAATAATTTATCAGTAGTTCATGCTTCATGCTTATTGTAAATCTAGATGTTTAACCTCCAGAGAGTGCATTGCATTTCATATTGTAAGGGTCTTGGATGGTTTACCGCCAGATCCCTTTGCATGCATATTATTTCAAGTCCATTTTTGGCATTGATCGGATCCGCTTGTTATCGGCCAATTTGGTTTGATCGGACCTACGTGTAATCTGCCAGTGGCTTGTGCATACATGCATACCTATCCACCAAGGAGGTATTCCTCTGGTCGGCTATGCCACCTGTATGCTCTGGTCAGATATGCCGCCTATTAACCTTTCCAACATTGTAATCATTTAGTTGGTGTTTCCGAACACTGTATGCTCTCACCTTGACTGCATTGGGATCTGGGTGATCAGAAAGTGTGAAGGCTTACATTTACATCATTCATATATTGTGAAATTTTCAAAAAAATTAGTTGGGATATTACATATGCCCACCTAGAGAACATTAATTGTGTCCCTTCCTCCTTGACAAAAAATATTCAAAGGTGAAATAGTTGATGTAAAACATGAGACAAATATGGATAAGGATAGGTTGCTCCATTGTCATGAATGGGCATACTACTATTCAACATCAACAATTCATTACTATTATTGTTACATGTTCAACTAACTCATATTTGCTTAGAGCTAATGATTGCTCCAAGAAATGTAAGGACACAAAGTTCGATTTTCATTTTTATGAGAGGCCATAGAAAAGGTTGGGCCTTGTGCAGATTGTGACTAATTCAACTCATGTTTGTAAGTTAACTGGTTTGATGGTGGAGAGCACTTAAACACATATTTTTGGACCCCCTGTTTTGATCATGCGTTGAACAATTATTTGAAAGACATTGGGAAGATAGCTTTGGTGAAGATAGTTGCGGCTGAAGCTAGAGACATACAAATGTTCGTATGCAACCACCACACATCACTTGCACTCTTCAAGGTATTTTCGAAAAAGGAATTCCTCAAACCAATGGAGACTAGATATGCTAGATATTTCATTTTATTTTAAAGGTTCTTGGAGGTGCAGAAGGCTCTACAATCCATGGTGGTTTGTGGAGAGTAGAAAAAGTGGGCTAAGGCAAAGTCAAAAGAAGGGAATAAGGTGAAACAAAAGGTATTTGACAATGCTTGGTGGTCCACTATGAGATGAGAAATTTAGAACATTTATATTACCTTTAATTTATTATTTTGAAATACATTAGCATTCACTATTAAATTTTAATTTTTTTAAAAAAATTATTTGTTTTTAAATGTTGCTTGCAAATACATTTGCTCTATCATATCCCTTGTTGTGGGAGTAATCAGGCATGATGATACTAACTCTCTTGGCCTTGGAGAGGGTTATGAGACATTTTACAGCAAGTTTGACCAAATGAAACAAACATTTCATAGCAAGGAGCCTCAATTGGAATTCTATGAGGAGCATATCAGGCTTATTGTGACAAGGTGGAACAAAATGAACAACCCGCTGCATATGGTTATCTATGCTCTTAACCCAAGTGGATGCCCCTAGGGTTGGAAAAGTCCCTCATTTTGATGACGATGAGGTAAACAGGAGGCTTATAAAGGCCCTTGGGAAGATGTATGGCACTAAGGCTGCATCTAGACATTAGGAGCAATAGATTGCATTTGTCAATCTTTAAGGTCTGGCATTCAACAAACCAAAGTATAGGTTTGATAGAGCTGCTTTGCTCAAAACGACCCTATTAGATGGTAGACATGGCATCGAAAGGATACAGTGGAGCTAATGCAGATTGCCATTCACCTACTCTCACAAGTAGCTAGTTCCTCTGCTCCAAAGAGGAATTGGTCCCACCTACAGCTTCGTCCAGTCAATCAAAAAGAATAAACTTACCTCTAGACAAGTGGAGCTATTAATTGCAATTCATAGTGCCTTGCAACTTCAAGATCAACAAACTCCAACCACATGTTGGGATGTTGATCTTGAACATGCTAGACAAATTAAAGAGGAAGTGCAACAAGGATAGTTAGGGTCTCATTCGATGAATACCAACTTGATATAGAGAGTGACCTAGCATCAGAGGCTGATTTTGATATTGATAAACAAGATGAGGCATAGTTGTACAATATTTTTACATCTATAATCTTCCAGCTATACCAATTGTTGGACATTTTGTCATTTTGTAGCTTTGGGACCATTTTTCGTAATAAAAGATGAACTTTTACTTTTTTATTGCTGCCATACTTGAATCAATGAACATTGAACATTGAATATCAAACTTGATGCATTATAATGTCTAAACTTGAATTTTGATGTCCTCTATAGCTAAACTTGTAAAATTTAGAATTTCCATATATATATATATATATACCCCAAAAATGGTCTCCTGGACAACTATCCCCAAAACATGTGTGTTTGTGTGTCCCCAAAAAATGGTCTCCTAGACTACCATCACCAAAACGCGTCCTATTGTCCCTGTCCCAAAAAAGTCGTGGAACATAGCTCCTCTTAAATATATTTTCTAATAAGAAGAATTGCAACAAAAGGATATAGACAGCATAGTGAAAAGATCTTTTCATCTTGGAAGCCACGGGCTCTAGTAACATTTAATACGGCATGAGCCCAAATTTATGTTATATTGTTATAATAAAAATATGTCAATATGTTGTTGATAAAAGGATGAGACAACATATATGCATGCACCAGGTGGGTGTAGATGCACATGAAAGACTGTGTAGTGATAAGTCAGGACACTGAAATCATATCACTAAATAAATGCATAAATAAATATGTTTAGGGTAACATAATAGTTTCTCGACAAAATAACTAACAAGTTAGATGCTATAACTTGAGCAATTCATCTCCAATTAAATATTCAATATTAGTAATCTATGTTTAGCAGAAATAATGGGGCTTCTTAAAATTAATATCATTTGTCTTTTGCTCTTCTTACATCATGACAATTCGTAGAGGGAAAAAGAAATGTAATTGTACAAGCAAATGTTATGTAAGTCATCCTTGGAAATAGTTTGAAAGAAATTTGACAGCTTGATTTGTAAAAATTCAAACCTTTCATAGACCAAATCTTGACCGTATTGTCCATGCCACAACTTGCAATACGATACATATCTGAGGGATGAAAATCCTAATGAATAAATGGGATATAGATTATTAGAAACACACATCCTCGTAAAACACATTAGACATTACAAATTAAAGTTTGAGTCACCACCTTCTAATAAGAAAGAGGCACAAGTCACAATAATAGAATTTTATACCAGTTGTTAACACTTACTACACTTAGAACTTCATTGCGATGTCCCCCAGCTCCAGCAAATATCAAAATGCATATACCAGTTTGCACATTCCATAGACGTACAGATTCATCCTAGCAAAATATTCAAGTTCTTAGCTTTTCTAAATGCAAATTTCCCAAGAAGATTAAACCATGATCAAAATCTTAGAATTTTACAATAAGTCGGGATTGCTTCCTTACTTTGCTAGCAGATGCAATAAGAGAAGGTTTAAGTAATTGTGTCCTAATTTCATTCACGGAATCTCCATGCCCAACAAAACTCTGAAAGTGCAATCCACTTGCCAAGGCGTATCGGTCAGGAGCATGATTCAAAGTTCAAACAATCAAGCAAAAGTTGCAGCAGACCAAAATTTATCTCAGGAGGAGTCCATACCTTGTCAATCTTTTCATTTGCAGCATCAATAACTCGAATTATCCCATTGCTACCACCTGCAACTAATAATGGCGAACCATTCACATTGCAAGCCCAACTTATAGTGTAAAATGACTCTTCCTTCTGTTTGCATGGAAACAGCAGCACGGGAGTAAACAAACCTTTATTGAAAAGGCCTAATAATTTTTTATATGGTTAACCTACATCCCCATCTTCAATGCAAATTAACATTACAAGAAGAAAATATGATGTCAAAGGACAGTTCATACATCCTCATCAACATAGGCCTCCAAAACTGCAATGGCCCCTCCGTCAAGACATTTATAAACAGTAACCTGAAAAAGAAACCCCAGACTTCAGTACAAAGCAAGGAACATTATTGCACAATAAAGCTATATTTGTTGAGCAATTTACCCTATAGATACTAAAGCAAAATCAAAAGATGATTGTGACATGCACAATTGGTAACAGAGAAAACAAGTGCGTACAAATATTTTAAATATTCCTCAGAAGTTTGTTATTAGGCACAAATACTTTAAACATATTCTTATAAAATTTGTTATTAACTTGAAACATAAAAATAGTCCACCAAGACAATTTTCAAAATAATATTAATATGCCAAAGAAAAGGGGACCTTAAGCTCTCAATATATTTCACCTTTATTTGAAAAAATATCATTTGTCACGCTTGTTGATCACCTTGTTAGGCATTGAATTCTTGGAGACACATTTAGTGGAGTAAACATTATAAAAGTTACTTCTCAAAAAGGGTGCTTGCCTCCTGGATCTTGTTGGTCACCTTGTACTCTTTCTTCTCCTTTGAAGATGTTAACTTTTCAATCACGGGATTTTTCCAAAAGCCATCCTCTACATTTCAAACCAAATTTTACAACCTCAAAAAAAAAGTTATTTCGTGAGACTAATTGTTTAATTATTGTTTGAATCCCTCCTTTCCCTACTCATAGGATTTTAAAATTTGCATTTATAGTCCATACAATATATTGCATATCTTTAGGCATAGGCATACAACATTCAACACAGTTCTAGAACAGAGGTTTAGCATGCACCCACTTTTTTAAAAATTTATAGGAAAATATAGGGTTTCTAAGCTTCTACCATTGTGTTTGTTGATTCTGATGCATTGGATTACAATAGAGCCCCACAAGGAGGCAAGAGGGGCCCCCTCACCTCTCTTTAATACAATTCGTATAATGCTTGGATGAGATCTAGAAAAATATTCTTGACAAGAGATGGCAATGCTCCAACAAGCAATTAATTTTTCTCACCCGTCTAAAATAGACGCCCCTTAGAAAATTAATGACTACCTTTAAGCAGAGATCTTCCAAGCCTGGCCTGATCATCAATCCTAAGCTGTGATGGGCAGTATTATAGACTTTCCTAACTATGCCTTAATCTAAAAGTTTATGGGGCTGACAATGCCTCTTTGTTCCACCTATTTGTTACATGAAAGACTGGAACGAACATGTTTAACCACCAAAAGGAGACCTCCAAACATGTTGTTTATTTCATTGCAATGTTTTCCCACATGGCTGATAAAACGAGGGCAATCGAAAGAGGATCTTATTTCTACAATCAAGTTATTCTTTTTATGAAGCCATCTTGGTTTTCATGGTAAGGAAGAAGCACCTTCTAAATTCCAATATGCACACTTTTTTAAAGCTATCATAGGAAGTTTACCATGAGCATGTCATGCCATCCATTAACAGAATTCCAAAGAGTTATCTTGGCACCTCTAGTTTGACTAGAGAAAGAAAGTTGATTACATATGTCTCTATTTGTGTAAAACCAGATTTAATCCTCCCCAAATCCCTCCGCACCCCCTCCCCATACCCAGATGACAGCAAAACAAGGAATTGAGCTACATGCTAAAACACTAGAAGTCTTGAAGCAGAAAGTTGGCAATCAGCCAAAAGAGGTCAAGAACTGAGAAAGGAAATCAAAGAATAGGTTGTCAAGTTAAAGAAGCATACACAAGTCCTGACTAATGAAGGTACAATCCATGCAGACCTTAGCAACACCAGAAAAAAATTGGTAGCAAATATTTAAGCAGACCCATGTAAGTTCTATTAACAGCCCCATGTCAAAATTATTTGAAAGGACCTCTGAACAGCATTAACTTTTGGCTAAATATCTACAGGAATTTTTGTCAAAAATTAGCACCACGCTTGATCTACAAAAAGGCTTCTCGAGTGAGGCAAGAGAGTGCAGCCAATTCTATTCAGCATGCAATCAGCAGCAATATACATCACTTCAAGGCAATCAATGGTCAAGTTTACTCCGCCAATGGATTGTCAAGTAAAAATGAGATATTCAACATCTCTGCCATTTTAAGACACAAAATCCAAGCATGCATCCAAGCTAAAAGTGAATTAGAACAGACTAAAGATGGGCATAATTCTTAATTCTCTTGTAAATGAAATCAAAATATTGCAGTACAAAGGTTTTCTGTTATGTCCCCTTTTGGCGCATAGCCGATTTGTGCACATTTAGCCAATTTCCAAGTCTTCCGGAGGCTAATTGGTTAGTTGGGGAGAACTCCAACGTTCTTGGAGAAGCTTTGATCAGTCTTGTGGAGCAATTGTTCTTGGTAGTGAGCTCAGTTGGTCTTGAAGACCTTCAAGGCACTTTCAGAAGAGATTTCCAGCCTTCGGTGTGTTCTCCAAACTTCTTGGAGAGAGCGTCTATTTTTTATAAGTTTGCTTAATTATTTCACTAAGGTTGCTTAATTTTATGAAATAATTTTAAAAGCAACTTAGTGTAATAGCCCGTTGGAAAGGTAATTAAATGTTTTAAATGATGCACACTTGGAAAGGAACATTTGCACATGAAATAATATTATTATCTCAAAAAGATCTTTGTGAGGGAAATAAAGTGAATTATTATATTTTAAAATTGTATATTTCCCTTTAGAAAAGTTATAAAAGGAGGTTGAGGGCTCATTGTTGAGGATTATTGATGAACTGATATTGTTATGCTACTGGAATGAACCTGAGTTCTTCCAATCCTTCTTGAGGACAAAAACCTTCTTGGAGAGACTAGCTTCGGTGGTGAAAGATCCTCCGTAGCTAAACTTGGTGATTTCATTTCAAGAATCACAATGGCGCTGAAAAGGAGTATGATATTTTATGATTTGGATGTTAGGGTTTTGGTGTGAAGTTATTGTTCATTTTGGTTTGGTTTTGGTTTGAAGTTACTGATATTTCTGTTTGGAGTTTGTGAAGAGTTTGTTCTTGTTGGGCGTCCTCATGTTATCCAGGGATGTCGTACAGTTTGAAGACAATGAATGATGAAATCTAATGCAAATGTAAGAATGATACAAAGGAACACTTACTAGTTGTTGGCCACCATTATTCCTGCAAACTTTAGAGGATTTTTAAGAAGTTTAGTAGATTAAAATGAATATCTTTTGCTGGTTGCACTGCTACAGGAGGGGTCATACTTGCTGATGGAGGGCGTAGGGTTATTTCAATTGGAAAGCCTCACATTTCTGTGATACCTTTCTTTGTTTGGTGGCGCCTTGGGTAGTATTTGTTGTTTGTGGTGTTTGGGAGTGATCTTCTTGATGTTTAGGAGTTGTGATGTAATTTTGGGGACTGTTGCTAGGGTTTTTAGTGCTGCAACAGTATATCAGACCTGCAACAACAGTGATTTCAGTGGATTTCAGTTTCAATCAGACTTTCGGTTCAGCTTGGAATGGTATATCATACAGTGCTTTCAATTTAGATGTTATTTCATGCTTTCAATCATATTATCTGGTGGTTTCAGTGAGTTATCCTTGTGTTGCAATAGCGCTTTCAGTAGATAACAGAAATAAAGTTGATATTGCAACTTCTCCAATCATTGTATTTACATTTTAAGTTGCAATTTTTATGTGTTTGTAACCCTGGAAGGTAGTACCGCCGGTGGATGTTAACGCATGCTTCATTTTGTAAGATTGGATGGTTTACTGCCAATCCTTATAGCATTTCATAACTAGCCAAGTCTGGTATTAACGACCATTTTGGTTTGAATCGAGACTTGCACCATGCCAATACCTTGCATACTCATTTTGTCTATCATGCACTCTGTTGAAGAAGCATAGAAGTGGTTGGCTACGCCGCCTAGTGCATGCTTGTGTTGCACATTACACACTTCGCTGAATAAGCGAGGCATGTGGTTGTCGTGGACACCTGGTGTGTACGTAAACATTTGCATTGCATTCAATTCCATAGCAGATGAATAGAAGTGTGATTCGAACACCGTATGCTCTCACCTTGCCCACCTCGGGATCTTGGTGATCAAAAAGTGTTTCGAAGACTGCCTATGCTTTGGATTTCAGCTGACATTATTTTGAAAAAAAAAACTAGGGTGGCCATTACATTTTCTCATCCTTTTGACAAGTATGGGAGTTTCCCCATCCCAATTACAAATACTTGTGACATCTATTTGTTGAGATTCAATTATACCGCCTCTGCAAAAAAAAAAAATTGTTCACTTTGTTCACCTCATCACAGATTTGGTTGATCCATCTCTGGAGAGTACTCTTCTTTCATTCATGGATTCTTTATTTCTTCTGTTCACTTTAAATTTTCTAGCCAAAGCAACGCCAATGGAGGCAGCAGGCATCATGATGTAAAGATAAGATAGTTTTGGTTTGTTTTCATAATTTAAACGATTATGTTCTATTTTTTAGCATTTTCATCAAATCCTTTTTTAAGTTTACAAATCATATGAATAGCTCAAATCTGAGAAATAATGAGCTACTAATGTCGTGTCTTGATTTAGTTAGGTTCAATGTATGTATTAATTTCACTGAGAAATGAAGAGCTACTACTGTCATGTCTTGATTTAGTTAGGCTCAATGTATGTAGATCAATTTCCGATCTCAGGGTGCAAAAACTTGTTTCCCTGAAGATGAAAGAGGTTAGCTAACTTGAAATATCAGATTGGAAACAAAAAATGCAATTATCCAGAAGTACTGTGAGAAAATTTCAGATCCCTGTTTTGTGTTTCTTTTCCTACAACAATTTTTATATTTCAATAAAGGAAGCCACTTCTAGGCCAGATTTATACAAATCAATAATATCTTCCTCAAGTGGAAGATTTTTGTCTCCTAAACCTTATTTCCCACAAGCCCAATTATATCTTGGGTGAACCATTACAAGAGTCATAGTTGCAAAACTTGCCGAGTGGTCGGCTACTCACGAGTTTTTTTAAAAAACAAGTACTCTCTGTGAAAACTCACAGGACTTGCTGTGCCGAGTTTCTAGTGAGTTTTTCTGGGAAAATTGCCAAGTACTCACTGAAAAGTCAGCGAGTCTGACAAGGAGATTTGCGGAATGCAGGAATGACACAACGACACAATTTTGACGTGATTTTGACACTGAAAAAACACACATTTTTTCCCTTTTTAACCTCCCATGCCATAGGTAAACATCACACAGCAATTGTGCATCCTTGAGAGCAACTTAACAAGATTTTTAGTAGATTTGAAGAGCAGATTTGAGGAATTTCAGTTTCCAGGTTAGTAATTTTTATTTTTCTTTTCTTTTCTTTCAAGCATGTAAGTCACTTATAGCATGTTAATAATAGATTTGTAAACATTTTATAATTTTACTTGCAATGAAACCGATTTTTGAAGATTTTATTGCTGATTTATACTAGTTTTTTGAATGAAAATGCTGTTTTTTTCTCTTTAAACAAAGGATTTTACACCTTTGAGTCAAAAAAATAGTTTTTCTTGGATAAATTAATTAATGACATGTCACATTGATATTCAATTACCCTATCATTTTTATTTGATTTTTCATATTCAAATCGCTGTGTTTTTTTTAATGTATTTTTTGGTATTTAAACATGTTGTAGGTTAGATACAATGGCATCAAGCTCAGCATCAATTACTGAAAATCATCCCGCTAGAAGCAAAGACCCTGCTTGGAAATGTCGTAATAGGACCGGTAGTGGGGAGTACGATTTGCACCTTACGCATGAAGAAGCTTAAAGGAGGCATCATTTGCCTCAAATACCATATTGCAAATATTCCTAATCGCAACACCAAGGCATGTCCAAAATCTAAAGAAGAGGAAAAAGGAGAGATGCAAGCACTCCTTCCATTGTTGGATGAAAAGGAACTGGAAAGGGCAAAGACACAAGAAGCCATAGCAGCAGCCATTAATCCTAACATGCAAGTAGAAATGAAAGAAGATATGGCAGGCATTATGGGCTCTAGTTGTGGTCCACGCAAACAGAGCACATCCACCTCATCCAGTTCGAGCAAAGTGCAAACATAAGGCTTTTTTGTACCTAGAAACATACCTGGAGCACAACCTCCGTTGCAAGGTACAACGTGGAACAAGGAGATGCATCAGGAAGCAATTAAGGCGTGTGCAAGTTTTTGGTTTTACAACCTTCCCTTCAATGTGGCAAAGAACCTGTACTGAGAGAATTTGGTGACAACATTGATAGTTGTAGGGAAAAGGTACAAGGCGCCCTCTCCAAAAGACTTAAGTGGGAAGTTGCTCCAAACTGTTGTTGAAGATGCGAAGTTAATTTCGGAAGAACAAAAGAGGCAGTGTCGAAAGTTTGGATGCACTATTCTTTCAGATAGTTGGGTGGATAGAAAGAACCGCACCCTAATCAATTTTTTGGCATCTTCAAATGGTGAGATGGTTTTCTTGAAGTCAATTGATGCCTCTAACAAAGTAAAAAAAATTTTAAAAAAACTTTGAGCCTAATGTTCGAGCAAGTTGTCTTAGAGGTGGGCATAGAGAATGTGGTGCAAATTATCACTAACAATGCAGTGGTGTATGTGGCAACTAAGAGATTGCTTCAGGAGAGGCATCCATCACTCTTTTGGACCCCTTGCACGGCACATTGCCTTGACCTTCTTTTGGAGGACATAGGCAAAATTGATTGGGTGAGACCAGTTGTAGAAGATGCAAGGAACATTACAAAATATATTTATAACCATCCTTGGGTTCTTAGCTTGATAAGAGAATGTAATATAAGACCCCAAAATTTTTTTGCAAATAAACAAACTATTACAGCAGGATTAAATCAATGATTGCATCCAACTAGAATCACCTCCACATTTTCTGATCACCAAGTTCCCAAGATGGGCGAGGTGAGAGCATACAGTGCTTTGGTTTACAAAACAATGCTTTGCAAACAAACTGAATACAATCATCTGCTTTTCAGCAGGCATCCACTTATGCAGTGGGGATACTCCACTTATTCAGTGGGTGATGAAAGAAAGAGAAATAATGTTCATTCCTCCACTCTGGCGGTAAACCATCCAAGGGTTACAATATGTATTTGCAAAATATAAATGATTACAATATAAAAATGGGCTGCAATATAGATCAGTAACCCCGATTTCTTCTCATGAGAATTGCTGCAACAAGTTAGCTCAGAGATAATACATAAATGCAGAATATAAGAACATATTGTTTGAACAAGAGAACCCCAGATTATATCACACATAAAGTGATTGAAAGAGCCTGATTGAGACCCCCCCTATATGCTGATATAAATTTGCTGCACGTCTGAAAATTGTAACAGCCATGGTGTAGTTCCTCAAACAGCCCAATATGTAGATCCTCCACTTCAAAACTCATAACAAGCCCTTCCCCTATCAATGGCGACTCCCATGCAAACAAAGGTTCACAAGTAATGAAGGTGTTTCCACTTCCAACAGCCCTCACACCCACTTCAGGGTCGTACGGCCAGAAATGAGGGTATGGACATCTAACAGTCCCAAAACTGTAGCAAACTCTTCTAATTATGTATGTATTGGGCGCCCCAAACATGTAATAAATCTCTTAAAACAAACTTGCAACAATAACTCACAATGAACCAGCCATTCATCAGCCCTTCAAAGGTACGGACTGGTAAAGACATAAAACCAGCATTAATGGCATTGGAACTGCATCAAACTCCAATAGTCATAAGCAATGATAGTGCCCAGTCATGAACATTAATCAATAGAAATTATAGAGGAAAGATTAACAAATAAAACTTCATTAACTCCCACGCCTTGACTGGGATGGACGGCCTGTAGATACGAAGTCTAGACAGCACCAAGAAACATGAAGATACACAGATATTAATGCCCTCTCATAGCAAAAATAATACAAACTTGATCAGTCCTCAGAAAACATTTCCCAAATAAATCGCCCATACACCTGGTGCGGCCTCTAGGGTGTACGCCTGCCAGCAAAATCACTGAATCACAGTAGATAATACTCAGAAATGGATATAATGATGGCGCCTAGGGTAAAAGAATATCATCCATCCAATTCTGAAACCAAACAAACAATAAATCTATCATATGCAAAGACATTCATAGCCACAGGTACAATCAGCAATGAATGAAGAGCAAGGAGATTATATAATCTTCACAATCTCCAACAAATATCATGAGAATAATCAATACACTCCATCCAAAATCACCAACAAAAACTCAAATGATCAACACCAAACAACATACTACAAACTCCATGAAAGCTCAATGGCAAACTCTGTGTGAGCTTGCTCCAAAATCCACCTTCAGCACAATGGTGATTCCTGTATGAAACCACGCCCAATCTGCAAGAGGGTTTTCGTCCTTAAGAGACTATGGAAGAACTCACAAGTTCAAACCATCTGCAAACAAAATCAATTCCAAGAGCATAACCCTTCAAATGAGCTCTCATCCTGTTTTTATAACTTTTTGAGAGGAATATTATATTAATTGTTTTTTTAACTCTTCATTTTTCTTCTCTCAAAAAAACCTTTTTTGAAATAATAAAAATATATTATGTGTGAGGCCCCCTTTTTAAGTGTCTATCATTTAGAACACTTAAAAACCTTTCCAATGAGCTATAACACTTAGGTACCTTTTAATTATTTTCACCCTTAGGAGACTTAAGTGAAAATAAAAATTAAATAGCTCATTAATCCATCCAACTTTGCGGGAAATCCCAAACTCAGGCGAACTGCAAAATAAATCATACCAACGTGCTACAGGAGGTTTCGAATAAAAAACGATGTCATCCGGGTGACTTACTATAAATAGACGACTCCTCCAAGAATCTTGGAGAGCTATCCGGAAGGTCGAACAAACTTTCGAAAGTTGCACATCCATCCGGAGACATCACTGAGCTCAAAGCCAAGGCTAAACATCACAAATAATTGAACCTGTGCTCTTAACAACAAACAAAGCTCCCTAACCAACCCAGATAGCCTACAGAAGCTCAAGGGAATAGGCCATTGATAACAAACTTGGCTAAATGCCAAATGGGGACATTACAGAGAACACACCAAGGGGAAAGTGCTTGAGTGACCGAACGTGACAAGGTTTGCAACTAACTTCCTAACGTTTCAAAACATTACTAGCTTGTTGACATTGTTGAAGCAGATGTTTGTGAGTCAAGCATGGCTAGACTCGCCATATTCAAAGAAGGTTGATGGAGAAAGGATTGCAAAAACAATTTTTGATAATGTCTTTGCAAAGGAGCTATAGAGATCATCAAGGTAACCTCAAACTTCAATTTAAATTTCAAATTGAATCCTTTATTTTTAAACTTTAAAAGTATTTACTTACATTGTAAATTTGTATCTTTAATTTGTTTGTACTTGTCGGTGTTAGAGCCCTTGGTGAGAGTTTTGTGCTTGGTGGATGGGGATCAAAACCCAATGGGGTACATTTATGAGGCCATGGATAAGGCCAAAGAGGTCATCCAAAACTATTACAGAGGGGATAGAGACAGATTTGATCCCATTTGTGATGCAGTCATGGACAAAGGATCCAATGAAGGATTGTCCAACCATGCAACCACAACACTCAATACAATAATGCAACAGAATTTCACCAAAACTTGAATGATTACAGTTTGCCGCAGTGGGTTCCTTACATGCCAAGCCCTAATTGTTCGATTACTAACTTCAAATTAAACTTCTTAGAACTTGCCACAATGGGCTTCCTACATGCTACGCCGCAGTCGTTTGATTACATAAAATAAAACTAGTCAAAACAAATCCATTACATCCCTACTCATCGCATTATAAATATCTTCTTTCGTGATTTCTAACTCCATCTCAAACTCTCAACCTCATATTCTCAATTCTCAAACTCCATTCTCTTGCTCTTAACCAATTCTCTCCTCAACATCTATATTCACCATATTCTCTCTTCTTCCTCTTTGATGCCCCTTCAATCCATCTCAAACCTTGTTTATATAGCAAACTCAAACCTCCAAGATGATCTGCATCAGCTACAAGGTGGCGCAAAGTTCTATGCCACATGAAATGTGTAGTCAGCCAATGTTAACAAACTTCTAAATCCATACAATGACAACGGTGGAGATTCTTCATGCAGTGCACAACATACATCCTCAAGGGTCCAATAAACCTTCTCATATACTCCTTTGTTGGTGCAAACTCCAAATAATTCGGCGCAAGTGAAAAAAGTTACAACTATGCAAAACTGTCAACCCGGTATACACTCACAAATCAAGTAACACTCTTCCTTTCAATCCAATTCGCCTCAAAAGCGGAACAAACATCCATTTATCACTTTACATGTTCTCAAAACCGCAAGGCCAGATTTCAAACTACAGTGAAATGCTATGGCTTCCTCTACAATTGTCTAACAACCAAAAAACAGCAAACAAACAAACAAACCGAAACAAATCAAAAGCAACTATTTTTGGATGATGCACGATTGCCTCGACACCCAGCGATGCTCCTACATCAGACACCCGAGGATGATTAAAAAATGAGTCCCTCATTTTTCAGGAGAGTCTGCCCCTGCCTAACAACTCCAACCTTTAACCTTGTCGACTTGTTCTCTCCAACTTTTCAAGTATGCCTCCAACGACCCATCCTATGTGTTCTCTTCCTCCACATTATTCGCCATCTCATCAACCTTCCTCTTTTGGGGTTGTGGTACTCTATTCCACCAATCATCTTCTGCACTACATCCTCTTGACCTATTTTCATTTGCAATCCTCTTGCCCTTTCTATCTTCATCAACCACTCTGTCACATTTGTCATCCACCTTCTTGGTTGCCAACCCTTTTGTTATGCCCTTCATTGCCACATGTTCCTCAATATAGCTCCTCATCCTTTGCCTCATTTGTCATGTCCTCTAGATGGCCTCCCTTTGGTGACCTCTGCTCCAACATTCCATCTTTAACGGTATCTCCTTTGTAATTGCAGTACAGTTTGACAAGCTTGCGGTGCCACACATCCTTGGAATCAATGCATAATGCTCATCCTTAACGCAAACCCGAACAATATTACCAAACTACTCATTAGTTTCATTCAATGGCATCAACCGATGTTTCTTGCCATCCTTCCAAATCGTATCTGTTAGCTCTCCAACCATACACAACATTTCTATCAAACTGCCAAGGTCTTCCCAACAACAAATGACACACATCCATTGGTGCAATGTCGCACGACATCTCATCATAGTACGTTCCCATCTTGAACCTCACCAAACATCGTTCCTCCACCTATATTTTATCCCCCTGCTATAACCAGCCAATCTTATATGGGTGCGGATGCTTCAATCTTCTTAGTCCCAGCTTGTCAACCATTTCCTTAAATACAAAATTGTTTGTACTACCGCCATCTGCCAAAGCATTGCAACACTTACCTCCCACCTTGCATCTTGTTCTAAACAGACTCTTTCTTTGTGTCGACTCTCTCCCACTATCGCATCTCAATGCTCTCCTCAAGACAAGTGATTCTCCATGTTCTAGGTCACTTTCCAAGCTAGGTGACCTCTCATTCAAGAATGCAATCCTTGTGCTACCTTCTCCCCTCTTTCCTTGGCACTCAAACACTCTATGCCCTTCTTCCCCGCACTTAAAGCATATTCCTCTAAAAGATCTTCTCTCATATCCTCCTTTACCCTATTGAGAATCCCTACATTACGTGTCATTATATCCTCTTCTACCCTACTGAGGTTCTTTGCAATATGCATTGTTGCCTTCATTGTCCTTGCGGTAGCTCCTACCAACATCTTTGCCTCTATAGTGGGTACTGTTATCATCTCTTCACTCGTTGCAATAAGATTCACTATCTTCTCCATCTCTACGATGGGTGTTTCGACTTCTTACTTCATTGCAATACGAGCTACCTCTCCCTTGACCCCTTGGGTAGCACCTCGCTCTACTGTCGCATCTCTCTTCCTTCTCTTTTGTTGG
The DNA here is from genome assembly GCA_027924645.1 of Cunninghamia lanceolata. Taxonomy (NCBI): domain Eukaryota; kingdom Viridiplantae; phylum Streptophyta; class Pinopsida; order Cupressales; family Cupressaceae; genus Cunninghamia; species Cunninghamia lanceolata. Next base: position 5,019,225 of record BSBN01000918.1, on the reverse strand, counting down.
TTCTGCCTCTCTTCCAGCCTCCAATTCAATTTCCTCTCTACAATGAGTGCCAATTGATAGGCCTCTTCTGCTATCTGGATATTCCACATACCCAACTCCTCTTGGATGGATTCCCTCAATCTGTTGATGTATTTCGCCACTTTCTCAGCTCCTTCCTCATGATGTCTAGACCGAATTGTCAACCTGTAGTACTCTTCAATGTATTCCTTCACAGACATGTTTCTTTGCCACAAATTGTGCAATTCCTTCAACAACTCCAACTAATAATTTGCCGAAATGAACTTGGACTTCAATTTCTCTACCATTTGGTCCCACTTTCGGATGCTTGTCTTACCCTTTCTATTCCTCTCCAACTGAACCTCCTTCCACCAAATGGCAACATGGGCTTTCAATTTAGTCTTAGCAAATTTCACTCTGTCTAGATCAGCAATATCCTCATACTCAAAGTGCTCCTCTAAATCAGTTATCCAATATATCAACTCAAGATTCAAATTACCAAAATAATTAGGAATGTCCACTCTAGTCCTCTTGCCAATTCCTGATATGGCCCTCAACATCCTTTCTTCCTTGTCTCCTTCGCTTTCATTCTCAACAAAATTTACCTCCTGCTATTCATCACTCTCCTCGGCCCTAGGGTTAGGGTTCCTTCTACGGTCTTGCTCAAATGCATCCATTTGGTTCTGCATTGGTTTTAGCATCTCATACATCTCTTCCATTCTTCCAACAACATTGACAATAGCTTGCCCTCTCTTTGGCGACATCTTGGATCTAATGCAAACTACCTTGGATCAGTAGTTTCTCCACAATCACCCTGCAAACTGCCTCACAACCGACGCTCTACTTACAAGCTTCTTATGGGCTGCCTCAAATTTCGACAATCTACTCACAAACCCTTGTGACTGCCTCACACTCATGTCCACAAGACTTTTGCAAGTTGCCTCAGTCCAATTCCTTCTTCACTCTTTCCAACCCTCAAGATCCTAAACCTTCACTCTGATACCACTTGATGCAATCATGGATGGAGGATCCAATGAAGGATTGTCCAACCATGCAACCAAAACACTCAATACAATAACACAACAAAATTTCACCAAAACAGCAACACAACCATATTGATTTCACAAACTTGAATGATTACAATTTGTTGTTGTGGACTCCTTACATGCCAGACCATAGTCGTTTGATTACTAACTTGAAATTAAACTGCTCAAAACTTACCACAATGGGCTTCCTACATGCTAGGTTGCGGTCGTTTGATTACATAAAATAAAACTACTCAAAACAAACCCATTACATTCCTACATGTCGAATTACCAATATCTTCTTTCTCAATTTTTAACTGCATCTCAGACTCTCAACCTCATACTCACTCTCAATTCTCAAACTCCACTCCCTTGCTCTTAACCAATTCTTTCCTCAACATCTTTATTCGCCATATTCTCTCTTCTTCCTCTTCGATGCCCCTTCAATCCATCTCAAACCTTGTTTATATAGCAAAACCAAACCTCCAAGATGATCCACATGAAACTTATAGATCCATACGGTGACAATAGTGGAGATTCTCCATGCAGGGTCGTCGGCCGGTGACAAACTTATGATCCATACAGTGACAATAGTGGAGATTCTCCATGCAGTGCACAACATACATCCTCAAGGGTTCAATAAACCTTCTCATATACTCCTTTGTTGGCGCAAACTCCAAATAATTTGACACGAGTGGAAAAAGTTACAACTTACAACTATGCAAAACTGTCAACCCAGTATATGTTCACAAATCAAGTAACACTCTTCCATCAATCTGATTCTCTTCAAAGGTGGAATAGACATCCATTTATCACTTTACAACATGTTCTCAAAATCGCAAAGTCAAATTTCAAACTGCAGTGAAATGCGGTGGCTTCCTATGCAATCGTCTCACAACCAAAAACCAGCAAACAAACAAATGAACTAAAACAAATCAAAAGCAACTATTTTGGATGATGCAAGATTGCCTCAACACCCAGGAATGCTCTTGCATCAATTTGGGAGATCATTGATTGGAGGTGGAACAATCAACTCCACCAACCCATTCGTGCAACAAGGTACTACCTCAACCCCAAGTTTTCCTTCTCCGATAGCTTTACCAATCCTACTGGTGAGGTCATGTAGGGCCTCTCAACATACATTGAGAGGATGACACCCAAGGTTGAGGTGAGGGACCTCATTATTTCAAAGCTGCAAAATTACAAGCAAGCTAGGGGAAAGTTCTTTTCTTCGACACTAACTATTTGAGGGAGATCTATCCAGACACTAGGTAAAAAAAAATGGAGTCTTTACTTATATCTTACAAGTTACAAGTTAGAAATTACAATTATTAATAAAATATTGCTTCAATACAAACTTTTGAACATTTTATTTGTAGGTTCTTGGTGGGAAGATTCGGGTGGAAATACCTCAAAGCTTCAAAAGTTAGCCCTCTGAATTTTGTCTCAACCTTGTAGCTCTTTTGGCTTTGAGCACAACTGAGGTTTGTTTGATGCCATTCACATGAAGAAGTCCAATAAGTTGACTCAACGACGCCTCAATGACCTAGTTTTGTGCAATACAACCTCTAGCTTCACACAAAAAAGGTGGACCAACCAGAGGGGATTATTGATTTGGATGACATTGATCCCTATAGTGATTGGGTCATGCAGGATGAGGAGCCTTCCTTGTTTACAGAGGAAGAAATTGTTGATTTCGAGAGGCGGGCTATGGAGGATGTGGCTGCAGCAACAGCAAGAGAGATTGGATTGGATGATATCAATGTGGCAAAGGAATCATTACCATCTAGTAGCAGGGTGGAGCCACAAGTGCACCTTCTAAGCCGAGTGAGGAGTCGCAGCTGAGTGCGAGGACTAGACCCTCTCCCCAATTTTTCACTACAACAGGGAAGAGGAAATTGTAAAATGTTATAATTTGTAAGTTGCTTAGATATGCAATTTACGATGACGATTTTCAAAGATGATCATCATAAATTCATAATAGTTATGGGCTAGCTATTGTATCCGCATGATGATGTGATTTTGTACTCTATGTATTCAAATCTAATAGAAAACAATTCCCCAACATTTTATAGACTTATTGGATACATTTTTTAATTGAATTTTGCATAAAATTTGTATTTTTTAAGAAATTTAAGCAATTTTTAAATTATTCAAGTTGTTGAGCTTTTGCCAAGTCAAAAATTTTGGGTCTGTCGAGTCCGAATCGAGTTTGAGTATGTGAACTATGATAGGAGTAATACACCTCAATTGACAAAACAATTAAAGTAATAGTACTGATAGAGATGAAGGCAATGGCATAACGGGGGTGCTTTCCCTCCAGGGTCAGGTTGATATGGATGTACTCCTTCCTCTTCTTCAGCATTGTAAAGGACCCTATAACATGCTCTATGCCAAAACTCCTAAACATTTTGAACCAGAATTTGGCGCCTCCAATAAAAATTGCTTCACGGGTTCAAGACCTTTATACAATTGTTTCAACACTATTCAAATCCTACCTATTCCTGTTAGAACAGATGCAGCATTTACATCTATAAACTATATTATAAGCTTCTTACCCTAGAAGCTAGAAACAAACAATGTTTAATTTTGCATTTAGCAATAGTTACTAGGTTCAAAAAATTCAATTCATTCGGGAGGCAAAAAAAATTGAAAATCCAAAATTTTCAAATAAATCCATCAAATTTCTGTAGTTATTGAAAATTCTGGACCAAATCAGACAATCCAGCCGGTCCAAAAACTCAGAATCTGGCCAGATTTGATAACTATGCATGTATCTATACCAGAAAGCTGAAACTATAAACTATTGAGTGGTAAACCGTAAAATAGTATGCTTAACAAAGTCAAGCATGCCTTTAACGTCTAGAAGAAAATGTTTTTAGTTATAATTGAAATATTAACCAAGGGGATCCCATGTTAATATGGTAAATGAGAATAAAATTAAGCAAAAGGCTGCTTTGTGGATTCCACATAAGGAAAGATTTCTTAAACTTAAATTTGATGGTGAGCCATAGGGTAACCCAAGCCAGGTGGAGCTAGACTGGTGGTTCAATCCCCCTCAAACCAATTTGTCAAAGAGGGTTCTTTTTTCCTGGGCAATAAAACAAACAATGAAGCAAAGGCCTTAACCATTTTGGAAGGCCTCAAGATGGCGGCTTCTCTATTGTGTAACAATTTCAAGCTCGAAGGCAACTTATTGTTGATCATTTGTGGTATGAATTGCAATTCATTACTGGACTGGAAGCTACATAATATCCTAAAGGAAGCCCATTTGATCAGTTTCACTTCAATAGTACTTCCTTCAAAAATTGTTTCAAGGAAGGCAATCAGATTGCAGACTTCCTCGTTAATGATGGCATAGAGAAACTCCTATTTGCGATGAAGGTGAGTGATTCCGCTAATGAATGGGAGATATCTAACTTATTGAGGGATGATTTTATCTTCCCTCCCCCTGCCTCCCCACCATATTATTGTGGAACAAATCTTTAGATCTGCATTGCGTTTTTTTTTTTAAATTGGCATAATTTGTCATGAATGGGCAGGGATGGTGTCAGCCACCACCAACATTTTAGGACTTGGAATGAATCATCTCATCACTAGCCTTATGGCACTCACTTGACAATTATGAGGGACTCCTTTTAAAGCACGTCAACCCCTATCTGGCAACCCATTCATGGCTATCATTGTTTCGATCTTTTTTCTTTTCTTTGTGTATTGCATGTTGCAGCAAGTGATGGAATCCAAAAGGCTCCTACTTCAGCACTGAGCCACTGATAGGGACTCTCCTTAGTACCTTACAATGGGATTGTTTCTGATCGTCATCTCTGCGTTGCCTTCTACATTCTTGAGAGTCTTGCTAACACTAGAGCTCTGCACACTTGGGCCTCCATTCTTGGAGACTTCAAGAACAAATCGAGCTCTCACATTTTGGACACTGCAATCTTCCGCTGGATATTGAGTAGGGCCATCCTCAATGAGGTGGTGGTCGTTCAAGGGTCAAACTGTGTGCTGGACTCTCCTATTGGGGAGTCTAGCCCTGTTCTCCTGCAACACACTGAAGAGATTGCTGAATTTGATTGAATTTCCAAGTCATTGGAGAAGAAGCATTCGGATATGGCCCTATTTTTTCAAGACCTAACTTTATATGTTGATAATCTAAGGATTATTTTAAGGGATGGAGGGCTGGAAATTTCCAGTGCCTTCACCCTCCCCTCTCTTTCCATCAGTGGCATAGTAAGAGCTAAAAATCACTCCTTTTTGAAGCCTGAGGTTAAAGTCGACCCCAGTTTTTTTTGTCTAATATAGGCTCTTAATATGGTTTTTTGTCTATTGTTTTTTATGGCAAGTTATTTTTGTCGATTCCTCTTTTTTGGTGTTGTAGTTGGTTGGTGCCCTAGCTGGTTTTGTCTTGTTTTGCTTGGGTGGCAACTTGATACTGCTTCCAACTTTTGTGCACCAACATGGTTTTTTGTATAAGCTTTCTCTAAGAGAGTGGGCCCCAATAGAACCCACACTTAACCAAGCAAAACATAAATATCATCTAAGGGCTCCCTAAATAAGACCTCCTAAATTTACTCAGTAGATATTGTTGAGAAAGCTTAGTAGCCCTTTGCAATAATTCTGGCATAGAAAATAGGTAGATAATCCTTGCACCACAAAGAATTGGTTTTCCTCTTCTTGTCAATCTCAACAATAGACACAAGTTGTGTCCTCAGTTATAAAAAGGTTCGTGCCTTCATAATTACTTGAAATTCAATGCAAAACCTTCACCTTTATTCGATGCTATTAAACTTTCCTAAATCCAATACATCTTACATAGTATCCTACTAGTTATTCACCCAATAGACCAACGCATACTTTCTAAAGTACAGTCACGTAAAACATAAGATAAGAATATTTTTCGATAGAAATTTCTAAAGCATTATGCTGGTTACATTAGATCTTTTGTTTTCAATGTGCTTAATGACGTTGTATGGTCTAGCCTTCCACTGTTTGGACTTACAAAATAATCCACACAATTGCCATGTCTAGTCATGGATCAAACTGAAGAATACATGAGAACATCATGATGGGCTAAACATCTTTGACAAGCTCTAGACCTACTGTACACCCAATATATTTAACCAAATGCTTTGGCCAGAACTAAACTAGACCATCCCGTCAGGTCACAAATCTTGACCAAAATCAAATTGACTATCAGCCACCTAAACAACACTTTCTGGCCAAGAGAAGAGCAACTTCGTGTGAGGATCAGCAAACTACAAACTAAATAACTTAGGCTTCTGCAGATGAAATCTCTTTTGTTACTCAAAGCTTCGAGGAACCCTGCATTGCAAATTACATCCACGCCAACTTTTCGCTCTGCCCCATGAAACTCATCTTCAGGAGAAACGGTATTGTTATAGCCATTTGAAGAAGATAGCCTTTATGTGCGGAGATGTAGAATTGTTTGTGCACATTCAGTGGTTTATCAATTCAGTTTCTCTGTCTTTTTTCATGTAGGTTCAATTCATCCTAGTTCCAAATGACTACCAGTAGAAAAGTAGAGATTATATTGAATGAGAGGATTGCCATCTGCTCTGTAAAATATAGGCCAAGGATCTTGCAGTACAACTAGAATCAAAAGTTGATCTATTTTCATCTAAAGTATTTGGAATCTCGGTAGACCACCTTGAGCAACAGAATCGGGAGAACATGATGGGAAACACAAGAACAAAACAGTTTAAAGTTTAACCAGCGTGCATGTTGTGGCTGTTTAGGGGGGAAGAGGACCTTAATTAAATATAAAAATGTGGGCTGTTTACTTCAACCCACAGGAACTGTCCACAATGTCTACATTGGTGTTCTCTTATTTGCAAACAACGGTGTTATCCCTAATTCTAAAAGGGTGTAAGAACAGCATTCCATTGATTTACATTTCTATAGACTCATATGGCAAAGGTTGTCTTTAGAAATGCAGCCGCTAGGTAGCAATATGCATGGCAATCCCAATTGAAACATGCTCACATTTCTTCCAGTTGTGAGAAACTGTAAATTCCAATGTCATACCTAGCGATTATCACAAATGTCAATAACTACAAAAAAGAAGAAAATAAATATGACATACCCGATTTCCACCTGCCGTGGCGAAAATGGTGAAATAAGCGGAATCGATAAAATTAAAAGCAATGGCGTAAAGAGGTCGCTTGCCCTCCTGAAGCCTATTCGTCAATTTGTAGTCTTTCTTCTTCTTTGAAGATGTCAAAAGACCTATCACAGCCTCCGTGCCCAACCCGGTCCTTAACATTTTCGATTGGGTGCTTGCACTTGCTACTGTCTTCTTCGCGCTCTCTCTGTTCACAACATTTTTTTTCTCCCGCCTTATATTTCGTGGACTCCAACTGCCACTACCAACCGATAAAGAATTGGAAACATAAACCCTCGCAAGCCCATTTTAAACCCTGAAATCTGCTCAAGAAAATAATTTATTAAATATTTTACAATGTCACTTTTTTAATCTACCATGGTGCAACTTATCGTCTCCTTTGGCTTAAAGTCAGTCAAGATAAGGTATGATAGGTTATTTGTGAGACATTCAACTACAACAATATACCAACGGCCACCTAATAAATATAAATTCTAAACTTATAGTATTTGTTTAGTTGTAATTTTGTTTTGTTGATTAGCTATTGATTGTATAGACAAAATGTGTTGTTATTACAGTGTTTGTTTAGTGGTAATTTTTTTTGTTGATTAGCTATTAGTTGTATAGACAAATTGCATTCCAATAATTGAAAAATTAATTTTTGAAGAGTGTTGAAATGTCTTGGGTAAATAAAATTGAAATCTAAAAAATAATCTAATTTAGTAAGAATAAAATAAAACTAAAATATTTTTTTAAATATAAAACTAAACTTTACAAACCCTACATATTTATATTTATGTGAAGAGTCTTGCCCTAGTTGAGTGTATAGAGATTTGAAATGTATATTAAGATGATAAAATGTAATAATACTAATACTTTTATAATACAGTGTTTTATCTAGTCACTTAATTTTTTGTTTAAGTGATAATAGTAAGTACTTTTAGACAACATGATATTAATTATTTTTAATTAATCTAATATTGTGGTTTAGTAATAATTTTTTAATCATTTCAAATTTGTAATTATTATATTTCCAGAAATAAATTTAAAAGGAAAAATTTATGTGAATTCGTCTTGGATAAATAAATAGAACTAAAATATTTCCTTAACTATAAAACTAAACTTTACAATTTCAAATTTGTAACTATTATATTTCTAGAACTTAATTTATAAGGAAAAATTTATGTGAATCTCAAAAATAATTTAATTTGGTAAAAATAAAATAGCACTAAAATATTTCCTTAACTATAAAACTAAACTTTACAATTTCAAATTTGTAACTATTATATTTGCAGAAAAAAAAATTTATGTGAACTAGTTTTGAAATGTATTGGGTAAATAAAATTGAAATCTCAAAAATAACACATATATTTCCTTAACTATAAAAGTAAACTTTACAAAGCCATATTTATGTGGAGAGCCCTGGCCTTAGTGGAGTGTGTAGAGATTTGAAATGTCTACTTAGGATATTAAAATGTAATAATATTAATACTATGATAATTTAAAATGCAGTAAAATATTGTATGTTTGAAGAATAAAATAAAAAATGTAATAAAATGGCGAAATATTTTTCATGATACTCTAGATTTTTAACTTTTGAGTAAATAAAATTTGAATACTAGATTTTTATAAATAAAATTGAAATCTCAAAAATAATCTAATTTCATAAAATAAAATGTGTAGAACCCTATATTTTTAATAATATTATTAATATTATAACTTTGTTCCTTTGACAAAAATTAATTTTTACAGCAAAAAATTTAAATTCATAAAACTGATGATTCTTATCATCCATTTAGGCATGACTTAACTAGATAAGTGTGAACTCAGTACTAATAAAATTGAAATCCCTAAAATAATGTAGAACCCTAAAAACTAAATTAAAATTAAATTACGTTTAGGTAATGAAATAAAAAATTAAATTCACAAAAACTAATGATTCTTCCCTCTTATAATTATTGCCATCCATTTAGGCATGACTTAACTAGTGGGAGACAAAATTTGTGTTCATAATTTGTTTACTTGCCACATCCTCCCCTCAAACCAAAATTCAATAAACAGATTAAACAGTACTCAAAATTTAGCAAAACATATTAAACAAATAGTTTATTAGAACCACTGAGAGTAGAGAACTACCAGTAAACCAAAATTCAATAAACAAATTAAACAGTACTCAAAATTTAGCAAAACATATTAAACAAATAGTTTATTAGAACCACTGAGAGTAGAGAACTACCAGTAAACCAAAATTCAATAAACAAATTAAACAGTACTCAAAATTTAGCAAAACATATTAAACAAATAGTTTATTAGAACCACTGAGAGTAGAGAACTACCAGTAAACAACCATAAACAGAGCTCACAACAACTTAATTCTCTGTTAATAACCATTTGTTTTAAATAATCCCCCTATTCCACAAAGATAACTAATTTTAACGAACAACTTCAAAGGCTTTGATATAGATTAAAAACAAATTATTCATATAACTGACAAATACATTAAATATTGGAGAATTTTACTACTTTCATTGTAGGTAGGCATTAGATGGGGTTAAAGGTATTAATATAAATATAGTCTTTAAACTTTTGTCACTATTGTTATATAAAAAAATTATTACAATGTATATTTAATATAATAGGAAGTTGTTGCATATGTATTAAATATTCAATGTTCAACAATTTCAAAGGCTTTCCTAAATATAGATTAAAATCAAATTATTCATATAACTGACAATCATTTATTTTATTTACCTACTCAACTAATGCATGTCATTGTAGGTAGACATTAGATTGGGTTTAAGGTATTAATATAAATATATATTTTACTTGAAAATTTATTTAATGTGAGGTCAAATGGTCTTCAAACTTAAAATGGCTGACTATATTAAGAGGTAAATAAAAATTCTCTACACAACAAAAAAAAAATTAAATACAAGCAAAGTGACAAAATAGTCTTTAAACTCTTGTCACTACTATTTTATAAAAAAATTATTACGGTCTATATTTAATATAATATGAAGTTGTTTCCTATGTATTAAATATTCAATGTTCATATTTTCACTTAAAATTGTATATGAATTTTTAAAATTAAATATTAAATATTTAAATAATATAATAATAAATATTCAATATTCATATTTTCACTTAAAATTGTATATGAATTTTCAAAATTAAATATTTAACTAATATAATAATAAAGATTATAATGATTAAAGAATTAATTAATGTATAATTTTAATAATAATAATAATAATAATAATAATGATTAAATAATTTATTAATGTATATTTTTTATTTCTATTTTATTAAAGGAAAAAAAAATTAAAAATGTAGTTTTAATTACCTATTATATTTTTAACGAAACGTGAATATTAAAACATATATTATTTGTAAAAAATTTGTATTTATAATATTGTCACTTTCTTATATGCTTTTATTCTTTATTTCATATTTGCCTAGGGTTTTTTCTTGTAAGATTTATGTTTGCTTACATTAGATTTTTCTAAAGATTGGTATTTTAAGATTTTTTAATATGCTTTTATCTTTTATTTCATATTTGCCTAGGGTTTTATGTAATTAATTTCCTATTGTTTTGGAAATTTAACTTATTGGGATTTTTCACTATTGTTTTATAAAAAAATTATTAGGGTTTAAATTTGACACTAATATAATGATATCTCTACACCTAATACCCAACAATATATTTATTTATTTTTTGATAACAACCCCAACTAACATGCTATGATATTTCCTATTTAGTGTTGTCATTGGATGGATATTACATAGTTAAATCTTGATAAATCATTATAAGATTTGATATGTAACTATGAAAATATTATTTTGACTCAACTGATCTATACTAGTCATTGTCTTGTTGTGTTGAGGAAAGACATGATTTTTTAGAACACACCATCTAAATGGTGATAATTTTGATCATCTAATAGTTTATATGGTTATTGATGGTATTTGCATACACAAGTATTTTATAAGGAATAGTGGTTTTCCTAAATTCAAATATTATGAGATGTGTATAAGAGGATTTTGCACTACTCATATTTGATTTTAACAACAAATGGATAAGGTGAGATACCAAGGGAAGTTTTTGTTGAAAGAGTTTTAGACATTTTCTATAGATGAGTACAAGTCAATTATAGATATATTATGAAAGAAATAAGAAGATTATAGTTGAATTCTTAATCTTTATTTTTTGAGTACTACTTTCATTTATTTTATTTACCTACTCAACTAATGCATGTCATTGTACGTAGGCATTAGATGGGGTTTAAGGTATTAATATAAATATATATTTTACTTAAAAATTCATATAATGTGAGGTCAAATGGTTTTCAAACTTAACATCGCTGACCATATTAAGAAGTAAATAAAAATTCTCTAAACAATAAGAAAACAATTAAATACAAGCAAAGGGACAAAATAGTCTTTAAACTCTTGTCTCTATTGTTTTATTAAAAATTTATTAGGGTGAATATTTAATATAATAGGAAGTTGTTTCCTATGTATTAAATATTCAATGTTCATATTTTCACTTAAAAATTAAATATGAATTTTCAAAATTAAATATTAAATATTTAAATAATACAATAATAATGATTATAATGATTAAAGAATTAATTTAAAATGCATTTAAATACTTAAGTTTGAAAATAAAAAATGTAATAAATTTCATGATACTATAGATTTTAAACTTTTGACTAAATAAAATTGAAATCCTAGATTTTTAAATTAAATTCATAAAAATGGATGATTCTTCTCTCTCATAATTATCGCCATCCATTTAGGCATGACTTAACTAGTGGGAGACAAAATTTGTGTTCATAATTTGTTTACTTGCCACATCCTCCCCTCAAACCAAATTTCTTTCCGCATTTATAGTTTTTATTGCACTCTCCGACAAGAGGTCATTTTTTTTAGCTAGATAAATCATTTTTCAATATTTTTTTGTTAAAAATTTATCATGTTGACATAGGAAAAGTACAAATTTAAATCAGATTTACCCAACAAGAAAAATAATCATATCTTTTGATTGGTTTACAATCAATAGACTAATAACTAGATAACTGCGAATAGAGAAATAAAATGTATAAAGCAACATATTGAATGAAAAAAAATTAATAAAATAAATTTTATTATTGTTTTCAAAATATATTTGAACAACTAACACAAATGAAAATAACTCTACAACAAATTAAAAAAATTAAACTCTAATAAAATATAGTTATAAAATATTATTTTATGGCATATATTATTTAAGAATTACAAAAACTTGAGGGGATGGTGAGCAAGTGAATTAGGGCAGCTAACTCCGAAGGTGGCAAAAAAAATTTAGAAGATTAATATGAGAGTCTTTTATCATGCCCCTACATCGACATCACGACAGAATGTGTAGAGGAGACGGATATGCTGCTTGATACAACAATCATCTGCCGTTTCATAGGCCCGAAGATGCGAAGAACCCAAATTTGGACATGGGTAGAGGAAAACTGGAAGTTTCTGTGTGTCCTAAAATTCATCCCAAAAGGTTTTTTTGGGCTATCCTTTCATCTGAAGAAGATAGAGATAAGATTCTGAGGGAGAAGTCTTGACGAAGGGGTGATATCCCCCTTTATATTTGGAAATGGAACCCAAACTTTGATTCCACAATTTATGAGCCATACAACAAGCCTAAATGGATCCGACTATACAATCTGCCTGTGGAGTTCTAGACGAATGACTGCCTAACAAAAATTGAGTGAGGGTTGGGAACCCTAACAAAAATAGACATGGATTTGCTTGATAAAGATTCATATTTGTATGTGCAAATACAGGTAGCAGCCATCCAAAGATTTCCAAGGGAAATAAATTTGCGCTCTTCACATTAAAATTGAATACAACCATTGGAGATTGAAGAAACTAGATTCTTATGCTCAATTTGTGGAAGTAGAAATCACTTTAGCATTAGATATCCTAGGCAAGCCTCAGAGGAGGAGTGCACTACTGCACCAGCAAATCCAGAAAACAAGGAACCGGGAAACAACTAGCTTGCACATTTCCCACCATAACATGTTGCTAACAGAACGATGGACATAAAAATGCAAGGAGAGCTTCCTAAGGATCAAACAAGTCTTAGCACAAGTCATAGTTATGCTCCTAATTCAAATGAAGGCAAGAAGGGTGGTGAAGGGAGGCATTAGAAGAAGAATAAGGCAGTGACATCACCTCCTTGCACCACCATCCCACAGACTTACACTTACCCAAAAGTGGTGAATAATCCAAAGCTGCAAGGCTCAGGAAATGGTTCAGCACGAAGCAAGGTGGCACCCAAAGTACCTGATTATTCATCCCCCAAGACCCACACTTATCAAGGGCCTTTCAATCAAAGATTTCCTAAGGGGAGGGAAGGGCGAAGCCCTTCCCATTTCTAGGAATTGATCATGGAATGATGGGGGCAAATGGGCCCCTGCAAATGGCGTTGTTCCAAATGCCATTTTCATACATTTTTTGAGATGTGTCTAGTCTTGTCTTGATTTATTCACGCCCTACATCCCGATCCTAAACCTGTCAATCTTAACTCCTCTAACAGGGAAGAAGGACAACAACCACATGGTCTCTGCAGTCAATAAGAAATCTACCAAAATCAAAAGTATCCAGAATGACTTATCAAAATGGGGAACTTCATGCACTTTTGCAATTGTGCCCTCTGAAGAGCATTTTCTTAGCTTCTGCTCTAACAATAGAATCTAACCTCAAATCTGGGAGTTGCATTTCAGCTTTCAAGTACTATCATTAGCCATTCACAACAACCTTAGTGCTCATGAAGATGGCGACAGAAGAGTACAGCTAAATCTGGGAAGATCAAACATAGACAGTATTTCCAGTTGATCACCCCTCATGGGCAAAACAATTACTAATTCACAATACCTACATAATGGATAAATTGCAAAATTTTGGAACTATCCAAAATGGCCCAACAAATGTCCATTAAGTGTATCTATGTGTGTAGCCAGGAGTGAGATGAGGAACCTGATGAAGAAAGGGATGAAGAGGAAGGGGAAACTAAGGAGGAAGAAACTGTGAATGGGCAAATTAAGCTCTAGTTCAAAGTAGAAAAGGAAGGAGTTGTAGATGCAATCAAGAAAGTCATAGGTTCCCACCTGTTCTCCGATGAGCACATCCATGATGACTTCCTCTATGAGGAGTTCTTAATGAACACTATACTCATATTCAGAAGGAAAGCATGCGGCAAGATCATGGCGAATGCCTTCATTAAGGATGATATGAAGGAGGCGACGTATGCAGCCATCTCCACTTTTAAGAAAAACTGAAGCAGGGATCTCTGGCAGGGGTATTCGACGTAGCAGCGGTAAATAAGAACAAGTCTTGTGCTTATTCAAAGAAGGCATCGACAGGAACAACATGGAGACATTTTCCTTCTTTCTAAGCCAATATGGGGATTTAGTCTCCCCTTCTTAGATCGAGAGAGCTTTGGAGCTGGGGGAAGGCTTACACTTCCTGTGGCACCTTCCCACCTTGAGCGGTTGATAGCACAAGGCTCTCTTGAGCATCTTATCTAGGTATTACATCTGTTGTTTTAGGTAGTGGCTTGTTCCCTGGATGAGGATTGTTCACCTACTGGCAATGTATTTTCTTCGTATGGCAATATAATGGGAGTTGCCCTCTTGGTAGTATTTGCACATTAAAAAATATATTATTTATAACACTACATTTTTTATAAAACAACAATGAAAAAACCATTAAATTAAATTTCATTGTGCATAAAACAAATTTAAACCCTAATAAAATATAGTTATAAAATATTATTTTACAACACTTAATTTAAATAAAACAACACTGAATAAAATCAACAAATTAAATTTCATTCCACAGAAAAGAAAATTAAATTAAATTGATGACTCTATAGTAAAATCTATAAAATATAATGCACTTACCGTTGAAATAACTTGTAGTATTCTTTTGCTCTTTTTTATTTGATTTGATATTTTTGTGATTTATGTTTGAGTATTACTTGTATTTATATAGATTATTTACTTTATGTCAAGCTTTATTTTTATGTGCATTCATTTAATAAAACTATGTCGATTATATATTTTAAATTTAAAACAATTACTTTATATTTTTTATGTGCATTCATTTAATAAAAGTATGTCCATTATATATTTTAAATTTAAAACACTTACTTCATAATTTAAAAAATATATATGTCGGCTCTGTTTAGTTTTTATGTACACATTCACAATCATCCCCTTAATGTCACTGTATAACGCCTCTCGGCATAATAAAATGATTAAACAATCAAATGTCATTAGACCTTGAATTAATTAAATATATTGAAATAGATAATAAATGAAAAAAATTGAAGGTGAGAGGCTTGAGTACTTACCTAGAAAGTGGATTGATGTTTGAATGACGTGATGTTGCAATAGAAACTTGTAATCTAAGATTTGAAACTAAATTAATGATCACACATTAATGACAAATGGATCTTGAGTTTTTGAGAGCTCGGGTAGGGTTGTGCCTATAATATGGTCAAAGTGGCGTGATTTTGTCCCATATGGTGCAATTATGTCTAATGCATGAATTGATCTTTTATACTTGCATAAGATGTTTATCAGGTTATACCTATGTTGGAAAAATTGGTTAGTGCTAAGGAGAACTATTAGGAGCTTGATATGTGAGTGTTGAGTATCGAACTTCCTTCACCTTGATTTAGGACCCTGGATTGATTTAATAATAATGAAAAGACAAATAGTGGCAATCAATGTTGATGACCTAATCATTTACTGTGTTGAGGTCTTATGCAAGAAAATGTGTGATGCTAACTAAAATTGATACAATTTGTGACCTATAGATAACTTTTTAAATATGATAATGAATGTTGATTTGTTGATTGTTAACGTCCCATGCTCACTAATGATTAGTTATTGTGAGAGGAGATGTTCTTGTGTGTTCTCTCTAACTAATTGATTCTTGTGTGAAAGTGTCCTAAGGTGAAGCCTTTAAATGCAAAACCCTAGTTGAACAATTTGAACTTTTTAGCATGCACAATGATGGATAACAATTATATCTAATGATTGTTAGCCTTAGGAAGTGGGAATTTGAGTTTTAGAAATTGAAGACATGATCATGCAAGATATAGTTCAGACAAGATCACACGTGATCTAGTCCATATAAGCAAAAACTATAGGAAAGTTACTAGAATTTTGCTAAACTAAACGATTTAGCATAAAAGAGTGATTGGTGCAAGATCAGGGTCATCTAGATTAAAGATAGTCGTGCAAAGTGGCATAAAACATAAAGGTGAACTAATGAAGTATGCACTATTCTCATCTACATTTTGTCCCCATTTCATGTAAAGTGATGCCCACTAGTGTGCATGCCTTGTGTGCCTTTCGATTTATACGATCTATGTTGTATCGAGTGTTTTATTAATGTATTATGTGATTTATGTACTACAAGTTGCACTGACCTTTTTGATGAGACTGGTTGTGCCATCGAGGTGTTCTGATAGTTTTGTGGAGATGTTTTATATGACCATTGGTGTGTTCCCAAAAAGGTTTTGTATTGACGTTAAATTTCTAACTATGCATTATGGAATGCACATGTTGTGTCTTTATATGTTAGATCATTACAGTGTTTTAGCTTCATTGTTTTCACTATATTTGATATAGTTTTGATTATTATATTATTTTGATATTATGAAATATGGTTGATCATGCATTTTGTTCCTAGATCAGGCTAGTGGTAGATGATTTATAGTTAGATGTGATGATTTCATATCATGTTATGATTTATATCACATTAGGTGGATTGTGTTTCTTCAGCTATTATAATGTGGAGTAGGTACACCTAAAGTTTGACCTAAGCGTAAAGGTATAAGGTTATTCCCCAATAATGGTTATATTGGAGATGGTCCTCTTTAGGTAAAAAATGTGTGTTTCAACCTCTATCTCACTCGATTTGAGTGTGAGATGAGCCTTGTGAACACCTGTGTAAATTGAATATGAATTGTTGGTGATTCTAGAGTCTGCATGTTGTAAAAATGTGTAAAGTGTGTTTGAGTCCTATATGTGTGTTTATTTTATATTTTAGACTACATTTAAATTTATTTCAAAATACATGTTTTCCATGTTTGTAGAATATTTAATACTTGCATCGAAAAGATAATAATTATGCCAGTGGAAAATGCTTATGACATTATTTTCTTTTAAAGTGAATTTAATTGTCTTTTTGTGCAAATAAAGTATTTTATGCAAAGAGAATGGAGTTTGCATTATAGTTGAAAAGTATTATTAAGCTATTTGAATGCATTAGATTTATTTAAATATTGTAAAGTTAAATTGTTGAGTGTGTAATGTCCCCTTTTTCAGAGTGATCATCCAATGAAGTCGACTAGCCTATTTCATTCCCGTAGGCTAAGTCAGGAGTTATAAGGGAATAATTTGATTAATTAATAAATAATCCTAAGTCATTTTTGGGTTATCTATATTTAATTAATTAGTTGGACCTATTTTTATTATATAGTGACTTTATAATATTATATCGAGAAATTATAAAAATAAGTCACTTTTGAAAAAGAAAAAATATAAAATAAAATAAAATAATAAAGGTGAATCTTTTAGAAGTTGTTTCTAAGGATGAGTGGCAACTACAGGTTCAACATATTCTAAGGATGAAAACCCTTGGAATACTGGTGGATTGGACGAAAACCCAATTCCATCTTGAGGTGGATTCATTATAGGATTCACATTTGCACATCATCAATGATTTGGACGAGTTGATTGAGCTTCAAAGATATATATTTCTACAGAGTGGTGTTGGAGGATATTTAGGGACAAAATTGTGAGATTTGTGGCCAAATACAATTTTGGCAATGGAGATTTTATATGTAGATTTGACGATTTATTCTAGCACCTCATTTTGAGCGTTCTCTTGGAGATTGAGGTAATGGTTTACCCTAGTGTGACTGCCATCCGCAAGGAGGATGATTTTCATATTTTTGGAAGCATAGAAGATCACACCCTAGTCACAGCCTCATCTTTAACATGTCAATTGCATATCATGGAGCGTCGCCTAGTTTGGAGGGGTTTGTAACTATTTAAGGAGGAATCGCAGCCTTTTGGTGAGGCAATTGGATCACTAAAATGATGCCAATCTAAAGTTTGGAGGAAAACATTGAGGTTTAGAAGGAATCATGTGTTTTGGAGCCACAAAGAATGGTATAAATAAATATACTTGTTGATCGCCCAGCTAGGGTTTGGAGGAGACATTGCATTCTATTGTTTTTGGTATTTAAAAGACCCTTGTTTATCAATATAATGATCTTATTATGAACAACAAAGTTTTGAGACATATGTGGGCATGTTTGAGCATTGCAATTTGATGTTATTTCAATTCTGAGAAATCTGATTTGTAACAACAATTAACTATATTCATAAATCATATTTATATATCATTTAATTTGCATTATGTTTGATAAGTTCCTTCCTAAGGGCATATGAATTTCATCTATTTTGAGCAATTGGCATACATGTATCTGCTGTCCAAAATAAACTACACTCAGAAACAAAGAAATCAGACTTCATGCCAAGTGTTTGACAAAATGTCAAACCAATAAAAATTAGAAAATTCAGGGCAGATTTGGGTGGGCATTTTATAGTGGTATCAGAGCAAGTGATCTTGCTAGCCTGGAGGGTTTGCATGTCAAGTTTATCTAATAGTATGTTGATTTATGAATCCTGAGAATAGAGAGTACATCACTTACAAGAGAAGGCAACACTTTCTAACCTCATATTCTGAAGAAGAGAACATTATGGATGATAGGAATCGTGAGGATCCCAACATTAGGGTCATTCTCAATGACATTGCTAGAGGACAACGTGATTTAATACAACTTTTGACCCAATTTGTGTAACATAGCATGACAAACAACAATGGAAATCAAAATAATAATAGGGACAATCAGCATATAGGTGGAGATAATGGAAACAATGGTGAGACTAGAAACTCTGGAAATAATACCAACGGTCCTAATACTCACACTAGAACCACTCAAGCTTCCATAGTTAGGCCTCTTATGCCTACGTTCTTGGATTAACAAGTAGCACAGGGTAGTGGACATCAGGTTGTAGGAGAGAGCTTTAATGATTACATGCAGGAGTGGTAATTACTAGGTGATGAGTTTCAAGATGCAATGTCTCTACAAGATTTTTGTCAATTGAAATATAGAAACAATCCTAGAGCAGAGAGGGGTCACAACCATGATTTGCAAAGGAAATTGGGAAAGGTGACTATTACTCCTTTTGATGGTTCAAGCAAATACACTGCACATGCATGGATTCAGAAGATGGATAACTATCTCACTTTGAACCCTATGTTTGAATGAGAGGCAATTCAGTTTGCCACTTTACACTTGAGTAAAATATAAAAAATTAACTTCTAAATTAAATAAAAATGGTTCTTCAAATAAAATTGGCTATTTAAATACATGTCTATCTAAAAGATCCCAAGAGATTATTTTTTTTTATCGATAAGGAGGGATTATTTAAGATATATTTAAGATATATTTTTTTTATCGATAAGGAGGGATTATTTAAGTTGGCCCCACACCAACGAAGGTCACAAGGGGGACCTCCTCCCCATCCAAATATTCAACTTAGATCATTTATTCAACATATAAGCCACGATGGAAGTCCAAGAGCCACAACTTGGAATTCCAACTATAGATGTCACTTGGGGGATTTAAACTTGGATCTCCATCTTGAGAACCTTATGGCCTTGCCATTTAAGCACAACCCCTTTGACTATGCTAGTTATTATTATAATCAATAATTTAGTATAAATATTATTAATAATAATATGTTAATTAAATTATATTTATATGATACTATACTAATCATAATAGAATAGAAAAACAATATAACTATATTGATATTAATTATTGTTAACATTCAAACTCCTCATTAGACTTAAATAAGGTCCAAATAATTTTTTGGCTAGATTTCATTTTTTTTTTATTCGTAATATAGATTTATATTAAAAAGTCTGGCAAAAAGTTACAAAGATTACAGCCTATTCATGGTTGGAAAAGAGGACCATACAGAAGCCCCACCAAAACTGGGGAACAATTATTTTAACCACACAGGGATCCCTGCTATCTATTCACTATAACTAATATCCTTCTTATCACTTGAAAAAGCCTATATAAACCTTGCTTCGTCTATACAAAAGAAAGCAAAGGCATCAACTACCTCTAATTGCTATAGTCAGATAGCTTCCTACTGAAGCCTTCAACCCAGTCGAGCCCATCCACCAGTGTCATCCCAAGGGATCTTTTAATGTAATCCACTGCTATCTCAGCCTGTTCCTTCATCAACACCAACTCAAAGCCTCTGGAATCCAGAATGAATGGATACAGTTTGATGACCTCCCCTGGATCTGTGAGCAAAGGCCATTCTCTTGGCCGTGGGATACCAACGCCTGGCCTAGCAACCTGCAGGGAGAAATCCAAGTCTCCTAAATGCTCAGAGTTGAAGATTCCTTTCATTATCATTGCTGCCTCTGCCTTATCCGTTTCAATTTCCAAGTGCATGGCCAACACCCGTGAAGAAATATTAGTATCCACCCTATATCTTTCACTGTTATTCATGAAGGTTTTTCTGAGCAGCATTTTCACCGCCCCGACCATCAGCTCATCTGAGCGACGAAGCATTCGCTACAATCTCAAATCAGTAACAGTCCCAAGAAAGGCCATCTGCCTTTTCTTGCTAGTAAGCCTAACCGGGGTGTCCATTCCCCCACACCGAATAGCTTCTACAGAGATAATAACCACAAAATGCGAAGGCATTTGACTGCTAACAAAGGGAGAAAACATGAAGAGATTGCAACCTCCGCTGACTACTTATCGAAGGGCCTATCGAAGCTTCTCGACGACCAACTAGACTCCCAGCTCATTCTAATACTCGCACTAGCCTTAATGAATGCGCCAACCCTTCCACTTGTGCCAATTCTCTGCCTCTGCGAACCATCATATCCTCCTGATATGTCTCGGCCTTGCCACCCATGATGAGGTGGCAAGGCTCCCTCCCAACCACCCACACATTCCTCTCTTAAGTTGGACCACGAGCTGGAGTGACAAGGATCTCTCTGATGGAAAAACTGTCTGTCCCAAGGTTAGACAGCCTATCAGCCTCCTGATTTCCTTCTCTCAAAATGTGATTTAAAGTTACTTTCTCAAATCCTTCCAGCAAGGAGAGGGCCTGGTCTAGCTTCGCTTGTAGTTTCCAGTTTACAAGCTTCTTGGATCTAAGTCTATTGATGATAATCAAGGAGTCTCCTTCAATTTCCAAGTTTCTAATCTCCATCTCCCTACCCAACCTAAGACCGAGAGTTAAAGCCTACATTTCTGCCTCGTTATTCAATTCTGAGTGGTGCAGCTAGTTTACCCACCGTTAAGCCAGCTGAGTTCCTAATAATGCAACCTGCTCCAGACTGACCTGGATTACCCCCAGAAGCTCCATCGAAGTTCAGCTTGAACCAACCTTCCTCTGGGGGAGTCCAACTGACTAGCCTTCTTGCTTCCTTAGTGCTTTGATCGCCTGTTCCCACCAAGGGGATAGGGACCAGGCCCTTCCAACCTTTCATCATCTCTGCATCCCACCCTATGTGAGTGAGATGAACAGGATCTCTATCTGATAATCTTGAATTTACTACTTCAACCTATGCTTGATTCAATTTTGTTAAGAAGCGAAACCCAAGGCATTTCTTTCTCCTGGAAAATTCTTCTATTGCGCTCTTTCCAAATCTCCCACACCAAAATAGAAGGAGCAGTAATCCACAAGCCACCAAACATAGCTTTCTGGAACAGGAGGGGCCAGGTGGGCAACCAATCCCTAAGATTTCTCGAAAGAGCTGAGCTCCAATGAAACTTATTCCATAGCCACTGCCACCCCTTAACTACAAAGGGACAATGCAAAAAAAGGTGATCTCCATCTTCTTCTGCTTCTCTGCAGAGCACACACCTTGAAGGACCTTCAAAACCTAACCTTCTAAGACTGTCAGTTGTTAATGCCTTACCTTGGACTGCCACCCACAAGAAGACCCCTGCCTTAGGTAAACAATGTTTATTCCAACAAAGCTTTGTTGGGACCAAACCTGGGGAATCATTTAAACCAACAAGAGCTTTGTAACCTTCATTTACTGAATACTCCCCTGATTTTGACACATTCCACCTCAACCTATCCAAGCCCCATCTATAACAGATGCTTCTTCTAGCCACTTCCTCTTCAAACCTGTCTGTCAGACCCGGATCCAACCCCAAGCCCCTCACACTCTTCCAAACCAGAGGATCAAGGGTTGTGGAAGGGAAGGAGAGATAGTTGAAAACTTTATCTCCCCAACCCTGGTTTGTGATGTTCATTAAGGGAGCCAGATCCACGATTCTCTCCAAGGCCGGATAACCTTCCCAAGAGTCCTCCCAGAACCTTGCATTCTTACCTTCCTTAACCTCCCAGGTAAGGAACTTGGAGATTAAGTCCCTGCTCTTACTGATAAAGTTCCAGATCTTGGATCCAGCTGGAAGGAGTCTAGTGGTGAAAATACTATCTTCTCTCCTATCCAAATATTTATTTTTCAGTAATCTAACCCATTTGAGGTTTGGCCTATCATGCATCAACCAAACCAACTTCGCACCAAGAACCTGATTCTGCCAAAGAAGGTCCTTAACCCCAGCCCCATCCTTTACCTTCTGCTCACAAACTGTCTTCCACTTCACAAGCAGGAATTTGAACTACTCCATCGAACCTTTCCAGAAGAAATTCCTCATCAGCTGGGTTAAATCTTTATATATTTTACTAGCCAGAGGCAAACAAGACATCATATAGGTAGGCATGGTAGCTAGGACTGCCTTGATTAGTGTCAATCTCCCTACCCAAGACAACCATTTACTTTTCCATGATTCTAATCTGGACTTGACCTTCCCTAATAGGGAATCCCAAGAGTTTCCCGGATGAATCCCTTTTACTAAGGGAAGCCCGAGGTATTTACAAGGTAGTGATCCTCTCCCGAAAGATAGAATCCTTAAAATCTTTTCTTCCCTCCGGGGGGAGTATTAAAGAAAAAAACCTCTGATTTAGCTTTACTGACCTCTTGTCCTAAGGCTCTCGAATACAGATCTAAAATTCTTTTAAACCTAACAGCTTCTCCTTCCTGTGCCTTCCCAAAAAGCAGGGTGTCACCCGCAAATTGTTGGTGTGAAAATCGGGGCATGTTTCTTGTAATTTGGATACTTGAGATGTGTCCCTCCTGACACGAATTTGAAATAAATCTACCCAAGGCATCGGCCACGATAATGAAAAAGAAGGGGGAGATGGGATCTCCCTACCTTAGTCCTCTTGAGATGTTAAAGAATCCCTCTAGAGTTCTATTAAGAAGGACTGATACTCTAGGGCTGGCGATCCATTCAAACATCCAATTTAACCACTCTTGCTGGAACCCAAAGGCCTTTAAGATTTTAAAAAGAAATCTCCAATTCACTTTGTCAAAGGCCTTTCGAATATCCAACTTGACCAGCATGGAAGGAAACTTGTTTTTGAGAACCAAGTGGATTGCCTCCTGAGCTATTAACACTCCATCCACAATGGATCTTCCTGGGACGAAACCAGTTTTCTCCTCTGCTATGATGTTTGGAAGGATCCTTTTTAGTCTATTTGCCATTGCTTTAGCCAAGATTTTATAAACTACATTACACAAGGAAATTGGTCTAAAATCTTCAAAAGATTCAGGCTTAGCTTTCTTAGGAATTAAAGCTAGAAAGGTATTACTGAGTTCCTTCAGAACCTTACCCTCTCTCCTAGACTCCTCAAAGGCCTCAGTTATCTCCTTGCCCACAATGCTCTAGCATTTTTGAAAGAAGGTGGCTGGGAACCCATAGGGTCCCGGAGCCTTATCTGGGCCTAACTGAAATAAGGCTTCTTTGATTTCCTCTTCTGAAAACTTACTTGTCAACATTAGGTTCTGTTCCTCTAAAACCAGTTTGGAGATGACTCTTAGAAATTCCTGTTGAGTGGAAAGATCTGAACTAGTCCCTTCATTTAAAAGATCCTAAAAAAAATCAATTGTTGCTTGTCCTATTTCTGATGGAATCTCAGTGATCCTTCCCGCTCTATCCTTTATTACTGAAATTCTGTTGGCCTCTCTTTAGATTTTAGTGGAATTGTGGAAGAACTTGGTGTTTGCATCCCCATCTTTCAACCATAACCATCGAGATTTCTGCCTCCAGTACACTTCTTCTTTTGCCAAAATATCCTCTAGCTTTCCCAGTAACACTTTTTCCTTAAAATAAGACTCATTATCCATCCCAACTCTTGAAATCTTTTCGTTAAGAAGCTGTAATTTAGCCTCTTTTTGATTCTTAGTTTCAAAAATATTCTTGAAATGGTCCTTATTCCATTGTCTTAATTTTACTTTAATAAGTTTTAGTTTGGTAACAATATTCAATAAACTAACTCCCCCAGGATTACAACTATTCCACCATTCTTCTATTAGAGCAAAAAAGGAAGGATCTTTGAACCACATATTTTCAAATTTGAACGGACATCTTACAGGTTTCCTTTCACCTTGAATCTTGAGACTAATTGGGAAATGGTCTGAGCCTGATTCTAGAATGATCTTGCTGTCAAAGGTAAAAGGGAATTTACTCAGATCCCCTTTCACCAAGAACCTATCCAATTTTTCTGCTATATTGCAGAAGCCTGTCCCTCTATTATTCCAGGTGAAGTTTCCATTTCCCAGCTGGATCTCAATCAAAGCATTCATGTCCACAAAGTCCTCAAAATCCTCCTGTGATTGTAGTTTCCTGCCAACACCTCCCAATTTATCTTCAGATCTCAAAATGGCGTTGAAATCTCCCCCCAGGATAAAGAAATCCCAAGCTCTCATGTTACAAACTGCATCTAGTTCCGCCCATAGTTCCTTTTTCTTAATTTGGGAGTTAAGACCATAGACATTAACAAGGAGAAAGCTCAAACTTGAGGCCAAACTCCTAACCTTATTGGCTATCCATCCATTGCTAGACCCAACTTCTTCCAAAAGTACCGATTGTGGTCGCCAGAGGGTCATCAATCCTCCAGAAGGACCTCTAGAATTCACTCTACTTATCTTCCATGGACTAAAACTTTTCGCCAAGGCTTGGTTATCACTTTCATCTAGTTTCATTTCCTGAATCATACAAATGTCTGGTTGAAGAGTCTTCAACATGTGCCTTAGCAGGCACTTCTTGTTAGGGGCATTCATGCCCCTAACATTCCATGACACAATTCTCATTGCTGTTCAGGAAGGGGACCCCCCTTCCCTACTTTCAACAGATCCTTCAATTTAAGTTGGTCATAAGCCTCCCCATCCCACTTCAGCTTCTCCTTGTTAGGGATCTGACCTCTAGCCTTATGATCTCCACAATCTGGAACTACTTTTTCAGAATCTATCAGCCCAATCCCTAAGGTTTCCAACGGTCTATGATCCTTGATCTCTTCCAGTGGTTTAAGGACCATATAATTGGCTTCATTATCAAACCCAAAAATTTCCAATCCTTTCTCATTATTCAGCTCCCAGTCGTCTTCCAAATCATCTTCAACCGATCTCAACGAATTTTCTTTGGCAGTTTTAGCAAGTTGAACTAACTCATTGCCTACCTCGATCAAAGAATCAAAATCTTCCTATTGCATGCTAGGCTTAATCGCCTCTAGAGTCTCTGTGATCTTGTTATTAATATTATGAGAAAATTTTGCTAGTTCTTCCATCTCAAGGATAAACTTACTTCCTTCTTTCAGATCTCCGCCGCCTTTTCCGAGATTCTTTTTCTCACAAACTATTTTCTGGACCCCCTCAACAGGCAACTCTTCCTCCAGTTGACTCGGAGGCTGCTCTGGCTGGGAATTGTCCTCCTCCATCTAGTCATCCTTCTGCTTCGTCGCTCCCTAACCTAAATCTTTTCCCTTATCCACTCCTTGCTCCAAATTTTTGTCTGTGAACTGAGCTTGTTTCAGCTCCCGGTCTCTCCATCCTATTGTATTTACCCATACACCATCTAGTTTCAGTTCAAAGATCAGGGGTTGGCTCAAAATCCCCCAATCTGTGAAATCCTTGATATTTCTCTAGCGCTACGCCAGAAAATGGTTTTCAATACAGATCCTAACATATGATCCTTCTTCCCTAGGATCCTTCCATTCCTCAGCACAAATGAATTTCCCCAAGTGATTACCAATCTCTTCTAATATCCTTTGATTCTAGAATTCTAATGGTAAGTTAGGAAATCTATACCAATCCTAAGATCGAATCAATTTATGTTTGTTCGGATCAAAGCCCACAAACCAATCTCTTAAATAGAATCCAATGCCATTGAATAACCAAATCCCCTCCAAGATTTCCAATTTGATCTTCTCCGAAGGGCATAAAACAAAGAAAAAGCCATTCACTAGGGTTCTAATTGATAACTCTTTTCCCCATCTTTCCTGCCACCAGCTTCTTAGCTCTTCCAGATCTATTTTAAAGCCATACCATTTCCCTAATACTCCAAATTTTTTCATGAAATCAATGGAAGGGTTTAAAAGATTTGAACCTAAAACCATGGTTTTATTATCATACATGTATTTGAATGATTTCTTACCGTTTCTTCCCTCACCAAAGGATTGCCCCCAGCGAACCCCACCCTGACCTCCAAAGGATCGTCTTTGAGTCTTTTGCTGACCCTTATTTCCCCACTTACTCCAGTATTGATCCAGAGGAATATATTTGCCCTGGGGTCTCCAAAAATACCGAGCTTCCTTCACTCTCCGTGGTTTGCGAAGAGCGCGATCCTGAACTTTGCTAATAGGAATTTCATTTTCTGTTTCTTCTACCCCAGTTCTGGAGTGCCTAGATTCTTGTCCTTCTAAGGATTTCTGTCGCCCTTCAAAACTTTCTCCCGCCCTGCTTGCGTTCAAACCTCTATTGTCCTCCTGCTCCATTTCTCAGGCTAGATTTCATATTTTATTTATTTTACTTTATTACTTTAATTTAAAAAATTGTAGATATCATTTTCAAACAAAGTTTTTCATTTATAATTTTTTTGGCTAGATTTAATATTTTATTTATTTTACTTTATGACTTTAATTTAAAAAAATTTATATCCTTTTCAAACAAAATTTTTGACTTATTTTATTTTACTTTAAAACTATTTAAGAATTATTTTAATTTTATTTGAAGACTATTCCTATTTACTTACAATTTTTATTTACTTTAGAGTTATTTTATTTTCCTAAGAATTATTATATTTTATTTGCATTGTTTATTTTATTTTTATTTCAAGAGCTATTTTCATTTACTTAATTAAGAGTTATTTTGCTGGTTGGTTTTTTATTTTATTTTTTTTTTAATTTTAAAATATATAATATAATTTTATTTTATTTTAATAAAAGAGGGTAAAAACTTTATTAATCAAAGAGAGCAGTACAAAGCATAAAAGTAGAAAGAGGCCCAAACGGGCCCAGAGACAACAAACAAGAAGTCAAGAAGTGGTCATGCAACATCTCACATCCTCTGTGACCAAATCCACCAAATCCTGAGCAAGATCCCCAAGTAAATTGTCCCAATCAGCCACCAGCTAGGTCCCATTCTTCTTAGAAGCCAATTTGGCCAACCCATCAGCCACCTTATTCCATTCCCGAGGGATATGAGAGAAGGTGATAAAATCAAATAAATCTCCAAGACTGGTGATTTGCTTAGCCAACACCGCAAGTTGCCAACTAATATCATCAAACTGCCTTCTATTTATCAAGTTTATCACCACCTGAGAATCCGACTCGCAGATAATCTTATTCCAGCCAAGGGCATATGCCTTCTTCAAAGCCAAAAGAATAGCTAAGGCCTCCATAAGATTATTAGAGTGCAACCCCCTATAATTTGAGAAGAAAAACACAACCACCCCAGAATTGTCTCTACCCACCCCACCAATGCCAGCGTGCCCAGGGTTACCCCTTGCAGACCCATCAGTATTGATTTTCAAGACTCCAATGGGAGGGGGCAGCCAATGCCCTTCCCTAGAAACCTTCCTTCTAGAACACCTACTCCGCCCAATCTTGGGCCTTCCAGGACCCCCAACAAGAATCCCCAGATTACGAATCACTCTAGTATCACCAGGATCCACCGGGGCTAACAGATCACATTTAGCATACAAGGTCTCCTACAAAGCCCCAAGAATGCGAAACCAAACTTGACCCACCAGCAACTTCTTATCTAGAAAGACCCTGTGGTTGCGCTCCAACCAGATGTGCCATATAATCAGACTAGGGCCAATTGGCCATGCTATGTGCAGAAACGAAGTCCTCACCGAAATGGGCCCAAAGTTCCACCAAAACTCCTCCAGAGTAGAAGGGTGCCTGCACTGCAAACTCCATGCCCTCCACCAAAAATGCCAAATAGTCCTAGCAAAAGGGCACTGGAAGAAAAGATGTGAAACAGTCTCAACATCTTTTAGACATAAGAAGCATAAGGAAGGACCTTGGAAGCCACGCTTACAGAGGTTATCCCAAGTCAAACACCTACCATAAACCACCAGCCAAGAAAAGAAATTGCATTTTGGCTAAGAGAATTTATTCCAAATATTTTTCCACCAAGGAACCTCAGCACTACCCCAGGCCTGTCTGTCCAAAACACGATACCCTGAAGCAACAGTGAACTTCCCTTTTGGATCCGGACCCCAAGCCAACACATCCCGCTCTGGGAGAGAACAACAAACTCTATCAGCCAAAATGGAGGACAACTCCTTCCTATCCTCCAAAGATCCACCCATGGGCCATTCCTGCATATCCTTCCACTGGTAAACAATAGTTTGCCCCAAAGCCTGAGGGGCTTTGAAATCCATCACTCTACTCCAACCAGCCTGAACATAAATCCTACATAAGTCCCCCAAGTGAGGGTGTGAGGAGAGGAAAGGCGGGAAGCCATCCCAGGAGTCATGCCAAAAATGAGCATCAGAGCCTCTATTGTAGATCTAAAACAAGCCTTGTTTAACCAGCACAGCCCCCCTCTTGAGAGTATCCCAGATCATAAAACCTCTCCCCAAAAGACTAAAACGAGGCACCTCAGCACCCTCCACCTCCCCAAGGTACTTGAAGGTAAGGATCCTGGCCCAATACTGATGCTGATATGAACACCATCTCCAGTATAGCTTAGCAGCCAAAGCCTGTCCATTCCAATATGTCCTATGCAAACCCAGACCACCATCTTGCTTTGGTCGGCAAACAACTTCCCACTTAATTAAGCTCCACTTGTTTGAAAGGAGATTACCCGACCAAAGAAACTGCAGACAGAGGCCCTTAAAATCTTTGATGAAACTTGAGGGAGTCGTCAACACAAAGCACCTGTATATAGGAAGGGCCTGTACCATAGACTTCAACAAAGTAACTCTTCCAGTTGTAGATAACCATCTATAGGTCCAGTGACAAACCAGCCCACAAAATTTATCCATCACATCCTGCCAAAAATGCCTGGGAAGTGAGCGCACATGCAAAGGGATGCCAAGGTATATAAAGGGAAGTTTCCCCACCTGAAACCTTAAGATCCTGGCAATATGCTGCTAAGTAAGCTTGGGGGTATTAAATAAATAAATGCAAGACTTACTTTCATTAATGCTTTGACCTGAGGCAGCCAGGTAACAATCCAAAATCTGACGCAAAGCAATCGCTTCAGCCACCTTAGCAACACCCATCAAAGCCGTATCATCCACAAACTAAAGATGAGTTTGAGGAGGAAGAGAATTGCTCCATTTCCAACCCTGAAAGAGCCAATCCATAACATAGGATTTAATTATCTCCCCAAGCCTTCAGCCATCAAGATGAACAAATATGGGGATAAGGGGTCCCCCTGTCGAAGACCTCTAGAAGCACCAAACAGATCCGAAGACTCCCCATTTATGAGAACAGAAAATGAGGAAGTCCTCACATAGCTCATGACCCAATCAATCCACTCACAACTGAACCCAAAAGCTCTGAGAATTTTGATCAAAAAGCCCCGGTTAACTCTGTCATAAGCTTTAGCCATGTCCAACTTTATAAACATAGCCTTTTCCTTAGAAGAGGCCATAGAGTGAATAGTCTCAGCCGCAATAACTACTCCGTCCAAAATCTATCTACCTGCAACAAAGCCCCCTTGTTCCTCCAAGATCAACTTATCCAGACATGGCTTCAAACGTTCAGCAATTAGCTTTGTAACGATTTTATACACCACATTGCACAAAGCAATTGGTCGAAAAAGATCCAGAGAATTAGCACCCTCGCATTTTGGGATAAGAGCAAGAAACATGGCATTCATGGCTTGCAACATTTGCTTATTCCTAAAAGACTCCTGCACCACCTCCAATAGATCAAGGTTGATGACTTCCCAAAATTTCTGAAAGAACTCAACCAGGAACCCATCAGGACCTGGAGCCTTCCCTTTTTTCAACTGAAACACCACATCCTCCAACTCCTTCAAAGAAATAGGTTTAAGAAGAGAAGCATTCATATCCGTAGTTACCAGAGAGGGAATACAAGCCAGGATAGAAGCTTTCTCCTCACTAGCAGGCAGGGTATCTTCAGAAAAGAGAGTAGAGAAAAAATGAACCGCCTCACTAAAGATCCCCGAAGAGGAAGAAAGAATAGAACCCTCAAGAGAGCAGAGAGAAGAGATAAAGTTACCTTGTCTTCGAGCCTTCACCAATTTATGAAAGAAGGAAGTAAAAAATTTCCTCACGAAGCTCCCATTCCTTGAGGTCTTTAACCGCACTAACCTCAAGCCTGCTTAAATTCGCATCAATACCCTGGTCCCAAATCTACCTGGTAATAGAATCCAAGTGCTCCTGGGCAACCCTTTTCCACTGAAACACGTTGCCAAACTGATACTTATTCCAATGTTTCAATTTATACTTCACATATTAAAGCCTCTTCACAAATTAGTACATAGTTGTACCAAAAGCAAGTCGTCCTTTAGTCCACCATCTAGAAACCAAGTCAAGAAGACTCTCCTCCCTGAGCCACATAAGCTAAAATCTAAAAGTTTGTTTCTTAGAACCATCAGCCAAATGGGCAGAGAATTTGATCGGCCAATGGTCTGCTCCTCGCCAATCTAAAATTTTAGAACTTGACAGCCACTTGTCACCCACCCAAAAATAGGAATAGGAAACTTGTCTAACCGTTCAGAAATGCCATCATCCCCAAGCCTCCTATTATTCCAAGTAAACATGCCATTTGAAGGTTTGATATCTACAAGCCAGAGCCGAGCCAAATTATCCCTTAGAAGATCAGAAGAGGGGTCCAAATGAGACACACCCCCATTTTCTCCTCAAGGGAGGCAATTGCATTGAAGTCACCTACCATAATCCAGGAGAGGAAAAGATCCAACGATCTCAGAAGATTGATATGAGACCACAAGAGAGTCTTACCAGGGACATCTGTGGGAGCATAAACGTTAGAAAGAAGAATTCTTTCCCCCATCTCCAAACTAATTGCAACCAGAGAGATGGAAAATATACTAGAGATCCACCAAATAGGAGAAATTCGCTGAGGATCCCAGAGGCAAGCAAGACCCCCCTGAGCTACCTTATGCACCCACACACTGGCAAAACCCTCTGTTCCAAATCTTAGAAACACATTGCATCATACCATCCACAGATAACTTCGTCTCCTGGAGGAAAACCACATCTGGAGAATGAGCACTAACCAAGTCCCGAATAGCCTTTTGTCTAGGGATGCTATTCATACCCCTTACATTCCATGATAACACAATCATTGCGAAGGGTGAGAGAAGTGAGTATCCAATGTCTTCACCGACCCAGATTCGACCAATGTCTCTCTAGCCATCTTAACTTTCTCCTGATCCTTCTTCCTCCCCACCTTCTGGGGCTTATCAGGAGCACACTTTTTTAGGGATTTTTGCTGTAGACCCAGAATAGGAGAAGAAGAGGGCTTTTTTCTTACCAGAGTCTTCCAAACCCAGTCCACTGGCTAAACTCACCCTTTCATCTGAAGAGGCCATGGGGGTTCCACCAAACCATAAGAGTCCCCAAACCCAATATCAGGGGGAGAAGCAACTGAATCCATCACCACCCTGGAAGCCACCATAGGAACTAGGACCGAGGTAGTGATAGGCAAAGACTCATAATTATGATCAACTAAATGAGAAGCTTCAACATGCATGTTAGAAGAAAACCCCTCCTCATGGACTAATTCATCTAAAGCCTCAAATTTGTTAAAAGTCTCCTCCTCTTGACGATCCCGATGAGTCCTCTTCTGACCCCGATTCTTGTTTTGTGCCTTAACTGGCACAAAGCCATCTTTATCTGGTACTACCCCCTGCATGGGTGCTTTACCCTTTTCTGCCCTTGGATTAGACGAAGCCTTCACATTATCTAAACCACCAGTACCCGAGGCAAGAGGGCACCTCCTTTGAAGATGGCCATACTCATGGCACAATCGGCACCTGAAAGGTAAAGTCTCATAGTCTAACTGTTGAGTCCAGGAGATAGACCCAACATTCAGATCAATAGAATCTGGTAGAGGTTGGCTCAAATCAATCTCCACACAGACTCAGGCATAGGAAAAAAATCACTTCTCCAGAGTTTGCTAAGACGGGCCAATAGGCTTCCCCAGCAGCAACGCAATTGATTGCAGAATATCTTGTCTCCAACATTCCAATGGCAACTGAGGAAAATGAACCCACACTGGTACCTTCGAGGGCAACTCCTCTGCCGAATTAAAGCCCGCATGCTAAGGCTTCATGAAAAGGCCAACTTGATTATAAAAGTAGGGCCCTCCCTCAAAAACCTTGTTACGATCGGAGATACACAAAAAGACCACCAAAAAGAAGTTATTCACAGCTAGCAAGATTTCAAAATCACCTTCTGGATTCCATGACTTGTGAATCCAAGGATCTAGAAAAGGCATCAAAACCCTCAATCCCATAAATTTGCAGATTAAAACATGTTTGCTATAATACTCCAGGTCCTCGGCTATTGCCTCTGTTTGAATCACTAGCTTTGGACGAACTTGAGCTCTTTCCAAGTATCCATTTATCTTGTGCAACTTCAAAGCACCAGTGCTAAAAACCCCAACATCAGGCGGGGATGGATGAGTAAACCCGTCACCAACCCCTACCATAGCAGCATCCCCCAACATCTCACCCAAAGGCACAAACCCTGCCATTAGAAAATCCCCTCAAACCCTTGCACCCCACACCTGCACCGAACAACGCACACAATCAAGAACCCCCTCCCCGAAAGCTAAAAAACCCCACCCCTTGCTGAAAACAACCCCACAGAGCTCGATCTGCAACGAAAAAATGCATGCAACAAAGAACAAACACATGCAGATCGTGACCTGCTACAGGTTGCGGGACTACACAGAGCTCCTGTGCACACGCTCCATCTAGTTCGTCATCAAAATATATAATATAAAATTAATTTTTATTTAGAATTTTTTTTTATTAGAACAAGCAGCTAGGGCTGCACCTTGTATATATAAAAGTATTTGAAATATGAACATTACAGAGAGCTACAAGGGATTTAAAACAATCCACCCTGCACACAAAAAACCTTCCCACCAGACATATAAAAATTGATTACAAAATGATGCCCCAACTACAAGAATGGCATCTCCATTAATGCAGAGAACAAGTTATAAACCCTACCCCGTCATCTTGTCTGACCTATTACAACCAGTCTATACACATATACATACTATACTATCAAACAAAAAACCACAGGAGACTGATACATTACTCCTCTTCTAGATTTACCAGGTTTTCCTGTCCCTCACCGCCACTGGGATCTTCGAGCCCTTCCTTTGTAATGTAGGTTTGAAGCCACGCAGAACCGTCATCTGGCACTAGCTTCAGGGTTTGTTTTAGGAAATGAATTCCCCTTGCGGCTACAACAGCATGCTTTGATTGCTGCAGAAGACCACTGGGTAACTCTCGGGTGGCCGCCCCCACCTTTTGATTACATAGTAATCTCCAGGCAGGGGAATTCCTTTGCCTTCCTCATAGTTGGCTAAAACATCCTCTAGACCTCCCAAGAATTTGCTCCAAATTAGCTTCTTGCACAATCCCCGGGCTATCTCTTTAGTCTCCCCTGCCTCCAGAATTGCCGCCAAAAACATGGCCGCTATGTCAGAATTAACCCTATGCCTATGGAAGGAGCGAAGAAAAGCCTCTCCAAGCACCATCCTAACTATGTGCAGAATTATCCCATTTTTGGTCTTAAACACTCCACTCAACCGCCTCTCCGACACCACTCCCACAAACGCCACCTGCCTCATGGAACATTCAAGAATTATCGGGGTGTCCATCTCTGAGTTGAGATTGCCGCCACTTATTCACAAACATCAATGCATTCATTCCATCGACCCTTGATGGGATTTAATGGCTCGACCACCCCCATTCTCATGCTTGCTATTATTGTATGGACAAGTTTCACATCTGAAGTCATCATAAGGCATTAAGGGAGTTAGTCCTAGTCACATGCTTTGCCAACTCATCTGCTTCATCATTCCCTTCCCTATAGACATTTGAGACTTTATACTTCTCAAGTTCCCCAAGTAGCTATGAAATAGGATTTAACCACTACCTTAACTTCCAATTAGGGGTCTACCCTATTCTAATTGCATTAATAGTGATAAGGGAATCTCCCTCCAAATACAATCTATTTAAATTCAAATTCCTTGCACTCTGCAGACCTATCAGAGCTGCTCTGAACTCAGCTTCGTTATTGGTTCCAATTCCCAGGGGGACTAATTTTTTGTCTAAGATTCACCCTTCGTGATCTCTAATGATGCATCCAGCTCCACATTCTCCCAAGTTCCCTCTTGCCGCCCCATCAAAATTGACCTTATACTATCCTACATCTGGAGCCTCCCAAAGCACATTTTTTTATCAGCCTTCACGGGGCCAATCCCCGGAGCCCCATGAACAAGGGGTATCTCAAGACTAAGCCAATTCTTCTTCATGTCATTGTCCCAATTAGTGAAGCAATTAGATTTTATACTTTGATTTATGGTCGCATTGTTGACAGTTTCTACTATTGCATCTACGATCTTTCTCTGCAGCATATCCTTGCTCAATGACTTGTCCTAAAATATTCTCCTATTTCGTTCTTTCCATAACTCTCAGAGGACGATTGAAGGGGTGACAACCCAAATGCTATGAAACATTCCACGAGTTTTGGGTTTTGGCCACATCAGCAGAAAAGTTTTCAAATCTCTTGGCAGTGGGCTTTACCAACCCAATTTGTTCATTACTTTGTGCCAATAATCCATAGCTAACTTTCACACCCTACCAGCAAGTGGTCTATGTCTTATGTCGCCTCTTGGCAAAGGTAACATTTGCTAGGGCCCTATATCCCTAATCGAGATAGCCTTTCCTTAATTAATATTCTTTTTTGGAAGGCTAACCAAGCGAAAACCCCTGCCTTCGGCAAGCATGCTTTGTGCCAAAATAGATGTTTGGGACAGCCATCTTTTTCTAGTTTCTACTCCTTAAGCTTGTATCCCATCTTTACTAGATATTCCCTAGTGGAGGCACCACACCATCTAATTCTGTCCCTTTCCTCTATGAAAACCATGTGTCTTTCTTTCAATATTCTACTTAGCTTCTCCTTTTGTTCACTCGGATTCATAATCTCATTCAGTGGTTTCCAATCCCAGCCTCCTATCCCCCCATAGACTTTCCAAACCAAGTAATCTCTCACTTTTTCTCCCCACTGTTGTTCCAAAGCAATTATTAGATCCCTCAAACTTCCATCTTGTCCCAACATTTCCTTTCCATCCCACGAGCCTTCCCAGAAGGAAGCATCCCTCCCATCTTTTATTTCCCAAGATATGTGCTTAGTAATAATATCCTTGCTCTCCAAGATGAAGTTCCATATTACTGATCCTCTTGGGGGTCCAAGGTTGTCAGGATTCACTTTGGATCTTCAGAATCCAGATATTTGTTTTGCAAAATGCGCACCTATTTCTGATCCAATTTGCTATACATTAGCCAGACTAGTTTGGCTCCCATGGCTAAATTCATTAACTCTAGCTGGTGAATACCTATACCTCATGCGTCCTTTGGCAAGCATACCTCTTCCTAGGCCACTAGTGGGTTTTTTTGCTCAGCTGATGTTCCGCTCCAAAGGAATCTCTTCATTATTCTATTTATCTCCAAAGAAACCTTGCCCGGTAGTTTGAGGCAAGACATTGAATAGACTGGGACAGCTGGCAAAACAACCCAGATCATCATAATTCGCCCTGCTGAGGACAACCACTTTCCTTTCCACACTTCCATTTTTTGGCTATAGTTTGACAATAACTCATCCCAAAGGTCCTTCTTATTCAGACCAACAAATAAAGGGATGCCTAAGAACTTACCTGAGAGTCTTGCAGACCTCAACTGCAAAATTCGTGCAATGTCTCTTTGGATCCCTAGCTGAACGTTAAAAAAGAACACTTCTAACTTCCTCCAATTTATCTTCTTACCCGCAGCACTACAGTGTTTATCCAAAGTTTGTTTAATGTGTCTTGCCTCAGCCTTGCATGCCTTTCCGAACAACATGGTGTCATCTACAAATTGTTGGTGAGTTACCTCCTCTACCCTTGGAGCCACTTTTATCCCCTTCCAGAACCTGACTCTCTTTTCTGCCTTGATTTTCCTTCCAAGGGCTTCTGCCATTATGATAAAAAGAAAAGGAGATAACAGGTCCCCCTATCTCAGGCCCCTGTTTGCAGAGAAGTACCCCTATGGTGACCCATTTACCAATACTGCAAATCTTGGGTTTGAGATGCATGCCTTCACCCATTATATCCACTTTGGCTCAAATCCAAAGTTTTTTAGCACTTTGAACAAAAATTCCCTATCTACCTTGTCATAGGCTTTCTGGATATCTAATTTGATAATCATCCTTTCACTCCCCTACCTTTTCACCGAGTGAATTGCCTCATAGGCCACTATGATCCCTTTGAATATTGATCTTCTAGGGGCAAATCCACTTTGCTCTTCTGAAATTATTTTCCCTATCCTGCCTTCAATCTATTTGCAATGATTTTGGTGATTACCTTGTAAACCAAGTTACAGAGAGAGATTGTCCTATAGTCCCCCATTGATTTGGCTTCTTTTGTCTTAGGGATAAGAGCTAGGAAAGTGTGGTTTATTATCCCTAGCACTAAAGCTTCTCTACGAGATTCTTCTACTGCCTCTGCCAAATCTTTCCCAATGATGCCCTAGAAGTGATGGTAGAAGCCCGCTGAGAACCCATCAGGCCTCGGTGCCTTATCTGCATTAAGTTGGAAGGTGGCGTTCTTGACTTCTTCTTCTATCACCTTCGCCCAGAGCATCTTATTATCTTCTTCTGTCAGCAGCTTCGGGATGTTGGATAAAAGTTCCTCCCGAGCCTCCAAATTGTGTTGGCCTTCAATATTTAGTAGATTTTGGAAGAATTTCACTGCTTCCTTGTTGATGTCTTCTTTTGTATTGATTGTGGAGCCATCTGCCTTTATCAATTCAAAGATTTTGTTTCTGCTTCTCTTGGATTTAGAGGAGTTATGAAAGAAATTTGTGTTCCTATCCCCTTCTTTTAGCCATGTTTCCCTTGATTTTTGTCTCCAGAAGATCTCCTCCCTTGCCAAAATCTCTACATGATCCTTCTTCATCTTGTCTTCCAACAGAAAGTCATCCATCTCCATACCAAATTCAATTGCTTTTGAATTCAAAACCTCCAGTTCATTTTATATTCTCTCTTTCTCCTAAAAGATGTCTTTGAAGTGCACCTTATTCTACTCCTTGATCTTTGACTTTACCTTTGCCAACTTCTTCATGAAGATGAATTGTTCATGCCTTCCATTCTCCACCTCCTCCTTCCACCATTCTTTGACTAGACTCCTCAGTCCTTCATCTCTTAGCCACATTTTTTTGAATTTGAAAGGGCACCTAGCAGGGGGCTTATCAGGAAGCACCGTTAATTGCACAGGGTAGTGGTCTGAGCCTGACCAAGGTAAAATGGTTGCTTCAAATACTGTTGTTAGGTCTTCCCAATTGCCAGCTAGTAGGAATCTATCTAGCCTCTCTGCTATGTTTGAAAAACCTTTCCTTCTATTCGTCTAGGTGAACAAGCCATTCTTCGTTTCATTATCCCTTAGTAGGTTTCCTTCTAT
The DNA here is from genome assembly GCA_027924645.1 of Cunninghamia lanceolata. Classification (NCBI taxonomy): domain Eukaryota; kingdom Viridiplantae; phylum Streptophyta; class Pinopsida; order Cupressales; family Cupressaceae; genus Cunninghamia; species Cunninghamia lanceolata. Next base: position 4,980,874 of record BSBN01000918.1, on the reverse strand, counting down.
GAATTCCTTGAATTCCTTCTACACCTGTGTGACTTCTGTTCTGCCCCCCTCTTTTCCTCATTGTTCTTTGTGGCATTAAAATCTCCCGCCATCACAATCTTCCTTCCTATTTCTTCCAACAAGACCATCTTGATTTGATTCCAGACTTCCTTTTCTTTGGCAGTTTTAGTCAGGCCATACACATTCATTACATAAAATTCTTTTCTGATATTCAAGATTTTCTATCTTAAGAATTTTCAGGATTGACTATTGTCTAGCTCTACTCCTAAGAGTTTCATTGGGTTCCATAGTATTCCAAGACCTCTTGAGGCTCCTCTGGCTTCGACCCAAGCTCCTTCCCAGTATTTTAGTGATTTTATAAAACCTTCTCCCTCCTACTTATCCAAATTTGTTTCTTGCAACAAGAAGAGATCTGCTTTTCCTTGGTTGATTAGATGCTTGACTAAGTGCCTCTTGTTAGGGGCCTTCAGGCCCCTAACATTCCATGATATTGCTCTCATTCTGCCTCGGGAAGGTTCCTCACCTTCCTAGACCTCAAAGTTAACTGCCTCTGGCCTTTCACACTCCCTGCTATTTCCAATTTTTCTTTCCTGGTTTTCCTTCCCCTTTTGCCCCCCTTCCCTGGGCATTTTGATCTTGGAGTGTGATTGGGAAATGGTTCTTTCTTCACTGGTATAACCTTCCTCTTCAACATCTGAACCATCCTCTGACTCAAATTCAGAGAAATACTCCTCTGAGGGCGGCTCTTCTTCTACCCCCACTTTGTCTTCAGTTTCTTCAAAAATGTTTGACTTGCGAGCCTCTGTAACCTGATTCTTCCTTTGGTTAGCATCGACGAGGTCCTTGACTTCTTTTGTCTGGGTCTCCTTCTCCTTCTCTGGCTTCGTGTCTCTCATTCTATTTTCTGGAGGTGAAGTATTTCTTTCTCGCTCAACTTGCCCATCCTCCATTCCTCCTTCCTTGGTCCCACTAACCTGTCCCTGCTTCTCCTTTTCTTCTTCTGCTTAGAACTCATGGGTTCTTTTCTCACTTTCTTCTTTCGAATGGGCTTCTAAAAATGTCCCTTGGTCCTCCTTCTCAGGGACCCCCTTATTTGAGTCGCTTCCTGACAGTTGTTAAGGATTATAAAGAAAGTCCTTCTTCCAAGGCCTCCTTCTCCTTTCTTTCGCAATCCTGAATGTTGTGCCCTTTGGATCGGCATGCCAGACATAGAACGAATTCATCTTCTCTTTCCACTTTCAGTCTTCAAATATCTTGTTTCATTCAGATCTCCAGTTTGTCTGGAATCAGAGGGATGAGGTTTATTTCCACACAAATTCTAGCATACATGTCATAGTTCTTAGCTTCCAGGTCTCCATCTGCTTCCACGAAGACTCCCAACTTATTGCCAATATCCTTTAGAATGTCCCTTTCCCAATATTATGAAGGTAAATTGTATAGCCTCAACCATACTTTGCTCACTTCCACGGACTGTTTGTGTGGATTGAAATTCGGTTCCTAGTCTTTGATGTAGAAGCTTGTCCCATCCATGAAGTAATGGCCTATGTTGAAAATTGATCTTTTGCTTCTCGCATCCATACATTCAATCAGGAAGAAGCCATTTGTTATTGATTTAATGCCAACTGTACCCCAGTTTTTTTCACACCATCTTTTCAACTTAGAAATGGCTAGCCATTTCTCGCCCCATTTAAGGAAAAAAGCATTTTCCTTTAGTCTTTCTATTGATGAAATTAACATGCTTGATTCCAAGTAGAATGATACACAACTGTCCTTTAGCCCACCCGTGCTCTTCTTACCTTGAGCGGCCTGCTCCGGGTTTTTGCCTTCATGTAAAGCCTCACAAATCATGTAAAAGCATTTAAACCAACTAAAAAATAAATGAAGTAAATAATCCGCTTAAATACAACATCGCAATAACCAAAGTCAAAAGGAAATAAATAAACCACTTAAATACAACTTCCAAAAATAAAATATGCAATTAATCCGCTTAATCACAATATCTCTATAAAAGATAATTTTATTATTAAAATCTCAATGTCAATACATCTTACATATTCACGTGCTAAATCTAAGAAATAAGCACTATGAATCAATAAACATAAATCTTTTGGCAACATGCCATGATACATACAAATAGGTACAATAACAAGTACATTAATAAATAGCAAATCAACACACTCTCCAGCTGCACGAACCAAGTGGTCCACCACCCGCAAGCCGAGAGGCGGGAACATGACTCAGCTGCTTTTCCACCCAACCATGAAGTATTTACACTTCCCTGGATCCCTTCTTGAAATGAAGGAAACCCAGCCCTACACGAAATGTCTAGCTACCTGGTAACAATTGGAGGAGGGAACACCCGATGTATGCCTGATGTCTAAATATGAAGTTCTATGTAATGAAAAGCAAATTGTCTCACAACAGGATGTGGCAGAGATATCAATAATATAAACTTTGCTAGACAGTAAACATCTATTTCAATGTCATCTCGATTATGCATAATCATTTAAGTAACTAGGTCAATTCCTGAAAAGAGGAAAAGCCATCTCTGAAGATCCACATTTGGCATCCTAGTCCCGAAAGTAACCCAATAACAATTCCTAATGAAAATCTACTCCTTTCCCAAAGAAGCAATAAAGGAATAAAACAAAGGAATTAAGGAACAAGTTCAATAAATCAATCCATTCCCTTTTCCCGACATCAAATACAGAAAAATAAATGCTATAAAGCAATCCACTAGTTTAGTCATTTACTTCTTTCAATAAAAATCAATTTAATTCACAATTCTGTCTTCCTGTCATTTCTGTGACAGGAGGTTTACATAATAAAAGAAAATAAGAAAACAGTCCTCCTGTTGCTGTGGCGACAGGAGCTGCTACAAAAGCCAAAACAGTGAAATAATCGACAAATAATAATTCCTTTAACATCAATCAAGAAATAAGATCTATAAGCTATTCTTTCTATTCTCTGGTTGATAACATTTTACAAACTCTAGTTTTTATAACAGCTACAAAACTTTCAATTTGTCTATCACCAGAGGTTTTAACTATTTTAATAAGGAAATGAAGTCGATTTATATATCTACTATTTAACTAAGCTAGCATGCATGTAATTACTGTCATAGGTAACGCTACAGGAATCATAATTTATCTAATTCAGAGGTTTGCTATTTTTAACAAGGAATCAAAATACAGAAACTACAAGAAGTTTATATTTTGATCTAAAACTCAGAGAACTACTGTTCAATTAGAACAAAGGTTGATTTCCTACCTTTCTGTCGCTGATTCAGCCAACATACAGAGAAGGAAGGCAAATATATCATATTTACCAGTCATTAGCTAACAACAAAATAGAGTTTTCTTAAGTATTGAACTAGATTGAAAGTCGAGATCTGGGAAGAAACACTTAAACTACAGTCATTTCTAAAGCAGATCGAACGCCATGGAAAGATAAGAGTTTAAGTCTAAAACAATCAAACCAATCTGAGACTGTCAACAACAATATAAACAAGGGTCGATCCCTATAGATCGGCCAAGGTACAGTCAAAAGGCCATTTAAAAGATGGCGGCCAGCTTTTAAGTCGACGACTAGATTAGGGTCGATGGCCATAAATAGGAACAGCAGCCAGGCAAGCATAAATAGCGGCTAAACAGAAAGTATCGCCCAAGCAGAATAAAGGAAAAAGGATGGCTCATAAAATGAGTCAAACGACCAACAAAACATAGGCAGCTAGTTTAAATGGAATGGCCAAAACAAGGTTCGATCAGAAAAGGAGAGGAACCAGAGGTACAGACAGCTAGTAAAACAAATGATTTGCTTAATGATTAGAAGAATCAGCCAGTCAACAAAGGACGACTAGCATAGATACAAGCATCAATCAGACAATACAGTCACAACCATGCCAAATAAATACAAACAAAAATGAAGAGGAACTTGGAAAGATCGGCAGTTGGTGAAGAGTATGCAGTTGCTGTCGTTGCCTCCTTATCTTTCTTCCTGTCGCCAACTTTCCTTCTGCCTCTGTCGCTACCAAATAAACTAGTTTTCCTTTCTGCAAATTGTGGTATCTTGCTGTGCGAACTGCCTCCTCCTTTAATAAAATTCCCTTTCTTCTTTTTTTTAGAGATCTTGCTTTTAGGTTTAGGATTGAAGTTCTTATTTTTAGTTTGCGTGAATAAAAGATAGAATAAAGTAAATAATAAAACAATATATTTTTATTTTAAAAACAAAAAGCTTTATTTAAAACAATAAGGAAAACAAAATCTTCTTTTTACATCTTACTGTCACGTAGATGACATGAATTAAAATGAATATAATTCTTTTTATCAAAAACTCTAAATATAATAATGCTAATATTAATATTATTTAACTATTTTGATTTAAACAATACCATTTAAATAATCACAAAGAGAATGCAATACAAATTGCACAATTAATTTAATCTATTTATTTATTTTAAAGACATATTGTGTTCCAAACATCTTAAAGCAATATTTTATTAATTATTAAAATAACACACACACAAAACACCATGTGAGCATATTTCGAAAAGATATTAAGTTAAAGTAATCACATCATGCATTCAAAGGCAATTAAATAACCACACATTAATGCAATTAAAACCATTCGATAATGCATATGCAACTAAGTGGTGTGTGTGTTTGCATCAGGTAAACCCATCCATTAGTTCTTGCCAAGTGGCTAGAACATTTCTACCTAGGCCATGCTCTTATTTCGACGAGTGTCTGCATCCAATTGCACTCAACTTGACGTCAATAGGTTAGTATCTCAAAACATAGCCGAAGCAAATCACTGCATCAATATTCCATATTAAAAACAATTTCCAAATTTCATCAATTAACTCATAATGATTACATCCACATAATCAAAATTACTTAAAGTAAAATAAATCACGATGATTGTTCACTAAACTAGATTAATCATATTGTTCATAAAAACGAGACGTGACACTTCATCATTTTGTTCTATCTTTTGGTCTTTGATCGCCTCTGTATCCTTATGATGCCACTAGTTTTCTTTCATCCTCCTTTCCCAGAGTTTATTGTCCCATTCCGATCTGTGGTTAATCCTCTGCTAGTTTTGCCGATGCCTTCCATACCAATTGTTTTGTTGCCCGAAGAATCGCTCAGCTGCCTCTTAGTCTTCTTTTTCTTTCTGACCTTGCTTGTTTTATCGCCAATCGAGCCCCTACCTTACCAAAGCATTCCTGTTGAATTTGCTTCTAGGATCGCCCGCCGATTGGTGCCTTTTGTTTCGTTTCCACCCCAACCATTCTTGATTTTGTCTTTGTCTGAACATTCCTTCCAATCTAGGGTTTGGTCGAGCCCCTCGCTCTCCTTGTTGTCGCCTCTCTTTGAATCTATTCTCCGATCCCCGTCATTCCTCTTCGGACGCTTGTGCTCTGATTTGCTCCATTAGATAAGCTTCCTCTGCTTCGACTGCCCACTCTCCTGCTCTGAATCTGCTTCTTCCATCACCTACTCTGCTTCCGTTCGCTCTGCTCCCACTCGCCATATAAAAATTAGAATTTAAAATTTTAATTATAATAATAAATATATATTTTTAGTTTTATAAAATCAATAAAATATTTATAATTTTTCAGTTATTAAATTATTTAAAACTTTCAAATTCATATAATACTTTACATAATATACCAAATATTTACGATCTTCATCCACTTAATAAAATCACCATCTAATTTTAACACATTCAAATTGTGCAAATTAGGTTCTGAGATAGCTTCACCAATGTCATGTGCAACTCAAATCCTATAGATAAAACCCATTGAGGCTTAAATTCACATCCATGGCATTCCAAAGGGTTGAGCTTATAGTATTTATTGGCATTTGCTAGTGCTCCTTTGTATCTGTCAAGTTCCAAATATGCCCACCATTTGTGAACACAATTTCATATAGTGACTTGGATATTTTGCTAAGTGGAGACTTTGCTCTCCTCTCACTTAGTGCAATAATGCAATAAGCAATAAATTTTCGTATGGTTTATATTATTAATTAATAAATACAATCAAAGCAACTGAGATTTAATTTAACAATGGAAATTTACCAGTTATAAATTTAATTATAACATGTTTTATACTTAATATACAATATCATCATTAGAAATTTCACAATTTATTGTCCACTTTTATTCATGAAAATTTTGTTTTATGTACCAATACTAAGCTAATAAATACAAGTACTTACATAATTTATTTATTTTAAGTTCCTCTGCGGCTAATTTTTATGACTCTAAATTTGTGACAACACTCAAAACATTTATATGAACAACATGGCTCTTTACGTTCTCTCATTAACTTCATCCTAAACAACCACATCATTTTATATATTTGCTACTAGAGCTTTAACTAGTTATTATCAACTATCCTTTCAACCATGTTGCAAAGTAATTACAACAATCAATACTTATTTGTCTTGAATTAATTACTATTAACTATACTTTCAACTATTCAAAATTCAACTAATCAATTTACAAAGCCACTCTACTAAAGAACAAACTCAACTTCAACTCTACTACTAGGGATTTGGCTATCAAAGTCAAAATCAATTAATCAATCTACAAACGATCTTTACTAAGAAATCATTTGCTCATCAATATTTATTCTAAGGAACAAAGTTAACTTCAACTATGCTAGTCATAGTTGTGCCTAGCAGGAATCAAAGTTAAAGATTCAAGCTTGATAATCTTTACTGGCCCAATAAAATTGCCATACATTTGACTTCCGAAAATCGAGTTCTAGGCTACCTTATGTCTTTGCTTTCAAAGTGTTATCAAGATGACTTCACAGTTGCTTGGTATAACTCATCTATCAATTACAAACACAAATACTATTTATTATAATACAATTGTTTATTTGGTAACAATACATACTTACCCACACATATTAGCTACGAAGTAGTATGTAAAGATTTTAATCATTAGTTAATACATAATAATTAAAAAACATGACCATTGCAAGAGGTCGCATAAGATTTATTATTTTGAAAGTTAAAATCATGTCATCTAACCAAAAAAAAAAAGAGAACATGTAAGTTTGAAACTACTAAGAAATCTATAATAGCGAGAAGAAGTGTCCTCAAAACAAAGGACCTCTTGATCTTGGAGGAAGAGTACTGACACCACCGTGTATCCACATGCCATCACATTCGCCATAACAAAATAACATCAAATGTAACAAAATAAAGTCACATCAATGAAACTTGAAATTCTTTGCTACAAAAGGGCAAATTGGAAACTAGTCCACATATATACATACACGAAAGGAGGGGGATAGTCGTATTTGATAGACACAGGGACAAGGACATGAACTAAATTGAATGATACAGAAACAAATTCTATCCATTTAGCTGTTCTAATCACTATTGATGCACCAAGCGTTGCACTAAGTGTGAACACCCTCAACACAAACTCCGTAATGAAGAATTCCCCACCAGAAACCTCACGACAGTTCATTATCCTCTCATCATGCACATATCCATTTGTAGTCTTAATAGACCTAAGCTTGATTTGTGTCACCAAGGTCGCATATCTTTCGCCTCTACCTAATTTCTTGAACAAACTATTTATAGAAAGAATGGGAGGTTTATCTAAAGTGATGACACAACTACTTTATCATATGTCTCCCTGTTTTCATTTAGTGTTGGGGATAGCACTTGCACCCATAGGAGGTTCAAGGAATACGTTGAAAGGAACAACCGAAAAGTTTAGAAAATTTTCCGGTGTGAATTTTTTTTTTACGGCATGAGACAATTCCGAGCACTATAATGCTCACATATAAAAGCCTATCGGCTAAATATAGGCCCTACAAAAACATTATAGTATACGAGGTTGGGGTGATATATCAATTAGATTCTCATGGATCTCATCTCCATAGTCGTCAAAACAAGATTGTGATCCTCGCTAAACCAATGACTTTAATGTGGTGATTGGTTGGGAAAGGAAAGTGGTGAATGCATGTTTATAAGGGTAGTTGAAGACATCTACTGCTATAATTGAACAAATCAATGTAGATTTTCTATTGATTGCATCCAGGTTTTTAATTTGATGGCCGTATGGCCGTATTTAGACATTTTTGCCGTAAAATACAATTAAAATTGAAAAAAAACTATATCATATGAAAGGAGAGATTTTGGACAGACTATCAAAATTTATATAGGATTATGATGATATATATTTGGTTTATATATAATTTTACTTATACTAAGATGTGTCATAGTATTTTAAGGGCATCTTTGAATGAGTAACTGTCATAAAAAAATTTCTTGACAGGCATGGTCGACCGTCAAATTTAGGCCTTGATTGCATCTATGTACTTCATATTAAAAGATAAGCAATTGTCTTGTTTTTTGCTAAAAGCATAAGTCGTGATCAACTGGTGCCATGCTGAAATTTCCTTAACATTTAAGGTAACTTTCCACTATCGAACATGATTATATCACGAAAAATAAGATCTACAAATCATGACTTCCATGGTAGATGACATACTATGATAATATTGGTTTCCGATGACTTGAAGATAGTTTAACAATGAGTTATATGTTGTGTTCAGGTGTGAGACAAGTTTACTGATTAATTATGGACTTGCAAGTCCACTTAAAAAATCCTATCAGCTAATTAAATACCACAATAAATGTTCATTCAAAGATGGTGATTGCGCCTCACAAAATGATGGCACCATATAGCACATCTATGTTCATTTGCCACATTACTCTCCTATTATAAGCTCATGTGGAATGGTTTTATGTGTGCCATGCAAGTAAATATGTAAGGAATCCTTTTTGGACTATATTAAGACCATTAACCCCATGTTCCCATGGAGCTGCATAAGTGATTTTTCTACTTAAATTTGAGGAGTAGGGGTGGTCCCATGCAATTTTTTAATTATGTGAAAAGGATAATTTAGAATCTTTCCCTAGTTTAATGGAGCAACTATTACTTAGGAATTGAAAATAAATCGTGGAAAAAAGGAGGGCTCAAAATAAGCAACAACTACATAATGGGAAAAATGCCACATGGCTCCATACATTTCTTTCCCTCTCTTTTTACGTTTCCCTCTAGATTTTTCCCTGAAAATTTGGTGTCTATAAACAATGTGGCAGTGTTACATAACAATGATTTCTAGCAATTTTACTTTAAAAAGTCTATATAGTTTTTTTTAAGATGCTAGCTTAAAAAAAAGTAAAAAAATTAAATATCCACGAGAGCACTAGCTCCACAAATAACTCCTTAAAAAGTTGAGTAGTCACTAGCCAAAATAAGCTAAGCAACCAATGAAGCCTGCCCTAACCCTCCCTCTAAATAAATAAGTAGATGCTACAAATGCATACCCATGGTGGCTCCCTGTGGTATTAATTCAAACACCCATGGTTTAGGTTTTCAATTTTTAGTTCCTATTTTCCTTTTTTTTTTTCAAACTTAAATTGCGATTTGATTTTAATAATTTCCAGGTCTTTGTTTTTCAGGTGAACAAGAGGTGAGTGGCCCAAGGCATTTGAGTGGCAGTAAGGATATATTTAAGTCCTTACGTAGGCTTTTTAGTGTTTAAACAAGTTCATCTTACTTTGTCTCTTCATTTTCTTTAAAAACCCATTTCTGGAGTAAATTGTTTGCTTTTAAAGTTTTGGATTACATTTTTTATACTTGGGTTTTTTATGAGTGTCAGGTAGCACTCATCTAAACATGTCTTTTTACTTCCTTTTTCTCATCTTTATATACTGTTTGTCCTAGTAATTGCACTAGAGAAATTGTAAAGTCTTGTTTTAATTATGCTAATAAGAGATGAAATGTTGAAGATTATTGTTATGATGAGAAGACATATGATGTAGTGAAACTGGTGAAATTGTGCAAAATTATTTCTTTTTGGTTTCATAGGTATCCATTGCTCAGGCGGAAGGCAGTTTTGAGGAAATCCATAGGTGATCCTAATTACCTCTAGAGCCAAGCAAGAAGGACACCACACAACACTCCAATCTTTTCCAACTTGTTGGAGGATCTTCAGAGTGATGCAGTAGGATAGAGAAGATGGTGATCATGAAGACCTTCGGAGCTATGTCTTAGTAGCTTTTGAAAGCGTCTCCAAAACTACTGGCAACAACATAAAGTCTCTGGAGCTGCACAGAGTCTCTGGCACTGTTGATTACCAGAATCTTCGGGGCTTCTGAGGAGCTACGGAGCCCGCTTATCCAGGCTTGGGTGTTCCAGTAGATGACTCCAGTGGTCCACGGGGACATAATGCACTTTTATTTTTTTTGCATGAGATCAAAGGATTTCTTATAGTTTGCTATTTTTGGAAGTCAAGTTCCTTTTTATCAGGGCCTCATAGCCTGTTATCGTTATAAGTTAAACTCTGGATTTAGTGACACCTTCAGTGTCACTTAAGTCCTTTTTAAGATTTTGCATGATTATACTCTTGATAGACAGTTGCATGTTTTAGTTCTAAGAATAAGAGATTGTTTATAGCTCAAGTTGAACTGAACTAGGTAAAGTAGTTAACTCTAGAAATATTATGTCGCTCAGACTGATATATATGGATGTGAACAACATAATAAGATAAGGAGATTTGATAGCAGATGTTTATGCAATTTCATTCTTCAACAGAAACATATATTTTTGAATACAATATACTTCGGATAGACTAGATTAAAGAAGGCAGTACTGTTATACTTTTGTTATGAGTTCCTTGTTTAGCCTTTAGTTCTGAAGGTGTGGAGCAAGGGCCCACTCCCATCAATAGATAGGAGGCTAGTATCTCTGCTTTATTGTCTTATTGCAATTTTCATTAAGTATAGTTTTCCTATTTTCATAAGAAAGCTCAATTAGTGTTAAAGGAATCTTGTTTCTATTTAATGCATGTTTAAGATTATGTGTGAATCAAATAGACCATTTCAACAAACTATTGTTTCAATCCTTAGATCAAGTTTTCCTTTCAAGCAGAAAAGTAGAAGCATTAGTTTGATTAATTAGGGAAGTTCAATTTAGTAGATAGTTAAGGACTGTTGATTATTAGGTTTCTGTTGCAAATAGCCATGGACACAAACTTGGATTTGACACATAAAATATGATTAAATGCCAAGGTACAATGACCCTTGTCAGTTTTTAATAACTATTTATATTGTATAAAATTGAATTTATTCAAAGATTTGAGGGACATGGTTAAAATTTGAATGTCTATTGCTCTGCAACCAAGTTAACCTGCAAAATAGTGTATCAATCTGTTTGTCTTTTGGCTTTGTTCTCGCCAGCCATGTAGACATTTAGAATAGACATTTTTTTTGTGGCAGCCTGCCAATTATTTGATACAACAGTTGTTACATTGAGAACCCTAAGCTGGTTGGGAAACTGTCAACGCGGCTAGATATGTAGGGCAACTATTTGGGGGAAAGATTCATTTTAATCCTGAAGCAGCATTTTTTTTCAATTTCATGCAACTGTTAGAATAAAAATAGGAGCCTAATCTCTTCCATGGAACCACATTTAAGTGTGAAAAGTATAACTTCGTTTTTGGGCAGTCAGAGTTCTTAACCTAAACCCATTTTTTCGAAGAGAATAGAAACAAATTTTAATTTGAAATAGAACGGGAGAAGAAAAGTAAGGTTTGATGGGTCTTGAATGCTTACAAATATTTTGTGTCTCTCACTTGGCTTGAGCTTGAACGGTATGAGTTTGAATTTGAATTTGAATTTAATGTAAAATGTGCATCTTGGAATTGCTTACCTCTATTTACAACTGAAAAATGTGGATCTTGGAATTGCTTACCTCTATTTACAACTGAAAAATGTGAATCTTAGAATTGCTTTTACCACTAAAAATTCTAATTCTATATCTTTATATCTAATTGTGTCTTTAAGATTTTTGGGGACACAAGGACACATTTGACTATCCAATATATGTTGGCTGCACTTTTACCAAAATCACAGGGACGTTAATTTATTTTTAGATTTGGGGATAGTTGGTGGGACTGGGTGGCTATTAAAATATGATATAATTACAAATAAATTAAATTATTTGATTAAACACAAATTTCAGGGGGAGTACAAAGAAGAGTAAGGAATCTAGGTAGCATCACAGATTTAGCAAAGCTAAATTGACAACCCTCACATATTGGAATTTTGCCATAAAAAAGATAGAACATACACAGGAGAGATTTTGCTGGTTAGAACTTTGAAGCAAGGAAATAAAATACACAGGCTTTAATGAAAGTCGGGACATGTTAAATGGAAAACAAGGTCATGATGCACAGAAAAGTACTTGAAGTGAACACTTTCTATAATCTCCTTTAAACTGCTTAGTCTCGTGGATGTTATTAAAATAATCTTTTTTCTTTTATTCATTAAAGATTCTCATAAAATTCCTTACTAAGTACCAACAAAATTGAAACTTCTGCTATACGTCTTCTCTCAATGCTTGTTCAACGTTGTAAGTAAGCATGAACCTTTGAAATTTACTATAAGAAAACATAAGTACAGTGGGCAAGAAGCTAGTGAAGATACGAGCACAAGTGGCAAAAAGTCGATCAAGATACATTAGTGACGTGTAAAGAAAAATGCAATCAGCTGTGAATTTTACTTGCTAATCTGTCTAAAATTGTTGTGAATCAGTGCATTCTAGGAGACCACAGTTCTTTGAGACATTTCTTCAAATTGACCACGTGCCTTGTGTATGGTTTGAAATTTTGTGCACACACAACTACATCTGACTAAAATGAGTTAAAATCCCCCTTTCATATCCATTCATGGATGTCCATAACACGCAACAAAGCTCTTATTTTGGTACACGCTGGGAGTATGTTGTCAATGGTGAACTGAACAAGTTGGACACCTATTTGATGCATTTGGTGAAACAGTCTCAATGCCTCATGAGTATACTCATGTCTTAGGTAAGCTGCAATCTTGGTCCAAGATATGCAACAGCTTTAAGACCACCCACCAAATTCATGCTTTTGGCATACATTTTTTGATACGTGTACTTGGGAAACATTTTGATGAGCTTATTTTGAAGAAATGTGCAAAGCACTGCTTAGTGACGACATACTGTATTGAGATTTTGTTCATAGCAAATGTAGCAAAAGATAAGAGATAATAAGACCAAATCACTTTGCAAAATCAAGTAATGAATACAAATCAGATAACGATGTTTACAACTTTAAAAAAGGACTTCAATATCACCAATAGAATCATTTAAAAAAAATTGAAAGCTTCTCGACCAATTTTACTATCTTGGTCTTAGGAATTACTATGTTAATGAGCAAGAAGTTGTCGAGCCTCCCCAACTCTTGAGTGACAAGGAAAACCAATTGGATGGCATATTTTAGATGTGTTTTGATGTTGTAGCTATGAAACAAAGAATCATAGCTTGGAAACATCTAAGTGATCTTGTAGCTTTAAAACAAAGAAGTTGATTAGATGGTATTGTAGGGATTAATTTCGATCTTGCTTCTGATATTTCAACCAACAAGGAACTCCAGGGAAGAATCATAGGTCAAGATGATTGTTCACTCATATCCTGACAATGACCTTGTACTCCTCAAAACGTGACTCAGGCACAAGAGCGGATGAGTCAACTTCGATACAACACATGGACTCTCTCCTTGCCTTGAGCAACCTCTAAGTCATTCTCGCTCTCGTGGCAGAAGTCAATCGAGTGGAGACGAGACCTAGGGGTGGTTTTGTTCTGTTGGGAGTAGAATGTCACAAAGAGCGGTCAATCTGTTCTGGGGTCTGTCGTGCTTTGCTATGTGTTGTTCTATGGCCATTGTGGTGGAGATAATAATATGACCTGAAGGGTCACTAGTTATCAATCTTCTATTTGGGTTTCTTGTGTTTCAACGTCTAGATGGATGTTGGTTGTTGTCATTGATGAGCCTAGTACATTGTAACATTTCTTCTATGGCTTGAATGCTTCGTTTTATTTGTTCTCTTTGTTGGATTAACCTAAGAGTGTGTTCTTGCTCATCTAGTGTTTGTTGTGCTAGTTGTGGCCTAGGATGTATGTGTTCAATCTCCTCAAGGATAGCCCTAACCCACTCACCTCTAATTCTAGGGCACATTTGTATGCTTGGATAGAGAAAGTTGATTTGAGTTGACTTTCGACTTAGTGATGTTATCTAAGGCTTTGTATGAGTTCTCTTGACTTCTTGACCTCATGACAAAACTAAGGGTTTGACCTTGTGTAGTTGAATCCTACCTCGTGATCAAATCGAGGGTTTGACATTTTCTAAGTTCTAATGTTTTTGTATTTTTTGGGGTTTTCAATATGTATGCAAATGATTTTTTTTGGTTCTTTTCTAGAATTGAATATCAAAATGAGCTAATTACCTAGGAATTTGAAAGATGAATGCAATTTAATATGAGATTACCTAAGGCAATTTATACTATGTTTTTGTGTTTTCCAAGAGGTTTTTGAGCTAATCTAAGAATTGAAAATGCAATATGAAATTTAATATAGAATTGGAATTTAAACTACCTTAAGCAAGCTAATCTAATTAAATTTGAAATAAACCTATCAAGGAAATTGCAACACAATATTACTATTCCCAAGAGCAAATTGTGATTTAATTAACTAATAAAGCATGAAAAACCTAGATTGCGGTCGACACATGAGTCTTCGCACTACCCTTAGGAATCCTTTTTTCGGCAACCTCTTCTTCCTTTTGCAGCAATGGGGTCGTCCTCTTGGTGGCAATTGGGAAGAGACAAAATGAGTGAGCTTGACAAAACTGTGAATTGGGAGAGCTTATAAAAGCCTTGAAGTACCTAGGCTTGGGAAATTCGTAAGCATAACAACATTGTATAATGTGTTTAAAGGCTTGGGAAACAAATACTAAAAGCAAAAGGCCCCTATGTCCTATGAAGAGCATGAGAATACTAATTGGAAAGCAAAAGCAAAGCTTGAAGAATGATTGCAACAATGGATTTGCCTCCTAAGGGAAAGATTTGAAGTTTTGCAACAATGAAAACTAATGAAATGAAAACTTTGTAGCCTTGAAAAACTAAAGAAAGAAATGAAGAAAGAGGCTCAAAGGCCTGTGAAGAAGCTTGAAAAAGCTTGTGAAGAAGAGAAGGGAATTCTCCAGCTTTTGAAATAATGAAGGGGTGGCGTATTTTTAGCTTGGAAGGGCACACAAGAGGGGGAAATTGATTGATAAGTTAACTCAATTGATTAAAGAGTTAACTGGATTGGTTGAGGAGTGAACAGACTTTGATTGGGAGTGAACAAGCTTTGACAACCTTTCATAGAAGAAAAAATGGAGTTAGCATGAGATTGATCGGGAGATAAGAAGAATTGATTTATGAGTTAGAATGAAGTGATTGGGAGTCTTGAATCAGTTAGAAAAGTTGATGATTAGTTAGGGAAGGTGACTCATGCAATTAGGGTTCAATTTGGAGCAAATTTGAACCCAAACCGAATAAGAAATCGCGCTACATAGAGGAATGAAAATACACATAAATAATAATAGCGAGAGACAAGTTTTAACGTGGTTCACCCAAACTCGGGCTACATCCACCAACAGAGAGTCCAATATTATTATCCAGTAAATAAAACTGATTACAACCAACAATCCTTGTAACTCAATATCGTTGCAAAATGCTACAACACATCAACGAAAACCCTAACCCTTAGCCGCTTTTATCAAACCTTATGTCAGTTACAAAATAGGGTTTTTTTTTATGTCGGCCAATGGAAAAAATAACTCCTCACACCTTTATAAAATAATAAATTTTATTTGAGGTTTCAAGGGTGATGTTCCTCAACCCCACCCTGTATCGCGACAGGGAGCGCACAGGGGCACTGTCCCCAAACCTCGGCAAGGGGCGCTGCCTCTTGACCCCGTTAAATAATTTGGGGGAAACCGTGCCGATAAAATTAGGAAAAATTTAACCTCCGAGTCTGATTAGGCTCCATATAACAACAATCTCCCACTTGGAGATTGATCAGACTCCACAACATATCACCTCCCATTTGGAGACTGATCATAACACTGTTGATCTTGTAGCTCCCACTGGAAATAAACACGTTGGACTCTGTTGTTCTAATTTTTTCTTTTCAGTCTCGAAGACCAACTGAAGCTGAAGAGGAGCTTAGCTTCTCCCTTGTTACTATCTTTGTAAACATATCCGTTGGATTTTCATCTGTATATATATTTTCTAGCCTTAATTGTCCATCATCCAACACCAATCGAATGAAGTGATACCTCAATTGTATGTGTTTGGTCTTTGAATGCAAGGCAAAATTCTTTGCAAGATGTATGGCACTCTGGTTGTCCGTAAATAAATAACTATTAGCCTGTTGTTTGCTCAATTCTTCCATGAAAGATTGCAGCCATATCATCTCCTTTTCTTGCCTTTGTTGCAGCTACATACTCTACCTTCATGGTGGATAAAGCAACCACCTTTTGCAACCGTGAGATCCAACTCACTACTATCCCACCTACATTAAAGACATAACCTATAGTACTCTGCCTGGTATCAATATCCCCTACCAAATCTGAGTCTACATAACCTGCTAAATCAGTATTAGAGCCCCCAAAACATAAGTGTTTACTGGATGTACCTCTCAAATATCTGAGAATCCATTTTATTGCATTCCAATGCTCCAATCTGGGATTACTCATATACCTTCTTACAACTCCTACAACATGTGCAATATCTGGTCTTGTGCATACCATGACATACATTAAGCTTCTTATAACTGAAGCATATGGTACCTTGGACATTTTGTCTTCCTCCTCTTGTGTCTTTGGACACATCTCCTTAGTCAATTTCAAATGACTGGGCAAAGGTGTGCTAACAATTTTAGCATTCTTTATATGGAATCTCTACAACACCTTTTCAACATAATCAACCTGAGATAGAGTCAATTTTCTGTTCTTCCTATCTCTACAAATTTTCATACCAATGAATTGTTTTGCTGCCCCCAAATCCTTCATAGCGAATGATTGTGCTAACTGTTGTTTTAACTCTCTTATGTGATCCATGTTAGACCCTGCTACAAGCATGTCATCAACATATAAACATAAAATAATGTAGCTGTCATTATCCAACCTCTTAAAATAAACATAATGGTCAGAATTACACCGGATGTAGCCTTGCTCAGCCATAAAACTATCAAATTTCAAGTACCATTGCCGAGGTGCTTGTTTCAAGCCACACAAACTCTTCTTCAATTTTCACACTAGTTTCTCCTTACCTTTGACCTCAAATCCTTGGGGCTGTTCCATATATATCTCCTCCTCCAAATCACCATGGAGAAAGGCATTTTTCACATCTAGCTGTTCCAAATGCAAATCTTTAGCAGCCACAATACTTAAAATAGTAAGAATAGAAGTCATCTTAACAACTGGGGAAAAAATCTCATCAAAATTAATGCCCTTTTTATGTGCAAATCCTTTTACAACTAACCTGGCTTTAAATCTTTTCTTACCTCCATCTTCCTCTTTCAGCCTATAAACCCATTTGTTTGGTAAAACCTTTTTACCTACAGGCAACTTACATAATTCCCAAGTCTAATTTTTCAGGAAGGAGTCCATTTCTTCTTTCATTGCAAGCTCCCACTGAACCTTTGTATCCACCTGCCTGGCTTCATCATACCCTTCTGGTTCACCACCATCTGTTAACAAAATAGAACACAAAGAGGGAGAAAACCTTTTAGGAGGTCTACTTAGCCTTGTTGACCGTCCAACATTCACTGGAGTTTGTGGTATTTCTTATTGCTGTTGCGGAGCATGAAGAACCACTGGAACATTACTATCTGGAGTATCATCCAGCACCACATAATCCTTTTCTTTCTTCTCATGCTGCTGCAACTGATCTTTGTACAACAGCTTCTCATTGAATACAACATCCCTGCTTCTCACAATTTTTAGATTTTCAACATCCCAAAGCCTATAACCAAATTCATCAATGTCAAATCCAACGAAGATACACTTTTTGATTTTGCATCCAACTTGGTTCTATTTTTAGAATCTATATGTGCAAATGCTTCACATCCAAAGGTTTTAAGAAAATAATAACTCACCTTCTTACCTGTCCATGCTTCCTCTTGAATACCACAGCCCAAAGGAACTGAAAGACCTCTATTAATTAAATATACAGTGGTATTGACAGCCTCTGCCCACATGTTTAAAGGCAGCCCTACATGCAATCTCATGCTTCTTGCACCCTCCATTATTGTCCTATTCATGCATTCAGCCACTCCATTTTCTTGTGGAGTCCCTGGAACCATTTTCTGCCTACGAATTCTATTAAAGGAACAATAATCCTCAAATTCTTTGCTACAATACTCACCACCATTATCAGATTTGAGACATTTTAATCTTTTACCTGTCTCATTCTCAACCAAGCTTCTCCATTTCTTAAATGTTTCAAATACATCAGATTTCTGCCTAAGGAAATAAATCCAAACCTTCCTAGTTGCATCATCTATGAATGTAACATAATACTGAGAGCCACCGAGAGAAGATACCTGAGCCAATCCCCATACATCTGTATGCATAAGCTCCAACTTTTCATGTTTCTTTTGCTTCCCATCCTTGAGAAAACTAACTCTATTTTGTTTGCCATACACACAACTTTCACAGAAATCCATACTAATACATTTCAGACCTGGTAAAAATTTCTTAGAATGAAGTACCTTCATACCTTTTTCACTCATATGCCCATGTTTGTTATGCCATAGTGTTGTCTCAGAACCTATAGCAACTATTTCAGTCTCTTCCTGTGAATCCGCAACAACTATTCCTAAACTTGTTTGGTTTTTCTCTGCAACAACTAAAGTAGAAGGAATAATATTACTTGTACAAAGATATAAGGTGCCTACTTTCACACCTTTTGCTACTATTAAGGCACCTCTTGAAACCTTCCAATTTTTATCATTGAAAGTAAACTATGCAACCTTCATCAGCTAGCTGCCCTGCTAAAATTAAATTCTTACTCAACCTTGGAACGTGCCTTACCTCTTGTAGTAGCTAATGATTCCCATTCTACAACTTAATCTTGATTCTTCCCTTTCCAACAATCTGACAAGGTTCGTTATCTCCCGAATAAACCAACCCAAAATCCCCTTGGACATAATCAAGAAAATAACTTCTATGGGGCTTAGCATGAAATGAGGCCCTTGAATCTAAAACCCATGAATCATAAGCATTATCTAGGGAAAGAATCAAAGCATCATCTTCAGATTTATTATTTACCACATTTTCCTACTTATTGCCTTCTTGTTTGTCTCCTTTATTCTTTTGAGACCAACAATCTTTCTTCAGATGACCTAGTTTCCCATAGTACCATCAATCCTTCTGTCCTCTAGATTGGGACCTCTTGTCCTTTGATTTTCCTCATAACTTCCCATGACCTCCAGAACCTTTTCCTCTCTCCTTAGATCTGCCCCTGCTTTCTGCATTCAAAACGCTACTTGATGTGGACTCTCTTGAGCTTTTCTGTCGCATTTCCTCGCTAAGGATAACACCAAGAACATCATCAAATTTTAAAGTATTTGAACTAGAGACAGAGTTACTTGCAACCATTACCAAGCTATTCTATCTTTTTGGCAAATAACATAAAACCAAAAGAGCCCTCACCTCTTCATCAAATTTCACTTTTATAGAAGTTAACTGACTGGTAATTGTATTAAACTCATTTAAATGATCTGTCACAGATCCACCTTCAATCATTTTCAGATTAAACAAATGCTTCATAAGAAATACCTTATTTGAGGTTGAGGATTATTTCATACAATTTAGCCAAAGCTTTCATCAGTTCATCTGTTGTCTTCGCTTCTATTATATTGAATGCCACAGATAGTGCCAGGCACAATCTAATGGTTCCTAGTGCCTTTCTGTCTAGAAGATTCTAATCCTCATAGGTCGTTGCTGTCAGTTTCTTGGCTATTCCTTCTAACGGCCTCCATAAATCCTTCTGATAGAGATAATCCTCCATCTGCATCTTCCATAACTAACAATTCTGCCCATTGAATTTATCTACCTTCAATTTACCCTCATCTGCCATTGCTCCCATTTAACCGTGAGACTTCCACTCAACCGTGAGACCTTCCTGCAGACGATAATCGAACACAACCCGCTCTGATACCAATTGTTAGGAATTGCATGGAGAAGATATAAATTAAATGCAAATAAAGATTAAACAGAGGAATTAAAATACACAGAAATAATAACAGTGAGAGACAAGTTTTAACGTGGTTCACCCAAACTCGGGCTATATCCACCAACAGAGAGTCTAATATTATTATCCAGTAAATCAAACTGATTACAACCAACAATCCTTGCAACTCAATACCGTTGTAAAATGCTACAATACATCAACGGAAAACCTAACCCTTAGTCGCTTTTATCAAGCCTTATGTCAATTACAAAATTGGTTTTTTTTTATGTCAGCCAATGGAAAAATAACTCCCGACACCTTTATAAAATAATAAAATTTGTTTGAGGTTTCAGGGGCGCTACCCCTCGACCCTGCGTTGTATCGCGACAAGGAGCGCGCCAGGGGCACTGCCCCTGGACCCCGCAAGGGGTACTACCCCTTGACCCCATTAAATAATTTGAGGGGAAACCGCACTGATAAAAGTAGGAAAAATTTAACCTCCGAGTCTGATTAGGTTCCATATAACAACAATATCCCACTTGGAGACTGATCAGACTCCACAACATATCACCTCCCACTTGGAGACTGATCATAACACTGCTGAAAAAGGGTTCTAGGTGCAAATTGAAAGTTGGAGAATGATTTTGGAGGGTTAAAGATGTAATCTACCTCTAGAAACAAGTTAAAATGATGCATATGAGGTAGGTTGCCCCTTTTACCAATAGGGTCACCTAGGGGTGACCAAGGGTGACCCTAAACTGACAGGGGCAACCTAGAAACAATTTTATTTAATAGGTCATAGAACATTTGGGAGCGCATTTGGGCACATAGGGAATCCTTTTTGGGTTTCCTTTTTTTAAAATTGCATACATTTTCAAGCTCTGTGTAATGGTGCCATTATATTTTCTTGAAAGTATCTCAAAATTATATTTTTAGATCATTTTTCTCAGGGTATCCTATTGGTCTCTCAGGCCCTAAAAGGCTTGGTAGGCAATTGAAAATGAGCTAGATTGATGGGGAAGAAAGAATAGATGGGAAATCTCCTAGGGAAGAGTGACTTACCCTCTTGTGAAGTGGATTAGCCATGTCATCAAGGCTGGCAAGTGACAAGAGTGGTTTGTCGAAGATGGGTTAGGTGTCTAGGAAGATAGTGTGCAAGAATTTAGAAGGTTAGAAAAGCACAAACAAAGACAGGTGTTGCCAAGAGAAGCATTGGTGAGAGGGAATTATATTCATGCTTCCATGTATGTGATTAGGATTAAAACTCATCATAGGGTCCTCGTGCATGCTCATGCACATTTTTAGTGCTTAAATACACTCATTAGCAAGTCTTTGACAATGATATGGACATCACTCTATTAATCCAGAATGAGGATGAGTTCTAAGATGACCTAAGAGGGGAACTACCTAAACTCTATGGAGACCAACTCATGCAATTAAGCTCCAACAAGATTTTGAAGGAACTGATTAAGTTGGAAAACATCTTCAATTCCAATGACTAGATGAAGTCACAAATGAAAAATTCATGGTCATCAAACCTAAAATCTACCATGAATAGGAACTCTTTCTAGGTAAGACTATCATGGTAGCAAAAACATTTCTAGATGGTTTTAAGAATCCCTTTGTAACCTCATAGAGTTTGAAGATATGTAGGCTTGGTCTTACGACAACCTTAAGGTGTATGACAAGGACATAGTACACCACACTTTTGAAACCAACCCCTTGCACAACTTGTCCCACAAAAGCAATAACTAGTGAATGCTCACATCAAAACAATAATGTGAAATGAGATCACCAAAATGATCGAATCTAAGATCATCTTCCCCACCAAGCATTCTACATGGGTCTCTGTGCTTGTTTGAAAGAAGAATGGTGAGATCCACTTATGTGTAAACTTCCATGATCTTAATTGGACATCTCTCAAGGATCACTATCCCATCCCCTCCAATGGATCAAATTTTGCAAAAGATAGTCAATTTGATAATGTACTTGTTGGATGGTTTCCCTGGCTACAACAAAGTATGGGTAAAGAACAAGGATTAGTTCAAGACAATGTTCACCACCAAATTAGGCACTTTTGCTTACCAGTGGATGTCTTTTGGTCTAACCAATCTAAGAATTACCTTTCAAAGGGACATGGGAATTGCATTGAAAGGTATCATAAATGAGTGAATTCTAGTGTACTTGGATGACATCACAATATTTTTAAAAACACTCAATGAACACCTTTCCCACTTGTGGGAAGTGTTCCAACAATGTTGTGACTTTGACATTTCCCTCAACCCAATCAAATGCATTTTTGTTTTTTCATAAGGTAAGCTTATGGGACACGTGGTCCCAAATTATGGTTTGGAAATAGACCTTGATCATGTAAAGGCCATCAATGAACTCCCACTACCCTACACAAATAATAACTTGCAATCTTTATTTGAAAAGATTAATTTCATCAGGAAGTTTATTTCCAACTTTGTTGGCCTCCTGAAGTCCACCATCTTACTACTAAATAAAGATGTCGACTTCGAATGGACATCTAAAGTGAAAGAATATTTTCTTCTTATCAAACAAGCCATCACAAAGGCTCCAGTTCATGCGAGCCCCAATTTTTTGGAAGGACTTCATCCTTCTATAAGCCTTTAACACCAATCATAGCATAGCAATCATCCTCACTCAGAAGAATGTAGACGAAGATGAACATTCAATAACATTCGTGAATTCTAATTCCAAGGGCTATGAGGAGACATTTTAGAGAAACGAACACATGCTCTCATGAAATCTTTGATGTACTTGAGAGATTTGATGCACTTAAACATCTAAGTGATCTTGTGGCTTTGAAACAAATAAGTTGATCAAATGGTTACTGTAGGGTCCAATTTTGATCCCACTTTTGATCTTTCAACCAATGGGGAACTCTACGGAAGAATCATAGGTCAAGATGATTGTTCACCCATATGTCCTTGAAAATGACCTCGCTGGAAAGTCTTTGACAATCATATGGACATTACTCTATTCATCCAAAATGAGGCTAAGTTCTAAGATGACCTAAGAGAAACTACCTAAAGTCTTTGGTGACCAAATCATGTAGTAAAGCTCCAACAAGATTATGAAGGGATTGATCACATTGGAAAACATCTTCAATTCCAATGAATAAGTGAAGCAAAAAAAGCATAAATCCACAGTCATCAAATTTAAACTCTACCATAAATACAAACTCTTTCTAGGTAAGACTATCTTGGTAGAAAAACAATGCTATATGGTTTTGAGAATCCTTTTGTAACCCTCTCTTGAGAGTTTGAGCATATTTAGGCTTGGACTTATGAAAGTTCCTCAAGGTGTATGACAATGATGTCATACAACACACTATTGATACCAAACCCTTGCATAACATGTGTGACAAAAGCAATAACTAATGAACCCTCACATTGAACTAATGATGAGAAATGAGCTCACCAAAATGATTGAAGCCAAGATTGTCTTCCCCACCAAGAATTCTATATGGGTCTTTGTGCTTGTTCAGAAGAAGAATGGCAATATTTGCTAGTTCATAGACTTCCATGATCTTAAATGGACATCGCTCAAGGATCACTATCTCATCCCCCCAATGGATCAAATTCTACAAAAGGTAGTCAATTTGATAATGTACTTGTTAGATGGTTTCCCTAGATACAACCAAGTATGGGTAAAGGTTGAGGATCAATTCAAGATAGCATTCACCACCAAATAGAACACTTTCACCAACCAATGGATGCCTTTTGGTCTTAAAAGGAAGCAAGGTACACGAAATAGCTTCCTAAACCGAACTAATGAGGGGAGCGTTATGCAAATTTTTAACCTTTTTAGTTAACATAAAGAAGAAACACAAACATAAGTCAAATCAACAATACCACAACACAAGATGTACATGGGGAAAACCTTTTCAGGTAAAAAAAACCCCACACTCCAAAGCACAACTCAATGTATTATTCAGTAATCAAATAATTGTTATAATACATTTACAGAGCCAAGCTCTTGAAGGAGTTCACCAACATGTAGTATCTGGAGTTATTTTGGCAGCATAACAATACTTGCAAATCAACCATACAACTCCAACTCCAAGCACCTGTATATATAGAGAAGTACTATGAATGGATGTAGCTTCTAAAGCAAGTCAACAAAAGAATCTCGTCCAAATCCATATGACCCAATTTCTAAGGCCATAAAACATACAAATGACACTTGCAAGAGATTCCCTTTCATCCCTTACAACCCCCAAACTTGGACGCCCCAAATTTTCCCAAAATAGGTATGATAGATGCACTTACATTGTCATAAAATCTGTCATATATGACAACACTTGCAGGTATAAGAGAATCTATCATAACTGACTATTAATATCTGATTCTCTTACAAATTGTCATAGTCAAACTTGGGTGCCTACCTTCTCCATGCAAAGATGCTTCTTAACACTTGTCA
This sequence comes from Cunninghamia lanceolata, assembly GCA_027924645.1. NCBI lineage: Eukaryota > Viridiplantae > Streptophyta > Pinopsida > Cupressales > Cupressaceae > Cunninghamia > Cunninghamia lanceolata. The sequence goes on along the minus strand of BSBN01000918.1, from coordinate 4,956,296 downwards.
CACCTGTCATAGAATCTTCTATTTCTGGCTCTTACATGTCATAGATTTTGTCATAGGAATCTATCATAACTCCTACACGTCATAGACCTCTTACAAAACCCAAAAGATGTTGACACATGGCAAAAGACTTCTACCACAAAATGGGATGCCTACCTCCTCATATAAGGACAAAAAAACATCTAGTCACCTTCCATGTAGGATGACACATCACTATGCCAACTTCCACAAAGTGACAAAATAAGATTTGCATAGAAAATTATAATAGTAGGCAAAAACTAAATAAATACAACATTAGGAACTTGCATTTAGGTTGAGACACATTAATTCCCAATAGGTCTAACCAATGCAGGTGCCACCTTCCAAAGGGCCATAGACATTGCATTTAAAGGTATCATAAACAAGTACATTCTAGTGTACTTGGATGACATCACAATATTCTAAAAGACACCTAAGGAACACTTTGCCCACTTGTGGAAAGTGTTCCAATAATGTCATGACTTTGACATTTGGCTCAACCTAAGCAAATGCATTTTTTTGTTTCACAAGGTAATATTATGGGACACATGGTCTCAGAAAATGATTTGGTAATAGACCTCAATCATGTGAATGCCATCAACAAACTCTCACTTCCCCACACAAAGAAAATCTTGCAATCTTCACTTGAAAATATTAATTTCATTAGGAAGTTTACTTCCAATTTCATTAACCTTTTGAAGTCCACCATGTTACTACTAAAGAAAGCTGTCAACTTCTAGTGGACACCTGAAGTAAAAGAATATTTTTTTATTATCAAACAAGCCATCATAGAGGCTCTAGTTCTTTCAAGCCCCAATATTTTGAAGGACTTCATCTTCTATGCCTTCGACATCAATCACAACATAATGGTCATCCTCACTTAGAAGGATATAGATGAAGATGAACAATTGGCAGCGTTCGTGAGTTCTAATTTCAAGGGCTATGAGGAGAGATATACATCAAATTAGAGAAATAGGTCCATACTCGTGAAATCTTTGAAATATTTTTGGCATCTAGTCTCACATAACAAGATGCAGGTTTTTGTAATTCACTCTAGTGTGAAGGATTACCTCCTTCACAGGGATATAAATGAAAAGAGGGCGAGTTGGGTCACCAAAATAATGGAATATGACATCCAGATTCAACTGACCCTTCGTTAGTCTAAGGTCAAGGCCTGTGTGATTACCTCACAAAGAGTCTAGCCCCATCAAATTCCTCCAAAAGTGATGACCCCGAGCCAGTGACATTTTTGGCATAAGAATAACCATCTGCTCTACTTTTAACCAAGAGAAAGGATTTATAAAATCCAAGGATACCAAGTGAGATTGGATGCATTTCATCTAGACTCAATAAGACATAACTTGATAACCTTTTTGTCTTTCTTGTGTCAACTATTAACTCATCAAAGGGATCTTATTCAAACAAACCATCCATGAAGTTTTTTTAAGGTGCATCAGACCTAAACAAACTAATAGACTTGTGCATGAATTCCATGAGGGACTAGTTGGTGGTCACAACTCAGTAAAACCATGACCACCAAGATAATAGGAGATGGATATTTTTGGTCCACCATGTCCAATGATGCACACCAGTCCAAGTGAAGTTGTGAACCTTATAAATGGTTCACTAGAAGGAATAAAAATGACCCCTTTTTCTAAAACCCATCTCTACGAGCACCCCTTTCCAACAATGGGGGATCAATTTAAATTGCACCATTAATCCCTCTTCCAATGAGTGGCATAAGTGGATCTTGACTGCAACAGATTATTTCATAAGGTGGACCAAAGTAGTAGCTCTCAAGGATACCAAGGAGGATCAAGTTGTAAAGGAAACTGTAACTCAATTCAATGCCCCTGCCACCCTAATCTTGAATAATGTGAAAGAACTCATTAGATTATAAGTCACCAATATCACCTCGAAATATGGCATCTATTTGTTTAGACCTCATCAAATTATTACCCATAAGGTAACAACTTGGCTAAGTCGACAAATAAAAATTTGAAGTGGATTGTTAGCCAGAATTTGAAAGGCAATCTGTGCACATGGGTCTCTTTATTGTGCCAAGCTCTATGGGTTGACCACATCACTAAAAAGCATGCCATATGCACTTGACCTTAAACACTAGTCTACAACATGGAGGGACAATTGCCTATGCATTTTGAACTCCTCACTCCCTACTCTTAAGTTGAAGACCTTGCTGAAGTCACTCAAATGGAGGTGTGGATTGCAAAATTATTCAAGCCAATAGAATAAGCTAACATAAAAGATATTTAAGTACAACAAACCTTATTAATAGAATAATCTAACAATATATTTTTATTAGGGCTTTGGTTACCCTCTTTCTATCGTAACAAATTATTTGTAGGTTGTTTTGAAAATCCTACATTGCTATAATGCACCACAATGAAAGACCAATGCCTAGAATAACAATTTGATGTGTGGATCTAGTAATAATCTTAATGTTAAAATGATTTTCCAAGTCAATTGTTCTTGATTAGATTGTTTTGATCAATAAATGTGGTTATCTTATTATTAAGTTGCTAAATGATTTAGCAGGATTCGTAAAGTGACTCTATTTTAAAATACATCTCACGCATGTGGCCAAGTTGACAGAATGTGTTGAACCCAAAGGGCCAAAACCTATGTGTCTTTCCAACACCCACTTACTTAGCTAACACATTTAAAGAGCACATGGTAAAACATTAGGTGAACAACATTTGCCTTCAATTATTTAAACTCTAAATAACTATCTCAAATACATTTCGTACCAAAGAATTGGTAAGAATGCTTCAAACTCCAGAAATGTGACATGGAGAATTAGGTCTATTATAACTTGAAACTAGAATAGGTACTATCAATAGTAAAGTTCTATAGAAACATGTACATGGTATGTGGTACATATTTATCAAGGATTTAACGTCTAAAATGGCATGAAACGACCTAAAGAACCGTAGCACTAGAAAATCCATAAGGAAATTAAAAAAAAGACATAACACACCCTTAAATTGTGTTTTAGAGTCTCCATCTTAGTGAAATAGTTTGTACATATGTCATTCTTAAACTATCTCTTAGAATTTTGGATTTACATTTAACTAAGACAATTTGTGGAAAATTATAGATTGGGAAATAATGTCTAAGGAGTCTTTTGAAATTAATCTTTAATAATAATAGTTTTTGATGTAGAAAACACTCACTAATATGGACTATGGAAATATTACATCTATTCTACCTTTTTAAATTATCATAACAATAGACATCAAAACATAGAACGATACTTTTCATTTTTGAACCTTGGACTTGAGCATTAAAGAACAAGCTTTGGTGCAAAGTGTCAACCAATATGTACCTAGTTGTCTAGCCCTTGATAATTTGAACCACAAAATTCCATATAAGAGAATGTTTTACATGCCTTGGGATTGTATGGAAAGAATTTTCCCAAAATTGATTTGGTCTATCATCTTTCACATTTTTTAACCCCTCGTTTTTTAGTGTTTAATTTTTGAGAACATAAAGGTAAAAAAAACATATATACTAATTAAAACCACATTTGTATTTTTTGGCAGTAGGAATAAAACATTAATTATTTTTTAGCCTTTTTTTATTCAACTATATACTAATGTGCCCTAAATGAAAAAACCTATAGAAAGGAAGCAATTTATAACCTACATGCTTCGAGATATTTTCTTCAAAATAATTTGTATATAAGCCAATTTTTTAGATTTCTCATAGTTTCTTGGAGACTTAGTTAAATTTTTTTTAACTTTTAGTTTTTTTTAAACTAAACTTTACATGAATACAGAAGATAGCACCAACCAAAAACTAGATGGTGTACTCACCCCTACTATGTATTAGTAACAACAAAAAAAGATGAATAAAATGATAGAATGTCTTCCAATTATATTAAGTTGATTCAATCAACAAAATTTCTTAATTGCTGAAAAAATATGATGGACAAGAACCAAACAATTTTAATTATGCAAGTATGATACTCAAAAGATACTGTAATAAAAAATACTAGGTAAAACTACCCGTACAAACGATAGGAATATAAAGCAAAATTGATTGGTTGGTTCAAAAATCATTGACAAGAATCCTATAAATCCAGTCTATTATGTTCTTCATAAAGAACTTGCTAAACAGGAACCTTTATTGCTTTGTTGTCCGTGGAAATAATTGATTGATGTACATAATTTTTTCTGTTTTAAATGGTTTTTTTTTAAATATAGGAGTGCTACAAAGTCTTGTAATTGTTAGGATTAAGGTCCCATCAACCTTGTAAATCATATACAATTTATTATTCCTATTATTGTTTGTAAATCACCCATAACTTGGATGAAAGGTTTCACCCGTAGTGATCTTGTTTCCGTTGCATGTTTATATTCGGTCCCTGATGCTAATTCGTCCGTGACGGGGGCTCGCAGGGGGTTTTCCCCCTTGCGAGGGTTCTGGGGGCCCTGCCCCTGGAGCTAAATTTTATCGTTGTAAATCTGGACCATTCATCATTAGGTCACAGATCTAACGGTCGATATTATGTCAATTTTTTTGCCCTAGAAGGCAACCCCCTTTTATAAGGATATTTGTACTACGTTTTTAGCAAAGTTGAGAATAACAAGAGCTGCTGGATTGAAGACTGAATAAGGAGAGGAAGTGCATGCATTGTAATCTCATATTTGAAGATAATAAAACTTGGAGCCTCTTTTCTTGGTGGAGTTTTTTACCCGAAAGGGTTTTTTCCACGTTACACACTGTGTTATGTGTTCAATTCTTAATGCATGTTATTTTTGTTGCAATCTCCATTGATTGTACATTGTTTAGAGGACACAAATAAGGTTTGAATCATATTTTCATTGTGTGGTTTATACCTTCATTTCTAACAGTAATAGTTGTGTGTAATATATGGCACTTTAGAATTTTTTCCATAATTTGTTCATATAGAGTAAACACAACATTAAGCAAGAGTTGACTTCAAATCAAAGGCTTACAAAATTTTAAAAATATTAATAAAAGACGTAAATATAGAATAATTTATACTTGATAGATAGAATGGTATAGGGGAGAGGACCCAATTGTTAAGCATGTTCCAATAGTTGTGATAGTATTTGTGAATTTAAGGCCTGGAATATTTTTAAGAGTTAAGCACTAGTATTTGTGACTTTAAGGTTGTTAGTGTTGACTATAAGTACTTATAATTGAATGGAATGTGCTCTTTAGATCTAAAGAGCAACCAATCATGTAATACCACATCAGTGCACCAACAAAACATGACTTAATGCACAACTATTGGTCCACCCTTTTTTTGGGTCTTTTTGGACACCTCAATAAAAAGCATGTTGATGTGGTATCATATTTGATGATGTGGACCTAAAACCTTAGTTATAAGCAAGGTCCTTGTCGTGTAAGTTGTAAATTTTTTGGAGTGATTCAAAATTGCCACATATGATTTTGAGAGGTGTGAAGTTAGGGTGCTCAACTACCAAGTCCTCTCCCCTAAGGTGAGCTTTACTAGTGGAGACCAAGGTCAAATTCTTGAAGAGACGTGTTACATACTAATATGTATATACATGAATTCTTAATAGTTATACTCATAGATCCAATTCTAGGTATCTGACCTAAAAGACAAATCTAGGTGCACAAATCTTCAGTCAATTGATAGAAAATATATACCCATCTATAGTACCAACCAAGATGACAATAGTAGAGATATCCTTGTATTGTACCCTCTAAGTCAAATGAATTCTGGTAAGAATATTTCTAACTCCAAAGAACATTTTTTAGTTGACAAAAAGCCAAAACCTCCAAAGAACTTCTTGTAAGAAGATTTTTGAATATAAAGAATATTTTCTACTTTACAAAGAACCATAACTGAGATATGCTTGGAAAGTGGCAACTTTTTAAAAAATAGTGAGAGAGGAAAATGACCTTGGTTTCTTGCAAGAATTGTAAGATGTAAACATGTTTTTCTCTCTTTCATCTTTATTCCAACTAATTTGCTGAGATCAACATTTCAGAAGCTCCAAAGAAGGTTGTTTCAATATATGCATTCTCTAAGTTAAGAAACCTTTCATCACACTACAACTTAACGTAATTTTAATTTACTTACTAATTGTAATGTTGATGCATTTGATAAAGTATATAGTTTATATTGCTTACATGCCAACCTATATTTTGTGCTTTGTGCACTAACATGATACGCAACATGTGTAAGCTTAGAGAAAGCGGGCAAACTGTTTGACAAAATGCTTCAACATAGAAAAGTTTTTAAAATATAACATGTTTCCTTTAAAATTTATTAGATAAATAGTATTAAAAATATAAATAAATTTTCATTGATTATAATAAATAATATTGATTTCATTTAAAAAATTACTATAAATTATTAATTTAAATATATAATTTATATATCAATTGTAGTAAGATAAGATACATCTATTTTATATAAGTGTCACATTTTCTATAATAGTTGTGGTAAAATTACACAAGTTTAATAGTTGTTACCTATTTTCGTTTCTTGGCTCAAATAGGCATCCGGGTTATCAAATTTTTGTCTTGAAGGTCCTTTTGTCATTTTCATCATTAGTTATTGTCTCATGATACATGTATGTAAACAGTCTCACAAGACGTTATGTCATGTTTCATAAACTTAAAGGAAGCTATCAGTAGGAGTCTTGTGGTGTTTTGAACTCTAGACCTTCAAATAACCTTCACCATGTCCACAAGGCAGATATAAAAGGGTTTTGAGTGGGTTCTAAATGTTATATTAGTCCAAAGTGACCTTTACCACGTCCAAAAAGTAGATATATATGTTGCATGCAAGTGTAGTGAATCAAGAGTTAAGGAAAATGGAGATTTCCACGTTGCATGAATCATTTTTAGAGAGTCAAGGTCAAAAGCAAGAGGTTTTCCATGTAAAAATAACCTTAATCTCTCCAAAAAAACTCGTACACCATGCAATGAAGGTAAGTTTCATGTTTGAAAACTACCTCTATTTTGTTTTGTGTTTTGGAGGTCAGGTTAGGTTTTAAGAGTTTAAGTTGAGTTAGGTTTTCTTTTAGGGATTTGTCTTGTGTTTCTTAGTGGTTGAGTCTTTCCTTAAAATCATCTCACCTCCATTAGGTTTTCTTTTCAGTTTGTTGCAGATAAAAGGCATGGAGATGGTCATTGTTCCCTTGCATGCATGACATGTTCAAAATGAAGAATGAAGAAGCCTTGGTTTCAGCTCTCGAAGGGTTCTCCATATCATTTATGGTTCCTTGGAAGTTTAAGATGACACATAAAGTGTAGAACATGAGCCTTTAGAGGTCATAAGAAGGAGAAACATTGATTAAGGAGTGTGACTGTCTGAAAATATAGGACAAAGATAGTGAACATGATCATGAAAAGGGTTTTTAGAAGAAAGAAATAGTGAGACCATGAACATGAAGCTGTGATTCATATGGTAGGTACAAACTTTCTCACAAACTTTCTTACAAATATGACTGCATATTTTAAGACAAGTTTCCCAAACCACCATGCAACTTATGTGACCCAAATCTTTGCATATAAGTGAGACACTGTCAAGGTCAACATACCAATCAATCATAGTCCCAATCTTAAATATGTATGTGATTAGAAATGACAAACATTGTCAAAGTAAGAAAGAGGCAGTGAAAAGACCAAATGACTGGTAAGACTGAAGATAAGGACATAGTCCTATTCAAAATGGTTTTTCTGATTCTAACAATGGGTATGCCCATTCACTAGGGTCTACATAGTTAGTATAGGTCTATTTGTCAAAGTGCTCAGCCATCACTAGAGATAGGGGAGTTTGAATGGAAATAGTTTAATGTCAAGGATATAAAGAAAATACAGTGAACAAGGTCTTTAAAACCTCGAAAAGACCATTACCAAAGGAGCAGATATTACTATGTTTGACAGTGACTGTAACATCCAAATCCGAAATGACAAGAAAAACTAGTTTTCACAACAGTAATTTTTTTTTACTAGGTAATCAAATACAAAAGAAACTTATCTATAACCCAATACAAAATTTTTCATTTTATCATAAACATGATCTCATTTTCATAAAACTGAAAGAAATGATATACATTAAACATTTTGTTTTCTAACAATTTGAAATTTTCTTGAAACAAACAAATATTGGAAACATACCATTAACATGCATCTCGATTGTCGACCCATCACATTCAAGACTCGACAATCCTCAGTATTTGGAAGAGAAAGTATCTTCAAGGAGCTTAACCTCCACCCACAGATCGTCGGTCTCCTGCACTCCTTCCTAACCGGAAGTGGCCCTACCTTACTCAAGAGGATAGACTCAGGATAACCATCGGTGTTTGCCATCTAAGCTCTGGTGTTGTAACTTACATATCTTGTTATCATGCAGATCCCTAGATACCCTCTAGTCATGCACGACTCTCCACAAGAAACGCCATCCAGTCACAGTGAACATTCGATGCACTTGAGGATCATGCACCACCTTGGCCAAAGGCTTTGTTTTTAAATAGCGTTCTAAGAACGCATGAACTTAGTTCACCCACCCTACTCGACTTGAACTGATCGAAATCCTACAGTTTCCTATTTGTAAGGTTTGAACAATTGACAACCTTGATGACCTCAATGGTTTAGGATTTTCTCCTGTAATAGCGCATGGTGCAACATTTACTCTAATCCTGAGTTCATAGTTTCATAATCCCATTTTCATGTAAAAACATTGTTTAATAACGCCCACTCCTAAGTGGTTTCATACTTGTTTACTCGGTTCCCATGTTTGCACAACATACTCAAGTATCTAAAACAATTTCCCGTTATCCCAGAATTCAAGGGATCTAGACTCATAAGGTCTACAAAACGATACTAGAATCATCGCATGCAACATAATCTAGACTCAAATGCGGGTTTTCCCACTCTACTTGTTCATTTCAAAACCATGACGGTTTTCGACCAATACTAAAATTTTAACTTCCTACTCCTCTTTCCATGTCAAATAGTTTCACATGATTCATAAAGATAAGAGTCATAAATAAGATATAAAAGGTTTTGGAATCTTTCTTATGACATTGGAGGTGGCCAACCGCAGGGTCGACCTCTAACTAAAAATATAAGACAAAAAGGTCACTAGCTGGTTACAACTACATCTTCGGCTGTCAAACACACTAATGTTTACGTCAAAACATGCTTTAAATCTATGGTTTCAAATTCCTACACAACATGCACTTGAAGCAATGTGTTTTCTCGCTGTGGAACTATTGTTTCAAATGCACCAAAGGCAGTTTTAAGTTGATATCACAATCTTAATGGAAACTCTCTATAACTTACATCTTTGCCGGTTGTTTGAAGTTGTAGTTTACATTTGTATCATGCAGTGATCATTCCTAGATGGGTGCGTATTGAGAATTTTGTTCTTTCATCATACAATGTCAATCATAACAGACAATGCTCTAGTTTCAGAGTTCTTGAATACTAACAACAACAATGAAACTATTTCTGAGTTTTTGAATATCAAAACACAGCAACGATACCATTTTATGAATAAACCTCACTCAGAAATCACAATAGAATTACGTGGTCATCATATTCTATTCATTGTAACGTATTTGTCCTTGCAAAAATGACACACTTACTGTTCGATACTGTGAAAAAGAAGAGAAAGGGAAATGAACCTGTTGACAGAGTTAAAGTTTGCTATGGCAAGTTCCACGTTCTCCTCTGGCTAATTGTCCTCCTCTGGTTTTCAAAACTCTCTTTTATCTCTTCTAACAACGACAGTCCACTCCAAACTATCCTCCTCTCTGCTTGATCACTACTCAGAAGCTGATCACTATTTAGAAACTCCCACCTCTTTGCAGTTTTTCTCCCACTTCTAAAAACTACCTCCCACTACTCAATCACTCTCCCTTTTCCTCTTTTTTTGCTTAGCCACCTCCCGTTTCTAACTACCACCCACAGGTAAGATCCCTCCGTTCTCCCTCTCTACCGTTTTCTTCTCCCAAAATAACGACAGACTCCTCAACAACATTCCACCCCCTCGTCGATGGAATCTCTCACTTCTAAACTGCCAACTCTCGCCCACAATCCAGGATTCAAACTACATTCAACTCACCGTATAACTAAGACCTCACATCACGCAGCAAAAGGCTCTCCCACTACTGCATTTTCCTTTTTGATTTCTCAACCACCCCCTGATCCGATGCCTTCGCACTCTCCATGAAGATGGAGCATCTGAAAACATTAAACGGTTACTCTAAACACAACTACCCAACTTCCCCCCTCTCACGCCATGGTGAAGGTAGTTAAGGCATTAAACGACTACCGAAACATGCCTAAACTCAGGGAGGTCGACATAACTGATTTTAAACCCGACTTCCCACTTATCACGACCATTCAAAAGGTGGTGGCTCCTATGGCGACGTGGCTTGCTAAAAGACATAACAATTCCATCCTCACTCGCACAAAAAAAAGCATCAAATCCTTCAAGAGCAACTTAAAGCTGAGTTGAGGAATTAAACACAACAAGGTAGCGGATAATAAAAGCCTAAAGCATCTCTATGGTCGAATAAGAAGAAGAGATAAAGACCACTTTAGAAAAGAGACTCGAGTTTAGATAAAAAATATCTCATGGTCAAGGCTAAAAGAAAAGACTCTTGCTAAACAACGACCAAAACAAATTATTACACGCTATGGCTTCAAATTTGACATTCGTCGATTTCCAGAAAGAATAATTCACAACGCAAGTTTGACGCGTTTTACGACAATCACGAAGGATTGATCGTAACGCAAACAAGTTTCCTACATCGTTAGATGCACAAAGCTGACTTCTCGCATCTTTCGACTACGAGACGTGATTCACGATTTCGCCACAAGTTGGTTTATTAATTACTTATAAACGAAAATAATAAATGTCTATATAAGTCGACTTGCTATGGTGGACTTACGACGACATCGACGACTCCAAGATTCTATATGACGACTTACGAAAAGGATGTTACACCTTATCACCAGACATCGACACCTAGCCTTAAACTATCCCAATGGAAAACAAGACTAAATTGATGGCTCCAAGGTTTATCTACTTGTTTGGCGATCTCAGTAACAAACACCCATGGTTATTTTCCAGAGTCTATACTCTCTCTCAAAGATACTTTCTCTTCCCATTGAACGTGGTCCACCTGTTCCTGCAATGACAGTCTCACATATAATTTTGTGGTCAAAGCACCTATGTTCCAAATCAAAGCATAATATATCCAAAACATCATTGCATTTAATAAAAAGGACATTTAGTCTACAATATCACATTGATCATAATCAATAGATTCTATAATTTTTTTAGAACTAACTTTGTATAATAAATCAACAGTTTCCATGTCGTCCACACATATTATATTACTGAAATTTGCAAGAAAGTAAATAGCACAATCGATTCCAAAAAGAGGGATGTAACATATCCTTCCCCTTTAAAAATCATCGTCCCCGATGATTAAGTTTATCTAGCAAAATTTAAACTTAAAACAAACTTTTTTATAATGCAACATTAATGTCTTTGAAAAGTTTAGGAAATCTTTGGTAAATATCTTTATAGTCTTCCTAAGTGGCGCTATCCTCGCCATATTGGTCCCACTGAATTTTGCATTGCAAAACTTCTCGATTACGTAAACGAAGTTTACGCATTTCGAGCACCTTGAGTGGCTCGATCACAACCACCCCGGGTTCTTGCATCTGTAAGGAATTCCAATTAAGGATGTGGTTATTACCTACAAAATATTTCTCTAAATACGAAACATGAAAAACATTATGCATCTTAGACAAGGCTGGAGGTAGAGCAACTTTGTAGGCAACTGGATTGATAATCTCAAGAACTTCGAAAGGTCCGACATAACGAGGAGCCAATTTCAAAGATTTACCAAATTTTATAGAACTCTTTTGGGGTTTCACTCGCAAAAGCACTTTCTCGCCAACAGAGAAGTGTCTAGGCACTCGTTTGTGATCTGCATAACTCTTTTGCCTGTCATTGGCTTCTGCCAACCTCTTCCTAATCATTTTTACTTTTTCTTCCATATCAGCAAGCATTTCAGGTCCAATGCTTATCCTATCTTCCAGCTTATCCCAGCTTATAGGAGTTCTGCATTTGCTTCCATATATTGCTTCAAATGGCGCCATCTTAATGGCAGAATGATAGGAGTTGTTATAGGCAAATTCAACAAGAGGTAGATATTCCTCCCATCTGTATTGCTGATCCATGCAATACATTCTCAAAAGGTCTTCTAATACCTGATTTACTCTTTCTGTTTGTCCATCAGTTTCAGGATGATAAGCAGTACTTACATTCAGTTTAGTCCCTAATGCAGAAAATAAGGTTTGCCAAAACCGTGAAGTTATTCGAGCATCTCTATCAGAGATAATCTTTTCAGGTACCCCATGCAATTTGAAAATTTCTTGCACAAATTTTCGAGCCAAAAGATGTGCTCCATCTGTCAAATTTCCCGGTATGAAATGTGTGACCTTGGTTAGTTTATCCACAACAACCAAAATTGCATCATGCCTATTCTTAGACATCGATAACCCCTGGACAAAATCCATACTAACAACCTGCCATTTCCATTCTAGAATATCATGCGGGTATAACAATCCAGCAGGATGTTGGTGTTTCGCTTTAACTCTCTGACACTCCAAACAGCTAGCTACAAACTTTGTAGTGTCGCTTTTCATTCCCTTCCAGAAATATAGCAGCTTGACATCCACTAACAGTTTTGTTACACCAGGGTGTCTAGAGTAAGGAGCACAATGAACCTCCTTCCACACAAGGTTTCTAAGTTCTACTGAATCAGGAACATAGATTCTTCCCTTGAATCTCATCAATCCATTAGATTCAAAACTGAATCCGTCATATCTTGGGTCCTTAGGGTTTAGGTGCAGAACCTGTTTAACTTGTTCATAATACTCATCTCCAGATAAGTTTTGCATTACTAAGTCCTTAAAGTTAGTATGTATGGCGATTATAGAGGCTATGTGCCTTCTTCTGCTTAAGGCATCAGCTAATCAGTTTTCCTTGCCTTTGATATAAGAAATTTCAAAGTCATAATCTGATATTAATTCCAACCATCTCCTTTGCCTTGCATTGAGATTAGGTTGTGTGAATATGTAGCGAAGGCTTTGATGATAAGATTTTAGAATAAAAGTTCTTCCCAACAAATAATGTCGCCACATCTTGAAGGGTGTGAACCACTGTTGCCATCTCTAGGTCATGAGGATCGTAGTTCTGCTCATAGTTTTTCAGTTTCCTTGACTCATAGGCTACTACCCTGCCATCTTGCATAAGCACACCTCCCAATCCTTCTCCCGAGGCATCAGTGATAACCTCAAACTCTCCCTTAGGATCAGGAACTTTGAGAATTGGAGCGGTTGTTAATTTTTCTTTTAACAAGTCAAAAGCCTTTTGACATTCATCCGTCCAAACAAACCTTTTTCCCTTTCTCTGCAAGGAGGTAATTGGGCTAGCAATGCTTGAGAAATTCAACACAAATTTCCTGTAATACCCTGCCAATCCCATGAAACTTCGTACCTCTGTCACATTGGTAGGTTCAAGCCATTCCATAATAGCTTTTATTTTGGCCGGATCAACTGATATCCCATCAACTGATATTATGTGCCCCAAATACTGTACTTCTTTCTGAAAGAAGGTGCACTTTGAGAGTTTTGCATACAATTTATGTTCTCTTAATCGTTGCAAGACTATTTGAAGATGTCGTGCATGCTCCTCTTCATTTTTGGAATAGATTAGAATATCATCAATAAAAACTAGCACAAACTTATCAAGACAATCTCTAAAAACACTATTCATAAGATTCATGAAAGCAGCAGGTGCATTGGTCAATCCAAACGCCAGCACTGTGAACTCATAATGACCATACCTCGTTCTAAATGCTGTCTTGGGAATATCTTCGTCTTTCAACCTTAACTGATGGTATCCAGATCTCAGATCTATCTTAGAAAAGACTGATGCACCATGCATTTGGTCAAATAGATCATCAATACATGGCAAGGGATACTTGTTCTTTATTGTCACCTTGTTAAGCATCCTATAGTCTATGCATAGCCTTAGAGTTCCATCTTTCTTTTTGACAAAAATCACTGGGGCTCCCCATGGTGATACACTTGGCCTAATTAGATTCTTAGACAATAGCTCCTGCAACTGAGCTTTTAATTCCATAAGTTCGGTGGTAGTCATACGATACGGAGCTTTAGAGATTGGCTCCGATCCTGGTTTAATATCTATGCCAAAGTCAAATGTTCTCTTTGGAGGCAAGCCTGGTAACTCCTCGGGAAATACATCCCTAAAGTTGCATAGATATGGATATCTTTTCTCAAATGTTTGTTTCTCCAAGGTTTCCTCTACTAGGTCCATTTTGACGGCAAAAAGTTGACATCCCTTTCACCTAGCCCATTTTAGTTGTTTTGATGAAATGGATCTAACCTTTATTTCCCTTTGTATTCCTTGGAAATTTACTGTTTTACCCGTCTCATCCAGACACTCAATGGTTTTATGAAAGCAATCTACTTTGGCTCGATGTTTCCACAACCAATTCATTCCTAGGATGACATCGTATGACCCTAAAGGCGCTACGTACAAATTTGCCTCAGTGGTGAAGTTAGAAACATCAATCTTAGCTTTGAACAAACATTGCTCTACCTGAGTCTTTGAGTTATTTGCATACTCAACTGTCCATGGTTTTGACATAAAACCAGCTTTTCTAGAAAATTTACCTAAGACTCTAGGTGACACAAAATTTTCTGTTGCACCAGTATCAAATAGAATAGAAACAGGAACTCCAAATAAGGTACCTATCATCTCAATAGGGGTGATCTGATACTCCGCTTGCCGATTGTCAAGAGTGGCATGAATCCTTTGTTGAAAGGCTTCCTGTTGCGAAGGAAGCTCCGTGTTCCTAGGCCTCCCATTCGGCTTCTTGTTAGGGCAACGGTTGGCATAATGATCTCCTCCACAAGAAAAGCATCCTCCTATAGGTCCTCACTTCTCAGATGGCCTACTTGCAGAATCACCATTCTTCTTAGAATTTGCATTTCTCTTATAATCGTCACCTCTTCGCTCATGAACAAATCCCCCTTGATTCTTTCGATTTCCCTTATCAAACCTCCTGTTTCCGTATCCCTTCTCATTTTTCCTTTTATAAGACTGATCGTTGTAGTTCTTATCAAACTTCTTGCGTTTCTTATCATGGTAAGCAGAGATAGATTTGATCTTCTGCTCCTGTTTAATTGCCTTTTCATAAACTTGATCCATTGTGCTTGGACCATGCACCTCCACCTCACCGCCGATCTGAGGATTGAGTCCCATGATGAATTTTCTGATTCAGAACCTTTCATCCTTTTGATATGGAGGGACATACTTCAGCAGCCTAGTGAATTTTTCTGCGTACTCGACCACAGATAGTTCACCTTGCCCGAGGTTTTGGAAATCTGTTAACTTCTGATCAAAATACAATTGAGGTAACCACCGTTTTCAGAATAGTTCTACGAACTCATCCCATGTCACCTTCAAGGGACTTAATTCTAGCTCCATTTTCTTATTCATCCACCAAGTGGATGCTTCCCCAGATAGTTGATATGCTCCCCACACGGCTTTAGTAACCTCAGAGTAATTTCTGATCTCAAAATATTTTTCCATCTCCGTTAACCATGCTTCAGCTGCATCTCCAGTTTTCGTTCCATCGAACTTTGGAGGGTTAACCTTCTTCATATCCTTAGATAACTCTAATGCAAGTTTATCCTTGGTTTTTCTTTGGGCTTCATTGTCGTCAGGATGTTCACTTGACGTGCCATTTTCCCAATGTTTACTCTTGCTTGTATAATGTGAGTTCTCGTTTCCACCCTCTGTGTTGCCAGTTTCATTCATTTTCCTTTCCAGTTTGTTCAACCTTTCCTTGGTTTCAGTAAGCATGTTTAGAATCCTATCCAAGTTGTCAGTGGAGTTTTCCTGAGAGTTATGACCTTCCCGATCCTCCCCCTCGTTAAACCCTGATTGGTCCATGATAGTTTAGTTTCTCACCTGTTTAAACATATACTAATTAGTTTTACGCTTATTATATTATAAATTATCAAAAGAACACAACATTTTGATCATAATCATAATTGTTCTCAAACCAAAATTTTGTCTTTATTCATTTTGCAAAATTGTTTCAACATCATTAGAGATAGACATATCTCATGTTTTTACTCAGTATTATCTAGTGGAGTGTAACCTTCGGATTCATTGTCTGACACATAATCGCGAGGTGTATACGCCTCAGACTCACTTTCAAAAGATAGCTCAATAATCTCAGCTCTAGGTACTACACGAGGGTCCCTAGTAATCATGGGTATACTACTAGGTACACTCTCAGGTACACTATCAGGTACAATCCAGGGGCAGCAGTTGATCATGATTCGAGCTGCCGTCACTGCTCCCTCTAGGAGTTCTCTCCTCACTCACTTAAGTCATGACATTGCATTGGCTAAGGTTTCCACATCATCAAGCCAAATGTCATTTTCGTCATTAGTTTTCTCAATGGTCTTGATCATCGCAAGCCGTTTCTGCTTAGCTTGCAGATAACGCTTCTTACCCACGAAGGATTTTCTTGCAGTTTTCTTAGTGTATACCATCTTGGCACAATAAATCAAATCATTAGCTACCCACATAATGTTGATTTCCTAATCAGGTTAGTGGACTCATCAGCCCTAGTGCTGAACCTGGTTAGCTCTGATACCATATGTAACATCCAAATCCGAAATGACAAGAAAAACTAGGTTTTCACAATGGTAATTTTTTTTACTAGGTAATCAAATACAAAAGAAACTTATCTATAACCCAATACAACATTTTTCATTTTATCATAAACATGATCTCATTTTCATAAAACTGAAAGAAATGATATACATTAAACATTTTGTTTTCTAACAATTCGAAATTTTCTTGAAACAAACAAATATTGGAAACATACCATTAACATGCATCTCGATTGTCGACCCATCACATTCAAGACTCGGCAATCCTCAATATTTGGAAGAGAAAGTATCTTCAAGGAGCTTAACCTCCAACCACAGACCATCGGTCTCTTGTACTCCTTCCTAACCGGAAGTGGCCCTACCCTACTCAAGAGGATAGACTTAGGATAACCATCGGTGTTTGCCATCTGAGTTCTGGTGTTGTAACTTACGTGTCTTGTTATCATACAGATCCCTAGATACCCTCTAGTCATGCATGACTCTCCACAAGAGACACCATCCAGTCACAGTGAACATTCGATGCACTTGAGAATTGTGCACCACCTTGGCCAAAGGATTTGTTTTTAAATAGTGTTCTAAGAACGCATGAACTTAGTTCACCCACCCTACTCGACTTGAACTGATCGAAATCCTACAGTTTCCTATTTGTAAGGTTTGAACAATTGATGACCTTGATGACCTCAAGGGTTTAGGATTTTCTCCTGTAATAGCGCATGGCGCAACATTTACTCTAATCCCGAGTTCATAGTTTCATAATCCCATTTTCATGTAAAAACATTGTTTAATAATGCCCACTCCTAAGTGGTTTCATACTTGTTTACTCGGTTCCCATGTTTGCACAACATACTCAAGTATCTAAAACAATTTCCCGTTATCCCAGAATTCAAGGGTTCTAGACTCATAAGGTCTACAAAACGATACTAGAATCATCGCATGCAACATAATCTAGACTCAAATGAGGCTTTTCCCACTCTACTTGTTCATTTCAAAACCATGACGGTTTTCGACCAATACTAAAATTTTAACTTCCTACTCCTCTTTCCATGTCAAATAGTTTCACATGATTCATAAAGATAAGAGTCATAAATAAGATATAAAAGGTTTTGGAATCTTTCTTATGACATTGGAGGTGACCAACCGCAGGGTCGACCTCTAACTAAAAATATAAGACAAAAAGGTCACTAGCTGGTTACAACTACATCTTTGGCTGTCAAACACACTAATGTTTACGTCAAAACATGCTTTAAATCTATGGTTTCAAATTCCTACACAACATGCACTTGAAGCAATGTGTTTTCTCGCTGTGGAACTATCGTTTCAAATGCACCAAAGGCAGTTTTAAGTTGATATCACAGTCTTAATGGAAACTCTCTATAACTTACGTCTTTGTCGGCTGTTTGAAGTTGTAGTTTACATTTGTATCATGTAGTGATCATTCCTAGATGGGTGCGTATTGAGAATTTTGTTCTTTCATCATACAATGTCAATCATAACAGACAATGCTCTAGTTTCAGAGTTCTTGAATACTAACAACAGCAATGAAACTATTTCTGAGTTTTTGAATATCAAAACACAACAACGATACCATTTTATGAATAAACCTCACTCAGAAATCACAATAGAATTACGTGGTCATCATATTCTATTCATTGTAACATATTTGTCCTTGCAAAAATGAGACACACTTACTGTTCGATACTGTGAAAAAGAAGAGAAAGGGAAATGAACCTGTTGACAGAGTTAAAGTTTGCTGTGGCAAGTTCCACGTTCTCCTCTGGCTAATCGTCCTCCTTTGGTTTTCAAAACTCTCTCTTATCTCTTCTAACAATGACAGTCCACTCCAAACTATCCTCCTCTCTGCCCGATCACTACTCAGAAGCTGATCACTATTCAGAAACTCCCACCCCTTCACAGTTTTTCTCCCACTTCTAAAAACTACCTCCCACTACTCAATCACTCTCCCTTTTCCTCTTTTTTTGCTTAGCCACCTCTCGTTTCTAACTACCACCCGCAGGTAAGATCCCTCCGTTCTCCCTCTTTACCGTTCTCTTCTCCCAAAATAACGACAGACTCCTCAACAACATTCCACCCCCTCGTCGATGGAATCTCTCACTTCTAAACCGCCAACTCTTGCCCACGATCTAGGATTCAAACTACATTCAACTCACCGTATAACTAAGACCTCACATCACACAGCAAGAGGCTCTCCCACTACTGTGTTTTCCTTTTTGATTTCTCAACCACCCCCTGATCCGATGCCTTCGCACTCTCCATGAAGATGGAGCATCTGAAAACATTAAACAGTTACTCTAAACACAACTGCCCAACTTCCCCCCTCTCGCGCCATGGTGAAGGTAGTTAAGGCATTAAACGACTACCGAAACGTGCCTAAACTCAGGGAGGTCGACATAACTGATTTTAAACCTGACTTCCCACTTATCATGACCATTCAAAAGGTGGTGGCTCCTATGGCGATGTGGCTTGCTAAAGGACATAACAATTCCGTCCTCACTCGAACAAAAAAAAGCATCAAATCCTTCAAGAGCAACTTAAAGCTGAGTTGAGGAATTAAACACAACAAGGTAGCGGATAATAAAAGCCTAAAGCATCTCTATGGTCGAATAAGAAGAAGAGATAAAGACCACTTTAGAAAAGAGACTCGAGGTTAGATCAAAAATATCTCATGGTCAAGGCTAAAAGAAAAGACTCTTGCTAAACAACGACCAAAACAAATTATTACATGCTATGGCTTCAAATTCGACATTCGTTGATTTCCAGAAAGAATAATTCGCAACGCAAGTTTGATGTGTTTTATGACAATCACGAAGGATTGATCGTAACGCAAACAAGTTTCCTACATCGTTAGACGCACAAAGCCGACTTCTCGCATCTTTCGACTACGAGACGTGATTCATGATTTCGCCACAAGTTGGTTCATTAATTACTTATAAACGAAAATAATAAACGTCTATATAAGTCGACTTGCTATGGTGGACTTATGACGACATCGACGACTCCAAGATTCTATATGACGACTTACAAAAAGGATGTTACACCTTATCACCAGACGTCGACACCTAGCCTTAAACTATCCTAATGGAAAACAAGACTAAATTGATGGCTCTAAGGTTTATTTACCTGTTTGGCGATCTCAATAACAAACACCCATGGTTATTTTCCAGAGTCTATACTCTCTCTCAAAGATACTTTCTCTTCCCATCGAACGTGGTCCACCTGTTCCTGCAACGACAGTCTCACATACAATTTTGTGGTCAAAGCACCTATGTTCCAAATCAAAGCATAATATATCCAAAACATCATTGCATTTAATAAAAAGGACATTTAGTCTACAATATCACATTGATCATAATCAATAGATTCTATAATTTTTTTAGAACTAACTTTGTATAATAAATCAACAGTTTCCATGTCGTCCACACATATTATATTACTAAAATTTGCAAGAAAGTAAATAGCACAATCGATTCCAAAAAGAGGGATGTAACAGTGACCCAAGGCATGTAGACAAAGAACATAGTAGTCTTAATGATCATATGCAGTCAAACATGATTGTCATGAAAAGATAGAACAATCAAACATGACTGTCATGCAAAGAAGAACAGTGACAATGACTATATACAATGGAAAGAATAGTCAAGAGAGTGAAAGAACAGTTAAAAGATGAGAATAGTCTTACTATTGAATAATCCTATACTCTGTGGGTAGTCACCTAAAGGTGTGAAGAGAGTTGTGCAAACAAGATAACAGTGAAAACAAGGACAGTGGAACAATGTTTAAGTGACGATACATTGATACGGACACGTGTTTATGAGGGTTTTCATACAAGAACAATCCCGCACTAGTATGAGGATGTCCAAAGGCCTATTAGGTTCTTCAAAGCTCCTTGGAATGAAGATTGTTAAAAAAAGATTGACAAAGAAAGCATAGACCCAATGCAGAGATAGTCAAGTAGAAGAGACACAAAGTACAAAGTGCTTAGAGTAAGTCAGAGGCTTGTTAACCTTGCTTTACAATTCTACAAGAGTTATATTGAAGGGGTCTATCAATAGTGACCTTGTTGAAATATTGTGAATGACTATCAAGCCATGACAAGGGTCAGATGATACCCTAAGAGTATATACATATCTCACAGTTCCTTGAGATTGTTTAAAGGAGGTTAAGGCCATCACAATCATCAATAGGACTACCATTGTCTTTTCAAGTTATCTCAGTTATGACTATAAGGTTGTAAAGAGTAGGACATGGTGTAGACAAAGAGAGTACAAAGAAGATAGTCTTTGGATGACTGAAAATAGTCAATTTGACTGTAACAATAGTCATCAGCAAACTCAGTGAAGGCAAAAAGAGATTTTGCAGATAACAGGCAGAGATGTCAAAAGGGAGAAAGTGAAAGAAGGCAACTGGTGACAATGTATACAAAGGCAATGAAGACTTTCAAAGATCTGCATGTTAAAATATGAGAGGTAGAGGTACAAGAAGCTCATAAAGGAAATGGACAGTCAAGGTGTTGAAAGATTTGCCGATTACTCAATGTTTTATCAGACTCTTAAGAATCCTATACCAATTTAGAGAATGAGTAGTTAATGAAGCTCCTGACTTATCAATATGGAAGGACAAGAGGTCAGCAATCAGAAAGACACTCATAACAATCATAGGAACAAGTGGAAAGAGGTATGCACAAGTATTTAAGGTTTTGTGTTGAGTCTTGTCAAGCTAGGAGATAATATATTGAGATAAGATGGTAGAGATAAAACTAAAGAATAGGGGACTGCAAAAAGGTTATGTAGCATAAAAGCAGTTATATCAAGAAAGTATAGAACAATCATAGCAAAAAATAGTGTGAGGATCTTTAAAACAGTCCAAATGACTTAGCAGTCATTGAAAAATGTCATATCAATAAAAGGAGCTATCAAGATGATTGTAATAGGCAGAGATGAAAAATCCTATATGACTATATTAATGGTCTTATTGGCTATACCTTAAAAGGATTGAGTGAACAGAGGTATGCTACTATTACTAAGGGTCTGCAACACCAACACCATGAGGATGCATTTGGTTATGCCAAGAAATTGTAGACCTGAAGGAAATAAACCAAGTGGGCAGAGAGGTTGAGATACACATTGTGTATTTCAACCAGAAGGTAGAGATCAGAGATGGAGTTTCCAATCACCTTGCAGAGGCTATAAACTAAGTTTGAGGGCACAAGGAGGCAACTTTAACACTGAAGAAGATCCTATAGGGGGGTCATAAATGAAGTGACAGATGTTTCTAAGCCTTCATGAGACAATTTTAAATAGTTTGAGGCTCTAAATGCTACCATATTCTTTCCATACTTCCATAAGAGTATTGAAGACACTAAACACCTGAAAAACACTTGGTAAATCAACTTAAATGATAGTTGGAAAAGATAATGGGTAGTTAGGACATTTATGAAGCAGTTTTGACCACTTTGCAAGTATCTAGGAGCAGTTTGGAGACTTCCCAAGCATGAAGGAGCTTTTGGAGAAGATGGAGCATGATTGCAGGAGATGGAAAGGTCAACCATGACATGTAAGAAGCCATATCAGATCAGGAGACTTCTTGGGCGCCTAACGAAGGTTTGACCCAGTTTTGGTTATCAATTTTCTTCCTATTTTCACTCTTTTTGTCTCCCCATGTTGGGTTGAGTATAGGAAAGGCTTAGGTAGTCTTTTAGAGTTACTTTTTTTTCATGTTTTGGAGCTCTAGAAGCCAAGAAATAGCATTGTAACTCAAAAAATAAATATGTAATTGTATGACAATATTTTTGTAAACACTTGCAAAGCAATATCAAGTCAGTTTTTGAACTTATTCAGTTGTAAGAACACCTTTTCTCAAAAAAGATTCAGTGTTTTACATTCTCAACTTTTATTCTACTATGTATGAATGAATGATTGATGAATTTTTATGTGATATTGAATGCATGTCCTTAAACATATGTCTCATTTGATACCTTTACATCAAAATTACATGTTTTGTGTAGGTCATGAGCTATGGAATGTTGTAAAATAGTCTTAGTTGTGAAAAATTTCAATATTTTCTTCATAAAACTGCCAAACATCAAACCTTCCAATGAAACATTGATATGCAAACATGAAATGAGTCTGATTTATGTCAAGAATTTCTTGTCTTTGAACAAATTGTGTGTCAAACAGCAGCAGTTAAGTCTCAAAATTTTTGGTGCATCACCTCCATATATAGTAGGTTTAGTTTATGTCATTTCATGTCCTTTTCCTCTAAGAATATTAGTAGATTAGAGTAGTTTAGGTGAGAAAACCAAGGGAACCATCCCTCTCTGGAGATTTGTCTCACTTTTACAGGTCCCACACTGAGAAATATTTCAATATTTCACTAAGTAGCTTGACAGCTCCTCTCTCAAGCAAGGGTGCATACTTACATGAGAACAGTTTTTGGCATGCTCAGTGGGACAGTGTGATGAACTTCTCATCAAAATATTGAGAACCTTGGTGTTTTCTCAGTATTATTAGCCTTTGGAGGCAGTACAAACAACACCATGGTGACTCTAATCACATATCAGCTGGTTTTAACAGCCCAAGTGTCACATCTCATTTTATGGACTATACTATTATTCTATATTAGTGAACATTTACTATGATTGTTTTTACTTGAGTAAATTCCATGTGTGTGAAGGTAATTATTGTGATGTTATATTTACGTGAATTGGAAAGTTGATTTAGATATTAAATATTATCGAGATGATTATGATGTTTTGCTTTGGTTACATTTTGGGGATCTAACCTATTGACGTCGAGTCGATTACGAATGAATGTAGGTACTCGTCGAAGATGAGAACATGGTTGAGGTAGAGATGTTCTAGCCACTCGACAAGAACTGTTTGGGATGGTTAACCCTGATGCACTCACACACTCACGCAGTCTCATATTGCATTATTTTGAATGGTTTATTATGCATTATTGTATGGATAATAAATGTGATTGATGGTTAGATACTTAGAAAATATTATGTTTTAATTGCTACAGTAAGTTTGTTTTGAATGTATAATTTAGTCATAAATATTAATGTTCTTTCGATTTATATTTAAATGGTGTATTTTATATTATTTTATAATAAATAATAAGTATTTTCCTTTTTATATAAATATTATTGTTTGGAAGACAATATCTAAATTAGACTTAAAACCATTATATTTAAATTACAAGAGATACAATATTATTTTATTTATAAATATTTCTTGTTTTGATTTAAGTGATTATGTTATTTGAAAATAAATAAATCATATTAATAATACTTATTATATTTAGAAATCTAAATAAAAGAATTAAAAGATGTTATGTCAGAAAAAGTAACCTTGGGGGCTTTTTCCTCTTAAGGTTTAGCTCCTGGGTCCTTTAGAATGCATTTAGAGCATCTTGCATAATTTTGATGACTCCCGATGAGAAAACCTTGAAGTTTCATGGCAAATGGGACTTAGGGGAGGTGCTTAACATGATTCCGGCCTGAAATAGGGAGGGAGGACTTGGGCTCCCGCCCCCTAGTCCTGCCCTATTTTAGGTCAGAACCTATTTTTGGGTGTCAGTTTATGACTGTTACTTAGGTCCTATGCCGACATCCTAAGTTTGAATAACGAAATTATTAGTGGGAATGTTTGTAGTTGCATATATAAGCATGATTAGTGATTCATTTGTAAACTAGATGGAAATTTGATGAGCATTGTGATATTGTGAAAGTGATTCAAGGAGTTCATTGTGTTGCAGAGCAGTATTTTTTGTTATTATTGTGTTTGTATTGACAAATTTGGCATCCATCTCCTCATGGCATGAAGAACATCTTCCTTCCATGAGATCTTCACTACAAGGTGATATCAATTATGTTTTCTATCATTTATCATTTAGATTTTGCCTCTATCCCGCAGGGATACACATTCTTTATCTAACAACGGTGTTCAGAAGACTTGAATGTCTCTCTGGGGTTTGACTGAGGCAAGCCTCTAAACACCACAACCCCCAACCCATTTTTTTGTGATTGCAGGTTATAGGTTGCGAAAGTGAAAGAAGTGGAGTTGTAGGAAAGCAGTGCAGACTGTCAGAATTACAGATCAGAGAAGAAAACAAAGACCTAGACTCGGGTGCCCGCTCATTAGTCCTCTGGATCCTGAAACCGTAAAATCTACAGAACAACAGGAACAAGTTGCAGAAAACATTCCCAGATCCTGACAAAAACTGTGGCACTCGACTAGGGCACCCGCTCATTAGTCCCTGACTTTTCCACACACCAAACTTTGAAATCTGGTATGTATTTGATTGTTATTTGATATCTCTGTGTGCGATCATTTTCTGTAATTTGTCCATTTGTTTATGATTTCATGAAATTAGGGTTTTGAGTATAATTGAACTTAATTGAATAACAAAATCACATAATTATAATCTTCCCCTATGTTCCAAGTGATAGGAGATCTATAGTAGAGTTCTCTACTCAATTAAATGTCCTTGAATGTTTAGTGGTGAAAGGAGGACCAACACAAACCATTAAAACCAACCCTAAACATTTTTCACACTAAACCAAAGAATAATTCTATCATGCAAATGACATGAACAAATAAGTTTATTTTATTTTGTTTTTGGAGGTTTTTGAAAGGCCAAATCTCGTGCAAACTAAAAATGAATTTCAGTTAACAAAAGAAGCTCAGAAATTTAAAATTAAGAATGCCAAAAGTAAGAGGGGAATTTTAATAAAAGAAGAAGTCTGGGCAGAGAGAAAAACACGATGTTTTGGCAGAAGCAGAAGGAGGGGACGTTGGTTTTCTGTGCAACGATAGGAGAGCAGAGAGACCAACGACAATAACAAAGGGTCAACATTTGACAGGCGCATAAGACTCCAGGTATTTTTCTAGTTTTATTTACAATAAATTATGGTTGTTATGACTGTTAAACAATAGCAAATTAGCTTGTCTCTGAAGGCGTTAGCCTCTTAAAACTAGATCAACTTGCCTGCATAGCTCAACCTGCTTTTTCTTCCTCTGTTCTATACATCTTTGTGTCAATCATCTTGCTAAAAGGCGTCGACCTGAGCTCATTTATTGGTATCTGCTTATAAATTTGCATACCTCCATATCAATCATTAGCTTGTTCTTTCTTGGGTGATATGTTTTGGAGTGACCTGGTTGTAAGTAATGGTCTAATATTTGATTGCCTTTAAAAATTAGTTTTTATGAACTATTAAAACTATCCCTTCATCACTGTAATTTATTTGCTCATGCCTGCTATTTTGGACCCTCTACATTTTGTGTGAAGATCAACCTTTAAATCCATGATGGTCAGTATATGTGATCGGTCTGTCAAACTTTAGCCTGCAAATAACAACATTACCTGTAGCTTGATCGTTGCCCCTGTAGCATGATAAAATATAAATTCTTTAGCAGGTTAAACTTTAAATCCTTACCTGCTATCAAAATATAAATTCTGTAGCAACTTGTTATTTATCTTGTCACAGTCTATTTTCTTTATTGTATCAGATATTTTCTTATCCTGTAAACTGATTAATGTTTTCGTAGTTTTGTTTCTTCATTGTCGCCATTTTGCTAATTCCTGTAGCAGATATGCATTATTTCTATAGCTTGTTCTAAGATCATGTAGCTTTAATAATTTAATTATGTAGCTTTATTTAAAACCTTTTAAAACAGTTATGTCAATTTTAGAACATAGACGATTTGATTTTTTGATTACTACCTATGGTTATTAGATGTGGAAACCATTCTTAAACTCATATTATGTCTTTATTCTAAACTAATTTCTTGAATCAAAACTACAATGGATAGGAAGTAGTTAAACTTAGATTTCTAGAAATTATTTAAAAACAATAAAATAGGATTAGAGAATCAAAAACCAGATTATAGAAAATCTATTTATGATTACTTGAACGAATGATGCTCTTATTTATTATTGCTTGAAAGTATGTTTTTGTGAGAGATGATTAAAAAGGAATCATAGATGTACTATAGGTGAAATGGGCTGATGTTTTCTTTTTATTTTATATTATCATTTTACTTATTTATTGGGGAAGGAAAGTAGATTTTTTTTTATCTAGGAATGTTTTGGGTTACTTTTGGGCTAGGATAATGAATGTGGATTATCAGAGATGGCTTTTCCTCTTTTTGGGAATTGAACTGATAATTATTTTATTTAAATGTTTAGATCTAAACGAGCAGACATTGAAAAAGATGAATATTTTTGTCTAGAAAACTTTATTGATATATATCTCTGCCACATTCTGTTGTGAGACAATTTGCATTTCATTATTTAGAGTCGCACATTAGACATCAGGTTGCATTGGGTGTTCCCACCTACTAGTTGTTCCAAGTAGCTAGACATTTCATGCAGGGCTAGGTTTCCTTCGTGTTATGAAGGGATCCGGGGAAGTGTAATTGCTTCATGGTTGGGTGGAAAAGCACCTAAGCCTGTTCCCGTCTCGCGGCTTGCAGGAGAACCATTTGGGTTCATGGTGACTGGAGAGTGTTTTGGTTATTTATACTTGTTGTACATATTTATTGTAACTTGTAATTGGATGTATTATGGCATGAGAGCCAATGGGCTTTGTATATTATTTTATAGTGCGATCACCTGGATTGAGCACGAGATTTTGTAAGATTTAATGACTTTTATTGATTCATATTTATGAGATTTATCTTTTGCTTGGGATTTTGTAATTAAGTGGATTATTTACTTCATGTAACTTTTGTGATGGAATGAGTACTTTACACCAAGATACATGCAACCAATGAGGTTGGTGCTACTTTTTAGTTTTGTTAATTGAAATTTTTTTCTCAACACCTGTTGACTCTATTTGGTGTTTTGACTCGCATCCTACTATTTCAAGACCTTGTTGTCTATCTTCATTTCAAATTTTGTTATCTAGACTTGCCTATACTTCATGCTTCACCCCTACAATGTCTAGTTATCAACATTACAATGCTTATTCTCCTCTATTTCATGAAAATTTAGGATTTTGGCCTCCAAGCAACTCTTTCCCTCATTGCAACCAGCATTACCAGCAAAAGCATTTTAAAACCACTCTTGCACAACCTTCTATGCAGCTTGTTCATGCCTATAGTCAACCTTGTTAAACCCATTATGCTCTACATCAGCCATGCAACCTCCCTAGTCAGCCTCAAAATGAAACTGATTTGGGTAGCATCAAGTGTATATTGTTGGAGTTTCAAAAGTAAATGTTGAAAATAGATAGAGAGAATGATTATAACAGGCAACAAGAGGATCTGTCCTATCAGGTTTTTTGTTATCAGCAGGAGGTGGAAAATAGAAGGGTCTATGAAGAAGAATGCTTGAATAAGCAAATTGCTGCCAAGAAGGAACAAATAAAACAACTACTTGCTCAAGTGCAAGAACCTAAAGTCCAAAAATCTTCTTCTATTCCTAGTTTCAAACAAATCCGCCCTACAAACCAATGTGAACCTACGAAAGAGTCTCAAACCTCTTTGTCATGGTAGCCTTCTTGGACCAAGCATCATGATTTCAAAATACCAAATCTTGTAAAGGCCACTCCTCTCATACCAATCCAAAATCAGGAAGAGGAAAAGGTTGTAAAATCTAAGCAAATCAAAAAATTTCCAAGTTTAAGGAGTGCTTCTTCAACCCTGTTGGTAATTATTTATGTCTAGGGTTTAAACTTGAATGTTTGCTAATTTTCTCCTTCAAACCCTGAAATTTTTGAGTTGCAGGATCTTGTTCTATTGCTAAAATTACTATCGGCCCTTGAAAATGATAAAAATTTGAGTCAGATGCATTTTAGATGCGTATCGGGTCTCAGTTTGCTGTGTCTTAATGTTTCTAAGTGTGGCAGTGAGGGTCAAAAATGTGCCTGTGCCGCGGGATCTGCCAAGTGTCGGGCCCCTATTTATTGCCGCGCTCTTACTTTTGAATGAAACTCTAGCACGGAGCGTGCCACATGGCAGAAGCTATTTCTAGTGTTGCTTTAAGTTGCTAGCCGCGGAACTCAACATGTGTCAGTTTCCGCTTGAGTCTCAAAGACCCTTTAAGCGTTTCCTTTGTGTTTCAAGTTGAATGCGCGGAAGGTGCCACGTGTCAGCTTCCGCCAAAGTTTCAATAGAGTTTCTTTTATGTTTCAGCTTGGACGCGGAAAGCACCACGTGGAGGCACCCGAGGTACTCTAAAAGGTTTCAAAGCTTCCGCCAGTGTTTCGAAGATCGTTAATGTTTCTCACGGCAACGCGGAGCTTGCCATGTGTCGCTATCCGCTTGAGTTTCTAAAAAGTTTCTAAGTTGCCGCGGAAAGCGCCATCTGTCCCTTGTAACTGCTGCGGAAGCTGACAAGTGTCAGCTTCCGCGTTTGTTTCTATTTGTTTCATAGTTTGGCACAGACATGGTGGGTCCCATTGAAGTTTCTAGGCTACAACGGATGATGCCAAGTGGCTGCCTCAGCAGGAGTTTCAAAAGTGTTTCTTAGTTTCTTTGGTGGCCGCGGATCCTGCCAAGTGTTGGCCTCCGCTTGTGGTTTCATGTGCCCCTTTATAAAGTTTCAATGATCGCACGGAGGGCGCCAAGTGTCATTCAGCTGGAGCAGTTTCTTTATGTTTCAACAAGTGCGCGGAAAGCGCCGTGTGTCCCTCATAGTTACTGCGGAGCGTGACAAGTGTCAGCGTCAGCGAGCTGTTTCTGTGTATTTCAAAGTTAAGTGAAACACTGAGGTGGGCCCCATCATATGTATCAAATGTGTCAGAGTGTGACATGTGGTGGAGGCTCCCAGGACTTCAACCTGTTTCTCTCAAGTTTCTACATGTTTCAATATTCAGCGAAGACGATGGTGGGTCCCAGTGAAGTGTTTCTCAAGTGCTGCGAACAGCGCCAAGTGTTTGTTTGTGCACAATTTTCCGAATTGCTTCCTAATGTTTCTTCAATGTTGCGGAGCCTGACATGTGTCAGCCCCTGCGTGAGTTTCAAAAAGGGGTCTCTACAGTTTCTAAGATGCTGCGGAGCTTGCCAAGTGTCCGCTTTCGCGTGCCTCTCCCTATTTCCCAACAAAGTTTCAAATGTTTCTCAAGAGTGGCGTGGAAGGTGACATGTGTCGGCACCCGCATGAGCTTCAGGGAGGGTCTTTATGTTTCAGAGACACTACGAAGGCCGCCACATGTCCCTTTCCCAAAAGTAAAATGGAGGGTCTCTAATGTTTCATGGGTGCCACAGAGCTTGCCACGTGGTGGCTTCCGCGCATGGTTCCGGCAGTAGACTCTCGGCGGGGAAGTAAAGGGAAAAGGTAAGCGATGACCCAGCGTTGGAAACTTGAGGTGCCTACGTGGCATAGTTTTGTTGGCTAGTGACTTTTCAACGTTTTTGACACCGTTGATCGCAGCGACGGGAGGGAAATCATCGACGGCCACATTTTGAACCTGCAGCGAGGGTTTTTTCTCAAGTTTCTACGGTTGGTTTTGGGCAGGAAAACTCCTTGGGCGCGCTACGGTTGCATTTCCAGAGGCTGCGGGTAGGTGAAGCAGTAATGGCATTTGTTGCAGGATTGTGGACGGATCTACGGTGTGATTGAAGATATCAATCCCAGGCGGTGGCGCATGGCTCGAGGCCCCTTCCTGTCTTCTCCTCCACCGACTACATTTACTGATTTTGAGCGCCATTTTTCTGATACTGTGTATCTGGCGGGATTTTTGGCGTCCCTTGTAATTAATTTGTCCAGTACATAGTTTTGCTATAAAGAGCAGATGATACTACTCAATTGAGGGTTGTTGAAAGTTGGACATTTTTGGCTCTGTAATACAATACGACTGGTTTTGGTTTGCTCTGTGTAGGATTCCTTGTGAGTTTATGCATCTCCTGTTGTATGTTTCTTGCATGAATCTACTGATTTCATGATTAATCTTATATGAGTAATGCTGTTTTGCATGTGTTTTGTTAATTCTGTTTCCAGTGTTGCATGTGTCCTTCTTCTGAGTCTAGATGTCTAAGGGGTGTTTGGTTTTCTAGAATACAGAATTCCTGTATTGAATGTTTGATCTTTTAACTTCTGCTCAAGGGGTAGATTAAATTGTTTTCAGATTGAATATTGGGAAGGGTATACTGCAGTAGGGATGCCATAAGTATAGATAGCTTAACACTCTGTATTGGGAGATATTTGTAAGGCAGATATCACATAAATCCCCTTGAAATCCAGTTTTAGTTGTTCATGTTGACCATTCACAGGTGTATGGCTACTAACTTCAAGCCCAGGTCGAGCTCTGCATCCAAACATAACATCAAAATCAAACTCCAAAACAACCATTAGGACAATAGAATTAGTTTTAGGATCCCAAGTCCTCTATCTACAACTGAAAATAGGCCCAAAGCTAGCTACTTTGCTGTTATCTTGCAGTTTTGGTCTACTTATAGGAGGACTTATCTGCTTCATGTCAGCATCCCAGCCTTTGTATGCATATTCTCATAGATGTTGAGTAGGTAATACCCCCCTAGGTTTTGCAGAGCCTGAAGAAGAAGAGGAGATAAAAATAGAGTCTATCTCCTATACTGTTGGCCCCTGGCCTAGAGATCCTATTGATCATTGATGGCTACCTTGTAGGGAAATTTGGGAGTAAGCATCCAATCTAGGAAAAAACCAACAGAAATTGGTGACTCCGCTGGGGATGGATTGTTAAAAAAAAAAGGAAGTGTATTTGTGGCCCATCCGAGTCACCAACAGAAATTGGCGACTCCGCTGGGGAACTTGTGAATGAGCCCTGATTTTTAAAAGAAAACAGTTCCTAGTAATAGGTGTCGACTCCGAACCAATCTCCCAACCAGTAAAGTAAAAATTTGTATGCAAGGGAGAAGATCCTAGCGTAATACTCTGTTTGAAGAGTTACCCATAAAAATGATGTATAGAAAAAAGGGGACTGTTCGAGCCAGTCAAGATGGTTCTCCTAGCCCCAAGAAAAATGATTTTATTCAGGATAATCTAGGATCCTCAGAGAAGATAGTACCTTATTTTTCAAACACTGAGGCTGAAATCCAAAGTGTGTATGAAAGACAACAAGGTAATGGTTTGAGAATAAGGTCAGAGGTGTTTCAAGAACGTCCTTTTCATGATTCTCCTGACAGATTTGAAGAGGCTGAATCCCTAAGGGATGATGATAATCATGATTAGAATATGATAAAACCATCCTCTTCTATGCCTAGAGAGGAAGAACTAGCTGATGAAATTAAAAGCTTAAGGGCTGAGTTAGAATATCTGCAAGCAGTAAAAATCAGAGATGATATGAGATAGAAAGTGCAGGCTTTGAGAGTTGCTCAAAATGATTCAATTCCTACCCTCCAAAATGCAAATATGCAGAGAAATCAACAAAGAAATGAGGTACAATATCATTAGAATAATGATCAAAGATAAAATGTAGACAATGCCAGAGTACCATTAAATAATGTGAGACAACATAATGTTGATAGAAATGCAAATGCTAATCAGTTTGAAAGGCACCCAATGCAGTTGGATAGATTCAGACAACTTGTTTTTGATGGCATTCCTGGTTATCCAAACCCTGTTGACAAACATGTGAGGTTGCAAGTGCCTAAATTTTTAGGAAACAATACTGTCTCAGGAGAACACCATTTAAAAGCTTTTCAGAATACCATGGACAACTTTGAGGTTGAGCATGAGGATGTGTTCATGAAATCATTTATGCAATTCTTAGTTGATGAAGCCAAGGAATGGTATAAAGGTCTACCTGACAGAAGCATTTCATCATGGGATGATTTCAAAAGGATGTTTAAGGAGCAATATGGTGACAAAACTGACCCTAGTTTTTTTTTAAATGAGTTCACTAGTATCACTAAAGGGTCAAATGAGCAAGTTGCAGATTTTAATGCAAGATTTACTAAAGTGTCGAACAAATTGCCACATCACATGAGGCCAAATGAACCAATGTGCATAATATTATATATTAATGCTTTTGATGCCAAAACAACATATGGGTTAAGAGATAAGGGTCCTGCTACTCTCAGGGATGCTTTCAAGATAGCAATAAATATTGAGAATAACAGGAAAGCATCAGGCAAGACAAACAGAAGGGATGATGTTGAAATTCTGCAGAATCCAAACAAACCTCAAACTGTTCAAGGCAGTACATCTGCCCCTGAAGATAAAATAGACAAATTGGCAAATGTTGTTAAGGATCTAAGCTATAGACTGGCTAGGAATGAAAAAGGAATAGGTCCTGATAGGCAAGCTTATCAAAGATAGGAAAAGAGACCATCATTGCATGATATGCCATATAATACAAATTGGCATAATGGTAAGCCTGTATTTCCACATAACAACACAAATCAAAGAGCTCAGAATCCAAAGGAAACACCTGATCCTTTGAAGAAGGTTGTTAATATTGTTAATGACACCCCATGGTGTATAATATGCCAGATGCCTCATTCACAGTCACAATGTATGATTGCTCAGTCTCTATATAACAATGCCGTGGCCTGTGATGAGTGCAATGAGCCTCATTGCATGGAAGATGATAATGTCAACATGTTGTCTACAAATAGAGAATAATCTTTTCATGATGCTGATGCAAATGCAAATGGTGAAACTCAGGTCTGCCAACAGTTCCCATATGATGAAGATGATGAAGACAACTATGCCTATGCTCAGGATTCACATAGTTTTCTGAATAACTTGAGGAGGCCTTCTGATGAAGAAATTAGAGCCTTCACAGCTGCAGCAGTTGCTCAAGTCAAAAGCAACTACAACCTGAGAGGTAAGGCCCAGGCAAGTAACTCACACCAACCAGAGGATAATTTTACAAATCAGCCAGTACACAGTCATAAAGGAACTGAGACACAAAAGAAGCAATGGAACAATAATAGGCAAAATTTTAAGCAAAAAATAGGTTATGATCCCCAAGGACCAGAAAATAGAGTTCCTTAGGTTGAGGATCAAAGTAAGAATTTTCAGAACAAGGATGATAGTCAGAGAGCCATAAAAACTAAAGCTGGATCATCTCAGGATAGAGGTAAAACTGTGGATCAGGCTACAACTGTTATTCAAAATTATGCTCCATTTGACATCACTCAAGTCTTGTCTCAAATAAAAGTCTCTGTTCCACTAATGGAGCTGATGAAAGTTGAAGAATTCAGAAATAAGACTGTATCCTTGATTTCAGGAGTACCATGTCAAGCCAAGCAGAATATTGAGACTCAGGATAAGAAACAAGCTATGTGCATTGAAGAGGATGAAATTCCTGAGGTATATCTAGGGATGACCATGACAAAATGCCCTTCACAAGTGAAGCCATTTTATGTATCTTTGGTTATAAATGGAAAAGTAATTAGAAATTATATGCTTGATTCTGGAGCATCTACAAATATCATGCCTTTAGCCATTATACAGCAAGCTGGATTAAAAATAGACAAGGCATGTGGGAAATGCTATGCAATGGATGCTAGAGAGGTATCTGTCATTGGAATCATGAAAGATGTTGATTTTAGATTGGCAGCATATCCAGAAAAGATCTATAAAATGAACATAACAGTTGTTGATATCAAGCCACAGTATGGCATGTTGCTATCAAGAAGATGGGCAACACTGATTGGTGGAAGTATGCAATTGGACCTGTCATATGCCATGATCCCAATGAATGGCAAGGATGTCAAGCTAATCAGAGAAGAAAGATCACAGGAGTCAGTTGAAGATCAAGATTCAGAAGAACACATCTGTTTTGTAGACACTGACTGTGAGAATTTCAGAGTTGTCTCAAGTGATCAAGAAAACCAGAAGGGGAACCCTTGCATTAAAGAGTTGGACCAGCAAGGTCTTTGGACCATGTATTTTGATGGAGCTTGTTCAAAAGAAGGCTCTGGTGTTGGAATTGTTTTTCTGTCTCCAATTGGTAAGCTTCTCCAATTCTCTTTCTTGTTGAGGTTTGCCTGTACAAATAATATTGCAGAGTATGAGGCTTTGTTATTAGGGTTAAATGTTGCTTTAAAGCATGGAATTAAGATGCTCAAAGTGTTTGGTGATTCAGAGCTTATTGTGTCCCAAATTAGAGATAAGTATGCATCAAAAAAATAAAAGGTTGAAACAATACAAGCATACTATTTGGGATACAATTGAATTGTTTGATGCTTTTTCAATAAATTGGATAGAAAGGTCAAAAAATGTCAGAGCAAATTTTCTAGCCAATGTAGCCATAAGGCCAGATGATATAACTTTGTCAGATGTTACAAATGTTGAAATCAAGCTTAGGCCTGCAGTGCCAGATAATGTATGCAGCTGGCAAGTGTTTGATGATTATAAGGATTTACTGAGATTTCTGCATTGTATTGATAAATATGAGAACCAAGAAATGGATTTTCAGAACTTTGTGGAAGTTGTAGATGGAAAAGAAAATCTTTTAGGGAAGGAAGTAATTCAGCTAAAGACTAACAAAATCCCTAGAGGGCTGGTAGCCTTAGAGAGAGCTTTTGACAATAGGGACCAATTTGTTACAAAAGCATCTCCAACAAACAAGAATGATCTGGAGGAGATAAACTTGGGAACATCTCATGCTCCCAAAAAGGTATACATTGGCAAACAGCTCAAACCACACATCAGGAGCATGCTGATTGCATTGTTGAAAAGGTATAAGCATGTTTTTGCTTGGTCATATGAGGACTTGAAAGCCTATAGAGAGGATTTATTTCAGCATGAAATCCCTTTGAAGCCTGGAGCTAAACCATTTGGACAAAAACAGAGGCCTATCAACCCAACCTTAGCTCCAAAAATGCAAGAAGAATTCATAAAACTTAGGGAGGCTGGAATAATCATGCCTATCAGACATTCAACTTGGGTGTCTAACCTTGTCCCAGTAAGAAAAAAGAATGTTGATATAAGGTTGTGTGTGGACTTTAGAAATCTAAATGTATCTTCTTTGAAGGATAACTATCCATTGCCAAATATGGAGGCCATGTTGCAAAGACTGACTGGTTGTGAACTTTTATCTATGATGGATGGTTTTTCAGGGTACAATCAAGTGAAAGTAAAAGAACTAGAACAATTTAAGACTGCTTTCACTACTCCATGGGGAACCTATGTATATGTAAGGATGCCATTTGGACTAACAAATGCAGGTGCTACATTTTAAAGGGCAATGGATGTTGCTTTTGCAGGATTGATTGACTCAATCTTGGCTGTTTATCAAGATGACTTGACTGCCTTTTCAAAGAAAGAAGAACAGCACTGTATGCACTTGGAATAGATTTTTATTAGAGCATTAGAATATGGTATCTCACTCAACCCAAAGAAATGTGCTTTTGGGGTTGTGGAAGGAAAATTGCTTGGACACATTGTTTCCAAGGATGGAGTCAGGATTGATCCTGAAAGGGTGGCTACAATTGACAAAATTCAGATACCTAAAACAATAAAAGGTGTGCAGTCCTTCTTTGGACAAATTAACTTTGTTAGGAGATTTGTTCCTAACTTTGCAAAAACCACAAAAGAAATTTCCAAGATGTTGAAAAAGGGTGCAACTGTCAAATGGGAGAATGAAGCAATTGAATCATTTCAGAACATCAAGGAAGCAATCAAGATGGCTCCTGTGCTGAAATCTCCTAATTTTTCCAAGCCATTTCAATTGTTTTCATTTGCTTCTTTCCATACTATTGCTGCATGTTTACTTCAAAAAAATGAGGATGGTTTTGAGCAGCCCATTGCTTTCTTTAGTAGGTCATTGCAGGCTGTTGAATTAAAGTATGACATTATGGAGAAACAGGCATATGCACTGGTTAGAGCAATCAAGAACTTTAGGCCTTATTTGGTAGGCTCACAAATAATTGCATATCAACCTCATGCAACAGTCAAAGATATATTTGCTCGGCAGGAGGTAACTGGAAGAAGATGCAGATGGATAAATAAGTTGCAGGAGTTCAACATAGAGATACAGATCACAAAATTGGTAAAAGGACAAGGATTAGCAAAGCTAATGACACAGTCAAATCTAGAGGCATGCTAAGTGAATGAAGTTCATAATGAAGTTGTAAATGTGTCAGAATCTAAGTGGTATAAGGACATAGTATATTATTTGCAAAATTTGAACTGTCCTTCCCATCTCAGTGATATCCAGAAGAGAACTCTAAAGCTGCAAGCTATTAAATACATCATTGTTCAAGGAGAGCTGTATTGGAGAAATCATGATGGTGTATTACTCAGATGTGTGGAAAAAGATCAGGCCAGAAACATCCTAAATGATATGCACAATGGAGTATGTGGTGGACACTATGCTGCCCATACAACAGCCCACAAAATTCTCAGAGCAGGCTACTAGTGGCCAACTCTTTTCTCAGATGCACATAGAATGATAAGGAAGTGTGATCCTTGCCAAAGGTTCTCAGGAAAGCTAAAATATGGAGGTGCATTGCCCCTTAAGACTGTGACTGTAGAAGCTCCATTTCAACAGTGGGGGATTGATTTCGTAGGGGAAATCTCAGAGAAATAAAGTGGAGGACACAACTGGATTCTTGTTGCTATTGATTACTTCACTAAATGGATTGAGGTTATCCCTACTAAAAAGGCTACAAGTAAGGTGGTGATGGATTTTATCTTGGAGAATATTATTATTAGGTTTGGGGTACCAATCAAGTTAATCACAGATAATGCAATGTGCTTTAGATCAGGTGAATTTGTTGATTTTTGAATAAATATGGAATTGACTTGTCTCACACATCACCATACCACCCACAAGGAAATGGTCAAGCAGAGTCAAGCAACAAAAGCCTAATGAAAATCATCAAGAGGATAATGGATAAAAATAAGAAATCCTGGGATTCAAAACTGAAGTTGGCATTATGGGCTGATAGGGTGATAATGAAAAAAGCCACTGGAAGGTCACCTTATGAATTAGTGTATGGTACAACAGCTAGATTGCCTGTGAATAACCTCCTGCTAGTTTACAAGTTCATACAAGAGAATGATGGGGAGGTTAATGATTCAATGACTGAAAGGATCAATCAGCTGGTTGAGCTAGATGAAATCAGAGCAGAGGCACAAAAAATAAACATCAAGAAACAACAAAAGGTGAAGTACTTGTTTGATAAAAGGGTTACAGAGAGAGGTTTTAAGATAGGTGATATGGTCCTTATGTGGAATGCAAGGAGCCAGGATAAGGGTAAACATGGCAAATTTGAACCCTTGTGGACAGGCCCATACCAAATTAGAAATATCTATGGAGGAGACTCCTACTTTCTCCAAACCCTAAGTGGCGAATTAATGGAATTGCCGGTGCACAACAAATTCCTTAAAGCCTTTTTCACATAAATGAGTAACTTGTGTGCACAATGTAAAATAGTTGTAAATATTTTGTACATACCTTGTGTGGCCGGTCGTGTTTTGAGTTTTGGGTTTTGTCTGGTTTGCCCGGAGTTGTCTGGTCCTCGCTGCAGTCTTGCGCTTGCACGTCCCCAATCGGAGCCTATGTTGGTAATTATTTATGTCTAGGGTTTTAAACTTGAATGTTTGCTAATTTTCTCCTTCAAACCCTAAAATTTTTGAGTTGCGGGATCTTGTTCTATTGCTAAAATTACTATCGGCCCCTGAAAATGATAAAAATTTGAGTCAGATGCATTTTAGATGCGTATCGGGTCTCAGTTCCTGTGTCTTAATGTTTCTAAGTGTGGCAGTGAGGGTCAAAAATGTGCCTGTGCCGTGGGATCCGCCAAGTGTCGGGCCCCTGTTTATTGCCGCGCTCTTGCTTTTGAATGAAACTCTAGCGCGAGGCGTGCCACGTGGCAGAAGTTGTTTCTAGTGTTGCTTTAAGTTGCTAGCCGCGGAACTCGACATGTGTCAGTTTCCACTTGAGTCTCAAAGACCCTTTAAGCGTTTCCTTTGTGTTTCAAGTTGAATGCACGGAAGGCGCCACGTGTCAGCTTCCGCCGAAGTTTCAATAGAGTTTCTTTTATGTTTCAACTTGGACGCGGAAAGCACCACGTGGAGGCACCCGAGGGACTCTAAAAGGTTTCACAGCTTCCGCTAGTGTTTCGAAGATCCTTAATGTTTCTCACGGCAACGCAGAGCTTGCCATGTGTCGCTATCCACTTGAGTTTCTAAAAAGTTTCTAAGCTACCGTAGAAAGCGCCATCTGTCCCTTGTAACTGCTGCGGAAGCCGACAAGTGTCAGCTTCCACGTTTGTTTCTATTTGTTTCATAGTTTGGCACAGACATGGTGGATCCCATTTAAGTTTCTAGGCTGCAGCGGATGATGCCGAGTGGCTGCCTCAGCAGGAGTTTCAAAAGTGTTTCTCAGTTTCTTTGGTGGCCGCGGATCCTGCCAAGTGTCGGCCTCCGCTTGAGGTTTCATGTGCCCCTTTATAAAGTTTCAATGATCGCGCGGAGGGCGCCAAGTGTCATTTAGCTGGAGCAGTTTCTTTATGTTTCAACAAGTGCGCAGAAAGTGCCGTGTGTCCCTCATAATTACTGCGAAGTGTGACAAGTGTCAGCTTCCGCGAGCTATTTTTGTGTATTTCAAAGTTAAGCGAAACACTGAGGTGGGCCCCAGCATATGTATCAAATGTGTCGGAGGCTCCCAGGACTTCAACCTGTTTCTCTCAAGTTTCTACATGTTTCAATATTCAGTGAAGATGATGGTAGGTCCCAGTGAAGTGTTTCTCAAGTGCCGCGGACAGCGCCAAGTGTCTGTTTCCGCGTAAGTTTCTGAATTGCTTCCTAATGTTTCTTCATTGTTGCGGAGCCTGACATGTGTCAGCCCCCGCGTGAGTTTCAGAAAGGGGTCTTTACAGTTTCTAAGATGTTGCGGAGCTTGCCAAGTGTCCGCTTCCGCGTGCCTCTCCCTGTTTCCCAACAAAGTTTCAAATGTTTCGCAAGAGTGGCGCAGAAGGCGACATGTGTCGGCACCCGCATGAGCTTCAGGGAGGGTCTTTATGTTTCAGAGACACTGCGGAGGCCGCCACATGTCCCTTTCTCAAAAGTAAAACGGAGGGTCTCTAATGTTTCATGGGTGCCGCGGAGCTTGCCACGTGGTGGCTTCCGCGCATGGTTCCGGCAGTAGACTCTCGGTGGGGAAGTAAAGGGAAAAGGTAAGCGATGACCCAGCGTTGGAAACTTGAGGTGCCTACGTGGCATAGTTTCGTTGGCTGGTGACTTTTCAACGTTTTTGACACCGTTGATCGCAGCAACGGGAGGGAAATCATTGACGGCCACATTTTGAACCTGCAGCGAGGGTTTTTTCTCAAGTTTCTGCGGTTGGTTTTGGGTAGGAAAACTCCTTGGGCGCGCTACTGTTGCATTTCCAGAGGCTGCGGGTAGGTGAAGCAGTAATGGCATTTGTTGCAAGATTGTGGACGGATCTACGGTGTGATTGAAGATATCAATCCCAGGCAGTGGTGCATGGCTCGATGCCCCTTCCTGTCTTCTCCTCCACTAACTACATTTACTGATTTTGAGTGCCATTTTTCTGATACTATGTATCTGGCAGGATTTTTGGCGTCCCTTGTAATTAATTCGTCCAGTACATAGTTTTGCTATAAAGAGCAGATGATACTACTCAATTGAGGGTTGTTGAAAGTTGGACATTTTTGGCTCTGTAATACAATACGACTGGTTTTGGTTTGCTCTGTGCAGGATTCCTTGTGAGTTTATGCATCTCCTGTTGTATGTTTCTTGCATGAATCTACTGATTTCATGATTAATCTTATATGAGTAATGTTGTTTTGCATGTGTTTTGTTAAGTCTGTCTCCAGTGTTGCATGTGTCCTTCTGAGTCTAGATATCTAAGGGGTGTCTAGTTTTCTAGAATACAGAATTCCTGTATTGAATGTTTGATCTTTTAACTTCTGCTCAAGGGGTAGATTAAATTGTTTTCAGATTGAATATTGGGAAGGGTATACTGTAGTAGGGATGCCATAAGTATAGATAGCTTAACACTCTGTATTGGGAGATATTTATAAGGCAGATATCACATAAATCCCCTTGAAATCCATTTTTAGTTGTTCATGCTGACCATTCACAGGTGTATGGCTACTGACTCCAAGCCCTGGATAGGCACCAATCTAGTTTTGTGTTGAGGTTATACACCAGGTCCAGCTCTGCATCCAAACATAACATCAAAATCAAACTCCAAAACAACCATTAGGACAGTAGAATTAGTTTTAGGATCCCAAGTCCTCTGTCTACAACTGAAAATAGGCCCAAAGCTAGCCCCTTTGCTCTTATCTTGCAGTTTTGGTCTACTTACAGGAGGACTTATCTACTTCATGTCAGCATCCCAGCCTTTGTATGCATATTCTCATGGATGTTGAGTAGGGAATACCCCCCTAGGTTTTGCAGAGCCTGAAGAAGAAGAAGAGATAAAAATAGAGTCTATCTCCTATACTGTTGGCCCCTGGCCCAGAGATCCTATTGATCATTGATGGCTACCTTGTAGGGAAATCTGGGAGTAAGCATCCAGTCTGGGAAAAAACCAACAAACCCAACAACCAATTCATGACCAAGAGTAGTCCAAAATTCCTTATACCCAGCTTAGCAATGAGCATGTTCATCTGACTTTATCAGTTGAAAGCTCTTTCCCTCGCATCATCTCCCTTTTCAAAGGAGGGCCTGTTGTATGGAGAGCAAATGAAGACTATTTAGGTGAAGAGGAGAATATTTCAAGTAAAGTTGATCAAGAAATAACTATTTGCAGCCCTTTTTATGCCACTAAATAAAAAAAATAGACATGGAGCAAGAGAAAGGATATAGTCTTGTTGAAGAGTAGTCCAT
This sequence comes from Cunninghamia lanceolata, assembly GCA_027924645.1. Classification (NCBI taxonomy): domain Eukaryota; kingdom Viridiplantae; phylum Streptophyta; class Pinopsida; order Cupressales; family Cupressaceae; genus Cunninghamia; species Cunninghamia lanceolata. Next base: position 4,914,741 of record BSBN01000918.1, on the reverse strand, counting down.
TCTTTCAAGTCAAGAAACCTCTCATAAGGCTGAATTGCAAGGTCTCAGTTGGTTTGAGGAACTTCCTTTCTGCTGTATAGAAGGGCTTGAGGTTGATATAACAAGAAAAGGTTTGTTGGAAGAGGCCACTTCATTGTTTGAGCATTTGCCTCCTTTCATTGAAGGAGAAAAGCCTAATTTGGAGTGTACTCCCTTGGGTAACAATGAGAAATTTGAGCTTGAACTAGCAATTCCAAAAATTCTTCCACAAGCTGATAGCTTTGATAGGTTATTGGCTATCCTAATGGAAGAAGATGATCCATTGACTATGGAGGAAGAATTGACATGGCAAGTTATCATGCAAGATGAAAGTAACATGATATTATTTCTAATCATTCAAATTGTCTTCTCTCTTGTCCAAACTTAGCCGTGAAACATGACAACCATGAACAAAAGGGGGAAAAGTTTGAAGAATGCAGCCATGATAGGAAGAAGGAGAAAACCATGAAGTTCCAAATCAGCTCCTTGTCACACAAGAACAACATGAGAGTAAGATGGAGGACACCATCACACCAAATGAAGAAAAATAAGCATCCAACCCAAATCTTTCAAGGGGATGTCCTATCAGATATCTATCTAGGATGAAAGCCATCAATGCATCACGGGTCATTCTTGCACCCAAGCATGAGGTTTCTATCGAAAGAGGGCATATCTAGCTGTCCTATCCACTTCAAAATAGCAGCACGAATGGTCAACATAAGTGGGTAAGTGAGTTTGTTTTCTCTCTTCAAGAAGCATTGCAACAACTGGTTCAACATATGTCATTTCTTCACCTCTTCTTAGTTGCTCACAAATTTGAAAAAATTGCAAATTGACGAGGAAGGGAAGCTATTTCAAGGAACCATTTAATGGCTTTGTTTAGACAACTTGTTTCATTTGTTTAGTTTAGGTTAGTATAGGTCACATAAGTGTTTTATTTCCTCTAAGTGCATATGCACAAGTAGTAGCTATCTTTAGGTAGTTTTATGTTTTGTCTTATGTCTTGGTTTGTTGTTTTGAAAGGTACTAACAGCTATGTCTTAGGTCTAATTTTTAGTTTGTTTCAAGTCTTGATTGACTCTATCACCCAATAGATACTCAAGGCTGCTAGTTTTTATGCTCAACAAGAAATCAATTAGTAGAAGTCACCAAAACTGTTACCTATTTTCACTTCCTAGCTCAAACAGGTATCGAGGCTATCAAAATTTTGTCTTGAAGGTCCTTTTGTCATTTTCATCATTAGTTATTGTCTCATGATACAGGTATGTAAACCGTCTCACAAGATGTTATGTCATGTTCATAAACTTAAAGGAAGTTATCAGTAGGAGTCTTATGGTGTTTTAAACTCTAGACATTCAAATAACCTTCACCATGTCCACAAGGTAGATATTAAAGGGTTTTGAGTGGTTTCTAAATGTTATATTAGTCCAAAGTGACCTTTACCACGTTCAAAAAGCATATATATACGTTGCATGCAAGTGTAGTGAATCAAGAGTTAAGGAAAACATAGATTTCCACATTAAATGCATCATTTTTAGAGGGTTAAGGTCATAAGAAAGAGGTTTTCATGTAAAAATAGCCTTAATATTTCCAAAAAGACCCATACACCATGCAATGGAGGGAAGTTTCATGTTTGAAAATTGTCTCTATTATGTTTTGTGTTTTGGAGGCTGGGTTAGGTTTAAAGAGTTTGAGTTGAGTTATGTTTTGTTTTAGGGCTTTGTTTAGTGTTGCGTAGTGGTTGAGTCTTTCCTTAACATCATCTCGCCTCCATTAGGTTTTCTTTTTAGTTTGTTGTAGACAAAAGGCATGGAGATGGTCATTGTTCCCTTGCATGCATAACATGTTCAAAATGAATAATGAAGAAGCCTTTGTTTCAACTCTCAAAGGGTTCTCCATATCATTTATGGTTCGTTAGAAATTTAAGAAGACACATAAAGTGTAGAACATGAGCCTTCAGAGGTCATAAGAAGGAGCAACATTGATTGAGGAGCATGACTATCTGTAGATATAGGACAAAGACAGTAAACAGGATCATGAAAAAGGTTTAGGGAAGGTGGATAGAGGGTTTTTAGAAGAAAGAGATAGTGAGACCATGAAGATGAAGCTGTGATTCATATGGCAGGTACAAACTTTCTTAGAAATATGATTGCCTATTTTCATACAAGTTTCCCAAACCACCATGCAACTTGTATGACCCAAATATTTGCATATGAATGAGACACTGTCAAGGTTGACATACCAGAAAATCATAGTACCAATCTTAAATATGTATGTGATTAGAAAAGCCAGACATTGTCAAAGTAAGAAAGAGGCAGTGAAAAGACCAAATGATTGGTAAGACTGAAGATAAGGACATAGTCCTATTCAAAATGGTTTTTCTGGTTCTAACAACGGGTATGGCCATTCACTAGGGTCTACACGGCTAGTATAGGTCTATTTGTCAAAGTGCTTAGCCATCACTAGAGATAGGGGGAGTTTGAATGGCAATAGCTTAATGTCAAGGATATAAAGAGAATATAGTGAACAAGGTATTTAAAACCTCTAAAAGGCTATTACCAAAGGAGCATAGATTACTATGTTTGATAGTGACCCAAGGCATGTAGACATAGAACAGAGTAGTCTTAATAGTCATATGTAGTCAAACATGATTATCTTGCAAAGAGAGAATAGTCAAACATGACTGTCATGCAAAGAAGAATAGTCACAATGACTGTATACAAAGGAAAAAATAGTTAAAAGATTGAAAGAATAGTTAAAAGATGAGAATAGTCTTACTGTTGAACAATCCTATACTTTGTGGGCAGTCACCTAAAGGTGTGAAGAGAGCTGGGAAAACAAGATAATAGTGAAAAGAAGGACAATGGAACAGTGTTTAAGTGAGGATACATTGATACAGACAAGTGTTTTTGAGGTTTTGCATACAAGAACAAGCCTGCACCAGTATGAGGATGTCCAAAGGCCTACTACTTTCTTCAAATCTTTTTGGAATGAAGATTGTTAAACAAAGATTGATAGAGAAAGCATAAACCCAATGCAAAGATAGTCAAGTATAAGAGACACAAAGTACAAAGTGCTTAGAGTTAGTCAGAGGTTTGTTAACCCTGCTTTACAGTGCTATAGGAGTTATGTTAAAGGGGTCTATCAATAGTGACCTTGTTGAAATATTGTGAATGGTATCAAGCCATGACAAGGGTCAAATGATACCCTAAGAGGATATACATATCTCACAGTTCCTTGAGATAGTTTAAAGGAGGTTAAGGCTATCACAGTCATTTTCAGGTTATCTCAGTTATGACTATAAGGTTGTAAAGAGTAGGACACAATGTAGACAAAGAGAGTAGAAAGAAGATAGTATTTAGATGACTAAAAATAGTCAAGATGATTGTAACAACAGCCATCAGCAAGCTCAATGAAGGCAAAAAAGGTTTTGTAGATAACATGTAGAGATGTCAAAAGGGAGATAGTGAAAGAACGCAGTTGGTGACAATGTATACAAAGGCAATGAAGACTTTCAAAGATTTGCATGTTAAAATATGAGAGGTAGAGGTAAAAGAAGCTCACAAAGGAAATGGGCAGTCAAGGTGTTGAAAGATTTGCCCATTACTCAATGTTTTATCAGACTCTCAAGAATCTTATACAAATTTAGAGAATCTATGATTAGTTAATGAAGCTCCTGAGTTATCAATATGGAAGGATAAGAGGTCAGCAATCAAAAAGATAGTCATAACAGTCATAGGAACCAGTGGAAAGAGGTATACTCAAGTATTTAAGGTTTTGTGTTGAGTCTTGTCAAGCTAGGAGACAATATATTGATACAAGATGGCAGATATAAAACTAAAGAACAGAGGACCGCAAAAAGGTTATGGAGCATAAAAGCAGTCATATCAAGAAAGTATGGAAAAATCATAGAAAAAATAATGTGAGGATCTTTAAAATAGTCCAAACAACATAGCATTCATTGATTAATGTCATAGCAATAAAAGGAGCAGTCAAGATGACTATAACAGGCAAAGATGAACAGTCCTATATGACTATATTAATGGTATTATTAGCTATACCTTAAAAGGATTGAGTGAATAGATGTATGCTACTATTACTGATGGCCTGCAACACCAACACCATGGGCATGCATTTGATTATGCCTAGAAAATGTAGACCTGAAGGAAATAAACCAAGTGGGTAGAGAGGTTGAAATATACACTGTGTATTTCAACCAGAGAGCAGAGATCAAAGATGGAGTTTCCAATCACCTTTTAGAGGCTATAAACTGAGTTTATGGGCACAAGGAGGTAGTTTTAACATTGAAGAAGACCCTACAAGGGTCATAAATGAAGTGACATATGTTTCTAAGCCTTTATGAGGTAGTTTTAAAGAGTTTGAGGGCTCTAGATGCCACAATATTCTTTCCATACACCCATAAGAGTCTTGAAGACACTAAACACCTAAAAAAACACACGGTCAATCAACTTGAAATGATGGTTGGAAAATATAATGGGCAGTTGGGACATTTATGAAGCAGTTTTGACCACTTTGAAAGTATATAGGGTTAGTTTAGAGACTTCCCAAGCATCAAGGAGCTTTTGGAGTAGTTGGAGCATGATTGTAGGAGATGAAAAGGTCAACCATGACATGCAAGAAGCCATATTAGATCAAGAGACTTCTTGGGCACCTAAAGGAGGTTTGACCCAGTTTTGGTCATCAAATTTCTTCCTATTTTCACTCTTTTTGTATCCCCATGTTGGGTTGAGTATAGGAAAGGCTTAGGTAGTCTTTTAGAGTTACTTTTTTTTTTGGAGCTATAGAAGCCAAGAAGCAACACTGTAACTCAAAAAAAAGATATTCAGTTGTAAGACAACATTTTTGTAAGCACTTCCAAAGTAATATCAAGTTAGTTTTCAGACTTATTCAACTATAAGAACACCTTTTCTCAAAAAAGATTCAGTCTTTTACCTTCTCAACTTTTATTCTATTGTGTATGAATGAATGATTGATGAATGTTTCTGTGATATTGAATGCATGTCCTTAAACATATGTCTCATTTGATACCTTTACATCAAAAATACATGTTTTGTGTAAGCCATGAGCTGTGTGATGTTGTAAAACAGTCTTAGTTGTGAAAAATTTCAATCTTTTCCTCCTAAAACTGCCAAACATCAAACCTTCTAATGAAACACTGACATGCAAACATGAAATGAGTCTGAGTTGTGTTAAGAATTTCTTGTCTTTGAACAAATTGTGTGTCAAACATCAGCATTTGAGTCTCAAAATTTTTGGTGCATCACCTCCATATATAGTAGGTTTAGTTTATGTCATTTCTTTCCCTTTTCCTCTGAGAACATCAGTAGATTAGAGTAGTTTAAGTGAGAAAACCAAGGGAACCAGCCCTCTCTAGAGATTTGTCTCACTTTTGTAGGTTCCACACTGAGAGATATTTCAATGTTTCACTAAGTAGCTTGAAAGCTCCTCTCTCAAGAAAGGGTGCATACTTACGGGACAATAATAGCTATTTGTCATTTTTCAGTCAACTATTGTAGTTTTGGCTAATTTACTATTGAAGTAAAAGTTTCATGAAACCATCTTAGTTCCTAATGCTTTAGCTAAAATTTATTGGGTGTCAAATGGAAAGCAATGCATAGAATATGAATAAAAAATTGTGCTAATTAATAACTAGTTAGAATTCAACCTTTTGTTTTCTTTAAATTTTATGCAATGGGCTCCACTAGGGTAATTACACGTCACTTACAAAAATCAATGTTGTCTATAGATCTACAAACTCAGTTGCACTTCAAATATAATTAAACCAAGCAACCATCAAAATAGATGAATACAACTCAAAAGTGTAGTTTAGGATTTCTTAAATTATTGTTGTATTTATAGTATTTTTCAATTTTCTTCTTTACATGTCACACAATTGGCTTCGATATCTACTTTGCTATTACTATTTAGGGCATAAACATGTATTCTATGTCATAACTTTTCCATCGATATTCAAGCCACAAACTTGTTTTAGCGACATTATAAAAAATGATATTTGCTAATAATGTACAAAATTATATAGAACTAATTCTTTTAATGTTGAAACTTATATTTTGTGTTTACTTTGTTTTCATTCAAGATACAACATACAAATGTTGCAAGATACAGATGAATCAATCTCCAATTGGTGGTCTAGATATCTTGGAAAATTCCTTACAATGTTACCCTTTGTATAAAGGACTCAAGTCTTTCCTATCAACATAAGAAAAAAATGGTTGATCAAATACAAACACATGCCCTATCAATTGGTGGGAGACATTTTGAAAACTATGTAGTCTAGTTTTTGTGGAGCTTGGAAATTAAGTTTTGCAACCTTGAAATAAAATTAAGAGATTGTACTACATGAGAAAATGCTCTGTACCAAGAACTTAGTGATCTTTTCATTGTTAAATGCATTTGGAAGGTCAAAATTAGAGCAATGATGCACATGGATAGATGTATGTTGAATTGTCACCTGAATATGCGGTTCAAGCTATTCCTAAATGGATAATGATGACATGGTAATCATTTGGTCTCTATAGATTGACTTTCATATACTCTCTAATTTGGATTAAGTGTGAGGTTTAAGGTGCTTGATGTCATGTAATTTTTAAAACTTCTACATGCAAACATGGAATCCCAAGTTTATTGTGTATAGGTAAAATCAAGATTATAAAAGATCAAACAATGAATAACTCAATCCTATAACCTTCAAAAGATCAATCTAAATGATAACCAAATCAATGAATAATGGTAATTAAGAACAATGAAACTATCACCTAGACTGTATTGATCTATTGGTTCTTTGTGGATTGCTCAATATATTGCATACCCATGGTTGCAAGAAGCGGATAAATGAATGATAATTGCTTAAAGATATGATGTGCTCAACAATGTGATGTATGCTCAAGCGTTGTATGAATGCCAAAGCTTAAATGATCGAAGAGGATTTGTAATGAAGTGAAGAGGGTATATATAGGTTCCAGGGAAAGATTGATCAAGGGTGAAGATAAATCAAAGAAATAGATGGACAAGATAAATTGAGAGGATATGATGAACATGCACACGACATGTGTCATGTTTAAAGAATATTTTAAAGTTGCTTTGTTGAGTTAACTAATTGCTACGATAAAGATAGGATTTGATTTCATAAATTTAGAATGATTTTTCTAATTTATGAGTTGATGATAAAAATAAGATTAATTAAAGCCAATTAACTCGACTTTAGATTTGCTTTTCTTGAAGTTCTAAAAATAAGACTAATTGTGGACATAGAAGAAAATGATATTTTTAGAGGATTTGAAAGATAATTGAGAAATTAAAACAAATTAAATAAATAAATTTATTTAATTTATTGTGCATGGAAGAATAAGATTATTTTTGGAAGATAATAGAAAATATTTTGAAATTAAATAAATAAATTTATTTAATTAATTGTGCATGATTGAAGAAAAGATAAGATATAGAAATAGAGAATAAATTAAACAAAGAAATTCATTTAATTTATTTTGCATGATAGAGGAATATAAATAAGATATAAATAAAATATTAATTTTATTTATTTTTAGAAGATAAAGTCAACTTAAATAAATTTAGAGGAATAATTGATTAATTAAATAATTAAAATTATTTAATTGTGGATAAGAGGAATTTAATGATGAATTAATTAAATAAATAGATTGAATTAATTAATGTGAATTTGAAGATTGAAAGATGATAATGATTTAATTAAATAATTAACATTATTTAATTTGGAAGAATAAAGTAAAATTAATGAAATTAATTAAATAAATAGAATTTATTCAATTAATGTTAAAATTATGGAAAATAGAGGAATTTGATGAAATTAATTAAATAATTAGATTATACCCTATTCAGTCATTGTAAGTGATAGGGTCATTTTAGAGGCTAGGGGATCTCCGTTTCATCATTTCATATTTCTTTCTCCCTAGCAAGAAGTATATATTTTTTGGGACAACTATCTCTTGCAAACATTCTTCACTCCTTGCGAAGCATGCTGATTAATTATTGATTCGAGAGCCTTCATTATTGCGGGGGATTCGAGAGTCTTTTTCGAATTTACATATCCTCTTCATAAGATTTCTTTTTCTTCATTCCCATCTTGCAGAGTTTTGAGAGAAATCGGTTAGCATTGGCGATGGAAGGCAATTCACGATTCATAGCTTGAATTGCATTGGAAGGTATGGTTAATTTGGGCATTGACACCCCTATTTAATTGGAGAGTTCTGTGCGTCAGATGGCTTTTAGTGGTGGGGTTACAGACCAGGGATTAAAGAGGGTTATGCGTCTTCATGATGACCTCATATTGGCAGCAGTGAATATTATTCTGGGTCCCAACTTTTTGGATGCAGGGGAGGGGTATAGAGTGAATACCAACATTTCATCTAGGTTCCTTGCTTCTCTGCTAGACATAGGGGTTTCTAAGGCGGATGCGAAGGAGTTAGTCAACAAACTTTTCAAACCAGAGATCCTTGGAGGTCTGGAAAAGATTCTGGGTGCAGTGTTTGCAGGTATTGGGGTTCCAAGGCCGAGAGACATCCCATTGACTCAAGATCAAGGGGAGGTAATTAAGGTTTTCCCTTTCATCATTGACTTGAAAGGCATGCTGTTGATCGAACAAAGGGAGAATGTGGAGAAATCAGTGGCGTTTCTGAAGAAGTTGCTTTAGCTAGAGGAAGTGAATGGCCAATTCGAGTGGGTGTAGACCTTTCAGAACTTGGCTCAGGATTTGAATTTCATGTGATCATTTGACTGCTACCCGGGTACCCTTTGTTTTAGTCTTTTTATACATAGCAATGTTTTGGTCTACTAGATGGAAGATAGTATTATAGATAGTCACAAAGTTTATCAGGCAAATTTTGTAATGTCTGCCTCAGGTCCTGCGTGGCCTTCCTTTTTTTGGCAAAGGGTCCCTGCGTGGATCAGTAGCAGTTAAGAAGCTGGGAACAAAAAGTCTAAAACTCTGGCTATAATAGCCTTTTTTTTATATATTCCAAAGCTTACATATATACAAAAACTTTATTTTACGTAACAATTTTTTTTTAAATAATTAGATTATTCAATTAATGTTGAATGCAAGTGATTTAGGAGGAATTTATGTATGCAAGTAATGTAATGCGAAGGTCATTTTTAGGTGTCTACAATTGTATGTAGTGAAGGCAAATGTGTCAATCAAAGCTCAAATTATTATTTAAAATAGTGACCATGGAGAGCCATCACCAATGTCAACAAAGTAAAATAGTGACAAAAACATGACAATTTTGGTTAGGAAGATGAATGGGGATGACCAAAGATAAGTATTGATTGTTGAGAAAAAGTAAGCGTGAACAAAGTAAAATTGTAGCTATGTTGCTTTTAAATGTTTTCAAATCTAAAAATTAATCATGTGTGGTGTTGCATATCTGAAAATTACTTTCAAGGTTATCCAATTTAGATGTATTAGTGTTTAGTCAATTTAATGAATAAGGTATGAAGAATTTAATCAAGGAAGTTGACACAAAATTTACGTGGAGAAACCCTTACGAGAAAAAATTCCACACCCAAAGAGATATTTATGCTTGTATTAATCTTTGTAATCAAGTTTACATTAACACTGAAACTCTCTAAATTCTAGTAGCACTTCATTACTCCTTCAACTTCAAAAATTTGTCATTAATTTCTACCAACCAAAGGCATCATTATATAGAAGCCATGGATCACAAAATACAATGAATTGTATCTAATAACATGAGAATATTTCCCATGCAAAAAACAAGCACTCATATTGTGAATTCCAATGCTGCATAGTAGAAATCACCACTTAGCTAAAAGTCTCAAACATGGGCACCCAAGAAGTCCCAATCAAACTCAGTCAATGGAAGCGTTAAGTGACAACAAGTTAGAACTGAAAGTCTTAACATGGGTGCCCAAGAAGTCACAATCAAATTTAGTCAACTGAAGTACTCCAACTCACACCAATGTCATGCAAACAGTCCTGCATTACTTAGTGTCCCCAATATGGGTCTGAAACAACCTATTTGTATCATGCAAGAGTCATGTAACAATCTGTAACATCATGCAAGAGTCATGCAAAGCTAATCCTGAGTTAGAGTGACATGCAAGACACACACATCACCGTATAAGTACATGCAACTAACATGCAAGCACATGCAACTGAAATGTAACAACATGCAAGCACATGCAACTCACATGCAACATGCAAGTCCATACAAGCTCATACAAGTGACATGCAACAACATGATAGAACATGCAAGTACATGCAACTCACATGCAACCACATGCAAGTAACATGCAAGTCCATGCAAGCTCATACAAGTGACATGCAATAACATGCAAGTCTATGCAAGCTCTAACAAGTGACATGCAACAACATGAAAGTCCATGTAAGATTATACAAGCTCATTCAAGCAACATGCAAGTATCATGCATCTCTAACTCCAATGTTAACTCCCACATAAGTCTATGCACAATATATGCAACATTATCCACTCATGCAAACAAAAAGCTAACTACAAGTCCACATTGGCTTCTCCTCCAATGTGGGCGCCCTTGATGGGTCCCACCTCCTAGGACGTATCTCCAAGTCAAGATGGACTTCAAGAAGTCAAATCCAAGTCTTCATGGGCTCCACTTCCAAAGTGGGCACCCATATTGGGTCCCACCACATAGAATGTAACTACATGTTGAAGTGAAATAATTAATAAATAATTTGTCCCTCAAGTATCTATGTGTCCAAGAACTCTTTCTAAGAAACATGGAGAAACATAAAATAACTTAGGACAACAATGTTAATGAAACCTTTTCCTAACAATGATGAGAGAATTCATGTTGTGAAAATTGTTGACATTACATCTTTAAAATTGTGAATTTTGGTTTCACTATCTTTTGACAATATTTGATATCATCGCATTATATAACATTGTAGTTGATTTCAATATGAAGATGTCTATAGATGATTTAAAAAATATATTATAAAACATATCAAGTGTCACCATGTCAATGTCGAAAGGTGCCACAATCAAATAAGGAGTCCCAGGCCTAATCGAAGAAAGTGACAATCTAGAACCTAGTGGAAATTGATGTAGAACATGATCCAAAGACAATGAGGAATCCTCCAAATGTTGCTCAAGGATCTCGAACCCAATGCCAAACAATGACAAATGAAGAGGTAGAGAAAGAACAAGAGGGTCTAAATGTGTCCTCATCACATCCAAAGGAGATGATGCAACTCCATAAGAGCTAACATCAAAGAGGAGATGAATGTCCTCAATAGTGTTCTTTAAATCCGCAAGATAGAACGCACAAAAAAAATCTACAATGTCTGTCAAGTACTCATCCCAAGTAGTTGTATCTGAAAGATGATGTTTTATTGAATCTTTAGAAACCATGGATGTAGCAACATTAAACTCTGTAGGACAAATAGGAGATGATGGAGGAGATGGAATGTCAGCACATGTCTCTAGAACCTTAGTCAATGAAAGAACACCAAGATTCTAATGACCATAATGTATCTCCTCAAATGTGTCCACACTAGATTCCTAAATGTGTACATCAACCGAAGGAACAATAGGAGAAAAATGTGAGAAGGTGTACACTTGAGATTAATGATCTACCTCCCCAACCGCAACAATATCTCTGCATGCAAATCTTGAATAACCACATAATCTGGTGTGAACTCAACACTCTTCCCTGCTCCACAATGTGTGATATGATAGAAAGGATATTGGTTGACAATGAAGGCACACAAAGGACATCATTAAATGATTCTTTGTCCATGTCAATTGATCCGTTCCCACAAAAATGCATGTATGTGTTGTTAGTCATTAGAATGTGTGGTGATGAACAAGTATGAAGAGGACACACTCTATGATGAATCCATATGATGTGAAGCTCCGGGATCAAAAATCCATCTCCCTGACTCAGAATCTACAATTGCAACAAGTGCTTTCCCCTTTTGTCTCTCTAACTTTGAAGATGAAAAAGAAGAAGATGAACCCCCTGACAGTTAAAGGCAAATTGATTTGATTCTTCTTTAGAAGATACTTCAACTCATCAATTTGTTTTGAATAACATTGATGTTCATCATGCCTTGATTTCTTGCAATATGCACATTTGTGCTTCTCCTTCTTGATGATTCTCCTTATGAGTGATATTCAAAATTTAAGATTATCTTATTTCTCCAGGTGGCTTGTTCTTTTTCTTCTTTTGTTTCTTTTCAAGACTACTAGACCCGTTCTCACTCGGTGGTTGACTATCCACCAAAGCTTATGACTTGGATGGCTTGAGAATACCCATTGTGATTAATTTTGCTTGTTCAAGTCTCAACATTTTTAAAAATGACTCAAATGATGGCATAGTGTAGGCCTTTCCCATAGTCAATCGATGAGTTTAAAAATTAGAAACAAATGTTGCATATTCAAAAGGAAGCTTACTTAACACATTGAAGACCAATTGTACATCCTTGTTATCAATACCAAATTCTTTGAGTTGTGCCTTTAGTTCATTAATATGTGTTATATAGTCTTGAACATTGTCAATTTTTTTTGGATCTAGATTAGTGAGATCATTATTGATTTAATATCCCTTAACCTCATTAGTTTGACCATACAATTGTGCAAATTTATCCCAAGCCTCCTTAGGTGTAGTACACTTATCAATATGATAAATAAGGTCAACTGAATTAGATGTATGTAGATATCTAAGTGCCTTTGTATTGTTAATGAGCCATTCCATCCTTTCTTTACCATCCTTGATTCAAGCTTAACATCTATGATACGGGGTGCATACCCCTTACTCATCAAGGAATTCCATGCATTTGATTTCCATGTTGTATAATTATATGGAGTCAAATAATGGGACTTGAGATAGCCCATGGAAAAAATATAACAGCACAAATGAGAACTCAAAGAGAATATGAACACAACCACACAACACCCTCCTCAAATTGTTAGAAATAACCACGATCAATTAGTAAAACTGAAAATACTTCCACAAAGCAAGAATGCACATATAAGCCAAATTGATATTAACAAAGCTAAGTAAAAGATGTACATAATGCCTTATTATATAGGCACGAATGAGGTAGTCCACCTTGCATGTGGATTGACAAGTACCCCATGATGTAGCACGTGTATGTAGACAAGTGTCCTATAGGTGTTAACCTTTGGATCACTTGGAATGTGCAAACCAACAACCTTGTGTGTAAAGTGTTGGATGACTAAAAAGTGCCTTTTGAGGTGAGATGGAAAGTCTTCCAACCTCAAAAGGTATGCACATGAGGTTTACCAAACAACTAGGTAACCTCTAACCTCTAAAATGTTGCACATTCAATTAGATAAGATGTTGTCTAACCTCATCAGTTCCTAAGTACACTTAAGCTATAGTGAATAGATAAATTATTCACTCTAACACCCCCCCTTAAGTGATACTTAGGGAGATCACAAAAGTGCAATAGATACATAAATATGGGTCCTGACTACTAGGCCATGTTAGGTACCCATGTACAAAGAAATCTCTCATAAAGTGGAGAAATAAAGAAAACTTAGTGGGAAAAACTTTCCTCCAAAAGAAAGATATATACAAGAAGTAGGTAGAAGGAGGACTCAACATGACCCCCCAAGGACTACTTCTACAAATACACATGAAGAGTTTCCTCCAAAAGAGAGAAATAGAGAGACTAGAAAGCCCCCATAAGATGACCGATCATGCGATGTTGACTGAAGCTCGAAGACAAATGCTGAAAGTGATGCCTGAAAGTCGAATAACATGCCTTCCTTGTGGAAGAAGAAGAACTACAGATAGTTGCATGAGATATTCCCAAGTGAGAAGAACAAAGTGGGTCTTTGAATGTTACACATAATTTAGAGACTGCAATAAAATCTCTTGAAGTTGTAGCAAAACCACAAGTGGAATCAGAACAGGATCAAGGGATTGAGTGACAATATCCTGCTACAAATCTGAAGAAGCCTCATGTGAAGGAGTGGGTAACTCAATTGGTTGAAGAACTGTGAGGTTCGATTGACTAAGCTAATCCTCTGATAATGTATCCACACTGAAAGCTAGAGTGTGAACTGTAGAGTCTTCGTCATCAGGTGCAAAGTGTGAAAATGTATAGACACGGCAAAAGTTGTCAACTTTCCCAACTGCAACAAGTTATCTAGTGTGTAATTCTCTTATCATAATTGATTCTGAATTGAATTCAACTATTTTTCATGATTCACAATTGGTGATTTGGTAGATGGAAATTAGATTCTATGATAATTCTGGAACAAAGAGAACATCTTTAATACAACCTGCTCCTATTTTAACATTGTATTTCCCACAAACTTCCATGTAAGAATTGTTTGCAACCAATATCTTTGTTGTAGATGTGTGGTGTAGTGATGAAAATAGAAGCTGCCAAGATGCCATATGATGTGATGCACTAGAATCAAGAACCCATCACTGAGAAGAAAAAGAAAGACAAGCCTTAAGTCATGAATTTTCAAGTTCTTTTTGTTTAATGATTCTCTTGTACTCATCTTCTCTATTTTTAAAACATGTAGATTCTTCATGCCCATTTCTCTTACAATAAAAGCAAAGAGGCCTTTGTTTACCTTTTCCTTTTGATGAAGACATAGATGGAGGATGTGATTTTGTTCCTTTGCCTTTATCTTGATCTCTAGTTTGTTTCTTTGGTGTTTGATTTGAAGACAAAGATGCAACAAGTGCATGTGTTGACGAAGACTTCAAAACACCCATTTGTATTAACTTATCTTGTTCTCTTGTTAGATTAATTGCAAAGTCAACATGATAAAGCATAGTGAAGTTTGTACCAAGAGCACTTTTGGTAGTATAAAATGTTGAAACAAACACTGAGAACTGGTGACCAAGCTTAGACAAAATACTGAGTATTGACTGTTCATCTATTTTGGTGATGCCACATTGTTGGAGATGAAATTTGATTGAATTTATCTTAGTGAAAAAATCATGTATAGTAGTGAAGTCTTGTGGATTAAGACCAATTAGCTCATTCTCAAGTTGATGACCTCTCATAACATCATGTTTCCCAAACAAATTCTCTAATTGTGTCCATACATCATTAGGTGTTGTTGCAGAATTAAGATGAAATAGAAGATCTTGATATATTGCCATACATAGTGTTTTATAAGCTTCATCCATGCGATTATGCAATATGGGTGTTTTGAAGTCTTCATCAACACATGCACTTGTTGCATCATCAGGTGTTCAGTTTCCAAACCCAATGTGACTCTATATAATCCTAATTGTTTGAGTTTTATTTCCATTTTCTACTTCCATGCATGGAAGTTAAATGACATTAGAATTATATCCATTTTGCAAATTTGAACACTTGACAACTCCCCTGAAATTATACTAATTTGTAGAACCCCCCTAGAAAAAATGCAAGAAAGAAATTACAAGTTGTGCAAGTTTGGAAGCCAAATCATCCGTTTATAACACACAGATATTTTTTACAAATTCATGAAACAATGGCTTACCAAAACTTAAGTTTACCTACATGAATGAATTCCTTGTGAAATTATGAGCAATTTGAAAAAAAATCATGAAATTTCAATGTCTAGTGCAAACATTATGCCTCGTCGAAACTTTCTGCTTACAATATTTTTGGGGTTAAAAAATCAGAAAAAAAAGTAAAAAAAAATAATAATTTGACTTCGCTAAAGGAAAGTGGACGGAAAGACCTTTCTGTCGACTATAATTTTGTGAAAATTTGACTCCATAGGAGAAAAGTAGAGCAAAATGAAAAAATGGGGCCCTATGCAAGCACTTGGGCACACCATGACGGTCTAGCTTGGCATAAAAAGTCATGTTTGATGGTTAACTAACCACTTGTGGTCAAGATTTAACAAATATCAAATTGATTGTAAGTGGTGGCAAAAAATGCCATAGTTACTACTAGAGTGGTAACAACTTTTTGTTAGCAATAAATGTTACAAAGGGCAGATAGTAATAACAAATACTAGTCATAAAACAATAAATGTTAAGACCATTGACAAAATCTCAAGGGATGATTGCAGCTTGAGACTTGAAGTGGTGAAGAAAGAGAATTGTTGAGCCTAAGTGGTGCAGGAGCACCTTGACAAATTGATGTTTCTACCTTGTAACAAGGTCATTTGGACCAACTCACATATGTTTAGGTTCAAGTCTTGTGTTCATTTTTGTAAAATGTAAAGGTATCACAAATATAAACCTTGCAAAATTGTAAAGTTGCAATGCAACATATGGAATATGAAAGGTCATGAGGGTCATTCGCTTGGAGGAAGTTAGAAATCAGTTGGAAACTGAAGAGATATGAGTGTAATGCCTTTAAATAGGCTTTGTAACCTTTGTAAACTCATGGGTGATTGAAGATCTAAACATGGAATGAGAAAAAAAACACTGTTTTCCTGTATTTTCCTTCAGAAATTTGTTGTCTTTTGGTATTGTATGGCCCTGTACGGAAATGCATGGATGTCTAATGGATCGCATGTGTTAGATCCTTCAACCACCTTCCATTTGCAGTTGGTCTCATGCATTTTGATGTTGTTTTGTGTAAGATATTGCATGTTTTGTGAAAACTATCAAGAAACCCTGATTAGGGTAAACAGTGACTGAAAATCTTGTATTTCTTCTGATTTTTCCATTGCATGTTATTGATCCTTGGTGGAAAATGACTGTAGTAGTATTTACCTTCAAATCCTAGAGGTCTCCGACCAAATATCTAAGGTTGATGGGGGAAAATCAAAGTTTTATGACTGTTTTTCTGTGACAGTCCAGAAAAAACAGAGTTTCAAGAACAGTTGAGAGGTATAGGAGTAGGGTTTGGTAAAATATCAGTTGGAAAGGTATTTTGATGATTAAATGAGCATGTGTAGACCTTTTGTGAAGTGTTCCATGCATTGGCAAGGTGTGGGGAGTCGTGGAGTGTCCTCTTTCATTAAGCCCTTGTGTTGACAAGGCCTAATAGGTCTATTTAGCTCGCTGTCAGTCCATTTTTGGACAGTTCTTTACAAAATAACATATATTGAGTTTGGGATATGTTGTAGATCTCAGTAATGGGTATTTGAAAGTGCCTTGACAGTCTTGAATGGAGGCCTCCACTAAATGTTATGCTCTGACAGTCCCTAAAATAGGGCTACTAGCTTTTATGACAGCCATTGTAGAGATAGTTGCATGCATGATGAAACAGTCCTTGGCAAATGTTTATTTCTCTTGAATTGACATTCCTAAAATAGGAGAAGACCTTGTGAGGTCTGGTGGGCCCTGAGAAATAGAAAAAAACAAAATGGTGCTATGTTGTGGGCTTTGGTTTGTGATAAGATTGTAGGTTTGAAACACTTTGTAATAAACTTTGCCTAGTATGAAGTTGAGTTGTTCTTTTCCTCTGCATCACTAAGTGGGGACATTGTAGGTGGAAACAAAGACTGCAACCAAAAATGTCAATGTGGCTTGACCAGTGAACAAAAAGTAGACTTTGAACACTATGGCAGCGAGCTCCTATTGGGGGCGCACCGGAGAGGAAACTGTGGTTGATTGGGGTTGTTGAATGTGGCTGTTCTTAAATATCATCCATTTTAACAGTTAAAGGTCAATTTTGACCAATAAAAATAAAACAAATATTTATCATTTTTTTTATTGTGAATGAGGTGTAAAATTGCTATTGACTATTTAATCATTGAAGTGGATCATATTTATATAGGGTAGTTGAATGTTGGCTGATTTTAGAGTGGGCGGTGATGGGTCGAAGCCAACAGAACAGCATCCAAATAATTGAAAATGACGACTTGAGATAGCTTCAACCTCAATTGAAATGCTTTAAACAACAATGTTGGAGTTTTGACTATGGATGGAAGGCGCGGAGAGAACTTTAAACCGCAAACTCCAATGGCTACCTTGCAACAACAACCTTCCTCGACCGACAACAGAGATCTGAATGCTCTGCGATCTCCAAAACAAATGACCAATGATTTTGAACTTGCTGAAGAAGCAAAAAAGCAAGAAGCTCTTTGAAACCCTTAACTAGGAAGCCAAAGGATGCCGAGCGACTGGTGCAGAAGTCACCGACTGACGTGGTATGTTGGAGTTGTAAAGACCATAAACCACGATCTTTTACATAAAATTTGTTGTGTGCTGAAGGTCGGCCAGGGGGTTGGAAGCTAGATGAGATTGAAAAAAGGCACGAAGGAATGGAACCAATGCCCGAAATGTCCTGACGAAACAACAAGGAGCCCGATATGGGCCAAAATGAAGTTGAATTAGCCGATTTAAGGCCAGATGGGATGAGTTGTAAGGCCAAAGTAGGCACATACAGGGGCCGAGAAACCCTAAACCAGGGCTAAAGGGCCAGAAAACAACCAAAAACCTGCGTAACACCACAAAAATTGACCAAAAAACAAAAATGGCGACCTGGGCAGGGGGCGAAATTGTCCTTTACTAAAAAAATTTCATTTTTTGGCCAATAGACCATTCTATATGTGCATTTAATTTGGTCTTTTCCATTATTCTTCTAAAATTAAATAATTTTTCTAGATTTATTTAATAATTTGATTTTTTCATTATTCTTCTAAAATTAAATAAATTTTATAGATTTATTTAATTTGATCTTTTTCATTATTTTTCTAAAATTAAATAAATTTTCTAGATTTATTTAATTTGATCTTTTCCATTATTCTTCTAAAATTAAATTAAATTTTTAGATTTATTTAATTTGATATTTTCCATTATTCTTCTAAAATTAAATTTGATCTTTTATTCTTCTAAAATTAAATAAATATTTATTATTTATTTAATTATTCATATATGCCACAAATTAATTAAAATTCTATTTTAATTAATCAAATAAACTTTCCCTATTGATATCTCACTCTTCTCTTTCTTCTTTTAGCATCTCTTTTTTTTATCTCTTGATTTTGGAAACTTACTCTAATCTTCATTTAGTTAATTTCAAAGTTATCTTCCATTGCATAAATGACAACTTTCCCACTTTCCTTCCACCAAAGGTCTATATATACCCCCTCTCATTTTCATTTTCTATTGACAAAAGATTTTATTAATGTTTTGTTGTTTTTGCTTCCAAGATCAGAATGCCCTTGGACTCTTTCTCATAATGCTTCATTTGTGGAGGCTCCATACAAAAGAGAAGAAACAATCTAAATGTAGTCATATATTAGCCATCCACATAGAAGTTCACGTATGTTCTTCTTTTTCACTATTAATCTGTGTCTCCAAATAAAGCCCCCCTTAGTGATGCATTTCTCGGTAATTTATAGATCCATCATTTTGCCTCCAAATTTTATTGCTCAAAATAATCCCGCAGGGCACTAAATATAGTGCAATAACTTCTGTCATTGAATAATCTTAAGTTGTATTAGAATCCTTAGATTTCATTAAATTGGAAAGAAAATCTTGAAAAATAAGTGGTACTCTTCTTTGCTTCAAATTTAGCATTCACTAGATAATTGGAGATATTAGTGGCTTTATTCTTAGATTTTTTTCAATATAAGGAATAATGAAGTTTTTACAAACTTTTTATTGTTTAAACACACTTTTAAAGGTGGAATTAAAAATAATAATCCCTTACATATTTGGCAAGTAGCTTTTATTTAAAAAAACTTTTGAGCTTTAGATTCTCAAAAATCTTTCCTAGGTTTTAGGTAGTTCGTATTAAAAAAAATTCTAAAAATTGTTGTCCATGTCTCTATCTATCAAGGCAATAACTTTCCCCGAAGCCTTTTACGCTGTGAATCTCATAAGAAAAAATTGTAGATTTCATAGTTAAAAGTTAGTAATTTAAAATAATTTTAAAAAATGGATAGATAGTTTTAAGAAAAATTATAATTATTTATTCACAATAATTTTAAAATACATTTTATAAATTTATCTTTAACCTAATTGGGTATACAAAATATCAAGAAGTGTAACCATGTAACATTATTTTGGGATCCCTGCAATCAAACTCTAGCATGAGCAATACTTTCATCTCCTTCCTCCAAAAGACCTGCAGGCACTGAATAATCACATAGAAAATCCAGACTCCCTTGAATACTATGTCTATAACATGCATTCTATGAAAACATTAGAACCGTAAATGTTTTATAGCAAACTTGTGATGTGCTTGCTAACAAAAAAGAGAAACCAATTAAATTAAAGCTGCTAGAGATTGTAAATCATAGAGAAAATTCCTCCTCTGAGCCCCTTCTCCAACATGCAAAAGAGAATTGAGAAAAACAAAAACAAAATAGATTTTGGGTGAAGAAAAGCTTCTTTATATGCTTTGTATTTTTTTTGGTAAGTTTATAAATTACAATCTTTTAGTGCATGTTAACTCCTAGATTATAGCCATTGGGATCAAATGGCATGACTGTGTTTACATTGTTTAAAACTTGGGATATACTTTTAAATTAAAATTATTGATTAGTGTAAAAGTTATATTAGTATTTAAAATTCTCTTTATTATTATTTATTTATTTAAATGTTCTTTTATATGCATGTTAACTGCTATTATTTACTTAACTCATAATTATGTGTTTATTTATTCTTTTAAAAACACACACCACAAAGTGAATGCCTAATAAAAGAATAAATAAGCACATAAAAGAATAGGAAATATCTGCCATTTAAATAAATAATAGAGAACATTTACTTAACACATATACCCATTCTTGTAAATATAAGTGTAATGATTTAAATTTAAATGCATGAATACAATCTTTTCATATTTAGTTAAAGTTTATTCATTGTGATTGCCTCAATCCAATCCCTTTAAAATAGTTAAAGGAATTTCTATTTTATGGCTTATTTTAAGAGATTTGAATTTCCTTGTGATATAATTGATAGGTGGGGATATTAATATTTTATTTTATATTAATTGGAATATTTAGTTAGTAAGTATTATTTAGTTAATTAACCACTATTATATAGAAATATATTTATTAATTGTTTTTGGCTTCATAATCAAAGTTTGTATATATTGATATAAAATAGCAAATTTATAGAATTGACTGCATATCTTGCAAAAACCAGGTTCATCCACTAGGAACCCCTATCATCTACTTGACCACATAGGATCCCTTCGAAAGAGAAAATGGCCATGCAAGGCCTGAAGACTACCTATACAATTCACCTATAAGTTTTATTATCTATACTTGTAGGGGAGAAATCCAAAAACCACCTGCTACCACAAACCCTAACCACCTATTGAAAAAATTACATTTTCATAAAACTAAAGGCTTCAAACATGAAAGCCAAGACTGGCTGCCCTTACTCTGAAATTCTCCAGCCAATCGAACGAACCATCATGAGGATCAATTTGAAGCAACTTGAACAAAAACTCCACACCTACCACCACTTGTTCCCTGTGAAGAATCAATGGCCATCCTTTGGGATTGAGTAGAAAAGGGTAGTAGCGAACGATCGCAGTCTCATCCTCTAGTAACTGAAAGTCCACCGGTCTGGGAATTCTGGTTCCTAATTCGGTTGCCCTAACGTTATCCTCAACGCCCACTAGCAAATTATTGATAAAGAGACGGCGCATCAAGAGGAGACAATGATCCTTTGCAGTGCTAACATCGAGAAACGAGGCCAAACAATGGGAGACAATGACGTATCAACTCTATAAAATTCCCCCTCTCCCAAAAAATCTTTACCCAAGATTACCTTAACTGCCAGGAGAATGAATTGATCACTGTGACACAGTATTCTTTTCAACCTCTTGTCTGTCACTGGGCCTTTGAAGGCTAATTGCCTTACTGCACTCTCAATTTGGATGGGAGTGTCCATCCCCAGGCAGACCATTCCCTCTGTGGAGACTCGCATTAGGAAGCCAGACCCGCCCGCCAGTAATGAAAAGAACAGCAAACAGAAAGGTAAACACATTATCAAACTTTGCATTCGGCTGCTCATTTAAAACCAAAAAGACTTCTCGAATCTTCCCCTCGGAGCAAAGGAAGTGGAAAAGGAAGCATTCTCCCTAATGATGTCGAGCGTGGGAAATAACTCATAATAATGTTTACTCTCAGGAAATGAATTCCTAATGATGTAGAAACCTGACGCTCTCCTGCCACCCCATACCTAACCATGCCACGTCACTTCAAAACACCGCCTAAATTAGCTGCCCCACTCAAAGAATGTTGCCACTAGACCAACTTATCTGGCAACACATGCCCCGGTCCTACCATTCAAAGTGAATGGTTGGACGCCCACCCTTCCACCCTGAAATATATTTATTAATTAATTACCATTATTTACTTATTTATTTTTTTAAAAAATACAAATATATTGCCATATGAACTTTATATAAGTTATTATTCTTAAATTATTTTATTATGATTAAAATTAATTATAGTCTTATTAATATTCTTTTTCTCTATATTTGGTATTCTAATTTGGCATATTAATTGCAAAGTGAGATAAAAAAAATGATACAATTTAAGGAATAAATTTATTTTAGTAAGTTCTAGAAAATTATTTTTTTCTAATGCATAAATCTACTCCTTAAAAGTCGCTAACAATTTCCCATTTGGTGGATTGATTTATTATAACATTCTTTTTTAAATTAATTTAAAATTAAGTGATAATATTTAAATTTATATTTAAAAATGATTTTTAAAAAAAATCTCAATATGTAATCATATCCCTAAATTTTAGTTATTATAACATGCCTTTTTAAATTAATTTAAGAGTGAGTGATAGCATTTAAATTTATATTTAAAAATAGTTTTTTTTATAATTCAATATGCAATCATATCTCTAAATTTTTGTTTATGGATTCCTTAATTAGAGGATGAATTATTATGACGTGCTTTTTTAAATAATTTTAAATAATTTTAATTTAATGAAAACACTATTATGGGTAAGTGACCATTGAGAACAAATGCAATGAGTGTTGGTTGATGTAATAAATTTCGTTCATACACATCTTACACACATAAAGTGAATGCCAAAGTTCATTCACATAAACATGTGCGCACACAGTGAATACCAAAGCTAACTTTCCAACCTACCCACCCACACACCATGAAAACCATACTTAATTCACACACACACACACTTGACACAAAGTGAACATCAATGTTTTTGTACACACATAGAGTGAGTGCCAAAGCTCATTCAGAGACACATGCATGCACACACAGAGTGTGACAAATTTCATTCAAATACATAGGCACACACTTCACACAAACTAAATGACAAAACTAAATAACTTTCATAGACACACACACACACACTTCACATGAAGTGAATGCCAAAGTTAACTTTCAAACATGCACACAATGAATATCAAAGTTTATTCACACACACATAATGAAAGTCAAAATTTATTCAAACACACAAAGACTCACAATGAACATCATTGAAGTTTGTTTGTAGACACATTTCACAAAAAATAAAAATCAAAGTTTATTCATACATCACACAAAATGATATCCAAAGTTCATTCATACATACACAAAAAAAAGGAATGTTAGTTCTTTCAAGCACATTCCACATAAAGTGAACATCAAAGTTCATTCATACACTCTACACAAAATGATATCCAAGCCTCATTTGTACACACACAAAATAAAGAATTTCAAATCTTTCAATTGTATTCTACACAAAGTGAACATTAAAGTTTGTTCATACACTCCACAAAATGTGTTAGCTTAAGTTCATTCATAAATAAAGAAAAACTAAATGTAAAAGTTCTTTTAAGCTCACATAGATACCCAACAAATTCCAAAGTTGGTTCAAACACATATACCACACAAAGTGAATACCAAAATTATTTTTTAAAAACACACACCACAAAGTGAATGCCTAAATTAACTTTCCCACACACACACAATTTACATAATTCATTCACACAAATTTAGTACAAGCATGCATTAACACTTAAGTTCAAACATTCCAAACTCTGAACACACTCATAAAGTGGGTGCCAAATTTATAAAACACGGTAAAGTTCAAACACACACACTAGACAAAGTGAATGCCCAAATTAAATTTCACACACACAATTCACATAAAATGAATATCAAAGTTAAAACACACACTTCACACATAGAAAGTGAATATGTGCCAAATTTTAAATATGCTTCATGCACAAAGTTAGTTCAATCACACACAAGTAACACTCGAGTTCAAATATGTCAAAGAACAAACACACAAAAAATGAATGCCAAAGTTAAAGCACACTTTTCACACAATGTTAGTTTAATCACTTCACACATAGTTGATTCAAACTCACACTTCATACATATATGTTTTTAAAAGTTATTTTGTGCAATGCTTGGTCAATAGGAAATTAGTAACATGGATTTTTATTATCCTACATTATTTAGGTACTGCACAGTTCACGGTTAGAATTTACTTAGTTCATTCACAATTTATGATTTACTTCATGTGCTTATTCATTTAATACCACTCAATTATTTTTATTTGCAAAAAAATTATTGAATTTATTATTGCATTTATAGCCTTGTCTACCAACAACTACATGTAATGACTTTCCATAAAAATAAAAATAAAAATTATTTAGTGATAGGCCTATAAATATTTGTGCCTATCGGCCATTTGATAGCACCTTTGGTGCTTTTACTAGTTGAATACAAAATCCATACAATGACGAATGTGGACGTACGGTCGTACAGTACCCAAGGCAAGGGGTAAAAAAATTTGTGAAAATTTAATTTTACCAAAAATCATCGTTTGAAGGGTCACCTTAGTTGTCTCATGCTTTCTAAACGCAATGGCGACGTCTATTTGACACCAGGACAAACTCTTGCAAGGGTTAAATGAAGAAATCACTCAAATCAAGAAGCGTTTTACTAGTATTGCTCTGATACCATGTTAGAAATAACAAAATCAACTAGTAAAACTGAGAATACTTCCACAAAACAAGATTGCACATATAAGCCAAATTGATATTAACAAAAGCTAAGTAAAAGATGTACGTAATGCCTTATTATATAGGCATGAATGAGGTAACCACCTTGCATGTGGATTGACAAGTGCCCCATGATGTGGCACATGCATGTAGACAAGTGTCCTATAGGTGTCAACCTTTGGATCACTTGGAATGTGCAAACCAACAACCTTGTGTGACAAGTGTTGGATGACTACAAAGTGTCTTTTGAGGTGAGATGGAAAGTCTTCCAAACTCAAAAGGTCTGCATATGAGGTTTACCAAACAACTAGGTAACCTCTAACCTCTAAAAGGTCACACATTCAATTAGCCAAGATGTTGTCTAACCTCATCAACCTAAGTACAATTAAGCTATAGTGAATAGATAAATTATCCACTCTAACAAAATGCCCATACAAAGAAGTGATTAGTATAATATTTTTTTATAGTCCCTAAAATTTTAAAGATATTTGGACCTAAAGGAAAAATGACTTCTCCCCACCATTGGACTTCTCCTCAATGTTGGGAACACCCCTTCCTTGTAGCAAAGTCCTAATCTCAAAATTTTAGGAAATTTGATTTGCAACCTCTTCAAATAGTTTCTAACCTAATTCTCACATGTCCTAGTCCAAAAAGGTGCATTTGTTTCATCTCCTTTACCATTTTGAGATTCCTAGACTAGCATATGATTATTCTTGTTTGTGCTACTATTACATTTGTGTTTAGACCATAAATCAGACTTAGCTCTTATTTATTGGGTGTTAATTGTTTGAAAACATTTAATATTAAAAACACAACAAATACACCCAAATTGTTTTAAAGAATATCTTTTTTAGTTCTTTCATTTGGTGAACTTTTCATCTTTTATTTTGGTGAATCATTTGGATATTATCCTTTTTATAACTCATATATCCCCTTTTATTCCTATCCTTTGGTCTATTGTCACTAGAAGTATATTGCATCATTGTAATCATGCAACTTCATCCTCTACTAAATATATGTAGCTTCAACCTTCACTTATACACTATTAATGGTAAGACACCTCATCAACCACCATCCTTTTATATGTGCCTACCTTATCTCACTTTTCTTTATCTTTTTATTTTCCTTTGTTATCTTACTTATTCTCTTTTATCTATTTATTCGATCATTGTCCTTTTTATCTTTGTCTGTCTCCTTGATCTACACTCTCACAATATGGAAATTAACCATTCGAGATAAGAAATCAATGATATTGATGAACCTAATTTGATCATAAACATATATTAATCTCACTTACAAATTTACATGAGAATGCCTCATTATATAGGCATGGAAGAGGCAATCCACCTTGCATGTGGATTGACAAGTTCCTTGTGATGTGGCACACACATGTAGACAAGTGTCCTATACATGTCAACCTTTGGATCAGCTGGAATGTGCAAAACAACAACCTTGTGTGACAAGTGTTGGATGACTACAAAGTACCTTTTGAGGTGAGATGGAAAGTCTTCCAACCTCAAAAGGTATGCACGTGAGGTTTACCAAACAACTAGGTAACCTCTAACCTCTAAAAGGTTGCACATTCAATTAGACAAGATGTTGTCTAACCTCATCAAACTAAGTACACTTAAGCTATAGTGAATAGATAAATTATTCACTCTAACACAAATTACTCAATCAAATATCCCCCCAGTAATATCTAATCATGGCACTTTATACTTAGTGTGAGTACAACTACCACATGCAAAGTGGTATTGATCTTAGTGCATGCAAATGCCAAATTAGGTTGCAAAATGAAAGTATAATTTTGATATAAAATTAGAAATATCAGACTACACCAATGAGTAGTACATGAAATATCATGTTCCTTTCATGCTCACAAGTTAAAGAATTTTGAAAATGATACTAGGAAATCTTATGAAGATTCAAAGTGTATATTTTAGCGTTCTAGATATCTAAGGCATTTATAAATTAACACTAAAGGAGGCTCATGAATTATATAAAATAAACAAATGTAAAATACAATAATGTATTATCAAACTAAGGTAGATAAGGTAGACAAGAATCATATTTCAAGATCACTATCAACAATGAAAATAATCTTATGTTTGTAGTGAGCATTAAAACCATTTAAACCATGAATACATACTATATATATATATATATATATAAGGCCATGAAAATGCCATTTAGTGTCATCATGATTGTAATGCCATATCTAGGAGTACAATGATATACATCAACAAGAAACAAATCTACACCTACATGCCATGAAGACATCTAACAAAATATTGATACATAAAAACTATGGAGTCTCATTAAGCAACCAACCTCTTTTGGCTCCTTAGGAAGATGAATAACCAATCTCATAATTAACAACTCTCCTATGCTAATTAGACTTCCTACACTCAAGAATGGGTTATAGTTCCAACTATTAATACAAATAAACATATACATACATACAAAAACATAACATATAAAATGACATAAGTAAATAATCACTTACCACATACTCATAATCTTTCTCAATCATCATTTTCTTCTCAACATTGACGTGAGGGACAAGTGCATGAATTGAAGTTATCATCTCCTTCCATGGCAAGCATGAAGAAACAATATTAAGTAAAGATGAATGTCATTTATTTACACTGAATGATGTTAGTTAATACAAAAAATTCATAATGACATTTACATTATTGACTTATACCCGTGTAAAACACATATAAGATGATGCTAGTGTATCAATTCCCATCCCTAGTGATTCATGAAGATGGGGTTGAGTCTCTAATGAAGTTATCAACTAAAAACAAGAACAAGGTTAAATTTGACCAAAATAATTAAACTTATGCAAATACAATATATAACATTATTTGCATGCATTACATAGTTCATTATCTATACACATGATGTTTAAAAATACTAAAAGTTGCCTTCATGAAACTTGAGAAATGATTATTGCCACTAATGTGTTTGGATGTGGAAAGTCCAACATCCTCCTACTCAACATCAATTGATTTGTAATTTTACGGTCAACATTGTTATATGAAAAACAAATTGACACATAATATATTTACTAATTATTACAATTATGCCTAAGGAGTTGTAAGGATCACATAATTATGTGATGAAGTGGCATGGCATGTAGTATGCATTATTTAACCTTAAAATTTTATAATAAATACACAAAAAATTTATTCATAATGGATTAATATAGATAATTTTATAAAATTCATTAAGAAATATACTAAATTGTATAGCTTTATTTAAAATTACTTGTGGATTAATACCAAAGTTCACTTCCAGAAAGGTGTCTATCATGACCATACTCTCTAACATAGAGGGATGATGTGGCTAAATTATGTGTTGCGTACTTAGTGTGTGGGGCATCTTGCTTAGCCTATGGAGCATCATTCATAGTTTGTGTAGTAGCCTTATTATCATATACACCCTGTTCTCTATGCCTTATCACAAAGTCCTCTAGATCATTATTGCATAAAGCTATTCAAGCATTAAAATTGTGTGGTAATACCTAATGCTTGGAAAGCTTGCCTTCATCACCCTAGGATAGATGCATGATATGTTGAACCAGTGATTATGTCAGTGAACTAATGGATTGGACTGTCTGAACCTCTACACTTTGCTTTATAGTTGAAGGGAGTGTGACATGACAAATTGATGACAAACTGAGGGGTCTCATTGGTTAGTCCTATACATGATGTGCCCTTGTCTATCTTGTGTGGAGCCTTTGCCTCTACCTTGGAAACATCATATATCAAAATAGTTTAGGATCTCATCAAGGAAAAATTAACAATAGAGTTTCCTCAAGAAATATTGAGGAACCTCATGGTTATTACATGGGGGCTAGTCAAACACCATTTGCCACCTATCCCAAAAGTTACTTTATTTGCTTGTGTTTGCACCAATGGATTAGGGATTAAAGGTGCATTAGTTTTTAGGTGAGTAAATAATACACATAATTTGTCTTTGGTAATTTTTATGTCCTTTACAATATCAAAAGACAATTTTGTTGCATAAAATTGGTGATATTTTTTTGTATAGGTCACCTACATGTTTATTTGTCCAATTATGGAATTAATGTGAGATAGCAAAGATTCTAATGATGTTGCAAGAGCTTGGCAATGGGTGCTTGTGGTATTAATATTTTTAAAGTTTGTATCAAAATTTTAGTTTAGTTTTATTATTTTCAATTTGCCTTAAAATAATTTCTTGTGTTTCAGGAGGATAAATGGGAACTGTAAAAGGAGTTTGAGGGGGGTTTTGTTCATCATGCTCTCCTAGCTCATTTTATTCATACATTTGATTAGGTGAATGTGGGTTTTGATTTACTAGAAATTAAAAAATAATAAATTGTAAGTGATGCAAGAAAAAATAGTTTAGTAGTAACTAAAACTACAAAAAAATGATATAAAACTACTTCTTGAATGTTAGGGCATTATTGATGGGGTGGAGATGGCTTTGAGTCAGCTAAGAAATGTGGTCATTCTTTTCCTCATTCATGTTTTACTACAAATTGGGAAAATAAATTGAGAAGGGGTTAGTTGTAACTATTATTTGTTTATTTATTATATAGACATAATACACTTGAGCCTTAACATGGGTGCATTATCTTTTATCTTGCCTCCATAACATTTTTTGGTCACTTTTTGGCCCCCATCTTTGTGTGCATCCCCATAAAGGAAATGATAGACCTAAAGGCTAGATAAAAAATTATGTAGGTGTATCTAATATGTAACCAAGAAAAAGGATAAGTGTGTAAGAATAGATAAGTAGGATGTAAGTGTGACAATACATGTAAACATGATTTCCCCCCAATATGAGCAAGATGATAAGATGAAGATGACCCTAAAGGTAAGGTAAGAGTCATGTAACCACATCAAATATGTAATTGGATTGAATGATGAGTGTGTAATCACAAGAAACATATAATCAAACGAGATAAGCATGTGAGTACATGAATAGGAGATAGGAACGAATGTGAATGAAAATATTGTTCTCTTTAAATACATATAAATCATAGAATAGAGAAGGAACCAAAGACTGGATAAGTCATGTGTAGGCACACATATAAGATGCAAGAATAAGATATGGATCACAGATATAAAGATGTGAGCATCAAATTAAAACATGATGAGAATAAGAAGCAACATAAAAAGGAAAATGAATCATGAGAGGAATGATGAGCAGCATAAACAAGATAAGGATTCCAAATGATTTCTATAAGCATATAAATCACATCCTATATATAAGGTACACTATAAGTTGTGGAGGATAAAGAACATGATAGCATCACAAGATCACACAATATATAAATAACATGAATCAATTAGGATGAGGTCATAAGCATATAGTGAGAATCATGGGGTCATAAGTAGGTAGACATGAGAAGAATAAGATAATTAAATGTAGTTCATGATAAAGATAAGCATGGTATATAGAAGACACCACAAGTGTGTGGCATATATCATAAAAACAAATGTAAACAAGAAACAAGTGAACACCTAGAGTAGGAACATGGAATATGGGAAATGGTTGTATACATAGAAGCAACAAGGAAACATAAGTGAGCATAAAAAATAGGACAATGAGGAATTATATGTGCTAAATATGAAAATAAGATAACAAAGATGCCCCCTAAGTGGGGAAACAAAAGCATAGATCTGAATATAGAATGTGACATGATAGGAGGTAAACACAACAAACATGGCATAAAGCACAAAATGTGGCAAGTAGTAAGAGGGATGAGTGAGGATATCTAAGAAAATAATTCATCCCCCATCATGTATGTTTATAATTGGGTGTTATATGATCAATTAATATTATAAAGATCCTCCTCATGTAAGTCAATGTGATTATTCTCAAGTTGTATCATCTTTGTATCTTTGAGATCTTAAATTTGACGTTTTAGTTTGATGCATCTATCTATAGAATGCCCATGTGTTCAATAATAAGCACAAAAATATTGATCCCCATGCAATGAAAGATTAAACATATCTATTAGCTTAATTGAAGGTAAAGTAATAAGAATGTACTCTAACATTTGTTGCAATACAACAAGTGTAGTCTCCTTTAATGTACAGAATTCTCTAAATATCTTTTATTCAAATTGTGCATGATGATCATCATTAAGTACATCCTCTTTGCCCCTATTATTCCATGTAACAAAGTGATATAAATTTACTAATATAGAAGACGATTATTCAAGAAAGCACACTCACATTTACATACAATGGTACACAACTTTGAAAATGAATGATGAGGCATATAATAGACTTGACTCTTAGAGTTTGGAAGTAAACCATCCATAAATATGTTTTAAAGCTCATCATAACCTAAAGTATAACGAGCATGTTGGTAGCTAATGCTTTAAATCACAATATATAATATCCAATTGTCTCTTGTTTTTCTTGTTTACATTTTGTGAGGTCAATATATAATGTCTTAGGTTCAATATTATAATGAAAATGTTTTATGAAATCACTAGCCAAATCCTAAAAGGAAGTGATAGAAGCA
Source organism: Cunninghamia lanceolata (assembly GCA_027924645.1). Taxonomy (NCBI): domain Eukaryota; kingdom Viridiplantae; phylum Streptophyta; class Pinopsida; order Cupressales; family Cupressaceae; genus Cunninghamia; species Cunninghamia lanceolata. The sequence goes on along the minus strand of BSBN01000918.1, from coordinate 4,883,288 downwards.
CGTGGTAATGAATAAAACCATGTAACTGCACGACCACTAAAACTTAATGGGAATACCTTAGAATGAGATTGATCTTGATGAAAATAAAGGAGGCACATGACTTGGAAGTATTGTAAATGTCATGATGGATTGCCTTTACCATCACACCTTGAAAAATAAAATGCCAGAAATCCACTTGGTGTAGGATAAGTCAAAATGTCATGTACCAAAGGAATGTGTAATATTGAGGCTTGATAAGATATTTCTATTTAAGGCTTTGTTCATAATCATCAACACATTCTTTTTAGATGAACCATCTTACTAATGAGGTAGTTCTCATAAGGTGAAATATGATTCTTAACATGTCCCATATCCATGTGTATGCATATAATGTGTAATAATGGGAGAAGATGTATCATCAACTAGTGGCACATTATGCTCACATACACTAAAAAAATTTGTAAAATATCCTCATGTTGTTCCTCTTATTTAGCTATAAGGTGCAATATAAGACATAAGAAGATGCACTCCACATGTACTCAATGACATGTCATATGACAGGCAAAGTATAAACTAATCCAAAGAAGGGTTGTCATAAAATGTATATCATCATGATGCATAGAGAAATCCATGAGATCCATTGAGGAAAGACAACTAGAAGGGAAAGAATGAGAATCATGAATAAAACATGGTCTAGGGCCAATATCAACGTGATCTATGAAAGCACATGTCAAAGTATTGAAGGATGTATAAGAAGCATGATGTGAAGTAAACCATTGTTTAACTATATAAATCAAAGTAACACCAAAGGCATGTATCAAAGGATGATCGTCATGTACCGAAACATAACATGAATATCAGAATGGCATATTATGTAACTTTGTATCTTCAATTCTACTAAACGACTCTATCATAGATGTATTGAGAGAATGCTCATCATAAACCATATCATTGTGAAAGGAAAAAGCCACCAGCTATATCACAAGAAGACAGAGAAGTATCACTATGCTCATCACTAATCATATTATCAATAGAACATGGGCCACAAGATAGAGAAGATGGATCATGATGAATTATATGGGAGGTAATGATCTCATGTGAAGGTGAACAAGGCATATCATTAGTAAGAGTTGAAGTGCAGTCATCATAAAGCTCATCACTAGAATAATAATCATAGATAGGTAATCTAAAATCAATATAACTAGGCACAAAAGAAGATGCATTGCCATCATATGTAAGTGAAGGTAATACGTGTATCTATATCACTAGATTGGGCTCAAGAAAATATGTATTAAGAGAGGCACATGGAAGAGAATCCCTATATGTAAAAGTCAAGGATAATTTTTAGATCTATGTATTGAAAAGTCACACTGCAAAGTAAGTCATTTGTTCCATCTTTCACTAAACTTGTCCAACTCACAATATGTCCCAATAGGTGGAGTGACTTCTAAAATAGCATCATTACCTCTAACCACTTCAAGATCTACATCAGGAGGTAGCTACTTTTATTTTAAACCCATGTCCTCCGAGAGCTTATCATAGGTGAAATTTTTATTATATCTCTCTTAGAATCTCATATATTGTTTTACAAAATGGTCATCTACTTTCTTGACATCATGGGGCCAAAACTTGGCTGTAATAATCTCATATCTCTTCAAACATGTTTGACCTTCATGCATCAATTCTAAAAACTTTTCCTTAGATGTCTCAAGAGTCATCAAGCCCTGTATGGCAACATTAAGAAAAATGAGTGTTCTTGAAGACTTCGTAAGGTGCCTTCTCTTGCCCTGATAGTTTTCCTTATTTCTTAATTTCCACAACATCCAAAGAATATCAATAGTCAAAATGAGCCAAAAAAAATTAAAACACATATGCAATCCATCAACATAACCAAATAAAATATCTTGCCAAGAGATACAGTTCCTTCTATCCCAACCCTCAAGAGCAGAGAAGAATAAAAACCAAATACTTTTGGCAAAACTGCATTAAAAAAAAATTCTCAACAAACTTAGGCAGAATGCAAAAATTGCATAACTTTTTGACAGGGTTAGAATTGAAACAATTAATGCAAACATCAAGTTTTTTTAACAACAACAACCACTTGAAACATGAGTTTTTTGACTCAATAACATTGGACCAAAAGAACTTACAGACTTTGGACCACTGCTTTTGATTGAGGTTTAACTTCCAACAAGTGTTAACATAACTAGTGACATCCTAGGAGTTTGTTAGAAGCTCGTACAACTTATTAGAACAAATTTTAAGTAAAATAGTTCCATCATCCCATCTGATGTTATCATAAATCTTATTGTTAAACCTAAGCTCCATAGGGAATTGAAACTTGAAACAAGCTTTCTTAAGTACTAGAAAATGTCCTTTGAGATTGTGGCAGCCCAAAAGACTTGCTAATTTCCTGGCAATCCTTAAGTTGGCCATTAAACAAGATGTCATTGAAGGTACTTAATCCTTTACAATCCCACTTCGTAGATGAACACCCCTAGAGGAGGGCCAGGGGCTTGTTCCTCAAGTGGAGATTCCACCAAATGGATCTATAGCTGCAAATTTTCTTTCCAAACTGGTCCCAGGCATTTCAGTCTTTGATGCAAGTTTTTACCATTTCCCAAGCCTTCCATAAACTTCTAAATACACTAGAGCCAAACGGGGAGACAAAGAACTTACCAAATAAAACATCATGTGGGTGTATCCCTTTCCAATGTCTAGCATTCTTTGGTACAACCAACTGAATGTTATTTCTTACCAACACTTTCCAAGGTTCTTCTCCCTTAAAAGAATTAAGTATCCATTTGATTGCTAAAGTTATCCCTTGAACTTTAAGTCGTTTAACCCCAGGCCACCAATATCTTTCTTCATGCAGCACCACTACCATTTAACTACAACTCTCTTTTTATTTTCCTTACCATCTGACCAAAGAAATTTTCTAATAGTTTTTTAAATCTCATTAATATGAGTACTATTGAAGAACTAAACTGAAGAGTAGTAGATACTATATGAGGACAAGATTTTATGATAGATTTGTATTCTCCTTGCCATTGAAAGATATTGTGTATTCCATCTTATTAATTTCTATTGATCTTATCATGAACCTAGTTGTACATGCCCTCAAGAGAGAGGTTAATGGAAAAAGGGATACCAAGGTATCTTACCTGCTTACTAGGACCTCCCCAAAGAAGGCCTTGTTTACTAAACCAAGTAGGAGGAGACTCATTCCAACTGAGGAGAGTAGATTTAATCTCAAAGATTTTTTTCCCTAGAGGCCTTATAGAATATTTCCAATTTCCTATCAAATTATCAAAGTTTTCCTCATTCATGTCAACAAAAATTACTATGTCATCAACAAACTGGATGTTAATCAACTCTTCATTATTTGGCAAGATCAAAACTTTGACATGATGGTGTTAGGTTGTCATTGATGTCAAAAAGGATTCTTGGTGGAGTTGCTTCATGGTGTTCATCATGTTGATATGTTACTTCATGGCTAAGTCAGGAAATGCTAACTTGTTTGTGTTGGTCAGAGGATCAGTGCTGAGTTGAGTTGAGATGTGTTGGCTAGAGGATCTATGTTGTGTGGAGTTGGTTATGATCTTGCTTCATGTTATGATCAGCTTCTTGATTCACATGAAAGGGTTCATATGCATGGAAGGTATCATTTATGATTGACAGGTTTGCAGGGCTTGTTTGTTCATTCATGTCATTATGGTGTTATGATGTTCTTCATGTGGGTGTTGGCATTGGTATAGATGTTCTTGATGTTCATGCTCATTTCATTTATTACTCTTAGTTGTACTATCTCAGTTGGTATGATGAGTTACTTGGCACAAGGACATAAAGAGGACAGATCACAACATCAAGAGTGATCACATCAGGAGGGCAGATCAGGAAGGCTTTTATCATTCCATGGTTTGAGTTGTTGGTTTCCTTGGGATTGCCAAGTGTTGACAAATGTTCATCATTCATGGTTATGTAGTGACTGTGTAGAGGCATCACTTTTCATTCTCTGATGTTTTTTTTAGGCTTCTCCTGTTTAGGATGTGAGCATAAGAGAACAAAAATAAGTCCTAAGTTAAGTCTCAATGCTTATCTCACAACTGTCACTCACTAAGTGTACTTTATGTCATATTTTTGGAGTGACTTAGCATTGCAGGTAAATTCACTTAAACTAACCGCCTAGAGGGTTCTTAAGACATGGCGGTGACTGGCCCTCTTTAAAGCGAGACTTATAGCATTTCTCATAAAGTATTTGAGGGTCTCTTTTAAAGTGATCTTATAAAATAATTCATGAGCATCGAATATTCAAAAGGCAGCAAAAATCATTCAAAGCATTGAATTGTTTTATTGGAAAGTTTGTTTTTTAATAAAAGGTATCGAATATTATATTTGGAGGGGAATGATTTATTTGAAGAGGGGAGCCGAATAAGGTGATAAATGGCTTTTATTTTATATTAGAAACTTTGTTTTCTCCTTATTCGATGTTTTTTTTAAATGTCAGCTTTTATGACATCAAGTGGATTTTATGAGATTTTTAAGGAATTTTTTTAAGGAGATTTTTTGAGTATTTTGAGGATTTTTTTTTTTAAAGCTTTGTTTCTATTTGAAACACATATTGATCTCTCTCTAGATTTAAGGGATTTATATTAGAATTTTTTTTAAGACATTCTATTATATTGGAGATTATTTTGGAAGACATTTTTGAGACAAGATTTTTTATCTTATGAAAATATTTGCAAAGGGGAATTTGAAAAGTTTTTTTTTTGAAGTAAATATACACAGATAACTATGAAGAGTTATATTCTTGTAGGAGAATGATGGAATTTGAAAGGACTTTATTCAGATGAAGAGAAAGATAATATTTTCAGGGCAGATTGGTGCAAAAATAAATATGATTTCTAATTCTTATTTTTGTAGATTGAAGGTTTGTGGAAAATGGAACATGAAGAGATTTATTTGCAGCAAAGAGAAGACATTATTTTTGTATAGAATTATTTTATTCTTGAAATGGAGTAGATGGAAAATTGAAGAAGTGTAATTGAAAGGTCGTCTCATTTATAATGGTCTTGCAGATGCATTGTTTGTTAGAGTTGTTGTTGTGCAGATCAATGATGAAGATAATTTGATGATATAGTTGTAATGGATGTGAACCAATATGAAGACAACTTGTATGACACAGATTGAATAAAATCAAGTATGAAGACAATATGCAATTGAATGTGCAGAGATAATCCCAATCAAGTGAATTGATTGAGCATCAGATACAGGTTGAAGAATACACATGAAGAAATTACAAATGGAGTTTGTATTATGCAGAGATGGGATTATGAATTGAATGGAAACAGAGTAAGCCTCTAATTTTGTTTATCTTTTCTAATGGTGATTATGTTTGCCAGTGAGGCACAGTATGCCAGTGAGGCTTATAGGTCAGTGAGACCTTACATTTTTTAGTGAGACACATATTATAGCAAGTGAGGCTTATATGGTCAGTGAGACCTATTTGTATGTATTAGGGGTTGGTGCTCCTTGAAGTTGGTGCTTCTAAACATTGTAACCAGCGAGGTTTTTGCTTAAGCCAGTGAGGCAATTTTGAGAGGTTTTTCTACCCTAGGAGGGTTTTCCTCTCGTATAATCTTTTGTGTCTTGGTCTCATATCTTGTGTGTCTTCATGTGTTCATATATTTCATGCCTTCAACATTATAATTGTGCATATGTATGTTAATGTCTTTCTCTCTCTTTATCCTATAAGTCAAAAGGTGTAAAAATTGTAAAATTTATACAACACTGATTCACCCACCCCCCTCTTAGTGTTGTCCTGGACTCCAACATGACATTATCACCATTGGTGGCAGACCTCAAAATAAAATACAATGCATCAAAAGCAATAACAAAAAGGGCAGGAGCTAGAGAGTGCCCCTGTCTTATGGATCTTTGGAGAGGGAATGGCTCAGTGATAACTCCATTAACATCAATTTGAGTAAGAACATCTCTAAACAAGACTTTTATCATATCACAAAATCTAGGAGGAAATCCAAATGCCTCAAGAACCATGATAGTAAAGGACCAATCAACTCTATTATAAGCTTTCTCAAAATCTAAGAGAAGCATGCCAACATTATTATTAGTAACTTTAGCCCAGTTAATGGCTTCCCAGCTAGTTATTAGATTGTCCAAAATGTATCTGCCTTTGTGAAGCATTAACAAAGTTTGGCAAAATATTTGTCAATCTTAGAGCCAACACCTTATTTTTATTTATTATTAATTTTTTAATTCATTTTAATTATAATTTAGAATAATATTATGCCATAACACAACTTTATTTATATATCCAAATCAATTTTTTTATTGAAACAAGAACATCAATGTACACATTTAAAAAATATATATTTTATAATTTTTCCACATGCATTGAACATAGACCTTTATGTTTGGGAAAACATATGTTCTCTATAAAATAGATAATAAATATAATAATTAATAAAATATATTACAATACTTTTTGGAAAGCTTACTTTGAGGGCTACGATCCTACAAAATCTCATGTCATGATGACTCCAATGGATGGTCCAACTCTTTATTTAAAATATAAATTTCTTTCAAAAACCAAGTGAGTAGAAGGAGGAGAGCAACATAACTCTCCCCTTCCTGATGATGGATCACTATGTGTGATATAGAATGTCGATGTAAAAAATACACATAGTTGAATCTAGAAGCACACTTATTTAATATAAGGACCTTCAAATGAAGGTAATAATAAGGTTTTAAAATGTGCAACATTTAAAAATTAAAGAAATGCTTGCATTTGAGCCTTCCCACCTTCATTTGAAGCCTATTTACTCGTGGGAAATATTTTACCTTCAAATGGAAGACCTTCGTTTGAAGGTGTTTAATGATTTTTGCTTTCTAAAATCCTGATCACCCCGTAAGAAAAGTACAAGCATCATGAGGATCATGAACAAGTGAAGCAAGAGTGTAAGAGGAAATAAAAAGTACTAGCCACAACTATGGAGAAAAAATAACATAAATGATGGAAAAAACCTCCATAGAAAAGACATCCCATCCATAGGATAAAAAGACATGAGTTCATCAAGAATGGAAGCATTGTGTGTCATAAATGATAAGAACATGTCAAAATTAGAATTATATGCACATGTAAATCAACAAGAGGGCATGGCCTATGTAGATCCATGATGGATAATCCCAAGGTGAGAGGGCCATATCAAATAGGTGTATCATTGTGTATGCTCAAACCCTAATCAAACTATGATAAGCATATGCAATCAAGGATGGATCCAAACCCTAGAGAATTTGAAATAAGGGGATAAACTACATCTATAAATGAAACCCTATATATGCAAACAAGGGTGGGTAGGGTGCATCAAAACAAGGTCATGCCACATGAACTACAAACCCTAGGGAAGAATAAAGCTATGAAGCAAAATATGAAAGGGAAATCAAATCCTAATTAGATTGGAGATAAAGAATAATCAATCATACAATTTAGATCTAAAACCCTATTGGAAGAAGGATAAACCATAGGCAAGTGAACACCAAAATGTAAAGAAATATATTTATTTACATAAACACTCTAGGCTAATACAGAAATTCAAACATTAAGCACAATTAATCTAGGTTAATTTTTAGAGTTGGGTTAATAAACATGCAACAAATATTCCAAAATTAAATGCAATAGATTAGGGTGCTTAGCTTTGGGAGCAATGATGAAGAATTAATGTTGATGTCACATAAGAATGATTCACCATAGGTACATAAACCTATACCCTTGATGTCCTCACTATCTTAGATTTCGTGTGAACCTAAAGTTTAATGTGGTTGAAATTTGAGTCCCTTAGGTTCGAAACCAAGCACTGTGGCCTTGATCTGCTGCACAAGAATGAACCTAGTGGCACAAGAATAAAACTAACAAAATTGTGCAACATGGGTCTTTTCTCATTTTCCTTCCCATGTTTGAATCTATTAAGGAGATGTTTAAAAACACCGTAGGAGAGTTTTTTGGATCACTAGGGTCAACTTCTCCTAGGTCAATGCCTTTGTTGGACTAATTTTATGGTTCTGAGTAAATGATCGAAGACAACATACACATACATTTAGATAAATTATATTGTAATATCCAACCAAATACATAATAATAAAATAATAATAATATTATAAAAGGGGAGTATTTTTTTATCAAATTTATCTCACATCAAATATATTCAATGAATAAATAATATAATAATCACCAAAACATTTACATTTACATTTATTGCTTCAGGTTCACACTTCCTGAAAACTATATACAAAATCTTCAAGGAGAGAGAGAGCATCATCGAAGTGATATCCACCCTGCCATGAAGCATTAAGCTTCCTCGTGCTACCCCACTAGAGGAGCCATACCCATCATGAATGATCTAGCAATAAGTGGTGACATGGATGAAGGAATCTGTGCACTATGTGAGTCATTGACAATCTAGCAAACCTATATACTTATGCAACATAAATCTAATGCACATGTCCATACTCATCTCGTAGATATCAAACAAATAAATTATACTAAGTATATTAGATCTCAATACATATAGTTTATAATAGACACATAATATTTTGTTTAATAAAGCAATGACAATCGATGTCTATCGCAAAAGAATGTCCTATCATCTCACCATGAAATACCAACAATCAATAAGATGGATAAAATATATCCATAGGACAAGTCCATAACCGACTTTTGATCCCTTATAAAATAATATATATAAATATATTTTGAGGGTAAAGATGTTCATGGATCAATCCACCAAGGATGCTAATCCATTCCCATACACAATTCCTTAAATTCACACAATTCTAGGTGATATACATTGGATGAAGGGTCTTACTATATCATCTTGACATAGTTGGGACTAGAACCAATCTTGCTAATTTAAACTGATTTATAAAACTGCACATATCAAATGGAATTTAATGGCACCTTGAGCAATTTGGAACAAGGACTTGATGCCATATTAATGTCCTTGTCTCACAATGATACCTTGACCACAATATTGGCATCACTATCACTATCTAAAAACAAATTGCCATCTCACTTCAATTGATAAGAGAATATAACACACTCCAACCTATGGCCAAGGTAGAGGAGATCATAATATACAATAATTATTTCTACCAACATAATAAACAATGAGTTCCTTATGGGAACAATAACTAGTTTTGAAATGGAAATATAAATTTGTCTCAATGGATAAACAACTTGTGAATATATTACCCAAATAAAATAAGCATGACGTAAGTAACATAAGTATAAAAAGGTCATCAATGAATGATACATAGCTCTCATGAACTTTCTTTATAGTTCATGGTAGTAAAGCAATGACACAACATTGCCATGACATTTTTCCCGATGTTACAAAAACAACGTACAATCATAAAGCAACAAAATAATAATGTCATGTTCAAGCACTCACTAATACTAACAATGAGATGAACAGTGTCCATTTATCTATATATGTCACAAGCATCCTCCTTGGTTCCTGCAAACCTATAGGTTGACTCATTAGGGAATGTCATCCTTTCACTTCGATGACATCATACTCACTTAGGTATTCACTTAGTAATTCCATAGAATAAACTCCACTTAACCACTTAAATGGTCTTGCGTTTCTAGGGTAAAATATTTTAAATGACAATTGATGATGTAAATAATTAAACATAGCGTGGGTAAAAATCCGCTTCTTGTCCTTGCAAGCATGTTTACCCCAAATATAAAGCCACTACTCTACACAAGTATCATGCCCTTAAGCAAATTAGAAATAATTTTCATTGCCATGAGAACTGTATGTTTTAATGGTAAGTACATAACTACTTACTATCGTAATGATAGGGTAGAAGGATTTAATTACCAACCTAATATTTCTTGATGTCAAGTATGCACTCTAGATTTTAGTTATCCCTTTACCTTGGTCAAAACCATCTACAATCTTATTAAGATCACCATTAATAAGCATAACATGCTTTGTATATAACTCAAGTAAGAGATCAAGAACCAATAAGTTTCAAGTATGTAGAAAATAAACTTAAGAGAAATTCCTTAACACTCTTTATGTGCCCACCCTGCTAGCCGCCCAATATCAAGGGGTTTAACATTATGATATTTGTTGTTAAAGCATGCATAATGGTCTTCTAATAAATTTAGGAACTCAACATTTAACCATCAAAGTAGTTGTTAGACATTCTTAAACCTTCTATTCCCAACTTAGACAATCTCTCAAACACAACTTTACAATTTACTTAATAATTCATATTGTTAGTTGAAATCATAGTATATAAAAAAAGAAGAATTATCCACTCATGGGGCTGCTAAGAAAAAATTTAAATCAACAGTATGTAAAAAATAAGAACAAAACAACAAAAGAAAATTTAGGATTTATGAGTGAGATTTCTACCCAAAAGGGTTGTGATCTCATCATAGAGGCTCACCTCTTCAAATGGGGCACAACCTCACCTCAAAATGGCTGCCCATAAGAAATTTAAGGAATAATTTATTATTATTATTTCTTTAAAATTTAAAACTTCAAAATAATTATTTCCTTCATAGTCGCCCTACATGGGACAAAAAAATAATTTCAATAGGACACTGCAACAAAACCAGTCGCCCCTTCCATACAGGGATGATAAGAAAATTTATGTTCAAACTAAATTAATTTACTTCGAATTGGAGATGCTCATACATAATTTTTTTGAAAGATTCCGATAATAAAGTCAGAAATAAGCACCTCTAAATTTGTTGCTCTCCATGTTAGCAGGCATCCTCATTTCTAGAAGCCCAACACAAGTTTGTGCTCAAAAATAGATGAAAAATAAAAATCTTAACTAGGTGTTAAGTTTAATCAGTCCCAATTATGATTAAAGGAGTCTCCAGATTATTTAGATTCCCAATTGCCAACTTGGGTGACTCTTCCAGCTACAGGATCAGGATAAGAAATAGAATATACGAAGGATTTTAGTAACAGCTAAATAGGAAAACTGATAGGATAAATAAATCCCAAGACACCATTCCAGTTCAAGAGGAAACAACAGTGATAATCTACATCTATAATGCAACAATTCCCTAGCACAAACATGATAGTTCCTTGCAATGGAGAATTTTTGCATTTCAACAAAAATTAAAATAAAAGGTAAAACATTACCTCTGAATTGAATTCTTTTACCCCAATTTTTATTGCTCAACCATCTCAAGGATAACCCCAAGACCCTTGTATCTCTTTCCTTTTATTTTCCAACTACCACAATACCTAGAAACCATATGGTGAGAAAGAAGGAAAGTATGGTGGAACAAAAACATGGCACTCCCTACTAAAGAGGTGACCACCGAGAATCTAATAGCTTCAGAAATTGCCTTCTAAAAAATATATATTTTAATTAGTATAAAGAAAACAAGGTAAATAAAACAAAATAAAGAAAGATAATAGAACACAAATTTGATTATATTTATTATCTTTCTTTTGTTTATTTTATAAATTATAAATATTAAATCAAAAAGAGAAGTTATAACACAAGGGTGGTTTACAACTAACCCACTAATTAAGAAAATTGTCATGATCACAATTCTTTTAAAGAGACGAAGCTCTTTATGACAATATAGGGTTTTCAAAAATAAGAGGAAATAAGATGCTCAAATGTTCAACAAAGACGGTAAAATGAGATTGATACCTCATACATTCACTAAGATTAAATGTAGTAATAGTGAGTATTAAATTTTTCTCAAACCTAGCAAATCAACTTTTCTTTGAAATCCTTCTAACGAGACAACATGCTAAAACATTGATTATATTTCTCAAAAATCGAAGCCAATCATTGATATAGAATTTGTCACTTGCACACAAGTATAGGTAACAGAGTCATGTGTTGGAGTAGGTGTGTTGTACACCTTGCATAACATTGATATTATTATGTAAATAAATATTTATTTGTGGTTCATCCATGTGATGTGTTTATCCACATTAAATATTTATTTGGTGCCACTTGTAATCATTATATGTAACATTGGGTTGATTACTTTATTTGTAATTATTTGGGAAAACTTAGTACTAATAATGGTTTTGTAGACTCATGGTTTTGGGGAAAATGGTATTACAATACCATATGTTGTATTTGTGTGAGCTTATGTCTATAAAAGTAAACACATGGGTAGTTGTTGTTGAGAGAGTGTGAGGCGAGGGCTTATTGCCTTTGGCTGGGTTTAGACCATCTCTTGTAGGTTGCATGTGTGAGGTTTTGAAGCATGGCATTTGATGTATGGTTACATGCTTGTTCACATGGAGTGCATGTAGAGAGTTTGATGTTTCAAAAGTGATATCTGCATATGTATTGTGATTTTATTGTTGAATAATACATGAGAGATAGATGCTTTTGGAGGTTGGGTTTTTCCCTCTATGAGGGTTTTCCTAGGGTATATCTTGTGTCACCATAATGGTATGATTTCTATTTCTTTTGCATGTGGATATCTGGTTATTGTTGTACATTAAATCTTATTGGGTTATGTGGAATTAGTCTATATGGATGCATATTTCCAACATCATGCGTAAATAGAGATGAGTACACATACATAATGCATCCTAAGCTAGTGCACCTATTGCATATATGTTGTCATTGATGTCAACAATGGTATGAAGTGTTGCGGTCTGGAAATGTGGTACAAGTGATGACAAAGAGATTGCAGCAGTATGATGATCAATGAAGATAGCTAAATAAGCATTATGAGATGAATATGTGCGGAGGTACTTAGAGGAGCAGACTGAGAATGATGATCATGGAATTGTAAAGTAAAGGAAATGGATTAACAACATCTGTATATTGTCATACCTTATATGTTGAAGCTCATATGTAAGTTAATATTCCTAATATACTCATGTTTGAAGACCATGGTTAGTTGTGTTAGGTTTTTGCTACATGATGAAAATATGAACTTGTGATGATTGACACCTGATGGATAAAGTTGCAAAAACTTGAAGAAGAATTGGTTAAGTATAGTATATATCAGGAATGATCTTATAGGCTTGAAAGAACATGCCGCACACTATCACATTTGAAGATATGTGCCTGTGGACAGGATAGATGGATATGTATCACCCTCAGGTATCTATGGTTCAAATTTGAGATCATAATTCTTACCGCAAAGTGTTTTGGAGACAAAAGAATGAAGATAGTAAAGAAATAGGGCTAGTACAGTCACAATGCTCCACATTTCTTCGCCAATGAAGATATGATGACGCATCTTGGACATAGGTAGATATGAGTAACAAGTATGCACATTTCAAGTTTCAAGCAATGATATGTATCGCAAATGCTTTTTCAAAGTTAGATTTATGAAGACATGCCTTGGTACTGAGTAATGTGAATAGAAGAAGAGAGTTAATGTTACCATAGAACACCACACAATGACAATTGGCCTTGCTGATTGAATAACAAACTCTTATGACTGGGAGGTATGTGATAATCAAGTTTCATGTAATTGTGTTCACCGTACGTATTGTCTTCATAGTCCTATCTTAAGACTGAGCAAGCATAAGTTGCTAAGGATACCAACATCAAAGACCTAGTGTTTGTACCAACATGAAACATCCTAAGATAATAAGAGAAGTATACAGGAATGTTTTACAAGTCACATAATGATTTGCCAGTAGTTTACATGATGTAATCTTATCTCCTCCGGTACTGCTTTTGATCTGGATCTAAATGTAAGGAAGAATATGGGCTAATTGTGCCAACCTGATGTTTGCTGATGGTTATGGCGCATGTTTTGAAGTGTGCGCTAGAATGGAAAAGTATGTCGAAGTAAGATAGGTTATGATTAATGCTGTGTTCTTGAACCACATTGGAAATTTACTTACTGTACACATTTGGGAGCTGACTGATATGGCCACTACACGCTTCATGCTACATGCTTCATCTTGGCTAACCAGGTGGAGAGACTTTGAAGCTTGCAGAGGATATATATAAAGGATCAAAGTTGTTGAAAGTAGGTTGAGATTCATTACAATAAGAAGAGTCAATATTGTGTGAATACACTTACAACAGAAGCATATATGATGATGAAAAATGCTAAGGATCAGTTCATACAGTTATAAAAGGTATACTGTGCACTAAAATGATAAAGAAGAATTCCTGAATATCCTTTGATGTTGCGGAGATTTGTATTTTTGCTATAAGGAAGACATATAGTTGTGTAGAAGTTGAAGTGATCAACATTTTGTGTTGCATGAAGAACATTGTGGTATACTTTGTAAATGTGTAATTAATCAGGGAGTTGTAGCTTCTGTTGGGTTGTATCCCATAAATAATATTGTAATCCTATTTTATTTGTGAGGCTAGATTTGGACAGTAGATCCAAGTATCTTGCTCACTGTGGTATTTCCCTTCTTGGGTTTTCCACGTAAATTTAGTGTTATGGTTATGTGTTTTTATGTTTCTACAATTCTCAAGTTAAATATTCACATAAGTTAGAATGCTACTGAAAATAAGGTAGTTTGATTATGTACTTATTCACCCCCCCTCTCAGTACTTCTGTGTGTTCAACAATTGGTATCAAATCCAGGTTCCTTGAATACAACCTAACAGCTAAGGTAGATCTTGGTGTGAACACATGGGATCTGAAGGTAAGGTTAATTGGGAAGAATCCTCTAGAAGTTGATAAAGACATGACAACCTATAATCCGGAAGACTGTTTAGTTGATTTTGAAGGAGAACTCATTTTTGCCCTAGATGATCTGGATGTTGCAAGAAGTGAAAATGAAGAATATAAAATCAAGCTCATAAAATCACAGGAAGGAAATGCCAAGTTGAAAATTCAAATTAAATAAAGTAAGAAGATTGCAGATGACCTAAATGCCAAGCTTAATGACAAAACAATTGAATGCTCCAAACTTGAAGAAGAAGTTGTCTCATTGAGGAAAGAATTGGAGAAAGCAAAGGATCAGATAGAAAGTAATTGTTGTGGAGATTGGTTGATGTTGGAAGTTTGTTGAGAAAGTAATTGTGATATGAATGCAATGGAGTTAGGATCATTGGATGGTATGCTTATGGAAGCACTTTTGTTTGTGGTCTTGTTAGGAATAGTGAGGGTGATTTGTCAAATGGATGTGGCGGCATTAGTGTTTGTGGGATTAGTGGAAGGTGGAGTAGCCCCAAGTCGAATGAGATGATCCATAAACCTAGTAGGATCCGATTCAAGGACTCTATACGCTAGATCCATACAGTCGGTATATTGCATGAAATCGATAACCTTTTGGTCAAGTGTGGGTGTTGCATTGGGTGATGATGGAGTTTGAAGTGAGTTTGATGTGGCATGGATTTGATATGTGGGTGGATTAAGTTGATAGGATGATAAGAGAGATGCCACATAAGGAATGGGTGGAGGATTATGTGCTTGTTGGGCTTGTGATTGAATGTGGGATCGTTGATATTGGCCTAGGACTTGATGTTGTGGGAATTGTTGATGTTGTGGTGACACCTTCTTCCTTTCTATATAACCACTTAAGTTGATCAAGGGTTATTTTTTTGCCATAAGGATCATTCTCATAGGTTTTGTTTAGAAATGCCATGTCCATGTTTACAAGTGGTAAATTAGGATGCACAGATGTGGAGTGATTTGGATGAAGATTTGATGATTGGATGATGTGTAATGCTTAGGATGATGTTGATGTGAAGGGATTAAGATATGATTTGGATATGAAAGGACGGAGTTGATTGAGAAGTGATTAGGATGAAATTGTCTCGCGACAAGGAGTTTGTTTTTGACAGCTTTGTGGCAATTTTATGGCAAGAAAACAAGATAGTAAACACTCATGCAAAATCCATTCACAAATAGTTACCACCTAGGCTGGCTGAGATGATACCTGTTGGGTTCCCACTTAGTTTTACCCAGCTGCGCCTACTTATGGTGTATAGCTCCAGGAACTCGGGGCACATGCTCCCCCTTACAGTGCACTCACTTCTCAGGCACACCAAGTTCCAAGTCCTCAAGACGCGCAGATCTTGAGGTACCTTTCTATCTCTACCATAAGATGCAAAAATGTGGGATGGCTATCAGAGTTTCCTCTTGTACCAACAGATAGGGGTTTTGGGCCACTACACAAAGGTTTCTAGTAAGGTCTTCCGTTCAGGTGGCTATACATGCCGTGATTCACTCCGTTAATGGAGGCTTCCCAGCCTGCAGAGGTTACACTCCACAGGGTTTTGGGGGAAACATTTGTCAGTATAGCACAACAACACCTGTCGTTTGTGACTTTCGGCACAAACGCGATATTTATATAGCAGCTTGGAATGGATTGGCTTTAGCCCATTTCTGCTTGGGTCGTACCCCTTCTCACAATGGGAAGGCAGGCCCTCTAGAGTTGACAATGATTTCTCGTGCACCCCAGATCCGTTGGTTAGGCAGGGGGAGAGGATACTTTCATTTCCAAATTAGGTAACAAACAATCTCAGCAAGCAAATGAAGAAAATGAAAAATAGGCACGAAGAAGGCAGATTGTTAATTTTAAGTACGAAATTGAAGTGTGCCTACTTTAGTGATAAATAATAGATTCTTTGACCGCTCAAGACTACAAAAGATATATCAGTAGTTTGTTTTCTCCGTTCTTTGACAAGCAATTAAGACAAGCTGCACAGATGCATTTTAAGTTTGAACAGAAGCTGAAGTTTACCTACAAAAATACCTAACGAAATGATGAGCTCACCTGATGAAACCTTTACAACTACAAAGTTTGTCTTGTTAGCTTTCCAATGCCTATAAAAATGCAAAAATCTGACATGATATGCAAAAGTTATGGCAGTTTTAAAAAAGAAAACTATTTTAAGCTTTAAAAAGAACTATTCACGGCCTAAAAACATTGTTCATAGTCTGAGAACACTATTCACTACCGGAAGTACTGTTCACTGCTGGAAGTACTATTCATTACTGGAAACACTATTCATCGATGGAAGTATTGTTCATCACCGGAAAGAACTGTTCATTGCTGGAAACACTGTTCATCACCATGCAAACATTGGCTCAAATTTCATCTACACCAAAAAGGGTCAAATTTTATGTTTTTCTTCACCTCTTGGCCCTTCTGGACACAACCGTGATGTCTATTTTAGCTCAGGAGGTCACCTATAACAATCACTTCCAAAACTTACAACACAAGGGTTAGAAGAAAACGCAAATTTTTATAACAAAAATTTGCAAAAAATGATCAAGTGAAGTGAGTCCCACTGAGCGTGCCAGAATGTAGTCGAGAAAACTTGGTCAAATGAAAAGTAAAACAACTAAATGCAAATACCCTTTGAACAAAAGCCTTCTTGAATACCTCAGAAGATGCAAGATGCTAGTTGACCGATGTTGTTGGTCGAATGTTGGTTGCCCACAGATGCAGCATAACAGTGAGATGGAGATTGATAGAAGAAGATGGGTAGATGAGAATGGTTGAGAGGATTGGAAGAAGATTGGTGCAAAGGTTCTGATATGATTTCAATAGCGTAAGGATATGATACTCAATGCATGATCTATGAAATGGCTTGTGAGAGGCCATATTTATAGACTTTTTGAGGATGAAGGGAAGAAGATTTGATAAGATAAGGCAGGATTTGATTTTTGATAAAAGAGGAAATAAAGCAAGATAAGATAGGAAAAAGACAAAAAGACTTGCTTTTAGTTTTAAATCTTCAAAAAGGAAATAGATCTTCGAAAAAGATGGGAGGACAATAGATGAAATATCTAATTAAATAAATTAATTAGATATGCATGAGTTGCATTTTTAGAAAGAAAGCAAGAGGATTTTTATTAGGATTTTATTAATTAATTAATTATTTAATTTATTTAATTAATTTGGATTGTGATGGGAGATGATGTGGATAATTAAATAAATAAAATTTATTTAATTATAAGAGAAATAGATAAGTGACTAATTAAATAATTAAAAATAATTAATTAACTAGAGAGGATTAATGGTCATGAATAATTAAATAAATAATTAAAATTTATTTAATTATAGAAGATAGGATGTTGGGATTGAAAGGGGATAAAATAAATTAGTCAATTAAATAAAATTTATTTAACTAATTAGGTGATGACCTGAGAACCTAGGGCAAAACATGCTAATGACAAGGTGTTGGATATTTTTAGGTGTCTACAATAAGGCCAAATCTAAAATGACTCAAGAAGAGAAGGATGAATTGACCCAGAGGCAAGCCCAGGAACTAAGGACAATGCAAAGGGTAGATGCCCTTATGAGCATGGATAAGGAAAATCATGAGAAAATTCAAAAGGAAACTGATGAAGTAACATATAAAATACTTGGAAGTATAAGGTTTGCTGAGAATGTGGAGCGGTCACAAGTCTGTCCACTGCACAGTGCAGTATCTCCTCCACATGAATCACAATAGCAAGACACTCATGAGGAGAAAGAATAACCTTCAACATAAACTGAAGGAAACATGCATGATAACTCTCCTCCAAAGAACATTGAGCAACATAAACAACACGAGGAGCAAGTCAAAGTTGATATAGGAGAGGGTCCTGAAAAGGTACAAGATGTCTCTTCCTCCTCTTCCCCAGTTGACTCAATAAAGGAGTTTCTAGCTCAGCAGATGCAAATACAACCGATTGTCACTCCGCAACTATTATAGTTGCTTATGTTGGATGGACAAGTTAACTTGTTTGGGATATCTCCCCTCCAAAAGTTACAACTAAGAGACATGCTTCAGTCTACCGCTAGACAAGAGCTCTTGCAAAGATAAGTGGAAGGAGATGAAATTTTGGAAGAGGCAATTAAGATTACACAGGAAGAGCTGCCTGAGGCAAAAAGAGATGTGTTCTTACCTTTGACAATGAAACTCATGTTGGAATCCTTTAAGGTGAATTCATCTTACCTTGAAAAGTGAGCTGAGTTGAAAATAACAGAGAAAATACATAATAAAAGATTGGCTGATGCATCATGGAAATGTGTCAAGGCACATAATAATTTTCAAGAAAATTTGAAAAATGTTTTGAAATGTGTAGAAGAGGCAAAAACCATATATCAATTTTGCCTAAACTAGCCTGCTAGAACTAAGAGCATAAAAGACCAAGTTGACTCTAATGAGTCACAACTAATACAAGCAGCCAAAGTATACATTAAAAGATAAAGATGGGACCACTAGAGCTCAGATAGAAAATCTATATTCCTAGCTAAAGCAACTTTTGGATCAAAGGGAACATATAAAGAAGGAATTTGGACAGCTGAGAGAGGTTGTGAGTATGAGGCTAGCAGTTTTAACCGGCATCCTAACTAAAGATGAAAATGTTGCACAAAAGGTAAAGGTACCGGCCACTTTGGAGGAAGCAGAAGAGATGTACATTCAACTTAAGAGCCAATTGCACATCTTGGCATCTACAAAGAAGAACTAGGATACAACTCTTACCCAGTTAAAGGTAATCTATAAGAATGTTCTACCTTCTAAGTAAATTGGAGATTTTGTTGAAGGTAAAACAAATTTTCATAATTGTATAGACATGTGGTGAATAAAATAAGAACAAGCAGTGCTATTATCATATGAACAAGGCATATTGTACATAGAATCTAGAAGAACAATTTTGCTACATCAGCTTTGAAGAGATAAAAGCCACTACTCAAGAGGAGTTGATTAGGATAAGGAATAATTCAAACAGGGGGAGGCTTCTTATTTTTTCTGAAACAAAAGAAGACCACTAGCCCTTTGTCATTGATGTCAAAGGGGGATAAATACATGCATATCAGGTTAAGAGTTGCCATCAATGACAAAGGGGGAGATTGTTGCATATATGTTGTCATTAATGTCAACAATGATATGAAGTGTTGCGGTTTGGAAATGTGGTACAATTGATGACAAGAAGATTGCAACAGTATGATGATCAATGAACATTGCCAAATACACATTATGAGATGAATATGTGCGGAGGTACTCAGAGGAGTAGACTGAGAATGATGATTAGGGAATTGTAAAGTAAAGGAAATGGATTAGTAACATTTGTACACTGTCATACCTTATCTGTTGAAGCTCATATGTAAGTTACATTCCTAATATACTCATGTTTGAAGATCATGGTTAGTTATGTTGGGTTTTTGCTGCATGATGAAAATATGAACTCATGATGATTGACACCGAATGGATAAAGTCGCAAAAACTTGAAGAAGAATTGGTAAGTATAGTATATATCAGGAATGATCTTATAGTCTTGAAAGAATGTACCGCATTCTACTGTATCTGAAGATATGAGCCTCTAGATAGGACAGATGGATATGTATCACCCTTAGGTATCTATGGTTCAAATTTGAGATCATAATTCTTACTGCAAAGTATTTGGGAGATAGAAGAATGAAGATAGTAAAGAAATAGGGCAAGTATAGTCACAGTGCTCCGCATTTCTCCGTCGATGAAGATATGATGATGCAGCTTGGACAACAGGTAGATATGAGTAACAAGTATGTGCATTTCAAGTTTCAAGCAATGATATGTACTGCAGATACTTTTCTAGAGTTAGATTTATGAAGACATGCCTTGGTACTGAGTAATGTGAATAGAAGAAAAGAGTTAATGTTACTGCAGAACACCGCACAATGACAATTGACCTTGCTGATTGAATAACAAACCCTTATGACACGGAGGTATGTAATAATCAAGTTTCAAGTAATTGTGTTCACCGCAAGTATTGTCTTCATAGCCTTATCTTAAGACAAAGCAAGCAGAAGTTGCTAAGGATGTACCAACATTTGAGACCTAGTGTTTACGCTAGCATGAAACATCTTAAGATAATAAGAGAAGTATACAAGAATGTTTTACAAGTCACATAATGATCTGCTAGTAGTTTGCATGATGTAATCTTATCTCCTCCGGTACCGCTTTTGGCCTGGAGCTAAATGTAAGGAAGAATATGGGCTAACTGTATCGACCTGATGTTTGCTGATGGTTATGGCATATGTTTTGAAGTGTGCACTAGGATGGAAAAGTATGCTGAGGTAAGATATGTCCTGATTATGCTTTGTTCTTGAACCAAATTAGAAATTTACTTAGCACACACGTTTGGGAGCCGAATGATAGCCACTACATGCTTCATGTTACATGATTCATCTTGGTCAACCAAGGAGAGAGATTTTCAAGATTGTGGAAGATATATATAAAGGATCAAAGTTGTTGAAAGTAGGTTGAGAGTCGTTACAATAAGAAGAGTAGATATTGTGTGAATACACTTACAACATAAGCAAATATGATGATGAAAAATGCTAAGGATCAGTTCATATAGTTGCAGAAGATATACTGTGCTCTGAAATGACAAAGAAGAATACTTGAATATTCTTTGACGTTGCAAAGATTTGTATTGTTGCTATAAGGAAGACAGACAGTTGTGCAAGAGCTAAAGTGATCAGCATTTTGTTTTGCATGAAGAACATTGTGGTATACTTTGTAAATGTGTAACTAATTATGGAGTTGTAGATTCCTTTGGGTTGTAGCCCATAAATAATATTGTAATCCTATTTTATTTGTGAGGCTGGATTTGGATAGTAGATCCAAGTAGCTTGCTCACCGTGGTTTTTTCCTTCTTGAGTTTTCTACATAAATATGGTGTTATGGTTGTGTGTTTTTATGTTTCTGTAATTCTCATGTTGAATATTCACATAAGTTAGAATGCTACTGAAAATAACGTAATTTGATTATGCATTGATTCGCCCCCCCTCAGTACTTCTGTATGTTCAACAGGTCCTAGGTGAGTGTGTGACAGATTCTTTCAAATTATGTTTCTTCATACATCTAAATCCTCCTCCCTGATGATACTCTGTCTCTCTCTTACCTAAGAGAGCGTTAGTATTTCCTGTCACTTTTGTGGAACTAGAACACGTAATTAATCATCATCAAGTTGATATACAATATAAACTCGTAAATGAGTAAACATTATTAGAAATCATTTAAATTTATATTCAAAACACAATTTTCATACTCAATTATCTTTTATAATCATTCTATAAATCAATAATTAACTAGGCAAAACAAATGGGATGTGACATATATGATTTTGATGCAAATATGTTTTTTTAAGCTCCACATAATTTTTTTCTGATGTGAATGCCCCTTGTCCAATGATATGAATTAATTGCATATTGAATATATTTAAATAATAAAACATAACACTAGGTCGTGTAAATGTGTATCAAGTCAGCTCATAACAGCTAATAGGAAAGAGTGAGAGTTTGAAATTTTGAAA
Source organism: Cunninghamia lanceolata (assembly GCA_027924645.1). Lineage (NCBI taxonomy): Eukaryota > Viridiplantae > Streptophyta > Pinopsida > Cupressales > Cupressaceae > Cunninghamia > Cunninghamia lanceolata. Next base: position 4,861,054 of record BSBN01000918.1, on the reverse strand, counting down.
ATTTGGGTCAATTTTGAGACACTCATTATTGATCCATGACATAAAATGTTAGTTTTGAGGGAATGACTGAATATATGGATATGGGTTCAAACATAAGCTAATAAATAATTTGTAAATGGTGAGTATATGAGAATGTGTAAATATGAATGACTTAGCACAAGATAAACATCAAATTATGAACCAAACTTAACACAAGAGTATGACACTTATCAATATGTAATTATATTAACATTCTATAAAATAGATCCAAAACTAAATGAGAATTGACGTAGATCATACAAATTTCCCCATTATAATGCCAAATCTATATTAAAAACAAGGGTTGTGCAGCAGTAGGAGTCCTTGCCAAATGCTGACAGCATAAAACATGACAAAAGTGTCTGTGGCTATTTGTTGCTGCAAGTATGTGTGTAAAGGGTGCAAGGCCTAGCTTTGCATGTGTCAATTGCATCAATTGAGATTTGTACTATGCTTGCAATTTTTTTTGCTATGCCCTGGTACATGAGAACATTATGAGCTTTGGAAAAACCATGGTAACAAAATCAGATTTTATGTTAACAAAAACATGTTCTCATGTTGAATTAGTTCTATTTTATGTTGAATACCTCCAATTTGCAAAGAAGCATTAACCAATGTATGTGCAAGCAAGTGGAGCATACAATAAAAGAAGTTAGATTAGAGTTAAAATTTACAAAGCATCAAATTTGAATAAGAAGTAAGATATAATAACATATTCCAGAATTAAATGTCATCTATGTAATAGATACAATTTAGATTAAACCTTGCAACACAATACATTGGATTCGGGTGTTGCACTATGAAAAGAAGCAAAATAAATATTTAAGCACTCTAGATTAAACCATCTATCGAGAGTTGCACCATTGTTGCAATCCATTTTTCCATGCTACAATCCTTATCTTGCTAGGAGTCGAGAGAAGTGGATTTGCTTGTCAAACCAACAACAATTAAGAACTTGGTACATGAGGACAATAAGAACTTTGGTAGAATCATGGTAACAATCCATATAAACACAATCTTTTAAATGCAATATCTTACCCTTAAAAGAAAGTAACATCTATAAAATATGTCTAATTTCGATATTCTTGAACATGGACTAAATTGGATGTTGAATCAAAAGAACGAGAGGAACCAATTAGTTTTAGCTTTTTCCTTTACAAGTATCATGTTAATGATAGTAAGGTTTCTAAGATGATTTTCTATCCATAAGTATTCATATAGTTGTTTTTATAATTTTTCATAGATTAAGGATGTTGTAGTTCACAACTCTAAGAGATTGATTGGTGACATGTGCAGTGTGCATAGACATCTATCATGAATCTAGTGTGCCGAGGCTTTTTTGAAGATGTGTGCTACTGTATGTGTTTGACAGTTAGCTGCCATAACCATTAATGAAACTTGACATAAACAAAAGCGGTTTAATCAGTTTAGAAATTGTAATATTGCAATTACAAAAATTAAAAAAAACAAATCATACTCATGTTTAATTAGTGTGTGTTGCCATGAATTAATAAAGACAATTATCAGATTTTACATTATATGCATATGTAGATTCTATATGTAACATCTACTCTAATAAACTAAAAAAATAATATTAATATTCTAATAAATTAATACAAAATAGGGAATGAGTTAAGATTTTTCCCATAAAGTACAACTCAAGAGATAATTAACCTTCATCAATCTATATAATTGAAGAACATTACAATCACTTACAAATAGGACTAAGTACTTTACACCAGTTAGCCATATAGGCCTATAAGTAAATAATGTCACACCATACACTGTCCTCGATACCATACCATATCTTCAACACTGAACTTGACAGAGAGATAGCATCATCTAGGTGATTTACTGCCCAGCTACGAGGTTCATGCCTCTCTGGTCTTACTTGTGAATGGAGAAGCCTGACCCTTCGTGAGGGGTCTAGCAAATTGAAGTCGGCATGCGTGAAGGAATTTGGTGTAACATGATATATCTAACATTTCTAGCATGTATAAAATACATATGTACTTATATCATGATATTGTAGAGAGTGAAAAATAAATCAAATAGTAACTACTACTAAATTGATTAACAAGCTTTGGCCAAAGCATCTTTTTGAGCTACGTTCGACTAGATAGGTTACGAATAGAAACCTACCCTTCTCTATAATTCCATATTCGACACCCGTCCATGCTCTTTCTCTAACTCTAACAATAGAAAAAGAAAATACATAATTGCAATCACGCCAGTCATGATCAATCACATAAATTCATTTATTTGGAAGGCAAGCCTTATCAAACAAAAGCTAGTCTTCAACAAACTATATAATTCCAAAGATATTTCTTTTGGTTTCTATTCACTTAAGTAAAACACCTTCCTGCCTTCTCATAGAATCTCGCAAGATTTCACTTAACATTCCAATCAGATAGACATATTTCCTCAAATAGCACGGTACTAGAGATACAAACATAACGATGACTTTCAAGCAAAACATCCATTTTAACAAGATGAGTTTAATTTTGGGTCATATCCACTAACCTTTCTAAGGGTTTACATAGTTTCCTTAAAGACATACAACAACAAAGATACATTCGTTGGACATGGTATAATAAACCATAACTTTCAGTTCAGTTGTTAAGAAGCAATTATTATTATGTAGCTCAACCATTGGAACCATTATGTTAACAAGAGAGCATGAGAAAACACCAATTAGATTAATTATAATGAGCCCTAGGGGTTACTAAAAAGGAAGTGACAACTATGCTAAATAATCTAACCATTTTCCTCCACAAGAAGCTTTAGATAGCTTATGAATCAATATATAATATTACTTCTTAATAATTCAAAACTACTTTCCCATAGACGAGACACACCTATTTACCTTGACTAAGTAAAAAGTAACCAGGGAGACCAATCATTCATTAAAGATCTAACCACTTTATTTAACCTATCCCACTATGAACTACATGCATATAATAGTAAGATAGGAACATAACATGGATAAGGTTTACTACAAAACCCATTAATTAACCCATTAGTTACAAGTATTAATCCTTAATATATATATATATATATATATATATATATATATATATATATATATATATATATATATATATATATAACCACCTATAGGCACCTAGGAAATACTTATGTATAAATTCCAAGAGTAATCAAATATAAAGCTCATGATGATAACATGGATTTATAATTATGGAAAGCCTAACAAACAAGCCTTCTCAATGCATTACATAAGAAAGTTAGCAAAAGACTTAACAATACTACTTATTATATATACTACAATAGTTTGAAGGAGATTATATTCTTATTACAGATAGATGACCAAAATAATAGAAGACTCACATTAAAAACCATAACATCATGCATTTAAACAATCATTACTATCTAACCTATATATTTCACAATTCTATTCAGCATAAGAAAAAGGCTATCACGTTAGTCTTTCTTAATGAAGATCTAACCTCATCACTACATTAGAAGCATTAATAGCTTAAGCTAAGACCAAGACTAGTTCCTTTAATTACACAAAACCAACTCAATGACCACTGACCCACTAGTTCAAATCTAAACGTTAAAATAATTTAGGAAATAAGATCGGCTAAAGTCACATCTTCTATAAAGGTTTTATAAAAGACTCTTAACAAATCTTAAAACATAGCTAAGTTACAAATTTTGTCCAAGGATACACATTAATACTATGAGCATTTATTATGCTACAAAAGTAAGATTAATTAAGTTTACTTCCATCTTAAATATTGTTATCCTCTAAATATATATATCAAACGTGGTTTAAAATATATTATTTACTTCTCCAGACAATCATTCTAAGTTATATAACCAAACATAGTAGAAATTTAATCCTCTCTATTGAACCTATTATGAATTTTAACTTTTCATAAATCATTTTAAGTAGATCTTCAAATAAATTCAAGATAAGCCAAATTGAATGCAATCTTTAATTAGCTAAATAAATCCATCAATAAGGATCCTACTAGTTTATAGAAGGCAATCTATTGAAGCTCAACCATGTGTATTAGAAAAGAAGGGCAAAAGATTAATCATTATATATTGTTATCAACTAAAACTAAACATCGTGTTATATTATACTCCATCTCCAAGAATTGCTTGTACTATACTAGCATACATTCAAAGTGCAATTTAAGACAAGTATAAGAACAAAAGAATGTGGCAAGAGAGGCCATAATACTTGGCGACCAAAGCACCTCAAAAATAATACGATTTCAAGAAAGTTTCTATATGTAGGTCTAAATTAGATAAGGAATAATTACGTTGAAAGTGTTCCTTGGTGAGCAGCACCACCTGAATTATGTATATGAAAGGGTAAGATGAAAAGGACTACGATCAAAATGATCTTGTCCACACATTTACAATTACGTCAGTTTTTGTTTTAACAGATCCACCGCTTGACTTTGATTTGACAGGGAACTTACATGGGTTGTCTTAAAAGCTTGCAAGACTATTGCAGTGTTGTCTGTTGTCCGATGGATTATTTTGTTTGCCAACAATATTTTCCCGTCTGACCGTGTGATGAATGGATTCCAGGAGCCACTCACTGCAACTAGCGTTTCCACCACCTGCCATGATGCCTCGCCTGTGATCTGCTACGTCAAAGGATCAAATCTCTTGTCCTCCGTCAATTTCTTCCTTTCGCCGCTACATTACAGACTTTGTAATCTTGGTTTGAGGTCAATGTAGCCTTTTGAAACAGTTTTCAATCACTATTATATGTGTCTTGTTATGTTCACATGTAAGCATAACTATTTTTAATGGTTGCAGGCCACAACAAAATGTAAGCTACAGATCAAATCTGATAACATTCCGATACAACCACAACATATTCATAGCTTAATGAGTAAGCAATTTGCAAAATTTAACATTCAAATTAAGATCTTCCTCTCGAAGATGTTTGTTGTTGTACCGTGCTCCGTTATAGTGGGATTAAATTGCTATCTTTAGATTGAACGATGACCTATGGAATCGAACCTGTGTCGTTGAGTTGTTTAATTTTTGTACATTGAACTGCCAAATTATTGAGCAGGGAATTATTTTAAGAATTTATTTAGACATATAAATACCGTTTCTTTCTCTCTCTATATATATTCCCATCTTTCTATCTGGCACAATTATAATTCATGCTAAATTTTTTCCTAAAATCATTGGTTGTTCTTATGCCGGGAAAAAAATCATGTCAGACAAGTCTCATATCGTTGGCCGGATTTCTATGTGAAAACAAATAACTCACACCGTGGAGGAATTTTTTTTTAATAGTTATGGGTCTTATTTTTTTATAAAGGTATTCGCAGTAGTTCGTTGTTTTTCTAACAAAAAACTAAAATTTGTTTGCTGCAAGTTTATTTACAGAGAAATTGAATATAATATATGATAGAATAATTAATATATTATATTATTATTATAATTATATAATATATTAATATATTATAATTTACATAATATATTACAATATATATTAATATCAATATATAATTTTAATATTCATAATAATATAATATATAATAATATTTTAATATTATAATTTATTAAAATATATTATATTAATATTAATATGTTTATGGACACTCCTCCTCTTCAAAACCCCGATTCAGATGGGTATTAGATGATTATACCTATTTTAAATGTGCCTAGCTATAACCCATATCAAACTCCTATTTAGCTTACATGTATAATACAATCTCCATCATTATAAGTAATGTTTTGAGTATTCAACATACTATTAATCTCTTAAAGGGGCTCAATGATTAATGTTCAATAAATGTGCGTAGCTATAACCCATATCAATATCAATGCCATATACAAGCAAGTTTAAGTGCTTGTCAATTGAGGTTTTTGAAATTTTTGAGATAATATTTAGGTAGTTTTTATTTTTGTTCTTTTATTTTATCTAAAGGGTGTATATGGCATGTCTTTGCATGTTTCAGCGTGCCCATTTTTCAGCGTGCCCATTAAACGTATGGGTCCAATTGCTAGTTATTCTAGTGCAAATCAAACATTCCCAAGTCAATATGGCATTCTATAAGCACCAAAGACGCAAATAAAGACACAAAAGATCCCTATAAAGTTGGAGATTTAGATTTAGATGGCACAAGCTGCTAGTAGGTATTTTCCAGATTCAAGAAAATAACATAAAGTTGTGGAATATTATAAAAAAAAAATTTATTTCTGTCGCCATGCATGAGAGAGAAAAGCTTACATCAGCGGCTCTCAAACTTCTTTTTCTTTCTTTAGATCAATCGACTAAAACAATTATAGAGAGGGACAATGAATATGGGGAAGTCGTTGGTGTTTTCTACGCAAAAGAACATTCAAAGAATATTGAAAGTATTGCCCTATAAAAGTTTCCACCAGATGGCATATTTAGAGGAGGTCGAAGGCATTTTTAAAATGTTTAGAGAGACATAGAGTGAATTGACAAATCCATATAGAAATTCCAAAAGTCAAACCAGAGAATCGGTGCATAGCCAATTAAGGAAAAGTCTCATGGTGTTGCGGCCTCATAGTAAGTCGCAAAGGAAGGCACAAAAGTAGACTCAAATTGATGTTTAGATACATTTTAAACCTTCAAGAATAAGCAACACCAAACCGTGGGTGTACGCCTAGATTTATGATTTTAAAACAAAAAAAGGTGGCGCTAACATGGCAAAAGTCTAGAAGGAGGAAACTGATTGCAGGATACTGATTTAGTTTTGACTTAACATTCCTGAATGAGCAAAAAAATTCATCTGAAGCATGATAGGAGACGTCCCATGGTATGCTAAGATTGTAGGATAAAACAAAATGAATTGATCAAGAGGCTTTTAGAAAATTCTATAGGTGGGTGCAAGCTGAATTCTCTCCGACACACTCTAGAGAGTCATATGAGAATAGAACAAAAGTTACATGGTATATAAGAGATCAAAAGCAATGCCACAATAAATAATCCTAGGGAATGTTGCATAACTCAGATTTCCTTATAACATTTATGCAGAAGTGGATAGGTGTAGAGAGATACAAATGCTACAGGGTTTGGCATTCAATAGAGTTCTCAACCCTACAGGGTACGACAATCACCCAGGAACAAATGCATGTAATTGAAATTAAGGAATTTCAAGAATTGAATGTAAACCATAGAAAACTCACTATAAAGAAATTCATGTAAATAATTGAAGGAATTTGCCTTCATACCTGAGTAGGAAGATCAATTATGATGTGTATAGCAATCTAACTCCAAGCAAGAAGAATAAAATCCCCTCAATCCAGTCTGGTTGTGAACTCTTGGTGCTCAGAGTGTTGTGACTGCAACGTAATCTATCTAGAAATCACTAAGTGGTGGAAATCCATTCTCCTCCAAAACTCCCCCCCGTGTAGAGGTCTTTTGCTTAAGATTTTATAGACTCAAATTCTCTACCCCAAGTCTTCCTCAAAGAATGCACACTTAAATTAATTAGACAAGACAATAAATTCCCATAACTCCACTCTCTCCAAAATTATCCAATTCTTAAACTCTCCAAGATTCTCTCAATAAATTTGTAACTACCTCTCATGGCCAAAATAGATAAAATCAAATAAAGAATATTTTTTGAAGTTATTTGAAATATCAAAATATCAAATTAGGACATTGCAAGCAATTTGCAATTAATTCTATTGCGATTAATTATTAGATTGATTATGCAAAAATAAATGCAATTAATTTTTAGGCAAAAACACATTTGTGTATATAAACTAAGTGGTGTGCACAGATTCTTTTCGCTACAATTCACTTTCGGTCGGCTAAACACCCTCTGCCTCAATGATACTCTCCCTCCGTCGAGAGAGTGTTCCTGTCGCAAACACAGTCGTAATTAATCGACATTCGATTAAATAATATTTATTAAATATCAAAAAACAAGGGTTGTGACACTATATGCCAAATATCTACACCAATTTAGAGCAGCACACATATCAGTTCAAAACAAAACAAGAATAAGAATCAAATAAAGATATATAAATCAAAGGAATCAAACTATATAAGATGCACTAAACATGATCTATTGTCAATAAATGTAGCATAATCAACTATTGTCAAGAGAACTATTTATCACTCCAAACTCCAATGACTGGAAAATAGGAACAAGACCTCATCATCCATTAGATCAAGTTCCTAAGGCATAAATACTGGTTGGACTTTTCATAGTGTCATAGCTAACTCTCAAAAGAGTTGATGCAGATTCCTTTGCACCTGAGTAATATATATTGCCACTTGCAAAGGAATACACATACGCCAAGTTTTCATTCCCTGTCGCTGCCCTCAAAGCAACCGATCCTTCTTTTGTTAAAAATAAAGGTAAACAACTACAAGCATAAATATGATCTCAACAATAGGTATGCAAGCAAGTGTACAATCAAATGGAGATTGCATTAGAAACAAAATAATAACACCCAAAAACAATAGATCAAAGAGCTGAACATGTAACATAGTATTTACATGGGGAAAACCCTTTTGGGTAAAAAACTCCACCAAGAAGAGAGGCACAATCTTGTATTAATCTGCAAATAAGAGAATACAATACAATATGACTTCAATCTCTTCTTCAACTTTCAATCCAAAAGCATTTCAGTATTACCTGTATACAAGTCTAAACTGACAATGAACAACACTTACAATGCATCACAATATATAGAAGATGAGGAACCAAGAAGATGGTGTCCAAACTTGGTTTCTCAATCTTGCATGCAATCAAACATTTAATGACCTCTTACACACCTCTTACGCCTGTCATAGAGCATCTTCCATGCATGTGTGCCTAGGGTCAAAAATATCTTCTTACACCTCAATTATTATTGTCATAACTGTCATAGAATCTTATGACAACTTATAGTTGTCATAGATGCTCTTACAGCTTATGATAGTTGTCATAACACCCTAAAATAGGTAGATCCTCAAGGTGGTGCCTAGATTCTCCCAAATCACTTTTTAACCATTATTCATAACACAAACAATAAATGTTACTCTGTAATTCTTGCTAGTAACTCTGGAATTACCGAAACTAGTTAACTCTGGAATTACCGAAACTAGTTAACTCCATAATTACCGTAACTAGTAAATACCTTTTATCGTTGTCGGTGAAACTCAACATCCTTTATGGGTGAATTACAAATATAAATAAGGAATACATAAACATGGAATTTACAAGGTTGATGGCACCTTAATTCAACATTCTCCCACTTGCCATCATACATTGTAAATACACCCATAGGAAAACATAAAACAACTAAGCACTAGGAACAAGGCCCATGGCCTCCCTGCACCACGTAAACTTTTCTATTCTCATAGGTTTAGTAAGAGAATCTGCAACATTCTCCTGAGTATCTACCTTATTCATCTCAATCAGTCCATTTGCAACAATTTCTTGAACAGAGTGATACTGAACATCAACATGTTTTGTCTAAGCATGATACATAGGATTCTTGACCAAACAAATAGCACTCTGGCTATCACAACTAATTTGAATGATCATGCAATCAAAACCAATACTTGTATACAATCTCTGTAACCAAATTGCCTCCTTAGAGACATGTGTAGTTTCCATATACTCGGCTTCGATGGCAGACAAAGCAACCATGGGTTGTCTCTTGCTCATCCAACTCACAACTCCTCCAAACAAAGTAAACACATAGCCACTAGTGGACCTTCAGCTATCCAAGTCACCTGCCCAATATGCATCAACAAATCCATGTATGTCCAAGGTATTATCAACACTATTAGTACCAAAATAAACCAAACAATAATCAGAGGTACCTCACAAATATCTAAACACCCTCTTTGCATAATTATAATGTTGTCTACTAGGGTTAGACATAAACGTACTCAAAAATCCTACTGCTTGGGCAATATGTGGTCTAGTGCACACCCTTGCATACATCAAACTTCCTACAACACTAGTATATGACACATTAGACATATCCTCTTAATCATCCTCATTCTTAGGACACATATCTAATGAAAGCTTAGTACCAACAAGTAAAGGAATCCTAATTGGATTGCAATCCTGCATGCTAAATCTCTACAAAATGGTATTCACATACTTACTTTGAGATAACCAAAGCTTTTTGTTACCTCTATCCCTTTTAATCTCCTTCCCCATAATATACCTAGCTGCTCCAATATTCTCCATATGGAATGCACCTAAAAGTTGAGCTTTCAACTCAGCAATCATACCCTTAGTGTTGTTGAAAAATAACATATCATCCACATACAAGGCAATAATCAATATAACATTATCAAGACAACGAATGTAAACACAATGATCTTCCTCACTTCTAACAAAGCCCAATTTCAAAACAAATAAATCAAACTTCTGGTACCACATTTTGGGAGACTATTTTAGACCATAAAGTGATCTTTTCAACTTGCATAATCAACATTCTTTCCCTTTTACCTCAAAACCTGTAGATTGTTGCATGTAAATTTCTTCCTTAAGTTCTCCATGCAAGAAATCAATCTTAACATCCATTTTCTCAATTTTAAAATCATAAGATGCAACAATGGATAATAGAAATCTGATAGAAGATAATTTAACATGAGAGAATATTTCACTGAAATCAACTCCCTCTCTTGGAGTAGCCCTTGGCTACCGATCTAGCCTTGTACTTCTGCAATGAATCGTATGCTCCAAACTTCTTGAAGTCCCACTTACAACCTATGGCCTTTCTTCCTTTGGGCAAACATACAAGATCCTAGGTGTCACAAGAGTTTAAAGCTATCATCTCCTCTTGCATGGCTAGTTTCCAAGACTCACTATCATCTGCAAGAATAGTTTTCCTATAGGATCTAGGCTCATCGTCAGTACTTATCAAAGTAAAAATAAAATGGAAATCTAGTGGGCCCTATACCTGTCAACTAGATTTTGTTGTCGTGTAGATCTTCTAAGAATACGAGTAAGGGGCTCTTCTACTTGAGCTTGCTCAACTTCTTCTTGGTTACCTTCTCTAACCTCATTAGTTTGCTCAGTAATTGAACCCTCTTCTTCTTCATCATCCTCCTCATCCTCAAATCTATCTCCATGTTCTTCCTTGGGTGCATCTTCTTGCTTAATTTCAAAGTGCGCCTTCTTTTCCTTATCTTTTTCTCTTGGTTGTTTAGAATCTGAAATAACTCTAAGTTCCCTGAAAATAACTTCTCTAGAATAGATAATCTTACAGGTTAGTGGATTACAAAGCTTATATCCTTTAACATTATCACCATATCCAATTAAAATGCACTTTTCATCTTCTAGATCAAACTTAGATCATTTTCTTTAGGCACATGAACATAAGCCTCATAGCCAAATACTCTTAAATGTGAAACATAAGGTTTCCTACATATCCAAATCTCATAAGGTGTCATTTCGAGAGCCTTGCAAGGAGATCTATTCAACAATTAATAAGTAGTACTCACAACTTCTACCTAGAAACATTTGTCCAATAGTGAACCACTCAACATACTTCTGACTCTTTCCATGATTGTCTGATTTATCCTTTTTGGCACTCCATTTTACTGTGGAGTATATAGAGTAGTTTTCTGTCTAAAAATTCTTGCATGCTTACCAAATACATCAAATTCCTTAGAACTATATTCCCCTCCATTATCCAATCTCAAAACCTTTATTTCACAGTCTAATTACTTTTCAACTAAGGCCTTAAATTCCTTAAACTTGGTGAAAACTTTAGATTTATGTTGCATAAAATATAATCGAGTAAATCTTGAGACATCATCAATGAAGGAAACAAAATATCTAGACTTTCCAAGTGATTCAACATCCACAGGACCAAATACATCTGAATGAATAAGTCCCAATTTATTCTTATATTTATAATTGCCTGAAAGAAATGGATTTCTATTTTGTTTTCCAAACACACAATGTTCACAGAAGTCAAAACTCTCATCAGAATAAGATAAACCATCTAACAAATTTCTATTTAAAATAGTTTTTAAACTAGTCTCACTTATGTGACCCAATCTGCGGTGCCACAACATACAAGTATTTTCAATACTTTCAGTTACATTGGTAGAATTAAAAACAATAGTGGCTTCTAGGATAAATAGGTTTCCCTTCCTTTTCCCTCTCACTATCACCAAACTTCCTCTTACCAATCTGCAACCATGCTTATCAAATTTTACATGCATTCCAACATCATTCAACTTAGAAATCGAAATCAAATCTCTAGATAAACCTAGAATATTCAAACAATAGGGAGAGTTTTTATCCTCCCATCACTGAAACACAATTGAATCTTATCCCTTCCAAAAATAGGATATGAACTGTTATCACTAAGGTAGACATTTCCTCCATCATACTTCTCGTATGTGGAAAACCACTCCTTATGAGGAGTCATATGATAAGAGCATCTTGAATCAATAACTCAATGTTTGTTAGACATAACATTACATGAATAAATCAAAACTTCATCACCTGAATCTAAGGACTTCTCTGTGGAGGATGTTGACACTTGAAAAAATTAGTTCCCTACATGCCCCATTTTGCCCCCAAATTACATCTGAATCCCACTTTATGCCTTCAGTGTTGAACCTATTGATGATAACCGATCAAAGATAACTTTCATAGTTTTTCATTTGTTTTCCTTTTAAAATGCAAGGAAAAAGGCCCAAAAATTGGTTAAGTCCCAATATTCTAAGTGTTTCCTTGTGTTTTTTTACCTTTGTCAGAGTTTCGTCTTCATGTCTTCTGTATTGCCCTATCTATCGGCTCCGAAATCAGGCTCTAAAATTTGTCTAAGTGTGGCAAAATTTAGATTTTTGGGCTTTTGGTCTTCGGTCTTCTTCAAGGCAGGTGTCAAGGAGAAGCCTCGAGGGCTGAAGTCTGATGGTTCAATTTCTTCTAAGTATGCAGTGTGCGGCGGATGATGGAGGCTGGCTCTTCTTTCTTCCTTTTTGGAAGGAAAAACAGGAAAGGCCCAATGGTCGACCCCTGACAAGTACTATGGCATTCCACCATTCCACAAATCCTTTTGGGTGGGCCCATTGCTAGCTTGCGGAACTGTGGAAAGAGGAAATGTGGTAAGTTCAGCGGGTGGGAGTTACCTCTTTTCTCTTCTTTCTTTTGGAAGGCAGAAGAGAGAGGGTCCGACGACCGATCCCTAATTGTTTCAAAATCTTTCTAAGTGTTGCAGGCATTGGCAGGTGGGTATTTCTCTTTCCTTCCTTCTTCCTTTTGGAAGGCGGAAGGCAGAAGGCCTGAGGTCTGAAGTCTGCTGAACTATTCAACAACATCTATGTTTTTCGGAGGCCGACTTCGTTTTCTTCCTTCTTCCTTTTGGAAGGCAGAAGGAAGAAGGCTCAATGCTCGACCCTCGACACTCTTCATTTGTCTGAGTATTTCAAGGTCAGGTGTTCTCTCCTTTTCCTTCAGAGTGCACATTGTAGAGCGAAGGCCCGATCTTCAAAGTTTTATTTGTTGGAGTCTAACTTCCTGGCCTTCTATGCTCTTCCAAATACATCGATAATGTTCTAGAATGCAATAAAAACAAAGTGGGTGGCCGAAATTAATGTCATAAATGCAGTTGATGGGGTAGTTGGTTCCCACCCAGAATGCAGAAGAGAATATATTGCTATATATACATCATTCAGAGATGTTTTACGGGTTTGTCGCTGAACCGATTGTCTAGTATAGCATCGCCTAAGGAGGATTTTAGGGCATCAAATCATGCCAGTCTGGTCTACAAGTGAAGGGATGTATCCAGTAGAGTGTAGGAAGGATGCGTAAAGCAGATCTGCATGCATTGGTATGTCTCCATGGGAGTTTGTAATGATTTTGGTGAATGTATAATCACAGTTGTATGTTTTCCCTTGCCACATTTGTTGGCATAATTGTAATTGGGATTTGGAGGTGTGTGACAACACCCAAGTTAATACAAGGCTTTGTATTTGCCATTTCTTTGTTGCTCATGAATCATTGTAGTTATTTCTAGATTATTAAGTATGTCCATTGCATAAAGATCCATCTATGATATATATGTGAATATATTTTTAGTTTTATCGATCCCCTAATGTGTATTTTCTTTCCTCCTTGCATTCTATGACTCAGTTACCCAATTGAATAGGCACCGGTCCATATTGGGGATGGATCAATTATCATTTTAATCAAACTCTCATCCTATTAGCTATAGGAGTAGTAGGTTTAGTTTAGGGTTCTACATGTTCATAGTTTTGTTTTATAACCAAAGATAAATCTAAAGTAATGCAAAACAAACCGAATCATTTGTGAATCATGAGCATGTGTCCCTGGACTATGTATCTTGTGTATGCGAAGTTAAGTGGATTCATTTCAAGGAGTATAGTATTGCCATGTTTGGGTGCAAATGCATAGTGCAGTAATCAGCTTAATACAGAGGCCTACGTAACCAATTTGTCTTGACCTAGTGACAACTTTAGGGCTCAAGTGTACATTGGGTATGGATGTGTATGTTAGTTTGTGTTTTATTTCATGCCTCTAGGAATATCCCTCCCAGGTCTAGCTGAGCCTGAAGTGCAAGGGAGTATGTACCTACTCCTGTAGGTTGTCCAAAATCACCCAAAACTTGTTGATAAACCTCTTTTAATCACCCTGGCGCCGCCCTGGCCTATGTGATTATCAAATTTTATAGGGTTTTGGGTTGTAGTTATTTTGGGAGTCAACAGAGGAATCAAACTATTTCTTTTTATTCTGATATTCCTTCTTCACATGCCTCCTCTTTCCACAGTTCCAACACTTCACTCTATTTTTTTTCCCAGGAGCCTTAGATCTACCCTTGGACTTGTCCTTAGGCCCATCTCCCTTATATCATCTTTCCTTGGACCTTCCCCTGACATGGAGACCATCTTTCAAACTTCCTACAGTGGTCTTCTTCTTCATCTCCTCTGATAACAAAGTAACAACAACATTGTCCATCTTTGGAGCATCTGAAAGGTTAGCACTTAAAGCAAGAATCATGTTCTCCCATGACTCAGACAAAGAACAAAGCAACATGATACATTTATCTTCCTCATCAATCTTAACATCAACAGAGGCTAACTGACTCAAAATCAAATTGAATGAATTTAAATGCTCATCTATTGAATCACCCTCCTTCATCTTAAGAGAAAATAATTTTCTTTTTCAAATATAACTTATTTACCAAACTCTTTGGTTAGTAGATCTCACCTAACCATTTCCATAAAGAATATGTAGTGGCTTCTCCAACAACATTCAACAACACAGAGGTTGTAAGACACAACCGGATTGTACCCCATGCCTTTTTATCCAGTCTATCCCACTCATCTTGACTGACATCATTGGGTTTCTTCTCTTTTGTTACAGCCAACCATTGGTTTATTTCTTCAAGAAAATCCTCTATTTTCAACTTCCACAACTCGTAACCTGTACCATTGAACTTCTCTATGTCCAAATGGGTGTTTGTTGTAGCCATGATTTCAACACAAAATTTGTAAAACAAATGCAACTAGAACTCCCACTACAACTCAAAAAACCTTTACACTCCCACCCAAGAGTTAGAACTAGTTAGGCTCTGATACCAAATGTTAGAAATGAAGGTAAACAACTAGAAGTAGAAATATGATCTCAACAATATGTATGCATGAAAGTGTACAATCGAATGGAGATTGCAATAGAAATAAAACAATAACACCCAGAAATAATAGATCAAAGAGCTGAACACATAACATAATATGTAAATGGAGAAAACCCTTTGAGTAAAAAACTTCATCAAGAAGAGAGACACAAGCTTGTATTAATTTGCAAATAAGAGAATATAATATAATATCACTTCCAATCTTTCCTTCATCCTTCAATCCAACAACATTATGGTAGTACATGTATACAAGTCTAAAACTCACAATAAACAACACTTACAATGCATCACAATATATAGAAGATGAGGAACCAAGAAGATGGTGTCCAAACTTGGGATTCTCAATCTTCCATGCAATCAAACATTTCATGACCTCTTACACACCTCTTACACCTGTCATAGAGAATCTTCCATGCATGGGCATTTGAGGTCAAAAATAACTTCTTACACCTCAATTATTGTTGTCATAACTGTCATAGAATCTTATGACAACTTATAGTTGTCATAGATGCTCTTACAACTTATGATAGTTGTCATAACACCCTAAAATAGGCAGATCCTCAAGGTGGTGCCTAGATTCTCCCAAATCACCCTTTTACCATTATTCATGATGCAAATAGTAAATGTTACTCTATAACTCTTTCCAGTAATTCTGGAATTATCGAAACTAGTAACTCTATAATTATCGTAACCAGTAAATACCTTTTATCGTTGTTAGTGAAACTCAACATCCCTTATGGGTGAATTACAAATAATAATAAGGAATAAATAAACATGGAATTTACAAGGTTGATGGCACCTTAATTCAACATCTTTGACCCAAAGATTGTATGAAATGAATGTATTGGCAAGTGGAATAGAGGGATTAGTCATCACCATTTCACTAGTTGTTGCATAAGTATTTGATGTATAATCAAGATTGACACCAGGAGTAAAGCATGTGCTATTAACTATATATTTCAAGCCCATGAGAATGTGTTGAATAGTATTGTAAACCTACTTCATATCTCCTGCACCTTTATGTTTTTTCCATAAAGGAACCATGATTCAATTCGGTATTCAAACGATGAAGTTAAATAATTTTGTAAGAAAATGGAAATATCATGATTTTTTAATCTTTCTTTCAAACTTTTTGGTAGAAGAAATAGATAGATGTTAAAAAATGGATAGATCATGACAAAATATTAAAAAATAAGGGAAACACATAAGTTGAAAGTTTATTGTTGAGCATGTAAGTTGCAGTGAATCTTAAATTCAACAAGGGTATGTGGTTCAGTCAATTGCAACAAAAACCTTTTGGATGCATTTACATTGCATGAGACTAATCCCACAAGCTTATTTCTACATAATTTTTATACCTAGCATATACATTGACTATAAGGCATCTATTCTTCTAATCAGGAAATCTTGAGAATGAGTCAAAAGTTCATTGTTTTATTTTGTTGTAGAGATATTGTATTTACATGCTATGACCCAACATGTTTACATTGCATGTGTGCTATTTTTCTAACCATTGTCAGCAAACACGAGTTGTAAGAGTCAAAAGTCAAATCAATTGCCCCATTGATGTAGTGAAATGCATACTATCACTTGGAGGTTTAGAGGGGTATCAGATGTACTCACCAACACTTGAAAATACATAAACAAAGTCCCATCATGAGATGGTCATTTGGACATTGATAGAAAAAGTTTACTATCCTCAAGTAGGTCTTGGATTGAAATCATAGTATCCCCAAATTACGATATTAGAGCCATAATTGGTGTTTGATTTGCACACATGCTATGACCCTCAATCAAAGAAGAATTATTCCAAGTAGGGTTATCATGATTACAATTCATACCTACCCTTCTTTGTGGAAGCAAAAGACATACTACTACTTAAGGGAGTATTGGAAGTGCTCACCTATACTTGAGAATCTACAAAGAAAGCCCTAGAGTTTGGGGAAAGTGGTGCAGGAGAACCCATGGCACCAATGGGCCAAAAGGCCTATTCCAAGTTTTGCTTTGAATGTCAATAAGGTCTTGAAGACCATTTGAAGAATGTAATAAGGTCTTATGACCATTTGAAATTGTATTGAAGTCATTTTGTAAGGCCTTGATGTCAAGTAGTTGGTGTAGGCAGTCAAGTCCAAATTGGTCAATTCTCCATGAGTGTCAAAATGAAGAGGCATTGGAGAGGAGTGTCAAAATATGGCATAGCATATGATCCTAGAGGGATTTGAGGCAGTAGTTTTGTCTAAACTATAATCTGCCCCTAATACATATTGTAAACACAATAATAATTGACAGTTTTGGACAGTTTGAGGGTGGTTTCTTGTTGCCAACCGACCCCAAACTGATGGAGAAAGGTGTACACCTGTTAAGACACCCTCATGGATCAGGGGCAGGGGTGTGAAAGAAGTTTCAAGCAATAAGAAATCCAATTCTCTGTTGTTTTCTATTTTTTCCTACATTTCTGTCAAAACAGTCCATACCATCTTCAAGTATAGAATTGTCATGACCTCCAAATATTTGGAATGTGTAGTATAATGAAGTAACTTTCATTTGAGACTAGTTTGAGGCTTTAACATTGACTAGGAAGTGAATAACATCCATTCTTCTTGGATTGATCGCTGGAAAACTCCATTCCTGAATTACAACGCTGCTCCAGGCCGTACTTTGCAAAGGTACAGAACTGTTTTCATTTCCTCATGATCTGATTGGCTAGACCATGGAATTGTCTATCATTTGAATTTGGTTTGGTGCATTGACATCTTTGTAGAAGGGAGATATAAAGGGGTTTTCTAAAAACTGTCCTATTAAAACCTAACCTAGGGTTTTGCTCAAAATAATGGAATTTTGACCGTCCCACTTTCTCTCAGTGCCACAAGATCAGTGGGATGGATGTGTTCTTTCATGTTTCAGTTGGTTGGAATGTTTACAAAGAAGAGGTAGTTGGCAAATGCAGAATTTTGGTGAGGAGGGCCTAATATCCTCATGTATTAAGCCATTTGAGGAACTACATATGCATTAGAAGGTACAATCGACTATAGGTGTCCAAAACCCACAAAATCCTTGATCTTGGCATGAGTCCTAAGTGTTCCAATCATTGGTTGGGTTCTGTGAATGAAATTTGTAGGGGTCTCTTTGCAAAATTGGGCTAATTGGGGCTCTTTGCAATAGGACAACCTTATTGGAAGTGGCATATGTTGCAAAACAACCCATAGTGAGTCTTTGATATGTTGTAGGGCATCCAAAAGGGTATCTTAGGATTGTCTAAGATTCAAGTTTGAAGGCCACCAGAAGGAGTTATTGCTGACTGTTCTCATTTCAAGGGCTACAAGGATTCCATTAGGTTTGTGAAGGAAGTCCTAAACCCAAACTTGCTAAACCTTAACCAATGATCTGGATGGGTCCCATGGTATGTCAAACAAGCCTTTACATGCTGGTTTTAGAGAAACTAACTGTTGTTCCCACTTTTGCATGATGATCCATGTATTTGGTTCTTGAATGTCAAGAAGAATGTCTTGTCAAACGGTGGAATCCTCAACCTATCCTAAAACCTCTACATCATAGTGGTATTAGAGCCATAAAAGGTTCTGTATTTGGTTGTGTGTAAGACTTGGTATATGTCAGCAGAGGAGAGTGAAGGAGAGGATAGCAACATGCCTCCAAAAGGGATGGCCACTGAGGTGGTTAAGAAGTTCAAGGAGATGGAAGAGAAGATTAAGAGTGGAGTCAAGGAAGCACTCCAAGCAGAGTTGAAGGCACCGAGGATAGGGAAGAGGATAGATGAAGGTTATGATGAAGAGGAAGAAAAATAGGAGGAAGAAGAAGATCAAGAAGAGGCAAAGATACCTGCAGAACAGAAACATTTCCTTAAAGCCATCAAGGCAATTGGCAAAGATTCTTCAGAGGCTCGGATGGAGATCCCAATGTTTAGTGGCAAGATGAATGCTGATGAAGTTATGGAGTGGATTGAGGCCTTAAATAACTACTTTGAATACAAAGAAGTTCCTGAGAACAAGAGGGTGAAGTTTGCAAAAACTAAACTCAAAGGTGCTGCCCTCACATGGTGGAATTACACCCAAGGTGAGAGGGTAAAGAGTGGAAAGAGCATGATCTCTTCATGGAGAAGAATGTTGGAGAGAATCAAGTCCCAATTCCTTCCATCAGACTATGAGGTGCATATCTACAAGAAGATGCAAAATCTCAAACAAAGAGATTTGGATGTGGCCACCTACACCGAGGAGTTTCACAAGTTATCTCTTCGTTGTGGACATATGGAGGATGAAAAAGGTAAAGCAACAAGGTATCTAAATGGTTTGAAGTTTAGTATACAAGATGAAATCAGTATACTAACCCCTGAAACCGTGGACAAATGCTTTCAAGTGGTATTGAGGGCTGAAGAGAAGTTGAAGAGGAAAGGTAAGCAACAAAATAGAGGAAGAGGTGGCAGAAATTTCAGAGGTAGGGGCAGTTTTGGAGGTAGAAATCAGTCCCAAAGAAGTCAAGGGGAATTTAGTTCCCAAGAACAAAGTGGAGATTCAGGTTCTAGAGGAGGCTTTAGAGGAAGGAGACCGAATGGAAGGGGTAGATTTGGTGGACCAGGGAGAGGTCCTAATGTCTTCACAGGGAAGTGCTACAACTGCAACCAAGTGGGACATCCAACCTTCAAATGTCCTAAAAAGCAAGCCTCAAGCTCTCATGGAGGAAAGAGAAGGAACCGGTTGATCCAAGAGGAAAATTGCCAAATTGTCAGCTCTCCAATTGGAAGTGCAGCCCCAGTCCATGAAGGAGAAAGTTTGATGATGAGGAGAACCATGTTGAAGGTGTCTCAAACACAAGAACCCCCTCAAAGGAAGACATTGTTCAAGACAACATGCAAGGCCTATGGTAAGATTTGCAAGGTAATTATTGATTTAGGTTCAACTAAAAATTTGGTTTCTATTGAGATGGTAGACAAGTTGAAATTGAAAAGACTTCCTCATGTTAGTCCTTATAAAGTGTCATGGTTGAATAAGGGGCAACAAGTTTTGGTAGATGAACAATCTTGGGTAGAGTTTGAGATAGGGGAATATAAGGACAAGATTTTGTGTGATATAATCCCCATGGATGCTTGTCATTTACTATTAGGACGTCCATGGCAATATGATGTTCAATCCCAACATGATGGTAAGTCTAACTCCTTCATCATAACCAAGAATGGTAGGAAGTATAGAATGGATCCATTGCCGGATGAGAATGTAGAGAAGAGTGTTGGGTCAAGTGTCATGATTGTGAGTGGTAAAGAGTTTCTAGACACCCTTAAGGAGGAAGGAACCCAAGGGTATGCTCTGATTTTGAAGCCTAAAAATAGTCCTAATTTACATGGTCCTAGTGAGGAAGAAGTTCCCAAGGAGGTGCAACAATTGTTAGAGAAGTAAAAGGGTATCATGGTAGAGGAGATGCCTAATGAATTACCACCTATTAGGGACATGAGCCATCAAATTGACTTCATACCAGGGTCTACTTTTCCAAACAAAGCAGCCTACAAGATGACACCTTCTCAAAATGAAGAGATTGCCAAGCAAGTGCAAGAATTATTGGATAAGGGTTTGGTGAGAAAGAGTCTTAGCCCATGTGCTGTCCCAACAGTTCTAGCCCCTAAAAAGGATGGTAAATGGAGGTTGTGTACGAATTCTAGAGCCATTAACAAGATTACTATAAGATATAGGTTCCCCATGCCAAGGATTGAGGACCTAATGGACTATTTGGGAGGGGCTAGATACTTTTCCAAGATTGATCTTAAGGGTGGGTATCATCAAATTAGGATAAAGCAAGGAGATGAATGGAAGACATCATTCAAAACAAATGAGGGTCTTTATGAGTGGTTGGTGATGCCTTTTGGCCTATCCAATGCCCCAAGTATTTTTATGCGTCTCATGAATGAAGTGTTGAAGGATTTTATTGGCAAATTTGTTGTGGTGTACCTTGATGACATTCTTGTTTTTAGCAGGACTAGAGAAGAACATTTGCAGCACTTGGATCAGGTTTTGAAGAAGTTGCATGATGAGCAATTGATGATCAACATGGAGAAGAGTGTCTTCATGAAGGAAGAACTCACCTATCTTGGTTTTGTCATCTCCCAAGGCAATTTGAAGATGGATCTAACAAAGGTAGAGGCCATTTTTTCATGGCCAACTCCAAAAACAACAGGTGATGTGAAAAGTTTTCATGGTTTGGCAACATTCTATAGGAAGTTTATAAGGGGTTTTAGCCATATTTGTGAACTTATTTTGGATACCATTAAAGGGGGGTAGAAATTTAAGTTTTCTTGGGCAAAGGCAGCCAATGATTCTTTTGAAATTCTAAAACAAAAGGTAGCACAACAGCCCATTCTTGTTTTACCTGATTTTAATAAGTTGTTTGTGGTGGAATGTGATGCTAGTAACCTTGCTATAGGGGCTGTCTTGAGTCAAGAAGGCAGGCCAGTTGCTTTCTTTAGTGAAAAATTGAATGATGCTAAGAGAAAGTATTCTACTTATGACTTGGAGTTGTATGCCATGGTGCAAGCCTTGAAGAAATGGAGGCACTATCTCTTGCCTAAAGTATTCATTGTTTATACTGACAACCATGCTCTTAGTTTTCTGAATTCACAGGAGAAACTCAATCACATGCATATGAAGTGGGTTGAACAACTCCAAACATACACCTTTTCCATCAAACACAAGAAGGGGTAGGCCAATAAAGTGGCAGATGCATTGAGTAGAAGGGTGTGCATGGTTCAAGAAATTCAGTTGCAAAGTGTGGGGATTGATGCTCTCAAACATATGTACCAGGATGATGAAGATTTCAAGGAGGTATATGAAGTTTGCTCACAATTTTTAGACTCTTATCATTCTAATTTTTCTAAGTTTTTGTTGTAGCAGGGGTTGTTGTTCAAAGGTAGCCAATTATGTGTTCCTAGGTGTTCCATGAGGGAAAACATCATAAAGGAAAAGCATTGTGGTGGACTAGGAGGTCACTTTGGGCTGGATAAAACATTGGACCAGGTGAAAAGGTTTTATTTTTGGCCTAAAATGCAATTAGACATCAGAAAATTTGTTGAATATTCTAGTATTTGTCAAAGAGCAAAGGGAACATCATCTAATGCTGGTCTATATCAGCCACTTCCTAATCCTCATAGGCCATGGGAAAGTATTAGCATGGATTTTGTCTTGGGTCTTCCTAGGACTCAACGAGGTTTTAATAGCATATTTGTTGTGATGGATAGATTCAGTAAGATGGCTCATTTCTTGCCATGTAAATGCACTAATGATGCTTCACATATTGCTGGGTTATTCTTCAAAGAAATTGTTAGAATCCATGGTTTGCCTCGTAACATTGTGACTGACAGGGATCCAAAGTTTGTGGGCCACTTTTGGCGTACTTTGTGGAAGAAGTTGAGCACTTAGTTGTCATTCACTTCAGCCTATCACCCTCAGACTGATGGCCAAACTGAGGTGGTGAATAGGTCCTTAGGAAATCTTCTCAGATGTCTTACAAAGCAACATGGAGAGGCATGGGATATGATCATCCCTCAAGCTAAATTTGCTTACAATGACTCCACTAATAGAAGCATAGGAAGGGGTCCATTTGAGATTGTCTATGGTGTTCACCCAAGAGGTATTCTTGAATTGAGAGATCTACATGGATTGGAGAGGAAGAGTGCTCAAGGTGAAGATTTTGCATTGGCCATGAAGGACATCCATGATAATGTAAGAGAAACTCTTCAAAGGAACAATGAGAAGAACAAGGAGAAAGCCAATAAGAGAAGGGGAGATGTGCAATACAAGGTTGGGGATTTGGTCATGGCACATTTGAAGAAGGAAAGACTTCCAAAGGGGTAGCCAACCAAACTCCTCATGAAGAAGATAGGACCTTGCCGGATTGTGCATAAATTTGGGCCTAATGCCAATGAGATTAAGCTTCCTCAAGGCTTAGCCATATCTCCTATCTTTAATGTCTCAGATTTGTTTCCTTTCAGAGGTGGTAATGCTACAGATTCAGAGGCAGATGTGACAGCAGTAGGAGATGAGGAATGGGTTAAGGATCTTCCACCCAATCAACCCTTGCAATTGGAATGCATCTTGGACACCAAAGTCTTGAAGAAGACTAGAAGGAGGACTTACAAGGAGTACCTTGTCAAATGGAGGAGTCTACCTACTAAAGATGCCACTTGGATGAGTGAAGAAGACATCTTGAAGCATGGGAACACAGTTGCTGATCTACTTCCTCAAGGGACTTGAGTTCTTTTCTCACCCTGGGAGCATCGTGTAGGAGCACCCATGGCACCAATGGGCCAAAAGGCCTATTCCAAGTTTTGCTTTGAATGTCAATAAGGTCTTGAAGACCATTTGAAGAATGTAATAAGGTCTTATGACCGTTTGAAATTCTATTGAAGTTGTTTTGTAAGGCCTTGATGTCAAGTAGTTGGTGTAGGCAGTCAAGTCCAAATTGGTCAATCCTCCATGAGTGTCAAAATGAAGAGGCATTAGAGAGGAGTGTCAAAATATGACATAGCATATGATCCTAGAGGGATTTGAGGTAGTAGTTTTGTCTAAACTATAATCTGCCCCTAATACATATTGTAAACACAATACTAATTAACAGTTTTGGACAGTTTGAGGGTGGTTTCTTGTTGCCAACTGACCCCAAACTGATGGAGGAAGGTGTAGACTTGTTAAGACACCCTCATGGATCGGAGGCAGAGATGTGAAAGAAGTTTCAAGCAATAAGAAATCCAATTCTCTGTTGTTTTCTATTTTTTCCTGCATTTATGTCAAAATAGTTCGTACCATCTTCAAGTATAGAATTGTCATGACCTCCAAATATTTTGAATGTGTAGTATGTAACTTTCATTTGAGACTAGTTTGAGGCTTTGACATTGACTAGGAAGTGAATAACATCCATTCTTCTTGGATTGGTCGCTGGAAAACTCCATTTCCTGAGTTCCAATGCTGCTCCAGGCCGTACTTTGCAAAGGTACATAATTGTTTTCATTTCCTCATGATCTGATTGGCTAGACCATGGAATTGTCTATCATTTGAATTTGGTTTGGTGCATTGACATCTTTGTAGAAGGGAGATATAAGGGGTTTTCTAAAAACTGTCCTGTTAAAACCTAACCTAGGGTTTTGCTCAAAATAATGGAATTTTGACCATCCCATTGTCTCTCAGTGCCACAAGACTAGTGGGATGGATGCATTCTTTCATGTTTCAATTGGTTGGAATGTTTGCAGAGAAGAGGGAGTTGGTAGATGTAGAATTTTGGTGAGGAGGGCTTAATATCCTCATGTATTAAGCCATTTGAGGAACCACATATGCATTAGAAGGTACAGTCGACTGTAGGTGTCCAAAACCCACAAAATCCTTGATCTTGGCACGAGTCCTAAGTGTTCCAATCATTGGTTGGGTTCTGTGAATGAAATTTGTAGGGGTCTCTTTGCAAAATTGGGCTAATTGGGGCTCTTTGCAATAGGACAACCTTATTGGAAGTGGCATATGTTGCAAAACAACCCATAGTGAGTCTTTGATATGTTGTAGGGCATCCAAAAGGGTATCTTAGGATTGTCTAAGATTCAAGTTTGAAGGCCACCAAAAGGAGTTATTGCTGACTGTTCTCATTTTAAGGGCTACAAGGATTCCATTAGGTTTGTGAAGGAAGTCCTAAACCCAAACTTGCTAAACCTTAACCAATGATCTAGATGGGTCCCATGGTATCTCAAACAAGCCTTTACATGCTGGTTTCAGAGAAACTAACTGTTGTTCCCACTTTTGCATGATGATCCATGAATTTGTTTTTGAATGTCAAGAAGAAAGTCTTGTTAAACAGTGGAATCCTTGACCTATCCTAAAACCTCCACATCAGAAAGAGATATATTTTAGGCACTCTTTTGACATTAGGAATTCAAGGAGCATGTAAGGTAATGAATCCCCTCAATTATATGAGACAAAAGAGAAGGAAGGTCAATGCTCAACAATGTCGACAATTGGGCATGGCGGTTAACCTCCTAAAGATTCCTCATACAACACAAGATGGCCTTGGTGGAACTAACTATGTAAAAACAAGATAGCCTTGATGAAATGGAAGTTGAGCAAGAACCTAAAGGCCCCCTCCCTCAATCTATCAATCAAACACTCCCCCCTCTATTATTGCAGGCAGAGATACAAATGCCTCAAGGCAAGGCATTTAAAAGTGCTTGACTATACTATAATTCATGAAAAATTCCCATGATATGATGGTCAAGTTGCTCAATGATAGAGATGGTGCAAGATCCAAGAGTATGTCATGGGTTCAAATCTTAGTGCACTTGAATTTTGTGGTATCAAAGCCATTACTGGAGTTTGTCGTGTGGACATGCTAGTACTATCAATCAAAGGAGGAGTAAGATGTGAATGAGTATTGGGGTTGTAATCCATACATGTCGACACTTTGTGGATGCAAAATGCAACTATTGCTCAAAAGGGTGTTGGACATGCCTTTTTGTGCTTGAAAATCCATGATGAAAGACCCATCAAGAGATGGACATGTAGCTTAGTGGTTGAAAATCTCATTAGTTGATGCAGGAGCATCCAGACCAATATAAATTAATTCATCAAATTTGGAGTTTGGACAACATATGAGGTTTCAATTTTAACGAGGGTATGATCATTTTGTTTCATTTATGAATTTGATTCATTGCTGGAGAATTATTGATGGTTGTCTAGATTTTTAAATCTCTTTATTCATACCATTTGACATTTGTAGAAGACGTGTAAATTATAGGAAATTCAACAAAAAAAAGAATTTAAAGAGGCATGAGCAGGTAAGAAGTATATAAAAAAATAAATTGAAATAAGTGTGGAAAATTGGAGAGTAAAAACTACATTGAAAATACGAAAATCTGAATATAGAAAAAGATGAATTCCTAGAAAGAATAAAAAAATGTGAGGGAAGGCATACAGTTTTTTAAAGAAAAATAAACAAGTGTAATAAAAAAGGAAAGAAGAATTAAAAGAAGAGGGGGGACTAGGAAAGAGAGTAAGAGGTTTTTAAAAAGATTATTTTTTAAACGAGGACACGAATAGAAAGGAGGACGTGGGGAGTTTTAGGAAAGGTTTTCTTTCCTTTAAAAAATATAGAATAGAAAGAAATGTGTGTGGGAGGCCATGGGAAAAGTGAGGAAGATTAAAAAAAAAAATTGATAGGAAGGTACAACAATTTGAGAAGAATATACAAAGGAAAAAAAGAAGCTGCAATTGATAAGTAGGAGGTATTTTTCACAGCATGTCAAATTAAGATATTTTATTTTAGGGTTTAACTGCGTAGTTTTTGAGTCAAACACATGATCCATATTTCATGAGTAGTGGTTCACATGAACCCATCTCTCATGTTAATGAATGGTCTGCTTAGCACTCATTGCATCTAGGTGATGCACACAGAGGTGAAGTATCAGAACCATGATGCAATGAGTGCTAAGTGGACCATTCATTAACATGAGAGATGTTTTCATGTGAACCACTACTCATGAAATATGGGTCATGTGTTTGACTCAAAAACTACGTAGTTAAACCCTGAAATAAAATATCTTAAGCTGCAACTATTTTTTAAACTAGCAGTTGCATCCATATGAGGTTCAAGGAATATGCCGATAGGAACAATCGATGAGTTTATAAAATTTTCCGATGTGAATTTTTTTTTATGACATAAAGGAAATAAGAGAGAGGGGGTCATGGTAGATTAAGCAAAGAAGAAAATAATACGTGGAGATTAGTTGAAATAAGGAAGGAAAAGAGAGAAAGGCAGATAACACAGAGAGTGAGCAGCTTCAGCATCAAGTATCAGTTTAGAAGGAAAATTCAAGGAAAATCAATTATGAATGTTGTATATAAACTGGTGGAAATAAAATAGACAGTAATTTTCTTTTAGGTTTCTTGTGAAATTATAATTTATCAAAAGATTTGTAATGAATGTTTGAATTTCTCGAAATGGATGAGTTAATGTTGGTATAAATTGTGTTTCTCAAATTGTTTTCAATTTTTGAAATTAATTTTGGCTGCTTGATTTGGTGGTTTGATAAAACCCCCAAATCCTATTTACATAATTAGCTACAACTAGGTCTAGGGTTCAAATCTTCTCCAAATTTTCAACATGCCTTTGCTAAATGTGTCTCCTCATATTAGTCATAAAAGTTAATTTCGAACCCAAATAAGAATTCCAAATCAACTCTCTGCCAACTATGATTTACTTCGTGCTTGTGAGGCTCAAGGTTCAAAGTTCAAACAATAACTAAGACTTATAAGAACATCCTAGTTCAAAGTATTAGCAGCTAAGAGATTCTCCGACAAGATATAGCACCAATTTGAGAGGCTAGTTGATCAGAGTAACTTAGGGATCACACCTAATAGAAGATGAAATCAACTAAACCCTGCTAATAGTAAAATCCTAACACGTGCCCTGCAAACACTAAAAGCCTAATACCCTCATCTCTTAGCACCTAGAAAAAGAATTTACTCTATGCAAGTGTTCAACCATTTATTCATTTTGGCCTGATCTAAAAATAGCGAGGCCAATTAGGTATGCCAAACCTATTATCAAACTTAAATCATAATGGCATATAAACACAATATACATACAATTGAAAATACTCAACAACTAGATGAAACTAAAAATGTTTCAAAGAAAATTGCACTAAATCTTACCTATTGGCTCCAAGACCTCTTGATTTGAAGGATATTCATCCCTATTTCTCTCAAAATACTCCTTCGGTAGCGTCAACGTCCAGTTTCCAATTCCTCTAAACAAAACCATAATAAATTAAAAAAATACATGTTAAAATTTAAATATAACATTAATGTTTTTACTGAAATGAAAAGTCTAAACTTTAGGGTTTATGATGTAACTGTAAAGGGGGGTGCTCATAAGATTGCACCTAGGTTCAAATTCTCATCATAGTAAAGATAGAATCCCATGGGTTGGCAGCTACCACTCCCAAAGTAAGGTTCAAAAGCGGGCACATGAAGAATATACATCTAAGCAACTACCACAATTATGATCTTTTCTAGAAAACTGGAAGAAGGAAATTTGGATGGAACATAATATGATTTGAAGCCATAAATATGATGTCAAATGGCATGAAATTAAATTTCTCAGAGAAAAATGAAATAAGAGTACTAATTTTACAAAGTTTAAAATATTAACTAAGATTGAATACAACAAAAGACCTGTTAGAGGACAAAACTGTAGTTACATTAAATACCAAAGATAAAACATAAATAATATTCTAAGTAAACCCCCTAATATAAAGATGCTTATTTATACAAAATAAGTGTATATGCTGATGAAATATTTTTATAAGAGTACTGATTTTACAAAGTTCAAAATATAAGATTGAATACAACAAAAGACTTGTTAAAGGATAAAACGAAAATTACATTACATGCCTAAGATAAAACATAAATAATATTCTAAATAAACCCCCAAAAATACATATGCTTATTTATAAAAATAAGTGTATAAACTGATGAAATATTTTACATGAGGTACATCTTGAGAGCGAAATCTAAGTGTCAGTTTACTCTAGAGTCTAGACTATAAAATCCAAGTCATCTCACAAAGGCACTATCCTTAAAAAACTATAAAGATAATATTATTCTTACCTGTAATTATGCCATAAAGAATTGGGCATTATTCATGGGGTGCAGATTGGACATTTCATAGGGATCAATATCCATATTGTCAAAGGGGATTCCCTTTTGATCAACCATATTACTAACAATTGACTTAATGAAGATTGGCATTATGCATTTTACAAGACCTTTTAGCTCACCCACACAATCCACATGTGTAAAAGAGGATGTGAATAAGAAAACCAAATGGATAACATAATGAGGGGGGCATGTTTCAAGCCTTCTGACAAAATAGTGAAACCATATCAAGATATTGTTTGAAGAAGAATGAGGTCTTTAAGATAAACCTTATCAGGCCAAAAATAACTCAGAGCAACATAATTATGGATTTTGCGAACAACTTATGAAGTCAATGAAGCCTATAAAGTGCCCACAAAAGCAAATATCAGTGAGATAAGACATATGACATTTCAAACTAAATGAATTATTGAAGAAGGACGAGGTCTTTAAGATAAACCTTATCAGGCCAAAAATAACTCAGAGCAACACAATTATGGATTTTGAGAGCAACTTATGAAGTCAATGAAGCCTATAAAGTGCCCACAAAAGCAAATATCGGTGAGATAAGACATATGACATTTCAAACTAAATGAATTAATGCTATTATAAAAGAAGAAGCATTGAGGATTTTATGGAAGAGAAAGGTTGGGGTGGAAGACAGAGGCCATACTGCAAGGGTAGTTGCTAGGATTTTGATAAAGATACTGGTATGCATAGTGAAACAAAAGTTTTGAGATGACCCTATGATATATTTTTGATGTGGCATGCACATCTACATCAATTGACACACACAAATATATAAAAAAGAGAATTTTTTGTGTTGGAAAGGACAAACATGTTATTTTGTTCAATACAACCCAGTTACACCATTTTGTAATAAGATTTAGCAGTGCCATGTTCATATTATGTAAATACCACACATATCCAAGATATGGGGTGAGCACCTTGAGAAACAATGACGTGTTGCATGGTCTATCTAATAATTAAGAGGAACATAGGTGGTATCATTGAGCAGATTGAAGTGCTAACTACAAAAGTGGAAAACTAGTTGAGGCAGGAGGTAAAATATAGAACAAATCATGTAGAGGTTATTTGCGGTGAGCAGAGAAAACTTAGTCATTAATATGCCTTCCATGTGGATAAGATGTCAACAGAAGAGACATTTCTCAAAAATAATCATCTATATCAAAAAGTTTATCATGCTGCACAACCAAATTGTTTAATGTTAACTCTTGGTATTAGTTGGAACGTGGGGATTTATATATAAAATAAACATTAAATATATAATTTGGTAACTTGTACAAATTTAGCCTCTCATGGAGGTGAGTTATGGGTATTTCACAAACTTAACCCCCTAATTTTGTAATATTAAAAGATTCACATAAAAGTTTATTTTAGAGTGATCAAAGGAGCCCTAAAATAAGTATTTAATTCATCCGTAGGAAAAATGGATGATTATTTTTGCATATTATGTTCTTTAAGTAACAAGGCTACTAAATTAAACATATTACATACAATTGACTAAGTGCTTATGGTGGAATGGTAATGGTAGACAATCATAACAACACGACCTAGGATCAAATTCCCACACCACAATAAAATGGACCATCAACCAAGTGCTAAGGTTGTATAACTTGAGGTGAAACAAGCATGGACCAAGGTTCAAATTCTCTCATCATAGGTCAGATCATGGCCCAAGTTCAATTTCTCTCATCACAAATAGACGGCCCTCAACACCAATGGTGAGGTTGTACCATAACAACCACTGGATATATTTGAGATTTAATGAACCTTTAGAATGTCAAGAAAGCTTACACACGAATAGGAGTACCATTCACAATCTCCATTCATCTATAACGTAGAAGAACAAAGTTACCAAATAGTGCCATAAGAAAACATGGAAAGTAAAGAATACTTATCCATAATGTTAAAACATGCATTTTTTCCGTAAACCACTTGGCATGCTTTGAAACTTAAGAAAAGAACAAAATGTCATTTGTTCAAACCTATAAAAGTAAAATTGACCTCGAAAAAAGGTAGATTATTTGTGGGCTTGGAGCCCCGTGAAACAACATAACTAAAAGGCTAAATGCATCAAAAAATGTTCCAAAATATTACACAAAAGCTAAAAGACAAACTTCACAAACCTCCATTCTTCGAGAAAAAATTATTTTAGACCCTCTTTGTGTAAAGTCTAGTTTTCTCTTATAACTGGTTGTGAGGTCCAAATCCAATATTTACACAAATTTGAACCCTATATATAAGGTATATTAGATGATTCATTTCAATATCATTGGGTAAGTGTCATAAGCTAGGATACAACCTGAGCATCACCTTTAGCTTTTACTACAACATACCTCAATTTCATTCTAAAGTGTATATTCGAAATGTGAATCTTCTTGTCAAATGGGATAGCCTCAAGTGGTGAAAGCATTGGAGTCTTTATAACAAAATCTAGGCTTAAATTCTCGTGACTCAGATAAAATAATGTATATTTCCTCACTAAGTGCGATGAACTCCACTGGTAAAAGCATTGGAACTTTCATTGCAAAGCATGATAAAATTCTGAAAATGGATGAAATATTGTGAATTTCCTCATCAAATGGGATGAGTTCTCATTATAGACACATTGAAAGTTTAATAATGAAGCCCAAATTCAAATCCTGATGAAACACGATAAAGTGTTAAAATTAGATTAAATATTGTTAGTATCCTTATTGAAAGGGATAAGTCCAAGAGGAATAATAATCTTCCATCCTTTCATAACAATGTCTAGGGTTCAAATATAGTGTAAAAACTTGGCAAATGTAGTAACTAATTCAGAAGGCACATTATACCTAGGGAAGAACACAAGTCCAAGTGCAGGGTGAATTTGATTGGAAGAGATTCATGACATCTAAACCGAAGGTTGATCCAGAACGAAAGATTTCCAAGTAAAAAAAGAGTAAAAAATGAAACCCCTCAGTGTATAAAAGGGGAATATTTAAAAAATCAAAGAAAAAAAAGAAGCGTGAACTCACTTACCAAAAGTGGAAAAGCATGTGTTGCCAGATAGCAAGTCGGGAAAGTTAGGGTGAATGTTGCCTTTGTACATAAACCCTAAAAATGAACTAAGTGCAAATTAGAAGTAGAAATAAATTATGCAACATTTTGTTACCTCATAACTCTTGACCCGTATCTTCTCCTCCGTCAACACCAACACCAACACCAAACCAAACCTCTCTGCATGACGATGTTTCTTTTCCAAATCTTGCTTCTGCCATTGCTAGTCAATGCAACTTTGAAGGGAAAATTTGTCTTTGATGGAAATTCTTTTGCCTATAGCCAACTACACTAGTACACATGTATGTAAGATGTGGAAGCATAGACAAGACACGTGAGTTGTTTTACACAAAACACCTAGACTGTCCAAACGTCTATCTAGAAACACACATATATGCCACATCCACAACAATGCAAAACATTAGAAACGACTTGAAATTTTCCCCCCGTCGAATTCTAATTGGGTAGAAGAAACTATAGTCCTTTCTTATAATTAAAAACCCGCCAATAAAAAATAGGAAAATGCCTATAGAAAATAAAAAAGGTTTGAAAACATTACACAAAACGAAAATATTTCCTCTAAGCTCCCACTAATGATAAAAAAATTATAATAAATCTCAAACAAATATTCATTAACATTGTAAATTTGCATTTACTTACTAAAATGTCCTAAATCATTTAAAAATAATAATAAATATATTCAGTTATTATATAATTTAACAAAACAAAAAATTTATTATTTAACAGTTGAAATTTGATATATCATAAAATGAAGTTTAATTTTTGGAGAATGGATCGCAGCATATGACGGATTTTAAGCAACTGCTCTTGAATTTTGTAAGAAAATATAAAAAAAAAATTAAAAGCCATCGATTCGTTCTGAAAAGACGAGAGGCTTTGCATTTAATGCAGTGGGAGACACGCGTGTGATGTGTTGGCAAATAAAAACAACAATAAGTATGATTAATGTCCATAAAAGCGTGACAGCTACAAATTGCAGTTTATTCAATTTTACCCTCGACTTTTGGTGTTTTGCCTATTTCCATTGTTTTTCCAAGCGGCCTTTTTTCTTTCTGGAGGAGATTTCTATTTCATGTTTCACGCTGCTCCAATGCAACCCTTTCTTTTCAATTTTCACGCAGTGTTGATTTTTAATTTCAATTTTAAAAAATTTCCCCTAAATATGTGTATAATTTTGGTTTCAAATTTGTATTTTTTTTCCTGCAGAATCCAACACAGAGAGGGCCGCAATTTCAACACTTTTTGGTGCACACTGAAAGGACATTCTGACACAGCGCACCTGAGTGGCAAGTAAGGATTTTTATGAATCCTTACTTAGGCTATGAAGCTTTTGTCTGTGTCTAAACAAATTCATCCACTTTTCCACTCATTATTCATGCCATGCATCTATCACAATTCACATTCTCAATATTTCTGATGACTGTAATGAGGACTGCATTCTATTTATGCACTTCAATTGAGAATAAGTTCAGGCACATTTATTTCTTGTAATTAGTGGACATTAATATTTTAGTCAAATTTAAATTAAAATGGCTTAGTAAATTAGGCACCCCAGCCTTCCCTTGTCATGTCTGCTCCCCTTTCAATCCACAATACCAGCCCGGGAGTATGTAGGCCATATTGTTATGTATACAGTATACAGTATATCTGAGTGGGCTATTTTTCACTTTCAATTGAATAGCTCCGTATAAAAAAATGGTTTTGTTAGAACCAGAAGTCAAATTGCAAGATTTGAGATGAGCTGAAGGGGAGTGCGAACAGAAAACAAAAGAATCGCCTCTCGAGGAATCGATCCAAGGCCGTGGAGGAAATCTTCTTTTCAAAAAAGAGGTATTTGTATCTTTTCTAGCACAAAAACTAAAATCTGTTTGCTGCAATTTCATTACGCACATAAAAACTGAAACCCCATTACACTCGCCTGCGTCGCACTCGCACATCACTTCATGAGGGCCGCCTGTGCACAGATTATCTGGGTAGATTTGTATCCACTCAATTTCGGAATTTATGGCCTATGCTGCTTCCTGCTCTATGCTGTCCAACGCTGATTTTGCGTAATCATCTGGTTCTGCATTAATTGACAGAAATAGGAGTCGGACACATATAGCCACAACAAAAACAAAGCTCTGACAATAGAACATTATGAATCTCACATAGACATAAATGCTCAGATCATCGGTATTCCCTGCTAAGTGGACGAAAGGCAAAAGGCAAATGCAAATGCTATTTGTAGGGAAACTTCATTATATACAAAAATATCATCACTTTCTATAAGAGATTGAATATAATTTTCCATCCCTATCTGAGATCACTAAAGCTTCATAGAGACCATATTCATACTATATCTCCCAGCAGGCCTATAGAGCCTCTTATGTCCATCATACTTCGCCTTGATATTTTCCACCACCAAAAAAAAATAAAAATTGAGACTTTATCTTATTTTCCTAAACTTTCATGCAAGTATGATACCATACCTGCTGGTCACACTTTCCTTCTCCATGACATCCACTTCTGCACCCCCTCACCCCTATAAAAAGATTGCCCAGGAAGTGCCATAGAATTTGTTGTATTGTAGCTTGGATCATCATCATAGGAGTTGATAATAAATTAATGTGTGGATTATTCGAGACTCACAAAAGAAAGGACAGAGTGGATGTCTTTATGGACGGGATTCCCATATGGGTGGCCAAAGCAAAAGCCCATTGAGATTTGTTTGCTTTCCATATGAAGAAGTTGGCTTGTCACCAAAAACAGTGTTGGTAATGATCTACAATTCCCAAATTTGAGTCTTAAGTGAAACTAATGATAGAATCATCTTTGTTTTCATCATTAATATTTTTCTATTTTCAAAGCACATATAAATATATTGTTATATGGCTAATTATACAATTAAATGTTATCTTCATTTTTCTATCGGCATATCCCTTGAACCTCCTATGGGTGCAAGTGCTAGTAGTATGGTTCTGCCGTTTGTATTATGTTCTTACTGCTCTTCTGAGCGGTATTCATATCTTGTATTATTGCAGTTTTTCAATATAATTTTTTTTTTTAATCAATAAAAAAATTAAATACTAATACACAAAGTTATTATATTTGACAGGAAATTCACATAGTAATAGTAAATCCTTTTTTTCAACGTTTTTCTCACTGGCTTAGACTGTAAAATAAGAATATATATTAACTATTCTTTGGATGAAAAATATTTGCTTATTAACCTTTTTGTCAAATATAGTAGTTGTCATCCCCAAGCTGGCTGTGGAATCCAACTCAGTCTTGCAAATGAGAGAGATATTGGGTGACACTTCAAATAATGAAACAAGTCTCTTCCCCACTCAGAAACAGAAAACAGAGATATTGTCCCGGCCATGGGGAAGATGGCCAGAAAAAGAAAGAACAGGCGTGCAAGGGAAGAAAAACTAGAAATAGAGAAGGACAATATAGAGAAAAAAAGGCTCGAAAGCCTTCTCTTTGGATTTGATAAAAACCCATACGAAGAGAATGATGTAAAATTCCCTGTGTGGTTTACGGACAAAAACCCAGGTTTTGAAAGATCTGCATGCTAAAAAGAAGATGGTTGTGTAGTGGAAGGAAGAAAGCCTGCTTGGATCGACGAGGAAGAGATCCAGACAGTCGTGGACATTTCAAAGATAAATCGATTGAAAAAATTAAGAAAAGAAGAAAACGAGGTCTTTATTTCAGGAACTGATTACGTTAGTAGGTTAAGACTCCAGCATGGTATGTTAAATCTGGGTACAGAATGGGCTAGTTCGGGTAGAAGAAAAAATAGGGGTTTAGGGCTTGGGTCTGACGAGGACAAGGGTTTAGGGTTTAGGGCTAGCGAGGGTTTTGAAGATGGGGCTGATTTGTTGAGGATTAATGAGGAACTTGTGGTCAGGAGCAAAGAGAAGCTTTTCCCTGGGGTAATCGAGTATTCTAGGCTCAGGGATGCTAATGCAGAGGACCCATCCAATGCCCTTGTGCAGTCTGTGGGGTTTCATAGGAACGGTCAGCTGTTGCTCACTTAATTTTAATTTTTATTTAAGAATTATGTACATCTTAATTTTAATTTTTATTTAAGAATTATGTACATTGTTTACTTTATTTTTATTTGAAGAGCTATTTGTATTTATTTAAGAGTTATTTTGTTTTATTTTATTGACTTAAGAGTTATTTTATTTTACTTTAGAACTATTTAAGAAAATATTTATTTTATTTACTTATAAGTTATTTTACAGTTTATATATATATGTCTGCTGTGTTTTAGTTTTTATTTACACGGTCACGACATGACACTCCCTGCCTTGCTGCCACTGTAGAATGCCTCTCAGCATAACTAGCAATGTCATTGTGTCGTAGAGACGTAGATTGAATAATGCTTCACATTTTCTACACTCCAACTACGATCATAAAATGCCATTGCCATCCACTACTCATCTCAATCTCACAGCATTATGTAGAGAGGGCCAGTTGAAGGAGGCACTGCACATTTGGCTTCCTGCAAACAACCTCTCTGAAGATTCCTCTACATATTTTCAATTATTGCAGACCTGCATTCTCAAGAATGTGCTTTCACAAAGGAAAAGAAGTCCACTTTTTCATTGCTCAAAGGCAATTTGCATTTCCTACATGCACAACTTTTCAAAATAAGCTTATTACCATGTATGTCAAGTGTTGAAGCAGGCAGTCATATGTTTCACCAAATGCAACAAACAGGTCACCAATCCGATCAGTTCACATTTTCTATTGTGCTCCCAGCCAATGCCAAAATGGGAGCTTTGGAACAGGGTATGGACTTCCATCAAAGCATAAAGGATAGAGGAATTCTGTCAGATGTTGTATTTGCAACTGCCCTGCTAGACATGTATGCAAAATGTAGAAGCATGCACAAGGCACGTGAGCTGTTTTGCTCCTTTTACATTTGGAAATTTGTGCAACTTTAAGGAGTTCTCAAGAAATCTGGTCTCATGGAATGCAATGATTGCAGGATACACACAAAATATATTTGTTGAAAAGGCTTTAGGAATATTCAAGATAATGCAGTTGGCAGGTGTAAAATTAGACTCTGCAACCTTTGATAGCATTCTTGTAGCCTGTGCAAAAATGGGAGCTTTGGAACAGGGTATGGCATCCATCAAAGTATAAAGGAAGGGGTATTGTTGTTAAATGTTGTAGTTGCAAGTGCCTTGGTAGACATGTATGAAAAATGTAGAAGAATAGACAAGGCACATGAATTTTTTGACAAAATGCCTCAAAGAAATGTGGTCTAATGGAATGTCATGTTTACAGGATATGTTCAACATGGGTTTGCTAAGACTGCCATAGAAACTTCTAAGCAGATGCAACTGATGGGTGTAAATCCAGACTCCTTAACCTTTGCCAGCATGTTCCCTTCCTCTGCTCAAATTGGAACTTTGGATGTGGGTGTGGACATACATCAAAGCATAATTGAAAGTGGACCTTTTGTAAGATGTAGTAGTTGCAAATGCCACCTCCAATCACCATAGCCTTAACAAAAATTTATGCACAAAATTCAATGAAGATGAATTTATGCACAAAATTTAATGAAGACGAATTTATGCACAAATTCTGATTAATTTTCTTTGTAGCATATATTGTGTGGATGAGATATGGAGTTCCTTGTAGTTTTCTATGGTGTTCTCTAAAGTGGCTCAAATTTCCAAATGTCTAAGGTGCAGATTAATTTCAGAGAGCTTGGAGTGCATGTATATCGTCCCATACAATATGTATGACAGAAAATTTGAGCTTGAGTGAGTGACTTTAGGCAATTCTTAAAAACATATGTACATATATACATATGCATCATATATGTACATACATATATACATATTTATCATATAGATATATATGCATGTTTGGAAATTTGATCAACTTCAAACAATTGTTAAATACATATATATGCACATTGCATCATGTTTATGCAAATTTTGGTTAATTAGCCAATAGGCTTTTAGTGTGAGCTTCAGTGCCAAAATGGCCAGAAATGTTGTCTCACGCCATAAAAAATTCACGCCGGAAAATTTTTCTAAACTTGTCAGTTGTCCTCACGCTGGGAAAAAAATCATGTCAGGATAAGTCCCATGTCATTTAAATGTCTCCCGCTGGACACTCTGGGATTTCTATTTTATATTTTTTTAAAAGGAAAAGGAAAGGGAAAACGGTTGAAAGCAAATAACTCAGGCGAGCATATCAAATTGCAAGATTTGAGGTGAGCTGAAGGGGAGTGCGAACAGAAAACAAAAGAATCACCTTCCGAGGAAGAGACTGTTATTTTATTTTTGAACTGTCACCTGATATTTCTCCCATTCGCAATGCCTGACAGTTGAATTTTCAGGGAGAGCTGTTATTTTATTATTTGAACTGTCAGCTAATATAGTAAAGTTTCAATATTGTCTCCTTGTATGAAAATCTAGTTAAATAGCTCCTTTAGCACCAGCTCCTGTTCTGTCACTTGGATCAACTGCAATTCCTGGTTATATGGGGCTGCAAGGGTCTGCAATGATGACCTCAGCTGTTGGTCCCCTGGCTGTGGATCCTATTGGAGTTCCCAGTGATTGTTTGTTACTTTAAAATATATTTGATCTAAAGAATGAGGTTTGTGCAAGCTTAACCTGTTTTGACTGCTATTTATTGCATGATTGATGATGGACTAAGATTTTGAAGGGGATCATCATAAGGTAATTACAACAATTAATAGTTACTTGTCATTAACTGATTACTATCCTATTTTCTTACAAGTGTATCTGCGTTGACAAAATTAGAATGGAAAAAAACACTACACACAACTTTATCACATTCTAAAAACAAACTGTCCATAAATTTTTCAAACTATCCTTGCAGCCCTTGGCAAGGACTGCAGCGGCACCACAGCCCTTATTAAAACAATGTTGAGTTAGCAATTATTTTTGCTAATATATTAATGTTGATCATTCCCTTTGTAGCAGTTAATGTCATTGCTACGAACATATTTTGATTG
Organism: Cunninghamia lanceolata; assembly: GCA_027924645.1. Classification (NCBI taxonomy): domain Eukaryota; kingdom Viridiplantae; phylum Streptophyta; class Pinopsida; order Cupressales; family Cupressaceae; genus Cunninghamia; species Cunninghamia lanceolata. The sequence continues at coordinate 4,821,706 of BSBN01000918.1, read as the reverse complement.
GTGTACAACCCGTTACACTTAGATAAGCATAAGCAATATCTTAAACCATTTTATTTTTCAAGAAATCACTTCCAAATTGTGATCCAAGATACAAAACACACATGATTTTAGCTCTTGTAATTTTGAACAATATTTGAAACCATTAATTAAATATTTTAGTTTACAGATTGATGATGAGATACATTCCAAACCCTACTAAATAGTTGAGATATTTTTCATATGTTGAAGTTTGCCATTGATCCTATCTTCCCGTAGTTGCAATGGAATAAATACAGGACTTACTCTGTATGATGAGAGTCCATTTCTCGGAAATCACCTCTCCTATGGAAGGACGAAAGAGATAAAATACAGTATTTCCATTCGGATCATCAAATCCACTTATAAAAATCCAATCATTCCACACTGTAGCAAAATGAACATACATAATCTCATATACAGATGCATAGCAATAAATGTGGAAATATGTGTTTAGTCAGTTCATAATGGCTAGTGAAATGGGCAGGAGTCAGCTAAATTTGAATTTTATTTTTGGAAATTCAGGGGTCAGATCTGTGGACGAGGGATTACTCCCAGGAATGACCCAGGATAACAGGGCAGTGAAGTCTGTGCAGGGGATAATTGTCTGGATATAGGAGGTGCAATAAATGTGGAATGTGTAGGGAAGTGTGCAGATATGGATAAGGTGCTGTTGAAATGTTGGAATACCTATAAATGGTGATAGGTGAAGGCTAGGGAAATGACCCCAACTTTGCACAAAACTAAATGGGAATTGACATGGGTATGCAAATTTCACCATTGTGTTTGGAGAGAGAGAGAGAGAGCCCCAAAATTCTCCATTTCATATTTTATTTTATTTTAAAAGATCATACACAGCCATATGACTATCAAATTAAAGCCCACAGGCAGGCAGACCAAATATTTACTGTAATCCTCTAGACTTTCACAATATGCCTAAATTCTAGCTTTCATTTGATATAGCCTTGAAAAAATTAATTTTATTTTATTTTAAAAAATCATGTACAGCCATATGACTATCGAATTAAAGTCCATGCATGGCTGATGCAGTGGTGCACATGTTCACATGGATTTGCATGCATGTTAATGTCATTGTGGGTCCATGTGCATGTGTGTGTCCTACACCTGTCACACATGAATGCATGTAGATGCTAATGCACATGCATAGATACAAATGTCAGGCATTCTTGTGTATAGATATGTGGGCTAAATTTGATGGCTGCTGTATTTATGCACTTTTGCCTTCAAATAGTAAAACACAAATAAAAAATCTGGAACACTGTATTGCATGTAAGGGGAAATTTTGGGCAGACTCCAAAATATTTTAGAGTATTATATTAGTAATTTTGTACATATATGTGTTTCCTTCTTTAACCATGGTATTCCTTAGCATTTGAAAGGTAACTTTAAATGGATAACCTTAAAAGGGATAAAAGTGCATACCCTGTAATTTTACATCTCTGTTTTATTACACTTTGCACAGAAGTCCTTAGTGCATTGCCATGTCACTTGATTTGACCTATACGGTGCGTGAACTGACTCCTACCTGGCATCCATAAGCCATTTGCCACTTCCGATTACAAACTTCACAAAAACTTATGCACAAAACTTGATAAAGAAGAATTTATGCACAAATTCTCTCTTGAATGATTTTTAAATGTGATTAACTTGTAGCTTATATTATGTGGATGAGATTTGAAGTTCCTTGGTGGGTGTGGCTCTGCTAACTTATTGAGATTAAGGATCATTGTTCATTGATGAAAAATTCTATTGAAATATCCATAAAAACGAATGTATGTGGTTCTGTGTGCTTTTTCGCCTAATTTGAATTGTGCATTGAAAGCTCTTTGCTTCATTTGAATTGTGTATTGAATAGTTTTCTGGAAGGAAGCTTTTGTTTGGACACTGTCAAAAGTGAGCCTAACACCCTTATGATTTTATTATATTTTGCAGGTTACTTTACCTTATGAAAAAATTAGCATAGGTACCTTACCTTGTGAAGATAATTGGTCCAGCTGCTGTATTGAATTGCTCATTTTGTGGGTTGAAGAAAATTGTTGTATTTTGCAGGTTCATTCGCCTTCTGAAGAAAATTGTTCCATGTACGTTTATCTTTTGAAGAAAATTAGATTGCATACATCTTGATTTGTTTTCAAATTACTTGCTATATTATAGAATATGTATGCTTGTGCACACTAGACCATTGGATTGAATGGTCCTGCTTTTCACGATACTTTGAAGTCTGCTCTAACACTTTGAAGTGAAATGCAAGGTCTGCTTGAGATATTACCTTATTTTAGATTTAAGCTCTCTATGACCAATTCGGGGTATGTCTGTAATGTCCCCTTTTTACAAGTCAAGATTCCTCTTACCTTGTTCACAAATTTCAACTTGCAACAAAGGAACATTAGTCTATTTTCATTTAAAGCCAACATATATAATTCATACATAGAACATTGCTTTACCATTTCTATGATTAATTTGATTTCTATCAATATACATTACTATGCCAATTACTATTATTCATTTATGATCAATTTCTATGCATATCACTATTATGAATTCATAGCTACTTTCAATGCATATCATTATTGCTAATCTTTATGATTGCTTTTAATACATATTATCTTTCATTCTCATTTCACAATTTAATCTTATTCATATGCCTTGCATATCATTAACATTTCATATGTTACTTTCATGATGAACTTTAATATGTTTTGCATATCATTTCATTTCACATGTTACTTTCATGATCAACTTCAATATGCCTTGCATATCATATCATGACATTTCATATGATGTATGATCTTCATGAATACAAATTGTAAATCTACTAACTTAAATGTCATTTACTAACATCCTATGGAAGATTGGAGGTGAGTACCGTTATCCACTATGGGGCTTTATTGTCTCTATTTTTAGACTCAATATGGTATCCTTAATACCTTAGAGTCAAGGCCTCTTGAGACTCCTTGGCATTCTTATAATGCCTTACATCAAGTAACCAAGGCCTATGCATCACTATCTTGCACTATGGGTACCTTGTACCACATGTGACAAGGCCTCTATGTGATGATTAACCTTTGCATCATAGGTACCTTATACCTCACGTGACAAAACCATAATTTTACCCATGTGGCCTCTTAGTATTTATCCTCCTATCTCTCATATGAGGTTGGTAAATTACATTTTATTATGCATCATTGATTACAGAGATACTTCATGAAATATTGCATATTGGATGCATGATTAATCTACATAACAGTCTACATATCCTATGTGAATGAAAATGGCATACAAATCTGATTAATAACATAGATGCATATGTAAATGAAAGCTTCTTGTAAGTCTGATTACTATCATAGAAGTTTATATATGATAATGACAGAAACAAAGGGCACTATGTCGTCCGTACCTGTACAACGGTGATGAGAGGTCAGCAATAATTAGAAAAATGATAAGAGACTTGCTGTGCAATTCCAGTTTGCAATCTTGGTATAAGCTTTGTGAATATTGATAAGGGACTCCTTTATGTCTGCTGTCCCTTAAGTATAAACTTACTAATTCTGTTGTTTGTACTGTCCTTGGTACGATTTCCTGTATATTATTTTCTGCCCACTTCGAATGCTTCTTGGGTTCCTTTATACAAAGATTTGACAAATGAAAAGAAGCAAATGAAACTTGATGTCTCTTCATAGAATCCAATTATAATTAATGATATTTATTTAAGGTGATCGGTGGCAAGAGTCATTCGAACCCTTATGGAGCTTGCCTTAATTCCTTTTATTAATATTATTTGTTTCTAGTGCCAAGTCATAACAATTTGGCTTATTCTAATTTTGTCTTTTTACCAATTATGTCTTATTCTATAAACATGAAATTTGACTAAGTTATAAAAATAATCTAGAGGAGAGGAGATAGCAAATAATTTCCTTTTCCAATCTTTAATTGGAAATCCTTGAACTATTAAGGGATATGACAGACCTCCCCTCTTGAGATTGCTTGTCCTCAAGCAATTTGTGTGTTTGGAAATCTAAGTCTTCTAGTCTTTCCCATGTAGCATCATCACTTGGTAGATTCATCCATTTAATAAGATATTATTTAATGATTCTATTTCTTAATCCTCTTTCCCTGGTGTCTAAAATCACCTCAGGTTCTAGTATTAATTTCCCTTCATCATCAAGAGGAGGTAGATCCCCACAAGGTGTGATCCTTTGACCAAGTACCTTTTTGAGTTTGGAGACGTGAAACACATTATGGATCTTACTATTCTTTGGCAATTCTATCTCATATGCGACCTCGCCAATTCTTCTTATTGCCTTGTAAGGCCCATAAAATCGTGGTTTAAGCTTTTCGGCACCATTTGTCTTTAATGAGGATTGTTTATGAGGTTGTAACCTTAAGAAGATCATGTCTCCTACTTCAAAGGTTCTTTCCACACGTTTCTGATCGGCATAAACCTTTTGCTGATTTTGGGCATGGTGCAAATTATCTTTAAGTACCTTCATGATATCTTCATGTTGCTGGATGAAATCCTTTGCCTTGGGACTTCTACCTTCTGGGAGTATTAAATTTCCAAATGAAATGGGGTCATACCCATATAGGGCCTTAAATGGGCTCATCTTGATTGACATATGATGTGTTGTATTATAACAATTTTCCCCAAGGTGTAACCATTTAATCCATCCCCTTTGTTACTCGGTGACATCATTTCGGAGATATCCTTCAATCCATTTGTTTACAATCTCTGTTTGACCATCCGTTTGTGGATGATAACTTGTGCTTGGTGTGAGTTGGGTGCCTGTTGCTTCGAACAATTCTTGCCAAAAGAGACTCATAAACCAGCTGTCTCGATCACTAATTATGTTTTGAGGTAAACTATGGAGTCGAAATATTTCTTTGAAGAACAACTCGGCTGCTTGAGGTGCTTTATAATCACATGATATGGCCATGAAATGTGCATATTTGGTAAGTCTATCCACGACCACATAAATGCAATCTTACCCTTGTACCTTAGGGAGCCTAGTTATAAAATCCATAGTGATGCTACTCCATTTTTGCTCTGGTATAGGTAAGGGTTGTAATAAACTAGCAGGATATGTATGCTCTATTTTATTCTTTTGGCAAGTAAGACATTCTTGGGTATATTGGAGTACATCTTTCTTTAGACCTTTCCATGCAAATTTCTCTCGAATTTGTTCATAGGTTTTGTAATAGCCTTGGTGTCCTTCTAGAGGGCTATCATGGAACTCTTGGATGATTTGATTCTTCATCTTGGATCCTGCAGCTAAAAATATTCGATCTTAATATAGGATTAGATCCTCTTTGATTACATAGTTTTCATCTTCCATGTGCCTCTCCATTATGTTATTTGTGAAGGGATCCTTAACATATTCTGCGTTGATTAGGCCCTTCCAATCGGGAGATATGCATGATATGATACATAAGTGTGGTCTCCTCGATAGTGCATCCGCTACCACATTATTCTTTCCCTTCATGTAACTGATATCAAAATTATATGTTTGAAGTTTGCTTACCCATTTTTGCTACCTATCATTTAGATCTCGCTGATTAAGGAAGTGTTGCAAACTATTGTGATCTGTTATGACGACAAATTTCCCACATACTAGATATTGGCAGAATTTGGCCAAGGCATGCATGATGGCCAACATCTCTTTATCATAGGTTGAATACAATCTTTTTGCGGCCGTCATCTTGCAACTTTCAAATGCTATGGGGTGTTTATTTTGCATCAAAACGGTGCCAATGCCTTCATTGGAGGCATCACATTCCAATTCAAAAGGTGAGGAGAAGTCGGGAATGGCTAACACGGGACAAGAGCTCATAACTCTTTTCAATTCTTCGAAAGTTTTTTCAGCAGCATCATTCCATTGGAATAGTCCTTTCTTTGTAATGTCGGATAAGGGTGATGCAATCTTGGAGAAGTGTCTTACAAATCTTCGGTAATAGCTGCATAGGCCTAGAAATCCTCTTAAGTGTGTTAGAGTCTTGGGTCTAGGCCATTCCTTTATGGTTTTTATTTTTTCCTCATCAACTTTGACTCCCTTGGCACTAATTTTGTGTCCTAAGTAAAGTATTTCTTCCATCCCAAACTCGCATTTAGATGCCTTGGCATAAAGAGAGTCTTGCTCTAGTATAGATAAGACTTCATCAATATGTTTCAAGTGTTCCTCCCAGGTTTTACTATAGATTAATATGTCATCAAAGAAGATTAGGAGGAATTTCCTTAGTTGCTTTCGGAAAGTATGGTTCATACATGATTGGAAAGTTGATGGGGCATTGGTTAGTCCGAATGACAGAACTAAAAACTCAAAGTGACCATAATGACATCGGAAAGCGGTTTTGGGTATATCTTCCTCCCTCATTCGGATTTGGTGGTATCCGGACCTAAGGTCTATTTTTGAGAAATATTTGGTTCCATGAAGTTCATCAATTAGTTCATCTACCCTAGGTATGGGGTATCGGTTTTTTATGGTTTGTTTATTTAAAGCTCTATAGTCTACACACATTTGCAAGGTTCCATCTTTCTTTTTCACTAGTACCATGGAAGATGCAAATGGGCTAGAGCTCGGTTGTATATGGCCCATTTCTAGGAGCTCATTTATGGTCTTCTCTATTTCTTCCTTAAATTTTAGGGGGTGTCTATATGGGGTGGTAATAACTAGTTTTGCCCCCTTTTTCCATTTCTATGACATGTTCAAACCCTCTCTTGGGAGGTAAACCTGGTGGAATGTTTTCAAATACTTTCTTATGTTTTTGTAGGATGGGTTGAATATCTATGTGGATGGCTTGCCCCTCTTTAGTTGACTTGTCTAAAATCATGCATTGAGCTGCCCACTCTACTTGGTTGTGTCGACAGATTTTTGCTATTCTTTTGGATGACACTACCTGGGGTGACCCATCGGAAAGTCCATGTAGGACAACCTTGTTTCCTTGATCCTCAAAATGAATTTCTAATTTTGGAAAATCAATAGTGACTCGCCCTAGAGAGTGTAGCCATGGCATCCCTAGGACAATATTCGTGTCTCCCAAATTAACCACATAAAAATCTTCCCTAACTTGATGTTTCCCGATGGTCATTTCTAGTTGAGGTATGATTTTTGAACATTCCCTTGTAGAGTCATCGGCTAGTGAAACCGTAAACCGCTCAAAATCTTGTGGACCTAGTTTAAGTCTTTTTGCTAGGACTCATCTATAAAATTATGATGGCCATGCTGTCCACTAAGGCTGCTAGTTTGTTTCCTTTCAACTTGCACCTAAGTTTAAAAGGATGATGTTTAGATACCTTAGACATGGAAGCTAGGATGACTTTTTCCTCGGGTTCACATTTCCTTTTCTTTGGAGGATTTTCCTCTTCCTCCTCATGGGTTATTGCTTCTATGGTATGAATTTGCCCACATCTATGACCCGGTTCCCATTTGTCTTTACATCTAAAACACAAACCTTTCTCTTTCAAATCTTGCCATTTTGGACATTTATGGTCATGTGACGATGGGGCTCCACATGAAAAACAATTCTTTCTATCTCTCTTGTCATCTTTGCGGCGGTAGGATTTGTCATATTTATTTCTCTTATAGAAGGGTTTTGGAGATGAATGATAAGTTTTACTTTTTTCTAGATGAAGGGCCATTTCGACAGCATCATCTAAGGAGGTGGGTTTGAGTGCTCCTACTAAGCCCCTTAGTTTTTCATCCAAACCTTCTATGAATAGGAATGCGAGTCTTTCATTTTCAATTCCGGTAACACGTATGGCAACCCTCTCAAATTCATTGATATATTCATCTACGGTTCCTCGCTGCCTTACTTGGGTTAAATCCTTGAAGTCTCGTTAGGAGGTCTTCTTTCCCTCCTTACCATTTCATTCCTTCTAGTATTGCTATAATCATTAAATGATACCACTCTCCTTACCTCCGGTTCTAGGCTTGCATAAGCCCTTGCAATATCATCTGCGCTTAATGCATTTGTAATAGGTTCATTGGCTCTCGAGTTTTCTTCTTCCGGAAGGAAAGATGGCATAGGAATCCTTGGATTTGATGAAGTTGGCCTATTCTCCGCATGATTGGATCCTATGTCTCTTGCATTTGTAGAGTTTGGCTGATCCGTGGTGTTACCCACCTTTTGAAGTGCCTCTAAGAACATTTGAGTAGTCTTTTCACCTTGGTCCAGCATGGCTTTGGTGATTTTTTTGTTTTGTTCCATCATGGCTTTGGTGGTGGCTTCCATGAATGCCCTCATTTCGTTGTTCATTTCCTCTTCTAGAAGTTGTTGATTCCTTCTAGTGTATGTTTGCATAAAACTATCTCACAGGATGGCAGGAACAATGGCTCTGATACCAATTGTAATGTCCCCTTTTTACAAGTCAAAATTCCTCTTACTTTGTTCACAAATTTCAACTTGCAACAAAGGAACATTAGTCTATTTTCATTTAAAGCCAACATATATAATTCATACATAGAACATTGCTTTACCATTTCTATGATTAATTTGATTTCTATCAATATACATTACTATGCCAATTACTATTATTCATTTATGATCAATTTCTATGCATATCACTATTATGAATTCATAGCTACTTTCAATGCATATTATCATTGCTAATCTTTATGATTGCTTTTAATGCACATTATCTTTCATTCTCATTTCACAAGTTAATCTTATTCATATGCCTTGCATATCATTAACATTTCATATGTTACTTTCATGATCAACTTCAATATGCCCTGCATATCATTTCATTTCACATGTTACTTTCATGATCAACTTCAATATGCCTTGCATATCATATCATGACATTTCATATGATGTATGATCTTCATGAATACAAATTGCAAATCTACTAACTTAAATGTCATTTACTAACATCCTATGGGAGATCGGAGGTGAGTATTGTTATCCACTATGGGGCTCTATTGTCTCTATCCTTAGACTCAATATGGTATCCTTAATACCTTAGAGTCAAGGCCTCTTAAGACTCCTTGGCACTCTTATGATGCCTTACATCAAGTAACCAAGGCCTATGCATCACTATCTTTGCACTATGGGTACCTTATACCACATGTGACAAGGCCTCTATGTGATGATTAACCTTTGCATCATAGGTACCTTATACTTCGTGTGACAAAGCCATAATTTTACCCATGTGGCCTCTTGGTATTTATCCTCCTATCTCTCATATGAGGTCGGTAAATTACATTTTATTATGCATCATTGATTACAGAGATACTTCATGAAATATTGCATATTGGATGCATGATTATTCTACATAACGGTCTACATATCCTATGTGAATGAAAATGGCATATAAATTTGATTAATAACATAGATGCATATGTAAATGAAAGCTTCTTGCAAGTCTGATTACTATCATAGAAGTTTATATATAATAATGATAGAAACAAAGGGCACTAGTCCCTACACGACGGTGATGAGAGGTCAACAATAATTAGAAAAATGATAAGAGACTTACTTGCTGTGCAATTCCAGTTTGGAGTCCTGGTATAAGTTCTGTGAATATTGATAAGGGACTCCTTTGTGTCTATTGTCCCTGAAATATAAGCTTAATAATTCTGCTGTTCTTACTGTCCTTGGTATGATTTGCCTGTATATTATTTTCTGGCCACTTCGAATGCTTCTTGGGTTCCTTTATACAAAGATTTGGCGAATGAAAAGTAGTGAATGAAACTTGATGTCTCTTCATAGAATCCAATTATAATTAATGATATTTATTTAAGGTGATCGGTGGCAAGAGTCATTCGAACCCTTATGGAGCTTGCCTTAATTTCTTCTATTAATATTATTTGTTTCTAGTGCCAAGTCATAACAATTTGTCTTATTCTAATTTTGTCTTTTTCCCAATTTTGTCTTATTCTATAAACATGAAATTTGACTAAGTTATAAAAATACTCTAGAGGAGAGGAGGTAGCAAATAATTTTCTTTTCCAATCTTTAATTGGAAATCCTCGAACTATTAAGGGATATGACAATGTCTATAGTCCCCTTTTCCCCAAAGAGAGGATAGGATGGATTGATATGCCATCCAAGTTAATTGAACGACTCTTACAGCCTTTTAAGCTATTTGCGATAAGAACAAATTTCAAAGACAGTTTTAGAAGTATCTCATAATTTTCTTTTCTAATCTTTAATTGGAAATCCTCGAACTATTAAGGGATATGACAATGTCTGTAGTCCCCTTTTCCCCAAGGAGAGGATAGGATGGATTGATATGCCATCCAAGTTAATTGAACGACTCTTACAGCCTTTTAAGCTATTTGCAATAAGAACAAATTTCTAAGACAGTTTAAGAAGTATCTCATGCCATGACATTTTATCACGTTCTTGCTTTTGCAACATGGCATGAGTATTAATTCCGCATTTCCTGCAGGGATATGAATGACTTTGAAGAAAGTTCTAGAGGACACCTAATGATGTGTGTTAGGTTAATGTTGCCTGCTCTTCTATAACATTAATTTAGATTTTTTTTCCAACAATAGTCTTTCATGCTGGGATTCATTTTTTGTAATCTTTTCTCCATTCAATTTCATCAACTTTTTGTTTTTTCCGTCATCTGCTCCTGGAGTTTAGAGAAGAAAACCTGGCAAGAATGGTTTGTTATCTGCTGGAGTTGCAGGTTTGTACAAAATGCTTTTTAGGTTATGAACTGTCATTATTCAAATAATATCATCTTATTCTTTCACTTATTATTATGCCATGTGGGTATCAAAATTCAAATTTATTAAATTAATGATTTTAAAAAGAAGAAAACAAAATAACATGGAAATGGGAGTACACTAATATAAGGTTCAGATGTTTGAATTCTTGTGTCTGTGTTTGCATGGATTACAGGCAATTACAATTAAACCCACACATTTTGTTTAAAGGTCGTCATCAAGGCATTGTGGAAAAAATTCTTTTCTGGCAAACCCCCTTTCAAGACCATCAAGTCACTTGGTTCCATATGCACATCTCTCTCACTCGCAAACTCACACACACTCACAGAGCCGTATATAATGCAATTAGATACCGTAAATATAACGATAATGCTGCTGTATAGTTCTATACACTAGTAGATGTATAATGCTTTCATCATTATTAGGCCAACATTCATAATATGTTGGCATCACATTTTATTTTTTTGCTTACATATGATTGTAACTATCATTTGCAAATGTTTGGTACTTAATTAGCCGACAGGGTTATTATTGGGAGAAATGACTCCTAGAAAAAAGTTGTGCTTAAAACTTCTCTAGTTAGTTTCAGTGAACCTTTTGTGAAAAATCTATTATAGTTACTGATTATTAACCTCCTATCTTGTAAGATTATTTGATCAACAAATATTGGAAAATAACATAACTGTAACTTCACAAATACAAACACATAAAAATACCCAACAAGGTGAACACAATATTTTCGGACAATTGTCCCTGGAAAAACCCCGTAGGGAAAACCAGTACTACAAATGAGAAATATATTAAACTTCAACAAATCAAGAGATACAAATACTGCTTATCTCTTACTGGCAGAGCTCCAACAATCTCCTAATCCTCCTGCTGATATTCCTCCACTGCTATCCCCAACGCTATCACTGCGCCTTTGCTAACACTGCAAGACTACTTGCTAACACTGCAAGTTTCTCTAAAAACTTCATCTTTACAAATGACCCAATGGCCCCCTTATATACTACTCTCGTTGAAAATCAACGGCCGAGATTAATACAAATGAACGGCTGAGATTAAGACAACTCAATAACCATTAACAACCTTGGTTATGAGGTGTCACCTAAAAGGAGTCAATATTAAATAACAATTGTTTTTATCCTAACAATATTTGTTTGACAAAAACAACCATTTTCTAAATTCTAGGCCAGGACGAACAGCTGTCCAAACTACCCATAACTAATGTTGCTATATTCGGGTGAGGACAAACAGCTGTCCAAGTTACTAAAATTAACACTCCCTCTTAGCGAGGAAGCTGTTCTGCATGACACCCAACATCTTTATGAAGAAGATGAATTTTGCCTTCCCCAATGCCTTTGTCAGAATGTCTGCTACCTGCTGATCTGTAGGTACAAACTGTAGCTTAACAACCCTGCGCTGTACACAATCTCTGATGAAGTGATACCTGATGTCTATATGTTTCGACCTATCATGAAACATCGGATTCTCAGTCAACTTGATGCAACTCTGATTGTCGCAGTGTATCACTGTAGTCTCAACCTTCTAACCAAACAAAGCTACTAGCAACTTCCAAAGCCATATAGCTTCACATGTTGCCATGCTAGCTGCTATGTACTCTGACTCTGCTGAACTCAGAGCCATAGACTTCTGCTTCCTGCTGAACCAAGATACAACTCCTGATCCTAGACTGAAACAACACCCTGAAGTGCTCCTCTTGTCCATTGTACTACCTGCCCAATCTGCGTCAGTATAGCCCATCAACCTGATTCCTTCACCTCGAGCATATCTAATTCCATACTCGATTGTACCTCGCAAATAACGCAACACATGCTTTGCTGCAGTCCAATGCACTCTCTTTGGCTGACTAAGAGAGTTAACTGCAAAAGCTATATCTGGCCTGGTATTAACCAAATACATGAGAGAACCAATCAACTGTTTGTATAAGGTGGGGTCTACATCTTTCTCCCTGGATGTGTCTACCTTCCTCCAATTCGTGATCATGGGTGTAGACATGGCTTTGCAATCTTCCATCCTGAACCTTTTCAAGATTTCCATGCAATATTTCCCTTGCCCAAGGAAAATCTCTCCATCTTTCTGCCATACCTCCATGCCTAGAAAGTAGTGCATAAGTCCCAAATCCTTCATCTCGAACTCTGCTGCAAGGTCCCTCTTGCATTCTTCTATGAGCCCCAATGACCCTGTAAGAAATAAGTCATCCACATATAGGACAAGAATGAGAATCTCACCTCCAACTACCAAGTAGTAGAGATTAGCATCCGCCTCACTCTTCACAAAGCCCATTTCCTGCAAGTAACTATCAATGCGCTCATACCACGCTCTGGGAGCCTGCTTGAGTCCATACAATGCTCTCTTCAATCTACACACATGGGTCTCTTTGCTGTGTGCTACAAAGCCTTCTGGTTGTTCTATGTATACCTCCTCTTTCAACTCACTATTAAGAAACGCTGTCTTGACATCCATTTGATGGATCTGCCATCCCATCCGTACTGAAATTGAGATTACAGCTCGTATAGAAGTATACCTGGCAACTGGAGCAAATGTCTCTTCGTAGTCTATTCCCTCTTTCTGAGAGAACCCCTTTGCCACGAACCTTGCCTTGTATTTCTCGATGCTACCATCTGCACCGTGCTTGATCTTATAGATCCAGCGTGATCCAACCACTGCCCTATCTGTTGGTCTAGGTACTACCTCCCACACATCATTCTGCATAATTGAAGTATACTCCTCAACCATTGCTTCTTGCCACACTTGATGTTGTGCAGCCTCCTGATAGCTAGAAGGTTCACTATCTACCAACTTACTAACTAGTGCAACATAGTCATCATACCTGGTTGGTGGTTTCCGTTGTCTACTACTCCTCCTAGGAGTCCCCACTAACTCCTGAGTATTCTTCTGTGTCTGTTGAACCTCACGGTTCTTGCTGCCAACTGTAGAGGATGAAATATCAACCTCCATATCTTCTTGATGCATCTCCTCTTGCACCTGTTGCTCCATACTTTGAAAACTCTCTCCTCCTAAGTCTATGCTTGTACTAGTAACTATACTCGAGCTTTGCTGCCCTTGACTCGATTGAGTGATCCTTGGAGCTTCTGTTGGCTGCTCACTCTGATCATCTACTGGCAAATCTCTAGACCTTCTGAATGCCTTGTCCTCCATGAACTTGACATCATGTCGAACAATAATCCTCCTCGTCCCCAGAATGAATATCCGATATGCCTTTGAGGTTTCACTATACCCCACAAAGTACCCTCTCTCCGCAGTCTGATCTAACTTGGTACGTGTATCCTTAGGAATGTGACAATATGCCAAACTCCCAAAGATCCTGAAGTGACTAACATCTGGCTTCTTCCCAGTGAATGCTTCCTCTGGTGTCATCTTCCCTAGTACCTTATGTGGAACTCTATTCTGTATGTATACTGTTGTACTGCATGCCTCTGCCCACAGATAACGAGGTATATCCTGGTCATGCAACATAGCCCTTGATGCCTCTGTTATAGACCGATTCTTCCTCTCAGCAACTCCATTCTGTTGCGGATTGTAAGGAACAGTCCACTCTCTTTTGATTCCTTCTCTAGTACAGAACTCCTGGAACTCATTGCTTTTGTACTCGCCTCCACTGTCTGACTGAAGAACTTTTATCTTCCTTCCTGTCGAATTCTCCACAAGAGCTTTGAACTCTTGGAAGCGACTGAAAACCTCATCCTTGGTCTTCAAGAAGTATATCCATGTCTTCTTGGAGAAATCATCAATAAAAGTAACAAAGTACTCATACCCTCTGAGAGACTTCGTCGACATTGGTCCACATACATCTGAATGTACTAGATCAAGAACGCCCTTGGATCTAGTGTCACTTCTTGGAAAAGATGCTTTAGCAAACTTCCCCAACACGCATCCCTTACATACATCATCGTGTTCTGTGCTCACCTCAGGAACACCTGTCACTGTCTCATGAAGTAATTTAAGGGCTCCATGATGGATATGGCCCATCCTTCTATGCCATAGCTCTCCCTGATCTCTAAGATTACTGTTGCTCATGAGTGCCTTAGGAATATCAAACTGCAGCCTATAAAGCCGACCGCTCCTAACTCCAATAGCTATGGGTGATTTCCAATCCTTGTGCTTGATCAACACATGTGCCCCTCTAAAGAGTACATTGTACCCTTTGTCCTGAAGGACAGATACAGAAATCAAATTCATCCCTAAGCCAGTAACATGCAACACATCATGAAGGGGAATCATCTTACCACTCTCCCTTTGGAACTGGACAGTCCCTTTCCCAACTGAGTTGAGTTTGGACATGTTCCCCATAGAGATCTGGATTCTGGTGCTCTCCTCCTTATAACTGGAGAAGTATTCTTTTACTCCTGTCATACGATATGACGCCCCACTATCTATGTACCAAACACTCTGTGAGGTTGAGCTAACCATACATGCTATGAGTGCAAACTCATCTTCCATTCTACTAGAGAGCTCATCTGCACTTACTGGAGCCGCAACTTGCTTCTTGCCTTTCTTTTCATTCTTCTTCCTTTCTGGGCAATCGCTGACATAGTGGCCAAACTTGTGACAACCATAGCACTTGATCTTCGAAGAATCTTTCTTCTTTTTTTCACCTTGTGAATTTGATCCTTTACTAGACCCCTTCTTTCCTTTCCCTTTACCCGCTAGGGCAACATTTTCCTGTTCCACCTCACTTTTCTGACTTTTATTGTTGGCTCCATTGACAAGACTTAGTCTAAGTTCCTCCTGAGTGAAGTCACTCCAAAGTCGATCCCAACTCGGTAAGGTGTCTCGTCCATTAATAACTTGAACAAAGACATCCCACTGCTTAGTAAACCCATTTAGGGCTATTCGTACTAGCTCGTCATCATTTGGTTTGTCTCCAACAGCTGCCAACTCATCCTTGACAAGTCTAAGTTTGGTGAGGTAACTTGTAACGTCTTCTCCCTTATTCATCTGGGTATTCCTCAACTTTTCTCTGAGAATCAGCTTCTGGTTAGTGGTAGCATTCTGGTACAGATTCATAATGGCATCCCACATCGTCTTCACTGTATCTAACTCTGCAATATGCGGAACAATATGATCCTTAACACCATCAAGAATCAGCCTCCTCGCCTTGGCATCTTCCTTCTTATATGCTAAGAGCTGTGTTGCATCTGTAGGTACAGGTACAACAGTGGTCACATATTCCTTGATACCATTCTCTTCCAGCAATAGAGAAATTCTGGCTTTCCAGACACCAAAATTCGAGGCTCCATCTAATCTGTCCTGATCTCTTAAACCTACTGAGGCCATCTTAAAAGAAAATAATAATAATAATTTTGAAGAGGTTAAACTGGGTTTTATAAACCCTCACTTTCTTTCACCTAGGGTAAATCTCTTCTACCCGAACTTAGCTCTGATACCATGTGAAAAATCTATTACAGTTACTGATTATTAACCTCCTATCTTGTAAGATTATTTGATCAACAAATATTGGAAAATAACACAACTGTAACTTCACAAATACAAACACATAAAAATACCCAACAAGGTGAACACAATATTTCGGACAATTGTCCCTGGAAAAACCCCGTAGGGAAAACCAGTACTACAGATGAGAAATATATTAAACTTCAACAAATCAAGAGATACAAATACTGCTTGCCTCTTACTGGCAGAGCTCCAACAATCTCCTAATCCTCCTGCTGATATTCCTCCACTGCTATCCCCAACGCTATCACTGCGCCCTTGCTAACACTGCAAGACTACTTGCTAACACTGCAAGTTTCTCTAAAAACTTCATCTTTACAAATGACCCAATGACCCCCTTATATACTACTCTCGTTGAAAATCAACAGCCGAGATTAATACAAATGAACGACTGAGATTAAGACAATTCAATAATCATTAACAACCTTGGTTATGAGGTGTCACCTAAAAGGAGTCAATATTAAATAACAATTGTTGTTATCCTAACAATATTTGTTTGACAAAAACAACCATTTTCTAAATTCTAGGCCAAGACGAACCGCTGTCCAAACTACCCATAACTAATGCTGCTATATTCGGGTGAGGACAAACCGCTGTCCAAGCTACTAAAATTAACACCTTTGGCGTTTTTTTTATAAAATTTGTTTTTGGGAGAATGACTCCCATAAATTTATTGTGCTTAAAACATCTCCGTTTGGTTTCAATAATCATTTGATCAGTGCTTTTTTAAAAAACTTTGTTTCACTTTGCAAATGGTCGGCCACTAATAGAACACATTGACAAATCTGATCAACGCCTTCAATTTCTTCCACTGCCTTTTATCTTTTCACTACTGTAAATGTTTGCCAGGTGGTCAACCCTTGTGCGGTGAGTCTTAGCTTAAAATTCAGCCGTCTACAATAAGCTGCCTCCATTTGCCGCCCATTCAATTTCGACTACATAACCCAATCCTCCCTTAATTTACTACAGGAAAAAATAAGAGAAATTGTGACACAGAGCTTCATCTTGTGAAATGACAAATTTTGTGCCAGCAATTGCCCATCAAGATCAAATGTGTTGCAGTAGGTCTATAAAGATTGGGTATAAGGCAAGGAGATGTGGTGTGCATAATTTCTCCCAATTCAATTCACTCTCCTGTAATATTTATTGCAATTTTGTCATTGGGAGCAATGGCTGCCACCACTAATTCTTTCGACATTTGGGAGCAGCGGCCACCACTAATCCTTTCAACATTGTAGCTGAAATAAAGTAGGTAAGTAGTCGCATTTTATTTTTCTTTTTTTGCTTGGTGAATGGGGAATTTTTAGCTTGGCCCTGAACTGGGTGTGGCCACAAATGGGGGACCTCATCCTCCTCTATTGCTGCCTCCTCATCCTTCGGGGCTATCTCCTCACCCTTTGATGCTACCTCCTCCACTCCTTAGGAACATAGTTCTCATGGGACTCCTCGTCTATCTCATCATTCTTTGCAATAACAAGAGGCTAAGTTTGGTGTTTTCGATGTTGTCTCATGCCTAGTTCTCAAAGTAGTCATGTAATCAGAAAACCTAGAACAAGTGGAACCCATGGAAGTGCTCCAAACCTATTATCAGACTTCAATCATAATGGCACATAAACACAATATAGATACAATTCAAATACTCAACAACTAGATGAAATTGAAAATGCTTCAAAGAAAACTGCACCAAATCTTACCTTTTAGCTCTAAGATCTCCTGGCTTGAAAGGTATTCATCCCTATTGCTCTCAAAATACTCATTCGGTAGCGTCAACATCCAATTTCCAATTCCTCTAAACAAAACCACAACAAATTAAAAAATAAATGTTAAAATTTAAATATAACATTAATGTTTTTACTGAAATAAAAAGTCTAGACTCTAGGGTTTATGATGTAATTGTAAAGGGGGATGCTCATAAGAATGCACCCAGATTCAAGTTCTCCTTATCCTATTAAAGGTAGAATCCCATGGCGGCAGCTACCTCTCCAAAAGTAAGGTTCAGGTGGGCCCATGAAAAATATAAATCTGAGCAGTTGCCACAATTAGGATCTTTTCTAGAAAACTGAAAGAAGGCAATTTGGATGGAATATAATATGTTTTGAAGCCACAAATATGATGCCAAATGGCATGAAATTAAATCTCTCAAATCTCAGGGAAAAATGAAATAAGAGTACTGATTTTACAAAGTTTAAAATATTAACTAAGATTGAATACAACAAAAGACTTGTTAGACGCAACTGTTGGACTATGAGGGTCTACCTTTTAAGTGCAAGAGATGTTTCTCTATTGGTCACTTAGCCTCTGGTTGCCCTCATTCTTGTCGCAAGGGTGTGGCAACTTGGTGGAAGGATGCACTCACTAACTATTTGATTGTTTGCGTTTTCTCGATGGATAGTCCCTGCCAAGAGGGCGAGCCTTCCCTAGAGGGTGATTCTTCCCAAGAGAATGATCTTTCCCAAGATTCTTTGTTGTCCACTCTTCTTGTGGAGCCCACGACGACCAAGACTGTTGTTGCTAATCTTGTTGGGTCTGGCCGACCCTCGTCTCTAGCTGCCCTTGTTGGGCCTTTGGCTTCCTTATTGGCCCCATTTGCTGCGGGTCAGACTACTACTTTGTTGATACCCGATTCATCTTCTGCACTGTCCTCTTCTCAGTCAGAGTGAGATTTCTTTTTCGCTGCGGTGTTTGTTAAGGGTCCCCTCCTCTCACCTCCCTTTGAGAATTTTGATTCAGAGTTTTCTTGGACTGTTGTTTAGAGAAAGAAGAAAGGACTCCCCAAGTCTGTAGTTGCTTCGCGACAGAGGTTTAAGGGAGTTAGGTTTTTCCCTCAGGATCTGGTGTTGTTTAGATCCCTTTTTTGGTTTGCAGCTAGGCTGTTGTTTCTATACTGTTTTAATTGTTTATGGCCTATATGTGGCTTGTTTTGCTTTGCTCTAGGGGCTTTGATTGTAAAGGGTTCAACCCTTAGTTAGCTTCTTATCTTAATAAAAAATGAATAACCTGTTAGAGGATAAAACTATAATTATGTTAAATACCAAAGATAAAATAGAAATAATATTCTAAGGAAACTCCCCAAAATATAGATGCTTATTTATACAAAATAAGTGTATACGCTGATGAAATATTTTTATAAGAGTATTGATTTTACAAAGTTCAAAATATAAGTAAGATTGAATACAACAAAAGACTTGTTAAAGGATAATACTAAAGTTACATTCCATGCTTGAGATAAAACATAAATAATATTCTAAATCAACCCCAAAAGATACAGATGCTTATTTATAAAAAATAAGCATATAAACTGATGAAATATTTTACATGGGGTACATCTTGAGAGCGAAATATAAGTGTTAGTTTACTCTAGAGCCTAGACTTCAACTATACTTCCCAGTAAAATCCAAGTCATGTCACAAAGGCACTATCCTTAAAAAACTGTAAAGATAATATTATTCTTACATTTAATGATGCCATAAGGAATTGGGCATTATTCATGGGGCA